>OX336389.2:602314453-603678468 GCA_946902985.2 Meconema thalassinum
TTGACTGTCTTGTATAAATGTGTCCAAGATGCCAGGTTAAGACACACTTTTTCGAGGTCTCTGAGGAGGCGAAGTGCTGCCCGACGATTCACTGATTTTATTACGATGTAAATATAGGCGAAGTACCGCCCAAGTTGTTAAATCTTTGGACATGTAAATTTTGAACTAGACCGTGGGTCTAACTGTAACCATTTTATTCTGTCATTATGAAGATTGCGTGTGCAAGAGCGTGTGTTAATAGGGCTATATATAATTAGGAAAAGTCGACGAATAAAAATTGTAAAAGAACTGTGAGCGAAGTGAGTAACTCACGTTACAATTTAGTAGGATGTTGTAGCAAAATTGTATTTTAACATTTCATTTTCATGAAGGCCAAGATGTCGACCACGTGGACCTGCGTTGGGATGGTGACCATGGTATCTGCTGTCGAGATGGTGATGGAGGAGTAGAGAGGCCCTGTGGGACCATGTCATGTGACGTGAGCTGAATCGAGTGGCTGAAAAATAAGTATCGCAATGAAATATTTTTTTGGACTGGGATTTGGATATAGTTTAATTTAGATTTTTGTTCGCGTTGTTGCGATTATTTTTAATTTATGATAGGGGTTTTACCGACACTCATATTTTAAATGTAGAATGTTGCGTGGCTATATTTTGTTATTTGTATTGTGTAAATATTCAGAGTAATGTTAATCCACGTGCCGCGTGTACTTGAGTGTATAATTTGATTTGCGAACATGACTTACAGGTCGTGTGAAATCTGAGACGTTTATAGATCTGATTTAAGAATAGAATGGGAGAAACCTTGATATTTGTGTTAGCTATTTTAATTTAACAAGCGTTATTTTTTTATTCATTTTTGTGTTTGACTTTGCAACTATTTGAAGGGAACGGTCTGTGCTCTAGTTGCGGTAAGTAAATTAAAATTTTCAGTTTGTATTTATTTGTTCGGTCGAATCTGAGATCTGACGCGTTGCCCGTGGGTGGAATTTTGATGTATTTTTTTTTTTTCAGGGATTGTCAAACCTGGTGGTGCGTATGTGTGTTAATGTGTCTTGTGTCAATATGTGTGATTTTTCTGCGCGGAGGAATTTGCTAGGGCTTTCCTTGTCTGCTGCTGTTTGGGCGTCAGATGATGCTCATTGTGAGACTGAGCGACCCTGAGGTGGATATTTAATTCCGTGGGAATTAATTGGATCTGTTTGTATTTGTGACACACATAATTTGCTGCGACTCTTGGTGCTATGCGGTAGGCTAACCTGGGATATTTATGACACACACATTTGTTTTACTGTTGGTCAGTAATGAATCTACGTTCTTGATGTAGGCTTAGCGCTGCATTGGGATATTTCCGTTCACGCCCCAGGTTATTGACATTGGCTGGCCGAGACATCCACCAGCTGCAGATCTCGATAGGACACGCTAATGAGTTGAGGGGACGGGGTTTCTTATGACCTAGTTATTGCGAGTGCCTGTTTAGTTTAAATATTGGTAGTTTAAAGGGATTGCTGTTCATGCACGACAAGCAATCTCGTGTTTCGTTTAAAATGAATTCTTGTGTTGTAGTATATGATTGCTACTGACCAATACGATTTGTGTTTGATTTCCATGTTATTTGTTTGACACCTTGTTGTGTGTTCTTGTAAGGTGACGACGGTCATCGGGTGATGTCAGTTAGTTAGTCACGCGCATTCGTACTTGTTTTTGTTTGATTGAAGTCCTGATTAGGCATTTTTGTTTCTTTGAAACCTGATCAAGGTCCCGAGCGGGAATCTCTGTTTTAATTTTGTAAGGTTAGCCAGTGTCGGGTATTTGTAATATTTGTCAGTTGTAGTTGTATTCCCAGTATCATTGTCTACCTCTATTATACGGACCCGCAGCTTGCGTGCTATAGCCTATGGTCGCGGGTCGCGTATAAGAACTACTTGTTCTTTTCAGTATCCTCGTCACATCGCCACACATGTTTTGAAGTGAGAACAGGACCATTGTTGGCTTGGAAACTTATCTTTAATCTCGTCAGAGAGATTTTGTTTAATTTCATTTAGTTAACTTACGGGTGTAATTGGGAGTTTTTTTATTTTGTTGATTGTTACTTTTTGTTTGATCTGAAATTAAATACATGTTAGTTAAATCTTGGCCTAACTTTTCTTTCTGTGTGATAATTTTACCTATGTTCCTTGTTATGATAAAAAGGAAATAATTTTAACAACAACGGTATGGACCGCAACACTTCCCTGAAAAGAGTCTCATTCCGCTTCTTTACAAGGGTGCACTACTGTATCGTTAAAGAACCCCATAGTGCATTGTGTGTACTCTACTGCATCGTTAAATAACCCCATAGTGCATTGTGTGTATTCTACTGCATCGTCAAAGAACACCATATTGCAATGTGTGTATTCTACCGTATCGTTAAAGAACGCCATAGTACAATGTGTGTATTCTACTGTAACGTTAAGGAACGCCATAGTATAACGTGTGTATTCTACTGTACGGTATCGTTCAAGTACGCCATAGTACAATGTGTGTGTTCTACTGCATCGTTAAAAACGCCATAGTGCAATGTGTGTATTCTAATGTATCATCAAAGAACGCCATAGTGCTTTGTGTGTGTTCTACTGTATCGTCAAAGAAAGCCATAGTGCAATGTGTGTGTTCTACTGTATAGTTAAAGAACGCCACAGTGCAGTGCAATGTGTGTATTCAACTGCATCGTCAAAGAACCCCACAGTGCAATGTGTGTATTCTACTGTATCGTTAAAGAACGCCACAGTGCAATGTGTGTTTTCTAATGTATCGTCAAAGAACGGTATAGTGCTTTGTGTGTATTTTACTGTATCTTCAAAGAACGCCATAGTGCAATGTGTGTGTTCTACTGTATAGTTAAATTACGCGACAGTGCAATGTGTGTATTCTAATGTATCGTTAAAGAACGCCACAGTGCAATGTGTGTATTCTAATGTATCGTCAAAAACGCCACAGTGCAATGTGTGTATTCTAATGTATCGTCAAAAACGCCACAGTGCAATGTGTGTGTTCTACTATATCGTCAAAGAAGGCCATAGTGCATGTATTCTACCGTATCGATAAAGAATGCCATAGTACAATGTGTTTATTCTACTGTATCGTTAAAGAACGCCATAGTACAATGTGTGTATTCAACTGTATCGTTCAAGAACGCCATAGTACAATGAGTGTGTTCTACTACATCGTTAAAAAACTTCATAGTGCAAAGTGTGTGTTCTACTGTATCGTTAAATAACGCCATAGTACAATGTGTGTATTCTACTGTATCGTTAATGAACGCCATAGGACAATGAGTGTGTTCTACTGCATCGTTAAAAGAATTACAGTTAGTCTGAAAGAATAGACGTTATATCATTTCAAATGACGCATGCTACAAATGCTACACATGTTAGAAAGGCTAAGGAGGCTTCTTGCTTCGCTCGAAGCCGCGGGACTCTTTCAACAGACTCCATTACCCATTAACTTAGGCTTCCCGCGCGGGAAGCTCTTTAAGGGTCACCCTGTATTCTTCTCTGCCATCTTGCACACCTCTTTAAGAGTCACCTTGTATTCTTATCTGGCATCTTGTATATCTCTTTAGGATTCACCCTGTATTCTTGTGTGACATCATGTACACCTCTTTAGGAGTCACCCTGTAATCTTGTCTGGCATCTTGTGTACCTTTTTATGGGTCACCCTGTATTCTTCTCTGCCATCTTGTACACCTCTTTAAGAGTCACCTTGTATTCTTATCTGGCAACTTGTATATCTCTTTAGGAGTCACCCTGTATTGTTATCTGGCATCGTGTACTGTATTTTGTTCTGACATCCTGCACACCTCTTTAGGAGGCACCCTGTATTCTTATATAGCATCTTGTATATCTCTTTAGAAGTCACCCTGTATTCTTGTCTTCGCTTCGCTCAAAGCCCCAGGTTGCTCTTTCAACAGACTCCAATAACCATTAGCTTCTGCTTCCCGCGCGGCTGCATGACGTCACTTCCGTCTCCGTCTCCATCTCCGTAACGCATAACGTTGGACCCAAGCATACCGACGAAGTCGACAATATCTTTTGAAATGATAAAAACGCCATTGTGTATTCTACTGTATCGACAAAGAACGCCACAGTGCAATATGTGTATTCTACTGTATCGTTAAAGAACACCATAGTGCATTGTTAGTCTTCTATTGTATCGTTAAAGGATGCCATGGTGCATTGAGTGTATTCTACTGTACCGTATCGTTAAAAAATGCCACAGTGCAAGGTGTGTATTCTACTGTAACGTTAAAGAATGCCACAGTGCAATTTGTGTATTCTACTGTATCGTTAAATAACCCCACAGTGGAATGTGTGTATTCTACTGTATCGTTAAAGAACGCCAAAGTGCATTGTGCGTATTCTACTATATCGTTAAAGAACGCCACAGTGCAATGTGTGTATTCTACTGTATCGTCAACGAACGCCACAGTGCAATGTGTGTAACCTACTGTATCGTCAAAAAACGCCACAGTGCAACGTGTGTATTCTACTGTATCGTCAATGAACGCCACAGTGCAATGTGTGTAACCTACTGTATCGTTAAAGAACGGCATAGTGCAATGTGTGTATTCTACTGTACCGTATCGTTAAAAAATGCCACAGTGCAAGGTGTGTATTCTACTGTATCGTCAAAGAACACCACAGTGCAATATGTGTATTCTACTGTATCGTCAAAGAACACCACAGTGCAATATGTGTATTCTACTGTATCGTTAAAGAACACCATAGTGCATTGTTTGTATTATATTGTATCGTTAAAGGATGCCATGGTGCATTGTGTGTATTCTACTGTACCGTATCGTTAAAAAATGCCACAGTGCAAGGTATGTATTCTATTGTATAGTTAAAGAACGCCATGGTGCATTGTGTGTATTCTATTGTATTGTTAAAGATCACTGTTCATTGCATCTTGAGGCAAGCATCAAACCGAACTCCATAGTGCATTGTGTGTATTACGCTGTATCGTTAAGGAATGACATTATGCATAGAGTGTATTCTAATGTATCGTTTAATTGCCAAACATTACATCATTAAGTGAATCACCTAGCCGAGTTCCATGGTGCATAGCGAGGGTGAGCATTGCTTGTATATTCTTGCATATAGAAACAGTAGTGTATCGCTAATGAGGTCCGATCAGCGCTCATGCAGAATGTTTCCACATTTGTAAACATTTAATTCATTGAACTGTTAACTTACGCAAACTCCTGTAGAATGAATTAATGAAATATGTCAGTTTCATGGAGATGCTGAATTCGTTGTGGGATATTTTAAGCACTGATCGATACCACATAACGATGTGTCAATGGGACCATCCGACCAGGTGTTGCACATGTATAATAGTGTCATATCACTTCTGTGAAGATATTAAACGGTCGGTAGACACCTCAAAGTTTGAACGATCACAATCGTGATCAAGCTGTTAGCTTACGGTGCCTTCCCATATAATTAGCTGTGTCATTAGTGGTTCAATTCCGTGCATGGAAGTTGGTTGCTGTTTTTTTATTCGCTTTAAGGTGCTTGGGACATCTTCGTTCACAGCCCCGTTTACTTTGGTGTTCAATTTGTCCGATTACCTTTTTCTGTGGTGAATGTAGTAGTGTGTGTAAATGTAATTATTAACAGGTCCAGGAATGGGATAGGTACCCCAAAACGTGAAATAAGGCACTATCATGATATTTTCCTGGAAGTAGCGTGCAAAGAATGGGTAACCCCACTCACAGGATAGTGGCTGTATGAGCCGGGATTCAAACCTCCAATCTCCAGACTTGTTGCAGCTCCCCTTCACGGCCATTGTGAGCGATTAAACGCGCACTGCTACGCCACGGGATTCGTTTATTGATTTCTAATGACTGCCGATGATTTGCCATAACATTTGATATGTATTTAAGTTGTTAATCTGAAAACATTTATCTCTCATTATTCAGACCACTCAAAAGATACGAATCAGCGAAATTTGGGAAAATAGGAGTAACAGATAAAATGTATCACATTTAATGAGACTACTTTTATGACGTTAGTTATTATCAATAAATGTTACACATTTTGCTGCTTATGCATTTTGAATCACCACCCATGGAGCCACATGTTCATTAATGATGCACCGTGATGTAGTATGATTTTGAAATTAATCTCTTATCGTTATAGATTAAAAACTGACATTTGGTGGAGGTATATCTTCAAATATAACGTTTATTACAGAGAGCGCTTCTCATTATCACGACATTTTGTTTATATTCAAGAATTACTATTATTAATATGTCATATCAGTTTCTTTCAAAAATTCAATTTACAGTAAATATCATGTATGTCTATTATTAGTAATCATTTGGTAAATTTGGCAATTTATTTTCTATGTATCTGTGGGTAGGACAGACAGAACAGAGGCTAAGATTTTAACATTCAATAAAAAGACGAAAAATATTTCTTCAGTGAGCTATTTATGAAAAGAAACCAAGCTCTAAATCCAATGACCTCTGATTCAGCGCGAAAGTGTATATCTCCGCGTGTCTTCGGGTGGAATTTGTGGAAAGCACGCAAATACGAACTTGTCTTCGGAAGGGTTCGTAGATCCTTGGCACAACATTATGTGAACTTCGTGGAAAATCCTTTGACAGATAATTTATGACACACCCAGCTCATTGGGCGAGAGGTTTGCGCCATAGTTTTACGCGTGAGTTGCCACATTGTGAAGCTACTGGATAAGGGCAGTATTTAAGCACAGGAAAGTTTGAGACTGTTTCGAATCAGTCTAAACAATATGATTGAAGGCACGAGCCTATGCAACGTGTAGACCTGAGTAGGGGAGTGATGCCGATTCTGCCCCCCCCCCCCCCCCCCAACCCCCAATACTCCCAATGCGAGCCGATAACTCCCAAACCCGTGGTCGGAGATTCACGAATGAGGTGTCGTTGGACTCGGGCTGACGGGGGCTTTGCTATGGACCACTCATTTCAACCCCTAAATAAACCCTACCCCTACTAAGGGGTGAATTTGTAATTTTTAGTTAAAGTCTCTTTTCAAATGCGACATGTATAAGGTGCGCTGCTAAAATGAACTTAAACGTTGTTGCTCATATAGCGCATACGTTTTTATGGCTGCCGCTATGGATTAACATTTTTGTTTTTGTTTTTTACGCTTGCGCACTGGGGATTTTTGTAAGAGGGCGAGCTCTTTGAAAAAAATGATTGATAAGAAGGGGTTTTGGTGGTGAGGAGAGAACCAGATAGTCGCCTACTTTCCTACGAAGTTTGCCGATATCTCTCGAACGCAAGGTCGGATTGGGACGTGTGACGTGTCAAATCGCTTGTCTCGAAGCCCTATACATGTTATTAATAGGTTAAAGTTTTGAGAATGAGGGAAACAGGCTTTTTGGGGGTAAAACCGTGATTTTAGACTTTTTCCGATATTTCACGAATGCCTGGTCGGATTTGGTCCTATGACGCGTCAAATGGCTTGTCTAGAAACCCTGTTTATTTTGGCAATAGGTTAAAGTTTTTGAGAATGAGGGAAACAGAATGTTTTGGGGTAAAACCGTGATTTTAAACTTTTTGCTATATCTCGCGAACCAATTATGCTAGAGGCGTGTACGACGGGTCCAAGGACTCGGGGTGACGTCCTCTTTGCTATAGACCACGCGTTGTAATATTTAAAAAATTTAGGAAACTCGATTTTGGGGTAAACACGTGTTTTTTGTGGTTTTGCCGATATCTCACGAACCAATAACGCTAGAGACGTGTACGAGGTGTCCTAGGACTCGGGCTAACGCCCCCTTTCAAATGTGGTAGATATTTTTTTCCAAAAAATAATTCACAAATGGCCTGTTTATAATGTTTATGAAGCGTGGTGGTTGAGAGAGACGATACTGCTGGGTGTGTGTGTGTTTCAAAGAACCTGTCGCTGACCACGGTGGCTGTGTTCAATAGATTAATTGATATTTCGACGGGTCGGTTATGACAGAGCGAGGGTGCGTTTTTTCACACATTTTACCTTTGACGTGTAAACGGTGATGAGAACTTGGTTCTATGTTGACCGAAGCGAGTACAGAAAACAAACTTGCAGACGAGCAGGAGCTGAATGTCATTTGAGCTTATTGGAAGGCGTTGATCTGACTTGACAACAGGTGCAATGGAAAAATGACCATGACGCTTGAAGGTGAAATAATCTGACCATTGTGGTGGCAGGGAAGAGCGAAAGGCATGTGAACACATGTGAAACCACATGTACGCTAAACCAGTGACATCCTGTCTTGCTTCGTACGTGACAAAATGCAAGTTCATGTGAAATATGATCTACCACAGGTGTTCACCTGGGACGTTATCTGTCCACGTGCACGATAACTGTTAACAAGTTACATCCTGTTTGCTTCGTACGTGACAAAATGCAAGTTGACGTGAAATTTGATCTGCCACAGGTGTTCACCTTGGACGTTAGCTGTCCACGTGCCTGATAGCAGAATGTTCAAAGCGTGGGGGAAAAAAGATTATACATGCAACGTAACATATATAAAGACATGTCGTTATCATTTCCACTCTCACTTAGGTGACTACCTTTGAACACACTGCGTTGCGTGAAACCCCGGTCTTGTTTAACAGTTTTGGTGTTGGTGGAAAATACTTAACCTTGTTGCAGGGTAGGTATATATTTATTCATTTATATATTTATTGATTTTTATATAAATTCATGCAATTATTTATTGATTAGGTAATTAATGATTTTATTTATTTATTTGTTTGCAGATAACGTGTATAGCCTACCTGTCGTGTGTGGGAAATATATTAAAGAAAGAGAAAGACAGGCAGCTAGAAAAGGAAACCATTTCCACACTAGCCCACGAGACGGGAATATAGCAAAGCATTACACGTCAAGGTGAGATTTGTTTTATTATATAATATAACCTGTTTGATTTTGTTTTGTTTATGAAATGCATAAACTATATGGAGTGGATATACTTATGGTGGTTTATTTTATTTCTTTTTAGAGTGTTGGAAAACGCTTGACCTCTGTTGATAACCAGGAACGTGTGTGTTTGGGGCCATTGTCAAGCAGTCTACAGCTGAAAACTCAAGTGAGTGTTCTTTTAAAATAATGTCTTTTGCCACTGCTGCGGATACGTTAATTTGGGAACCCATAAACAGTTGTTTCAAATCGCGTGTGTGCTCTGGCCGCGTGGTCAATGTTAGAAAATGTTTGATTCCCAAAGAATTTTTACAATCTTGTTTTGAAATTTTTAAAATTGAAATTTGTACAGTGCAAAGGTTGCATACGGCTTTAAAGGTGAATACAGAACTGGTGTGCGATTTCATATATAAAAAGAAGGACGTAGAGCATAAAGAGACATTCTATATTTGCAGTAAAATGCAAGAGCTTTTGATAGCCGATAATCTGAACGAGTGGTATCAAAGCCATGTGGTGAATGCCTTGCTATCAAAATTTGATAAACTGCAACAAGGACCGAGTGGCCTTGCCTTAGACAAAATTCATCATCTACAAATCAACATTTGTCATTTCAATCCGTTGAATGCTGGGTCTAGCTATACTAAAACACCACCAGCTATAGCTTCGAAAAAGGCTGTGGTGAATATTGAAAATTTTGATGATGAATGTTTTCTGTGGGCGGTGGCTGCGTATTTGCAGCCAGCTCAAGAACGTCATGTTAACAGACCAGCAAAGTACAAGGCCAAGTTTGATGAATTAAAACAAACTTTAAATTTAACTCGAGTGTCGTTCCCTATGGACTTAACCGAGATCCATAGGTTTGAACAAGATAACCATGACTTTTCGTTCATGGTGTATGGCCTTGATGGTGATGAGATTGTGGGTCCTCGTTATGCCACAAAAGAACCGAAACGACACCACATTCATCTTTTATATGTGTCTTATGGAGAAGTGAATCACTATTGCCTCATTAAAAGCCTGAGTAGATTGCTAAGCAGTCAAACGTCTAAGCATGGACATAAAACACATATTTGTGATCGTAGCTTGCAATATTTTACAACCCCCATGCTCTTAGAACGTCATAGGGTAGATTGTGTTTCTCAGGAAGCGGTGAGACTGATATTGCCACAAGGGGACAAGGCTGTGTTAAAGTTTAAGGACATTCACAAGCGTGACACTGTCCCCTGTGTGGTGTATGCAGATTTCGAAGCCCGCATCACACCCATGGAGGATATGAACCAGGTCCAGCCATCAGCTCAACCACACCCATTCAAAAACATGAGCCCTTTGCCATAGGATTTAATCGGTGTGTGTCTATGACCCCACGCAATCCGTTTACAAATACCGTGAGGGGCCAGATTGTGCCAAATGGTTCTTGGATGAACTTGTCAAGTTGGCTCATGATGTACAGAAATTACTGGAACACCCAGTACCCATGAGTCTATCTCCAGAACAGCAGCAGCAGTATGAGCATGCCACGATATGCCATATTTGCGAAAAGCCTATTTTAAGTGGAGAGGAAAAAGTCAGAGACCACTCGCACTTTACGGGGGAGTTTCGTGGAGCTGCGCACAGCAAATGCAATTTGAACTTTCCAGCTCCTCGTTTCATTAGTGTCTTTTTCCAAAATCTGGCGAATTATGACATTCAGATTTTGATTCGTGAATTGGGTCATGTCAACAAGGGCTCGTTTACCATTATTCCCCAAAACCATGAGCGTTTTACAGCCCTGACATGGAGGTTGAGCGACTTTAGCATTCGATTTTTGGATTCCTTTAAGTTTATGGCATCCTCGCTAGACAGCCTTGTGAATGGCTTGAATGAGGAGGAATTAAAAAATACTAGAATGCATTTTAATGATCCTGAGCAATTTCAATTGTGCATTCGGAAAGGTATATTCCCGTATGATTTCTGCAACAGCTGGGACGTGTTAAAGCAAAGAAAACTCCCACCGCAAGATAAATTTTATTCGAAACTAACACGCAGTACCGTTTCCGATGAAGACTATGCACATGCATGTCAAGTTTGGCGAGTGTTTGGCATGAAGACGCTAAGTGAATATGCTTTACATTACCTAAAACTGGATGTATTGATGCTCACTGATGTGTTTGAAAAATTCCGTAACTTGTGTCAACACATTTACGGTCTTGACCCGGCTCACTATTATACGAGTCCTGGGCTCTCGTTTGATGCCGCTTTAAAATACACTCAAGTGGAATTGGATTTACTCACTGACGTAGACATGGTTCTATTTTTTGAAAAGGGCATTCGTGGCGGCTTTGTGTCGCTTAACCAACGCCATGCCGAAGCGAACAATGTCTACATGCCTGATTATTCACCAGACAAACCAGAATCGTACTTAATGTACTATGACGTGAATAATTTGTACGGTTACGCCATGAGTCAGCCTTAGCCCTATGGGAAGTTTGCTTGGCTGACAGAGAAACAACTGTCAGAATTTGATGTGAACATGGCTAGCCAAGAAACAGGCCGTGGATATGTGCTAGAAGTGGATATTGAATATCCCTCATCCTTGTATGATGAACATGCCGATTTCCCATTCTGCCTTGAGCAAATGGTTCCCCCTGATAGAAAAATTGAAAATTGAAAAACTCATGGGCACACTTTACAACAAAAATCGGTATGTGCTACATATCCAAATGTTGGTGCAATGCCTCGCCCAAGGCTTGGTGTTGAAGAAAATCCACAGGGGTATTTCTTTTGCTCAAAAAGCATGGCTTGAGCCATACATGCGACTCAACACAGAGCACCGACAAATGGCAACACAGCAGTTTGAAATTAGTTTTTTTAAATTAATGAACAACTGCATCTATGGCAAGTCTATGGAGAATGTCCGCAAATACCGTGACATTAAATTGGTCTGGGAGGGGCAGTGGGGTGCCCGGCGGTACATTGCCAAGCCAAATTTCAAATCAATCAAAATTATCGATGAGGATTTGGCTACTATTGAAATGAGTAAGACCAGCGTGACCATGGATAAACCCATTTACTTGGGTCAAGTCATTTTAGACTTTTCTAAATCGGTCATGTATCGATTTCACTATGAGTTTGCCAAAAGCCATTTTGAGAACGTCTCTCTTTTGTATATGGACACGGACTCATTCATTTACCACATTCGCCACTGCAACACCTATGACGTCATGAGGCAACATAGTGACTGGTTCGACACCTCTTGCTATAGCGCTGACAACGTGTTTCAGCTGCCCATAGAAAACAAAAAGGAAATGGGTGTTTTAAAAGATGAATGCAGTGATTCCATTATGATGGAATTCGTAGGTTTGGCCTCAAAAATGTATGCTTATCGCACACTCGACTGTAAGGAAGCCAAAAGAGCAAAAGGTGTAGGTACGGCAGTGGTAAAATCGCTACATGTTGATGACTATCTAGCGGTTTTACACACTGGCAAAGCTATGTCCCATACACAGTGCAGGATACAATCCAGCAACCATCATTTGTATCTTGTGGAACAGAGAAAACGCACCCTCGCCTCCATGGATAACAAGCGTGTGTGGGCTGATGACCTGCTCACTAGCCTACCCTGGGGTTATGATCGCAAGGAGGAGGAGGTGTGATTTCACTGTATAATCGTTTATGGGACATAGCTTTATGTAACTTGTAGATTTAGTATTTTGTAAATATTGGTTTCTGCCATTATAAATAGTAGATTTTGTAAATAGTGGCAACCCACTTGGACCTTTTGCTCTTTGAAAAGTTCTATGCAACCTTATTTTTTTAAATTTTTTGATTGGTAAATAGTGTGATTCTTTTAACGCTGTACAAAGTTGAGTTTTTTTTGTAAATATTTTTAGTAACTATGATAACTAGTATTTAATTATTTTTCGTAATGTAAATGGTAAACTAAAAAAGTTCTTTTGGGATGAGTGTGCATGTCGAAAAATGTGCTTTTGGGAATAAATAAAGTGGTTGTGTTTGTTCCCAAAGACAGGTGTGAATGTATGAGTAGAGAGAGAAAGCTGGTGTGTATGGTTGACCAGAGCACACATGGTGAGGTAGGGGGGGTGTGTGGGAAATGGTCACTTATATACTCATTTTGTTTTCAATAGTTTCGTGTTTTTTTTTTTCATTGAAATGTGGCAGACAATAGACATTATTTTTGTAAAGACAGTCTTACCTGCAGTAGTTGTAGACCTCGACGTTTCTCCAAACACGCATCAACACATTGCAGTATTATCAAGGTCAAGCACTTGCATCAACATCATTGTCAATTCTCAACTTTCGACATACACCAAATGGAAAAATGTCAAAACAGAAAAATGGAAAATCTATGTTTCCATATCACCAAAAACGCAAAACTTAAAACGGATATTTTTAAAAAATTGGAAATGACCATATTTGAAATATGAAAATTCAAAAACTTCAAACGGTCATTGTTTAAAAAGTGTCATCAGCAAAATGGAAAAATCCATATCATCAAAAACGTTAAACTTGAAACGAACGTTTTCAAAAACTGTAAATTGCAAATTGGCAAAATGGCAATGTGTGATATGTGAAAATGAGAAATCAGCCATCAACATCATGATTTTTAAAAATAATAAAAACACAAAACATCGTGCTCTGGCAAACCTTTGTTTTTATTTCATAACCATAAGGGGATTGACAAATGAAAAATAGAATACAAACAAATCCCAATTCCTCACTCCTCAATGTTTATGTCCATGCATCATCAACTTTCCTTTCATACCACTCATGACAATAAGGGCTGCCATCCTTTCACCCACTGAGGCATCACTGGATGTGAAACGTTGTTTAGCTTTCTTCAATAACAATTTATCTGCCACATGTCTTAAACCAGAATGACTATGGCGATAAGAAAGGTCATGTTCCTTGCATGCTTGATCCAAAAGATTAATGGGTACATCACCACGTTGTAAACGTTTTTCGAGACGAGTTCCAGGGCCACAAAAAACGATAACCTGGAAGATGGATTTCGAAAGGTAGGTATTGAATCTCTTTGTCAATGACGCCATTGCCAGTACAGGTCTGGCATATTCTTTTCCATCGATGGTAAAAAGGTTTGGTCTTCCTCCTTCTCTGTGGACGATGTTTGTGTTTGTTGTTGTTGTTGATTTTGCTCGCCATGACACCCTTGGAATGATTCAACAAAGTCTTTACATGGACTTTTATGACCGTGATACAGTTTCACTAGCTGGCAAGTCACACACTGACGCATAGACGGTATTTTTGCCATGGCCACTTGCTTACGGTGATCGTTATCTGTACAGGGTTGCAATTCACTCAACACAGGGTCTTGAGTCCATGATTTTGGTACATGTTGCCAGATTTCTTTGACCGCGTTGGCGGCCACATAATAAATGAACGACTTGGGCAGCGCCAAGAGTTCCTCTTTGGTAAAACTGTCTAGTTTCTTTTTGCACACAAAGAACTTGCCGATGGCTTTGTCCGTAGCATTGCCTTTCTCCATGGTATCACGTGCTGTAGATGTTTACACGTCGCTTGTAGAAATCTCACTGGCGTCATTCACAGGTAAATCTTGAGTTATAATTTTGTTTAACAACTCCCAGCAGGCATGGGTGGTTAACCAATGAAAGAGATGCCACGCATGCGATAGGGCTGTGTGGGTAATGTTGCCACAGGAACAAGTATCCATGAGCGTTTGCAGGGAGGGGCAGCCCAACTCCATGAGTTCGATACATTGGCAGTAAGACGCCATAAATTGTTGCAACCATTGACGTTTTTCATTACCTTTCACAAATACCACATTGGACGAGGACAAGTGTGCTTTCATGACCACATCCAAATATTTATAGGAAATGGTCCCCTGATTCCAGTCTAGTTGCCTATGATTTTCAATCCACTGAGTTTGTTTACTGTCTTTTTCACACAACAAATCAAAAGCATGGGGTGGTTTAAATAGCAAATGCGTAGCTTGCGATATCCAAAACGTGGTACAATCGATCATGGCCACTTGTTTAAATATAAATTTGTTGGCACCAAGTTTAAACCCTTGGCAATCCACAATGAGTGTGCGCAACATGTTGACGCTTGCCTGGACCAAGTTCAACTGACGACTGACTGACGATCAGATGTGATCATGACATGGGCTTACCTGCCAAGCTAGTTTCAAATTGAGGTTAGGGTAGGACAGAGGGACATGCAAAAATAAGAATTTAAGAATTACATCATTTTATTATCATAACACGTCTTACAGGCTTTTGTCATTTTTGGATAAGGACGATAGCAACTGATACAACAATATAGTCTCTTGTGTTTGTAACGTCCATAACACCGATGATGTCCCAATGTCTCTAAACTAGGCGTTTTTGATGGTGAGCTGCTTACCGAAGCACCATGGATACCATACGGTCCACATGTATCGTAACTTGTTTTTTTTTTCATCACCCAGAGACACACGTGAGGGATAGCTTGAATGACAGGGTAAATTTCCCACTTTCATTCTGCACAAGTAGGGGCAGGTGGGTGACCAGCGCTGATGTTCCTGCATGGGTTCATCGCCCTCCTGCCATTGGTCTATGATGATGGGACAAAAGGCACATTTCACTTCATCTCTTGTTTTTAAATAGTAGAATCCAGCGGCCGCCAAGGCTTGAGGGTTTATGAAAGGCACCGGCCACGTGGAAAACGTCTTGAAACGTTGTTCCTCAGAGTATAAATTCATGGATGTAACGTCTCTTGAGGCTTTAAAGCAAGACATGACTGAGCGGCTTGACGTGGGATGAGCTGTTATTTATACACTTGTCACTTGGTTGGATAGTGGATAGTAGTTGACTTGTTTGTGATGAATAATCAAACAGTAGGCCGTGGTATTGGCTGGTACATTGTCATGCGTTTCAAAATCTAGTCGAATGTCGATATTGGATGGCTTGACAGACTCTTCCAGGTAAGAACAGTCAAAGACAATCAGTGGCGCTCTTGCCTAAAACGCTTGGGGTAGTAGCATGGGGCCGTTCTCTTTTTGATAATACGACCATCGAAATTTAGAAAACAAGTCGTACAGGGGGTCAAACTTATTTTTTGAAAAATCCAAATCCAGTCCTTCATAGGGAAACACGGCTCCGTTGAGGAAAAGACGTGCATTTCTCAATTGCAGGTGATCAAATTGCGTGGCATCTTTGGTTTGTTGATACTTGCGATTCGTTTGAAAACCCACGATCAGGTAGAGAGGTCTCTCTGTATAGCGAGCTGTTTTTACAGACCAACTGTGTGTGTTGGTGGTGGGCAAAAGCGGATACTCATGGAGTGCCCAGCTTCTAAATTCCATGGGTAGAGGCATATCTCTCTTTACCATTTTGTGAATGTCCAGTTTTTTGCTATCTTCAAGGGTCACATGAGGCACTTTCCATAGCAAGCGTTGTAGTTGAATTTTTGAATCTATGGGGGCATTGTCGGCTCCCTTGAGTGCAATATTATCACTCCTGTCTCTCACTAGATAAAGCACTTGCCTTGCGTTGACCACAATGCGTTGGTGATCTTCGGCAAAGCCTAAAATCAGTTTAAGAGGTAAATATCCAGTAAAGGTCCCATCGGTGTGTACCATCCAGTCATTGGTCGAGTCAGGACACCAACCTGCCATGCAAAGTGTTTTACCTTCTTCCTCACTATAAGAGGGGTATAGTTTCATGATACTGGAAATGCCCAAATTTCGAGTGCTATCCACCACGATATCGTTAATGACATACCTCACTTCAGAAAATAGAAAGGCCAAACCATGGTTGGCCAACTTGGATGTGCTGGGTGTAGAGCCATTGGCTTTCGTGAGCCGACCTTCAATCTGAATGACACTTTCATGCGGTAGGGTGAAAATATCTTGGTTGTTGATAACAAATTGAATTTCATCATTGTTATTGAGTCCAGGGGTTTGAGCTTGATAGGAATGGAGATCAATTCTTACCACTCCTGGTTGCTCCTCGATGCGGTTCGCTATCTCTAGGATAGAATTCATTATGAGGGTTGACGTGGTAACCCAAATGCTGTAAAATCTGCTTGCCTTGAAATGTTAACGTGTATTCACGTGGCAAACAACTAACACCATTCCTAGACGGTGTTGTTGCTTTATACACAAACTTCATTGTGGCTATAGCACCAACTTGTAAGTCACTGGTGTGGTAGAATCTAGATCAATGAGTTGTTGATCTCTATTGATCAGTCTTAATGTTATATTACTAATACTATCGACAGCCACAGAATGAAACAGCACCACTGGAGGGTTTTCACGAATAATATAGCCATTAGGCGATGTCACAATAAAGTCATAAAGCGAATGCGATGGTTCCTGATTGGTGTACACTTGGCTAATAATATTACACGTCACCGACACATGATGGTCCTCAATGAATTTCACTTCATGGTCTGATTCATGTTTTTTGTTGGGCTCCAACACACGTGGTTTAAATCCTAGTAATGGGCCAATGGAATCGGGGTGTATTTTAAAGTCAATGTTGAAGGTATAGAAAATACTGCAGCGATGAGTGTTGGTATTGCCTACAAGTTCAAACTTGTGCGTTCCGTCGAGAAATGACTTTAAACCATACTCATTGATCAACACCACATAAATGTGTTCATAAATGTCATCGATCGTGTATCCACCACAGTTCAAGGTGAGCACAGAATCATCATAGTAAAACTTGTTGTTCACATTTTCACGTATGTTGTATATTCGATTGTACGTTTCAAGAGAAACAAGTCCTAAACCATAGGGTTTTTCACTCAATTCGATAGGCGGGTAAAAGTCTAGGCTGACTTCAGGCCCACGTCCATGCAGTGTAAACGTTTTACTTTCTGCCGACATACTGGTGGCGTTTTTGCTTATGCTGCGTCTTATATAAAAAAATTAAACACAAACGTCCACACTGTTGGCTGTTAAACGTTTGCTCACGTTTCACATTATAATATATCTTGATCCTGTTTCCAAAATAGGTCACTAGTTCCATGGGCGGGGGCAAATTCCCATAACTGTCAAAGTACCATACCATGGATCCCTCTTTGACATAAGCTACATAATGCGTTCCTGGTCCTCGGTGATCATCCAAATTGACAACAACACATTCCTGTTTCCAGGGTCGTGGGGGTAATTGGTTTCGCATAAACACACCTCGAAAATGAGAACGCTTTAGTTGTTTAGCATAGCTTTCCACTTGTTGATGCGTCAGGGCATGTCTCGCTATGGCTGAGTTTTTTTTTTTTTTAATATTTCGAAATGGTGAAATCCCAAATCCTTGTTGATAAAAGGCTGGCTTTAAATTGGCATTTCTAGCCCCCATGGCAATCGCTTCCATCGTTTCATTGTGTCGCTGACTTTCTTTGAGTTGTTGCTTGCCCTGCTGCGCGGCTTTAATGGTTTTCACCACTGCACTGGCACCGCCCAAAAGTGAACCCAGAGCAGCCAGACCGGCAAATAATGCAGGTAAAAATCCGGCTCGTTTGGGGACGGGAATCACTCGCCCTTGGTTTCAAACCTGTCGCCGACGTTTTGGAATAACATGTCTCTGCTCGAAGGGCTTTCCTTATGGTCAATATATTATTTTTCCTTTTTTTCTTTCACAAGGGCTTGTCCACGAATGTTGTAAGCCCAGGCTTTGCCAAGGACAAAGTCCTTTTTTTAGTCTATCTCACTGCATACCGTTGTTTCACCATGATGATAATGACCAACAACCTTTCACAAGAAAGTTTAAATCACAACTTACGTCAGATGGTTATTTCATGGCTGTATATTCCAATTCCACATAAAGTGGGACATCGTTTATGGTTTTTCCCGCTTGCTTTTCATCCCATGTCAACATGAGATGAAAGGATAATTCGTCACCTGCATTGACCATTTCATGGTTATGGATCAACATCCTATGACCATTTATCTTTATTTGTAAATGGTTCTCATCAGGTATGGCATATTTGATGTGAATGGTTCCATCATAGTCTAATCGATAGTGGCTCAAACCCGAAGTAAGCACATAGGTCAAGTGCTGATCATGGACTAGCGGTAAATGTTTTCTGTCATTCACAGGTTTTTCATTTGTTAGATACACTAAAAATACAGATGGAATAAACTTATAAAGCCTTTTCATTTCATAGGTCATGTAACGCTTGGTACAAACATCGTCTTCGTCTTGCGGGTCTTCCACGTGAATAATCCGATGGTGATTAGCGCTATAGCCATTCACTGTAAGCTGGGGCACTTTGTCATAAAACTCATACAATTTGTTATCCACATACTTTTTCGTAGTAACATCTGTAGACACTTGAGGATGTTTTACATGGGTTAACCGCTTTCCCTTAAAGTCATAATCTCCCTGTTTTGTGCGTGGCACTACTGACCTATCCACATAGTGTTTATTAGCAGGATCTGTTTCTTGTTTAGGATCATGTATGGGGACAGGCCTAGCTTTGGCCATCAACGCACGTCCAAAGACATCCATCGTCAACCTGTAGTACCAGTCTACTGTTTCTATGACAAGGCTCGGTGTCCTGTATATAGACAGCCTGCTAGCCTGTCTAAGCCTTAGTTGAAATGAAGATTATTAAGCAGCAAGAGTCATTCCCCGTGGGGGACATGGTTTCCCATCTCTGTCCCACATCACGTGAACAACGCCATGGTTCACTGTTTCCATCTTCCATTCGCTGCATCATTGTGGGGCCTTCCGGCTGTGGAAAGACTAATCTTTTGCTAACGCTCATCACAGCGCCCAATGGTCTGCGTTTTCAAAATATTTATATTTTTGCAAAATCTCTCTACCAACCCCTCTACGTGTTTCTGGATCAAGTCATGTCTGGATTACAAAAAGAGAATATGGGTTATTTTACATTTTCCATGCAAGAAAATGTGATTTCACCGGATGAGGTAAAGCCTGATTCACTCATGATTTTCGATGATGTATCCACTGAACGTCAAGGCATCATTCAAAGCTATTTCAGCATGGGTCGACACAAACATATCGATTGCTTCTATCTTGGGCAAACGTATTCTAAAATGTCCAAACAGTTGATTCGTGTCAATGCCAATGTCATTGTTTTATTTCGTCAGGACGAGAGGAACAGTCGTCACATTTATAATGAACATGTGAATCCTGATATGACCTTTCAAATGTTTACAGAATTGTGTGCCAAGTGCTGGAACACTCAACGTCATGCCTGTTTAGTGATTGACAAACAAAGTGAACTCAACCAAGGACGGTATCGCTTAGGGTTTGATCATTTTATTGCTATTTAAGGCCCTGTCTCATTCCCCGGCAAGTCATTTGTCAAGACACCATGGCGTTAGCAGAGAGTCAATTGAAAAAGCATATTATTAGAGCAAAAAATACTATTCACCAAAAGTTTCGTCAATTGAAACAATCACGTGCAAATCATGCTTTGTTTATTCAGCAACATTTAGCACCTCCACTAAAAGCCATGTTGAAACCCTCTTTCAAGCCATCTGAAACGCTACCCACCGTTTCACAAGCCACGCAGACGCTGCACGAGGACCCTGAGGAAGAGGAAGAGGAACAGGAAGATTTGACTAGTGTTAGTGAAGTTGAGGATGAGAAGGAACAAGTGTTTTCGCCTCAAAAAAAGGCCGCACCCCTTGCAGAGTTTTTGAGAAAATGAAATCCTTGGCCATGGTCGATACACCTTGCCCTTCCAGGGCGTCTCCGTTTTCACAACTCTTGGCCACCCCTCAACATAAAGCACAACTGAAAACCATTTTAATAAAATATTATGGATCAACATTGGAACCCTATTTCACCGATCTATTTATTGGAAATACAGATACCACGTATGGTGTTCGCTATGAGGATGATAGTTTTAAAATTGGCGATTCATCCATTAAATTTGCTCGTACTAAAGCTGTCATTAAAAATATCAACTGTAAATTAACGCCAGGACTGTTAAAGCTGCTCCTTTCTCGGACCCCCCCTCTTCCCATGATTATATGTCAGAGGACCTTGACAAATATAAATCCATTTTATTGGATACCCATGCTCACAAAAGACAGAATGATCCCACGCAACAAGTGAATGCCAATATATCTCAAAAATATAAAACCATCATTGCAAAAATGATTCCCACCAATCAAAGTACTCGTCGTAAAGTGTCCGCTTCGGGAGTGACATTTAAACCATTAAAACCCCTTGTGGATGTTACCTACTGGCACAATCCCAATAAGCTCGTCCAGTGGCTACAGTTGTTGCATGCCTCACGTCAAGCTGGCCATACCGGTCACGATTGGGAAATTCAAGAAATTGAACAAGAACTTCGAAATGCCAACATTATTGTTTAAGCCCTGACTTGGTTGAAATGATATCCTGTGCTAGCGTTAACAACGGTGTACGCTGTATGTTGACCGTCATTGATGTCTATTCCAAAATGGCCTTTGTTGAACCTGTGCGTCGCAAGTCTGGTCCACTAGTTACCAAGGCCTTTCAACATATTATTCAACACTCCAAACATCAACCTCAGCTGCGATAAACTGACCAGGGGAAAGAATTTTTCAACAAGGATTTCCCCAGTTTTCTCAAATCTAGGGATATTCACCATTACACCACGTACAGCAACCTCAAAGCCAGTGTGGTCGAGCGGTTCAACCGAACATTGAAAACCCATATGTGGAAAGCGTTTACCGCTTAGGGCACGTATCGCTGGTTGGACATGTTACCAGAGCTAGTATCACGTTACAATGACACCAAACATAGAACGATTGGGACCAAGCCACGCCTCGTGACCAAAAATATTCAGCGATTGGATAAACTGTTTAACCCCATAAAAACAGCCGATCCTAAACGTCACCGACCGAAAATTGGGGATTTTGTTCGTGTGAGCAAATTTAAGTCTGCCTTCAATAAGGGCTACACGCCACAGTGGGGGACTGAACTATTTCGAATTCGTCGAGTCAACTTGGACACTCCAGTCACCTATTTACTCGAGGACCTCAACCATCAACCCATAAAAGGTAGATTTTATCTCCATGAACTTCAGAAAACAGCATTTCCTCAGCATTATCTTGTGGAAAAAGTGTTGAAACAAAAAGGAAATAAACTCTACGTCAAATGGTTAGGGTTTAACTCTACGTTTAATTCTTGGATCAATAAATTACATGTTGTGTGAACCTGTGTGCTTTTTTTATTTATTCACACATGTTGTACACCCTCTATAGCACTGTGTGTACAACGCTCCACGCTTCATGCATGTTCATACATGTTTGTCTTTCCCTTTCCACCTGTGTTCTCTCTTTCATTATCCCCCCCCCTCTCCCTCCCTTCACCTCCCACCACTGCTGTTTGCAGCTCTTGCCTATCTACTGGTTGTGACATCATTCCCACAAGTTGCATCATACTTTTTACTGATTCAGCGATTCCCACGCTTTGAACATTCTGTTATCAGGCACATGGACAGCTAACGTCCAAGGTGAACACCTGTGGCAGATCAAATTTCACGTCAACTTGCATTTTGTCACGTACGAAGCAAACAGGATGTAACTTGTTAACAGTTATCGTGCACGTGGACAGATAACGTCCCAGGTGAACACCTGTGGTAGATCAAATTTCACATGAACTTGCATTTTGTCACATACGAAGCAAGACAGGATGTCACTGGTTTAGCGTACATGTGGTTTCACATGTGTTCACATGCCTTTCGCTCTTCCCTGCCACCACAATGGTCTGATTATTTCACCTTCAAGCGTCATGGTCATTTTTCCATTGCACCTGTTGTCAAGTCAGATCAACGCCTTCCAATAAGCTCAAATGACATTCACCTCCTGCTCGTCTGCAAGTTTGTTTTCTGTACTCGCTTCGATCAACATAGAACCAAGTTCTAATCACCGTTTACACGTCAAAGGTAAAATGTGTGAAAAAACGCTCCCACGCTCTGTCATAAACCGACCCGTCGAAATATCAATTAATCTATTGAACACAGCCACTGTGGTCAGCGACAGGTTCATTGAAACACACACACACCCAGCAGTATCGTCTCTCTCAACCACCACGCTTCATAAACATTATAAACAGGTAAAGAAAAAAAAGTTTTTTCAACATGTATGGCGTTAGGCCCTGTGTGAATTATTTTTTCGAAAATTTGAAAGGGGGCGTTAGCCCGAGTCCTAGGACACCTCGTACACGTCTCTAGCGTTATTGGTTCGTGAGATATCGGCAAAATCACAAAAAACACGTGTTTATCCCAAAATCGAGTTTCCTAAATTTGTTAAAATTACAACGCGTGGTCCATAGCAAAGAGGACGTCACCCCGAGTCCTTGGACCCGTCGTACACGCCTCTAGCATAATTGGTTCGCGAGATATAGCAAAAAGTTTAAAATCACGGTTTTACCCCAAAACATTCTGTTTCCCTCATTCTCAAAAACTTTAACCTATTACCAAAATAAACAGGGTTTCTAGACAAGCCATTTGACGCGTCATAGGACCAAATCCGACCAGGCATTCGTGAAATATCGGAAAAAGTTTAAAATCACGGTTTAACCCCCAAAAAGCCTGTTTCCCTCATTCTCAAAACTTTAACCTATTAATAACATGTATATGGCTTCGAGACAAGCGATTTGACACGTCACACGTCCAAATCCGACCTTGCGTTCGAGAGATATCGGCAAACTTCGTAGGAAAGTAGGCGACTATCTGGTTCTTTCCTCACCACCAAAACCCCTTCTTATCAATCATTTTTTTTCAAAGAGCTCGCCCTCTTACAAAAATCCCCAGTGCACATGCGTAAAAAACAAAAACAAAAATGTTAATCCATAGCGGCAGTCGGAAAAACGCATGCGCTATATGAGCAACAATGTTTAAGTTCATTTTAGCAGCGCACCTTATACATGTCGCATTTGAACAGAGACTTTCACTAAAAATTACTATTTCACCCCCTAGTAGGGGTAGGTTTTATTTAGGGGTTGAAATGAGTGGTCCATAGTAAAGCCCCTGTCACCCCGAGTCCAACGACACCTCATTTGTGAATCTCCGACCACGGGTTCGTGAGTTATCGGCTCGCATTGGGAGTATTGGGCGGGATGGGGGGGGGGCAGAATCGGCATCACTCCCCTACTGACCTGTTTACTTCGTCGAGACTTGGTCTTAAAATGTTGATACTTCGTAAAATCTCTATGTGGCAGGTACATAAATATACACATACTACTCTGAATTTGAAATCATTAGTTATACAGCAGTTAAATTCACGGGATTCTAAATTCAAAGTAGAGTACCACAGCAGCCAAGTTATATTTACTTGAAGATACGAAGTCAAGTACTGTAAATGGTATTTCCCTGATGTGCAGCAGATCGAAGACAACATAGTCTAACTGAAGGTCAACATTCCAATTCCGTGGTGTAAAAATCATCGACTGACAACCTACATTTGAACGGGAAGTCAGAAATGAATGGGATGCCCCAGGTTTTCACAGATGAATTCACACACAAAATGCCCTGTTCTGTCACGGAAGATCATAATTAATGAGTCTAATCTAGATTGTAAATATTCACTTACAGAGTGTCAATTTCACAATTGTCTATATCTCTTCTCAGAATATAAATTTAACGTTTCAAGAATCAATGTTTTATTAACTCTATTTAATGAAAAAAGTGGTTAGTCTGAAAAGTGAGGTATCACCCCGCCCCCAAAGATTAGGGTTAAGTGTTCACGATAATCTACACCTAAACATTATTATATCTCCTTAATTCCTATAATAATTATAGGTTGTACCCAGTAGATTAATATCTTGTTAATTTGATCAATGACTCATTACAAATAACCTCACAACGTGGTTCAGTCTGGTTCACAACGAGTAAGGTACAATACAAAATAGGGCCACAACGTGGAGTTGAAACATTACAATTTATATATTAATTATTGTAATGTTGAAATAACCAAATGTTATCATGTAGAGAACCACGTGGCGGTTTAGTAGTGTACCCGATCTGACCTATGTCAATAGGCTACGGAAGCGCATTCCATAAGTCATCAATGGAATCGCGCGGACGATGTTACGTAAAGCGGTTAATCGGCGATGCCTTGATTGAATAGAAGAACAGCGAGTCTTTCAACAGGTCAGCGAAGAGGAGACATTTTATGAATGTCCAACTTGAACTGCCATCTTTGGTCAATAGCCAATCAGATGACGAAATGTCTGTGACGTGCCATGGTAGTTTATAGCAATGACCAGATAACTTAAGTAAAAATGTAGACTTTCACGACCGGCGTTGAAATAGGAATCTCCGTTTCGCGGGCTTATAGGTCGTGTTCCAAGGAACACGACCTATAAGCCCGCGAAACGGAGATTCCTATACCAGATAACTTCTTGTCAATTACTCTATTTTACCAACCTTTTTAATATGAAATCCTAGCGCAAGGTTGCATTCAACCGTGGGATTATGAATACTGGAGTCCACAATCCAGAAATAAGAGTTATTCAAAGTTATGGGAGGGAGAAGGGAGAACATCCTCTTTTCCACCCTTACCTGACCGTGCCAAAAGAGAATGCCATTACTAAGAAGATAGTTATTCGATTGAGTACAAGCACCGGCAAGCAGTGTTTTGTTTGCGAACTCTGCAGATGAAGATGTCCGTCGTTTACGTGCACCAGCAAGCATATAACTGATTTTAAATTACGGGAGATGAACAGTAATATCGCTGGTAAGACTTTATTATAGTCGAGTTGTTGTGAGCATCGGGAAGTGAGCAGTGAAGTCATTTACTAATCGGGTCCAAGCTCTGTGAACTTGCAGGGTGAGGGTAAGGGGCAGGGAAGGGTCAGGCGAGAAGAGAAGTGCCTGTCAACAGCCCGCCGTGATATCTGGTATTACTTTTTATTCCAATACTGCTAACATAGGGCCGTTGCTCAAACCACTGTGATGTTGCGAATGAGTGAGTGAGTCACTGACCAATGTATTTGGTTCTGTTACTACTCACGGACCGGGAAACCTCATCACTCGTCACCATCACTTCTCATAGTCCGCGATCCACATTCCTCTCAGGTTCACGCAGCTTGGACCCGAATAGTAGCTTATGGTACAGCTTAGTTACGTGCCACGAGAAACAGTAAAGTTACAAATTGAGTTCTGATCGAGTAAGTCATTTGCAGTACACAGTAGATTTAAATCGTTATTTGATTCTATGCTGACATAGGGCCGTTGCTCAAACCACTGTTGTTGAATAACGCTATATTGTAATGTCAGGCGAGTCTACCGTGCTGGGACACTTTATTGTAACGTGAAACGCAGCAGTGAATGGTATAGTATTTACGAGTACATATGTGACTTTATGCAGTATCGAAACGACAGCCTATGATTGTAAGAGAATCAGTTCATATTTTATTATAGCAGTCAGACATGAAACAGTCGTGGACTTTGAAACAGTTGAATAGTGAGGACGGCGCGGTGTGTAGTGAGAACACCTGCGTGTTTGTTCCTAGCCAGCAACATCGCTCACCATATTGTTTACAACGGACATGTATTAAAGAGACAGCTCTCCAGACGAAATACATCATAAGAATTTTGTACAATTGACATTCGTGTTTACCACAATGGGCACATTGTATAATTACAAAACTAGCTTTTATACAAGATGTTTCAGTAAGAGCGTGCAAAACGGATACCAGAAATCCAGGTCGCCATACTGAGCACATCGACACAGAGATCATGTGGTCTCCGAGATCACCCAAAGGTGCTATGGACGTAAACATGTGTAACACGGATGAGGCGTCCTGAGTAGTTAGTTATGTGTAGCCTATTGCTTATTGAGAGTACACTAGGCTATTACACAGGTAGTCTGCGAACAGATAGGCATAAAATACAGGCGACCAATTTAGTGTGTGTGGTTCCTTTGTCGTCCGGAGGTAGCGTGGTCATACAAAATCTTATACGTCATTCCCGTGCTTGTATCAAGTTTGGTGGCTGTCATGTTGATCACATTTTATGAGTTTGTACACACTGATACAAAAACTCTATCCCGTTCATGTCATGCTCGTCAGTTCCAGTACTAGCCGTGTGATAATGTACACATTTACTGTAAATAAACAAATAACCCTATGACACCTTATTCTGTCCCCCATGTTCACACATTTACATCAGTGTACACATTTTCTGTCAACAAACATAAATAACTACTCAGCACACCCAAATAGTGTAACACATGTTTACGTCCATAGCACCTTTGGGTGACCTTGGAGACCACATGTTTCCTATGTCGATATGCTTAGTGTGGCGGCCATGATTGATGGTATTCATTTTGCAACCTATAACTGAAACACCCTCCATAACGACGATACGGACAAAGAAGCCATAATAATAATTGAAACTGCACACCACATGCTGTCTTAAGTCGTGCATCAGCAAAGGCAAAAGTAAAATTGCGGTTGACATTATTAATGATGATAGTTTTATCGAGCACGGGAGGGATTACACCATGGACCGTTCTAGAAGTATATTGAACTCCTAAATTAATGTGGGAAGGAGACCATTGACCGAAGGAAGACAGGATCTATTGGACCGACCAACGAGACAGATGCAGAAGGTTGAACGTGAATTTTACCAGGTGGACTATTCGGAGTTTCGATGACGGCGATCCAGCAAGTTGAAAACAGAAAACATTACATCGTAGAGGAAGACTGAATGACACGTGGTTGTTGCGGAACATTAAATGGAGCCAGCTGATCCAGCCTATTTCAACGAAAGGTAGATGGAGAGAAACCTTGTAGTCTATTTTCAGATTTTCACACTTTTCACACTACTTTTGACGAGATCTTTATCGTGCTCGTGAGCATGAAAACAATATTAAATTGTCTGGAAATTATTTGAGTATTTCCTCGCACAATAGATTTATTAACTTAGAAAGTATTGACTTCAACGTATTTGAATATAAAATTCGAGATGACAATTTAAAAGGTGCATCAGCGGATATACGCTATTGAATTATTTTTTACTGAGTAGAGATTTCAATGAGGATTTCCAGAGATTACTGAAATAGGAATGATGGATATTTCTCGATATTGAAGTGGTTTGAGGATAAGTATGATTACATAATAAACCCTTCAGAATAGCAGTGTTTTATGCAAGAATCTTAGATCAAGGGGTCGCGTTCAGTTCATAGTGTGGTGTTTACGTCCGCCAAACTACGTGCTTTTCTGAGGCAAGGGTTATAGGATAAAAACTATAATTAAGAAAGAAAGGAGACAAAACGTAAGATAATAACAAGATTTAATAACTAATTTGTGCATAAAAGAATAAAACAAGAGTTTAGTGCTTTTCAGTCGGTCAACACGAATGTGTGTTGACCGACTGAAAAGCACTAAACTCTTGTTTACTAAGGCAACACTGAAAATATGGCTTCAAACACCACAAAGAATAAAACAAAACAATAATAAACAAAATCCTCCCTGAATTTTCCCCTGACAGGAATATTTATCACTTTGAGGAGTCAGACAGATCTCCCCTTTTCTAATAAAATGTGGATCCTAGTTCCACTATCTTGCATATGAATTTATGTTCGCGTGGTGACTATCTACGAGAAATGAGTACTTGGATGATCGTTCGTTCACAACGGGTTAACAGCCACGGTGCTCACGAACAATCATCTCGTAAATCAACGTTTATGGATATGGGCATAACGTTAATCAAAATCCTTAAATCTAATTCTGACACACATATTACAACTCTACTATTTACAGGCATCTCTCTGAGACCCTTATTAGTGTGGTGACACACTTAACCAAATGAGCTGCCACAATGGCCAGATACTCAACAACAAGGAAACACAGCGCCGCACGTGACTCACGGGTCACTGACATGGAAAATAAACATAGAATAAACCAACAACAACAAACAACCTGAGTGGTTAAGATTACTTTATATTAACCAAAATTGCATGTTAAGGAAACGCTTCGAAGATTATCGTGTTTCGTAGGCAACTCCCATTTATTTAAACAATTTTACCATTGATCAGTTTCTCACATTTATATTTATTTTCAAGTAATTGGGAGCCAGACGTGCACTCCACTAATGATGAGCTTGCTTGCGAAACTCAGCCAGCCCTTGTGACCACAACTCACCCTTTCCATAATACCAGTCATGTCCCCCTTCCAGTGTATATAAATAGCCGACCAGCTGGACTGTTATCTCAAGGAATCAACAGCAACTAACATCTCCTCCAACTCAACATATGGTCAGACAATAATCACATATCCATAATTGTCCTCGCAAGGATACAATATGAATCTGGTACCAAGCTGACAGAAATCAGTCTCTGCTGAAATTCCCGCTTGTAATACCACAAAAATATACTCACAATATACACATCTGGGACTGACATAACGCCTTTCACACGGGTCTGCTGAATTAGAGCTCGCAAACATTTAACACAATATTTAAAACTTACGATAGAGCTGAATACTCTTCGTCACAAATTACATTGCTCCAAAGGCAATAATCACACTGAATCTGATCAATAATAAATCTCAACCAAATTTAATTACCCTCCAATCTACTATATAATTAGATTAATTCAGTCCTACTTCTGAAACACGACATATCTCCGAGAGACGTTTTTAACCGCACTTCGTAACATATGCGAACACGGCCGTTCACATAGCTACGTTAGTTAACACAACACAAAGAAAAGAACCTTCCAAAAACTACAATTGTGCGAGCTGCTTCCAAACAAAAGTGTGTCAGATCAAAACTAAATATACTACATTAATCACACAAGCAAAGTATTTACAAAAATATGTCCCATAAACCATAAGTTAATTTAATAAATAATAAAATATTATTTTGTACTCATCTCTTTTTGTAGTCACCCGTCAAAGAACATCAGACGCCATTCCCCAACTGGATGGTTCTTTATCTCATATCAGCCATCTGGACGGAGTGTTGAGAATTCCAAACTTCCTCTGCATTCATCGATGTCATCCTTGCGCTGATACAAAAATTAGGTTATTATACACTTTATGTCTGACTACTAAATTCGCTTGTTCAGGTACTAAATTCCCTGTCACTGTTCGTTGGCGAATTATCGACGATACTGCCCCTATAACTATAGTACTATGACTATCTATCACTGAATTTAACACTTTACAATGAATATCTTGTGTCCACGTCCTTAGACGAACAGAATCAAAGTCTTGTGTCCTCGACACACGGAAATAAAGTCTACGTCCGTAGACGCACAGAATAATAATCTTGTGTCCTTGACACACGGAATAAAAGTCAATGTCTTGGCTCTTCGACACACTTATAAATGAACTGGCCCTTGGGTCTAGATGGAGGGGGATTTTATGTAAAAATTTCTCGAAATAATTGTGATACAGGAATGAAATAGATATCACTGAACTCGTAATATTGCACAGGTCAAGAATATGCCCATTAATCCTAGAATCGATCGTAGAGATTTTGTCTAGGCGATTTCCCGCGTGAATGCTAGCCACCGCGTACCCCAGCCGGAGTTGGCGCGCTAGTAGGCATTCTCTTCTTATTGGTTCTCCATTTCTGATAATTTGGCGGTTTCTAGTAGATCTTGGCGTCTTGGGAGTGTCTATTTTCTTCATCAGCCATTCACGTTACTGCATCATATTTCTTCTAGGCGCGAATAACACAATGAACATACCAGAACCATGTCTCACCGCGCGTCGCTTCTAAAATTGAGGTAGCCACACCTGTCCTTATGATACATCGCTCTGCTATTTCTTTTCATAGCTCAAGTATTTAGCCTTTTGTTAAACTGATGCAGGTATGTCCCTACTGTCTCCAACAAATGCTTGAAATTTCCTCATCACTGTCTGGCTACTTTCATGATGCTGGTTGAAATATTTATTAATTGAAGAAATAAAAAGTAGAATCATTTAACCAACATAGGGTAAAGGGTTCACAACTCTCCCACTCACAAAATTTCGAACTTAGGAATAAAGTCGACAATTTTACAATACTTCCGTAGGCCAATTTGTTTTATTTCCAGAATCACCCCTTTTTCTTACTTGGTCTAGTCGCTCCTGTCTTCAATGGCATTTACTCGTTTTCATTTCCTGCTTGTCTCTTCCCCTTCCAATCTTGCGTGACGCTCGGATGCCTGCGGCAACACCTTACTTGCCTCGTTAAAGTTTGTCAACAACAATCTACTTCCTCCTTCATCACGTGCCGTACTCAACTGCTCCCCGTTGACTTTGTTGATAGTAGGACGTCCGTATATTCAAACAGCGTCATTTTTTTTGGCGCTACCATGGTTCACTTCGACGATATTTTTTTAGGTTGGCAGCGTTGTAAACTGACATTGTTCCTGTGCTCAATTCCTTCACTCTGTAAGCATTATTTCCAAGGTTTCTTACGATAGAATAGGGTCCTATGAATTTCTCGCAGAATTTACTAAAGATTTTCTTTTCTGGGTCCGATGTAGCAGGTCGTTTTACCAAAACGAGCTGGTTGACTTCAAGATCACCGTGGAACCTCTTATTTCTTACTCGCCGTAATCTGCGGTCTGCTTGTTTCCTCATGTATGCTCTCGTTCCTTCAATTCGCAAGTCTGGTGCTATCATGGGATCTTGTGGACAGTTAATGATGCTTTTCCACGTTCTTACTGGATACTCGTTCTTGTGTAGGACCATAGGGATTTGTCCTGTTGACTCGTGCCTGGTAGAATTCATGCATGTCTCTACATCCTTAATTTTATCGACCCATTTGTGGTGTTCGTTCGGAATGAAGATTCTCAAATATGAAGTTACACATTTAATTACTCTCTCGCTTGGATTTGCTTGGGCATGTCGGATACTGCTTAAAACATGTTTTATACCCATGTCTTCCATTCCTTTCTTGAATTCGGCGCTTGTGAAATAACTGCCGTGATCTGATAATATAAACTCTGGTTTTCCAAGGGTTGGAATAACTCTTATTACGAATGCGACTGAGTACCTGCTTCGATGTGGTTTTCTGAATAGGGCATAGTACTACGAACTTAGAAAATACATCAATGCACACTAGCAAATGACGGCAACCTCTCCTTCCCTTCGGAATTGGACCAAGACAGTCCATCGCCAGCAGCTCACATGGTTTCTGAGGTAGCAATGGTCTAGGATATTGCCTCAGTAAATAATTATTTGGCTTTGTTCTCTGACACGGGTCACAAGTTGTAATGACGTCATATATAGTTGTCCTCATACGTGGCCATGTAAATGTCTCTCCTATTGTCGCTTCGCACTTGTCTAAGCCCACGTGACCGTAACTTTCGTGCGTATGCCATGTCAATCCTCGTTGTAACGATGCAGGTACTAATATGCGTAACTTGGTGTGGTCATTATCTACCCATTTGTGCAGCAAATTGTTGACATAAACATATCTTCCTTCTTTGGCTTTCGCTTCTCGAAATGCAGGTGTTCCTGTAGGTAGTTGCTTTTTGAAGTATTTAATTAATAGCATCATCCATGGTTCCGCTTCCTGTTCTCGCTGTATCTCACGTAACTCCTCCAAGAATTCCCGGTCCTTCGGTGTTAATTCCAAGTGTTGTACCATCGCTGTTTCTTCATTATCAGGCTCTGGGTTCCTGCTGAGTGCATCCGGTATCACGTTCATCTTCCCTGGACAATGTTCAATTTCAATGCTGAACTGCTGAATGTATATAGACCAACGTGTCACACGTTCGCTTGCCATTGACGTCTTAAACAAGAATGTTAATGCCTTGTGATCAGTTCTGACAACAATAGGGTAACCATAGATTATTCGTTTCCATTGTTGGAGCGCATGAAGGATGGCCAATAATTTTAGCTCGGTTACAGTATAATTGCGCTCGTGCTTACGCAATTTTCGGCTGACAAATGCCAAATATGTTTTGTGCTGCAGGTTCGCTGGATCCTCTTGGTAGAGCATAGCACCTATCCCAATTAGTGAAGCATCCGCTTGGATTATAAATTTGTGCTTGAAATCTCGATAGCCTAATTTAATGCAGTTTTCCAATAGCTGTTTTGTTGCTTGGAATGCCTTCTCACATTCCGCGTTCCATGACCATTTGTTATTTTTCTTTAACATTTCTTGCATTGGAGCTACAGTCTCTGTATAACCTGGACAGTTTTCCTTAAAGAATCCCGTTACGCCTAAGAAAGCCCGAATGTGCTTGACTCTCGTTGGTGTAGGGAAATTCTTTATCGCTTCAATCTTAGCTGGGTTTGGCTTCACTCCCTCCTTGTCAATGACGTGACCCAAATATAAGATCTCGCTCTTGAAGAAATGCGATTTCTTCAGGTTTACTTTGAAATTCGATGCATTCAAGTTGCCCAATACTTTATCTAAATTTTCCATGTGAGTTTCAATGTTGTCGGATGCCAACAGAATGTCGTCAATGTATCGCACCGTCATCTCCTTTACTTCCTCGGTTAGGTTCCGGTCCAGTGCTCGGATTAAAGCACAGCCCGCTGTTTTGACTCCAAAAGGCATTCTGACGAAACAAAATGTCTGGTTATCGAATAAGAAGCCAGTTAGAAGCTGTGACTTCTCATCCAATTCAAGATGGTGGAACGAGCTCGTCAGATCGACTGATGAATAAATGCTCTTGTTTTTAAAGCCTTTTAATACGTCTCTGATAATTGGCGCTCTGTCATACTCAGGAAAAATGAGTCTCATGTTGAGATTTCTGGCATCTAAACAAAGTCTAATAGATCCATTTGGTTTTGTGACTGCCAAAATCGCATTTAGATAAGGTGTAGGTGTCTTCCTTATCACTCCAGCTTCTAACATCTCATCTATAATGATTTTAACTTGCCCACGATATTTTTCAGGAATTGGGTACAATCTGCTTTTGAAAGGTGACCAGTCCTCGACTTGCATAGAGTACTTGAAATTTAAAATTTTCCCAGGTACTGTATCAAATACTGTTTTGTGCTTCCTTAAAATCTCTTCCAACTGTTTTCTGTGTTCACCCCCAAGTTGAATGTCATTGAGCCGCTCCTGTAGTAACTCTTCAAATTGTGCGTCGCTGTCATCTCCTTCTGTTAATAAAGACCATATCTCCTGGGATTCTATCTCCTCATCTAGTTCCACAACAGCCCCTTCTACGATGTTATCTTCCGCCTTTCGTACCTCCTCTTCCGTCTCTTCTGATATTGCTTCCAATGCCCAAGAATTTACATTTCTTCCGGTAGTGATTTCATCCATATGCAATCCCACGTTTTTCAGCTGGTCATATTCTCTAAAACTGACTGTATTCTTGTGTAAATCTATCACTGCTTGATAGTCACAAATGAAATTTGCACCAAGAATTATATTGAAATTCATCTTTGCCATGATTATGAATGTTTGCCCAAAAGTGTGTTCCAATATGTTCAGCTCTAAGTATGCCTGACGTTTACAAGTGACGGTGCGTTCAGGAATAACACCCCTCACTTTGAGCTGTGGTACCGGAATTACAGGAATATTCTGAGTCCGTCCCAACTCTCGAACCAAGGCCTCCGATACTAGACTGATCTGTGACCCTGTATCCAATAAACATCTTATATTAATTCCACCAATCCTTGCGTAAATAATGGGTAATTGCCTAATTTCATCGTTCCGTGGTTTCACCGTCTCCTCCAGGCAGTCTTCTGGTAAAGCAATCCATTCTTGTATGTTCGCTACTATCCATCCATCTTCAACTTCCGACTGTTGTGTTTGGAGACTGTCTCCTTGATCCAAAATTAACATTTTTTTTAGCTCCATTTCGACTCCCATCATCCTTCTGTCGCTCATGTCCTTGATATTCCTCTTGTCTCAGTAGACTTCCAGCTTCCTCAGTATGTGTATCTGGGTTCTTTCTGTTCCCAATGGCCTTTTCCCATCTTCCTAGTTCTCCACCTTGATTAGCGTGTAACTCCTCTAAGTAATTTTGTGATTGAGCGTGCCTATCATCCCAGTCATCTCGATAGTTACGATGATCTCCTTGATTTTGATCTCTCCTTCCTTTCCATCGTTGATTGGCATTGTAATCACCGTATCTTCCATAAGGCCTGTCATTCCTTCGATTATCACGCCATTGTTGATATCCTCTTTGTTGGTATCTATTGTTGCCCTGGTATCAATTGTTGTAGTGATTTTCGTTACGCTGATATGGTCTGTTTTCTCCTTCTTCCTGGTTTCCCCTAGGTGTGGAGGTGCTTGTATTAGTACCCTGCGTTTTAGTATTTCCCTGTTTTGTTTTTACGACCTCTGTAGTGTTGACTAATTCCAGCTGTCTTCCTCCTCTAAAATGACTATGAGATGTGGTCTCATCTATTTGCCGTAATATCTGCTCTGCATGTAGGGCCGTACTGACGTTTGCTGCGACTAGTACTTGCTGTACATTAACTGGCATTTGCCTTGCTATTGTCATCACCAAATCTGCTTCGTTTAATGGGTAATCTAGGTCGCGAAATTTTAGCATTTGCATGTTAAAGAAATCTGAGTATTTTGTCTGCTGGGTAGTTTGATATTTTCTAGAGTAAAGCTCCATTATTAAACTCTGTTGTATGGCGGGAGACCAGTATTTGCGCAGAAACGCTAAATTAAAGTCTGACATGGTTCCAAATGTGTATTTGAAACTTAAAAACCAGTTGAGAACATTTCCTGATAAAAATCTCTCCATCATTCTCAATCTACGTGCTTCAGGTACCCCAGTGTCATTGAAATGGTCTTCAATCTCTTTGATAAAGGCCTTAGGTGTTACCCCTGAATTTTCTGTGTATTTCTGCGGTTTGTAGTCATTTGAGCGAATTACTTGAATAAGTTGTGTGGGCTGATGACCGTCCTGTGGTGTTGAGCTCCTATCTACGTTCTTACGAAATCCTTCCGTGATTGTTGTTAATGGGCTCTCTGCTTGAGTCTGACTTCTTGCTATGCTGGGTTGGGAACTATGTGAGTCATCCTGCTTGTCTTTCAATGCTCCCGTTTTAAATATAGATGATTGTTCTAATGAGCGGAGTTCGGCTTTAATGATCCTGTCTGTCTGCTCTTTAAGTTTATTTTTTACTTCTTGCTCCAAAGCTTGAATACGCGTGTGGTTTTCGCCTACTGTTTTAATAATGGTGGATCTTTCCTCTTTAGAATCAATATTCATTTTCTTCCAATCTTTCCTAATCTGTTCTTTAATCGTGCTTATTTTTTCTTCAATCTGGCTCTTATTTTCATCCTGATTATTTTCTATCTGGCTTAGCCTTTCGTCTAATGTACTCTTAAATTGTTCTTGTTCCGTTTCTAGGTTTTTCCACTGTTCCGCTGATTTTATCTCGAGACGGTCCATATCTTTAACTATGCCGGATATGTTCTCATCTACTGCTGATATTTGTTGTTGAATGACCCTGCCACTTTTCTCCATCTCCTTAAATCGACCTTCCAACTTATCCTGAGCTATTTTGACCTCGCTTGTATTCATTGTGCATGCTATTTCAATCTGCTCTAATTTAGCTAACATCGTTTCATCGAGAATGCTAAGTTTTTTTATCAAAAATACTTTCCATTTTTTTAATCTGCTCTAATTGTTTCTCATTATTTTTGCTTACATCAAGGGCCAGTAATATCATCTGTTGGTTTGTGTGCTCTTTCATCTCTGCGGTTAACGAAGCTAATTGGTTCGTGTTTTTATTATTTTGCGCCTCTAACTGTGAATTTATAGTGTCATTAATTTCACTCTTTAATAACCTAGCTTGTTCCGCCTGATATTCATTTTGCTCAATTCTACTGTTATTTAACTGTGTCCGCAATGATTCACTTTGTTCTAACAGTTTAGTATTTAGCGATTCACTTTGTTCTGACATTTTCGTATTTAGCGATTCACTTTGCTCTAACAGTTTAGTATTTAGCGATTCACTTTGTTCTGACAGACTAGTGTTTATTTGTTCAGATAATTTTGTATTCAACGCTTCACTTTGCTCTAACATACTAGTGTTTATAGATTGACTCTGTTCTGCTAGTTTAGTATCCAACAATTCCTGCGTTCTCCTCGTTGCACTTTCAATGATCTCCTGGATCTGCGCCACCGTTGCCATGTTTTATAATTTATATGAGACATATGGGAAATGGCATACGCCAATGCCCTTTGACACGCACATAAATCCAATGCACATTTAATTTCTTTATCCTACTCAGTTCATTTATTTTTACCTTTAATCCCATTAGTCGATTGCATCTCTGAGTAGTTCTAGTTTTACTCAATTTAATCTTAAACCCAAGCACACATTTAGTCATTAAACAGTTATCCTGATCTGATATTAACACTGACTAATTAACAAAGTATTAATTGTCATTTTAGGCTACAGCCTCCTAATATTTCCATGAGTTTGACTTTCTACACAAATCTAGTTTTAACTTTATCATTGGGCGCCCGGTATCACATCTTAATTTTACTTTAATTTAAAAGACAACAACGTGAACCGTATTTTACTTTGCAAACTCCTGATTTTAATTTATTTTTCACACAATTTGGCGGTATCCACTTCGCCTCAACTACTTTTAATAAAATATCACTTCCCGGTGATTAAATACTGTCATATCTGCCTGCACTTGCGGCATGCCAGTTTTACTCAAATGCGCCACTATTGACATGTGTAATCTCCCCGTTACACCACAGTGAATAGCCCCATCGTTGGCCGCCAGTTTTCACCTATGAACCCTTCAGAATAGCAGTGTTTTATGCAAGAATCTTAGATCAAGGGGTCGCGTTCAGTTCATAGTGTGGTGTTTACGTCCGCCAAACTACGTGCTTTTCTGAGGCAAGGGTTATAGGATAAAAACTATAATTAAGAAAGAAAGGAGACAAAACGTAAGATAATAACAAGATTTAATAACTAATTTGTGCATAAAAGAATAACACAAAACAATAATAAACAAAATCCTCCCTGAATTTTCCCCTGACAGGAATATTTATCACTTTGAGGAGTCAGACAGATCTCCCCTTTTCTAATAAAATGTGGATCCTAGTTCCACTATCTTGCATATGAATTTATGTTCGCGTGGTGACTATCTACGAGAAATGAGTACTTGGATGATCGTTCGTTCACAACGGGTTAACAGCCACGGTGCTCACGAACAATCATCTCGTAAATCAACGTTTATGGATATGGGCATAACGTTAATCAAAATCCTTAAATCTAATTCTGACACACATATTACAACTCTACTATTTACAGGCATCTCTCTGAGACCCTTATTAGTGTGGTGACACACTTAACCAAATGAGCTGCCACAATGGCCAGATACTCAACAACAAGGAAACACAGCGCCGCACGTGACTCACGGGTCACTGACATGGAAAATAAACATAGAATAAACCAACAACAACAAACAACCTGAGTGGTTAAGATTACTTTATATTAACCAAAATTGCATGTTAAGGAAACGCTTCGAAGATTATCGTGTTTCGTAGGCAACTCCCATTTATTTAAACAATTTTACCATTGATCAGTTTCTCACATTTATATTTATTTTCAAGTAATTGGGAGCCAGACGTGCACTCCACTAATGATGAGCTTGCTTGCGAAACTCAGCCAGCCCTTGTGACCACAACTCACCCTTTCCATAATACCAGTCATGTCCCCCTTCCAGTGTATATAAATAGCCGACCAGCTGGACTGTTATCTCAAGGAATCAACAGCAACTAACATCTCCTCCAACTCAACATATGGTCAGACAATAATCACATATCCATAATTGTCCTCGCAAGGATACAATATGAATCTGGTACCAAGCTGACAGAAATCAGTCTCTGCTGAAATTCCCGCTTGTAATACCACAAAAATATACTCACAATATACACATCTGGGACTGACATAACGCCTTTCACACGGGTCTGCTGAATTAGAGCTCGCAAACATTTAACACAATATTTAAAACTTACGATAGAGCTGAATACTCTTCGTCACAAATTACATTGCTCCAAAGGCAATAATCACACTGAATCTGATCAATAATAAATCTCAACCAAATTTAATTACCCTCCAATCTACTATATAATTAGATTAATTCAGTCCTACTTCTGAAACACGACATATCTCCGAGAGACGTTTTTAACCGCACTTCGTAACATATGCGAACACGGCCGTTCACATAGCTACGTTAGTTAACACAACACAAAGAAAAGAACCTTCCAAAAACTACAATTGTGCGAGCTGCTTCCAAACAAAAGTGTGTCAGATCAAAACTAAATATACTACATTAATCACACAAGCAAAGTATTTACAAAAATATGTCCCATAAACCATAAGTTAATTTAATAAATAATAAAATATTATTTTGTACTCATCTCTTTTTGTAGTCACCCGTCAAAGAACATCAGACGCCATTCCCCAACTGGATGGTTCTTTATCTCATATCAGCCATCTGGACGGAGTGTTGAGAATTCCAAACTTCCTCTGCATTCATCGATGTCATCCTTGCGCTGATACAAAAATTAGGTTATTATACACTTTATGTCTGACTACTAAATTCGCTTGTTCAGGTACTAAATTCCCTGTCACTGTTCGTTGGCGAATTATCGACGATACTGCCCCTATAACTATAGTACTATGACTATCTATCACTGAATTTAACACTTTACAATGAATATCTTGTGTCCACGTCCTTAGACGAACAGAATCAAAGTCTTGTGTCCTCGACACACGGAAATAAAGTCTACGTCCGTAGACGCACAGAATAATAATCTTGTGTCCTTGACACACGGAATAAAAGTCAATGTCTTGGCTCTTCGACACACTTATAAATGAACTGGCCCTTGGGTCTAGATGGAGGGGGATTTTATGTAAAAATTTCTCGAAATAATTGTGATACAGGAATGAAATAGATATCACTGAACTCGTAATATTGCACAGGTCAAGAATATGCCCATTAATCCTAGAATCGATCGTAGAGATTTTGTCTAGGCGATTTCCCGCGTGAATGCTAGCCACCGCGTACCCCAGCCGGAGTTGGCGCGCAAGTAGGCATTCTCTTCTTATTGGTTCTCCATTTCTGATAATTTGGCGGTTTCTAGTAGATCTTGGCGTCTTGGGAGTGTCTATTTTCTTCATCAGCCATTCACGTTACTGCATCATATTTCTTCTAGGCGCGAATAACACAATGAACATACCAGAACCATGTCTCACCGCGCGTCGCTTCTAAAATTGAGGTAGCCACACCTGTCCTTATGATACATCGCTCTGCTATTTCTTTTCATAGCTCAAGTATTTAGCCTTTTGTTAAACTGATGCAGGTATGTCCCTACTGTCTCCAACAAATGCTTGAAATTTACTCATCACTGTCTGGCTACTTTCATGATGCTGGTTGAAATATTTATTAATTGAAGAAATAAAAAGTAGAATCATTTAACCAACATAGGGTAAAGGGTTCAATAAGTATTGCTGTTAAGCGTGTTTGACAAATTGTGTGTTATACAGATGAATGAAATATCATGAATACTCTCTAAACTGATTATGATTATGACAAAAGCTTATTGGGGGAGTATTTTATTTGGAAAATTTACCATTTGTGATTTACAATTGGAATATGGTCACTGACCAAATCTCCTTCAAATTTATTCAAAATTTCTTTGAGCTGTTCTTCGATTTCAATATTTGTAATTTGTTTGCCAGGCAGAGATGAGGATGCTATACCACTTTTTTTTTTCCCTTAACGCCAAACAGGGCTTCATATGGGCTCTGCCATATTCTTTCGTGGCAAGTTGTGTTCTTGGAAAATTGGACAAAGGGCAAACCTTCGGACCATTTCTTTGAATCATTATCGTTCATTCATGCAGTTAACATATTTTGTATATCCTGATTGGCCCTTGCATTTGTTTTACTATGGCGAGGCGTTTCGTGATCTATCTTGACATCCTTCAACATAGCATATAGTTCTGATACGACTCGATTACTGGATTACTGAATTCTCTACAATTATACGAATACAATATCGCCGGAGCAGTAAATGTTAAGAAAATATGAAAAAAGATGTATGCCACTTCTTCGGCTTGGTAGTTAATGGTCGTAACTGGTCAAACTTCATAAAACACAAATATAAATGTAAACCAATATAAATTTTTAAACGCTATCCCTGTGCGACTACAAGTCTATCAGATCTATTTGCCATAGAGGCCGATAACCGAGATGTTAGGCCCCTTAAAGCAAAAATTATCATCATCATCAGATCAATTTGGCATCTTGAGTTTAACTCCGAACTAACCATTGGTTTTACAGAAATAGTACGTAGTACTGGAATTTCGCTCCTCCAGATTTTAATAGCACAAATCAACTTTTCTTAATCAGAAATTTGTTAAATGTCGAAACAATCTACACGTCTATAATCCAAAAGTGTACTGCGCTTAGTTTTATCAGAACTATCTTCGGAAAGTATTCTTGAAAGCAATTGTCCTCTTGTTTATCTCCAATTAATTAATGTAATTTAAAAAATATATATCACGGTTCACTGCCGTAGTATTCGGATATAAAAGACAAATTAGCAAAATGTTGCTACCACACATGTGCCTGACGAAACTCCACAACACAACGCAACTCGTGCCTCGCTGGACGACGAGATAATCCGGTTCAGTTGGCCTACAACTCACCAGAACTCATCTTTCTTTGCCGACGTGTATCGACGAAGGTCCGAAAAAATATTTATTCTGATGGTATAGGATAGAAAATTAGGGGAGCAATTTTTTGCCGTGTTATTAAAAATAAATTATTTCCTCAATCCAAACCGTCTATAGTTCCAGGGAATCAAAACTGAAAGGGTGTTGCTACTATTTTTAATAGAAGAGCTGAACTAATTATTAATAAAAATACTTTGCCGACGTGTTTGTTATGTCCCGACATTCGCCAGAAAATATAGAAATTCACGAATTTCGGTGTTTCACAGTCAAATATATATCGTACAGTGTTTGCATTGCGAGAAAATCAGTGTGTCGTATTACGTTACAGTAGAAACAGGAGAGACATATATAAAATTAAATTAAATGTTTCCATTCAATTGGTCCTAGAAGGCAGATGAGTTCACCAAGTGCAGTTATAACATTGAACGTGTTTTCGTGACATATCATGGTGATACGACTTAAGTCACATTTAGTGGATTATGGAAATACTTCTTTTTCTTGAATTTCCTGCAAAATTAAAATAGGATGATGTGGTGGGTTTTCACTTGTTTTCTTTTAAGTTATTTGTTTGAATTTAAATTATTCTTTTTCATGGGTTGGAAATCCCACATCATAACTTTTGTTAGGCCTAACAGAGAGTAGGGTAGGAAAATTTCAAATCCTTATATAGTGGAATATAAGTTTGAATTGCATCACATATCTTGGAATTATATTTGTAGCTGTGTTTCCTGAGAACCTACATTGCCCGAATTTTATGTTTATCAAGGATTTTCGTTTGATGTAATCCACCTACCTAGCCCGACAAACCCCCGAGATAGCCTACATAAGTCTCACGCCATCCAAGCTATCTGTTGAATTGTTCCAAACTAAGATTCACACATGAAATATTTCTTGGGCAATCGCTTCTCATCTGGGAAACGAGCACAGTAGTTTAGTAGTTTAGCTCGAAATATGTAAAAATGTACATAATGAGCTTTGAAATCTACCTATCCAATTATTTTAAAGGGTGTATCTATGATTAAGACGCGTGAACCTCCTGTTCGTATTGAATATCGCGATACTGCAGTAGTTAACTACATTGAGATAGGAAGTCCAGACATTTTTGTACCAATCCTCCTCATTGAACACCATCCACAGTATAATCACCTTTATCACAAAAAGTGATAATTTCTTGTCGTTGGATCGTCTTACCTCTCGGCAACATTACAGCTTAATTAGAGCCATTCATCAGGTACGAGATATGGCTTCTAAGGCAACGATATACAAACGAGATTACAAATTTACGGTAGCAAGAGCTCGCATGGAGAAAGCAAATTTGAAAGCATATATGAGGATAGGACACTGATTCGCATCACTATTAAACCTACTTACCATTCTTATCTAAACAGTTGCTCCAACGGTATAGCAAGGTATCGGTGCCGGAAAGCAAGAAATCTGCACCTATTTCCTAAAGCCACGTTGAATTAGGACCTGGATGGTTAGTGTGTCTCATTAACTGGTAGCATTCACTGATGCTCCACTAGTCAAGAAATGAACCAGAAGCACGCAATTGTTGTTCCAGAGGACCGTCGACATAACCATCTTCGAGGATAGAGCTGTTTGGACTTCCCTGCAAAGTGGGTGTGAAGGGTGACTCCATAACCTGGTTGCACTCATCCCTTCCAGTGTCGCAAAATGCTCCCACGTTCCGAAAAGCAGAATAACAACGTTCGAACATTTTTCTGTTAACGCAGCCATCTTTCAAGAGATAGTGTGAGGGTCTGACGCAACATATGCACCAACTGAGATCTCTCCGTCGGCCTTGTCGGAATATTCGAACAAGAGGGGATAAACTTTTGACCCGTGATAGCTATTGCTGCCTTACTTTTTGAAGCTACCTTGTACCAAAAACATGGTATGTTCCCATTTTGGCCAGAAATACAGCACTGTATACATGGTTTCCAGACTGAAGATAGTAGTGCATTGATACAGTCCTTTGCCATGTTGTTGTAATGGTTTCTTACAGAGGCTTGGAATAGTGGTTATCTCTCTGATAAACTGTGTTATTGCGGTTTTTTAGGCTAGGCTTAGGATAGGTGGTGGCCGTGGCCTTAATCTAGGTACCATTCCGACATTCACCTGGAGAAGGAGTGGGGAAATCACGAAAAAACACTTCCGGGATCCTGAGGTAGGAATCGAGCCCACCTCTTCTCAGCTTTACCCCATGAGGCTGCATGAATCCCGTTCAAGCCGTCAGACTTCAATTAAATTTCTTGGCAGAGTCGGGAATCGAACCCGAGCCTCCGCGGTGACAGCCAAGAAAGCTAGACACTATGCCTTGAGTTGGCCATGAGTTGTTCATATTACTAGGAGGCATTAGAAAACTGAAGCTAATAGAATAGGCCCCACACAGCATTGGCTGATGTGTTTGCTACCATGTATCCACGAACGTTCGTGTTGGGAGGGACACTATTTACATTGCTCCACCGAACGTACTTAGAATTTAAATGCGAGTTTTACATTTTACAGCACGTGCAAATTAAATGCTATTTGTTGACATCATCCCAAGTGCATACAACTACATTATTCAGGCTGCATTCTACAGTGGCATAGCCGAACGATGCTCTCACGCATGGGAGCAACGCAGCTGCTGTCACACTTCCGTCTTTGTTTCAAAGTTTAATGTCACCGATTCCTAAAACTATTCACTGTCAATTCTGCTCATTAATCAGCAGCCAATCCGGTATATGAATATTTACAAACAGTCACAGTATCCAATCATCACAAATTTGCTGTTTTATTAGTTTAATTTTATCGCACCACCATCCTCTTATTTCGTGCAAATTCTTAGGCTGATAAGGAGAACACTATTGTCATCATGAACAAAATTGATTACATTACAAAAAAAGAACATTTTTTCAACAATGACAAGTTCAAAATAGTTAGCAAAAATCCTACACAGAGAATCCATAAGGAGCTCAAACTACTTTCAAAAAACACAATTTTCCTATTCGATGACAGACTCAAATTCAGCCTTATCAACATGAATCCTGATCTTCCCACTGCTAAAGCACTTCCAAAAATACATAAACAAAACATTCACCTCAGACCAATTAATATCAGAAATAGTCCAATTTACTATCTAGCTCAATTTATACAGAAATTTCTGAAAATGCATTATACATTTTATACTAGCACACAACTTAAAAACACAGTTTACTTTTGCAACAGGACGAAAGAGCTAGTGCTTTCCATTACTGATCCGTTTCATTCCTTTGGGTAGTTGACATGTATCCAAGAAACAATTAACATCTTACTACAGAATTTATCGATCTACAGCGGATTAAATCATGTAGAGGTTTACGAATTCTCAAGCATCTTAAAATTCTCTATGGATAATAATTATTTCACTTTCAAATTCAAAATTTACAAACAAATCGATGGACTAGCTATGGGCTCACCTGCTTCTGGAATCGTAGCTAACATATTTGTGGACAACATCGAACATATACAAACCTTAAATAACTTTCCCGGTATTCTTTTTCGGGGTAGATACGTAGATGATGTATTTTCAATAATTGATACAAACTCCATACTCCCTAATCAGGTTCTTGATATAATAAATAACATCCATCCTAACCAAACATTCACATTGGAAAGTGAAAAAGACGCTTCAATAAACTTCTTAGATTTAAAAATTAACAGACAAAACAACCTAATGGATTTCAGCATTTTCCGTAAACCTTCTCAGACGGATACCATTATTAGGCACGACTCCTCACATCTCGGATCTCATAAGAATGCTACATTCCGTAGTATACTTAACAGGGTCTTCCGAATTCCCATGTTCAATGAAAATTTCAATAATGAAATTAAAATCATTAATCAAATAAATATTTCCAACGGATACAGTCATTCACACATTCATGCCATGATAAATAAAATAAAAAAGAGAAACGGAACTAATTTAACTAAACTTGATGAAGGAGTTGTAAAATACAATGCTTTTACTTACGTCTCCCCAGCATTTATCCTTTATATATCGCAAACAAAATCAACGCTTAGCTTTCAGAACGGACAATAATCTTAGTAAACTACTTTTCAACAGCTAAACACTAAATAGAACTGAAATTTTCCAAAATTCAGGAGCTTATAAACTAACCAGTAATGATTGCAATGCCTTATATATTGGTCAAACAGACCGTGATCTAAGCACACGTTTCCAAGAACACTTTATCGCAATAAAACATAAAGCACACTCAGCAATGGCCAATCATATGTCAGAAACCAGGCACAGTTTCACAAATGTAACAAACTACATGCCACTGCTATACATCTTGCAAAAAGGACCAATGATGAACATTTTAGAAAATCTACAGATCTTTGTATATGAAAAGACATACCCTATCAAAAATATTAATGAAGTCTTCCGAACAGATAATCTGCTTTTTTACATCTTATCAATTTTTTAGAGAATAATAACGTTTTCAGTTGAATAAAATAACACAATCATATGTTGCTTTTATATATACCTTAAATGCACAGCTACGTTCATATAAATAGCCTATTATTCTCAAGGTTAACACGTTCTTATCCTATTCCAGTTTTCTAGATTGATACGACCTCATATTACTTCAGTACAAGCAGCCTGCCCCAACTTGTTTCCATTTTTCATGCAACGCCACCATGGTTACGGGACTTTCGAAAAGTTCATTCTTTACATGCTCTCTATATGATATTTCTATATACTAGTTTCCTAGCAACATTCTGATCATATCAGTCCATATTATCCATTCTATCTAAGCAATCTATTTCGACCACATTATTTAGTTTCTTGGCAACTAAATAACCCATACATTCCTTGCTCTATCAAATCATTAGGCCTAGCTTATAATACTAATTCCAACGGTTACATTCCATTGTATGTAAGGAAAGATTTGATTTTCATGATTTAATATTCTAGTACATTAATTTCATTATGCAAGCCAAATTATATTGTTTGTTTTTTCTCTCTATTCAGATTTCTCCATTACTTCTCAAATACATACCCAACTATCAGTTCTAACCTAGCTATTTCCACTTATATACCAATTTTAGTCCGTGATCCAGAGCCTGTATAAGTGCCATGTAATGAACAACGCGGTATAGGATTTAAGACGACAATCAAAAGACGTTTCATATTCATTAAGTCCATTTTTATCAGGTTCATTTTCTGCCAACAGGTGCTTACTGCGTATGACAAGGCTGTAGACTGGTGGGTTGGACAGCCTTTCTTGCTAAGGGTCTCCTATATACTCTAAACATGGCTATACATGTTAGTTCTGAACATTTAGTGGTTAATATTGTATATTGAGTTTATATACAGAGCTTATACAAGCACGTCTTGCACGTGGTCAAACTTCACAAGAGTCACATGCAACACGCAAAGTGTGTTTCCGCTACCTAGCGGTAAATATGAGTATTACCTAAACTACAAGCATCCTACCTAGCGGAGGATTTGAACACTCACTAGCGATATCCGTGGTGAGCTGAGGTTAGGTTAGGTTAGGTAAAGTTAGGTTAGCCATGAAAATAAGCTACCAAAATAAGCCATCAAAAATAATTGGTTTTTACCCCTGAGGTCTTGTGTTCCAACTCGACTATGCATAGAATGTAATTATCATCTGAGAGTTGAAAGGTTAGGTTAGGTTAGGTTAGGTTAGGTGAAGTTAAGTTAGGTAAAGTTAGGTTAGGTTAGGTTTGGTAAAGTTAGGGTAGGTGAAGTTAGGTAAGGTATAGTTAGGTTAGGTTAGGTTAGGTTATGTTAAGTGAACTGAGGTTAAGTCTTTAAATATTCCCTCTCTTTCAAATACTTTCCAAGACCAAGAAAAAAATCCACTAAATACATTGACAAAAATAACTTGTCAAATAAGCCAATACAAAAGCCAACACAAAAGCCAACAAAAGAGCCAACACAAAAGCCAATATATAAGCTTATGGTAAGTCACTCCATCAGAAAATCAGTTATAACCTTTGTAGTGTGAAAATCGTACTGACAAGCCAAGGTCATTGATTAAACGTTAACACACGATGATTTTTTACCAATTTTAGTCTATGATCTACAGTCTGTTTAAGTGCCATGTAATGAACAACGTGGTATAGTATTTACGACGACAATAAAAAGACGTTTCATTTAAGTCCATTATTATCAGGGTCATTTGCTGCCAACAGGTGCTTACTGCGTATAGCAAGGCTGTAGACTAGTGGGTTAGACAGCCTTTCTTGCTAAGGGACTCCTATATACCCTAAACTTGGCTACACATGTTAGTTCTGAACATTTATTGGTTAATATTGTATATTGAGTTTATATACAGAGCTTGTACAAGCACGTCTTGCACGGCATAAAATTTAATTATCATCTGAGAGTTGAAAGGTTAGGTTAGGTTAGGTTAGGTGAAGTTAGGTTAAGTAAAGTTAGGTTAGGTTAGGTTAGGTTAGGTTAAGTTAGGTTAGGTTAGGTTATGTTAAGTGAGCTGAGGTTAAGTCTTTAAATATTCTCTCTCTTTCAAATACTTTCGAAGACAAAAAATCCACTAAATACATTGACAAAAATAACTTGTTAACTAAGCCAATACAAAAGCCTACACAAAAGCCAACACAAAAGTCAACACAAAAGTCAACAAAAAACAATATATAAGCCAACACAAAAGCCAACACAAAAGCCAAAATATAAGCTTATGGTAAGTCACTCCATCAGCAAAACAGTTGTAACCTTTGTAGTGTGAACATCGTACTGACAGGTCAGTTACTACTATGGAACTTACTACAACCAACAAAGGTAGGCAACGTGCACTCTATCAAGGCTCCTCTTATAACTATGATCGCCAGAATGTGAATGGAATAATATTCTGGCGATGCTCAAAAGAAAGGTCAACAAAATGTCGAGGTAATCTGATAAGTAAAAATGGATAGGTTTTAAGTGTGAGTGTTCATCAATGTAGTGCTCTAAACGAACCATGGTTGCTGTTTGCAAAAAAAAATCCAAATGCTGAAAAGCGAGTGCTAGAAAACAATACTGCTGCTGAAAATAATTCAACTTTCAAAAAAACCTTAACATTATCAAAAGCCACGCAGACTCTACATGAGGACACTGTAAAGGAAGAGGTAGAGGAAGAGGAACAGGAAGAGGAACATGAATATTTAACTGGTTTTAGTGATTTTTAGGATAATGTTGAGCATAATAATAATCTTGCTGCTTATTATTATAATAGTGATAATGACGTTTTTATACCTATTGTTCGCCGTGAAAAAATATCTACAACAAGCTTTGTTTTTAAAACTATAACACACTATCGTAAAGGCAAAGACTTGTATTAAGTATGCATTTATTGTCATAATCATGTATACTGTGCATTGTTAAATATTGTAACTTTGTAGAAAATAAAACAGCATTGTAACATCATTTGCATTTATTTACAAACTTTATATAATTTTTTTTCGTTTCATCGTAATAATTTTAAAGACAATACTAAAAACTATAACATTATTATACACACATTTTTTTACTTTCAGTCTATTGTCATTACTTATATTTTTCCATTATTATTTCACATTTGTATTTTTATTTAATTAAAACGCACCATGCACCTATTGTTTTTAAAACCTTCAAAAATTAAGTGTACAGGTTGCACAGCATTATTCACTTCATCAAAAACACTCTCCGTCATATCATTAAACCGTGTAGGCAGAAATGTCTCAAAACTTTCGCATACAAAAGTACACGATCACCATATGCTGTTTTCAATTTCCGAATCTTGATACTCCGGAATGGAATATGCGTTGGAAATTCGCTGAGCTTCTTTGTCTCTAAACCACATGCTTGTCCCACAGCATTCTAAACATTAATTGTAGCAGTCTATAAACAAAACAAAAGCATATCTGTTACACTCTACAACAGCTTGTAATAATATTGTGCATATGGCTATTTTTCACTATGCATTGCTACTAAATTATACTATTTATGCAAGAAATGTCCTAACTGTAGCAGATACTACTTTTCTGCATGTAGCACAAGTGTTAAGTTCTAATGCACACTTGACACATGCTATCATGTGTCCACAAGGCAAAAATACATCTTGATAACAAATTTTACATAATTGTTGGCCACACTTTTGTATCTGTTCATAAGACAAGTCTTTTTTTCAGCCTCATGTATTTACTCCGCGTGTTCTTACTCTAAAGGCACTTTTATCTCTTGTGCCACAATCACGTTTCCTTTACGAATAGTGTTCACAAATTCCTGACCTTTAAGCAACACCATGTATTTCCAGTTAGGTAACCAACGAGCGTGTTCCACAAAAGGGTCATCAGTCATTTGCCAATCCTTTAAAGCAAATCCACAATGAAAACATATTGTTTTATCCCCTTCACCAGTATAAAAAAATCCAGCTTCACTTAGCTGTTTTGTAAGGTGTTTTAATATTAATGGCCAAACATTCTTATACGATTCTAAACGTTTTTCAACAGACCTGTACTCTGGGTGTGCTAGTGCTTTAGTCTTGCAAACTCCCATTTTTTCTAAAGCACATGCCAATTCAACACTGTCTATGGCATATGGACCACATATATCGACACTACCGTTGGCTGGTAATACATCATTATAATTATTTATTTGTGATTCAGCAACGTAAGTAGTGGCCAATGGCCGTGTGGTTTGGTAAAATGGATACATGGGTATGTTACCCACTTGTTTTCCAAGCATGTAAGGACAACAAGGAGACCATCGCAAATGGTCTCTAAAGGGATCATCTCCTTCTTCCCAGTGTGAACGTTCAATACGACAAAACACACAGCACACAACATCTTCTCGGTTCAAGCAATAGAATCCAGCTCCAGCAAGTTTATGTGCCGACAAAAAGCCTACAGGCAAGGATTCAAATGTTAACCAACGATCATTTTTTGATTTTAAATTTAACCCATGTGGTAAACTAACTTGCTCACTTGTTGTATTTGGTAATAACGCCATGTGTTATAATAAAACTTTTTTATTGCAAGTTATTAACGTTGCACAAGAGCACAGAGTATTTTAAAGCACAATGTATGCTTGTTCACTGTCTGTTCACTACGTTAATGCCGCATGACCACACCTAAAAACAAACAAAATAACCCATCACTCAATCAATCAATCAATCAATCAATACTTGTAAATAAAACTTTAACGTTAATTGACATTAAATGAAAAAAAAACACCATCAAAAATTATAATAAACTGTATGTCAGCACTAACAGTAATCCATGTACTTATTTTCTTTTTATAAAGCTGCAGTCATTTACATTCCCCTTTAACCAATACATAAACAAAAAATCAATGACATGTCATTTTGTTCAGATTATCATGTTCAAACCTGTGGATATCCCTTGAGTCCATACGGAACCATCCATAAATTAAATTTAAATATTTGTTCTTTAGAAAATCCAATATGGCCTTGTACTTTCCCGGTAAACAACCAATATGGTCTTGTACCGGTTGCCAATACATAGTCATTAATCAAGAAAGCAATCATCGTCCCAGTCATGTACAGGTAATGCGTATTTTTTCTACGGTTTTTCATTATTGGTAAAATGGAATAGCATTTTCAAGTTAGACTTACCTGAGTTTTCAATAGTTCACTGCCTGAAACAATGGTCGCACTCTACTGCGTCTCGGGATTTCAGTGACTGCTACGGCGGTAAAGCTTTTCTTTCCAAGTTTCAAAAATAAATAAATAAATAAATAAAATAAACCGCGATAAATACCTAAATTCAGGTTAATAAATGCATTTCATTAAAAAAAATATCAAACACAAATGAAACAAGTTAGTTTAAAAAAATCTCACCTTGACTTGAACTGGCTTGTTGCTGTTTTCTTCTAGTGGGCTCAAAAAAGGAATGGTCTCTCTCTCAGACATGACAGTTATACCGGTTATCTGCAAACAAATAAATTAATAAAATCATTAATTACCTTATCAATAACTGCAAATTTAAGGTTCATTAGCATTACATTATTAAAATAATCATTCATAGGTACTTACCAAAAAATATAAAGGCCTTTTTCTTCCAAAGTTCAGTTCACAGCTCACTGTATACGTCTATTTGCTGGCCCTGTCTGTGTATCACTAACGCAATCCTTATCAGTCTGCTTAGAAACAGAGAGCGTTGCATTTTCTCAGCGTTTTGACCTTCAAAGGTTCTCTGTATCTCTCTCACAGGTACCCACGCCTCGCCACATTCCTCAGACGCGATAAGATTCGCGTACCTTATACTAGTTTCATCATATTAATAAGGAACCAAAATGGCTGCCTCTTATACATCGGTAGTCCTACTGTCTCAGAACCAAATGGCGGTCTCTGCTTAAACAGCAGACCTGCTAGCCACCACGAGGCAAGTAAGCTGATATCGCACTTCCTGCTGACGTAGACATTTCTGTCTTATCAGCAACAACAGCTCTAACAAGGCCTCTGACTAGGTACATTATTCAGTGCGAGCAAGCAAGACTGTGTGCGCTAGCAATGAAAACATGTGTGTCTTAAACATTTTACTGTAAAAATAATTATTAGCAAGCGGCCATCCTCAATAATGTACACATTAATCATACACTTACACCATGTCCAATGAATAGTTTATAAAATCTTTGGGGAATGACCTCACAGTTTTGGTTCTTTGCATTCACGCACATTGCTTGGTCGATTGAATGTTATAGGTTTTTATATTCTACAACCATTTGCTGTGCCAGACAGCGATTTCGCTCATCACTGTTGACTAAAACGTTAAAGATCCCCTTCAGGATAAACAAAATCTAAACACACGTGACGCATTTTCAAATATTCGCCTCCATCCTTCATAGGACATATCACAAAACCAACCGTCATAAGCTGCCCCGCCATCCCACCAAAATAGCAATTCATTTCTTCCGGGCACGGTCACCGAGATCGCCATGACGGATTTTCTAAATATTCGCCTTTATTCGTTTGTCATAGCAAAAATATCTGAGAGCGACCCCTCGTTCTATTGTTTTCCCGAAATAGCCATTTCCTGTTTTTCAGCGTGGCCAGTCATAGCCTCGTTGTAACATACGTCAAGCGCTACCGGCTCTCTGTCTACAAACACTCTTTATTAAAAAAATAAATTAAAAAAAAGTAAAAAAAAATTAAATTTCTATTTCTTGTCCTAGAGACTTGACATTTATTGTGGTACTAGAGGAGGTAGGGACCTTTCATTTATGTCAAACAATTTTCCTGTAGAATTCCGAGTTTCCAAAATATAAGAATTTCAAAATTTGAGTGATTTCAAAAAATCTCCAAAAATAAAAAAATTCATAATAAAAAATAAAGGTCATAGAGACCATTCGTTTCAACTATTCGACAACGTTCTATCAAGTTTGGTTTTCAAACTATCACCTACTTTCAAAATCAAAAAAAAAATATAATACGTAATCCAGAGCAAAGAGGACGTCAGCTTGAGTCCAGCGACACCTCATTTGTTAAAATCCGATCAGGCGTTCGCCAATTATCGCCAATGTTCGCGAGAAAGTAGGCTATCATTTTTTCTTCTCATACAAACTTGAAACTTGCTGTACGCCTAAAGGGCATAGCCACCTTTCATTAACGTCAAACAAACATTTTCCCAAAATCCACCGTTTCCAAAATAGCGCCAATGTCAAAAAACAAACTAAAACTAAAATAATAATAATACTAATACCAACACACATTCCTAACAAACAGGACGTCACCCCGTTCCTAAACAACACATCATTCTAGCCTTACAAGCTCATTAAATATCACCAAAATGTCAAAAACGTACATTTACCTCAAATTGCGTTTCCAAATTTCACCAATTAAAAAAAAAAATAACCTCACCATCAAATAGAGCGGTAAAAATACCATCTAAACGATCCCTCACTCAACCCTAGTCCTTCCCCACCACCTAACCTTTTTCCAACATAGCCATACGTATTCAAGCACACACGCGACTATGAGCAGAACTCTTTACCCCACTACTCTTTTTGCATTTTTATCTTAGAGACTTGAAATTTATTTTGGGGGTAGAGGGGTAGGGATCTATTATTTCTGTCAAACAAACTTATTTGTGAACTTGTTAGTTTCCAAAATATATGAATTTCAAAATTACACTAAAAACATAAAAAATAAAAAAGTTTATTTACACAAAATAAAGGACATAGAGACCTTTCGTTTGAACTATTGCACAACGTTCTACCATGTTTGGGTTTCAAACTATCGCCTACTTTCAAAAACAAAAATTTTCATTTTTAAAATATAACGAGTAGTCCATAGCAAAGCCCCCATCAGCTCGAGTCCAACGGCACCTCATTCGTGAATCTCCGACCAAGGGTTCGGGAGTTATCGGCTGTTATTGGGAGCAGTGGGGGGGAGAAGAATTCTCCTTGCTCCCCTACTTGCTTGTTCACAAAGAATGCCGAGAGGTAGCCCGTACGATTGTTGCGCCGTGCGTACTAACTATGGGCTTACAAAAACGGCCCTTACTTAAATAACAGCCCTCGTAGTATCACATCCACGTAAATGCTCTAGTTTTTTTTAAATATCTCTTTCCTTTCTGATTTCTAGTTTTCGTCACTCATTTCAATTCGTTCTTTTCAGATCTCTTCTTCTCCACTCTATTTGTATCTAAACTTATATTTTTCAGATTTTTCTTACTTAATACATTTTGTGGCATATCTGTTGTTGTTTTTTTTAAATTTTAATGTGTGTGCTTGTGGACGAAAAATATGTTTAGAATTTTTAATAACATCCTCTGTTATGGCAAATTGATATTAAGCATACGTTATTGTACCTTATGATGTCTTAATTTGCGCTGAGGAAGGTCACAATGTGACTGAAACCAGTACGACATTAAAATGCAATATATATTGACTTATGGTTTTGTAAATCTTATTATATTACTACATATATGTTCAAACATAATTGCGATAAACTAGAATTTCCTACGAAAATTAACCTAAATAACGTTAGGAGCGTGAATTGTAATATGGAGATAGAAAAACTTACTGGAACTGACTGGTATCATAGCAGCATCAGTCATCTCCACTTTTGTTTTTTTTCCTGTTTATGTTCCAATGCAATCTTGTGTGATCCTTGTTGAAAATAGTTATAACAGAGTCCTAAATTGGCTAAATCGCTCATGAAACTCGGTCTGAAATCAGTATTCACTGCAGAATTAACTTTTGTAGTTGTTTCATTTCATGGGCATGGACATTGTGGTCACCTAACCCCGTGTACTTGTATGTGTATGTAGAATTTGTCTGATAGCCTGTGTTGCTGTGGTGTCTATTGGGAATGAGGTGGCCGTAGCCTTCAGTTAGAAACCATCCTGGCATTTGCCTGGAGTAGAAAAGGGAAACCACGGAAAACCACTACAAGGGTGGCTGAGTGTCCCCGTTCCAAACCTCATACCATAACTAAATTCCTTGGCAGAGCTAAGATTTGAACCCAGACATCAGGGATGGCAGCCAAAAACTCTACACACTGTGGCACGAGGAAGACCACGTTTAATTATATCCATCGTTAGTATCACAGCAAACAGAATTATTCACACCAACAAATAGCATGATTTAACCACCTCGATGGCAATATTGGAAATGGAAGTGTGCAGTTGCGATGTAGAATTCAGTTATATTTACGATGTCCAGTTCAAGTTCCTCGTGGTCAAGCTTACAAGATAACGAGTTTTACGGATATCTTATCGACCATTTCATTTGGTTAAATATGTGCTTAGGACGAGTTCATTGTTTTTGATTTATTAGGGGCTTTGCGACATCGTGGTCATGTAGCCCCGTGTACTTGGGTGTGTGTAGAATTGGTCTGATTACCAGTATCACTGTGAAGTCTGTACTGGTGTGGGTATTTACAATTGAGGTAGGATTTGATTAGGAAGCGGCCGTGGCTTTATGTTAGCCTTAAATTCACAGGCTGCCAAATACAAGCATTGAAGAGGAATGTATTATTCATCTTATAGCGTAGTGTTGGGAGTGCTGTGTCAAAATGAATCATGGGCATATCCAGTTTGGTTTTTGAAGTCTGCACCATTAAGAATAAATACCATAGCTTGTTTTTCAGAAACCAGTCACTCTATTTGATAATACAGGGTTAGCACAAATGATTTAAGCGATTTCATGCACATGTATCATTGAAAGTATATATTTTACTGAATTGGCACATATACCAATCAAAAGAGAAACTCATCAAGTTTTTGGTTCCGCTTGCTGCAAATGCTCGATGTGTCCTCCTCGCGTTCCATGGCAATTACTGGATCGATACGGTAGTCCAACTCCGACCACACACGCTGGTGCATATCCTGGTCAATTTTTGCTACAGCCACATGGATTCAACAAGATTAGCTGACATGGCTGGTACATGAACTTTATCTTTGATAATCCCCCATAAAAATAAATCCCACGGGGTCAAATTAGGCGGCCGGTGAGGCCAGCACATTAGACACCCGTTCAATGCAACGTTCAGGGAGTTGTTCACTAACATCGTGGCACACTACCAGGTGGAAATGTGGGTGAGCCCCGTCTTGTTGAAATAAAAACCCTGGGTTATCTTGATGTAACTGAGGCCACTCTATCAGCATGTCTACACAAGACAGGCCAGTCACAGTGTTCTCAGTAAAAATGAAAGGCCCATTCCGTTTAAACATCACACCACACAAAACACATTGGCTTTGGGTGAGTCCCTCGCCTGTCGCCGCCATCTCGCATACTGATGAGAATTCGTGTGAACCAGATGCCTGACTTAAGGCATATTTTCTCTTAATTATTTTCACACTTTTAATTGGGACATATTAATTATCACCCCTGTGGTTTTGGATTTGTGTTGAATTTGCTTGATATTTCGTGTTCATGTGGTGACTGTATTAGTGTATGTGTAGCTTCAACTATTTGTGTCTAGGATTAAGGTTGGTGAACCAAGTCAGATAAAAGAGTAGGCCTACCAACTCGGTATTTGCCTGGATGGAGTATTGTAGTGCCCGGGAAAAATGTACACTCAGAATGGACACTGTTAGGAACGGGCTTCAAACGTCTGATTTCCTGACTTGCTGCAGTTCCTCATAGCAGTCCTGAAGTCTGGCTAAGCTGCTTGATGTAACATGCTAGGTCGTCATCTCCAGAATACAGGATAAGAGAGGCTACGTGTACCAAAATATGGGTAATGGATGAATCACAGAAATTAGTTAGGCCTATAGGTTAAAATTTGGCAAATTCTGATGAAGCAGCACACTCGTGAAGGTCTATCACCTATTAGAGTCAGTATAAGTTTTCATTCCACTTACATGCTTTATAGCCTACGTATATCGAATATGGTACAAAATCAGTTTTCACGACTCAGAAGCAAAGTGCTTTATAATGAATGTTGTGATTGATTGTTTCGACCACCAACGACAGTTCCTGATGTAACAGACCATTAAATGTATTGGAGTAATTATCCCTGTTTGATTTGTACAAAAACAGATTAATAGAGCTGTCATAACTTGGCATTGATTTAATTAGACGTCGATGATAAAGGCGACACTCTACTCTGCAAATAACCCGAGAGAATAGTGTTTCAATATTCGCGTCCTGTTACAAGATTTTATTCGTACGCCTCGTTGCGTAGCGGCTAGCATACTTAGCTGTCACCGTGGAGTCCCGGGTTTGATTCTCGGCTCTGCCAAGGAATTTAATTCTGGTCTGAGGACTGCAACTGGGTTCACTCAGCCTCGTGTTACAAAAACTGAGAAGGTGCGGGTTCGATTCCTCCCTTAGCCATCCTGGAAGTGGTTTTCCGTCGTTTCCCACTCTTACTATAGGCAAATGCCGGAATGGTAGCTAACTTATAGCTACAGCCGCCTCCTACCCGAATCCTACCTCAATTACAAATACACACACTAGTACAGACATGTCAGTGACACAGATTACTAGAATAATTCTACACACAACGAAGTACACGGGGCTACATGACCACGATGTCGCTAAACCCCTAAACGAATCAACAACAACAACAACGACAAGATTGTAAGCACAATGACGACAAGGCCAACTACAGTAGAAGCTGTTAGTGCGATTTCTTGGCATCCAGCTCTCAGAACCACTCCACGTGGGAGGATACTAGGCTATAACCCGCAGATAAATCGTACGTCACAACCACGATGGTGAGCTTTAGCAAGTCCACAGATCTAAGGTTCAAATCCTGACACTGGCAGCACCTACCCTGAGTGTGGTTTCACGCCGAGTTTCTGCACACTCCCTTCTGGTAAATATCGGGATAGCCATTTTATTTAATGACCTGGGGGACTGCACCCTTCTGTAGGGATAATATATGGTCATACTTCGCCTACCTCAATCGATTCGGGGATGGTACATTCATTTCCCACGATATGACACATATATTTAGGATCACACAGGTCAACACTCAAAAATAAAAATAAAAACTTCACAAAAATTGCATTTAATTAAGAAAACTGGCACTCCACAAAATTTACATGACTCAAAATCAACATGACATTTATCAAAATCAAACACAAAACTGTTCCATTTCAAAATTTTGGAACAACCACAACACACAAAATGTTCTCTGGACTCTGTTATTTCAGCTCCACCGAGCATATAACAAGTCAACTATTACTTCCATGTATCATGCGATTTAAAATAAATCTATTAATCTTACTGATTTTTCTATAATTATCATAACTTTCTCAGGGCAAGTCCCTGAATTATAATTAATTCTCTAAATTAATCAATTACAAGTCATTCAATTGACATCTTTCCTTGAGCATTCAACAATGTGTTTTATTTTATCATTGGACTTGATCCATCAATCTGTTCATTCTATCCCTCACACAACATGTTAAGTACTACATTTTGGGGGATGTCATGCATTCCTTCAGTATGAACACTACTGAATTTAGTCAATGAGATTCGCATCTCCCTGATGCACCTCATGTTCTCTTAAAGGAACACTTGGTAAATTCTGTGTCAAATATGGGAAACTTTACTTTTATTCTGGAATAACATTCCTAAAATTGACTTTTTCATGAATATTTTTAGCAGCAGATAACGTGCATTACACATACAAATGGATCATATCATCCATATTGTCATTGATGGTGACAAAACTAACTTTACAACATAGTAATATAATTACCAGTCGGCCTTAATCAGCCGGGCTACGGTCACAGACCTTTTCAAGTGGGGTGCTTAGACACACGTAATTTATGACCCACCGTCTCGCCTCACTAGCGATGACTCAATGGTTTGCTTCTCTTCAGCTGGGGATTTCATGTAACAAGGTTCTTTCAAACTGGAAGATTTTATTGCATTTAAACCCTACTGCAATTATTCATACTTTTCCTCATTGGCAATCATTTAGCACACAAAGGTGAAGTAATCGATCCCTAAATATCCACATTGCCCGGAGTTTTTATGTGGTCTCTTAATTTGGGGGCACACACTATTTAAAAGCCTCCTACGGCTTCACATAAAATCCATTCCGAGGGCTCAGCCACTTTATTTCGGAAGATTCGAAGATAATTGAGGAAGTGGGTCGCGCCCAAAACTTCCTTATAATTCATGCAACAAAGCGGAACGTACTTGACCTCCGTGCCAATAATTCATGCAACAAAAGCGGAGCGCAACCCAGCCCTTTTGTGCGAATAGAACAATTTTTGCTCCCCTTTATTTGTCCGAAGACCGACGATTTGACTCATCATAAAACTGCCTCGGCAACTTCACTCAAGAATGATCATCCCTTATATTTATTCCTAGGAAAATCACTCGATTCTACCTTTATTCATCGCTGTATTCAGCAGCATCAAACTATATTTCTCTTTAAAAACCTTCCATGAAAGCCTGTTAATTCTATTCCAGCACTTCAAATAAACGAATTTATTTTCGCATATCATTATATATTTATTTACCATCTTTGATTATTGATCATTATTACTCAACAAATAAATCCTACCCTTTCAACAATAACTGGGCTTTTCTAACCTGAACAATACAAGTTCAACTTCACTGTTAGGTCCTGCTAAGACTCTACTCGACTGATTGTTATACACACAAACAATTTTACACACATACATTTTTCCCTATATTATTTTGACACATGATTATTAAGGATGTACGACCCACACCAAAATTCATAATTACAAATAGTATGTACTCACATTTTTTGTGGTCTCCTCCAATGACTGTGGTACCTTTGGTCCACCACATTTTGTAAGTTAACAACTCATCGCTAACTCGTAACACATTACACTTTCACAATTATATTCACTTGAAAAATTATATATTTTAACAAACATTTTCAACTGATTTCCCCTCTTTAGGGTATTTTTAAACATAAAATTATGATTAAACACTAATTCATTAACACTTTTAAAACACTATATAGTCTTTTCACACAATAAATTCACTTAAGCATACAATAATGCTTCTCTTCATACGTGGCTATAGTCTTTTCTATTCACACGTTGGTTTACAAATTTTCTTTTATTCGCCTCGTCCGATAATTGCAGGTATCTGGTAATCCTGCCCCCTGACGTGGACCTATCCTGAGCTCCTACTTCCGTCGGCTCCTGCTCACCTCGGAAAGTTCTACTCGCAATGTTTTGTCCTGGGTTTGATCGTCGCGGACTCACTCTATCGGTGCGATCCTATTTCCCTGTCGCTACTAGAGCGTTCTGTCAACTGATTCTACTTTCACAAGTTCCCTAGAACCCGGACCTAGTCTCAACTAGTTACTTCGTAAATACGTGGTTCTCAATCTTGTCCCACAAATAAATGTTTATCACTTAAGTTCCTCACTAGGATTCTGATAACTTTCTGTTCCGAAGACTTAAACTGGCTTCGAACGGTTACTGCTACTATCGCATTATAACTAACTTTGAACTAATGTCCCTTGGACCGACACTCCGTCATGAACTTCCCAAACACGGGCAAGTTCTGACTATCGTATAACGTGATGACTCCACTCGAATCGCGAACGTACTTGTTCAAACGACGTAACCTCTTAAGGTTTCCAAATACATAAAAACTTCTTCTCCGGTGATGCAGTGTAACCCTCCACTGAGGTTCACAAGATACTGAATAACTTCTTCTTTGGACCTTGGTGGGTCCAACTTGCCGTATACTAACGCGATGATCACTTATCCGAACAGCACGACTCCCACCTGGGTTCCTTTAAGACTGAATAATGTTTGCTGAAACAGCGCAACCCACTCCTCGGGCTTGCTAAGACTGAATCACGTTGACACAGTGTGACCTACTCCTGAGGTTCACCAAGACTGTATACTTCCGAAACATAACCCCTCGGGGTTTCACAAGATACTGAATACTTCTGCTGAGGCTCACGGCCTATTTAATTCAATTTGACCAAAATGTAGACCGTCTTGTCTTTTTGAAAACAAACTTTTGAAGTAATCCTCGTAGCGAGTTGGAAATATTACTCCTGGACTCCTCAGAGCTCCTAGGTTCCAAAAATGTTTCTTAATTCTGAAATCGATCGTCCGATTCTTCTTTATAAATTCCCACAGTATTTTGATCCGGCTTGGGGGTTTCTCTATACGGGTATTTCTACGCGGGATTACTGCGCTATCAATAAGTGACGTAATGCTTCTTTTCTGTTCATTTAGTGGAAAGTTTTATGATCTTAAAAATTCTCTTTCTGATTGTCAGTAACTGTGTTGTATTTCAATGTTAATAATTATTCCTCAAACTTGAAATCCATTGTATTTCACAACATTACCAGCCCCGCCTACTGCTAATATCGCTAAAATAATGCTTACATGAGCATTGAGAGGAGATTCTCCTGCTTATTTCTCTGCTCTTAGTCACTGTAAAAAGTCCCTCTAGGAGTCGCGTTTTCTAAATTATTGGCCGTGATATCATCTCGTGAACGTGCGGATGATGCATCTCATGCTTCTTACTCACAAGATTACCTGTTATGTTTTAACATGTGGAAATCTCATCCAGCTTATACTGAAGCCTTAAAGGATAAATACTACATTCTTTTTTAAATAGTACAGGATTTGATTCCAATTCACTGTGGACCTCATATCTCAGCCATTACTCCGCCTGTCATCCCGTGGTCCTGAGTTCTTTTAACTCATTATATTATTAATAATATCCTATGGTCCTTAGATCGTGTCCTTTGAGCCTGGCTCATAAGGGCACAGTACCTACCCCAACTTAACCCTAATAATTGCAGTCACGCACACTACTACAATCCCCACATGATTACAGGTTATCAGACAAATCAAACACAAACCAAGCAGTAGTACAGAAGAGATGGTTCTGGCGCAAAGCTGCTGTGCAGTGCAAAAGGTGCCAAAATGTAGTTTTGTGTGGCTATTTTACTGGGTTTTTGTACATTATGAGCTTTCAATGTTTGAAAATAATTACTTTTGGCAGATTGGCAACGGTGTCGAGTACTATTTGTGGCATGCTAGCAGTTCATTTTCCATATTACATGGTAGTTTAAGATATTATTTCCAGGATTAGGTTCCTTCAGTTTAACTGGCAGTAGAGGCGATTTAGAGTTGCTAGAAACCTCATCCTCAATACAAGATGGCAGCCCCAGGCGGGGCCACCGACATGTTCTTTTTTTGTATCTGCTATATCATGGTTCCTTGTACTTTTTGCATTTTATTTTGCTTGGTTAAGCGGTCCCGTGTTCGATTCTTGGTGCTTTGTTCTTTTTTGTGTTCTATCATAGGGACTTGTGTTTTTGGAGGTAAGCGATCAATGTTATGATAGGGACTTGTGTTCTTGCAGCAAGTGATCAATGCTATCATAGGCACTTGTGTTTTTGCAGCAAGCGAGCAATCCTAAGTTCATTTTTTATAGTTGAGCAAGTGGTAATTCACATGGAAATATTTTTGTGGCTCTTTGAGAGCATGCTTGGGAGCTGTATAGAAAGTACAATTTGCCAGAGTAAACCGATTGATATAGTGGAATTGAGTCATGATGCGAGTTACAGACATGTTATTGGCTTTATTTATTTCTTATACTTTCCGCTGTACATAAAAGAATTTCAAGATGTCACAAATATAGGAAATACGGATGGTATACCAAGAATGCATCCCGAGACACTATTTATCATTGAAATTGTTATGATTTTGTTTGTTTTCAGTTTAGAAAGACCTGCTTTTTAATCCAGACAATTATTTAGAAAACAAGCCACATCCTGCTCCAAGACATATTTTAATATAGGTGTTGTAACATGTTTAAAAAAATAAACCTTTATATTTGATCCCTGTGCTGTGTTCTTATGTGAGCTGGGCAAACACAAACATCCTATGCATTGATCTAAAAGTTCTCTCCTAACATAAGGTCACGATTTTAAGGCATAAATGTTGATAGTAACACTGTTTGGAGATATATGTTTCTTTGTTATATATGCGTTCTTCTCTGAATTGTACCATGGATATTCCGTTCTTAGTGCCTAGATGCTTTAAAACGAGGCCTCGGCTATTTAATGATTCTATTGTTGCTGGTGTTAGTGACTCAAAACGTGCAGGGAGGAAAACAATAAACTCATCACACCGACAGATGATGCGGATACCATACTTTGTTTTAATTTTACGCAGCTCTTAAATTGGAAATGGATGGTTTATAGGGAGGTTACAAAGCCGTCGCAATTCCAGAACAGAAGCCTTTCCTAGTTCAGCTCATTTAAATCCTTCATCATGTGCATATATTTTTAGTATTTCTGTGTAAGGAGAAAATTTTTGCGAATACGATTGTTTATATTCTCTAAATTCTGTATAACTGTTAATGATAAATGTAAAATTTCGTTATTAATAGCCCCTATGTTGCTGATCAGGGTACAAGTAGTGAGTAACTCTTTGTGTGTATATTCTCTGAATTCATTTTTATTTTTATTCATTTGCTGTTTGTCGATGATATGTTTAATGCATTCTCGTAATGTTTAGCGTTAAGTAATTCAAGTAGTTTGCCGTTCATTTCTTCGTCTCGTTTTCAATGACTCTATATAAGCACTACAGACTCAAACTAGATCCTTTCCATCGAACCAGGAATTGAATGCTGAGCTAAAACCTAATCAACGTACATAGACCTTTTTGCCTTTCTTGCGTAAAAACCTCTCGACTAGATAATGCGTAGGATAGTTTGTTAGTTTGAGTTCTTCGAGATATAACATGCCTTTAATGGGCTGGACGTTATGGTATTTCAGCAAATGAGTAACAGGATTGCCTAGTTTCACTTCTTTAATGCGAAAAAGCTCAGTGCTCCAATTGCGCGTATATCCGTTGTCGAAAACGGACTTGCGTTTACTGATGCGAACGAGGTCACCAATATGAAGGCGGTGGCGTCAAGGATTGGCTGTTTTGATGGGATTGAAGAGCCTTTCCAGCCACGGAATATTTTTTGTTATGAGACGTGGTTTTTGTGCCAACGGTTCCGTGTTTGATATCGACGTAACGTGTCACCAGCTCTGCTATTAAATCAACCCAGCGATATAACCCCCGTGCTGTAAACTCTCGCCACATAAACGTGTTTTCAACTTTCGATTTAAACGCTCTACCACACTTGATTTACGTTGCTTTACGCCTAAATACTGTAAATAGCTTGAGAAATCCTTGCTAAAGAATTATTTACCCTGGTCAGTTTTCAGAAGCTTGCGTTGGCGCCCTGAACTGTGAACAAGTTTAAACGCCTCGGTCACTCATTGTCCGGTTTTATTAGGCACAGGTTTTACAAATGCCATTTTTGAGTGAACATTTATGACTGTGAGCATGTACTTGATACCGTTGCTGGTTTTAGCATATGGGATCATTTCACCGAGGTCAGATTGCCAGAGTTCGTCCACGCCACGTGAAATAACTTTGAGTCGCTCATAGTTACGCCTGGCAGGGCTGTGCAACTCGCGAGCTATTCCCACCTTGATCGGTGAGGGTTTAAACAATAATTTTGGCATGGCGAGGCTCCTCTCCTATCTCCAGGATCTCGGCTTCATGCCATGTTTACCCAGCCTCTTGAGATGCCATTGAGACCAAGCGATCGACTATTTTATTGGGGTTATTCCAATATGAGACGTCGACGTGTGTCTTGAATTATTTTAATGCAATGCCTGAAACCGAAGCTGTGCGTGCACTGCTTGGAAATAATTTTGCGATAACGGTTCTATACTTAATGTTCTTATTTACATTCACTGGCTCTGATGAATTATAATTTCGGCGATGTGCACTAGTAGCTACCAAGATATTTTTTATTTAATCAAGTCATCTTTAGTGTAATCATCTGAGTCTGGCGCTCTGGCGAACAAGAGCTTTAGAAGCCCAGGCGTGGAATTTCAATTAACTCCTTTTACTGTGATCGTTTCATCGATTAGGCTCATTTTTGAGTCGCCATTGCGAAAACCCGTGTTATCATACTGAACGCCATAGATCGTGTCGGATTCATTTGCAAAAAGCTGTTCGAGAAAAGGTTACATTTTGTTGCCATACCCGACAAGCCAATATTAAAACCGCCATCTTTTTAGGCGCCATCTTGGGAGGAGGAGGCTAACCGAACGAGAGTGTGGCCATAGCTTAAATTAAGGCTCCTCCTCATCCACCCAAGATGGGGTTGTAGCTTAACATAACCTAGCCTAACCTTACAAGATGGCGGCCATAGCTTAAGTTAACCTAGCCGTACCTAACGAGATGGCGGCCGTAGCTTAACTTAACCTAGCCTTACCTAACAAGATGGCAGTCATAGCTTAACTTAAACTAGCCTAACAAGTTAGCGGTTTTAATGTTGGCTTGTCGGTTTATTTGATGTCAGCTTATTTGATGTCGGCTTATTGGATGTCGTCTTATTTTTTGGCTTAATTGGTGTCGGCTTATTCGTCAGCATATTGGATGTTGACTTATCTGTTGGCTTATTTAAGAGTGGCTCATGTGTCGGCTTATTTCTCGGCTTATATGGTGGTTTATTTATCGGCTTATGTGTCGGCTTATTTAGCGGCTTATTTGGTAGCTGAATTGTTGACTTAATTGTTGGCTTATGTGTTGGCTTATTTGGCTGCTTATCCTTCGGCTTATTTGGAGGCTTATCCTTCGGCTTATTTGTCGGCTTATTAGATGTCAGCTTATCTGATGTCTGCTCATGTGACGGCTTATTTACCGGCTTATTTGGCGGCTGATTTATCGGCTTATTTGTGGGCTTATTTGGCATCTTATTTGGTGGCTTATTCAGCGGCTCATTTGTCAGCTTTTTATTACGGCTTACTTGCCGGCTTATTTGTCGGCTTATGTGTCAGCTTATTTGGCGGCTTATTTGGCGGATTATTTGTTGGCTGATTTGGCGGCTCATTTGTCGGATATTCGTCGGTCTATGTGGCATCTTATTTGGTGGCATATTTGGCGGCTTATTTGTAGTTTTTTGACGTCGGCTTAATTGTCGGCTTATTTGATGTTAACTTAGCCTATTTGTCGGCTTATTTGTTGGCTTAAGTGTCGGCTTATATGACGGCTTATTTGGCAGCTTATTTTGCGGCTTATTTGGTGGCTTGGGTCAAAAGAAAACAAGCGCTGACCATGAGAGTTCTACAGTTAAGATAACAGAAAGACGTTCGGTACAAGTATGTAGGATTAAATCAGTTAAATTGACTTAGTAGCATTTGTATTTATGAATTAGAGGTAGGATTTGGAACAGGGTGGCCATGGCCTTAGTATTAAAGCTACCCTAGCGTGTTCCAGCCCAATGAGGGGAATTAAATTTGTTTTATTCAGTTTTGTATATGCTAATCTGTGTAATTGCGATGTTTGTAGTAGCATGTGTATTTGTAATGCAGATGAGTATTGGGAAGGAGATAGTCGTGGACTTAAGTAAGCTACAAATTTGAATTTACCTAGATGGAGGTCTAGCGTAGTCTTTCAGTCACTGTTTGCAAGCATTTAGCGTTTGTGTTCCCATATTAGCTGTTCGCGCTGCGGTTTCTCATGCTTGTAAATTTCTCACTTTATAAATCTAACCATTTACCACTTGGGTTTGCCTCTGGGTGTTTACACTCTATAGCCAAACTCATAAACCTCTTAAGGCCTAAGATTTAGTTACACTATTTATACTTTTTCATTTTCATTACATACCTCGACCACCTGAGTCAGCTCACACGAACAGCTTTATTGAACATGTTAATTTTTAACATAGCCTTTTCTCTTTATTACCATTTTGTCATTGCTCTGTACCGGTAATTAATGGTGCCACCCTTATATATTAGTTACCTCTAGGTCTAGGTTAGGTATGAAATAACCTGAATTTACTCAACTGTTACTACCATACAGCAAGGGTGGTCCAAACACTAATCGACATAAATAGGAGTTTTAGAATACTGTAGTTTGCAACCGAAAACTCAAATTTATTTTCTCCACACTACATCCTGTGGGAATATTCAACCTTCGAATGTTAACTTGCTCTAAAACAGCACTAAACTGTGTCTATTTCATTTTATAGTCTAAATTATTAACTGTCAGGTTGGTCTAAAGCGTTTGACTTAAGTTATTTTTATATACAGGAAGCAAGAGTTCGATTCCCTTTACCTGACATAACTAATACCTCAACAATGGTTACCAACAATGTATCATTATGGTACTCGAAACACAAAACCGCAGATAGAGTGCATTATTTAAAGCCTCTCACTTCGAACATTATCGAAAGTCTCCGAAGGCTAACAATTGCATTAAGAGCAGGAGGCGGGTAACAGACGATACACATGTATATTTTTATGAAATTAATTTTTGCAATATTTACACACCGAATACAACACACTCTATTCGATTGCTTGATATAGTTCTTAGACACATTGATTGGGATATCATAGGTTCTTGCACTGTTGCTATCTGGTATAACAGGGGTGTGGTTCAGATTTATTGGTATGTTACCCACTGACAATTTACGAAGATAAGGACAACTAAAATACCATCATATATGATCTCGGAAGGGGTCGTTGTCTTCTTCCCAGTGTCCTATTTCCACACTAAGAAACACGCACCGGACAATATCTGCTCTTTTTACATAATAAAAACCAGCTACAGCCAGTTTATCTGGTGCTAGAGAGTTTACAGGCCATGATGTAATGGTTTTACGACATTCAATTTCAGATTTTAAGTTGAGAGGTGTTCTATCCATTACATGACGACCGGTTTGTAATGTTTTAAACATAACGCATGGGGTAGATCCTTTTATAACTATTTTCAATCACAGTTGTTCTCAAAAACTGGGGAAGCGGCAATGTTTTTATGGGCATAAAAACCTCATCCTCTTCTTTTTCATCATCATCATCATCATCATCATCGTCATTATCACTATTACTATTTAGTCCTATTTAATCCTCTTGCATAATCTGTGTTGCCTTTGAAAGTGTTGGTGGCTTTTCGGATGGAGATTGGGTAGATTATTGGCTGAGGAATAACCTAACCACCAAGGGAAGATGATAAAGAAAAGAAGGTGGGTTTCGGACTGGAGAAAAAGGATAGAAAAATAGGAGGAGAGTTCCACAAAAGTTGTAAATTTAACCTTAAATACACTCAAGGGCGGTTGCCACCGCAAATCCGCTCTCTGATACCTAAAATGGGTAAGGACCTGGTCGAAGTTAACGGGAACCGCAGCTAGGACTTGGGCGGTTTGCAAGAGAATGGCTTTAGAGTATTCCCTCTCAAGCATGCATATGCGTACTATGGGGAAGGGTGATGGTCTGGCAAGACAGATAGTAACAGACTTATTGTAGATCTGTTCAAAGGAATTCTTTTTTGACCAAGTAATTCGAAGAATGACAATAATTTGCATCGATTTTGATATTTCCAGGTTTCGAAGTTGTGGAGCTTCTAAAAAGCGACCAAGTGCTTCCAAGAAGGATTGTGATAGAAAAATTATACCTTGGGGAGTAATTTTGGTAAGTGAACCAATAGTTGCATTTGGAAATGGCTAAGCTTTTACTCAGCAAGGAGCCGGCTAAAAGTTTAGACAAAGAGAAACACTTATTTTTTGGAAAACCAACCATAAGTTTTCGGAGAGGATCTCCACAAGCAGGTAGCTTGCGTAGCGAGCTGTACTTGCCTTACTGGCCAGTTAAAATTAGCTATTAAAGCTAAGAGAAACTTTAAAGAGATTACCACTAAAAGTTCTTGCTCAAATGCAACGAGTGGTGAAAACCCTATCAATAGATTTAATGGCATTGAGTAGGAAGAGCCAAGGAAGACGGGATCTTGCCTAACCGTTGTATTAGAGAAATGATGAGTCGAAAAGGAAAGTTTAAATTTATTTAACAATGCAAAAAAGTCTAATAAATTTGACAAGTATATAGTTTCAATTTTTAGTAACAATTTGGGGTCGCAGACCTCCTAACATTTAAAGTTTGCTCCAGGCAATTGACAATTTATTAGGTTTCAAACCTTTATAAAATCCTAGCAAGGATTTAAAATAGCGAAGATAAAAATTCAAAATTTAAAGACAATTAAGGTAATTAAAGTTTAACCATAAATAGAGTACAAGGGGTGTACTATAAGAAATTTCTGAAGAAACATTCTAGAGAAAGTAACCACTTCGAAAATAACAATAAGAAAAACATGAAGAATAAGATAGAAGTTCCTATAACTTCTTATATTTGTGCAGAATTACTTTTATAACAATTATACAAAAGAGGGCAGGTCTCTTACTGTGAAACCTGAAGAGAAAGTCAAAAGGAAGGTTCTAGACTTCCTATGTTCAATTAGGAATCACGAGACTAATGGGACAAGTTTCCCTTTCGTGAAACCTAGAAATAACTCACTTATAAGTTGAAAAAATTGTATCCCCTAAACTAGAAGGGAGAAACAAGATAATTTGAACCGTGTACAAGACACGTAGTTATGCAGAAGTTAATTAATTACACATAAGAAAAAATGGGAGGGCACATCTTTAGATTGACACCTCATTGAAAAAGAACTTAAAGTAGTAAATTTATTATTATGGTTTGTTAGTAAAAGGTTAAGGAAAGAGCAATTGGGATGAAAGGTAAATGTTCATGGCCTTATTTATGGTAATCGGACGATCGCGACGCGGTAGAAATGTTGAACAAGCACTAGTTATCACTATAGTTTGTTGATTGGATGAAAAGTTCACTGTAGTAACACGAAAGTTTATCGGAAAGAAAGTTCTTGCAATGATGAAAAATAACTGGATGCACTAGGTAGGCGAGAGTCTATTGCTTGAGAAAGTTGTGAATTACAATTAAATTCGCAATAGATCATTCCAACGGTGGAAGAAAATTTAACTATTGCATTAATTTATAAGGATGATTCCTCATTTTAAATAGTATTCCCACAAGTGAGTGAAAAATACATGACGGCAAGACTTGTAGATAGAGTAGAGAATCTGGAAGGTTCCAGAACAATCCTAAGAGAAGAATGGGGCCAAAGTTAATCCAGCGGATGAACTAGCTTGGTATTTTATATACAGCGGGTATTAGATAATATCCCACGTGGTGAGAAGATTTCTCATTTAAATAGCTTAAGAAGAGCTACTTTTTATTAAGGTTGGCTTAGACAGCCAAAAGCCCAACATAGCAAATCCCGCGAAGAATGATTACCGCCCCAAAAAAGTAATCTCACGCTGTCTATAAAATTATCAATAAAAGCATGTAGATAATAAAACTGATGAAGATGTGGTTAAAACCTTAAGTCTGTACTTATCTTGGTTGCATGTCGAAGGTGAAGTTCCCTTTGACGAATACTTAATGTGCCAACATGGCGTAGAAGGTAGAGAGTGCCTTTTGGTTTGGGGAGACTGGCTCTAGTTGAGCCTTGACTGACCGAGTCAACTGCCGACTTACAAGTGAGACCCACTCAGCGAAGCGGGGAGGGTCCAAGGAAGGGAAAAGAGTGGGGGTAGGAGACAAAAGGAAAACATATAAGCATGACCAATATTGTAAACTTAAATTCTCTTGAGGAAATGTTCTTCAACGAGTTGATAGCAGGCGATACTAGCACAGCCTGGTGGGTGAAAGAGTAGACGAAGTTCTCTTGATCACGGAGATAATAGCTGGCGATGGCAACGAGATCTGGTGGCCAGATGGAAAAGGAAGTCCTCTTGCACCAGGAAGAATTGAGGAGCTTCTGAGATTCGCTGCTAGATGACGCTAGGTGGGTCATGGAAGATGTATATCTAGAACAGACTCACAATGACATAAGAGACATGACCACCAAAGAGAAAATAGAAGATCACTGTTGGTGTTTGATAAAGAGGAAGGAATGAACATGGAAAAGCATTAAAAATTATATTCTCTCGTACCGTGTATTCCAAGAATACACCATACTGGGAGGGTCAAACACCAACAGAGAACAAATAAGCAGTTAAACATTTAAAGGTAATGGAGCAATGAAAGAAAGTGGTCTTGTGATCGGACCATTAGTGGTCAAGACTCTGACCACCCTGACTCTCCCATCCCTTCCAGGATAACACTCGGTCACTCTACCAGAAGTCCAGACCAGGGGAGGAGAAACATCCCTAACCAAGACCAAGTCCCCCACTTTGATGTCGGGACTGGAAAGAAACCACTTCTGTCTCCGTTGCAAGGAAGTTAAATATTCCAAGTTCCACCTCTTCCAAAAGGAATTGCGGAGGGCTTCAAGTTTACGCCAAACAATAGGTAAATTAGAATCCCTGTAAGAATTGGGAAGAGGAGGAGGGGCAGAAAGAGAAGTGCCGATAAGGAAGTGACCAGGTGTGAGTGGAAGTAGGTCATCAGGGACATTGGAAAGCCGAGTTAAAGAACGAGAATTAACAATACCTTCAATCACAAAATAGCTAGAAGCTGCGAGAAGTACAGCTCTAGTAAAGATTGGGATAAGATGCGAAAGAAGAATTAACAAGTTTAAACAAAGCGTATAGAAACAAGTACATCTATTAAGGATAAGAATATACCAAATAAACAAAGGAACTATGAGAGTAGGAGGCAAGAACGCCATAGGTAACAACAATCTAGTAGCCATAAACAATAACCTTAAGTTATAATAACTATCAAAAGGGTTAATCAGAAAAATACATAAGTCAGCGAGAAACGTGACATAACAAGTATAAATACAAAAACACATCGAATGTAACGACAAGAAAAAACAAGTTTGTTCAACAATGAACAATAAGATTGCAAAATATGTAAGCAAGGAGCAATACATGAGCGCGTGAAAAATACGCAACGATGTTATGAAACAAGAATCGAAGCAGTTGTAGGATACGAGCGTAAGCAAGTGGGAGAGACAGGCATGAACGACCTTGACCCACATAGTACAGCGAGATAAGGAATATAAATAGAGTCCTTAAGCGGAACAAGTTTATTTTGGTAATGAGGTGAGCGGCTTCTGAACTTACGGGAGTAACTCGCAAGACAATGGTTGGCAGTCAGCCAGAGTTGAGATAAGGAAAGCTTGCTCTGACCTTTGGCAAGCATACAGGAAATAAACGACAGCTTGGCGTTATCCGAGCTTCTATACAAACAAGATTGAAAAACAAACAGTTCGAAATAAACAAAGAACACAAGTGAAATCAGCTGAGACTTAAAGCGGATATTCAGGTTAGACGGCATGCAGTCATTCGTGGCTTGGACGTGAAAAACCAATTTAGAGACATATGAAATAAAGCAGGAAATCAACTTCGCATAATTTTGAGGATTACGGAATCCGACAATTTTCAACAGAAAAAAGCTTAATTCTTCCGAAAAAGGAAGAGAAGCTGGGACATTGAGAAGGAGTTTATGCGTGAGAATAGTTATTCTAGATGCTAGAGAATTCAAATTTTCAAGCGGTTTCAAAAGCGGCTTCCAATTGTGAGGAAGGGGGAAGGAGCCGGCCGTGGCCATTCTTCTAAATAGCGAAAGAAGTGAAACATAGCTTACAGCGAAGTGATGGAGACTGATAGCCATGGTCTTACACAAGGGGAAGATAGTTTTCGATAGAGAGTTTAAGCAATTACCTGCTATAAAAATGACATGAGAAGGTAAACTAAGTAACACAAGGTGAGGCGAACTTGAATTGCCATTTTATGCGGGAAGAAGGCAAAACCATTTAAACAACTTACAAAGGTGGCGTAGTTGTTTACGATAAGACATCGTTTCGGCGAGTGGTTTTCAAATATATCGAGATCGAAAACATAGGTGTTCTCTTTTTCAGAAAGGGGATTTATATCAGCAGTAACGAAATGACATTGCGATTTGGTTTGAAGACTGGGTTGTTGGATTTCACCAGTAATAACCCAACCAAAATCGGTGACTCTGGCGACCACGTTTGAGGATAACTTGCGAACCTGTTTACGGAGGCAATTCCAAAAAACATTGGCACTGAAAAGTACATCAATGGGACCTTGAGCATTAAACTGAGGATCAGCTAACCTTAAGTGCGAAGGAATCTTTAAACCGGAAGTATTAATAGAGCTGCTAGGAGTGTCCTTGCCAATACTGGTAAGAATGAGACAGTTTAAGTTAAGATTGGTGTTTCTTTGACAAATGTCTCTGATTTTCAATTTTGAAGACTGCAAGGCTTGAGTTTTCAATTTGTCAATGCCGGATACATTGATGGGAGTAGGCGATGTCGAAAGACCTAGTTTTTTAATTAACGATTGCGAAACAAAGTTGTGAGTTGAAACGGAATCGAGAAGACCGCGGGTTCGAAACCAATTTCCAAATTTATCTTGGATTTCGAATTGTACAGTGGACAAAAGGACTTGCGCACTGTGAGAAGTTTCGGCGTTAGAAATGCAGGAAGAAGCATTAGTTTGTTCGGAGCTGCTCTGCATGGAGTTTGAAGAAGCGGGTATTGGTGACCTCGATTTATCATGAACGTGCAATAAAGAATGGTGCGGTTTTTTGGAATGGAAACAGAGGTTGGAAGACCTACAGTTTGAAGAAGAATGCTTAGGTGACAAGCAGTTGAAGCAATGTTTGCTATTGAAGACAAACTTCCTTCGGTCTTCGACAGACAATTCTTTAAAAGATTTGCACAAGTACAAAATGTGCAACTTTTGCAGAGCATGCATTTTAAAGATTTGTTGAGCGGCCTGATATGTTCTCTTGGATGGTTGAAAGAAGCAGAACGAGTTTGCTTGTTCTCGAAAGATGGGGGTTGATGACCATTTGAAGAGACAAGTTTTTTCTAAAAAATGTGACACTTATGACTCGTTTCGACATTTTCGCACTGAAATGAGAGTGCTGTAAGGACTTGGCACCGGCAGTTGAGAAACGAGATGAGGTGTCCAAACGAATGTTCCTCGTTGCGAGTGAGTTCGATCTCCCAAGCCTTTAATGTCGAAAAATCGAATCTTGATGTAACTAGATGAATAAGAATAGTGTCCCACGTCTGGACTGGTTGCTTGAGTTGATATAACGCTCTCACGTGCAATTGAATAGAGTCTAACAGGTCTCTTAAAGAGGTGACGTCATTAGGTTTGACGAATGGCAGGTTGAACAGACAGCGGATGTGGCGAGCTACTCACAAACGTAAATTGCCATATCTCTCTTTAAGGAGATTAAAGGCGAAGCGGTAGTTATCTGCGCTTAAAGGAAGTGACTCCACCAAGGCCAAGGCCTCGCCTTCCAAGGACGTACGCAAGAAGTAGAATTTATGAATGTCGAGAATGTCAGTATTTTCATGAATTAGGGAGCAGTAAAGTTCATAAAAAGAATACCATTCACTTTCCTGGCCTGAGAAGTGAGGTAGGCTTATCTTTGGAAGTAACGGTTTCGGTTTATCCTTGTGAACTGAAGCGGGTGCGAACTGGGCCGGATTGATGACCCTAGTGTCAGGTTCTGAGATACTGCGGATCAGTTGGTGGGCCTTGGCAATCCCCTCAATGTACAAGGGTTCGACCTCGTCCCGATCCGATTGAAGTTCTGGGCAAGCGGATTCAATCTCGGTTTGAATTTGATCGTAATAATCATAGGACAGTTCGCACAACTTAAGGCGTTGTGTCAAGATGTCTAGATCACACTCGGCGGGATTTAATTTGTTGACGAAATTTCTGAATCTGGTGAGTTGCCCTTTATAGGAAGAACGTCTGGCAATGGGAGTTTCATCCTTTTCAGTAGGAGCCATGACAAAGAAAATAGATTAAAATGTAACTCACGAAACTGTGGAACCTTGGAGATGCTGTCAAGTTGGCAGCAGCGAATAAGTAGAAAGAACGGGACACACCAAAGAGACAGGAGCGGCCTCTTTCCCCTTCACAGGCTTTGCACGATGTAGTTATAGCTGAAAGATTCAAAGCAGGTATTAATAATTTGCAAGGTGTTGTCAAATAACCTTTTAAAACAAGTGACAAACGGACTCTCCCGGGTTTCTGGGACCAAATTTTGGGTAGATTAATGGCTGAGGAATAACCTAACCACCAAGGGAAGATGATAAAGAAAAGAAGGTGGGTTTCGGACTGGAGAAAAAGGATAGAAAAATAGGAGGAGAGTTCCACAAAAGTTGTAAATTTAACCTTAAATACACTCAAGGGCGGTTGCCACCGCAAATCCGCTCTCTGATACCTAAAATGGGTAAGGACCTGGTCGAAGTTAACGGGAACCGCAGCTAGGACTTGGGCGGTTTGCAAGAGAATGGCTTTAGAGTATTCCCTCTCAAGCATGCATATGCGTACTATGGGGAAGGGTGATGGTCTGGCAAGACAGATAGTAACAGACTTATTGTAGATCTGTTCAAAGGAATTCTTTTTTGACCAAGTAATTCGAAGAATGACAATAATTTGCATCGATTTTGATATTTCCAGGTTTCGAAGTTGTGGAGCTTCTAAAAAGCGACCAAGTGCTTCCAAGAAGGATTGTGATAGAAAAATTATACCTTGGGGAGTAATTTTGGTAAGTGAACCAATAGTTGCATTTGGAAATGGCTAAGCTTTTACTCAGCAAGGAGCCGGCTAAAAGTTTAGACAAAGAGAAACACTTATTTTTTGGAAAACCAACCATAAGTTTTCGGAGAGGATCTCCACAAGCAGGTAGCTTGCGTAGCGAGCTGTACTTGCCTTACTGGCCAGTTAAAATTAGCTATTAAAGCTAAGAGAAACTTTAAAGAGATTACCACTAAGAGTTCTTGCTCAAATGCAACGAGTGGTGAAAACCCTATCAATAGATTTAATGGCATTGAGTAGGAAGAGCCAAGGAAGACGGGATCTTGCCTAACCGTTGTATTAGAGAAATGATGAGTCGAAAAGGAAAGTTTAAATTTATTTAACAATGCAAAAAAGTCTAATAAATTTGACAAGTATATAGTTTCAATTTTTAGTAACAATTTGGGGTCGCAGACCTCCTAACATTTAAAGTTTGCTCCAGGCAATTGACAATTTATTAGGTTTCAAACCTTTATAAAATCCTAGCAAGGATTTAAAATAGCGAAGATAAAAATTCAAAATTTAAAGACAATTAAGGTAATTAAAGTTTAACCATAAATAGAGTACAAGGGGTGTACTATAAGAAATTTCTGAAGAAACATTCTAGAGAAAGTAACCACTTCGAAAATAACAATAAGAAAAACATGAAGAATAAGATAGAAGTTCCTATAACTTCTTATATTTGTGCAGAATTACTTTTATAACAATTATACAAAAGAGGGCAGGTCACTTACTGTGAAACCTGAAGAGAAAGTCAAAAGGAAGGTTCTAGACTTCCTATGTTCAATTAGGAATCACGAGACTAATGGGACAAGTTTCCCTTTCGTGAAACCTAGAAATAACTCACTTATAAGTTGAAAAAATTGTATCCCCTAAATTAGAAGGGAGAAACAAGATAATTTGAACCGTGTACAAGACACGTAGTTATGCAGAAGTTAATTAATTACACATAAGAAAAAATGGGAGGGCACATCTTTAGATCGACACCTCATTGAAAAAGAACTTAAAGTAGTAAATTTATTATTATGGTTTGTTAGTAAAAGGTTAAGGAAAGAGCAATTGGGATGAAAGGTAAATGTTCATGGCCTTATTTATGGTAATCGGACGATCGCGACGCGGTAGAAATGTTGAACAAGCACTAGTTATCACTATAGTTTGTTGATTGGATGAAAAGTTCACTGTAGTAACACGAAAGTTTATCGGAAAGAAAGTTCTTGCAGTGATGAAAAATAACTGGATGCACTAGGTAGGCGAGAGTCTATTGCTTGAGAAAGTTGTGAATTACAATTAAATTCGCAATAGATCATTCCAACGATGGAAGAAAATTTAACTATTGCATTAATTTATAAGGATGATTCCTCATTTTAAATAGTATTCCCACAAGTGAGTGAAAAATACATGACGGCAAGACTTGTAGATAGAGTAGAGAATCTGGAAGGTTCCAGAACAATCCTAAGAGAAGAATGGGGCCAAAGTTAATCCAGCGGATGAACTAGCTTGGTATTTTATATACAGCGGGTATTAGATAATATCCCACGTGGCGAGAAGATTTCTCATTTAAATAGCTTAAGAAGAGCTACTTTTTATTAAGGTTGGCTTAGACAGCCAAAAGCCCAACATAGCAAATCCCGCGAAGAATGATTACCGCCCCAAATAAGTAATCTCACGCTGTCTATAAAATGATCAATAAAAGCATGTAGATAATAAAACTGATGAAGATGAGGTTAAAACCTTAAGTCTGTACTTATCTTGGTTGCATGTCGAAGGTGAAGTTCCCTTTGACAAATACTTAATGTGCCAACATGGCGTAGAAGGTAGAGAGTGCCTCTTGGTTTGAGGAGACTGGCTCTAGTTGAGCCTTGACTGACCGAGTCAACCGCCGACTTACAAGTGAGACCCACTCAGCGAAGCGGGGAGGGTCCAAGGAAGTGAAAAGAGTGGGGGTAGGAGACAAAAGGAAAACATATAAGCATGACCAATATTGTAAACTTAAATTCTCTTGAGGAAATGTTCTTCAACGAGTTGATAGCAGGCGATACTAGCACAGCCTGGTGGGTGAAAGAGTAGACAAAGTTCTCTTGATCACGGAGATAATAGCTGGCGATGGCAACGAGATCTGGTGGCCAGATGGAAAAGGAAGTCCTCTTGCACCAGGAAGAATTGAGGAGCTTCTGAGATTCACTGCTAGATGACGCTAGGTGGGTCATGGAAGATGTATATCTAGAACAGACTCACAATGACATAAGAGACATGACCACCGAAGAGAAAATAGAAGATCACTGTTGGTGTTTGATAAAGAGGAAGGAATGAACATGGAAAAGCATTAAAAATTATATTCTCTCGTACCGTGTATTCCAAGAATACACCATACTGGGAGGGTCAAACACCAACAGAGAACAAATAAGCAGTTAAACATTTAAAGGTAATGGAGCAATGAAAGAAAGTGGTCTTGTGATCGGACCTTTAGTGGTCAAGACTCTGACCACCCTGACTCTCCCATCCCTTCCAGGATAACACTCGGTCACTCTACCAGAAGTCCAGACCAGGGGAGGAGAAACATCCCTAACCAAGACCAAGTCCCCCACTTTGATGTCGGGACTGGAAAGAAACCACTTCTGTCTCCGTTGCAAGGAAGTTAAATATTCCAAGTTCCACCTCTTCCAAAAGGAATTGCGGAGGGCTTCAAGTTTACGCCAAACAATAGGTAAATTAGAATCCCTGTAAGAATTGGGAAGAGGAGGAGGGGCAGAAAGAGAAGTGCCGATAAGGAAGTGACCAGGTGTGAGTGGAAGTAGGTCATCAGGGACATTGGAAAGCGGAGTTAAAGAACGAGAATTAACAATACCTTCAATCACAAAATAGCTAGAAGCTGCGAGAAGTACAGCTCTAGTAAAGATTGGGATAAGATGCGAAAGAAGAATTAACAAGTTTAAACAAAGCGTATAGAAACAAGTACATCTATTAAGGATAAGAATATACCAAATAAACAAAGGAACTATGAGAGTAGGAGTCAAGAACGCCATAGGTAACAACAATCTAGTAGCCATAAACAATAACCTTAAGTTATAATAACCATCAAAAGGGTTAATCAGAAAAATACATAAGTCAGCGAGAAACGTGACATAACAAGTATAAATACAAAAACACATCGAATGTAACGACAAGAAAAAACAAGTTTGTTCAACAATGAACAATAAGATTGCAAAATATGTAAGCAAGGAGCAATACATGAGCGCGTGAAAAATACGCAACGATGTTATGAAACAAGAATCGAAGCAGTTGTAGGATACGAGCGTAAGAAAGTGGGAGAGACAGGCATGAACGACCTTGACCCACATAGTACAGCGAGATAAGGAATATAAATAGAGTCCTTAAGCGGAACAAGTTTATTTTGGTAATGAGGTGAGCGGCTTCTGAACTTACGGGAGTAACTCGCAAGACAATGGTTGGCAGTCAGCCAGAGTTGAGATAAGGAAAGCTTGCTCTGACCTTTGGCAAGCATACAGGAAATAAACGACAGCTTGGCGTTATCTGAGCTTCTATACAAACAAGATTGAAAAACCAGCAGTTCGAAATAAACAAACAACACAAGTGAAATCAGCTGAGACTTAAAGCGGATATTCAGGTTAGACGGCATGCAGTCATTCGTGGCTTGGACGTGAAAAACCAATTTAGAGACATATGAAATAAAGCAGGAAATCAACTTCGCATAATTTTGAGGATTACGGAATCCGACAATTTTCAACAGAAAAAAGCTTAATTCTTCCGAAAAAGGAAGAGAAGCTGGGACATTGAGAAGGAGTTTATGCGTGAGAATAGTTATTCTAGATGCTAGAGAATTCAAATTTTCAAGCGGTTTCAAAAGCGGCTTCCAATTGTGAGGAAGGGGGAAGGAGCCGGCCGTGGCCATTCTTCTAAATAGCGAAAGAAGTGAAACATAGCTTACAGCGAAGTGATGGAGACTGATAGCCATGGTCTTACACAAGGGGAAGATAGTTTTCGATAGAGAGTTTAAGCAATTACCTGCTATAAAAATGACATGAGAAGGTAAACTAAGTAACACAAGGTGAGGCGAACTTGAATTGCCATTTTATGCGGGAAGAAGGCAAAACCATTTAAACAACTTACAAAGGTGGCGTAGTTGTTTACGATAAGACATCGTTTCGGCGAGTGGTTTTCAAATATATCGAGATCGAAAACATAGGTGTTCTCTTTTTCAGAAAGGGGATTTATATCAGCAGTAACGAAATGACATTGCGATTTGGTTTGAAGACTGGGTTGTTGGATTTCACCAGTAATAACCCAACCAAAATCGGTGACTCTGGCGACCACGTTTGAGGATAACTTGCGAACCTGTTTACGGAGGCAATTCCAAAAAACATTGGCACTGAAAAGTACATCAATGGGACCTTGAGCATTAAACTGAGGATCAGCTAACATTAAGTGCGAAGGAATCTTTAAACCGGAAGTATTAATAGAGCTGCTAGGAGTGTCCTTGCCAATACTGGTAAGAATGAGACAGTTTAAGTTAAGATTGGTGTTTCTTTGACAAATGTCTCTGATTTTCAATTTTGAAGACTGCAAGGCTTGAGTTTTCAATTTGTCAATGCCGGATACATTGATGGGAGTAGGCGATGTCGAAAGACCTAGTTTTTTAATTAACGATTGCGAAACAAAGTTGTGAGTTGAAACGGAATCGAGAAGACCGCGGGTTCGAAACCAATTTCCAAATTTATCTTGGATTTCGAATTGTACAGTGGACAAAAGGACTTGCGCACTGTGAGAAGTTTCGGCGTTAGAAATGCAGGAAGAAGCATTAGTTTGTTCGGAGCTGCTCTGCATGGAGTTTGAAGAAGCGGGTATTGGTGACCTCGATTTATCATGAACGTGCAATAAAGAATGGTCCGGTTTTTTGGAATGGAAACAGAGGTTGGAAGACGTACAGTTTGAAGAAGAATGCTTAGGTGACAAGCAGTTGAAGCAATGTTTGCTATTGAAGACAAACTTCCTTCGGTCTTCGACAGACAATTCTTTAAAAGATTTGCACAAGTACAAAATGTGCAACTTTTGCAGAGCATGCATTTTAAAGATTTGTTGAGCGGCCTGATATGTTCTCTTGGATGGTTGAAAGAAGCAGAACGAGTTTGCTTGTTCTCGAAAGATGGGGGTTGATGACCATTTGAAGAGACAAGTTTTTTCTAAAAAATGTGACACTTATGACTCGTTTCGACATTTTCGCACTGAAATGAGAGTGCTGTAAGGACTTGGCACCGGCAGTTGAGAAACGAGATGAGGTGTCCAAACGAATGTTCCTCGTTGCGAGTGAGTTCGATCTCCCAAGCCTTTAATGTCGAATAATCGAATCTTGATGCAACTAGATGAATAAGAATAGTGTCCCACGTCTGGACTGGTTGCTTGAGTTGATATAACGCTCTCACGTGCAATTGAATAGAGTCTAACAGGTCTCTTAAAGAGGTGACGTCATTAGGTTTGACGAATGGCAGGTTGAACAGACAGCGGATGTTGCGAGCTACTCACAAACGTAAATTGCCATATCTCTCTTTAAGGAGATTAAAGGCGAAGCGGTAGTTATCTGCGCTTAAAGGAAGTGACTCCACCAAGGCCAAGGCCTCGCCTTCCAAGGACGTACGCAAGAAGTAGAATTTATGAATGTCGAGAATGTCAGTATTTTCATGAATTAGGGAGCAGTAAAGTTCATAAAAAGAATACCATTCACTTTCCTGGCCTGAGAAGTGAGGTAGGCTTATCTTTGGAAGTAACGGTTTCGGTTTATCCTTGTGAACTGAAGCGGGTGCGAACTGGGCCGGATTGATGACCCTAGTGTCAGGTTCTGAGATACTGCGGATCAGTTGGTGGGCCTTGGCAATCCCCTCAAAGTACAAGGGTTCGACCTCGTCCCGATCCGATTGAAGTTCTGGGCAAGCGGATTCAATCTCGGTTTGAATTTGATCGTAATAATCATAGGACAGTTCGCACAACTTAAGGCGTTGTGTCAAGATGTCTAGATCACACTCGGCGGGATTTAATTTGTTGACGAAATTTCTGAATCTGGTGAGTTGCCCTTTATAGGAAGAACGTCTGGCAATGGGAGTTTCTTCCTTTTCAGTAGGAGCCATGACAAAGAAAATAGATTAAAATGTAACTCACGAAACTGTGGAACCTTGGAGATGCTGTCAAGTTGGCAGCAGCGAATAAGTAGAAAGAACGGGACACACCAAAGAGACAGGAGCGGCCTCTTTCCCCTTCACAGGCTTTGCACGATGTAGTTATAGCTGAAAGATTCAAAGCAGGTATTAATAATTTGCAAGGTGTTGTCAAATAACCTTTTAAAACAAGTGACAAACGGACTCTCCTGGGTTTCTGGGACCAAATTTTGGGTAGATTAATGGCTGAGGAATAACCTAACCACCAAGGGAAGATGATAAAGAAAAGAAGGTGGGTTTCGGACTGGAGAAAAAGGATAGAAAAATAGGAGGAGAGTTCCACAAAAGTTGTAAATTTAACCTTAAATACACTCAAGGGCGGTTGCCACCGCAAATCCGCTCTCTGATACCTAAAATGGGTAAGGACCTGGTCGAAGTTAACGGGAACCGCAGCTAGGACTTGGGCGGTTTGCAAGAGAATGGCTTTAGAGTATTCCCTCTCAAGCATGCATATGCGTACTATGGGGAAGGGTGATGGTCTGGCAAGACAGATAGTAACAGACTTATTGTAGATCTGTTCAAAGGAATTCTTTTTTGACCAAGTAATTCGAAGAATGACAATAATTTGCATCGATTTTGATATTTCCAGGTTTCGAAGTTGTGGAGCTTCTAAAAAGCGACCAAGTGCTTCCAAGAAGGATTGTGATAGAAAAATTATACCTTGGGGAGTAATTTTGGTAAGTGAACCAATAGTTGCATTTGGAAATGGCTAAGCTTTTACTCAGCAAGGAGCCGGCTAAAAGTTTAGACAAAGAGAAACACTTATTTTTTGGAAAACCAACCATAAGTTTTCGGAGAGGATCTCCACAAGCAGGTAGCTTGCGTAGCGAGCTGTACTTGCCTTACTGGCCAGTTAAAATTAGCTATTAAAGCTAAGAGAAACTTTAAAGAGATTACCACTAAGAGTTCTTGCTCAAATGCAACGAGTGGTGAAAGCCCTATCAATAGATTTAATGGCATTGAGTAGGAAGAGCCAAGGAAGACAGGATCATGCTCAACGGTTGTATTAGAGAAATGATGAGTCGAAAAGGAAAGTTTAAATTTATTTAACAATGCAAAAAAGTCTAATAAATTTGACAAGTATATAGTTTCAATTTTTAGTAACAATTTGGGGTCGCAGACCTCCTAACATTTAAAGTTTGCTCCAGGCAATTGACAATTTATTAGGTTTCAAACCTATATAAAATCCTAGCAAGGATTTAAAATAGCGAAGATAATAATTCAAAATTTAAAGGCAATTAAGGTAATTAAAGTTTAACAATAAATAGAGTACAAGGTGTGTACTATAAGAAATTTCTGAGGAAACATTCTAGAGAAAGTAACCACTTCGAAAATAACAATAAGAAAAACATGAAGAATAAGATAGAAGTTCCTATAACTTCTTATATTTGTGCAGAATTACTTTTATAACAATTATACAAAAGAGGGCAGGTCACTTACTGTGAAACCTGATGAGAAAGTCAAAAGGAAGGTTCTAGACTTCCTATGTTCAATTAGGAATCACGAGACTAATGGGGCAAGTTTCCCTTTCGTGAAACCTAGAAATAACTCACTTATAAGTTGAAAAAAATGTATCCCCTAAATTAGAAGGGAGAAACAAGATAATTTGAACCGTGTACAAGACACGTAGTTATGCAGAAGTTAATTAATTACGCATAAGAAAGAAAAATGGGAGGGCACATCTTTAGATTGACACCTCATTGAAAAAGAACTTAAAGTAGTAAATTTATTATTATGGTTTGTTAGTAAAAGGTTTAGGAAAGAGCAATTGGGATGAAAGGTAAATGTTCATGGCCTTATTTATGGTAATCGGACGATCGCAACGCGGTAGAAATGTTGAACAAGCACTAGTTATCACTATAGTTTGTTGATTGGATGAAAAGTTCACTGTAGTAACACGAAAGTTTATGGGAAAGAAAGTTATTGCAATGATGAAAAATAACTGGTTGCACTAGGTAGGCGAGAGTCTATTGCTTGAGAAAGTTGTGAATTACAATTAAATCCGCAATAGAACATTCCAACGGTGGAAGAAAATTTAACTATTGCAGTAATTTATAAGGAAGATTCCTCATTTTAAATAGTATTCCCACAAGTGAGTGAAAAATACATGACGGCAAGACTTGTAGGTTCTGTAGAGTACAGAATCTGGAAGGTTCCAGAAAAATCCTAAAAGAAGAATGGGGCCAAAGTTAATCCAGCGGAGGAACTAGCTTGGTATTTTATAGACAGCGGGTATTAGATAATATCCCACGTGGTGAGAAGATTTCTCATTTAAATAGCTTAAGAAAAGCTACTTTTTATTAAGGTTGGCTTAGACAGACAAAAGCCCATCATAGCAAATCCCGCGAAGAATGATTACCGCCCCAAATAAGTAATCTCACGCTGTCTATAAAATGATCAATAAAAGCATGTAGATAATAAAAATGATGAAGATGAGGTTAAAACCTTAAGTCTGTACTTATCTTGGTTGCATGTCGAAGGTGAAGTTCCCTTTGACGAATACTTAATGTGCCAACATGGCGTAGAAGGTAGAGAGTGCCTCTTGGTTTGAGGAGACTGGCTCTAGTTGAGCCTTGACTGACCGAGTCAACTGCCGACTTACAAGTGAGACCCACTCAGCGAAGCGGGGAGGGTCCAAGGAAGGGAAAAGAGTGGGGGTAGGAGACAAAAGGAAAACATATAAGCATGACCAATATTGTAAACTTAAATTCTCTTGAGGAAATGATCTTCAAAGAGTTGATAGCAGGCGATACTAGCACAGCCTGGTGGGTGAAAGAGTAGACGAAGTTCTCTTGATCACGGAGATAATAGCTGGCGATGGCAACGAGATCTGGTGGCCAGATGGAAAAGGAAGTCCTCTTGCACCAAGAAGAATTGAGGAGCTTCAGAGATTCGCTGCTAGATGACGCTAGGTGGGTCATGGAAGATTTATATCTAGAACAGACTCACAATGACATAACAGACATGATCACCAAAGAGAAAATAGAAGATCACTGTTGGTGTTTGATAAAGAGGAAGGAATGAACATGCAAAAGCATTAAAATTATATTCTCTCATACCGTGTATTCCAAGAATACACCAGAGATAATTGTTTAAACACAGATTTATTATCATGATGATGATGATCATCATCATCATTATCATTATCACTTTCTAGTCCTTTTTGATCTTCTTGCAATACTACCTCTTGCATAGTCCGTTTTGCATTTGATAGCGTTGTGGGCTTTTCGGACGTTGACGGCTGTCCTAACATGACTTTTTGAGGAGATGATAAATGTTTTTTAACTTACAAAGCACTATGTGCACGTGGGCGTTTAAGTATATTTAACTCGAGGGGAATATTAACTTGAGCAGCAACATTTTTTTCTCGGACTCGCTTATTAGCATTTTCATAATTGTTTCTCAACAGCAACCGAGTTTTGTCGGAGCACCACATTGATGATCTCTCACACTTAGGATCACACCAATTTTACTTTTCAGATCGCCTCGACATCGTTGTTTGCAAGAAAAAACTTCACAGTTTTTCACAACAACATCATGTCATATTTTATATCGCCACCATCTTGATGGAAATATAATGGCGGCCTCCCAAATGTAAAAGCTTGATTCAAATTACGATCAACCTAATCATCTGATCTCTACCAAATTTTGCAACAACATGCCTTTATGTGGGAAGCACCTTTTGAACGAACTAAAAGGCCATCAACCCACTGGTTTGCAGATAGCGGCCATGTATGTGTGCAAATTGATTCCCCATATCAATTCAAACACGGTGAAACCGAATTGAACGACATTTGAAACAGAGGTAGCACTAGCAAACGGCACCTCAGTGTCATGTTTTATATTGCCGCCATCTTGATGGAAACGTAATGGCGGTCACTAAAATGTTAAAAGCTTATATCAAATTACGATCAACCTAATCATCTGATCTCTACCAAATTTTGCAACAACATGCCTTCATGTGGGAACCACCTTTTGACCGAACTACACGGTCAACAGCTTAATAGTTTGCAGATCGCGGCCATGTATGTGTGTAAGTCGATTCCCCCTATCAATTTAAACACGGTCAAACTGAATTGAGCGAAATTAAGTACAGAGGTAGCACTAGCAAAGGAAATCTCATTATCATGTTTTATATCGCCGCCATCTTGACGGAAACGTAAAGGTGGAAACCCAAATGTTAAGAGCTTAAATCAAATTACGATCACCCTAATCATTTGTTCTCTACCATATTGTTCAACCACATACATTTATGCTGCAAACGTCTTTTGTCCAAATTACAAGGTCATCAGCCTAATAGTTTGATAGGTGCAAATCGATTCCTCCTATCAATTCTCAAAACTAAACCCAAACTGAACCTCCTTTGATACAAATGTAGCGCTAGGATGGGGAAACTCAGTGTCTTGTTGTATATCGCCGCCATCATAACAAAGGAGAAATGGCAACCACCAAATTGTTCTGAGATTAAATTAAATTACGACTACCCTAATCATCCGATCTCTACCAAATTTGCAACAATATACCTTAATGTGGGAAGCGTCTTTTACCCAAACTACAATGTCATCAGACAATGTGTTTCAAGGTGGTGGATATATGGATCATGCAAGTATTATAGCCTAACCGTAACTTACGATTAAACAAGGCCTGGCCTCAACAATTCTGCTTATCGTACATAGGGAGGTTTAATCTGTCCTCAAAGAGGTGACCGATAGGATATTAGCAGGTTATAATAGAATATGTAACCACAGAAGTGACTTACAAGTCAGGCTTACCGTGCCATATCGTTGTGGGCCCGTGCCGTCCCGTTGTCAACATGGCCGCTATTTTTCCTCGTAAATACATATATTTCCGTAACTTCCTAAGTTTATATCCTTTTAGGAATGTACTGAACAAAATAATACTTTTTTAGTATCATATCGTTTATAGAAACGCCAGAAAACACGAATGAAATCCTTGATTTCAACACCAAATATGATACAGTTATACTAAACCACTTGTTTATGAAGCAATATCGCACGGCATCCGTGGTGTAATGGTAGCGACTTGGGTTTTTAGTCTGGGGGTTCGTGGATCAAATCACTGCAGGTTCAAGTTTCTTTTGTTCGTTCTTTTTGGTATTTATTGATTTATAACTACTCACTCGTTATAATGTTAAGCATATATACTGTAGTTTGTATTTGCAATCGAATATATTATATATACTGTATACTTATAACACCACATGCTTCAACACTCGAATACAGCGATTAATATTCGTTGACCTTGATCCGCGGTAGAGACTTTTGTTGTTGATTCTTTAGGGGTTTGATGGCATCATGATCTTGTAGCCCCGTTTACTCGGGTGTGTGTAGAAGTTGTCTGATAACCTGTGTCACTGTAATGTCTGTAGGCTTACTAGTGTGTGCAGTTTTATACGAGGAAGGAGTTGGGTAGGGAGCTGTTTGTGATGTTTTTTTTTCATTTGAGATGCATGGACATCATTTATCCCCGTGTATTTGGGTGAGTGTTGAATTTTGTCTGATAACCTATGTTGGCAGTATTAGTGTGAGTATATATAATTCAGGTGAGAATGCAATCAAACAACGTTTAATATCCGTACAGCACGTTGTATTTCAACAAGCTACTACAACCAACATTCAATTATACTCCTTGAGAAAGACCAAGATTTATAACTATTCCCATGCATTTAGGTAAAATTAGGCTATATGTTCATTACTGAACATATTGTTGGTAATTGGTTCCGCATAAATACACCCCGAAAGTAAGGAATTTTCAAGTGTTTGACATAGCTTAAAAGTTCGTCATGGGTCATGGTGTGTCGTGGCCGTACCGTTAATAATTTGTTGTTGTTTTTATTTTTTCTTTCCCGACATGTAAATGCCGAGTCCTTGCTTGTAAGTCACCACTTTTAGTTTGCCTTCCCGTGCACCAGCTCAATCGCTTCCATCGTCTCGTTGTGTCGTTTACTTTCATTCACTTGTTGCTTGTCCGGTTCTACAGACTCTTATCTTTTGGCAACAGCGCTCGCACCGCCGAGTAGTGATCCTAGAGCGGCAAGACCAGCAAAGAGGGCTGGCAAAAATCCTGTACGTTTGGGGGTAGAAATAACTTGTCCTCGTTTTGTCTTTAACACCGATCGTTTGGATTTTGGGCTAGCATGCAATCCTACTGCTTGTAACGCTCTTTTAATAGCTAGCTCTTTTATTTTATTTTTGGTTTTAACAGTTTGCGTGTAGCATTGAATCCACCTTTCGGGGCTGGCCGTTTTTTAGTTTTTTTCACTGCGTATCTTTGTTTCACCATAGTACACAACAACCTTTCACTACAATGATTTCATAACACCTAACTTGTTATTATTTCATGGCTCTATATTCAAGTTCTACATAAAGCGGGAAATCGTTTATCGTGTTTCCAGGTTCTTTTTCCTCTAAGGTTAGAACCAAATGGAATGATAGTTTATGGCCCAAGCTGACTGTATAATCGTTATGTAGTGACATGGCACTATGGTTTCATCGTATCGATAAATGTCGTATATCTGGTGTATAGTCCATAATACGAATACGTCCATTATACCGAAAACTGTAACTCGTTGAACCTGAAGGTTAGTGATGTAAACGAGAAATACATGGGGTGGTGGTTTTATCTTTGAGGATACATAGTCTTCCACAAATTGTTTGGTTGTGACCTCATGAGGCTGAATGGGGTGTAAAACGTCGGCTAGTCGTCTTTGCTTCATGTGTAAACTTTCACACCTGTTGTTCATTTCCAAAGTTAAGAAAAGTTTGGTACAGACATCTTGAGGGTCTACAGGGTCGGCTACATGATTAATGCGGCTATTATTAGCCGTATAGCAATTGACAGTTAGGTTGGGCACCTTATCAATTATCATATAACCCTCGCACCTTGTTATCCACATACTTTTTTGTAGTGGCATCAGTAGAAACTTGAGGATGTTTCACATAGTTTAACCACTTTTCATTAATATCACAATCTCCCTGTTTAGTGCGTGCCACCACGGACCTATCCACTAACATTTTTTAGCCTCGTCTGTATCCTGCTTTCGAAAAGAGGCATACTTAGTTACTCTTGCTCGCCCAAAGACATCCATCGTAATAATGTTCCAGCCACAAGGCTTGGTTCCGTGTATATAAACCTGTAGCATGCACAAAAACCCAGTAGTTACCATGCAAATAATTAAGCAGCAAGAGTCCCTGTCAGTCAGCCACCTCGTTTCAGAGCTATCGCTCTCACCGTGTCAACAAAAACGACATGGCACATTGTTTCCATTCACTATTCGATGTATTATTGTGGGACCTTCAGGTTGTGGAATGACTAATGTCTTGCTTAACATCATTACCGCGCACCATGGCGTACAGTTTCAAAATATTTATATATTTGCTAATTCGGTCTATCAACCTCTCTACAAGTATCTAGAGCAAATTATGGCACCATTAAATAAAGAATCCATGGGCTATTTTAAATTTACAACACCTGAAGACGTCATTCAACCAGACAGTATACGCTCGGATTCATTCATCATTTTGATGACGTGTCTACTCAACAGCAAGCCATTATTCAGGACCATTTTAGTATGGGCAGACATAAACATGTCGATTGTTTTTATCTCACACAGACATGTTCAAAAATCCCAAAACAGTTGGTGCGTGATAATGCCAATCTGATTGTACTCTTTCAACAAGATGAAAAATACCTGCATCACATCTATAACGATCACGTCAATCCCAATATGACATTTTCTGCCTTCACACAGTTGTGTGCTAAATGTTGGATCACTCAACACCATGCATGTTTGGTCATTGACAAACAAATTGACAAAGTGACAAAGTGTCAAGGACGATACCGTCTAGGGTTTGATCATTTTATTACTATTTAAAAGTTTACGATTCTGCATTGAATGTTAGTTGCTATACCATGATGAACACCAAACAAGTTCGAATAAAACAACACATTATCCCGGCTCAAGATAATATTTCGTCGTAAATTTCACGAATTAAAACGCTTAAGGATGAATAGTAACATGTTTGTTGGAAAACGTGTTTCACCACCTGTAAATGGCCATGTTAACAACATAAACGCTGCAGCCTCTCAAACAAAACCCTTAACAGTATCAAAATGAACGCAAACCGTTCTAGAGCTAGTGAAACCATCCGATGACAGTGAGGATCAAAGTATTGTGATGTAGTGTTTACCCCTAAAAAATCATCACTTATTTCACAGTTTTTAAAGACGTCCATTATCACCGAAACACCATCATCATCAAAAGAGACATGCTGCACAGTCCGGAATATAATTCAAAATTAAAATAAAAATAAAAATTATGGACCGCTGCTGTCACCCTATTTAGAAAAGCTCTTTAGCAAAAGAAACGATATTACTTATGGCATTCGATGTGAAGATAACTGTTTCAAAATTTGTGATTCAACTATTACATTTAGTCTTTCTAATGTCACCATTAAAAATAAATTATAAATTAACTCCAGATCTGTTAAAACTATTATTTTCCCGTTCACCATCCTCGAACGATTATACGCTCGGCGACCTAAACAAATATGAATCCATGTTAATGGCCACCCATGGTTATAGGCAAAATTATAGACGGTCTGAAGGCGTTAACGAGAATAAATCTATAAATTATAGAACCATCATTTCAAAACTGTTTAGTGTTAGTCGTACAGCATCTGGTGTTACGTTTAAAAAATTAAAACCACTAGTCGATATAACTTATTGGAATAACCGAAATAAGTTAGTTCAATGATTGCATCAGCTTCACGCTTCCAGACAGACTGGAAATTCATCCCAAAACGTAGAAATTCAAGACATTGAGCAAGAACTCCGCCATGCCCAAATCATCGTATAAACCATCACCCACCATGAATTTCATCAGCCCTTTCGTCGTTTATATCAAAGGCGACGTGTCATTTCAAAAGGAGGAGACAATTTATGGCAAGCAGATCTAGTCGAAAAGATATCGTATGCAGACGTCAATAACGGTGTACGCCATATGCTTACTGTTATTGATGTGTACTCAAGAATGGCGTATGTTGAACCAGTGAACAATAAAACAGGACTCCTCGTTACCAGTGCCTTTAAAGCTATTATTTCACGCTCAAAATGAAAGCCTCGTTTGCTTCAAACTGATGATGGGAAAGATTCTTTTAACGAAGTGTAGAAAAAACTTCTTATATTCTTATATGAAATCCTGTGGTGATCATCACTATTCCACGTTTAGTAATGTAAAAGCCAGTGTCATTGAACGATTTAACCGTACTTTGAAAACTAACATGTTTACCTCAAGAGGCAGTTATCGATGGTTAAATCTTGTGCAGGATTTGATCACACAGTATAATAATACTATCCGCCACACCATTGTATCAAAGCCACGGCTCGTAACCAGGAATATTCCACGGCTAGATAAACTATTTAATCCCATTAAAACATTGGACCCCAGGCGCGATCGTCTTAAAATAAAATAAACGATTACGTCCGTGTCAGTAAATATAAATCCATCTTTGAATAGAGTTTTACTCCAAAATGGTCCAGTGAAATTTTTAAAATCCGTCAAGTCAAGATTGGAATTCCTGTCACCTATTTGCTTCAAGACGATGCCGGGCAACCTATTCAAGGAGCATTTTACATCGAGAAATTACAAAAATCATCTTTCCCCCACGATTTTCTTGTTGAAAAAATACCCAAGACCAAAAAGTAGTCAATGTTATGTTAGGTGGCTTGGATTTCCGCATTCTTACAATTCATGGGTAAATAAACATCATTTTCTGCAATAAAAACCATGAGTCATTTAATTATTTTACCTTATCCTAAGAACCTCCAAGTGTTTAAAAGAGTGCTATAGCCTCTTTATACTCTCTCTCTCTCAGCATCAATTCGATAGGTTTATTCCATACATACACGCACTTACCGTCCAGCAAGCTGCTGTTTTGGCGGATGTGTAATGTAACACACGCCTATTGGAAGAATTGCAGTATTGGTATCGCAAGCAGCTCTGTCCACGAAGACAGCGTGTGTATGTATGTCTGTTTTAAAAACATCCAACATTATTATGATGATTATTATTATTCATTTAAAGTGCCGTAGCATAGCGGACAAGCGGTATGTCAGATTTTGAGACATTTCTTCCTATACGGTTTAATGATATATCGGAGAGTGTTTTGAGGTTGTGAATAATGTTACACATCCTGTAAACCTATTTTATGAAGTTTAAAAAAATAATTGGTGTATTGAACGTTTCAATGAAATAAAAAACACGAATATCAAATAATAAAGAAAAGATATAATAGTGATCAGACTGAAAAAATATTTGTGTATAAAACAATAATATGTTAGTTTTGAGCATTATCCTAAAAAAATATTACCAAGAATGAACAAAAAATGTATATAGAGTTTGTAAATAAATATAAAAGTTATTACAATGCTGTTTTATTTCATACGAAGTTAGGATATCTAAGATTGCATAGTATGAATGATTATAGTGTTTTCTTGGGTCTGGGGCGTGGTGGCTCAACGGTCTAGCTGTATGCCTCTCAACAAGGCGGTCCGGGTTCGATTCCCGGTCAATGCATGTGAGATTTTCGAAGTGAAATGCCATGTCCTGTGGTTCGGATTCCACGTAAAAAGGAGGTCCCGTGGCTCATGATCTCAAGATTAACGGTCACGTTAAAACTACAAGCTTCCACAAGCTTTCTTAGGTCTTATGTAAATAATTACATTGTGATTAACTTTCAAAAAGATAAATGAGAAATTTTAAAAATAATAACGTGATAAATAAATTAAACTTGGGTTAGGTGAGTTTAGGTTAGGTGAGGTTAGGTGAGCAGACGTTAGGTTAGGTTAGGTTAGGTTAGGTCATGTCAGGTTACATTAGAGTAGTGGAGCAAGGAGAAAGCTGACACTTTCTTTGCAAGTGACTGTACCAGTACCTGTCACGCGCATGTGACTGTACCTGGCATTTGTTTTTTGTGTATATTTGTCGAACCAATGATCGGATTTGGATGTGTGACGTGTCAAATGGATTGTCATGAAGCCCTCTTTGAATGAACGACTCGTTTATATTTTTGCAACTTTTTGTCAAAAAGTTGAATTTTGAAAGTAGTGATTATTGAAAAGACTGAATCGGAGAACGTGCTGTGTGGACTCAAACAAAAGCTTGTAAGGTGTTCTTTGCGGAGGACCAGAGATGTAGCTAAAATTTGTGTACATAGGGCATAACTACATGTGGGATCCATTTTATTTATACATGAGTGTACTTAACTTTGTGCCAAGTGACTAGGGATGAGACGCTGGCAGGCTTTTTAAAACTAATTATTGGTGAAGGCATTACTGATATGAACGACTAGGAGGGGTGAGGGGGTACTTTAAAACCACTTCGGGAGTTGTGAGCCCCTGGCAGAGCCCAATGGATATCTCGTGAACCCATAGTCGTATTTGGGCGTAGGAGGTATCAAATTACACGACATAACGCCCTCCTTTTGAATGTATTATTCATTTTTGAAATTTTGACAAAGGGGCCTAACGACACATTTTGAAAAAATTATATTTTGATTTTTTAAACATTTTATTTTAAATATTTCATTTATTATTTATATAATAATACTATTTTATATACCATGGACAGGAATGGCCACTTTGCGCACGGCGACTTGGTGTGTGGGGTAGGGCTGCTCGTTGGAATACGTTAATAATAATAATAATAAGCGAGCCTATCGTTTAACGGGACAGTACAGTACTGTACTACCTCGTTTTTTACATGGAATCCGAACCACAGGACGTGGCATTGACGGGGACCTGACCTGGATGAGACCTACCGCTTGTCCGTTAAGATACGGCACTTTAAATGAATAATAATAACATACACAAAGTACACGATCACCATACGTCGTCTTCAATTTCTGAATCTTGATAATGCGGAATGGAATATGCGTTGGTAACTCACTCAACTTCTTTCTCTGTAAACCACATGCTTGCCCCATAGCGGTGAGAACTTTCATTTTAGTAATCTATAAACAAAAGAAAAGCATATCTATTACATACTAGAACAGCTTGTAATAATAATGGGGATATAGGTTTTATTCATTGTACCTTGTATTGTTGATAAATTATACTATTTAGGCAAGTAATGTCCTAACTGTAGCGGACACTACTTTTCGGCATACAGCACAAGTGTTCAGTGCTAATGCACACCTGACATATGCTACCAAGTGACCACAAGGCAAAAATACAACACCTAGTTCTTCTTGATAATACATTTTACATTTGTTGGTCACAGTTTTGTATCTGTCGGTGAGGCAAGTCTTTTTTCAGCCCGATGTATTTGTACCACTTGTTCTAGCTCTGAAGGCACTTTTATGTCCTGTGCTGCAATCACGTTTCCTTCACGAATAGTGTTCACAAATTCCTGACCCTTAAGCAGCACAATGTACCTACAGTTAGGTAACCAACGAGCGTGTTCCACAAAAGGGTCATCTGTCATCTGCCAATCCCTTAAACCGAATCCGCAATGAAAGCATATTGTTTTGTTCTCTTCACCAGTATAAAAGTATTCCAACTTAACTTAGCCCTTTTGCAAGGTGTTTGAATATTGATAGCCAAATATTTTTATAAGACTCCAAACGTATTCCAACAGACCTGTACTCAGGATGCGCTACCGCTTTAGTCTTTCGAACTCCCGATTTGTCGGAAGCAGATTACAATTCAACACTGTCTATTCCATATGGACCACATATACCGTTACTACTGTTAATTATTTGTGATTGAGCAGAGTACAGAGTAAATAGTAGCGGATGGACTTGTGGTGTGGTAAGCCGGGTTACTTGAACAATTACGCGATCTCGTGGTTCGATAAAATGGATACACTGGTATGTTACCCACTTTCTTTCGAAGCACGTAAGGACAAGAAGGAGACCTTTGTAAAAGGTCTCGAAAGGGGTCATCCCCTTCTTCCCAGTGGGAAATTTCAACACTACAAAACACACACCGTACAGCATCTTCTCGGTTTAAATATTAAAAACCAGCTGCAGCTAGTTTATGTGCTGACAAAAAACGTACAGGCCAAGATTGAATTGTCAACGAAAAATCGTTTTCGGATTTTAAATCTAGTCCAGGTGGTAAACCCACTTGCTGGCTTCCTGTATTTGGTATTAAAGCCATGTGTTATAATAAAACTCTTTAATGTAAGATATTAACGCTGCTCAAGAGCATAGAGTACTTTAAAGCATATCATATGCTTGTTCACAATAAGTTCACTAGGTTAGTGGCGCATTACCGCACCTAAAACAAAACAAAATAAACAATCAATCAATAAATACTTGTAAATACAACTTTAACGTTAATTAGCACTAAAATATACAAACCATTAATAAACTTATCTCAAAATAGAGAAAGAACAGTATGCCGCCACTAACTGTAAACAATCTACTTATTTTTTAATACGGCAATAATCATTCACATTCACCATAGACAGATATAAAATATAAATATATTGTCGTTTATGCTCTTTAGTGGCATAATTTCATCACCGTCGTGTCCGTAAACCATTAAAGATTAGTGGGGATTATCCTGTTCAAACCTATGAATGATGGTTAAGCCCATAGGGACGGCACACGAGTTCAATATAAATTTTGTTTTAAGGAATCAAATGCAGACTTGTACATTCGCGGCATGTTGAAATTACGGTTATATGCCGGCTGGAAATGGGCTGCCACCGACCAAAAAAGATCAATCATCGTCCCGGTTTTCAATATGTTCACCACCGCTTTTTAGAGCTATCGCTCGTGGTGTGGGGATATAACTGGACCCTGAATTGAAAGGGTTGAATTTACAAATATTAATTTACAGGTAATACATTTTGGCTAAAGCAAGGCCGCTGGGTCCGTCTTGCAATTTATCGAATTTAGCAAGCAGGGTATTCACAACGTGTGATTCATACCACTGTTCCAAATTGTGTGCTATGGAATGCTCTTGCATTTTGCTACAAAGATACATTTTCTTCTTCATCTCAAAATCATTTTTCTTGTATACGAAATCGCACTCGAGTTCCATATTAACCTTTAAAGCCCTGTGCAATCTAAAGCAGTACAAATTTGCTCTCTAAAATATGGAAAGCAAGATTCCAAAAATTATTTGGGAATCACAATTTCCGCAACATTTACCACGCGACCCGACTAAACACGGGATTTAAAACAAGAGTCTAGGAGGGTCCTGATTAAACAATTATCCGTGGTGGTAGTGCATGCCATAATTGCAAGTCATTCTTACCTTGTGTGTTCTACACGAAAAGCTGTCACCAGGTACACGCCGGAAAAAACACCGATGTTTCCAACAGTTAGTAGTAATAGTTCCACTTGTGCACCTCCCGTTTTTCACCAGCAACAATGGTATAGCTTTTCCAGTTATCTAAAAAGAAATAATACATACCATGATAAATACTTGAATACATCAATTCTGGTTAATACATGCATTTCTTAAAGCAATATTATACAAATTCAAACAGTTTAAAAATTTAAAATCTCACATTAGCTCGTGTAGCCTGCTTTTCCCTTTCTCTTAAACTCAAGGGTGTAATGGTCCCTCTCCCTCTTTCTCGCACACAACACGGTATCGTAAACGAAAATTATCTAAACCAAAAAATAAACAATCAATCAATAATTTCCAATCAATAACTTAAACATCAATTATCATTAAAACATCAAAAATCATTAATAATAAACTTACCTATCAAAAGTATATCAAAGTATCACGCCACTAACTGCACAAGGTACATCAATGTCCCAATCCTCAACAATATCTTCAAAGAAATAAATAAAATCCATCAATAAATACCAGCAAATTAAACTATAAGGTTAATTAGAATTACATAATTAAAATAACCATTAATAAGTACTTACCGTAAACGAAAAGATTGTATTCCGAAGTTCAGTTCACAACACAGCACAGAGCTCGACAGTATCTGTCTATTCGCTAGACTGGTAATAATTGTGATACTATTTAACACACAAGTCTTTATATGTAACTCTACATGCTTTATCAACAGTTTCCCACGACTGTGCTAGTTACGTCCGGCATGGTAGCCTGTACCTTAGCAGTTCCCACTACTCTATGCAGGTCGGTTCATGTTTCGCTAGGGTCGGCGATGATGTCACTTGTGTTCTCATGTGCCTCAGCAAATTCCTTTTGAAAATCGTTATCAGGTCTCGGTGAAAGACTGGCCAGAAAAGTTAGTTCAAGAGACTGCTTTACACAGACCTGGTCTACCGTTGGCTACCGGCCGGAATATAAAACATCATACATTCATTTATCCATTTAAAGCCGTGTTTCTTCCTAAATCTATTCCATAACAAATATTCCTCTCAACGATATTTTCTGCCTAGGGAAACTATCTCTGCTAACATAGCCATCGTCACCCATAATTCAATCAATCGTTAAACAATAATAATCCAGTAGTCATGTCCTTCAACAAATTTCTAAATATAATTCATCCGCGGCAAAGACAATAATACACTGTTTAAACTGAGCAATACATCGCCTTTCTAACATTAGAGGTTCACGAAATATCGGGGGGAACAAAAGTCAATGACCTTGTAGTTTTGGGGCATTAGGAGAAATCAATTGTCCATAAGTAAGGGGGCTTCGCTCCAAGTAAAACAAACCGTCACATAGGTTTCTTCGATCATGGGTTCACGAAATTAACGTCAATGACCCAAAGGTTATGTTAATGTTTTCGTACAAATGGCCAAAAATAAGTGGTGCATGGTAAAGATAAGAAAAATACCCTCATAACGAGCCGTCACATGACCCTCTCCGATAGATGGTTCGCAAGATATCGGGTTCACGTGCTGCGAAATGCAGTCACGGTGCGTGCTTTAAGCTCATGGCTACGGATGTAATAGATTCTCCCTAGCCCTCTACTAGTATTTTGTCCCAGGGCTATAGGACGTGTATTAGTAAACCTTTGGTTTAAGTCGAATATACAACTTTCTGCGATTCATTGTTTTGAAACTTCCAAATTCAACTTTTTTGGAAAAAATCCAAAAAATATATTCTTTCTAACGATAAAGAGTATAGAGACCTTTCGTTTAAGCCATTGCACAATGTTCTACGATTCATACTTTTAAAAATATAGCCTAATTTCCATTTTATTCAGAAATATTTTAAATATATAACGAGTTGTTCATGGAAAAGGGGGGCTTCATCCCGAGTAATTTGACACCTCACATGTCAATATTCGATTATTGGTTCGCGAGATATCGGGATTGTCTACCACCAGAGAACCCACCATTAGCTGCATGCTCGCGGCGGTCCTGACACTATTTTGAACTGGCCTTGTGCATGGTAAAGATAAGAAAAATACCCTCATAACGAGCCGTCACATGACCCTCTCCGATAGATGGTACTACTCTCGTCCTTTCGGTACCTTATGTTCCTCCATGTATTCTTTAAGGTCTCGAAGGAATTCTATTGGTGTGATAACACCCAATCCAGAAAATCGTTTGGGAAATCGATCTTCCTGACTCCCGATTGTCGCGATAGGTTGTGACGCATTACTGGTAAATGGGGTAAATTTCATGTTGATTAGACTCGGTTCTCTGTTCTCGTTAGGGGCATTCATATCGAGAAACTTCCCTTCTAGTTTAACAATCCTTTCTGTGTCCAAATAGCGATTTGTTTCTTCTATCGTGGAAACAGCTTTCACTACCTGTGTTTAAATCTATTGATTTAAGCCCTCTTTCATTCCATGTATTTGGTCTCGAACACCTTCAATTTTTTCTTCCCTATCTATGGTAATTTTATTCATACGGCTAGTTATACCTTCCATTTTTGTCGACCATTCTACCTTCCAACTATCGGTCTCCTTAAATGTCCTGTCTACTTTTTGTTCTATTTCTTTCATTCCTTCATTCAATACAATGATTTCCGCATTTGTCGCTTCATTCAGCTCTTTTATGTCCTTTTGAACATAATTCAATCCTCCCCTGACTACTGACGTAGTACCTTCCATTATGACTGTTAATGCTTCAATACTCGTGTCAATATTTCCTTGACCATTATCCCTAAATCGTTTCAATTGTTCGTCCATTTTATTCTCCATCTCTGTCCTATTCTCTTTGATCTGTTTGCTTAAACGAGTTAAGTCCGCTCTAGTTCTCAATATCTGCTGTCCTATCTCGACTTTAAGTTACTCGATTTGATCTCCTAAGCGTGTTTCTACTTCTTCTTGGTTTATCGTTCAATTTTGTTTCTATACCTTCCTCTATGACGTTTAATTTTGTTTCCAACCCTGCCAGAATAAAGTTCATTTGTTCCTGGTGTTTAGTTAACTGAGATTCTAAACCAGTTTCACTCTCCTTCAACTGTTTCTCCATGTTACTTTGACTAACAGTTAGGTTGATTATCTTTCGACCCAACTCGTCGAACAACTTCCTATACTCCTTAAACTCATCCAAATTAACACAATGCAATTCACAATTAGACATGGGGATTTTGCCTGAAACAATGACTATTCAAAGTACTATCAGCCACGTACATTAAGCAGTTGGAATCAATATTCAATAGGGTGCGACCGTAATAAATGTGAATGTGGTTTGCCAAAATCTCAGCGCATTAAATTAAACAAACTACACTCCTTTTTGAATTTTCACATGGAAAACAAAATACATTAAAGGACACTACAGTCAATGAAATTGGGTACCAGCTCTCAATTGGTTTTCTCCCTATTCGTTGCGTTTCATGCTGGATATTCTTGTTAGCTACACCACCGTGTGGTACGATGTCCCTGTTCGATGCCTTTCACGATGGGCACTATCTTGTTGTGCCCGATACTCTAGCTTAGAATTGGGTGGCCTGGCCCATCACCACAATCTGTGGCAAGAGTTCGGTACAACTTTGAAATTAGAAAACCTTCAACGATTAAAATAAATTCGGTTTCAACGAAGAATAAATACATGAACCGGGAGGACGAGATCTAACTAATCCTAGAGCGTCAAATGGGAATGGGTTCACTAATCTGAAGTTATTTCAAAAATCGTCCAAGTGTCAATATGAAAATTATAAAGGATGCACATGTAAAATATTCTGCATTTTTCACGATGCACAGATTACATAAAATAAAATTATATGATTCTCTTGTCCCTGCACATAGATCATTGAAATTAAGACGTGTTGTGCAAATAAAAAATGAAAGTTAAATTTCAGAAACGAATTTAGATCAGGAAGAAATCACTATGCGACCTAACTTTAGAGATAACCAAACTAACGGGAATCCACAAGATCCCTACAATTTTAATTTTGGTTAAATTACATTTTCATTTCACTCATCTCTTAATATAGAGTCCATTTGTGAGATGATTTCAATTAAACAAAAGGAAAGTAAAATAACTCCTTGCATTGGATCTCCTTCTAATTAATCACGCTCTGCCGGCCCCGTGGTGTTGGGGCAGCGTGGCAGCCTCTCACATGGAGGCCCCGTGTTCGATTCCTGGCACCGTCAGGAATTTTAGAAACTGACATGAGGGCTGGAACGAGGTGCACTCAGCCTCGTGAGGACAAATAAGTAGCTGTCTGGCAGTGAGGAATCGCCCGGATCACGAAAACCAAGATTACCGGCCGAGGGGAGCCGATGCGCTGATCACGCGTCACCCCAATATCTGCAGGCCAAATGGCAGGGCAGCGGTCACTTGGTAGGCCTAGGCCCTTCATGGGCTGTAGTGCCTGGGGTTATTACTATTATTATTTTTAATATTAATCACACTCTAATTAAATTATAGATGTGCAATCGTATCATAATTATATACATTCGTATTTACACGTCGCTTACGCTTGCTCTGACTTAATACAATTCATTTTACAATACATTCTCAGCTTTCCATTTCAGTTACATTTGGTTTCAATATTTAATCAAGTTGTAAGCCTCCGTGGCTTAGGCGGCAGCACGCCGGCCTCTCACCGCTGGGTCCGTGGTTCAAATCTCGGTCACTCCATGTGAGATCTGTGCTGGACAAAACGGAGGCAGACAGGTTTTTCTCCGGGTACTCCGGTTTTCCCTGTCAAAATTTCATTCCAGCAACACTCTGCACTATCATTTCATTTCATCTGTCATTCATTTAATCATTGCCCCAGAGGAGTGTGTCCGGCCTCGGCAGCCGGCACAGTTCATATCCTCGCCGCTAGATGGGGGCTTCATTCATTCCATTCCTGACCCGGTCGGAGACTGGAAGCAGGCTGTGGATTTTCATTTTTCATTTTCATTTGATCAAGTTATTTGAGTTTAAATTCATTATATTCTGGTTTATTTTTACAATATCCTTTATACTCGTTGATGTAACACTCCATTCTAATATTTCCACCTTTATCAGATGTGATAATTAACATTGGATTTTGCAACACATAATTTATAGTACCCTTTAGCATATGGCATTGTTCTAACTGATGTCTCATTAGACTAATCACTTCTAGATTAACCTCTCACCACAGCGGACCGGGTTCGATTCCCAGTCAATGCATGTGATATTTTCACAGTGAATGCCATGTCCTGTGGTTCGGATTCCACGTAAAAAGGAGGTCCCGTGACTTATGATCTCGAGATTAACCGTCACGTAAAACTTCAATCTTCCTTCTTTCACTTCTAGATTAAGGACCATCATTTTTCCATGATTAACTTTAGTACAAATTAACTTCTTACAACCTTTCGTTTTGCGTGGATTCATAAGCATATTTCAACCATCATTTAAATGTATGTCAACATCCCAATTTTACATTAATTGGTTGCAACATTTATCATTTGTATGATAACATAGATCAAACCATCATCACATTATCATAATTCACTTTTATTTCAACATTATTACCTTATTATTACTATCAATTTTCCACAAACCGTTTCAATTATTTATAATCTACATTAATTTCACTTTAATCACTTTGTTCTTCATCTCATTCATAGTTGATAATTGATTACATAACACCAGTCATATATGTTGCCCTAGCATGATCTGTGTAGCATACCCGTGTAAAATTTCTATGCTAATGTGTCCTAACGACATATCAACATCACGCAAGTATTTCCTAGGAATATGTGACTTCTATATTAAATTAGCTATTAAATTTATAATCACAAAATGCCTACCCTTGTTAAATTTCAACATCCACAATCGTCATTATTAATTAATCGTAATAAACTTCATTCCTAATTTCCACAATACATCTTTATACACTGTATTTCCAATAGCTAAATCTTCTGATAAAATAACAAGCTCTACATTATGGTGAATTTCTCTGTACCTTCATTCTTACAGTCACGTTACCAGCAATGTCTTTCTCCAGGCGTCGGTTTCTCCATCTCCCTACGTCTAATTCTCCCTGCTTCTTGTTCATCACATGGTCGCATGGTCGCCGAAGGTGTCCATCTGGTACTACTCCATCTTCATCAATTCCAGGAAACCCCCATGCTTTTCGTTTAGCCCACCATCGCGTACTCAAACGAATTTACAGCATATTGTCCGTACTGCACGTTGCTGATGACCGTGATGGCGATTTCCATCATTATTTTATTATTGCTTAAATTCAAACTTCCTTGTGCCAACAGATCATTCGCATTCTCCGTTCCTCAAAATATCAATCGCTTCGCTTGTAATGTACGTTTTACATTACAAAAATTTCACGTAAATTGTCTCGCAGATCGCCTGCATTCCTGGCCATGTGTTATCTGACATTGATCTCAATTCAATCACCCCTCGTCGTCACGTGTTATGTGAGAAACAAAAGACAGTCCTTTTCAATACCCTCGGCCTTGACTTGACTTGCAATCACTCGTATTATACTGGGACGCGCCTCGTAATATTCTGAGACGATGTGTATATTTCGCTTGAGGATTTTACGCTGTATTAAAAGATGCGTAACCCTTTTTAATTTATACACCGTAATTACATTGCTTTCCTGCTCACTTGTGGTGTGCGGCTTTGATTGAAATTCAGTTCTACTAACACTCTGTGATTGTACCGGGTGAGTTAGCCGTGGTCGTTACGGCATGACTGTTGGCAGTCGCTCACATCCGGGAGGCGAGGTGGTTCGAATCCCCCCGCCGGCAACCTTGAAGCTGGTCTTCTGTGGTTTCCCATCTTCCTTCCAGGCAAATGCCGGGGTTGGTCCCAAACTATAGGAACAGCAGCTACCTTCCAACTCCTCGCCCTTCCATTCCAACTTTCCTCCCCAACGGTACTTGTAGCTCACCCATTGGGTGTCCGTCTCGAAGCAGCTACAAAATTGAACATGTCTTCGGACACTCCCGGCACTAAAAGCCATACGGAAAAAAAAAACGAAAAAAAATACTGTGATTGTAGAAAAATACTTTCGCGGCGCTTTCTTCCAGCTGCGTATTCCCGTACCGGATACTGCCCGTACGAATCGCTCTGAACTCCTATCTGTGTTCTATCGCCCCTCACTGCGTTATAGAAAGGCAAGTTGACTGTTCCAATCGTCAACGGATTATTCGACCGTAACTGGTGCCAGAGTGAACACGAAACTGCTTGAAGTTCCAGTTAGGGAGACAACCGGATAAGTGTCAGCCTGTATTATTACAGTATAACCATAGTTGATTTTGTATAACCATATAATCACCCCAAACAGACAAATTCCGTATTTTTATCACCATTTTAGAAGTTCACCTAGCATTAGATATACTACATTCAGCATACACCGACAGTTGCATTACCAACACTGCAACTAAATAATTGTACATATTGTATATATTTTTCACCTGTATTCTCAAACATAGATGTTATAGTCTAAGTGTAATGGATCGGATGATGCTTGCTTGACAATCGAAACTGGTCGTCCTAGTGTATTTATTAATCTCATGTAATTTATTTCAGGATTAGGGCATAACCCAGCTCTATTTGGGTACATTCCTGTTGACCGACTGAAAAGCACCAAAGTTTTGTTTACTTAGGCAACACTGAAAAATGGCTTCGAACCTCACAATAAATATTAAAATCTAAATGAGGTTTCGTTCATCATTATTTTATGACTGTTATATACTAATCCCGGTCACTAAGATACTTGCAGTTTCTATTACTCAGAAAGAACCAAATTAGCCACGGTGGCAACGCTAACGCTGGAAGGATGAACGACTAAAAAATGAACAAGTAACCAACCTCCTGTGTTCATACCACACTAAGGATTTAATATTAACGATTAAGAAATTGAATGATTCTAGTGGTTACGAGGTATATGTTCTCAGCAATGTAATGTTAAACATATTCATCCTGTACTTGTAGATCATTGAGACCAAACAAATTCCCTGGTTTGGTAAAAATAGCAAAATGTATACTCGTCGTGGTTTAAAAATAATTACATTACCATTGTTCCCCGCGGATTACTGAATTTCAATGTCGAGAATTGTTGTAGGCTACTACTACATTATTATTATTGTGGGTCGGGGCTGTAGAATAGACCCAAGCAATTCCCAGCCTGTCGTAAATGGCGACTAAAATGGGACCGAGCAGCCCCCGGTATAAGTGGCTCCCCTCTTTCGCAAATTGCAGATAGGCTGAAGGCACTCTTTTCTCCTTGGAGTGAGAAATCGCTCCTATAGGTGGATGAACCAGCAGGATTTGGTCAACAGCATAAGAATGGAGAAGGCAACGGGAAACCACTCCATTAAAGAACTTAATGTGTATCCCAAGAAAACCTATGGTGAGTCCAAAGACAAAGTTAAGGGCCGACCACAGCGAACAAATTATGGTAATTATGGTAAATATTCTTTTTTAAACCGTGCCATTGATAACTGGAACTCTCTACCTGCCGCAGTCTTAGAGCCTTTTCCCAAACATATCGGTGTGTTTAAGAAAAGACTGACTATTTGTGTAAATACTCCAGTTTAATTGTTGTATAATTGTTAAGGAATTGTTATGTATAATTATTTATTTGTTATGTATATCCAATTTGCCACCGGGGAACACACCCCCCATTGCAAAAAAAATGAATGAATGAATGAATGAAAATGTTAGTGAAGTTGCCAACTGCGGGATCACACCTCAAAGGATGTCGGGCCCGGCAGGAGAGGAAATGGGGCCTCTCATGTCGTTATCAGGAGAAGTCCCTATTTTAAAATTGGATGATGGAATGTTCGAACTATGTTACAAGCTGGGAAACTAGAGAACTTGAAAAGAGACATAGACCGACATATATCAGATATTTTAGGATTAGCTGAAACACGTTGGGGAGAAGAAGGAGAGTTCACAAGCGGAGACTTCAAAGTCTTGCACTCCGGAAGTGAGAATGGTCAAGCCGGTATAGGTTTGGTACTAAATGCTAACTCTTCAAGAGCCCTACTGGATGTTGAAGCTATTGGAAACAGAATTATCAAAGCACGATTTCTGGCAATGCCCGTAAATTTAGTTGTGGTGCAGGTATATATGCCTACGTCCCGCAGTGATGATGATGAGGTCGAAGAAATGTATGAGAAGCTGGAAGAATTACTGCGTAAGGCAAAGGCTAGCGAGAACATTATTATAATGGGAGACTGGAATGCAGTGATTGGTGACGGAAAAGAAGGATTTGCAGTAGGAGGGTATGGTCTTGGTAGAAGAAATTCACGTGGTCAACGTCTTCTCGAATTCTGTGAACAAGAGAGGTTCGTTATAAGTAACACTTGGTTTACCTCACCAAAGAGGAGGAGATATACTTGAAAAAAAAAAAACAGGTGATCATCAACGTTACCAGATTGACTATATTCATGTCAAGGAAAGATACAAAATTCAAGTGAAGAAATCCATGGCATATCCGGGTGCTGACATCTGTTCTGATCATTCTCTACTAGTAATGAGTACGGCACTGAAATTTAAACGCAGGATTCAGGGAAAACCTACAAAGAAGTGGAATCTTGAAGCATTTAAAAGCGAGCGGACTAAAAAGCAATATCAGGAAGCCACTGATGACAACATATCATCATATGCAAGCAACTCACAAACTGTTGATAATTTATGGTCAATAGCCAAGTTCTCCATCGAAAAGGCTGCTGAAGACTATGTGGGATTTTTGGAAAGAGTGAATCGCAAACCACGGATCACACAGGACATTCTCTTAAAGATGGACGAAAGAAGAAAAATTTAAAAACGACTCTTCAGAAGTAGGCAGAAATAACTACCGAATGCTAAAGAACCAGATTGATCGACTCTGTCGGGAGAAGAAAATGGAGTGGTGGCAGTCAAAATGCGAAGAAATCGAATTTCTGTAACAACATGGAAGAACAGATTTAGCCTACCAAAAGATCAGGGAAACTACTAAGAAACAAAAAGGATTCCGCACTAGACAGTTCCGTGATACACATGGGAATCCTATATCAGACCTGAATTACAAGAAGGAACACTGGAGGATGTATGTTGAAGATCTATACGCAGAACCAATTCCATTCGTTTTGCCAACACGTGGCGAGGAAGACAGATCAATTGCAGAAGATAGAATTATTAGATCAGAGTTCGATGAAGCTCTAAAATCAATATCCATGGGTAAAAAAACAGGTATTGACAATGTTCCTGCCGAACTAATCAAGAATAGTGGGGATAGTACACTTGGATGGATATTCAAATTGGTAGCAAGAATTTTCGAAGAAGGTAAATGGCCTCAGGAGTTTTATACCAGCGTCATCATTCCAATTCCAAAGAATACTGTACCAGTTGAATGTAGTGACTATCGGACCATTAGTCTCATCCCTCATGCATCAAGGATACTTCTGAAGATTTTAAGGAAAAGGATGGAAATATACATCGAACAGTATCTAGACAACTCTCAATTTGGCTTTCGAAAGAATATGTCTACACGTGGTGCTATCGGGTCCTGGCGATGTCTTGGAGAAAATATGTTAAGTATAAATAGAAACCTTTACGTGTGCTTTGTGGACGTCGAAAAAGCATTTGATAAAGTCAGCTGGCAGAAGCTGTTTCCTCTTCTGAATCAAATAGGATGTCCCCATCGATTAATCAGATTAATATTTGATCTGTATATAAATCAAACTGCTGTTGTTCGGCTTGGAAATGACGTATCAGAACCCGCTAAGATCCGCAAAGGTGTGCGACAAGGTTGTTTGCTGTCCCCTGGACTGTTCAATGCCTTCGCTGAAGCTATAACAAAGTGGTCTTTTAAAGGTTCTAATATGGGAGTGAAAGTAGGTGGAAGACTTATCCAGAATATTAAATTTGCTGATGATCTGGCATTACTTGCAGTAAATCCGCATACATTAACAAACATGATGCAATGTTTAAATGATACAGCTACAGAATATGGAATGAAAATCAATATTAAGAAGACCAAGATTCTGGTGATAAGTAAGCATCAACACCAACTAAATATTGCCATAAATAAAGAACCAGTACAACAGGTCAGTCGATTTAAAAACCTTGGTCAGATCTTCACAGAAGACCTACGATGTGAAGTTGAAATCAGGAGCCGTATAGCCATGGCCAAGCAGGCATTCCATGAAAAGCATTCTCTAATTTGTCAACGCTCGATATCCCTGAGCCTTAGAAAACAACTGGTTAAGACCTACATATGGCCAATTGCAATGTACTGCAGTGAGACCTGGACAATGAATAGAGGTGACATTAAACGACTAGAAGCGTTTGAGATGTGGTGTTGGCGCCGAATGGAAAAGATCAGCTGGGTACAGAAAATGACCAACATAACGGTGCTGGATCGAATAAAGGAAAAACGGCAAATGATCCACCAGATATATAGAAGGAGATCGACCTGGCTTGGCCACAGGTTACGACATGGTGGCCCGATGATCGACATACTAGAAGGCAAAATACCTGGAAAGCGCCCTCGCGGGAGGCCACGGAACACTTTCATGAGATCATTCCTAGATAGCTCTGGCCTAAAAAGTTATGAAGTTGTCAAAAGGACAGCACAAGACCGAAAAACGTGGAAAATACTCATTGTATGGGCAGACCAGTCGCTTGACTGAAAAACATGAAGATGATGATTATCAGTAGCAACAGGACCTTTCCCGGAGTGAACACACCAGATATTCGTCGGCATAGAGTCAACGCACAGACCTACGCTGTGATGTCACAGCGTGCTCGTCTTGTTAATATGACAATAACTCGTAAGTATTTGCTCTGCCCCCAAAGCCGAATAAGCTCCCAGAGCCCTCCGAAATTATCTGTACAAGACTTTTCCTGCTGCGAGAACTGAGAGCTCCTCCCTATTGAGGTACGATTAGATGGTAGTATAAGGCACGGAAAAAACCTAGGAGAATCGCCGGATTGTTATTCCCTGGCCGTGAAAGCCAACATGCCGTATGTTGGTACCTATAAAAGGAGGAGCTCTCAATTCCCACAGCATATATAGGACGTGCCCCAGTGGTGACCCGAGAAGGGTCACCAAGAGCCTGACTTGGCGAAACCCACCAAAAGACAAGCCAAAGAGCTAAAAGAATTGCTAGATTTTCTTCATTTTTCAATCAAAACGAGAATTCTTCACGTTTCTACATGACGTCTCTCTGTAGCTACCAACTGTAGTATTTATTTGCTTAGTGCGAGTGTATTGATGGATTTCAGGATATTCGGTACATTGACATGCACTACGCCTACTCTAATTATTTATTTAGTAATTTTAATTAAGGATGACAGAGAGATTCAAGAAGCGCTAAGAAGCAGAGCCAGAGAGGAGAGAAATAAAGGCAACAACGATATAAAAGTTGGATATCAGAAGATCCCTCTAAATGGCCACTGGACAAAATGGAATGACCTAAACACAAAAGACCTAAACACAAAAAACTGAGCACCAACAACCAGGAAGTGATGTGCACTAAACAGACGGCACACAAGGAGAACAAGGAAGAACTAATAATCGCCACCTGGAATGTAAGGACACTGAGAACGGAAATAAGAGAAACGGAATGAAAGAATGCATTAGCTGACCTGAAATTCGATATACTAGGTCTTAGAGAGGTTAGAAAATATGGACAGGAAATAATTGAAACACTGGAAGGAGATATATTCAGCTACATAGGCGAAACGAAAGGACAACGAGGAGTGGGATTCATAATAAAGAAGAAATTAAACATTGGATTAGAGAAGTTAAAGGGGTCTCTGAGAGTATAACTGTACTAATCATGAATTTAAACAGACATACCTTCACAATGATCCAAGTCTCTGCTCCCACAGAAGCTAGTACGGAGGAAAAAATCGAACATTTCTACGACCTTCTACAAGACACATTAAACCACTACAAAGCCCGTAGAACCATTGTAATGGGGGACTTCAATAGTAAAATAAGAATCAAGACATTGAGGAAGAGGAGCCGCTAGGACCCTACGGCTATGGATCCAGAAACGAACGAGGGGACAGGCTTATACAATTCGCACAGGGACAAGGAGTAAAAATCGTAAATACCTTTTTCAAGAAAAACCCAAGCAGTAGGTGGACATGGATAGCACCAAATGGGAAAACAAGGAATGAAATTGACTTCATACTAGCAGACAGACTAGAGGGCATTTAAGATATCCAGGTGATAAATGGCCTGAAACTAGACACAGATCACAGAATGGTTCGACTGAAAATGCTTATTCCAAAGAAACGATGCCCATATGTTAAAACCCAAAGTTTCGACCCGGAAAGGACCAACCGAACCCACACAGAGAAACTGAAGAAGAACCTCCAAGGGCTGGAAGAACAAGAGGAGACGTTCACACAGAACCTATATGATAAACTGGAGAAATGCATCACAAAAGCTGCTACAGAATCCTCTATTGGGGTGAAAACGTCAGGAAAGGGAAATAAGCTGAAAGAAAGCACCAGACGACTGATTGACGAGAAGGAGAAATTAAAACGGGAAGCAGAAACCAACCATCAGAAAAAGACAGAGTATGCGGAAATGAACAAACGCACAAAAAGATAAATCCGAAAGGACATCCGAGATCACAACACTGAAATGGTCAAGAAGGCTATAGAAATATCCACATCAGTAAGAAAGATCAGGAAAGAAATATCACATGGCAAACCCTGGATATTAGGAGTGAAGGACGTAAAAGGAAATAGACTTGCTTCAAGAGAAGAGATACTGCGACATGCCACGGAATTCTACGAGAAACTATACTCCAGCACCCTCGAGAGGGAAAGTATGATTCAAAATTTGAATGATCCGAAGGGTCACCAGGAAGAGGAAATACCCCCATCCTTCAAAGCGAGGTGAGTGCAGCAATAAGAGAAACAGGAAATGAAGGATGCCCAGGTGACGATGGTATATTTAACGAATACCTAAAATGGGGAGGTGAGGATCTTGTAGCAATCATCACTCGACTCTTCAACACAACACTCAAATCTGAAGAAATACCTCTGGAGAGGAAACTAAGCACAATATTCCTGCTCCATAAAAAGGAGCAAAAGACGACATCAACAACTATAGACCGATAAGTCTGCTGCCAAGTCTATACAAACTGTTCACAAAAATACTAACTAAGAAAATGTCAAAATCACCAGAGGAAAACCAACCTGTAGAACAAGCAAGTTTCAGATCAGGATTCAGCACGGTGGCCCACCTCCAAACAGTAAACCAACTCATCGAAAAACTGCAAGAAATAAACCTTAAAGCCTATATTGCATTTATAGACTATAACAAAGCCTTTGACTCCGTGGAACACAAATATGTTCTAGAGGCCCTACAGAACCAAAACATACAGAAAAGGTATATCAGACTTCCAGCAAAAATCTACGAGGGTAGACAGGCAAAAATATGGACAGAAATGGAGGGAAAACCCTTCGAGCTGGAGAGAGGAGTGAAACAAGGAGACCCTCTCTCACCAAAACTATTAACATGCCTGCTAGAAAATCAATTCCGGAAAATGAAATGGAAATCAAGACACGGCATCAACATAGATGGACAAAACCTGACACACCTACGGTTTGCAGACGACATCATACTGATGGCAAAATCAGCATGAGACTTAGAACAAATGGTAAGAGAATTAAACAAGGCCAGCAAAGAAGCTGGCCTAACCATGAACCCGAGGAAAACGAAACTGATGACAAATGCGACAGAAAAAAACAGTAAATATTGACGGTGAAACATTTGAGTATGTCCAGGACTATACATACCTAGGCCAAAACATATCATTCCATAACAATACGGAGAAAGAAATCAAAAGAATAACTGGGCAAGCATGGAAAAAATTCTGGTCCTTGTAATTCATTTAAGAGATAAATCTCAGAAACTTAGTCGGAAAACACAAGTTCTAGAGAAATGTGTAATCCCAGTAATATTGTATGGATGCCAAACATGGTCACTAACTTCGCAGCAAAGAAAAACGCTCCAGATAGTCCAACGCAGGATGGAACGAAAAATCCTCAATATCACGCTGAAAGACAGAATAAGGAACGAGGAGATACGTAGAAGAACCAGTAATAAAGACGTCGGCAACACAGCGGACAGACTAAAATGGAAATGGGGAGGCCACGTAGCGAGGATGGAGCATAGGGGGTGGACGCACAGACTAACGATGTAGGACCCCAGAACCGGTAGGAGAAACGTAGGAAGACAGAGGACACGCTGGGCTGACACATTCAAGAAATTTGACGGACCACAATGTACAAGAAGAGCAAGAGACAGACAAGAGTGGAAGACCCTAGAAAAGCTCCTTTTCAAAACATAGTATATGCGAGGAAAGGAAAGTGACATAGTGAACCCTTAAATACAATAGCGATAATGTATTGAGGACAGTTAAAACTCTACTAAAAATTAAGTGAACGTGCTAGAAACATTAACAATTTTGCAAATATTAGATATAAGAACAAGAATACATAACATAGAGAATACTGTAAGTAGATTAGGAATAGATATATCAATAGCTATAATAACAATTCTAGAACGGAGACTAACATGCCAGAAAAGTGCACCACTCATTACTCTTTAGGACTGCTCACCTAATGAGTGTAATGGAGCAAAATCCCTGCCTAGGCAGGAGGGTTGCCCTTAGGGGATTAAAGGGCTGTATTTGAAAATCCACAGCCTGCTTCCAGTCTCCGACCGGGTCAGGAATGGAATGAATGAAGGCCCCATCTAGCGGCGAGGATATGGACTGTGCCGGCTGCCGAGGCCTGACGCACTCCTCTGGGGCAATGATTAAATGAATGACAGATGAAATGCAATGATAGTGGAGAGTGTTGCTGGAATGAAATTTTGACAGGGAAAACCGGAGTACCCGGAGAAAAACCTGTCTGCCTCCGTTTTGTCCAGCACAGATCTCACATGGAGTGACCGGGATTTGAACCACAGACCCAGCGGTGTGAGGCCGGCGTGCTGCCGCCTAAGCCACGGAGGCTGTATTTATTATTATTATTTATTATAATTAAGACAGATTGCCTTTAGTCGAAATAATAAGGGAAATCACTTCTGTCACCCCTCCCCTTAAATCCAACTCCACGTCAAATGTTTCACATAGCCTTGTGAGCCTCATTGAAAAGTAATACGGTGGTTGCAGAACATGTTTAAGGGTTGTAATGGCCAGCTTCATTTTGTATCTGATGCACATTCATGTCAGTGCAGCCATACTCTCCAACCCTGGCTCGATCCATCGTGACGGGCTGATTAATCTTGTCCTCCACGACTGCGTGAAACTTGAATACGTCTTGCAGCCCATGGACGTTCTGGTCGTGAAGGAGAGATGACATTTTCGACCATATTCTGTCTGAGCCCACCACGCTTTCTTCTGATATGTTTAGATTTCTCCTTCGGCTTTCCCACCTGGCTAAAAATAATTCACCACGACCCCTAGACTATGGAATGTTGCTTGCCTGTCATAAGATTTTAGAATAAATAATTGAAAACACAACGTGCACATGTTTTGAGTTGTTTCCTCCAAAAAGTTCAGTGGTTTGTTTGTTATTATGCATGCTCCTCAAGTCTAAATAGCCTATTACATGTTAAAATAATGTTTACTTGTAATTGGATTCACAGATTCCTCGTACTTCCAACTCTACTACGGTCTGATGCACTTAGGATATTCTGACAAGAGATATGCTAAATTTCGGCTCAAAATGAGAAAATGTGACGATTCAGTATCACTGAATGCAATGGTGATAGTCAGCCGATTCCCCTCTGGTTAGTTTGGAAATTTCAAAATATGTTTTTATCAATATGTACTTGTTACATGCAGTCTCTGACGAGGAGGTGACACGCAAAGACGAACATGTCCACCTAATACAGTTTTTCACAATCAACAAAAAACGTATTTCAGCCATACATGATAATGAAAATAACATATTGAAATGCAAACAATTTCATTTTCATGCAAAAAGGGCAATTCATGACTGCAAATAAATCTACAATGAAAATATTTGTTTAAAAAGCACATTTAATTATGGACATGTTTTCTTTTGCATGAACCGTTTGGACAAGTTTGGCTTTGAATGATTTTCAAACCGAAGGTGTTTTATTTTTTCATAATCGCGTACATTTTATTCATTAATAGTTGCCATAGGATACCAAAATAAAGTAATTGACATTAAATTCACGCGGTTTATTTTTACCTTCAATATTTCGGGACTTGGGTTGGCGACCACGGGACCCCATCGAAGTACGGCATTGCTTCCACTTACTTGTGCCGGGCTCCTCTCCGTCTTCTCTCCTGTCGACCTCCCTTGGTCAACACTTGTTCTTTTCCGACCCCGACGGCATTAGGGTATCCGAGGCTTAGGGTGTCTTTCACTTTCCCGCCTTAATTGGCCCTTGTCTCATATTTCCTGATACCTTCATTCTTCGAGGGGTCGGCCTGCTTTTTTCTTTTCCTGTTATCTCCTGCCTTCTGCTCAAGGCCCTCAAGGAGGCAGGGTTTATGTAGCCCCACCAATTCTGGTGCACCCTGGATAATGCTACACCCTCAAGGGCTCATGGCTGGCGAGTTTGGGAGTTGGCGACCCCGAGGGATTCCTGAGCTGGGTCCGTTTTGCCCACTTTTTCCTCTGACTTTGGGGCGGGCCCTCTCCTCTTTCCCCCTTTCCTATCTGCCTTTCATGGCTCTCCTTCCTTCCAAGTCCCTCAATCCTCATTCTTCGAGGGTTGAGGGCATTTCTTTTCTTCCTGTCCTTTATTTGCCTTATCCTTTGGTTGTTTACATTTCTTTCTTCTAGTATGTAAGTTTGTAGTTAGTATTAGTTATAGTTTTTCATTCTCACCTCATCCTTCACTATCACCCAAACCATATGTGGCCCATAACCTAGATGTTAGGCCCCTTAAAAGAACAATTATCATCATCATCATCATCATCATCATTTTCCTCTTTCTGCTACCCTTGTTTGCAATCTTCACACGAACACATTCTTCATCCATTCTGCTACAACACATACGTCATAATTTTAATAGCAATATGTAATATTATTAAGCCGGAGCACAGAAGCACGGAACTAATGCTAATATCAGCTGCTCTGCGCGGGCACGTCTGGTCTCGCGCGGAATGGAAATCACGTGACATGAATCAGCGCTTCCTACTGGCCGTATGGACTAGTTCGTCTTTGAAGGAAATGTAGGTGTGGACAAGTTCGTGTTTGCGCTGAAGCATGAATTTTCACAGGCTTGTATCATGGGACATATTCAAGTTTGCTTAAATGGCACGATCTATTTACATTCCGCTCATCTTGTACGACCCGTTCCATATTGTATCTCATTTTTTTTTTCAATTGTGGACATGTTCGTCTTTGCGTGTCACCTCCTCCATTCTGCATCTCGGGTTAAGCTACGTAACCAACCGCATGCGTAAAATCAGCCACGTGGGTTAAGGCAGAACTAGTAATTATACGGCCCTTACATTTGCACGAGGTTCCAATCTCCCTTAAGGTCATTTTTGTCTAATAGTTGTGAAAGTTGATCAATGAGGAATAGTAACTAGCAATACACCTCAAAACATGTGTTTGGTCTGTTTACTGGTGCCTATTATGTGAAACGAAGATATTAGAATTACGTTTAGAATCGTTCCAGGCACGTAGGTATATTAATGATGAAAAATCTAGTCCACAGTAAAATCTTCATGGTGTATTACCCTTGATTATTCAAAACCTGTCATTATACTGTATATGGTCCATTTCATATAATTCGCACGCATACATCAAATTTAATGTTTCGAATTGTTTAACTGGCAACGATTTCTCAATGGACTACTTGTACATATTATCGATGATAATAACAACATTTATATTAATAATAGATCATACCAATTGTTATATGAAGCATTGGCGTTTTACCAAGGAGTCTACTGCAGGGGTTGAAAGAACTTGATGTTGACTCCAATTTATGCAAGTCAATGAAAAAAAGCAGTCATCATTGTAACAACCAGATTAGTTATAAAATTCATGGACTAGTTAAAATATTTTTTTTAAAGGTGGCGATTATGGTCTGATTTTTTATAATCTGTACAGTTGCCATATATTTGTCTTATAATGTTCGGAGAGTGAAGTAATAATAACATTAATAATAATAATATTTCTCGTAAGCCCAAGATTTGGTACACAAATAACTCCTAATAAAGAAAACTTTCGGAAATAATGAAAGCTGTTTAATTTTACTCCCTCCGAAATGGAATTTAATATTTCATTCCGAGTTTCATTCTGAGAAGAATTGAATTCAATATTTAACTCCGAATTTTATTATATGTTTCACTCCAGGTTTAATTCTACGCCGTAATAGTATTGAATTGACTGATTCCATTCCTGATCTCCATTGCACATCCCTGGGGCCAGTTGGTGACGCACTGACTCCAACATTCCAGTGCAGGCTACAAGTAAACCCATTGTTGTGGGTACATTTAACGCCAGTGGCGTCGCTGTCGGTTAGTATCACCCAGGGAGATAATTAGAAGTGGCCCCTCTCAAATTAAAACAAAAGATTTTTAAAATTATAGGGAAGTCCAGTAATACTAAACCCTTACAACAAAACAATTACATAATGGATACATAATAGATAGATCGCAATCAAACATCACATTGTTTTTAATATTAGGGTAGATGAATGAAGTGCTAAATAAAAGACTGGTTAATTATCATCTGTGAACAAAATATTAATTCAAATCCTGAAATGTACTCACTGAATACAGGATCGTGTATGAACTTATGTATCCCGATAAATATACTTCACATCCTGATTTAACTTCGATGGTGCCACCCTGTTGACAGCTGGTTGTGTGGCGCAGTGGTATGGGCCATGCATGTTGTGTCTAAGGTTGCGGGATCAAACGCCGACGTAGTCACTCGGCATTCGAGGGTGTCTAAATGCGAAAGACCCGTATCAGAAGATTTACTGCCACGTTCAAGATCCCCCTCAGCGTGAAATTCCGGCACCCATGGATCTTCATAGGCGCAATAGTTAAAGGCCCTAATATTGCTGTTATTACACCCCGTTGATGTCACCAGGGATAGGCAATACAATTCAGCCCAGCTAGTAATGCAAGTGCATAAATCAACTATATTTTGAATTACATGTGGGAGGATGTGATCTTATTCATGGCGAAATATTATTGTTATTAATAATAATAAAAACCATAGTCTAAAATAATAATGGGCACGTGCAATCTGCAGTAAGATCGTATGACGAGGGCAAGCCGATTTTGAGTGATATTGTCGTTGGTGTATTTATTTTGAACCTCGAGTGCAAAGAACATTCGCATTCAGATACAATAATATCGTTTGCCTTTGTGCTGTTCCCTCCTCACAATCAAGGCATTCAGATCATTTTACCTCACGTTATTAAAAGCTCTGTGTCACAGGATGGTATGTTCTTGTGAAGACCGGAGCCAGTTTATTTGACAACAAGGAAATATTGACGTCGTAGTCCGCATGCCACGATCCCGTAAAGAGTTCAGCACCAAGTTATACCCAACCCTAAATTAGACGAGGATGACGAAAACAATGTAGTGCTATGAACCAATATGGGGCTTCCTTGCAAAATTACGACATTCCGCTGTAGGGGCTTTATTGAAATACAGTAAACTATTGTAAGGCGTGGTCCTTGCCTTAATCATCTTTGTACAATTCCGTTTGAATTCATCTCATCCAATCAGTGCCTGTCATTTAAATCCGTAGCTCAACCTGGTAAGTTAATTCTTTCATGTGATTAATTAATTAAGCTTATGACTCAGTAAACTCATAGTTTAGGGCAGAGTATATTGTGCTCTTATTAAAACTACAGTCCTCCAGCAACCATCTCACCACAGAAATCCTCTGGCTCTTGTGTTCATTACATGGCAAATATAATTTCAATTCCTGACTGGCTATTACGTAATAGAAATGTAATTAAATGGAAAGCAAATTACCATCCTGCTGATTTGTCGTGTTATCCAACATACCGTATCTAACAGCGGTTGAGTTGAGAATTAGCTTTGGCGTGTCCTGATTTTTCTCATTGTGGTATTAATAGCAGAAACTCTTGGAGAGAGTTAGCAATTATTGAGACACTAATAATACAAGTTTCAATGTTCGGTTATGGAGTAGCAGTAGTACGCTTGCCTGCTAACTAGGAGGTCCAGGGTTCAATTTCAAGCTCCTTTGAGGAGTTTAGATTTGACGCGAGGGCAGAAGATATGTACTATCAGCCACGTGAGGACAATATTTAGTATCTGCCTGATCTGAGAGACAGCGGTCATGATGTAGAAAGCCAAGTTTAACTTGTTTACTTTTGTTTGTTTTAGCCTATTTTCATCTATGAAAAAGTAGGCCTATGAGATCACCTTTTGTCCGTGTGGGTGTATGTGGGTGTGTGTACGTGTGTGTGTGTGCATATGTGTGTGTGTGTGTCCCTAATAAAATACTGTATAAACGGCTGGAGCGATTACAATGAAACTAGGTAAGGTCATTGTGCTCGTACTATTTCGTCCGACCCCGATTGTGCCCTCCAAATTTTATTACGTCTCATCAATCCAACATGGTGGTTGTGCGATATATTTCACCGGCGTTCTATAGGTATATCTCCGAAACTATTACTGATATCAACCAAAATTTCTTTACGATGATAAAAGGCACTACCCGATGTTCACCTAAGTGACTTTCAAACACCTGTTAAGAACAGAACGAACGTGGTGGCCATGCACACTTGAAACATTTAAATGGCCTTTCCTTGCGATTTATCCATCCGAACGTAGTTAAACATGGCAAATCAAATGTTTATACACATTGTTTTGCACTGACATCTAATTTAATTCATTTTTGGGGGCTGTGCTAAATTTTAAAATTAAGTTTTTATTTCTTGTGCCCTAAACATGCGATGAAAGTCAACGTTTGAATAATGAACCTACGCAATAATCGGCATCTAATAGTACATAACTCTATGGCCTACATAAATAAAAATCCAACATGGCGACCATCCAAAATCTTCAGACGGTTCTCAATACCTACTAATCTATTGAAATTGAAATTTATTTATTTTAAGTTAATTACAATTAGGACTAAAAGTCCCATTACTTGCAACTAACTGCCACTACTATACATGTTTCTATTAAACATCTTCTTAAATTAACCTAGTCTAAATACTAAGGAAGAAAGAAATATATACATAACTGTTTTAACCTATGAAGTAATACTCTAATGTTACAATTTTGTCTTTAATAATTACACAGATAATATGAGTGAATATGCGATCTCTGAGCATTGACACTCATCTGTCGTACTTCGACCAGTCCTAGATTGTTATATATTTTCGAGGCATTTATAAAAAATGATTAATTACCTTTCATTGTGCGATGTTTAGGGATCTTCAGAGTTGTAGCTGTCAATCCATTGTTCCGATCATGCACTTGACTCATTTGAACAAATGATTTAGCCAGGCAAGAGGGTGTATTAGTTATTAAAATTCTCAATAGGAAGCAAGAAGTCAAGTACGACCGTCTTTCCCTAGGCTTTAGCCAGTCAATGATTTTATATCATGGTGTAACATGACATTGTTCACGAATGTTGAAGACAAAAGGTAGGCATGCATTCTGGACTCGACTATTGACCCGTAATCTAGAATATGAAATATCGCGCTTTGTATCAGGATCATTATTACATTAACAGTTATATAAGGTAGATTTCGACGGACCTGGGGTTGAATACCACTCACCTTTCTGACTACATGGTTGGCATAGGGTATTATCCATGTAGAGTCCCAAGTTTTTAACACATTCTTGATATTTGACCACAGATCCATTTAAACTATTGGAGGAATGACACTGTTGTTGAGATTTGATAAGAGTTTTCAGTACCCTAGAAACATGGCTAATGTTTTATTTTCTTTTAATAGAAGACTATGGCTTTGAGTATATTCGAAGAGCCTTTCAATATAGGAATTTACTTTGATGATGCAGTCATTGAGACAGGTTACGGGAAAATGGTATAATATTTGCAGATCATCAGCATACATGTGATGTTTTGTGTGGAAGATAATTGTAGGGTGGTCATTTATATACAGAGAGAGAACAATAAGGGGCCCAATACAGAACCTCATGGAACACCAGAGAACACATGAGACCAATTCGAAACATTAGATTTGTGGAAGAGCACGCGCTGAGACCTCCCTTTCAAAAATCTTCAAACCAGAATAGAGCAGATCGTGAGATGCCTAAATTTTGCAATTTAGTGAGAAGGCTTTGCTGAAATCGAAAAGTATCAGGAGAGTAATTGTCTTTACGTCTATAGCTAGCTTAACATCGTCTGTAACTTTTAGCTGTTACAGTGCTATGGCCAGTTCGAAATCCGGACTGGAAAGAATTGAAGATTGAGTGTGTATTTAAGTAAGTAGTGAGCTGTTGGTAGACAATTTTTTTCTAATACTTTTCCATGAAACGACTAAATGCTGATTGGTCGAAAATCCTCAACTTTTATAGGAGAAAAGACTTTTGGTACAGGTCGGAAATCTGCCATTTTCCAGGCAGATGGAAAAACACCTGACTGTAAGCTAAAGTTGAACATGCGAGTAATGACTGGGCAACTATATCTAGACAGTTCATTAAAAGGGAACGTGAATTGCCTTCTGGGCCTGCAGAGTTGGATTTTATGTTCGGAAATACCTTTATTACATCATCGGGGTAAACATATGAGAAATGAAAGAGTTCATGTTGAGGCTTAGTAGCAGTCAGCACATATTTTAAGAAAATTGTTCATAGGAGAAGATTGTATGAAATGTTCATTTTGTGATTTTGCAGAAATGAATGACGAAATTATGGGTGTATTCTTTCTAGAAATTCCAAGGGATTATAATGTTCTCCATAATGTGGAAGATGTCGAGTATACGTATTTCACCTTGGCATTTCTAATTTCGAGTTTCGTTTTAATACGCAACACGCGGTAGGTTTCAAAGTATTCTTGCATTCGAGATTTGATGTGTTTCTTCTTTGTTCTATCACGAGTGGATATTAACTTCTTAATAGCCGACGTTATCCAGGGGTTTGGTGGGTGTTTAGATCGAATCATTTCGATTGGGGCATGTTTATCAAATAAGTCGAAGAAAATATTATTGAAGGTCATAACAATATCATCAAGATTGTTCTGGGAATGTACCTGCTGCCGGGAGCAAAAACGGCATCTCGTTGGAATATTTAAATATCAAAATTGCGAAAGTCTCGAAATGTAATCTATTTCCTTTGGTGCGGAAGGGTAGATATCGACAAAACAGCATACGACTATACCATATCGTGCCCAGAGAAACCACTGGCCTGAGTCTGTCCAAATTCCAATAGGATATCATTAAAATTTGATGCCATAGTATCTAGGTTTGAGTGACAATAAGCAGTATGAAATGTGTTTTGAAATGGGATTCGTATCAGATTGCACGAGTCAAGAGCATCATCAATGATAGCTGTCTCTGAGGTCCCTCAGCCGAAATGCCTATGTATGTCACCTGAGACTATTACATATTTATAACTAAAAATATAATTGTACATGACACAGACAAATGTATGCATGAAACGAGTCTTAGGCGGGCAATAAATAGAAGCAAATGATACATTACCTATATAAATTTAAGCTGAAGTAAAATAAACTCAGGTTCTTGACAAAATTCAGCAGGAGATGAGTTGAGAATTTTACACTGGATAATATCTTACTCCACCTGCTCTCTTACCTAATCTATCATTACTGCACATATTATATCCTGCTATACAGAAGGCCTACTAACCCGAGAATCTAGTACCCGCTTCAGAAATGATTCACTTATACGTATTATATCAATACTTGAATTTCCAAACAATAATACAACTCATGAAAATGAGTTGTATCTACGAATGATTGTTCATTTAGTTGCACAACTTTCAATTAAGTGGGGTAGGTTTTATGTAAATTCTGCACATAGGTTTGGATATTTTCAGAGGAATTGTCTGCAAAAGGCATATTTAAGGTTGGTAGTGTACCCGTATAAATCAAGAAGCCACTTGCTGGAAAATCCGAAGATCGTCTGGATCGCAGAATCATGAAAGTTCCCGGCTAGAAAAAAAACCAAAATCCTACCAACAAGCACTTCATGATCATACACAGTATCTACAATCCTGTTATGGATAAAAATATATAAATGTGGCGGAGTGAGAAACTTACCAAATTCTCGGGTTGTTTGGGGCCGATAACCTCGATGTTAGGTCCCTTAAAACAACAATTATCATATCATCATCATCATCTCGGGTCGTAGAGGGTGTGGGGCACCTTACCTGTTTGGGATTACACAACACAATCTCACATATCATTTAAATAAGTCACGCAACACCAGACGTAGAAAAAGAACGAAATAAGATTTATTAACAAAAACAATTAAATTTAAATAAACAAAACACCATGAAATAAAACAATGAGACTCGCTTGCCTCCTCATATGACAGAAATGAAGTCCAACACGACTTCCCTACATGTATAAATACACTCACACACAAATCAGCTGTTTACTGATAATCCATAAATAAATAACAAAAGTTATTTAAAATGACAATCTTCTGACTTTAAAACTGCATACACGCATCTCAAGTTACACATGGACATCGTGTTTACATTCGTCAATGTTGCGTTCTTTCGCAGTATATACACCTCTGCAGTACTTGTTATAAAATCCTGCCGTTACATCATAACAGGTTCTGACTCGCCACTCAAAGCTGATCAGACAGTCCATATATTCAACACGTAAAGTTATTTAACTTCTCTAATACTGAAAATATCGTTTCAATTCCTTTAGAAACCAACTACCATTCACATATACGTTTGAAGTATTGTCGTAAAATACACTTGAAAAAAAAAAACAATTCACTTCATTAAATATACTTACATCTGACGTAGTTTCACACAATCTCATACTACTACACAAAACTGCTCGCTCATTACAAACCACACGTTCTCGATCGATCTACACATATTACAGCACGCATAAAATATCATTATCGTACAATAAGAACACCAACATAGTTAAATTATTATTAAATATTTATATACAATATTTACAACGGTCTATCAATTGTTTATATCTGTTTCTAAATCACTATTTTTAATATTTAGGCAATATTAATATTATATCTGACTTTATTAAAGATATCTATGCCAACAAGTCTTGTTTTGGTTTAAAATTGTTTATATCAGGCTAATATGACCAATCAGTGAAGATAAGTGCGTATTATTATTACTCAATTCAGGTTTAATAAGTTGTTATTAATAATTAGCAGTCAAAGGTTAATTTCATTTTCCAAATACGTTTCCGCCAACACCCTGAACTGTCTAACCTTCAATCTCATTGCCAGACTTTTACCACTGAGTTATCATTAACTCAACTTAATAACAACAATGCTTAAAACTTCCATACAAGAGTATTATAATGAATAAACTTCTCAATACGGAAACACCCTCGTATTTTATCAAATATATATCATCGCAGACTTCTATACTTCTATACAACCTCTTATACGGCATTATCATTCCTCGTATACCCATAAACAAATTCCTATTACATTTTTACAATTGTTTCTATCAACTTTCACGTAGGCCTAGTATATTCATTATTTCATTGTTACTTTCACTTACCTCTTGTCTATACAACTGCGTTCGTCGTTACCACAAAATAGCTGTTGTTACTACATTAATTTCAATTACGATAACGAACATTGAAGTTTATATTGGAAGACCTAACGAAGGTTTACCCCGTATAGTTACTCTGTCGTTAACCATTTGTTACTAAAATGTAATAAGAATAAATAATACGTCCCACCATACTGATTTCTCTTCGAAGTGCACTGTTGCAAGCCTACGCCAACAATATTACGTAACATTGAAAATTGTGTATAATAACAACAATGTTATTCAGGTGTTCATTAGATATCAATCACGACTGGATTAGGATGTCTCTAAAATCCCTACTGTCGAATTAAATTATCTTCCAAAAAGATTTATCTCAATAAAAGTTTCATTAAAGAAAGATCAATGCTTTCTATCAAATAAAAAAGTGTGTCAAATCATGAATATAGTTCCATTCAAGAATATCGTTGTATACACAAATTCGTAGCATAATAATGACGAATATTACTTGCCAGGTCGTCGCAATGTTAATCGAATAACATTTATGATATTTAACAGTATATCAAACGTAGTTTTCTTCCCCTACTATAATATCTTCTTACAATAAGATGCCCAAATCATTTAACCAAAATGAATTTCAAATACACATCCAAGACGAAAACCGTCGGAAATTCAGTTTAATAAAAACGAAAACGTCGGATTTTATTTAAGAAAATTCTTAAATGTGGAAATTTAAATTAAAGTACATTAAATCATGTAAATTCAGAAACTGTAGAGTTGAAATTTATGTTCAGATGAAGAATGACAATCATCTAACATATTATCGAAGTATAAAAAATCATAGCTGTCGAATTAGAAATCTATATACAGTATATAAAGCTCAAAGTTTGTCTGTTTGTCTGTCTGTTATTGAAACAAATCTACACCGTATCAACGATCTGAACCAAAATTTGTATAAACATCCTTTGGATCACTGCGGGTATCCCTGTCAACTTTAAATTTCCGACAGACCACTCCATTCCATTCATTTAGGCCCTTTCGCTCAAATTTACACCGTTTCACCGATCTGAGCCAAAATTTGTATACATACCCTTTGGAACCCTGTGAATAACACTGTCCACTTTAAATTCGGACAGACAACTCCATTCCCTGCATTTAGGCCCTTTGGTACTGTTCGCGTATATATCAGCTTGGAAATATTCATATTCTCAAAGTTTTCTAAATCTAGCAAATGCTATATAAAGTCGACACTGGAAACAAGCCACGAAAGTGGTTTATACAGCTCGCACAGTTAGCCAGATAACCGAGCCGACCAATTAGGAAATTATTAGCAGCCACGTGATCGACAAGGCACAAAGGGAGCGCGGCACAAAGAAACTATGGCATAACGAATGCACGGATATGCCCGAAGACTTCCGACGAACCGAGAGGCGCACGCGAGTGAATCGTCACCGCAGGCTAGGAGGAGGGGGACTCGAGCCTGGTGCGTGTCTAACGCAACCAATAAGAAGCGGCCTTACTTAGATGAGAGCGGATAGTGCAATTAGCATAGCTAATTACCAGCATGATTTTAACGCTTCATAACATCATAGAGAGTGTTAAATTATAAATAAGAAGTATTTATTAACATTGCGGCTAATTAAATGCCTAATTAAGGGTTATCATCATTATCGCTAATAAGGAACCAATCATATCCATGCTCTGAAATGTCACGCTAACTTTATTGTTGGTGAGGGAAATGAGGGAATTGAATCGAGGCTCTTAATAATTACGACATCGTCAGGATTGGACGTCTTAACCAAATACTCTACAAGTGAACAAATCTGATATATATTATTATACCTTTGAAGAAGATGACTACTGCAAACAAATAGCAACGAGAACGGCGGCACTTAGTTTTGTGCAAAAATATTAAGTCGATATGCAACTACATTTGAAATATATTAACAAATTATTCTACGTATTTCTATCATGTCGAAAATTCTGAAGTTGAGGGAGGTAAATACAACTGAATCTACAGAGATCGTAATGACGAACTAAAATGTTAATGGGAACATAACTATGATGGCAGCGAGAGTATTCGAAATGGCATAATATCAATATCGTGGGCGAGATAAACATCTCGTCTCTCCCATGTTAAGTTATTCTACGTCTATAAAATTAATTTCAAAAACTAAAATGACGAATACTAATACATCGGAACTTTGGCGAAGAAGACAGAAGAATTTCACGAACGAGTTCGGCTCGGGTGGTTCCCAGCGCCATCAAGAGAGAAAGGGTTTTCCCATCTCATTCATGAAGATTGCCCAGCAGAAAGGACGGCCACACGAAGATGTTGAAGTTCGAATCCCGTTCCTGACAGCCTGGAAACTTCTGAAGGAGATCGAGGAGAGGCCCACCAGACATTATGAAGCTTCAAGCTATCAGAAACAATCCGTTACTGAGGAACAGCGAGGAAAGCCCACTTCTAGTCAACTATAACGCAGCACAAGGTAGTCTCATACGATGTATCCCATTTTGTAGAATTGTAGATAATTTTGAGAATATCCGACAACTTTCTATATTAATGCCATTTTTCTACATTTTCGTAATATCATTATAGTTTTCAAATTTATATATTCATAGCTACGTCATGTAGATACTTATTCTCGATTTTCGTCAATTTTGATATTTTAGCATTGTAATTTGGAATTTGGACATTCGAATTTGAATGATGGAGATTTTACCGTTTAGCTGAGAATATTTTTATTGGTCAAGTTTAAGTGTGTTTCGATCACATTTTATTGGTTTATGAATTGTATTATATCGTTTGTTGATAACGATGGAAGTAATGGAAATGTGTTCCAAGATTGTTATAATTGTTATTAGAATACTAGTATTTTATCATATTAGCTGTTAAATTAATTCATCGATAGAACCAATATTTTATTAGATATTTTAGAGAATGCGATTCTTAAAGATCTTATTTGGAGATCAAATTAAAATAACGATCTGACAACTTATTGGACAGATCTGGTTATAAATATTTGGTGACATAATTCTCAAACATAAGAGTAGTGGGATGGGGATAGAGCTGCTTCCAAAAGCAAGTTGTGAGCCCCTGCGACCTTGGAATGGAAGGAGCCTTGCTAGGAGGGCGTGCTTGGATTCGTTTTTTTCGTCTCGTCATGCTCTTTACGGGAATGTAGGTGTCGAAAAGGTGAACTTAGGGTTTTGGGTCAAAAAATGCGTTTTTCACATTTTTGCCGATTTTCGGAAAACGGGTCATGCTAGGAGGGCGTGCTTGGATTCGTTTTTATCGTCTCATCGTGCTCTTTACGGGAATGTAGGTGACGAAAAGGTGAACCTAGGGTTTTGGGTCAAAAAATGCGTTTTTCACATTTTTGCCGATTTTCGGAAAACGGGCCATGCTAGGAGGGCGTGCTTGGATTCGTTTTTTTCGTCTCGTCGTGCTCTTTACGGGAATGTAGGTGTCGAAAAGGTGAACTTAGGGTTTTGGGTCAAAAAATGTGTTTTTCACATTTTTGCCGATTTTTGGAAAACGGAAAACGTGATGAAGACGTGCGTGATAGTATGTTTTCGTCTCATTGTGCTCTTTACGGAGATGTATGTACGGAAAACGTAAAAAGCTGGAAACATTTTTTTAGTCAAATTGTTTTTTTCGTGATTTTCCCTTATATTGCGAAAACTGAAAACGTGAGGATGACGTGTGTGATAGTATGTTTTCGTCTCATTGTCCTTTTTACGGAGATGTAGGTATGGAATAGGTAAAAAGCTTGAAACACGGTTTTGATGTAAAAATGGGTTTTTGTGATTTTCCCTCATATTGTGAAAACCGAAAACGTGAGAATGACGTGTGTGATAGTATTTATTTTGTCTTATTGTCCTCTTTACGGGGATATAGATATGAAAAAGGCAAAAAGCTGGAAACATGGTTTTCTTATGGAAAAGGTGTTTTTTGCTCATTTTCGCTTTATTTGGAAAACGAATGAGGCGATTTTTATGATGGGCATGTCGATGTATTTGTGTCGTTATTCTGTTTAGGGGAATGTAGGCATGGAAAACCTGAAATCATGGTTTCCGTCATATTTTTCGAGATCGTTGAGGAAAACGGGAAAAAAGTAAGAAACCAGATTTGAAGTCACGTTATGTTATGCGCTATAAAGTTGGTAAAACACTTATGCATTATTATTATTATTTGTCTTGACTGGTCAGGGCTCACACGCAGAGAGAGAACTTGCTTAATGCAATGAGAATTGAAACCATTGACGCCGACCCACGGCGATCCAGACAGACACAGGTCTTATCATCGTACGTGCCTCGCAGCAGAGAGAGATAACAGCCTGTTGTTCGCATGCAGGTGGCTGTTATCTAACCCAGACATGTTACTCGATATCTCGATGAAGGACATACAGCTCTATCGAAAAGCTGATCATTGCATTCCCACGCATACTCATGCAGAGTTTACAAAAGCTTGTGAGAATCAGTCTGACTTGTGTGCTCCATGACATCCTACTCGTAGGAACAAAAAAAAGTAAAGTGTTAACTTTGCATCTTGTTGAGGAGCCATATATGTTCTGAGGGTAAGAGAGACTCATCATTCTCGTGTTCATCTCTGAAGGTGACGGATGCAAGTGCCTTATGCTCTTTGTAAAATATTACGTGAACCGCGGCCATACTTGTGCTAAGGTAGGTTCATTAATGTTAATTATGGCATGATTGGTTTTATTATTATTTTGTGTATGCATGAAAAGTAAGTTAGTGACTGATGGTATTTTGGGGGGATTTCGTTTGTTGCAGATTTTAAAAAAAACGTCATTAAGTCTGGGAAAGCAGACAGAGAGAGACAGTGACAGTGACAGTGACAGTGGCGGCAAAGAGCACATTTGCTGAAAGTATTATAATTCATTATATGGTGAGTACATGTTGTTCCATTACTTTTATTGTTGTTGTTGTTGTTAAATGTATGTCATTTATTTCACGGAAATTTATATACTTATGGCGTGTATTTATTATTGTTTCAGAATGAAGATATATATGGAGTGAATAGGTTTTAACTACCTTGACGCTTTCGATATTAAGAAAAAGAGGTGAGCTATGAATATAGATTAATTCTTTTCTTTGTAAATGACTTTGTTATTTACGAGTGAGTGTCTTATTTATGTGTGCACACTAGAAACCTTTTGTTTTTAGCAAGTCTTATGAATGAATGAATGAATGAATGAATGAAAGTCTTATGAATGAATGAATGAATGAATGAATGAATGGATGAATGAATGAATGAATGCACATGTTTAATGTATATAACCATGACTAATAACGGATTGTATTGGTTTGTTTTTCAGATAAATCATTGGAAACAAAAAAACAAGATAAACCTTGTCGCTGATACTAAAACTACAGCAACCTTGAAGGTGATCATTTCCTGCTGGGGGGCCCAATTGCTACAACCATTGTGTACCTGTGAATGAGATTGTGTGCCAGTCAGTAAAAATCGATAAGTGTGGTCGTTTGGAATTGCAGATTTTGGATTAACCTATTTTAAGGTAAGGGTTGCACGTTTATTAGTCCATTTTATAATCATGTCTATATCAGAGAGTGAAGTGTTAGTGTGGCAGCCTTTGGCCAAATGTTTCAAAACGCGAGTATGCTCAGGCCGAATTTACAATGCGAATCACTGTCTGTCGCCTAAAGATTTTGTGGAATTATGTTTTCCCATTTTTTGAGTGAATGTGAACAAGGCTTAAGATTGCATCAGGCTTTAAAAATAAACTTCGAACTACTATGTGAATTTACGTTGATAAAAAATAATGTTGAAGAGAAACACACCTTCAACCTTTGTACAAAAATGGAGAAAGTACTGATAGCCGATAATTTGGAAACGTGATATCAGGAGAAAGCTATTCAAGCGCTTATCTCTAAATTTGATAAGTTGCAACAGGGTCCCAGTGGCTTGGCCCTCGATAGCATTGCCTATTTGCAAATCAATATTTGTAAATACAATCCATTGAATGCAGGAAGTAGCTATATTGCCACACCGAGCTTTATCGCTTCGAGAAAGGCAGTGATCAACATACGCAACAAAGACGATTACTGCTTTTTGTGGAGTATAGTGAGCTGTCTGCAACCCTGTCAAGACAGAAATGGTCATAAACCAGGGCAGTACAAAGAATTGTTTAACCACATGAAACAAACTCTCAATCTCGAGCGTGTTTCATTTCCCATGCCCCTAGATAAAATTCATTTATTGGAGAAAGATAATCCAAATTTCTCTTTCATGGTGTATGGCATCGACGGATCCAATATTGTGGGCCCCTTGTATGCCACCAAACAGGTAAAGCAACATCACATTCACCTGCTTTTCCTGTCTGATGGGGATAAAAGCCATTATTGTTGGATAAAGAATTTAGGAAAACTAGTAAGCAGCCAAGTGTCTAACCATGTTGGTAAGACACATATTTGTGAGCGCTGCCTTCAGTATTTTCGAACTAATGAACTTTTGAAACGACATATGGAAGACTGTGAAGGGCAGACGGCAGTAAAGCTAGTCTTGCCCGAAGGGAATGATGCAGTCTTAAAATTTAAGGCCACTAATAAACAAGACATGATACCATTTACTGTTTACGCTGATTTTGAGGCCCTTACTGTTCCCATTCAGGGATGTGAACCAAGCCCCCATACAAGCTCAACCTATCCAGTGCAGAAACATGAGCCTTTTGCTGTAGCCTATTATGTTGTCTGTCACTATGATAATTCACAATGTGAGTATGTAAGTCACAAAGGTCAGGATTGTGCGCGGTGGTTTGTTGATCAAATGGCGGCTTTAGCAGGCAAAGTAGAAACTATTTTGAACAACCCTGTACCAATTCAGATGAATGACGTACAGCAAAGAGAATATGATCAAGCCACCATCTGCCACATATGTGAAAAGCCAATCTTAGGCGGAGAAAAAAAAGTAAGAGACCACTGCCACAGGACAGGGCATTTTAGAGGTGCTGCCCATAACGAATGCAATTTGAAGTACTCTACACCTCGCGTCCTCCCTGTCTTCTTACACAATTTCTCCCGGTATGACCTTCACTTCATTGTAAAGCAATTTGCTCATGTAGATAAGAGCAAATTCAGCATTTTGGCTAAGAACCATGAGAGCTTTACCTCACTTTCATGGAGAAAAGGAAGCATGAGCATTCGCTTTCTCGACTCATTCAAGTTTATGTCTAGTTCGCTGGATAGTCTTGTGAAAGGCTTAAGCGAAGATGAGTTGAAACATACCCATTCCCACTTTACGGATACAAATCAATTTAAATTGTGTGTTCGTAAAGGCCATTTTCCATACGATTATGTGGAAAGTTACGAGGTGCTTGAAGAAACGACTTTGCCGCCAAGAGAAAAATTCTTTTCTCAATTAACTCAAAGCACCATCAGTGAAGAAGACTATGCCCACGCACAGCATGTTTGGCGAGTGTTTGGCATAGAAACCATGGGCCAGTATGCTATGCACTACTTAAAATTAGACGTGTTGTTGTTGACCGACGTTTTTGAAACGTTTCGTCAGCTATGTCACACGATTTATGGCCTTGACCCCGCCCACTACTATACCAGTCCAGGGTTAAGTTGGGACGCCGCCCTCAAATATACCCACATTGAGCTTGATTTACTGACGGATCCCGATATGGTACTCATGATGGAAAAAGGGATTCGTGGGGGATTCGTATCGCTCAATCAGCGACATGCCAAGGCAAATAATCATTACATGCCTGATTATTGTCCCGAAGAACCAGAATCCTATCTAATGTATTTCGACGTAAACAATTTATACGGTCACGCTATGAGTCGACCACTGCCGTACAGAAACTTTGTCTGGCTGTCTGAGGATGAAATTAAAGATTTTAATGTGCATAGCGCTAGCAAGCAACAGAACGTAGGGTATGTTCTTGACGTCGACTTAGCTTATCCCCCCCATCTCAGACAGCGACATGGTGATTTTCCCCTTTGCATAGAGAAAATGGTGCCGCCCGAGAGTAAGGGCAATCATAAGAAATTGATGGGTACCTTGTATGATAAAAATCACTATGTGTTGCATATTGACATGCTGGTAGAAAGTTTAGCCCAGGGCTTAACCCTGAAAAAAATCCATAGAGGTATTTCTTTTTGTCAGAAACCGTGGTTGAAACCATACATGGATTTAAAAACCAGTCACAGACAAAGTGCCACTCAGCCATTTCAAATCAATTTTTTTTAACTGATGAATAATTGTATCTATGGCAAGAGTTTGGAAAATGTACAGCAGTATAGGGACATTAAGTTGGTCAATACATGGCATGGACAATGGGGAGCTCGAAAATATATTGCAAAACCAAATTTCAAATCTTTAAACATTATTGATCATGATCTACTGACTATTGAACTTGCCAAAACTAAAGTGGTCATGAATAAGCCTATCTATTTAGGCCAAGTCATTTTAGATTTTTCAAAATTGCACATGTATAAATTCCATTATGGTTTTGCAATACAGCGATTTGGTATCATTTCCTTGTTATATACAGACACGGATAGTTTTATTTACCATATCCATGACTGTGATCCGTATGTCGTTATGAAACAAAACCCAAAATGGTTTGACACGTCCTCGTTTAGTGAGAAGAACGTGTTCGATATCCCCCGTCTGAAAAAAAAAGAAATTGGTTTAATGAAAGATGAGTGTTCAGACACCATGATGACTGAGTTTGTAGGTCTCGCTCCGAAAATGTATAGTTTTCGACAGGTGGATCGATGCGAATCTATGCGAGCCAAAGGGATTAGCCAGCATGTGGTTAAACGTCTCTGTGTGGATGATTATTTACATGTCCTTCAGACCCACACAGCCATGGCACATACTCAGTTTAGGATTCTCTCAAAAAATCATGATTTATTTTTAATGAAGCAGCGAAAACAAACACTCGCTTTGTTAGACGACAAGAGACAGTGGTGTCAGGATATGATGACAAGCGTCCCATTTGGTTACAACCAGTAGTGGTTGTAGCTATTGTTGTTGTACAACACGGCAAGTGTTTGGTTTGGTTGCTATCAAATGCGAGATGCCATCTTGAGCCTCGGAATAAAAAGAAAAAATTGTAGTGTATCATATAATTTTTGTTTTTTAACCTGTGTGCATGAGTGTATGCATGGATGTGTGAATGCCTGTAAATAGTTGTACATAAACTGTATGTCTTGTGCTATTTGCCTGTCAACGCATAAAGAGAGCCATGCATCAACGTTTCCATGGTTCACTGTGCACAGGCTAGATTAAAAACATGTTGACTTCTTTAGGTTAGGTTATGAAAAAAAACCAAGTAGCCACCCTCACTATTGTTGTCGCTTAGTAGGCCTCATGTTTCGGCAAAGTGACCATTCACCCTCAGTAGGCATGCGGCTTAATAGGCCACACTAGGGTGTGGCTTAGTAGGTCTCATGCAAGAACAAAAGAATAATAATAATAATCGTGGACAAAACTCTCACTTTATGGCTAGAGTTATGAGTGGTGATATATTTGAAATATCTGAACAGAAATTGTTTCTTTAACCTGTTGCATGTTATGTTTGCCGCCTATAGCTAAAGAAGTCACCAGACAGATGGTTATTTATTTGTGTTTTGCTTATTTTTTATTTTATTTTTGCCATTGACTTAGGGGACAGACAGTGTATATAGTACATTGTATTTTTTTTATTTATTCACTTAGTAAACGGCATTGAGGAAGGCAACGGGAAACCACCTCAATCATTTTTCCCCAGGATAATCTTCATGGCTGAAAACCCAATTACATTGGCCCTTAGTCCCGGGCAGACCTTAAGTGGTCAGAGGGTGCGAAGAATCTCCCGGTCAGCCCTGAAGATAGGAACGTGGAATGTACGGAGTATGTTTGAAGCAGGAAAGATTCACAATACAATTCATGAGATGAAGAGGATGAATGTGTCCATAATGGGTATAAGTGAGATGAGATGGCCGGGGACAGGAGATTGTAATGTGGAGGATTGCATGATATACTACAGTGGTAATAATGATGCCAGGCATTTGCATGGAGTGGGTTTTATAGTGGACAAAAGTTTGCAGTCTGCTGTTATCAGTTGTATACCATTCTCCAGTAGAATAATGATGTTAAAGTTACGTGGTAAACCTTTCCACATTAATCTCATTCAAGTGTATGCCCCTACTAGTGACAAAAGCGATGAAGATGTTGAGGAATTCTATGCCCAAATTCAGACCGTCCTCAAAGACACCAAAGAACATGATGTAACCCTTGTTATGGGAGATTTTAATGCAAAAGTTGGGAAAGGTTCTGAAGAACACATTGTTGGCCAGTGGGGTCTCGGACAAAGAAACAACAGAGGAGATCGTTTAGTGCAGTTTTGTAGAGAGGAGAACTTTGTCATTGCTAATACTTGGTTTAAGCTTCCTGCCAGGAGACTTTATATGTGGAAAGCACCTGCTGATAGTCCAGACAACATAATAAGAAATCAAATTGATTTCATTCTAATTAAAAACAGATTTAGAAACAGCGTGATTTTTGCAAAAACCTATCCAGGAGCAGATGTTCCTTCTGACCACAATCCTCTCATTAGCAAAATTTGTGTCCGGCTTAACAAGATTCCGATAAAAACAACACAAAATAAATATGATACTGATGCCCTTCGGGAAATAAATACAAGGTCACAGGTGGCTGCTGCTCTTGCCACTGATCTTAAGACGTTGAATTCAAATGACATGCAGCCCTTGGAACTTTGGGACACTTTTAAAACCTCATTGAAGAGGGTTGGAGATCATTTTCTTAAGAACAAGACACAACATAAAAAAGGAAGGCATGGATGACGGATGAAATATTGAATCTAATGGATAAACGAAGAGAAGTCAAAGGAAGAGATAATGAAGAATATTGGTTTATTCATAGATTGATAAAGAATAAGATCAGGCAAGCCAAGGAAGTTTGGATGTCAGATAGGTGCAAAGAAATTGAAGAACTTAATAGTAAATATGATACTTTCCAGGTCCATAAGAAAATCAAAGAAGTTTCAGGTAGACACAGGAAAAGAAACACAGTTAACTTAGTTGATAGTCAAGGTAACACGGTATTTGAAGTTGAAGAAAAATTACAGGTTTGGGAGAAATATATACAAGAGCTTTTTAATGATGATCATCGTCCTTCCCGACCCGAAATTCCTTCAGTTGTTGGACCCATGATCACCATGGATGAAGTGAAATATGCGATTAGGATAGCGAAAAATGGTAAGGCTCCTGGTCAAGATGACATTCCAGTGGAATTATTGAAGATCTTGGATGATGACAGCATTGTGACGCTCACTAATTTATATAACAAGATATACGACACGGGCATATTACCAGAAGACTGGCTCTTGTCTACATTTATTGCTCTTCCGAAGAAACCGATGGCTAAGTCATGTAGTGACTTCAGGACAATCAGTATTATGAGTCATGTGCTCAAGATATTTCTCAAAGTTATCCATAATCGCATATACAGGAAATGCGAGATGAATATCAGTGACACGCAGTTTGGGTTCCGCAACGGTCTAGGAACTCGTGAGGCATTATTTGCGCTTCAAGTTCTTTTCCAGAGATGCCGTGAGGTGAATCAGGATGTATATGCATGTTTTCTGGACTATGCAAAAGCCTTTGACCGTTGTCAGCATGATAAGTTGTATAATGCACTCAAGAACTCAGGAATAGATGAGAAAGACATTCGGATCATCATTAATTTATACTGGGGTCAAAAGGCTAGTATCAGAATTGATGGACATATATCGAGATCAGTGGAAATAATGCGTGGTGTGAGACAAGGATGCATTCTTTCACCACTTCTTTATAATATCTATGCAGAACAGATTTTCTCCGAGGCACTTGATGGCATTCAACAAGGTATTAAGGTCAATGGTAATTATATTAATAATATACGGTACGCAGATGATACTGTATTGATTGCAAATAGTTTGGAAGGACTTAAAGAGATTGTTACTATGGTGTATCAAAAGAGTAAACAATATGGCCTTGACCTCAACATTAAGAAAACAAAATATATGATAATATCGCGAAAACCAGCATTGTCACAAGTCCATTTAGTCGATGGACATCAGATTGAGCGAGTCAAGAGTTTGGTTTATTTAGGACAGAATATTAATGAGAATTGGGATCCTTCGGTTGAAATAAGATGCCGTATAGAGAAGGCTAGATCCATCTTCATGACAATGAAACAACTACTATGCTGTCGAGATCTCAGTATGACGCTTAAGAAAAGAATTGTGAAGTGTTATGTTGTCTCCACCCTTCTTTATGGTGTTGAAGCTTGGACCTTGTCCGTAGCTACAGAAAAGAAGATTCGAGCTTTTGAAATGTGGATATACCGGCGGATTCTTAAAATTTCGTGGACAGAACATGTGAGTAATGCCGAGGTTCTTCAGCGTGTGAGCAGCCAAACTGAGCTGTTAAACACAATTAAGAAGAGGAAATTGGAATACTTGGGACACATGATGAGGAATCCAAAATACCGTCTGCTCCAAGTTATACTTCAGGGTAAAATTGAAGGACGGCGTGGACCAGGAAGGAGACGAATAACTTGGATGGATAATTTAAAAACGTGGTTTGGGCTGTCTTCCACGGAACTCTTCAGGATTGCACAGGATAAGAAGGTGTTAGCCATGGTGGTAGCCAACGTCCGTATCGGATAAGGTAGAAGAAGAAGAAGAAGAAACGGCAACGACTACTTTTCAGATTCAATCATGAGCCACGGTGAAGATTGTTTTATCGTCACAAAACACACCACGTTCAATGAATATGCCACGATGATGTCTCATAATCCTCAACGTGTGGCCTATCCTTCAGAATATAGAAACACGAAAGTACGCATTGATACCACATTTTATGACAGCTTCATTAATCGTGATAATAATGATGATGATTTGTTTCATGACCCAGGGCATCACTTTTGTAAATCCTGTATGCTAAATTTTGGCTTTGAAAATAAGGTATCCACGCAAGTGATTCATAAAGCATGGTACGGTTTATCCATGAATCAAGTGATTGTTAAATTAGCTGACGAGGATCATTTTCCAGATTTCTGGTGTACAATATGTACAAAACCTCTGTTTAATGTTTATTTTCCAATAACCTCTCAAATGTTTTGTTTTCATTTTTATAAATTTCCTGCTGAGGAACCAATCACTTCGTATCGACAACAAGCATTTCGCCAACTTTGTCTTGGCTTACCTATCAATCAATATTCGCCTCATAGAATGAGATTTGTTAGAAACTAACCACATCATATCATGATTATGGCTTTTTTTTGTTTACATTCTGCTTTCAGGTGCATACTTGACGTTTAGAATACATTTGGCTATTTTTTTTTGTTTGTTTTAGTTTATCGTGTATTCACGTTGATAAACACATACACACTGGTTTAAAATTGTAGTTTTGAATTTTGTTTTGTTGGATGTAGACATGGTTATTAAATGCATAGCGTGTTAACTTTGCCTTTTATAGGTTACCAAACGCATTCACATGTTTGCTCTTAGTATTTGTTGATACTATTTATTTAACAGAATGTTGTGTGAATTTGCACAACAACAGAGCAAACGAATACAAGTCATTCGACTAGGGAATGATAGGCTAATTCCCATTCACAACAGAGACATGCATTTACCTCCAAGAGAGAGAGATCTTGAAAATGATTCACACACTTAATTTTGATAAAACATTTCCTATTAAATAATTTCCAAATGTATGTTTTGACTGAAAAAATGATATAAACATTATTATTATATTTTTATCCAATACTATCTATCTATAACTTCAGGTCATAAACACTCAGGATTAACAAAAAACCAACAACGCACTTTAATGTACAAAAGTTATTGCTATTGTAATATAAGAACAAGAGTGTTAGAAAGTAACACTCTTTTCTTTGGTTATAGACAACCATGGACGCCTTGAACGCCATTGGTCAAGATTGTGGCTTTGCACGCAAGAAAATGAGTGAATTGCCTACGCAAACACCCTTTCGCATACATAAAATTCAAAAACTGAAAACCAAATTTGGTGAACGAGCTCTTTGCATTTGTCAAGACTTTGAGACATTTCTTCCCACACGATTTAATAACCTACCTGATAATGTCATGGAAGATGTCAATTCCAGTATTCACCCTGTGTATTTAATTTATGAGGGCGAAAAAAATAATCGATGCATGGTTCGTTTTGTAAAAATTGAAAACGAATAATCATTGTACGCTAGCCGTGACTTTTTTTGTTTATTCATGCCCAACCCTTCAATAACTATAATAAAAATAAAATTATTATTTTTTTGGTGCTCAACAGTTTGACGTTTATTAATTGTTGCTCAACGTTTACCATGATAAATAATAATAAAATAAATTTTCAAAACTTATGCTTAATGGTAGATTTTTGTTTTGTTTATAGGTTTAGTACAATTACCATGTATATAATTTTTTATAATAATGATGAAACTATTAGTTATAATGATGTACTTTTGTCCTTTTTTTTATTGTTTGTGATTTAAAATAGCATTTATAGCAATTTTTATTATAATGATTATAATATATAATGATCAAATTCTAGTAACATGTTATTTTATTCAATAATAAGCGTTTAACAAAAAAACTGGTTCTAGAGTAGATAAAGATTTCATGCTGTCATTCGTTCTGCTAGACTGGCATTTGAAGCTGATGAATAATGATGGACTTTTGTCCTTTTTTTGATTGTTTGTGATTTAAAAAATAGGTTTAGTACAATTACCATGTATATATAATTTTTATAATAATAATGATGAAACTATTAGTTAAAATAATGGACTTTTGTCCTTTTTTATTGTTTGTGATTGAAAAATAGATTTACTACAGTTAGTAATTATTTAACGATGCACTGCTGTCCCTTTTTTTATTGTTTGTCTTTTATAACATTTTATTCATTTTATTTATAATTATAATAATGAAACTATGAGTGAATAATAATAATGGAAAAAAACACAACATGGACTCTTGTCTTTTTATTTATTTTTTTGTCATGATAACAGTGATACTATACATTTTTTAAAATAAATTCATTACGTTAAAGTCCATATCTAGATAAAAGTAATTTGCTCTTCATAGCACCAATCACTATAAATGCTGCCATTCGTTCTGCTAGACTGGCATCTGAAGCTGTTAATCGTTGCTTGGCAATGCTTAACAAGACTTTGTCGGCAATGCGTCTTAGTGTGGGATCACTGTTTTCATAGGCTTTATCGTGAATAAGGCATGCATGATCCAAAGCATTGATTCCCCTATCCCCTCTCCTCAAACGATCTTGAAGACGAGTACCAGGGCCGCAAAAGCTGTAAGCAGGTAAGTGAGCTTCGAATGGTAAGTTTTTAATAATGTTATCAATAATTCCACGGCCAGTACACCTGGGACATAGAGGTTTCAATCGGTGAAAAACACTTTTTTTGTTGTTCTTCTTGTTCTTCTTGTTCTTGCTGTTGTTGTTGTTGTTGTTGTTGTTGTTGTTGTTGTTGTTGTTGTTGTTGTTGTTTGTCGGCGGCTGCCGACGAGCATGGTAGGTGGTGGTTGTTTTCCGCATGACAGCCATGGAATGATGAAACAATGTCTTTACACTGAGTTTTATGTCCATGATATAATTTCATTAATTGGCATGTGGCACACTGTCGAATGGAAGGTATTTTTGCCATGGTTAATTGCTTGTGATGGGAAAAATGACTGCATGGTTGTAGTTCACTCAATACAGAGTCGTTAGTCCACTCGGCAGGCGCATTCTCCCAAATTTCTTTGACAGCGTTGGCAGCAACATAAAAAAGAAATGATTTAGGTAGTGCTAATAATTCATGTTGTGTAAAGCTAATCAGTTTTTTCTTGCACACAAAGAACTTTCCAATAGCCTTGTCGATTGTAGTGTCGTCCATGTCTATAACGTTGATGTTATCACTTCACGTGTACACGTCTCACTGCTATCATTGGACGATACACTTTCAGTTTTAATTTTATTGAACAACTCCCAACATGCACTCGTGGTGAGCCAATGTAACAATTGCCAAGCATGCGCTAAGGCTTTATTCTGAATATTGTCGCAAGGACAAGTGTCCATGAGCGTTTGCAGGGATGGACAACCCAGATCTAAAAGGTCAATACATTGACAGTGAGAGGGTAGAAATGGTTGAAGCCACTGGCGTTTTTCACTCCCTTTAACAAATAAGACATTGGCCGAGGACAAATGGGCTTTCATGACAATGTCAAGATACTTGTAAGAAATATCACCCTTGTTCCATGCTAACTGCAAATGATTTTCAATCCATTGGCTCTGTTTTTTATCTTTTTCACTAAGCAACTCGAAAGCATAGGGAGATTTAAACACCAAATGAATAGGCTTAGACACCCAAAACGTACTACAATCGATAAAAGCGACTTCTTTAAATATAAATTTGTTGTCTGCAATTTTAAACCCCTGACAATCCACGATGAGTGTACGCATCATGCTTTTTTTTATTTTTACTTGTTACCTCATTGACATCTAATCAACAACTAACCCATGCCATGGTTTAACATGGCAAAGTCAAAGAACTTTAGGAAAAAAAGGAACAAATGAATTGAACAACAGCTAAATATTTTTTGAGGTTTTATTCATAGCAAAAAAAAAAAAACATTTACACTTTTATTACAAAAAGTTTGTTGGCTTAATTTGGAACAGCATTCAAATGAATAGTTTGCACATACGGTCCACAGGTATCTCCTAGTTTTGCAGGGTCTGGTACAATAACAGGATAATTCAAACTCCATGGAATATTGCCCACATCATAGCGATTGACGTAAGGGCAGGATGGACTCCATCGCTGATGATCGCTAAAGGGTCGATCCCCTATTTCCCAGTTTCCAATTTCAATGTTGCAAAAAATACACTTGACCACATCCCCACGTTTTAAGTAATAAAATCCGCTCGCAGCCAATTCTCCACAATCCATAAAGGGAACTGTCCATGTTTCAAAAGTTTTCAAACGATTAAATTCACATTTTAAATTCCATGGTTTGTCTGTCACGTTGTTGTTGTTGTTGCTGTTGCTTATTGAGGGACACATGATGTTTGTTGTTGTCGTATGTGCGCACAGTGCCAGAGCGCAACAGATACTGTGCATGCAGACGCTTATTATCAATCCTATGAATGATGATCTTTTTTTTTCATTCGACCACAGATGGCTTACATGCTGGCGACATAATTGGACAAAGGATGATATTTCACTTGTCTAGCATGAATTATCAAACAGTAGGCACTGGTATGGTCTGGGACATTTTCTTGTGTTTCAAAATCTAGCCTTAAATCAATGGTGGTGATTTTCATAGATTCTTCTAGATACGAACAGTCGAAAACAATCAGTGGTGCTTTTGCTTTAAACCCTTGTGGCGACAACATAGGACAATCCTGTTTTTCATAATAAGACGATTGAAATTTAGCGAACATGTCATAAAGGGGACAAAACTTATTTTTTGAAAAATTGAGTTCCAACCCCTCATAGGGAAAGCAAACATTATTTAAAAATAGTCGTATATTTCTCAAGTGAATGTGATCAAACAAGGTGACATCTTTGCTTTGTTGGTATTTTCTATTGGTTTGAAAACCAATAATAACATAGAGGGGTCTCTCGGTAGAGCGAGCCGATTTGACTCTCCAACTATGAGTGTCAGTGGTAGGTAGCAAGGTGTATTCATGCAGACACCAACTTCGAAAGGCGATAGGCAAGGCTTTATCTTTTTGCACCAAATTTAACATGCTTAGCTTTTTACGATCCGATAGCGTCACATGGGGCACTTTCCATAGTAATCGAAGCAGTTGAATTTTTGAGTCTATCACTTGGTCAGAGGCTCCTTTCAGTGCATTATAATCACTGCGGTCTCTCACCAGATACAAACGTTGTCTTGCGTTTAAAATAATACGCTTGTGATCTTCGGCAAAGCCAAGGAGTAATTTTAAGGGTAGAAAGCATGTAAAAGTGCCATCGGTATGAACTAGCCAGTTATTGATACTGTTGGGACACCATCCTGCCATAGAAAGCGTTTTACTTTCCTCCTCGCTATAGGATGGATATAATTTCATAAGACTATTCATGCCCACATTTCGAGTCATATCTATGACAATATCATTTATCACTTAACGTACTTCAGAAAACAGAAAAGCCAAACCATGATTCGCCAACGCAGACGTTGTGGGCGTACTGCCATCTGCTTTCATCAATTTACCCTCAATTTGAAGGACACTTTCATGAGGTAGAGTAAAAATATCTTGATTGTTAATGATGAATTGAATCTCGTCATTGTTATTCAGTCCTGTTGCTTGAGGTTGATACGAATGCATATCAATGCGCACGACGCCATCTTCCACTTGTATGGGATTTAACACTTGCAACAGCTCTTTGTTCATGATTGGGGTGTAGCGTATAACCAAGGCGTTGTAAGCGTTGTCGGTTTACTCGTGTCAACCGTTTCATACACGGGGGGCAACTAACCGACCTCGTAGACGTTGTTGTTGCTTTATAGATCAATTTCATAGCGTCTTTAAAACCAACTTGTAGGTCACAGGGGTGTTGGCGTCCAAAGCAATCAGTTGTTGGTTTCTATTCACTAAGCGTAAGGTAATATTACTAATATCACTGACACACACAGGATGATAGAGAACCACTGAAGGGTTTTCACGAATATTATAGCCGCAAGGAGAGGTGACAATAAAATCATACAGGGAATGGCTTTGTTCTTGATTCGTAAATACGTCTCTAATAATATTGCAAGTTACAGAAATGTGATGGTGCTCGATGAATTTCACTGGATAATCTGATTCATGGGGTTGCTGAGCTGCCAACACTCTTGGTTTAAATCCTAATAAAGGACCAATAGAATGAACTCGTGTTTCAAAGTCAATGTTAAACGTAGAGAAAATACGACAGCGATGAGTTATTGTATTGGCTGTAAGTTCAAATTTGTGTGTTCCATCCGCAAATGGTTTGACACCAAATTGTTTTATCATCGACACGCTAATGGCCTCATGCACATCGTCTATGGTATAACCTCCAGGGGGTAGTGTCAACATATAATCATCATAATAAAATTTGTCATTAATATCCAGTTGAATATTGTAAATTCTGTTGTAACTTTCCAAAGAAATTAATCCTAGCACATAGGATTGTTCGGGTTGCAATTCAATGGGGGGAAAAAATCCAGGGACACTTCAGGCCCGCGACTGTGCACGGTAAAGGTCTTGGCGTTGACATTCATAATAATGAAACTGTTGGCTTAACGCGACCTCTTATATAAAAAATGTAAACTCAAACAGCCACACTCTTGACTGCCAAAGGTTTGTTGACGATTCACATTATAGAATATCTTTACCCGGTTTCCCAAATAACGTAGCAACTCGATCGGGGGTGGTAAATTTCCATAACTGTCAAAGTACCATACTGTGGAACCTTGTTTCACATAGGCTACAAAATGGGTTCCTGGTCCTGCATCATCATCTAAATTCATCATGACTCGTTCTTCTTTCCACGGTGCTTTGGGTAATTCATTTCGCATAAATACACCTCGAAATTGGGAAATCTTTAGTTGTTTGGCACAGCTTTCCACTTCTTCATGGGTCATGGCATGACTAGGCAGTTGCCTTAAGCGCTTATCGATGATGGACATTTTTTTTTCCTTAGACGGTAGGCCACTACCTTGTGGATAAAAGACTGGCTTTAAAGGATTGCCATTTCTAGCTCCCATCGCAATGGCTTCTAACGTTTTATTGTGTCGCTCGCTTTCTTTGAGTTGTTGCTTGCCTTGCTCGACGGCTTTTATGGTTTTCGCTACAGCGCTGGCACCACCCAAAAGGGACCCCAAAGCTGCCAACCCTGCAAATAAAGCCGGCAAAAAACCCCCTCGCTTAGCAACAGGAATGACTCGTCCAAGTTTTTGCTTTCTTCCTTTTCTTTTTATCGATACATGATGCTGCGATTTCGGAGATGTAGACAATCGCACCGCTTGTAAAGCTTTTTCGATAGCCACTCTTTTTAGATTTTTTTTAGTTTTTTTAAGTTTTAACACTGGGTGTGAGGCAGATCGACTTGGTTTCCGACCTGGCTTTTTTCTCTTTTTGAGATTTGTTTTTTTTCATGTTCATAGCATATCTTTTTTTCACCATGCTGCTACTTGGTGAACCTTTCACAGCAAACATTCGATAGCAACTAACGTAGAGAACCTTATTTCATAGCAGTATATTCCAATTCTATATAAAGCGGGAAATCATTCACCGTTTTCCCAGCTTCCTTTTCCTCAAACGTAAGCATAAGATGAAAGGATAATTCATCTCCCACATTTACTCTTTGATGGTTGTGAGCCAACACTCTATCACCGTTTAGTTGTATTTTTAAATGTTTCTCATCAGGCATGGCATATTTAATATGAATTACACCATCATAATGCAGTCGATAACGACTTAAACCGGAAGCAAGCATATAGGTAAGATCATCATTCACCAGTGGTAGTGGTGGTGGGGAATGGTTTCTGTCATTCTCCAGTTTTTGATTTGACAGGTACACTAAAAATACAGATGGGACAAATTTATAAAGCCTTTTCATTTGACAGGTCACATAACGTTTCGTACAGACATCATTTTCGTCTCGAGGCTCTTGCACATCAATAATACGATGATGATTGGCTGAATAGCCCTCAGCGGTTAGTCTCGGGGCCATGTGATCGACATAGCTTTTTGTTGCCACCTCTCGTGACTGTTTTGACAAAGAGGCGGTCGTGGCCATGGTTACACGAGCTCTCCCAAACACGTCCATGGTGATAGACGTTAACTAACCTATCCTACTCACCGCTTGCCTATATATATATAAACCTTATACACACATGAAAAAACTCAGTCATCGACACAATGGAATTAATGAAACAACCCCATGCTTTGCCCGTCTCTGATTTGCTTTCAGAGCTATCACTGTCCGTGTGCGAACCTAAACGTCATGGCACCCTATTCCCATCTACCGTTCGTTGTATTATGGTAGGGCCTTCGGGTTGTGGAAAGACCAATGTTTTGCTGAACATTATTACCGCGCCTCATGGCCTACGATTTCAAAATATTTATATTTTTGCCAAATCCTTGTACCAGCCTCTGTACGTGTATCTGGAACAAATTATGTCTTCGTTAAATAAAGAAGCCATGGGCTATTTTACATTCACCTCACCTCAAGATGCCATTCAACCGGACCGCATTCAACCAGATTCCATTATAATTTTTGATGATATTGCCACTCAACGACAGGCTATTATTCAAGAGTATTTTAGTATGGGACGCCATAAACAAGTGGATTGTTTTTATCTGGCTCAGACCTATTCCAAAATCCCCAAACAGTTGATTCGTGACAATGCCAATCTCATCGTTCTCTTCCGCCAAGACTCTAGAAATCTCTATCATATTTTTCAAGATCATGTGAATCCAGATATGTCCTTTACAGCTTTCACACAAATGTGTGCTTCGTGTTGGAACCATCATCCCCATGCCTGTTTGGTCATAAATAAACAGAGTGAACGATGTGAGGGACGTTATCGCTTGGGTTTTGATCATTTTATTTCTGTTTAAAAAGACCCAGGGTTGGACATTTCCTGTTAGTGTGTCTTTACCTTCACCATGGCGAACGCCATAGGGTACAAGAAACATGTTCAAATCATGCAGCGTATTATTGAGGCACGAAATACGATTCGACATAAATTTCGTGAATTGCAACGTTTAAAAAACGTCAATCCTTTACCCATGATAAAACATGCTCCATCATCGGTTGATCCCATGAGGTTCAAACCTAATGCTTCTGCTGCTACTACCTCTCAAACCAAACGCATAACAAGTTCAAAATTTACTCAAACAGATTCCACACGAGAGGTAAAATCCTCCTCCTCCTCCTCCTCTAATGTTAGTGAACAAGAACATCAAGAGCATGAAAAAGAAGAAGAAAAAGAACAACATGAACAAAGTGAAAGTGAAAGCGAAAGCGTATTTAGTCCTGAAAGAAAAAAAATCCTCACCCCTTCAACAGTTTCTAAAAACAAAACAAAAATCTTCCGTCATAGCGGCAACACCGTCTTCCTCCACATCGTCTCCGTTTTCACAAGTCTTGGCGACCCCTCAAAATAAAGCTCAACTCAAAAACATTTTAATCAAACATTATGGGGCAACCCTGGAACCGTATCTGACCCTTCTATTTATTGGAAGACAGATACCACGTATGGTGTTCGCTATGAGAATGATAGTTTTAAAATTGGGGATTCATCCATTAAATTTGCTCGTACGAAAGCTGTCATTAAAAAGATCAACTATAAATTAACACCAGGTCTGTTAAAGCTGCTATTTTCTCGCACCCCCTCGACACAAGACTTTACGTCCGAGGACCTTGCTAAATATAAATCCATTTTATTAGACACCAACGCTCACAAAAGTAACTATAAATCCTCTCAGCAGGTCAATGCCAATATATCCCAAAAATATAAAACCATCATTGCAAACATCTTTGGTAAGCAAAAACATCACTCTGCCTCTGGTGTAAGGTTTAAGAAATTAAAACCCTACCTAGATATAACCTTTTGGAATAATCCCAATCAGTTAGTAGAGCGCTTATACTTGCTTCATGCATCAAAACAAGCTGGTCACACTGGACATGAGGCGGAAATCGCCCACATTGAACAACAACTCCGAGATGCTAAAATTATCTTATAAGCCATCACCCATCAAAGTGGGCATTGCTCATGAATTGCATAAACCAGCCCGACGCATTTATGAACGTCGTCGTGTCATTTCCAAAGGAATCGATGAACTTTGGCAGGCAGACCTGGTTGAAATGATACCTTATTCTAACGTTAACGACGGTGTACGCTATATGTTGACTGTCATTGATGTCTATTCCCAAATGGCTTTTGTTCAACCAGTAAAAAATAAAACTGGTATCTTAGTCACAAAGGCCTTTCAACATATTATTGAACAATCAAAACGTCAACCTCATTTGTTACAAACCGACCAGGGGAAAGAATTTTTCAACAAGGATTTCTCCAGTTTTCTCAAATCTAAGGATATTCACCATTATACCACCTATAGCAATCTCAAAGCTAGTGTAGTTGAACGCTTCAATCGAACATTAAAAAGTTATATGTGGAAAGAGTTTACAATACATGGTTCCTATCGATGGATAGACTGGTTACCTCAACTTGTGTCTCGCTACAACAATACCATTCATTCCACCATCGGCATGAAACCTCGCCTCGTCACCAAGAACCTACCCAGACTCAATAGACTGTTTAACCCTATAAAAAGGGTAGACCCAATGCGACATCGCCTTAAAATTGGAGATTTTGTTCCCATTAGTAAACATAGAAGTGTGTTTTCAGAATCGTATACTCCACAATGGTCGACAGAAATTTTTAAAATTCGCCAAGTCAAGCTAGGTCAACCAGTGACGTATCTCTTAGAAGATCAGAGCGGTCAACCCATTCAGGGACGATTCTATTATGAAGAAGTGCAAAAAACATTATATCCCAACGATTATCTCATTGAACGAGTAATTAAAGTCAAAGGTGCAAAATATTTTGTAAAGTGGTTAGGTTTTCCTTCCACGTATAATTCATGGGTCAATAAACATAATTTTTTGTAATAAAACCCTATTTAATTATTTTAAAGAAAAAAAACCATTCCAAAAAAATGTATCATATGACCTTTTATAATTCCCACCCTTTTGTTTCTTACATGTCCAATAACCGCTTTGTTCAAGTTCTTGCCAATCTGTTATCATGATGTTATGCACTCACTCATTGTTTCAAACTTTGCGTTGCATGATGAGTCCATAATGAACCTAGGCTATGACATACACAGTATAAATCCGCACACTGTATAATGACACCTGCCTCTTATCTCTCTATGCTGCGAGGCACGTACGATGATAAGACCTGTGTCTGTCTGGATCGCCGTGGGTCGGCGTCAATGGTTTCAATTCTCATTGCATTAAGCAAGTTCTCTCTCTGCGTGTGAGCCCTGACCAGTCAAGACAAATAATAATAATAATAATGCATAAGTGTTTTACCAACATTATAGCGCATAACATAATGTGACTTCAAATCTGGTTTCTTACTTTTTTCCCGTTTTCCTCAACGATCTCGAAAAAAATGACGGAAACCATGATTTCAGGTTTTCCATGCCTACATTCCCGTAAACAGAAGAACGACACAAATACATCGACATGCCCATCATAAAAATCGCCTCATTCGTTTTCCAAATAACGCGAAAATGAACAAAAAACACCTTTTCCAGCTTTTTGCCGTTTTCATATCTATATCCCCGTAAAGAGGACAATGAGACGAAATAAATACTATCACACACGTCATTCTCACGTTTTCGGTTTTCACAATATGAGGGAAAATCACAAAAACCCATTTTTACATCAAAACCGTGTTTCCAGTTTTTTACCTATTCCATACCTACATCTCCGTAAAAAGGACAATGAGACGAAAACATACTATCACACACGTCATCCTCACGTTTTCAGTTTTCGCAATATAAGGGAAAATCACGAAAAAACCAATTTGACAAAAAAAATGTTTCCAGATTTTTACGTTTTCCGTACATACATCTCCGTAAAGAGCACAATGAGACGAAAACATACTATCACGCACGTCATCATCACGTTTTCCGTTTTCCAAAAATCGGCAAAAATGTGAAAAACACATTTTTTGACCCAAAACCCTAAGTTCACCTTTTCGACACCTACATTCCCGTAATGAGCACGACGAGACGAAAAAAACGAATCCAAGCACGCCCTCCTAGCATGGCCCGTTTTCCGAAAATCGGCAAAAATGTGAAAAACACATTTTTTGACACATAACCCTAAGTTCACCTTTTCGACACCTACATTCCCGTAAAGAGCACGACGAGACGAAAAAAAATGAATCCAAGCACGCCCTCCTAGCATGGCCCGTTTTCCGAAAACCGGCAAAAATGTGAAAAACGCATTTTTTGACCCAAAACCCTAGGTTCACCTTTTCGTCACCTACATTCCCGTAAAAAGCACGATGAGACGAAAAAACGAATCCAAGCACGCCATCCTAGCATGGCCCGTTTTCCGAAAATCGGCAAAAATGTGAAAAACGCATTTTTTGACCCAAAACCCTAAGTTCACCTTTTCGACACCTACATTCCCGTAAAGAGCATGACTAGACGAAAAAAAACGAATCCAAGCACGCCCTCCTAGCATGGCTCCTTCCATTCCAAGGTCGCAGGGGCTCACAACTTGCTTTTGGAAGCAGCTCTATCCCCATCCCACTACTCATAAGAGTATGGAAGTTCATAAGAAATATATTAAAGGAAGAATTTATATGAGAATGTGATGTGATTTTAGTGAATACGAATTGCAGCGTATTATAGAAACAATAAGATATTGAAGAAAGATTTAAGTGAAATATCACAATCATAGGAAGCTTTATTGAAATGTGATTTATAAAAAGTAATATAATTGTTATTAGAAGACTAGTATTTTATCATATTACCTGTTAAATTAATTCATCGATAGAACCAATATTTTTATTAGATATTTTTATGAATGATGTTGAAACTGAAGAAGAATTTGTTAACGTGAAGTTAGTTGAGAATACTATGTTATTTGTAAAGGAACTGCGAAGTATCACTAAGAGAGAGATTTTTATTATTCCCATGTTGACGGAGGTATTTGTTGGAAGTATGACAATGCGCATTGTGAAGCCATGGGTCAATTGTTGAAAGAATGTCTGTTGGGACATATTTGCGCATGATTTTGATGTTGAAAATAGGATGTGTTAAGAAGAAGCAGTATTGTTGGTTTTTATTAATATCTGAAGTTATTTAAATAGACTCACAGATATGAAACTCCTTGAAAGTAGTAGGACAGCGAATCCTAGTTGAAATTGTATCTGAAAGAAATTATAGGAACAATGGATCTTTGTTGAAACAGAGAGTAAAATGAGTTCTCTTTAAATGGTACTAATCAGAGATTGAATTTACGGTAATTATTCAACGAATTGGAAGATTATATTTTTATTAAGTATTCTTATTTTGATGATAGACCAGTTATAGGAGGTCAATGAACTATGTCTTTACTTAGTTGTACAGATTATAGAATCCCGAATTGTAATAGTATCCCGAATAAGACATAGTATGGTGATGACATTTTCTAAAGTCTGTAGGAATTTAAGTGGAGAAATAGGAAGACTATTTATGTCTATTTTGTGTGTGAAGAAGGCAGTTTGCCCATTGTAAATATTTTATCTTAACTTAAGTATGTGATGAACTGCATCGCCGATATTTGTGTTGTATATAAATTATGTTTAGGATTTATAGAAAGGTTTTTAGTCATGTATATGCGTGTTGTAACTTGTATTTTTAATTTTATTTTGGATAGAGATTTTTATCGCTTCTATGAGAAGAATTTAAGTAATAGGAGACGGGAGATAAATTGTATAGAGTAATGAATAGTTTTAGTAATGACGGAGATCTACGTCAGGGGTAAATTCATTTTATTTTGGGAATTTACTTAAGCTTTTTAACATTATATTTTTGTTATTAAACTCCCGTTACCTAGGGCACAGCAGTTGTTTGCCACGCTTTCATTCGTAATTATTATTTGAGTTTATGAACGCCACTGTAAATATTTTAATTGCTTTCTAGAAGAAACAAATATGTGTACCGTAACAAGAAATGACATTTGGTCATTTTTGACTCAGTTTAAATGTTAGTTGTTCATAAAATAAATGCAAGTGATAGGAGGCGTGTATTTTATGTCAGTAAATATGACAGGCACGTTTTTACGATTCCCTGATCTTTTATAGAAATCTGGCATTGTCTTTGTGTTTAAATGATAGTGGAATGTGCTAAAGGGTGGAAGTTTCCGAGGGACATAATCCGCATCCTTACGCCCGAGATTTTCATGGATTCTCGTCTTTCCTGAGTAGTTTGAGAACCCTATTGTTCTGTAGTTTGTTTCTATAGCACATTAAGTTTGAAAAATCACTGTTCCTTGTTCCGGGTGTAATCGCCAAGTAGCACTGTGTTGATTTTTAGCCGGGACTTCAAGATGCTACAATCCTTTATTTTTCCAGCGTCGGAATTTGGTGGATCATCCAGAAATAAGGGTACAGTACAAATCTACACCGTTTAACCGATCTGAACCAAAATTTGTATACCTACCATTTGGAACCTTGCGGGTAACACTGTGAACTTTAAATTTCGGTATGACCAATCTATTCCCTGCAATTAGGCCCTTTGACACAAATTTACACCGTTTCACAAATCAGTGCCAAAATTTGTATACATACCCTTTGGAAATTTGTGAGTAACACTGTCCACTTTAAATTTCGGACAGACAACTCCATTCCCTGCATTTAGGACCTTTGGTACTGCCCCCGTAAATTGAATTATTAAGGGACAAAATGAGAGTATTTTCCGTCCCCATGATAAAATTTAACTAGCAAATATAATTTCTGGAAGTGTGACACGGGAGTGTCATGTTACAAGCTCGAGACTGTGGGAGAGCCCGATCACGTGATATATTGCACAATGGACGCTTATAGAAGGCTATTCTTAGCATAGCAACAGCGAGTTTGGAGAAAAATATTCTAAATATTGTTATAAATTATGCTATTGGATCCCAGCCCAGAGCCAATGAGAACAGGTCTTATTGAAGACGGGATCAACTTTAATTACACAATATGATGAAATTATGCATTTAGGCCCTTAGAAGAAAATTTTCTTATTTGGTAATGAAGAGAATATTAAGACAAATTATGTCTGATACTTTTAAAACCGCAGATCGGTTAATCTACGCAATAATAAGCATTAGTAATCTACGCGCTAAAATTATGGTGGGAGATTGATATGGCCGCCAAAAATTCGACTTGGAGGGGGAGATCCAAGGATCGAGGTTCTTATTCCAGCAGACTTTGAAGAGTGAGGAAGTGTTTTTACTGGGTTAACGGAGATCCCAAGGCTTAGTCCAAGTGCGACGACTGTCGACTTGTGGAGACGCGAGGATAGCTAGGTGGAGCGTTAGAGATCACCACACTTCCATTCTACGTGAAGTTGCGAGGAACATTGTATTGATTATATCTCTTATATAATTGAGATCTAAATATAAAGAAGCGAATATATATAAAGAACAGGTCGCATACTATATATTGTGAAAAGTCGAGCGTTTTAATATTCACCGTTTCGACAATATAAGCCTGTCAATTTAGATTTCCAAATGTGTTGGAAATAAAGCTGAATATCATTATAAATTGCAACGTGAAGTTGACGAACGCAGTTCAAATGAACAGTGGCGGAGAACTTTTAATATTGGCGCAACACATAAACATTAATAGAATGACTATAATTATTCGTCAAACATTATCATTCAGCATAATTAACATTGTTGATATGATGAACTAGATAGTCATGCGCCAGAGACATATTCAATAACAGGAGTTAAGATACAACGATGGAGCTTCGTTAGACAACGTATTCTTGAATACAGACGTAGTGTACGGTCCATCTTGTGCATTTTCGTCAGTCTACGAACACTAATATAGCATCAATTAGCAATGGAAACATTTCATTCACTATTTATATGAATATTTCCATAATTATATTCCAATGATGAAGCTGATACATATTTACGACGGAGAATGGAGACTTTACAGAAGAGATTTGTCAAGATGCTAGGGAAAGGTAGCCCAGCAACACAGAAGAATTTGCCAGAAGGATGTCGTTCGAGCGCAGGCGAATGTTGGTGAATTACAGAGAGAGACGTTTCTTATCTCTGAGGTCGCAGATCCGAGGTTCGAATGCAGATCCATATCAGTGTCTTGTACTAAGGAAACATCTAAAGTATTGTGGGAATACTTACATAGATCTTCAAGTTTTCGTCCTAATAAGGTATTAGTGTATCTCAATTGTTATATAGAGCTTGATTAGTAACATTATGAGCCAGCGATCTTATTCCATATTTTCGGCGATCTTATTACATATTTTCTACATTTTCACATTTCATGTATTTCAGTGCTTTTATGTATTTTACACTTCAGATGTGTGTTGAGTTTTTTATACTTCAAGATTATTTAGAAGATGATTGCATTTCATCTATTTTTCAGTTTTATTCTACGGATCAGTTGTGGAACTGACATTACAATTTTGTTAGAGGAATCATATTGCCTCATAGGAGACTAGTCGTTTCGACTCTCGAATTTTAATAATTTCATTTAAACCAAGTATTCTGACATTGTGTCATAGCTTCAAATTAAATTCTTATTAAATTTAATTTGAGCACTTTAATGTAACGACATATAACTTCAAGAAAAGAAGAATCATCGAATGATATTGTTATATCATTATTGTACGTAAACTATCGACGATCTAAGAAATACTAGTCGTTTGATAAGACCGAAGTCTTAATTCCCATGAACATTATTGGTGTAGAGTGGAAAAACATTACGGCATTGACAAAACTTTCTTATTATTTGTGAAGCTAAGAGCTTTGCTCATTTAATATGTTAGAGGAAATACCTTTTGATAGAAGATTATTCAAATCTTTGGCTAGGAATTCAAAGCTAGTCTATCCCGGTCAGGATTGAATTCTATCTGTCACTATAAATAACATGTGTGTTATTTTATCCTATTTGTGTAACATCACGTCATTTTGTTGACATGATATTACAACGATAAACAATTTATAGCTTGACAAGTGAGATGAGACAGGAGTATTATTTTTATTACATGTATTTGCGACAGACGAGTTAACAGTTAATTATCTTGTTGTGGAGTAAACTTTAGGAGATTAATCATGACTGTCTAATATCGTTCATTACAATTGGAAGTTTCGTTTGAAGAACTTACGTATGTACTACACTGCGTCCTGCTGCACGGCTGAAAGCAACGGGAAACTACAGCCGTATGCTATTCCCGAGGATATGCACCTCTCTATGCATAATTACATGTGATGATGGCCTCCTCCCTTGTAAAATTTCAATCCGGAGGTAAACTAGTCCCCCGTTCGGATCTCCGGGTGGGGACTACTCGAGCGAGGGTTAACATCACAGAAGTGACAAAGAGGAAATCTGACATTCTACGGATCGGAGCGTGGAATGTTAGAAGTCTGCTAGGAAGTGGAAGGTTAGAAAACTTAGAAAGGGAAATGGATAGGTTGAGGTTGGATTTGGTTGGGATTAGTGAAATGCGTTGGCAGGAAGAACAGGACTTTTGGTCAGGAGACTATAGGGTCATTAGCACTAAATCAAACAATGGCCAAGCAGGGGTTGGCCTCATATTGAGTAGGAAACTTGGACAGCGGGTGGAATATTATGAACAATATAGTGAACGGATTATTGTAGCAAAAATCAATACTAAACCTACCTGCACCACAGTGGTACAAGTCTATATGCCTACCAGTCAAGCTGATGATGAGGATGTTGAAAAGGTCTACGAGGAAATAGACGAAATTCTGAGGTATATCAAGGGTGATGAAAATGTTATAGTAATGGGAGATTGGAATGCTGTGGTAGGAAAAGGGAGAGAAGGGAAAATAGTAGGAGATTTCGGATTAGGTGAAAGGAATGATCGAGGAACCAGGCTGGTCGAATTCTGCACCGAGCATGAGTTGGTCATAGCTAACACCTTATTCAATAACCACAATAGAAGAATATACACATGGATGAGACCAGGAGATACAGGGCGTTACCAAATCGACTTCATTATGGTCAAGCAGAGGTTTCGAAACCAGATTTTGGATTGTAAAGCATATCCTGGTGCTGACATAAACTCTGACCACAATCTGGTCGTAATGAAATGCAGATTTAAGTTGAAGAAACTGAAGAAAAGTCAAAAGCCAAAAAGGTGGGCAATAGACAGACTGAAAGAGAAGGATGTAAACGAAAGATTCAAGAAGAGTATAAAGGAAGGACTAATGAAAAACCCTAAACAAACTTCAATTGCAGACGAATGGGCACTTTTGAAGAATGAAATAACAAAATCCGCAGAAGAAAACATTGGTAGGAAAGAAAGAATAGGTAGAAAACCGTGGATCACTCAGGATATACTAGAATTGATGGATGAAAGGCGGAAACACAAGAATGTAAGAGATGAGAAGGGGAAAGCAGAATACAGACGTCTGAGAAATGAGGTTAACAAGAAGTGCAAGGAAGCGAAAGAAGAATGGTTGAAAGAGAAATGTGCAGGTATAGAAAATTGTCTGAAATTAGGTAAAGTAGACACAGCTTATCGAAGGATTAAGAATACTTTTGGGGAAAAGAAGACTAAGTGCTGTAATATTAAGGACACAAATGGAAAGCCTCTAACAGATAGGGAAGAAAAGGTTGAGAGATGGAAAGCTTACATAGAGAGTTTGTATAAGGGAAAGGAGATTGAGAATCATGTAATGGAAAGGGAGGAGGAAATTGATGAGGATGCGAAGGGAGATTTAATATTGAGATCAGAATTTGACAGAGCTTTGGAAGACTTAAGCCGGAACAAAGCACCAGGCATAGATGATATACCGATTGAGTTGCTACACTGCATAGGAGATGAAGGTCTGATCAGTTTATTTCACTTGGTGTGTAGGATTTATGAGACAGGTGAGGTACCCCCTGATTTCAAGAAGAATGTAATCATCCCTATACCAAAGAAAGTGGGAGCTGACAGATATGAAGATTACCGTACAATCAGCTTGATTACTCATGCTTCAAAGATCCTGTCTAGGATAATTTACAAGAGGATTGAAAGCCAGATAGAAACGGAGTTGGGTGAAGACCAGTTTGGTTTCAGGAGAAATGTAGGAACAAGGGAAGCTGTACTAAGTCTTAGGCTGATTTTGGAAGGTAGAATAAGGAAAGATAAGAGAACGTTCATGGCTTTTGTAGACTTAGAAAAGGCTTTTGATAACGTTGATTGGACTAAATTGTTTGACATTTTGAAATCGATTGGAATAAAGTACAGGGATAGGAGGGTGATATACAATCTATACAGAAACCAGACATCAGTCATTCGAGTTGAAGGACATGAGAGAGAAGCTGGTATTCAGAAAGGCAAGGCTGCAACTTATCACCCATACTTTTCAATCTTTACATTGAACAAGCAATGAAGGAAATTAGAGAAAAATTTAAAGTGGGAGTGAAGATTCAAGGAGAAATAATTTCAACTCTGAGATTTGCTGATGACATAGTCATCTTGGCCGACAAGCCTGAGGATTTGAAGGAGTTTTTGAATGGTATGGACTCCGTCTTACAGAAAGAATTCATGATGAAAATTAATAAATGTAAAACAAAAATACTGGAATGCAGCCGAAATAAATCAGAAACCTCTATGGAGATTAAATTGACAGGTGAAAAGCTGAAGGAAGTAGAAGACTTCTGTTACTTAGGAAGTAGAATAACCAGTGATGGACGAAGCAAAGAGGATATAACAAGTAGGTTGGCTCAGGCAAAGAAAGCTTTTCTACAAAAAAGGAATCTGCTGACATCGAATATAGATTTAGGTATTAGGAAGTCATTTTTGAAAGCCTTTGTCTGGAGCGTGGCGATGTATGGAAGTGAAACTTGGACTATTGGTGCAGCAGAAAAGAGGAGAATAGAAGCATTTGAAATGTGGTGTTACAGGAGAATGATGAAGATCAGATGGGTAGATAGGGTTACAAACATAGAGGTATTAAGACGAGTGGGAGAGGAGAGATGTTTCTGGCGACTGCTAATGAAGAGAAGAGATAGGTTGGTAGGACACATACTAAAACACCCAGGAATAGCAAGCTTAGTTATGGAAGGAAGGGTCGAGGACAAGAACTGTAGGGGTAGACCAAGGTTAGAATATGTTAAACAGATTGCCTCAGATGTAGGGTGTGGTAGTTATGTAGAGATGAAACGATTAGCTCAGGACAGGGAGGCATGGAGAGCTGCATCAAACCAGTCAAAAGACTGAAGACTCAAACACACACGTATGTATAATTATAGTCCAGTAGTCATGTGCAATGATACTGAGGGTCATGCCATTATTTGAGAGAAGTTCCTACATAAGATATGTTAATAACAATTAATACTTTTTGGTTATTGTTTAACATAGTAGATGATAATTGTTTATGCCATATATACTGTTATATGAGGTTTTGTAGAGCTATGGAGTGCTCGTGCGAGGGAATTCCGCATTTTAAGGAAGTCAAAGTATTGTTGTCCTTTGATAAAATGCATGTAGTCCAGTTCTTGTGAATTAACGATTTAGCTGTGTTAACAGGAGCGTTTCAGCGGAAATACAACTTGAGAAAGATTGTCTACTCATGTCTATAATACAATTATTAAATTTTATTAAACCCGAATTTATGTAATTACGTATAGTTTACCTTAATTAGTCGACTGTATTATACCGATAATATAATGAAACCTATATAAGACGATGTGTATGCAGTATATTAAAACTACAGAGCGTTAGAGAAGGATGGTTATATGTAAAACCAGTGTATATATTTAGTTAAGAATTATATTGTAACCGAGAAGTTAGAATCTCGAAAGTGTCACGTTAGCAACACAAGATAATGGATATTATTATAAACATATTACATGTAAATAATTTTGTGGAAATGATTTAATTAGTTAAATAATTTAGTAGGATTTATTAATCAATTGTTTTGGAACAGTGTGTGTTTTATGAGCGGATGTATTGGGAATGAGTGATTGTTCATTGTTAAGAGCAGATGTGGAACCGAATTGGTCAAGGACAATTACGGAGTGCGAATGAAAGAGTGGATAAAAAAATTAGAATGATTGTTTAAGAAACAAAGTAGTTATGTGAACTTTTGTAAGATCTAAATGTTAATTTTTACGTGTTTTATAAATGCCCACACAAGCAGTCTCTGTGGAATAGCGAGAATGATTCACCGTTAGCATTGGAGAGCGATGACATAATATAAACAGGTGTAGACTCACAGCCTTGTATTTATTGTATAAACCAGTTTCGAGTTCGGCGTGGTGCCGATATTTCATTGATGAAACCAAGTTTCTGCAAGTGCGTTCTACAACGCAGGTTTGTGAATGAAATCAGGTGTCTGGAATGCCATTTAGAGACTTCATTAAACGTTTTTATTTCTACGCAGTGTAGGCCTAAAACAAGCCAAGATTTATACTCATAATTTTTAATACAGCATTGTAATAAGATGTAGAGTTGAAAGGAGGTGTGAATGTTTGCGTGTTTTTAATTTTAATGTTAATTGTTAAATTCATTTATTGTTATTTTGTTTATAGTAGATTAGTTTACCCTTTTGTTAATAAATTTGTTCAGATTGTTTTCCATTGTTGTTGGAGTGATTCATTTTAAATATAAGGTGAAGAATATTGTGGACGAAGTGTAGGCGAAGCTGAAGTCCCAGTCCCCGAGGTAAGTAAAGGTGAGTGCCCCGTGTAGTTGGTTGTTGATCCACAATATTCTGGTAACTGCTGTCTTTAAATCCCTAAAGACCATGTTGGAAGCGATTTCTAATGTAGTATTTGCCGGAGCAGTTAGAAATAGGCAATCCAGCGGGGGCAATAGATATTCCAACAGGATCCTTTCCGGATTATCGGGTACAGTAGGAATGGCGCCTATAAACTTTGGGACTACGAAAATAGCTTCGTAGTGTCTCTAAAGAAAGTTTGTTTGAACATTTCTAGTGAAAGAAATAATTACCAGACTTGTGGGATGTCTTATCCAATTTCGGATGGATGTGAGTGTAATTATACAGGCTTAATTTAAATTAATATTAGGAAGGTTACACTCAGATAAAGATCAGATCTTAGAAACCTGAGAGAGGTGTAGTAGGTAGACAGCTTCGAAAAACGACCTACGATCTGAATATCTATTTTGTTTTACCGGTACATGACGATTGCTAAGGTCATTTGTAACACTAAAGCTAACTTGTTTTGATGATTGTAATAGAAGATTTTTTCTTTGTGGTAGTATATTTAAAGTGAATCACAGGAGAACGAACATTTTGAGTGAGTTTATTCAACATAGGGTGTACTTTAAATTAATGCTAAGGTAATTTTAAGTTACATTTAGACATTAAGGTGCTCAAAAATATATATGGAATAGGACGTTGCTCAGATGTTGTTATTTTGCTCTGTTGTTGTTTATGTCTCTACAGCATTATATAAAGGGTTATTGCAATGGCAAGTGAGGATGTAAAGAGGAAGTTGGAGGAGATGCAGATGAAGCTGCAGCAGAATTTGAAGGAGCAACAGCAGAGCAGTTTGAATGTTGTTGAAGGTAAGATAAAGGAGAATTTATCTGCGAATATGGTAGATATGGAAGGTAAAAGTCAGGAAGCCAAGCAGGACCTTGAACAACTGAAGCGGGAACGAAAGGAGGGCCTTAACACAGTGATTGTTAAAAGTTGTTGATTCTCTTAGAGATAAAGTCGCTGAAAGTGTCAAAGAGGGTTTCAAAACTGAAATTCAGGAAGTTCAGAATTCTTTAGAGGGTTTGCATACTAGTGCATCTAAAATGGTTGCAAATGTCACGCGATTACAGGCCAGCTCCAAGCAGATACAAGATTATGTAAGTGGTGTACGAACAGAGGTCGGTACAGGCCAATACAAAGTAGACATAGTACAGTCCGATGTTAGTAATGTTAGGTCAGATGTATCCCATGTTCAAAGTAAAGTAGATACAGTCCAATCCAAAGTAGACACAGTACAGTCCGATATTGGTAATGTGAGGTTAGAGGTATCCAATGTCCAATCTAAAGTACATACAGTCCAAGCCGATGTCACCAAAGTTCAGGTTGACATAAATAATATGCAGTCAGATGCCACTGATGTACAGTCTGACATTGGTAAAATACAGACAGAAGTTAATACGGTATTTGTAGATGTAACAAAAGTCCAGGTGGACATCAATAAGATTAGAAAAGAGGTAGAGGCGTCTAAAGAATTGTGTACACAAAATATAACTGCTTTAACGACACGTTTTGTTAACGATGCGTTAAAAACTACAGCTTCTCTGGTCGAATTAAAAGGTAACGTAGAAACTTTACCAACACAGGTTATTGACCATAATAAAATTCTTAAGGCAGACATTGAGGACATAGCTGCAATGTTAAAAGCTAATGTAGTTGTATGGAAAGACGAGTGGAATAAATCTAGTGGGGAACATGTTAAGCAAATCCAAGATAACATAGAAAGGAAATTAGCCAGTACCCAAGTAGAAATTAATAGAGAGGTTATTGAAGTAAGAACAGATCTAGGTAAAAGGATTGATACGCTCACTGAAAAACAAGTAGAGGATAGAACTCAATCTAGTCAGGATATGCAAGCTTTGAAAAAATCGTTAGAGAGTAAAACTAAAACGATAGAGGAACGATTAAACAAGGTTGTCACTAACGTTAATGCCATGAGTGAAGAGAAAACTAATGAACTAGAAGAATACGTATCCAAGAAGTTACAAAATCTTAATCTAGGAGATGTTGCCAAGCTTGAGACGTATAAGGAAGATTTAAAGACCGAAGTAGGCCAACAGCTGAAGAAGATTATCGCTGAGATTTTTTATTATGGGTACTCGAGTTTAGGCCTTAATTACAAGCAAACCAACAGAATTATTGAAAAATTACTTCCACCAATATTTTTCTTGTTTAATTCTGCATTAGACTATATAAGCCAATTATTCTCAAGTTTATTAATTATTTATTTATTTATGGTTGTATGAAAAGGTTTCCGTGTTTTTGACGTCTTTTCTAGGAATCGCTCACTTAAAACTGTATACATAGAAAACTACTTGGCTGAGGGTAATGCAATTTTTATATGTAATAGGCACAGGTATTGTTAGTGCAAATCTCCAGTTTAAATATTTTTCAACTACCCAATAAAAAGTTCTTATACTTTTACTGACGTAACGTTTCCTCAGCCCAGAATAAACGTACAGCAGGAAACTTGGTCTCATTTTGAAGCTCTCATTCGTGATTATCGGAAACTACGACCACTGTAAACGTACAGTGCGATGACGAATTTATGAAGAGTAATATTAATGGGAGGTTTTGTGCGTTCTGGCCCGTGCGATTAAAGGCGAGCGGGCTTGTGAAATCCGGTGCAGCGTTGCCGCGTTAAGTTCCAGTCGTCGCGGCTCGCAACGAACGAACACTGCTTTAAGTTTGCTTTCAATCTTTTATTTTATTTCCTCGTACAAATTTCAATTTCCATCACCTTTTTCACATACGGTATTTGGACCTTCAATGGCAGGTTTAAAAATGGTTTGCTTCATAATTTGGAAATGTCATACTACACAATTTTTGCAAGGGCTATTTACATTATTTACATATTTACAATATTTAATTCAGTCAGTATTCTTCGTGTGAAGAATCGCTCTGTTCCGATGAATCAGAACTGCTGGCATTCATGTTAATTATGACTGGCTCGAAATGAGGGACGTTTTAAGACAGGCCATCATTCTCCCAGTAATGGTCTTCAATTCTTTTAGCGTGTTTAATACATTGTTTCCAGAGTTCAGGAGCATCGGTACGCAAGGAATCCATACTTCTGCCATTTTGTAATATGTTAGCGCAAGTTCGCCCTCAGACAATTGTTGTCTCTGAGGCATCTGGTAGTGATGTGATGTGTCCTATATGCAGTAAACAGGAAGACTGAAAATAGCATGTGGACATAGCCAGGTCACTCGCATTCCATTACACAACTGCCCGGAACCAGGGTACCCGGCAACGCTGCACTCGAATTCACCAGCTCGCCCGCTTTTAATCGCACGGTCCAGAACGCACAAAACCTTCCATTAATATTACCCTTCAAAAATTCGTCATCACACTGTACGTTCACAGTGGTCGTAGTTTCCGATAATCACGAATGAGAGCTTCAAAATGAGACCAAGTTTCCTGCTGTAGGTTTATCCTGGGCTGAGAAAATGTTACGTCAGAAAAAGTATAAGAACTTCTTATTGGTTAGTTGAAAAAAAAATGAAACTTGAGATTTGCACTACCGATACTTGTGCCTATGACATATAGAAATTGCATTACCCTCAGCCAAGTAGTTTTACATTTATATAGTTTTAAGTGAGCGGTTCCTAGAAAATACGTCAAAAACACGGACAATTTTTCATACAACCACAAATAAATAAATAATTAATAAACTTGACAATAATTGGCTTATATAGTCTAACGCAGAATTAAACAAGGAACATATTGTTATAACTAGTGTTTTAATAATTCTGTTGGTTTGCTTGTAATTAAGGCCTAAACTCTAGTATCCATAATAAAAATTCTGATTAGTAGTTAGGATGGTTGAATGAATAAATTAACCTGATGCAGAAAATTCTGGTGATTCATGATTTCTTGATAACATAATTCCTTCTATCGTTGCTGCAGTGTGCATCTGGATAACAGCCAAGCTTTTGTTTTAAATTACAACTTTTGTTGTTTGTACATAATTAACCCCGAGATGTTTTGAAGCTTATGCTCAGCTGTTGTTAAGATGTGCGCTTGTGTGGACGTGAGACATTCGTCAAACGGTCATATAAATCATAGTACCGGATATCGAGATCAAGTGAAATATTTCGCGAGGCCATCATGTTGAATTGGTGACATTTATCAACAATTTAAAGGCACGGTTAAGGTCAGACGGGACAGTACCAATTCCGTACCAAACTTTATTGACATCGCTCAAGCCGATCAAAAATTGTTATGGACTCCACACACACAGACCAATTGTGATCTATTAGCTTAAGCATATATTTCATAAGATGAAAATAGGCTAAAATGTGCTTAGATACGATTAATAAAATAAATCAGAGAGTGTCTGGATATATTTGTATACCATTCATACACATTTTCATCTTTGCTTATACACAGAGAAAATGCGTTCTTTTTATACAATCTTAAAATTTCTTCTAAGAAGAATTGACGCACGCTGCATTGGTGAGAAGAGTTCTAAATATTAAAACAGATCAAAGAACATGGTCGCCTCTACATATGGCCCAGCATCGTTGACCTTGGGATAGTTTTTGACGCAGAAAAATGTATTTTTATCAAGGTTCTAGATTCTGTGTAATATCCGTCATAGTCTACGTAAAAATACGGTGTAATAGGCCGTAATGGTTGTAATAGTCAGTGTCATAAATGTGTAATAGTTCTGTAGCAGTCTGTACACACATTTTGGGTAATGCTGCTGTACTGTTCCAGCGCTGTACCATTCCACGTTTCGTTGGAACATGTCTTTATTTGAGAGCCTTGAACGATACGCATAGAAACCAACGACTGGTTGGTAGAACCTGGAATGGTACACAGTTTAACCGGTTATTCTATTTAGAGAACCAAGAATGGTACGCAGAGTAACTTACCAACTGGTATCGCTGAGGAATCGTTCTAGTTATGTACCGTTTCTGACGGAACGTTCCGCTAATACGTACCTTGATGCTCGGTACAGTTGGCAGTCGACATCCTGCTGTACCGTTCCAGTGCTGTAACGGTCCACACTCTCGTACTGAGCTCCAAGTTACAGTGGACGGAACGATACCGCATGCCAGCTCGGGCCGTGGTATGGTATACTTAACGTAACGTGGAACACAGCGGTACATAATGTATTTCAGTTCTGTTCCAGGTCCCTGGTTTATTGTGCGTACCGGCAGGATAGATGTTTTCAAGACGTGTGTAAAACTGCAGTTTGCATACACTAGTATAAGTAGGGGCAGCTGATTCACTTGATATAGTAAATGCATTATGTGACTAACTTGTTCCTAAGCTTTGGCTTTGCAACTTAGCTAGACAATGAGGCATCGCCCAAAAGGAGGGAGTATTCTCTTGCGCATATGCTGATGACATTGTAATTGGCTCCAGAGATTTAACAAAACTCGAGGAAACTGTAAATGACGTGCAAAAGTGGTGCTCCGAACACAAGCTGGACATCAACATCTCAAAAACAGACACCATGATTTTCCGAAAAGGAGGAAGAATACCCGCCTCAGCAGAGATTTTCATTAGAGATATAAAAGTAAAGGTAGTTCCAGACTTTAAATATTTAGGCATCACACTGCAATCGAGTGCATATTGTTTCACAAAACATGTCACAGATAAGGTAACCCAAGCAATGATGGCAATACACGAAATAAAAGACTTCAGATCACTTAGTCTGGAGACAGCAATGTTGCTATTCAGAGTAAAAATTCTTCCAATAATGACCTATGGAATTGAAATCATCTGGACACATTTAACAACGAGGAACCTATCCACCTTGGAAAGGGTGAAAGCGAACTACATAAAGAAGGTGATAGGAGTATGAAAAACGACACGATCTAGACTTGTTTATCTCCTGGCAAAGGAATCTTTCCTCGTAGATGACCTCAGGACAAGCATACCCCAACCGAGCACCAGTGCATCAGAGAAACTTCTGGCAACGTTGACGGAGAAGAGAGAAGAAGTACAACCAGACTTCTACGGCACAGGGGCCATGATAGACCGCTCGTGGACAAAAGCTAATTTCGAACTAAGACATGTCATTACGAGGTTGGCAGTTCACGGTTTTCACCACCTACTCTGCAAATCATAACACTTCCATGACACAAGTATAGACTGTGAGTGCACATTATGTGGAAAAATGTGTGAACGGTACCACATAGAATTCTGTACAAGAAGAACAATGTCTATAAGTGATTATGCAAATATGTAACCCATCAATGTAACCTATATTTTAAGTTATGACTATTTGGCTGCATTAAATATATTATTTAATATTTTATATACCCAAAATGTCGGTTCTGCATAAAGTTCCATCTGTTTATTTTCCAATCATAGTACAGTCAGTTTCTTATACGGTTCATTCTATTTCAATGTTTTGTACTATCACTATTAAGTCCTCAGTGATACTGGTTTCGATATGTTAAATGGTGAAGATTTGTTGTATTATTTGCTATAACAATTTTGTGATTTTTGCCACATTGGTGTTGCAACTGTACTTCCCTTCTCTGAATGTACAATTGTTGTTGTACTTCTATCCTTTGGATGGACAACAATAGGGGTTCTGAATTTTGCTACATTTACAACTTCTTCCCTCTCTCTCATCTAAATCATATTTCAGGTGGTGGGGGTTGAACACCGTAACGAAATTTATAACAGGGATATGCATTAACATCTAACGACACTCTTATGAACTTCTTTAAAATAAAAGCTGAGAAATCTGATAAAAACATATATTCTTTAGTATCCACAATGGCAAGGATCCTCGTCGCGTATAGACTAACTAAGAACTTCCTTGACTCACTTGTATATACATGGTAATAACACAGTGACACACTCCCTTGGAAATAAGTAGCGGTGAAGCTGTTGTACTTACAGTTTGTAGACATCTCTGGAACAGTTGACTAACTTTACTAGTTACATGAATACGTATTACAGAACATTAAATATATCTTATCCATACGATACATCAACGCAACTGTTAAGACATATGTTCAACTTCACATCACTGAAGAGTAGAAGACTGCTTATCTCATTGCAGACATTGAGGAAAATAATATCAAATAAATATGATTCTATGGAATTAATGAATTTTCTCTCTTTTCACGTTCAACAAATTAGATCGCGAATATATAAATTATTTCCCCTTCAATGATCAGGAACTTCCCACCACTGAAATTCACCACTCATGAAAATAATAACCAACTACAATAAATATGCTATAGTCATGGATATTATATTTATTGAATTGGAAGTTGTGTTAAAAAACAAACTAAACGTTTTTTGGGTCCAAATTATAAACTGTACCTCCTTTTAGACACTGTCCATGCTTCGTAAAGGTGTTCTTGTTTATTATTTGTTTTGTATTATTTTTAGTTCGTTTCATTCATATATTTTTACGTTTTATTACCTTGTAGTTTTAATACCTTTTTTCTTTTCTTATATTTTCGTAAAAATTATGTTTTGTTTTTTTTATTTTTAGGTCGTTTGATTCATTCCAAAGCATTAGCTATATGGGTGATTAATTATGATTTTAAGTTTTTATTATTTTGTAGTTTTAATTCCTTTTTCATTTATTGTATTTTTCTAAATATATTATTTAGATTTACAATTATCTACTTTGTAGTTGCGTCAAGAAGGTACTGACTTGTGTTTATGACCTGTGTACATTCATAAATAAATCAATAATATTTCCGAAGGAAATTCTGATATTTTGTATCTTCAGCGGCTTAAGTCTGATGCCAGGAAGTAATTCTGTAGGATTTACGTCAATCGGTCGTTTAAATGTTTGCATAATTGACAAGAACTGCACAATATCAAAATCATAGTTGGGTTCCCCACTAACCGAGACTGAGTTTGACTTGCCGTAAAGCACAGGTCTTTTAATTTGAGAAATTGTAAAGTGAAGTGCTCGGGAAACGTTCAGACATTCTTTAGCTTCAGCTTTCGAATGAACACTAATCCAATGGGTTTGCAGAAGTATGCAGGTGACATTACTTTTGCTTTTACCAGGAGTCTCTTCTATATTTTCCTCCATGTCACAAGTAACCTTATGATGAAAAACCAATTCCTTTTATGATACAGTAAAATATAAATAACTGCAACAAAATTCTTGTACAGCAATTATGCGTTTTACAGAATGCCAACAGCCATTGATAACTCTCAGTTCCCATGAACGCCAGTGCCAGTCACGTGATAAAATCGAAACGTACGATTGGTCGGTGTGCAATTAGTTGATCTGCGTCAATGAAGTGGTGATTTTGTAACCTAGGTTAATTTTCGAATGCTAAATTAACACTGTTCTGGCCTATTGTGATATTAACCTACCGCAAAATCAGAATCAAAATCAAAATCGGTTACTGACTAAAATTTTAAGGTTGTTTCATAATAAACATTGTTTTATATATTACATTTATTGTAGTCAATATTTGCATTATCATCATTACACATAACCTAACATTTGAAACAAATTTTAATAAATGGTTCATGTATTAAAAACTGAACTCACACGGTTCATTATTTGTAAATAGACTATATTCTCCTCTCCTGTGCTTGGATTAAACAAGAGGTATAGAAGCAATTGGATTTTTTTAATAAAAATTCCACTTGATTGTTTTCCTATGTCGCACACATTCAGCATATTAAATAACCACCACAAAAGTTAAATACACATTCAGTTATAGAAATAAACTTCATTCACAGAACTGACTAACACACTTGTACCGCATTTGGAACATCAGACAACCGAAAATGTATAACTATATTTTTGTGTAAAATCTTAACTTCAGCAACATGTGAACAATGGCTAAGTACCTGTTCAAGGGCGTGGGGTGGACCTATCTCTCCTAATCTAGTTTGACCTTCAACCAGACACAGAAGCAGAAAGTGTATAAGGGAAATCTTCTATTTGAATCAAACGCACATTATGGGCCAAATCTTCAGGCCCTTGGAGAGAAAACAAAATCCTCTCATAGCACAGAAGAATTCGCATGCAAGACAGTAATAAGTCCACTGCTTTCTCACCCGGCCCTTCACACCACATACTTTGCATGGAAGGTGGCCCGCTATTAAAATACACTGTACGAGACTGTCAGCAACTTAGGCTAGCGATGAGTTATGTATACTGAATTCTTTTTAGAGGTTCACGAAGGAAAAAGCACATATTTTAAACAGAATATCTGCAATTTAAAGCAAATTTTAAAGATAGTAATAAAAAGAACTGTGCAGGGTGGGCAGATCACTTTCGGCCCTTAATGACGCACAGTCCCTCGAGTCAACCTTAACGACAATGCTTTTATAAATGTAGTTCGCCATGTTTGAAACTGAGGTACTCTTACAGTCAATGATAGCGCGGTACCCAAACTCGATAAAAACTAGGGCTCGGAATATTCGCGTATTCGCATATTCGGATAGTGCGAATACAGCGAATATTATTCGAATAATTTTGCATTTGTCTTCTTCTTACGTTTTGCTTCTCGGGCGTTCGCGATTTGTTACTCCCTTGTTACGTTTTACGGAGCAACGGGCGTATCTTTCTGAACCGCCCATAAAGCGAACTTTGGACGTAGCCTTACACAGCGGCGTCGATGCGCGCACGTAAACGAAGTAAAAGGTGTCAAAACAAAAACCATTTGGAGCACCTTAAGTCGATTTGCGGGGAACTGAGATAGTAGGCATGGGGTAAGGTGGAAGCGATCGGGACGGGGCGAGATATTTAGGCTTTCGGGAAAACAAAGCAGGGAGAGAGAGACACACATTTGTCGTGCGTTCGTTGGCATGCCTGCTGTAGGTAGTTCATTTGGATGGCAAATTGGTCAGCTCTCTGTCTGTTCAATTTCGTCTGAGTTTAAGATAGCGTCTTATGTGATCATGAGTACCGCCACGCCCCCAGAACACAAGAGTGGAGCGTGGATTTATTTTGATCGGTCTGAAAACCTGCAGACATCAACATGTAAGATTTATAAGGAACCACTGAAAAATGGGTCAACCACATCCCCATTGTGGAACCATTTACGATATGTGCACGGAAAAGACAGCGAAATAGCCGACTTTCTTGCAGCCAACGACCCTGCTCAGCAAACCCGTTCTGGCCAATCAAGGAAACGTAGGTGAGTAAATTACTATGTTTCAGCAGTTTCTCCTTTTATTCTTGAGTTGGCTAAAAGAATTACCGAGTTGATAATCGCGGATTTCAGCACCTGCGACATTTGAGATTTTTATTCCTATTTTTCCACTTATGATACAAAGTTGCTTATAGGCCGCTAGGGATGTGGCGGCGCATTTGATTTTGTTGTGTGCTTAATTGTTTTGGGGAGAAAAGCCGATATACTTGCTGGTGAATTTTTATTCTGTGACCTTTTGTATCTGATTTATGCAATTGCTATTCTTATTTCTTGACGTTATGTGATCATAAGTATTCAACTGCTTATTAAAATAAAAATAAAAAAGATAGCTTTCATGCGCAGCCAAACGGCACTGTGTTTAGTATCGTTATTTTGTCATGGTCATGACTTTGTTCAAGAAGCCCACGTTCACTCGGTTGTTCTAAAAACTGCCCATGTTAACTTATGACGTAGGGAGAAGGTTACCTGAATGGAACAGTCCACGAATAGGATATTCGACTTTAAAATGCAAATATCTCAGTAGCGGTGAAATAAAATAAAACGTTCAATTATATCTCACTTTGAAGGTCCTTCAATTATCTGTGAAATAAAATATCATTATTTATCGTCTTATCTCCCACCGTTTCCGAGATATTCGCATTTGAAAATGAACTGTCCCATTCGGCAACTGTCCCATTCAGGTAAACTTCCCTCTACTTTGCGTTTAGACAAGTGATTTCCGGAAATTAAATTAACGTATTTTATTAGTTTCGGGGAGGGTGGGGACGGAAAACTCTATCATATATGCAAAGAGTTGCGCACTATATACAGAGAAGATTTACTAAACTATGCTTGCAAACAATGCTCTGTAGTCTGTAAATGTAAATGTCGCGGCTCGCGACACTCGACGGCTGATAGACTTTTCTGAAGGCAGTATTTGAATGAATTGAGCTTCCGATCTATGGAGTATTTTTCATGAACTTAAGTTTTCCTTGTCCTGATTTGTCCTTTTTTTGGCGAGGGATTTTGTGAGAGTCATTTGGGGTCAATAGATAAGGGGAAAGGAGGGGGGTTAAGACAAACCTTACATTCTCTATTCAAGGGGGGTGGTGGGGTTAGACAGTCTCATGTAAGGTTGTTTAAAAATATTTTTTTTTTTTACAAAATCTCTTAAAAGTAACGACTTATTCACATTCTAGTATAATTTTATTCAACATTCCGTCGTTGAAGGTAGATAAATTGACTAAGAAGCTCAATTTTGCATTGTGGCACAACATTTCGTAGAGAAATTTCCTCCTGGACCCTTACGTAAGATTGGGAGAGGGTTTAGGAAATCCTGACGTTGGGGGGAGGAGGATTTGGACGTTCTTTTGGATGGGGAGAGGGGGTTCGAAAAATCAAAAAAAAGCCCTTACGTTTTATTGATTGACCCCTTAGGTCTTAGGGGCTGTGCTTAGCCTTGCCGTCTCTTAGCCTCGTCAGGGGCCGATAACCTAGATGTTAGGCCCCTTAAAAAATTATCATCATCATCATCTCTTAGCTTCGTACAGTGAATTAAACTTCGACTTTCTTTTTCAGTAACGATGATGAATCTTCGGTGTACGAATCAGAGACCGATACCGGAGCCGGATCATCATCGTCATCGTCGGGCACTGAAACTCCGCGGAAAAGAAGCCGGCATCCAAGGGGATATCTCACTTCAGACCGGCCATGTAGTCCTGCCAGGAATTAAATTATTACCCAAGCAATCGCGAAAATTGTGGCTATTGATATGCTACCCTTCTCTTTCGCCGAGGGGCAAGGTTTGGAAATCATCTATCTATTATTGAGCCTTGATATCAACCGCCACGTGCGAAGACTATCATGAACCGTATTTATCTCATGTATGAGAAAGGGAAGGCAGATGTGAAGAAGGAAATGTCGAAGGCCAATTGGGTGGCATTCGATTGCGATTCTTGGACATTTCTCAACATGGACCCGTACACCACAACAAACGCCAGTTGGATTGATGCATAATGGAACAAACAAGTCTGCGCATTGTCTACAAGGAGCACTAAGGAGAGATACACCAGCGTAAATATTAATAAAGATTTAAGGAAAACTGCAGCTGAGTTCGACATCCCGATGAAGAAAATGAGCGGTTGTAGTACCGATAATGCCCTAAACGCTTCGAAAACAGCTGACGAATTCGTGGAGAATGGAGGCAGTCGATGTGCGGCCCACACCATTCACCTGGCTGTTCACGAGGGACTTAAAGAACCAGCAGTGAAGGAAGCTCTGGAAAAAATCGCAGCACTAGTTGCCCATTTCAAGCATTCCATCGTCGCCACCGCCGTCCTACGCGAAAAACAAAATATAATCTACAAGACGGAAGACAGGGTTCAGTTGGCTCAGCGATGTGCTACGGTTCGACTCTGAATATCACATGTGCCAGACAACGAACAAGAACAGGACTGCAATAAACGCCGTGCATGGAGACCAAACAGTCACAAAACCATATGTGGCAACAAAGCTTGAGTGGAACAATTCGGAATGGTCTTTGTTAAAAGAGATTGAGGCTGTTTTGAAACCACTGGAAGTATCCACATGAGTTTAATGCTCGAATCAAACTCCGACCTTATCGATGACTAGACCAATCATCCGTGGTCTAATCGACAATCATCTGGGAAGAGGCTCGAGCCTGGAGGACGAGGAGGATGACGACTCAGAGAGCAAGACATCAAAAACACTAAAATCGACAATTTCTGGGGCTCTTAAAAGAAGATTTCACATTAGTGACGAAGAACCGACCACAGGTGTAAGTTTAACCCAATTAGCGTCTGCTGTGGATCCACGTTACAAAAATCTTTTATACGAAAATGCACAAGACACGGTAAAGATTGGGGCGGAATAACAAGTGCAGATGCTTTCTTTCGATACCGGAGAAGATTCGGATACTTCACAACCACTACAAACAGCCGGGTTGTCGGGATCCTCACTGTCGGCCAGCTTTGAAAGGGACCTTTACTTCATTTTCAAGCGTCCAAATTTGTCCCCGTGCAGGAAAACTGTGGCCCAAGAGCTGGAAAACTTAAGGAACGCCTTCGAAACTGTAGGTGAACCCCTGAAATGTTGGAAGGCTAATGGAAAGGTATATCACAGATTAAGTCAGTTTGCAAGAAAGTACTTATGCATTCTCGGCACCTCTGTTCAATCAGAAATACATTTTTCCACGGGCGGCAATATTGTTAATGCCAATAGAACATGCCTTGATCCTGACAATGTTGACAAATTGATTTTTTGCAACAAAATAACAAATTTTTTGCGCGAAATAATCTTGAGTTAAAAGCCTGTTGACACTGAAATTTCGGCAACCTCTTCTTATTTTTGTTTTTCCTTCAAGTAGGCCTACTTGTGTCGGTAATGTTGTGCTCATGTTGATGGAAATGCGCATTTGCACGTCGTTAAGAGAAGACACGAAGAGTTTCTTCTTTTCTCATATTTGGTTTTGTAAAAACGTTAGGCAACATATCGTCGCTTACCCAAATACGGGTTAGCTTGTATTCAGTTCTTTTTCCCCCTGAATTAATGAATTGACATGTTTTGAAGGTTCCGTGGTTTTTCATTTATTAAATACAACGGGTCAAATAATTCTTTACATGCTACTTTTGTCTTATTTTGCCGAACTAACTTTATTTGCTGAGTACAAAAGTTGTACGTGTCTACATATCTCCAAATCATAGTGCGCGATTTTTCTAAACGGTAACAGTACTGCTTTCAAACTTCAATTTAATTTCTTATCTTTGTTGATCAAAGCTTTAAATTAATAAGTTCACTCATATAAACGCACTGATATGCTAAATAATTTACAAATGTATAACCTGTTCCGCAATAACTTACAGCAAAAACCCAGTTAAGACGAGAAAAAGTCGCATAATAACCGGAATAGCGTATAAACCGGGCGCGGCTGAAACGCACTCGTGAAGGCAGAATTCATTGATAGAGGAATAAGACAAATACCGTAATTCGAACGATACGATTAGAATATTCGTACGAAACAGTCAATCCAAATAATAAAAAACAATGGGCATACCTTTCAAATTATTCGAATGCAATATATTCGAATATGCACGAATACGTTATTCGAACATAATTCGCATATTCGCGAATTATTTGTGTCTCTCGAATATTCGAATAGTGCCAAATTATTCGAATCACAGTCCGAGCCCTAATAAAACAAGTAGTTCCGTGAAGAACTAAATTGTCTATTTTCATATATCCTACTTCTGTTAATTGCCTCTATCAAAATTAAAAAAATCAGTTTGATTGCTCTAATAGATTCCTAGACATTGAGAACCGTGTAAATATTTCAGATGGTCGCCATGTTTGATTGTTATATGTGTAGACTATATAGTTAGGTACTATTACATGAAGATTATTGCGTAGGTATATTATTCAAACTTCAATCGCATGATTACGACACAAGAAATAAAATCGAGATTTTAAAATTTTGCACAGCCACCATCTTCTGGGCATGAAAACAATTGAAATAAATTAGAAGTCAGTGGATTAAATTTGTATAAACATTTACCGCAGCAAGTTTCACTGCGCTCGGATGGTTAAATCGCGAGAAAGGTACATTTAAATATGTAAATAAATTTCGCGTCGACACCATGTTATATTTGTGCTCACCAGGTTATTGAAAGTCCCTTAGGTGAACGTTTGTTCACAGCCTTTATTAACACACAAAATCTCTGTTTGATTGTTGTCATAGATACGTACATCTTGAGAAACGTCTAAATATATCGGATGGTCGCCATGTTGGATTTTTATATATGTAGGCCATAGAATTATGTACTATTGGATGACGATTATTGCGTAGGCACATTTTTCAAACGTTGACTTTGATTGCATGGTTAGCAAACAAGAAATGAACCTCAATTTTAAAATTTCGTACAGCCGTCATCTTGAGGTGATGCAAACAATGTTTCACTACGCTCGGATGGTTAAAACGTGAGAAAAGTCTATTTAAATGTTTCAAATTCGCTTGGCCGCCATGTTCGATTTGTACTTAACAGGGATTCAAAATTCACATAGGTGAACTTCAAGAAGGGCTCTTTACTACCCTACAAAATTTCAGGGTGATATCACTACGGTAATAGTTTCGGAGATATAGATTGCCAGTGAAATTCTTCGCATGTTGGATTGGTGACACCTAATAAAATTTGAAGGACAAGGTCGGGGTGCGACAAAATAGTACTATGATCTTACCGAGTTTAATTTAAATAGCTACAGTCGTTTAGATTTTATTAGGGGGACACACACATATGCTCGCTTGCAAATTTTCACATTCAATGAAGTTTATGAACTATTCTTTGAATGTGACCATGGAGATACATATACATTTAACATTATCTAGTTACAGTACACACTGGACTTTATTTCACATGCACTGATCATTGACACGGAAGTACAAACACAATTATAACGTCAGAAGTGATCACACTGCCTGTTCATCGATGTGTCCTCCCTTTGCTTTGATGACAGCTTGGCAGATTCTCAATATTCTAAGTGTGAGTTTTTCCAATGTCTCGGATGTTATACTTCCCCGGGCCTCCAATAGGCATTGCCACAACCCATCCACACTGCTTGGGACCTTTTCTTTGACTTTCCTGTCAAGTTCTTCCCATAAAACTGCAATTGGGGATAAAACGGGAAATTGTGAGGGCCAGACCATCAATTGCAATTTTCCTGCAGCTTCCTTATTTTCCACATACTTTTTGCATAAACGAGAAGTGTGTTTGGGATCATTGTCCTGCTGTAAAACAAATCCCCGACCTATCACCTTCGTCCCAGATGGTAAAGCATTCTGCGAAAGGATTCGATGATATTGTTTCTTCTCTAGAATCCCCTCCACCTTCACCAAATCACCGAACCGATTTTTCCCAAAACATCCCCATACCATCACACTTCCTCCTCCATGCTTCACAGATGGAATAACGCAGGCTTCCATAAGCCTTTCCCCGGGACGTCGACGAACGTATTGGAGCCGGTTGGAACCCAATTTTTCAAATTTAGATTCATCTGTTCACACACACGGACAAAATGTGATCTCATAAGCCCATTTCTTAGCCTACTTTTGTTTTTTGCAAAGAATAAAAGTAGGCTTATGAGATCAACACAGGGACAAACAAATTGGTTTCTGTCCGTGTGTGAGTGTGTGTGTTTGTGTGTGTGTACTCTGCATGTCTGCTTCCCCCTATCAATCCAAACACGGTGAAACCGAATTGAACGAAATTTGGTACAGAGTTAGCACTAGCAAAGGGCACCTCAGTGTCATGTTTATACCGCCACCATCTAGACAGTAAAATAATGGTGGCCACCAAAATGTCCAAAGTTTAAATCAAATTACGACAAACCTATTCATCTGATCTCCACCAAATTTTGCAACAAAATTTATTCATGTGGGAAGCGTCTTTTGACCAAACACAAAGGTCATCAACCCAATATTTTGCAGATGGTGGCCGTGTATGTGTGAAAATCGATTTCCCCTATCAATTAAAACACAACGAAACCAAATCGAACCACCTTTGGTACAGAGGTAGCACTAGCAAGGGACAACCAATGTCATGTTGTATATCGTCGCCATCATAACAAAAAAGAACTGTTGCTCACCCAAATGTTTTGAGCTTAAATCCAATTACAACTAACCGAATCATCCAATCTCTACCAAAGTTTGCAACAATATACCTTAATTCGGGAAACGTATTTTGCCCAAACTACAAGGACATCAGGGAAATAGTTTCAAGATGGTGGATGTATGAATCATGCACGTATTATAGCCTAACCGTAACTTACGATTCAACAAGTTCTGGCCTCAACAATTCAGCTTATCGTACATAGGGAGGTTTAAATTGTCCTCAAGGAGGTGACCGGTAGGATATTAGCATATTATAATAGAATATGTAACAGTAGAAGTGATTAATAGGACAGGCTTACCGTGCTATATCGTTGTGTGACCGTGCCGTCCCGTTGTGAAAATGGCTGCTATTTTTCCTTATATCTCCGTAACTTGGTAAGTTTATATCCTTTTAGGAATGTACTGAACAAAATAATACATATTTAGTATCAAATGGTTTATAGAAACGACAGAATACGCTAATGAAATCATTGATTTCAACGCAAAATATGATACAGTTATACTAAACCACTTGTTAACCAAGTAATATCGTAGCGCAACCGTGGCGTAATGGTATCGACCTGGGCTCATAGTCTAAAGGTTCGTGGATCAATTCCCTGCAGGTTCAATTTGTTTTACTTTGTTTTTTGGTATGTATTGATTTATAACTAATCACACGATATAGTGTTAAGCATATATTGTGTGTATTTGCAAACGAAAATATTATATATACTTATAACACCACATATTTCAATACTCGAAAACAGCGATTAATATTCGTTGACCTTGATCCACGGTAGAGTCTATTGTTGTGTTGTTTTTCTTGTTGATTTTTTAGGGGTTTTGCGGCATCATGGTCTTTTAGTCCCGTTTTCTTTGGTGTGTGTAGCAGATGTCATATAACTTGTGTCACTGTGATGGCTGTAGGTCTACTAGTGTGTGTACTTTTATACGAGGAAGGATTTGGGTAGGAAGCTGTTGTTGTTGCTTCATTTCAGATGCATCGATATCATGGTCATTTAGCCCCGTGTACTTGGGCGAGTGTTGAATTTTGTCTGATAACCTGTGTTACTGTGATGACTGTATTAGTGTGTGTATATATAATTCATGTGAGGTTTCAATCAATCAATGTTTGATATCCGTATAGCACGTTGTATTTCAACAGGCTACTACAGCCAACATTCAATTATACTCCTTGAAAAGGACAAAGAGTTATAACTATACCCATGCATTTAGGAGAAAGTAGACTATATGTTCTTTACTGAACATATTGTTTCATTATGGTGTTTGAAGCCACATTAAGTGGTGCCTTAGTAAACGAAAGTTTGATGCTTTTCAGTTGGCCAACATGATTGTACCCAAATGGGATGGGTTTACATGAGATTAATAAATACATACATACAATCATTCAATGCTGTTTTGGACTAAACGGCAGATGGTCCAAAACTTCACACTTGAATTCTTTGAAAAAGTCTATCGTAACGATGGCACAGTGCGGTCGTGAATGATTTTCACCTTTTTCGAGAATTGAAGGTATGGTTGGGCAGCAATGCCTAGCCAAAAAGGAAAAACTTCAGGAGACTCTCCAGACGTAGCCACCTCAGTGGCGGCAGAATTTGTATGCCGAGGGCATTGGAAAGCTGCTGTAACGATACGACAAATGTTTCAATCGTATTGGCTTTTATGTTCAGACATAAAAATAAAACGAGCAAATATTTAATAGTAAAACCAGTTTGGTATGTCAATCTGTTATTTTTATACAGTCCATCGGAACTTGAAAAAGAAAACAGCCCTCGTACTAACAAAGAACCTTACGTTCTACCTACATACCTACTATCTCCATATTGCCCACACTCAACTTGATGTGATTACTGAACTACTCTATGTTGGATAATATAGCTTGTGACTAGGCACGGTGCACGAGCCTTGAGATCGTTCTAGTGAAGCCACACTGTGTTCTCTAGACAAAAAACAGAAGGCACAGCTACAGGTTTTAGTAACCAATTAGGGCTTACCATTAGGCTTCAAGAAACAAGATCTGTAAAATAGACTGAGCAAGGTCTATGATTTACTGATGATACAAATTTGTCACGCTTAACAGTAGATAACAATCTGCTTAGGACCTCACACCCCACAGTTGGAGTTTTCCAATAAAAGCCGTATCGCCTTCCTTCGGTGATATGGGATAACTGAATGTCAATCAACGTTCAATCCACTCTGAAGTTCCAGACTCAACCATGGACTCACTTCATTACCTGTTCACAGACACAACTAGGTGACAGATCTATCGGACTTGGTAGATTTATGTAGCTCTGTAACAGCGCGTGAGGCCTTTCACCTAATAAGCTATTCGCTTGCTGCCAGTTCGATCCCAGTCTTGGTCATGGGTGATTTTGTTGCTTATTAGTCAAGTTCATTTCAATATAATAATCGCCGAAGAGGTATCGATTTGGTAAGGCACATCATGTCAACTTTTGATATAATAACAAATATGAATATAGGTTAAGTAAACCAATTTGAGTTAGCTGCATGACTCCATAACGACAAAAACTTATGTCTAAGTAACGAACAATCGCAGCATTACAACTTTACAAATGTATAAGACTGGATTCAAGGCCACGTATTCTAGAATACGTCACGGTAACAGAATCGTGTGACAAAACTAACACCATGAGCAAGTTTGGCAGGCCTCGTGATGGGAAGCTCTACTGCACCCCTCCGGGGATCATCATGGGTCACCACACACACATTAGAGACAAGGGGAAGCAAAACTGTACTTGCACCGAACGAGAGTTACACATGGTTTACCGAGATGAGAGGCTAACGTATGGAGTAAACTACCAAAGTACAATGATATGGCCAGTAATCATACTCATCTTTGGTTTCATTTTGTGAGTTATCATTGTTCGTACTATAATCCATTTAGTACAGAAGAGTTGCAACCGTAGATAAAGCGCAATGATTTTATACTCTTCTTAAAATAATATCTGCAGGCTATGCGGTTCTCACTTTAACACAAGTGAAGCAGCCGGGGATCGATCTAATACCCTGCACCAGGGTTGCGGCAGCTTTCGCTGTTATTTACCAATGTTTGTGCCAACAATTGGAATTTCGATATGTAAACCATTCACTAGTTTTTCTTCACCCATGCCATAATAAATTGAGTTGAATCCGATCAGCTAGTGGTATCGGCCCCCCTGGGGTGTGGAATTTTGCCCGTGGGCCTTAGCATGGCCCTTGCGGTAGCCGCGATTGTGGTGATTTAATACCAATTCCCCCCGCTGTCACTCGATTGTTCGAATAGAGATGTATTGAGCGAATACATAGCTGGATTTAGCTCTCAATAAATACAGCCACTGCACCCACGTATGGCTGCATTTCGAAAAGTTGTCTACTAATCCTCGTTATGCAACACTCCTCCGTTGCTCAGTACGTTGTCACGTCTAACGTTGTTGTTGTTGTTAATTTAAGGGCTTTGCAACATGATGGTCATGTATCGCCATGTACTTCTGTGTGTGTCGAATCTGTCTGATAACCTGTGCCATTGTGATAGTTGTACTGTTGTTTATATTTGTAATTCTTGTTAGGATTTGGGTAGGAGCTGGCCATTGCCATAATTTATGCACTATCCTGGTGTATGCCTGGAGTAGAAGTGGAAAATCTTGGAATATAACTTTTAGGATGGCTGAGGTGGGAAACGAACTCAATTCTTCTCGGTTTTGCATCGCCAGGCCCAATGTAGCCCGTTACAGCACTCGAAATAGAATGCTATGTCTTGGTAGACCCAAGAATCGAACCCTGACCTTCGCAGTGATAGCCAAGAATGCTAATCATACGCCGTGAGAAGATGGAGCCTTACGTGGAGATATCAGGTTGAAATTTTAGCACTATAGTGACCATCCTGTCTGTGCTTTCTCCCTGGGTTCTGTCTCTCTCATTCAAGGAAAATACTGGGGATGACAGCTTATTTGAAGTCGTGAGGAACCTATCCTGAAAGTAAACCAAAATTGTTCCATTGCTACTCCGTACTATATTGTACTCGTGGAATTACTTACTGTAGTTATACGAATAAATCCACGGAAACGCAAGAATATAAGTAGCTAAAGAGCAAAGATTTTACTGGCCTCTAAAGAGGGCATGAACAACATCACCTTGTCCGAGGAGTGTATAACTCGTTTCGGGCCCAGCACGATCCAAATCAATGGGCCTAAGTGACCTAACCTCAAAACTCAAACCCAAGCTGGCTCATCAGCGGACTCTTGGTGTCCCCACCCGGAACCCCACAGGAGTAGCGAACTGCGCACTACCTCCCTTTATATCAAGTGCTATCAAGGCAATTTGGCTGACTTGCATTCCCCAAAATAGGTGTATCGAACCTAATGATGTTTCTAACAAAGACATTTAATTTCGTGACTTAAGTAAATCAGCGCTGTAATATCACAACAGCAGCCTGGACACAATACGACATACTGTCGAGAAGGGAGGCGTACGGGGAGTAAATGATACCCTGCGGCGCATTGTCCCGTATATGTTGATACAGGGCCTCTTGGTACAATAAACTTGTAGGGTAGCAATTTGATGCCCCTAGTCGTCCCATTAATGGTCCATTGGTGACTAGTCTTGCTGCTGGACAGCCCCAACAAGTGTGGCAACCTGGCGTAAACATTACCTCACCTGTATAAATTAAAGGGCTCAGCAACGCTACGCTGCACGATAGTAACATTGATTTCACTGGTTACATTGTTCTATAATACAAGTATCAATAGTAAATCACTTATTTTCTTTAATCGCATGTATAGCCTTACATCGATGTCTGCACGATTGAAATACAGTCGTAAAGGGGAGTATCTGAGCTTGCCTGTGCTATGAACTTTCCCATACTGTACGATGACATCTAGCGAACATACTAAAAACATCTAGTAATTATTTTCACTGTGTTCACATTATATCGCACCGAACTCTGATTTCTGCTAAACCCATGAGTTGCCAGTGGGATATGGCCCACATTGTAATGCGCAGCGGACTTTCTCTTTCTCCCAATGGAAGTGATCGACGTAATAGACTCAGGCAGGGGTGGCGCGACCAAGTTGGGAGCGGGTTGGGGTGGGGGTGGAGAGAGCCTCCCCCACCAATATAATTGCAGTTGACAAATCACATATCAAAATAATACATAATAAAATTAATAAAGTAGACTGCGTACTCAGAGCCTGGATCTTTGGTTTATGTTAGAAGTAATATGGAAAGAACATTATTACAATAAGTATATTAATTACTTGATGACAGAACGGATCTGTTTCGTCTGAATCTCTAAAGAGCAGAGATTTTACTGGCCTCTAAAGAGGGCTAGACTCAATCTGGACTGATAACAAACATTCTGTCTTAAATAAGCTTTTGCCGCTTTTTTTTTCTAATCTGCTCATTATTTCCGACAGTGCCAGACCGAGTAAGGTCTGAAGCACAGCTGATAAGGTAAGGTAAAATGAGGTAAAGAGAACTGAAAACTGCAGGGCGAAAGAAACAGCGAAGTTGTCAGCGGGCTTGTCTTTTAAATTGATAAGCCTGCCCTATAAATCTGTCTTGCAATAATATATCACCTTTGTGATAAAATGTAAATACATCGCGATCCTCATCGAAGGAATAAAATAACATTGCTTACTATCCATTCAACAAGGACGGATATAAGTATTTACTGTACAACAAATGCTAATCTGGCTTATGTATCTCGCTCTTTGGCTCTGTGAGGGTTGACATTTAGATAGATTATATGTCAAAAGCATGCTCAAAATTACCGCCCCCAATCTCGTGTCTCCATATGAGATGTCAAGAGTAACTTACTTGGCGACAAGCATTGTGCCATCTGCGCGTCTGGTGCTCGCCTCACTTGTCGACGCTGCTGCTGTTACACCGAATCTCCTGTTATTCTTCTTTAACATGGATGGGCGTTTACCTTCTTTTGTTAATAATAAGTCGATAAGTTTTGAAATTTTAAGGAAGATTTGTCCAAGATGTGCACTTTTGTCACTATATATTTTCAGGAGTGCATATTCTATTAACACTATTAGTATTTTATTTCGCAGTTCTCGTTAAGCTCTGGTACACAACATTTCTCACCACGTACAGCGCGTCAATATTCCCGAATCATACTCATTTAACTGCGCGGAGAAATGGACATTTTCCACACCAACTAGGCGAACAATTTGTAACGAGAATATTTCCATTCTGGGAATTTTGAATTTTGTCAGTATTTCTTTTACTTTGCATTAGTCTTGATCTCAGCTTAGGCTGAGACATTATCATCTATTTCCCACAATTGGAAGTGGGGTCCTGGCGGGGACACCAAGAACCCGCTGATGAGCCACCTTGGTGTCCTTGGCGAAACTCCACACAAGACACGGCGTTAAACCTAGAAGAATTGCTGAGTTATAAAATTCAATTTAGTTATTCTTGTTTTAAGGGGTGAAACAACGAGGTCACCTTCTCCAAAAAGGAGGTGGTGGGAACGTCAGATATATCATTTGAAGCTTTTCCATAGTCATCATCAAATTCATACATTGACATGTACACAGTTACAAATTATACATACACCTATATGAAGAAAGTGAAAGTGGAGGAAGATGAAACAGATACTGATGAAATGACTTTCCCGGCGAAGAGTGATTGAAAGATTGAAAGATGTAATGATTTAATCCACCATATAACTGAGAAAATATCTATAAGTTATTATATCTGATCTAGTTCAAAATGTATTTCATTACACAATAGCATTAGTAAATGCTACACTCTAAACGATTCTTATTGCAATCTGTGCACATTATTAAGGAAAGAAATGAATCTGAATTTTAGATGTGTAAAAATATTTAGAGTTTACAGTTTCTAGAAATTTAAAAATTACCGCTAAATTTTAACAATTTTGACTTGTGAAAATGTTTGTGGAGTATTCCCTGGGAATATTCCCGATGGCAAAGTTCCCGAGAATTTTCAGGGAGTAAGTAGTCTATTCCCTGGGAATATTCCCAATGGTAAAGTTCGCGAAATTAACCCATCAGTAGTGTAACGTCACGCGCTTAAAATATAGGGGCTATTTTCCATGCTTACTCTTTTAAACTATGTATTAGTCATTTAAATACGCGTTATAGTTTTCAAGTTGTTAACCGTTGACTGGTATGCACAAATCCTAACCATAGACTTTCGAATAGACTTCCTCCTTCGAGTCTATAGAGACTTGTGACGAAAAACTGAGTAGAGATGAGTTTGATTCCCTCCTCAGTCATTCTAGAAGTGATTTTCCGTGGTTTCCCACTTCTACTCCATGCAAATGCCTAGATGATTTTTAACTTAAGGGCATGGCCGCCTCAATCCAAATGCTCGCCTCAAGTACAAATAAACAAACTACTGTAATACACCCCATACAATAACACAGGTTACCGGTTTCTTAACTCGCCTAAGTACACGGGTCTGCAATGACTACAATGTCTAAGCTACTAAATGGAAAAAACAACTACCATAACAACAACTGTTTACAGAAAACTGAAAATCCATCACTGTTCTTCTAAGCAACCTTTAATCACCACGCAATGTTGGTTTTACTGATAGAATCATGCATTCATGATAAATGTCTTTCCAAGTTTTAAGCGAAGGTTTTGTATTCTCTTTAATTGAAATATGGTTGTTTCTAATTCCACATTATTTATCTCATAAAGATGCAAATGCCGGTATACTCAATCGACTGACGATAATAGATTTGAAGTAATTCCCATAGAATATAAACATTAATTTGCAATAATATTTCTGCGCAGATGACCTAGATGTTATGTCCCTTAAAACAACAACTAAAATCAGTGTAATTCTATTTTTCGTTAATGTGGGTTTTCTAAGGGCTTAATTATTCCATTACTACCACAAGTAGCACTGCGTTTGAGAAAGCTTGCATGGTATTGAGTGGCAGCAGGCACCGCTATACACGCTCTGTACGCAACGTTCGTCAGCCTTACGAACCTTTGCTGCCACCCACATCCACTTCCCCTACCCTCACGGCCACGCTAAGCGGGCTGATACGCTCCCAAGCTCCTCTTACTTCTCCGGGAGCGCTCAGCTGTGTATCACTGCATTAGACAATATTAATTTACTGGCCAGCTACCAGCAAGTGCTGGGTCAGAGATGACGGTCCATCATGCGATGTCTGTTGCCCTTCTGCGTGGCGATGAGAAATGAGTGATTTCCGGTATTAATGGAGTGCGGAAAAAACTGGTTCCCCCCTCTGATTTGTTCAGCACAAATTTCTCACGCACTGACCGAGATTTGAAGCTAAGATGTGCTGTCAAAATGCCACCTAAGCTACGGAGGAGCCAGGTTAATGTATTCTGTTACAATATTAGCCGAGTTACGATTGAGACTAATGATAAATCGTTGTTTACATTAGTGATACGACGCGCAGGTCGCCTACAGGCGTCAACTAGAAAGACCTACACTCGGCCGCTCCGGAGGCCACACGATCATTTCATTAGTGATCATTACGACTAATATTTCTATCATGATTGCTTTGGTCATGACTACATTTTTTGTTGAGTGCGCAATTGGTTGACAGAAATAGTTGACGACGTCCTGCACTGTGAAACAGTTTCAACAAACATCCAAATACACAGAGCAGAAAACCAAGATGTTGCAAGCCCTTCAATTAAATATCGAGATATAGGTTACACTTTCTTAATTTCTTTTTCTCTTTTTACCACTTTGTGCCAGTCTTTCCTTTCTGCTTCGTTGCGTAGTGATACTATTATTGGTTGCCACCACGGTGGCCCGGGTTCAATTCCCAGCTCAAATGCGGTACACTCAGCCTCGTGAGGTAAATCTGAGAAGAGGTGGGTTCAATTCCTACCTCAGCCATCCAGGAAGTGGTTCTTCCGTGGTTTCCCATGTCTTCCGCAAACAAATGCCTGGATGGTACTGTACCCGTAAATTCGAGAAGATGCCTGTTGGGCATCCAAACAAAACCTGGATTGGTTTATTTCTGAATGAGCTCCGGAAAAATCCATCAGAAATCGCTCCAACAAGATCCTCGGGAATCAACACAGTATCGATCAGTGGTATCGTGGCTACACAACATAATACACTTGCTCAGAAGCACCTACCTTATAGTTTTCTCGGGGTCTCTCAGGGGCTTAGCTCCAACCTATAAATGAATCCGCAATACCACTGTTTCTAATTATATAAAAAATCACCAATAGATAACATAGAAAAACGAACTGGTAAATTTATTTAACAATAGTAAACTAATTCTAATATTTAATCATTAATTAACAACAATTAAATAAAAATAACACACACTCTCATACGTACTCCTCCACTACAACAAATACTCTATTAACTTTATGGTGCTGTAAGTTGAATATAAACTAATTTCGAAGGGCCGAGCCGGCTGTAACTATATAAACCGTTTAAGACAAATACCACGCGCACCATACATTCTTGAATAGCTGTATAAAAAGCTGGCACGCTTACTCGTAATGCACCTGGCTATGCGGGATGAATGACCCACTTCTGAATCAGCCGCGAAGTCATTTGACAACAGAGGACTGTGAGTTCTCCATCATAACAGACTGGCCTTGAGCGAAGCAGCAGGCATACACATCCCCACACTACTGTGCTCGATCTGTCAAGCGGACATTCGCCGTGTTAAAATCTACATTCTCCAATTACAAAACTCTTCACATCTCACACACATTTCAAACAATCTCTCTCAGATTTTAACGTTAGCATCCATGCATCCTCCCTCAACATTCGTGACTGCCGGGGTTCAATTATTCTTAACAATAAACAAATCATTCATTCCAATAACATACATTCAGCAACACCCTATATTTCATAAAAACATTGACCGAAAAATTATTTCAAAATTATTTGCTTAACTAAATAATTATGCTATTATTTACAAAGTTGAATCGATATAAGTAACGTTCTAAAGCAGAGTAATAGCTCTCTTTAAACAATAATCTTTCTCTCCCTGCTATATACAACGTGTTCTTCAAATATACTTTCATTAAACATTTACAAATGTATTTATACTGTACACACTTGGTCATTATTAGTGTTATTCATTCATTCATTCATTCATTCAGTCATTCATTCGTTTATTTGTTATAGACACAATCAGTCCAATGCTTCAATCATTTAAGTTCAAATGCACGTAAATACTCAAATCCTTGTTAATAAAAATTAATAAAGGTATTAGCAATAACCTGTGGATAATTACTTTCTCCAATTATTTTTTCGCTTACTAAAACTCTTGTCATTACTGCTAAAGTCGTAGATTTATATTCATATAGGAGTTCTCAATACACTGACTCCTCTTCTATGCAATGCCTTGATCTTATCAAAAGAACAATACTTCAGTAATTTCCTCCAATGTGGCAACACATTCACATCAGTGCACATATCTCCAGAAACCTCATATATCCACTGTATATGGTAATAAAAACTCATCTACTATGTCGTACAATTCTTAATACAGTCATTGTTATCAACATCTCTTCTGTAGGAACTTCATTTAGTTACTGGCATTATCTTCAGCATCATAACACACAATTGCTGGTATATTGAACTCTTCCTTAAGTTCTTAAAAGACACTTCCTTCAAATAAATGACGACCTCAGACAAGTCGTATATGACCTCCGTAAGTTTACTTCATAAAAGGTACTTAAATCTCCACAGTATATATCACATATACGATTAATAAAAATACTCTTCCGTCCACCTCTCTGATCTAGTTTTAATTTACACGTCTATGTAATATCGAGTTCACAATGCGACACGACGCCACATATTGTGTATAAATAACCACATATGTTATTTATCATGTCCATTAGAATTATATTTTGACTAAGATAATCCAGCTTCGAATCCCTGTCGTAAGATAAAAATTATCTTCTATCAAATTATTTTTCCTTAAAACAATTAAATGAAGAAAGCTGTTAGCTATCACAAATAAAGTAAGGATTGTCACTTTCGCAATGAGTCTCCATTCGATACAACGAATGTGTATGAGTATGACTTCTATCACATCCTGTTAAACAATTCTTATCAATGCGGCGTAAAGTTCATAGTAGTTATAATGATATAACAATATAATTCGTGGTTTCTTCTGATCTTGATGACTTCTGTACATTGAGGTGCCCAAATCAAATTACTTGAAAAAGAATTTAATTGGCAACTCTGAAAAATGTCTACAGCCATAACTCGAGATAAAATTCAAATCGTAGAATGTTAAAATGACTGGTCTAAAATAAGGAATACTGATTCCTTAAACAATGAATGTAAGTCAGTTCAGAAACTGATCCGTAGAATATAATGAAAACTGATGCAAAATGATCAACTCAAATGATCTTGCAGAATAAAATGTCGTTACACACATGAAGAAAAATAATGTCGAAACATGGAAATAGATAAAACATGGAGTAAAACCTTTGCTCAGAATGTCGCTATAAAGCTCTCAACAAACAAATAATTAACACAGCTACCTTATCGGACGATATCTAGAAGCTCAATGTAAGTATTTTGGGAAAATACTTAGGTGTTCCTCAATACAAGATACTGGGTTGGAACTCAGTTCGATTCCCCGGACCAGTAATCTCGAATAAGGAAAGACGTTTCCTCTCCGATAATCACCAACCTCCGTCTGGACTCGAATGACATCCATCTGGAAAATTCTTCTTTATTTCCGGGATCTTACCCTGGACATCTTGACAAATCTTCTTATGTTGCATCTTCTTTCGCCGTCATAGATATTTTTCAGTGTCATCATTGCGTAGAATCGTAGAGATATTCATATGGATAGTGTATGAAATATCTCTAGAGCGTGTAGTTGTTAAACAATGTTCGTATATTGACGTGAATGCACAAAAGTTGTAAGAGTACATAACGTCTACATTCTGAAGTATTCTGGTTAACGAAGCTACATGTTGTATCTATATATCTGCATCAGATATGTCCCACGCGCATAAAGTTCTTATCTCATCATCATAACATCGTGATAAATAACGAATAAGTTCTGATGAATGTTAGCAGTCATAGTGAAAATGTCTATACTCTGCTCCAAAATGTAAGTAAAGGCACTATTACCCACTTGGATAATGATCAATGCTGCCTTGCGTCAAGTAAAATGCTTTTCACCTTCGATTCCAGCACTTTTCTAAGTCACTTTTGAAATGCCTAAAACTTCAAAACTATACAACTTGTGATTCTTAAATCTGCACACGTACTAGAATACAGTTTGTACTGTAGGATAATACAACTGGCTTAAGTCTATTCTCACTCATCGCTGAGTTATTGCAATATTAAGAACTTGAAAACTATGCCTAGTTTCGAAGTGTGAAGATCTCCTATCTCGCCTCGGCGTTCGTGCTGTCTCCACGACTGGTCTCGCTACCGTACTCGTATAAGCCTCGGGATCTCGGTTAACCCAGTGAACACAAGTATCTTCTTAGAGGTCTGCCGGAATAAGAGCCTCGATGCTTGGATCTCCTTCTCCAAGTCAAGATTTTGGCGGCCATTTCTGACTCCCTCCAGAAATTTTAGCGCGCAGTTTAGCAATGCTTATAACTGCGTAATTAGACCTTTCAACTCCTTTGAAAGTCTCTATAATATTTTCCTTTAATTTTCTTCTCATAACCAATGAATAAAATATCCTTCTTGGGTCCTAAATGCTTAAATTATCCAAATAATCTAGTTGAAGTTATTCCCGTCTTCCATAAGAGCTCTCCTCATTGGTTGGGGCTTATGTCCAATGACATAAATTATAACATTAATTATAATATTCCTTAGCACGTTCCTTGTTGCTATGTCAATTTCAACGTTCTAGAAGCGTCCATTGCGCAAGATATCACGTGATCGGACTTTCCCACTGCCTCAAGCATGTAACACGACTCACTTGTGTCACAGTTCCAGGATTTATATTTGCTGGTAAAATTTTATCATGGGTTCGGAAAATATTCTAATTTAAGTCCAAAATAATTCAATTTTCGGGGGCAGTACCTAACTTAAGGCCACGGCCGCTTGCTACCCATATCCTACCTCGAATACAAATAGACACACTAGTGAAGATATCACGGTGACACATGTTATCAGACAAATTCTACACACTCCCAAGTACTCGGGGCTACATGATCGCAATGTTGCAAAGCCCATAAATAATCAACATCACTTATGTAGACTATTATATTATTTTAACTTATATACTTTCTACTATTACTTGACAACCTACTTCCATTTCGTTCCTCAACTGTCATCTATTAAGCACACTGAATAAATTCATTCCCAGAATTTTGCGGATAACCGGCTTCCCACAATATTTGAAAATGGAATAAAAGGTATTGTAGCTGAAAGCTACTCAGGTAACTCCCAGCGCACAGCAGGCGATTGTGGGTTCTAATCTGATCGCTACTGTAAGCCCTCTCATTAAAATAAAAGAGATTGCATTACAGAGAGTTAAACCTTAACAGTGCCGCTATTTTGGTGGACGGCAAGTTCCGAATACAACGGGATTTGCGGGGTTGCGTAAATAATCTTTCACGTGGAATATTGGAGTAAAATTCAAGAGTTTAGATTATAAATATATATATATATATATATATATATATATATATAAGTCTATGTGTTTCTGGTTTGGGCTCTAGCATTCAAAAGTTAGGAAACATGAATTCTGTTCAAACATGTGACGTACATAAGGAGTACCTGGAGTTTATTTAGTCTTTCATGAGGATATGCCTAGTGTTCACATTTCCTGTGCGGCCCACTTTGACCTCATGAGGACACATCCTTTTCCACCACATTTCACCATTTACAAGAAAATCAGTATGATGCAAGAAGGGAGGATGTAGGTGAAATTTTCATGAAAATTTTCATTTTTTATTATCTGTAAAAATTGTATAGTTTCAAGTTTATAATCCCAAAGTTTCAGTGCTGTACTTCAATTCTAAGGGCGTCAAAATAATCGAAACGTTATGGCACCACGCCCCCTATTTTGCTGTCACCAGTACAGCTGGACAGAAATCCGTATATATCTTGCCACTCTGACCGTCATTGCGAGGAAATGATTGATATTATTCGGAAGGCTGTGGACAAGATTGTGGCTGTTCCGGCTCTTTGTTGTCAAGTAACCATGGATACCACGGGGTTAATAAATGTGTGTTACCTGTGATAAGCGTTTCTGTCGAATATATTTTCCAGTTGTTGATTAGGTTCTATAGGCTACTGGTTTTTAACGTAATAATGGGGAGAATAAGTGGTAGAATGTTTAAAAGAGTGGAAAGGAATATGATTCAACGTGCAGGTACCGGTACAGTGAAGGGAATTGTCCCGCAAATTTTGAATAGGAGTGCATCGACAAAAAAATCAGTGAGGGTAATTTACCTGACACTAGCTCCTAAGAAACTTCTAATTGTTGTTTCAGATTAATATACATCTAACTACTTAGTTATTGAGGATTTAAGGGCGGAACTACGAGGCCATCTGTGAAGCAATTCATAACAGCTGTACATGTACCAATTGTGGTTCAAAGTCTATGAAATTGTATGATGATGGTACAGAAAGGATTGGCATCATTAGCACACTACATGTTGTTTATGAGAAGTGCTAAGCAGACAGTAAGTTTAATGCATCCCTTATAATCAAATGGCTTTATGATGCTTAAATTAGATTTTGCTACGGAATGAGTTGCCTAGGTGTGGGAAGGTGAGCTAATTTATTTTGTGGCTTGATGAATAAGCCACCACCTGTCAATCGGTTTACAGATCTCAACACAAGATTGCTAATTTCCTTGGAAGAAGTTGCCAAAACAAACTTACTAGCAGCAAAGGAACTAGTGATTAGGAGTATGGATATGGCCTGCACTGAAAACTTCAGCTCTAGGTATTGCATTATAATATGAAAATAAAACTTCAAATTAAGTTTCCCGTAAATGACATTTCTTCACTTATAAGGTGCATATTCTCAGACACTACTGCATATAAAGCAACGAAACTTGGTATTCTCCTTCTTAATAGGACTGTGCACAATCCTGTGTACCAGAATTTTAATTTTTGGCCTATTATAGAAGTTATGATATGGATAAAATAATTTTCATGCAGATTTTTTTGTAATAATATTATTTTATTTTTTATTTGAGTAATTTAAAAGGTATCAAAATTCTGTTGCACAGGATTCTAAGTTGAGTCCGTTTAAATCTGTGATAAAAATATCAGAAAAAAATATCCAGTAGTTCTGCAGAAAATGCACCATAAAAATGCAGGAAGAGAAAATTATTTATTTTTGTGTATTAAGATTCTATGATCATATTCAGTTACAAATGAAATGCAATATCAAGCAGCATGTTAACAATAAGCATACAACATATGAACTAAATATCTCTAAAAATGTAGGAGATATGGACATTTATCTACGGCCATGTTTTTTACCTACATCCTCCCTCGGACAAGACTCCATGGATGATGTAATAATTTTAACATGTAATAAGAGAAACTGTTGGGAGGGGCAAATGACCTTGCTGTTCCACCCCTTATCTTCAATAACTAACTGACTAACTAAACTATTGGGATAGACATCTACGTACTAAAAAGATTCATCGAAATAGTTAAATATCAGAATTCATTTACGGATTTCTTCCAGTCCGCTTAATACGTTGTAGATTCATCTTAGGTGAATTGCAAGTTTTAATCTACGTGTTGAATAAATATCGAACAAGTAGTTCTGTGAAGAACTAAATAGCATGTGTTCATGTATCCGACTGGCTTTGTCCATTAAAACCCTCCCCGTGTATTAAAAGGATTTTACATGTGGTATAATATACTAAATAACTCTTGATACACGACCTATGTCATCACCTATACCATTGCATTGAGAAAGTACCTGCTAGAATATACAACTTTCAGTACCGGTAAATAAGACTCCTCTCGCGAGATGGCATCTTTCTGTAGCACGTCACGGGACTTAGCCTACATTTATGTAAAGTCAAATGCACGGCTTCCCTGATTTACGGAAAGTAAACTACTGATTATAGTGCCATTATATTACGATTATTGTAATAACGTATCATAGGAATCGTATATTTAATCATTTTAACAGGGTACATAAAATAAAACAAGAAAGTTTTAAAATTTCGAAGGAATTACACATTCAATTCTTGAAAATAATTTGTACTAAGCTCTAAATAAGGATTCTCTGTTCTTAGCATCACTGCTCTCGGGTGATTAGATCGCTGGAGAAAATATCTGAAACATTTGAAAATCACTAGGCCACCATGTTGTGTTTTTGTTTATCAGAATTTTTGGTAAATCACATATATGTACTTAGTTAACATTTCTCTTCACCATAAAAACAGGTTGATTGCTTAAATAGCTTCGAAGATATTCTGAACCGGCAAATTAGATTGTATGGACGCTATGTTGGATTGTTTCATATATAGGCTATAGAATTATATGCCAGCAAATGGAAATTCTACTGATAGTTCATTATACTCTACCCTTGTACATCAGGCCTTCAGAACAGGGTTCTGCCATCGGGGAGTGTACGGTACTCTACTTGAAAAATAACTGTTCTGGATGTACCCCCAGGAAGATCATTAGGGCTGATTAATAAATCATTACACAGATTTCAAATAAAATGTTCAAAAATTTTATAACTTAAACCACACATACAATTAATAATGAATAAATCCCCCAAAAAGTAATAAAGTGAGAAATTATGATAATAATAATAATAATAATAATAATAATAATAGATTATATCAATAAATCAATTAAATCAACCAAAAATCATAAAAGAAATCAATAAATAAATATTAGATGAATACTGGATTAATGAAATCCATTTAAGGCCAATTAATCATAATCAGAATGTTGAATAATCATATAATAACATTAATTAGAATCAGAATTGTGTGATTACGAAATTAAATCAACTATCTTTCAATCAAGCATACCACTTGATGAATACCATAATTATAAAAGAAATCAAATCATAATGAAATTAAAGAAATGCTTAATTAAACTTGGCACCACAATTATCTCAATCAGTGTAACAATCAGATTCCATCCACAAATTGTATACTATAAGTGGTATGGTAGAATGTCAGTAGTTTCCATGACCACCATAAATTCATTATAATGCAAATGTTTAATTAATCGTAATTATGCATTATGTGTGCCTTACATTAACTCAACATTTGCTTCAAATCATATTTAAGTAGTTAATCATTATTTCAACATCTTAGAATATTACGACAATATATTCTGTCATCTATTTATGCATATTCTGAACATAAACCATGTATTTTCTGTACATTATTTATGCATACTCTGAACATATCTTATGGAAGCGTTTTGAACATACAGTACAGTACAGTATTTTATGGAAGCATTATTTGGAAAATATCTACAAGTTCTACAATATTATAAACATTATTGAGAGACATTTATAACAAGTTAGGCGCAAATTCTTACGTTCGACAACACAACACACGAACCATAAACCCATTGCCCTGTCGAGTAATTCATGGATATTTGGTTAACTAATTTTATGTAAAGGTGCGACTGGGAACAAAAAATACTACTTCAATAATGGTAAACATCCTTTTACAAAATGTAAAAGGGAAGCACAATCAAAATCGAGAAATAACACGGCAATCCATTATTAGAAATCAAAATAATATTCATAATCAACCCCCTAGCTAATAATCGTATCACATCAATACATTATCATTAAACAACGGTGAATGTTCTTCAATCAATTCTCCGACCACTGAAGTAAGCATAACTCAAAACTGTATATACAATACACGCCTAATAAGGTCACAACAATCTCATGGGTCGGCTACTCCTGAGTACCCGTTCCTATCTGAGTAACTCTATCTTGTAGATCACGTTCTTACAGACCCAAAGCATAATTGTTTAACAATAATCGAGGAAACACCCTCAAGATAATTTTAAATATTTCAATAAAAAAACAATAACTATTTTCCAGGACCGAAGATAATTATGTTATGAGCCGAAGACCCCAAGGTTGCTACGAAGTAGCACCCTTCCATAATATCAAATTGACCAGGCAAAATAAATACTGTACTTTATAAACCAAGGACCATATGGTTTGAATATACCGTACCCTTACATAATATCATACTGGGACCGAACCAAAATAACTATCGCTGCATATCATTCCAAATACTTGCGGTGATATGCTGACACGGACTGGCACTCACCATGAATGAGGTCCCGTTAATACGACCCTGGAATTGAAAGCGAGCTGCTCCCAGTAGCGGTGTGCTAATTCCTTACCTCTTGATGATTATTGTAGCGTGAATTCCTTACCTTCTTTCTTCTGTGCGATGCGATCTCATTCGAATATAAATTAATTATTCCTATTAATTCAATTAATTATAGCACTCTTTTACCTGTGTTCGCAGGCCACTAGGTTTCGCGTATTATTCTCGTAGATTCACATATATATTACTGGCGCTTACCTCAGGATTTATTACCTGGCATTTATAACTTAATACTCTTTTATTCTCATCGAAGATCACTTTTCCTACGTATTCCGGCGCTTACCTCAGGACTTAATACCTGGCATTTATAACTTTATTCATTTCATATTATCGTAGATTATTTCACTTATACATGTATATTCAATGCATGGGCCTATTCAATCGTATTTCAACGCAGATTGTTACTTACGTATTCCATCGTAGATCATTACTTGAGATGAAAATCCACAGCCTGCTTCCAGACGACCGACCGGATCAGGGAATGCAATGAATGAAGCCACCATCTAGTGGCGAGGATATGAATTGTGCCGGATGATTAAGTGGATGTCAGATGAAATGAAACGACAGTGGAGATTGTTGCTGGAATGAAATTTGTGACAGGGAAAACCGGAGTACCCGGAATAAAACCTGCCTGCTCCCGCTTTGTCCAGCACAAATCACACATGGAGTGACCGGGATTTGAACCACAGACCCAACGGTGAGAAGCCGGCGTGCTTCCGCCTAAGCCACGGAGGCTCGCATCATTACTTCTACCACCTTATTTATATGGGCATAATATCATTCGCACATAATAATAATAATAATAATAATAATAAGTAGTGAAGCTAGATTCATCTATCATTCGCTCTTAAGTACTTCACACTATTGCATGCTACTTATTTAAAGTTTGGTTATTACTACACAGTAAAACTACACACATCAAAAAAAGTTTTGCATCACCTCGGTTCCCAGATCTCCGGCATATAGACGTTGACTGTGTATATTGTATCCAAGATACAGTCCCTTTGACTGTTCATAGATGTCACTAAAACTGCTCAAAGATGTAAACAACCATGCATGAGCAGGGCCTATTAGACGGAGGGGGTACGACAGCCGATCAGTTCCAGTCATTCCACCAGGACGAAGGTACGCTGCTCATGTTGTCTGTAGTTCTACCATGCCTAGAAGGTCAATACCGCAGTTCGATCGCGTCCGCATTGTTACTTTGTGTCAAGAAGGGCTCTCAACAAGGGAAGTTTCCAGGCGTCTCAGAGTGAACCAAAGCAATGTTGTTCGGACATGGAGGAGGTACAGAGATACAGGAACTGTCGATGACAGGCCTCGCTCAGGCCGCCCAAGGGCTACTACTGTAGTGGATGACCGCTACTTACGGATTGCCGCTCGGAGGAACCCTGACAGCAATGCCACCATGTTGAATAATGCGTTTCGTTCAGCCACAGGACGTCGTGTTCAACTCAAACTGTGCGCAATAGGCTGCATGATGCGCAACTTCACTCCCGACGTCCATGGCGAGGTCCAGCTTTGCAACCCCGACACCATGCAGCGCGGTACAGATGGGCCCAACAACATGCTGAATGGACCCCACGGAATTGGCATCACGTTCTCTTCACCGATGAGTGTCGCATATGCCTTCAACCAGACAATCGTCGGAGACGTGTTTGGAGGCACCCTGGTCAGGCTGAACGTCTTAGACACACTGTCCAGCGAGTGCAGCAAGGTGGTGGTTCCCTGATGTTTTGGGGTGGCATTATGTGGGGCCGACGTACGCCACTGGTGGTCATGGAAGGCTCCGAAACGGCTTTACGATACCTGAATGACATCCTCCGACCCATAGTGCAACCATATCGGCAGAATATTGGAGAGGCATTTGTCTTCATGGACGACAATTCTCGACCTCATCGTGCACATCTTGTGAATGCGTTCCTTCAAGGTAACGACATCGCTCGACTACAGTGGCCAGCATGTTCGCCCGACATGAACCCTATCGAACATGCCTGGGATATGTTGAAAAGGGCTGTTTATGGACGTCTTGACCCACCAACCACTCTGAGAGATTTACGCCGAATTGTCGTTGAGGAGTGGGACAATTTGGACCAACAGTGTCTTGATGAACTTGTGGATAGTATGCCACGGCGAATACAGGCATGCATCAATGCAAGAGGACGTGCTACTGGGTATTAGAGGTAGTGGTGTGTACTGCAATCTGGACCACAAATGCTGAAAGTCTAGCTGTAAGATGGTACAACATGCAATGTGTGGGTCTCATGAGCAATAAAACGAGCTGAAATGTTGTTTGTGTTGATCTCTATTCCCTTTGTATTTAACGGTTCCGGAACTCTTGGAACCGAGGTGATGCAAAACTTTTTTTGATGTGTGTATATAATTCAGTTCATCACTTTAACCATGGTCCTTAAATAGCTTACTAAATCCTCGGATATTCTTTCATCCGGTATGAAATTACATAAATACATCTGGTAATTAACAAATCAAATCTATTGCGAAATGAAGCTCTATCAAATACCATGCTTTGTTCTTCCTTATTCAGGACAAAAATGCAAGGGTAAAATTCTATACACACTTACAAACATAGTAACATCCTAACGTGTGCCTCCCTATACTGATACGATTCTCAAATTTATTTACGCTAAACTTCAACACCTTTACATTTTTTTTAGCGTATGGCTTTTAGTGCCGGGAGTGCCCGAGGACATGTTCGGCTCGCCAGTTTTTGTAGCTGCTTTGAGACGGACACCCAATGGGTGAGCTACAAGTACCGTTGGGGAGGAAAGTTGGAATGGAAGGTCGAGGAGTTGGAAGGTAGCGGCTGTGGCCTATTGTTAGGGACCAACCCCGGCATTTGCCTGGCAGGAAGATGGGAAACCAAAGAAGACCATCTTCAAGGTTGCCGGCGGGAGGATTCGAACCTCCTCGCCTCCCGGATGTGAGCGACTGCCAGCAGTCATGCCGTAACGACCATGGCTAACTCACCCGGTACCTTTACATTAACTCTATTGGATGAATCACCACACATACTGATTGGACAACCAAATGAAATATCTTAAATCTTAATGTGCAAACATAAAAAATAACCTGCCCTTATGAATTCAGTTAACATCTGATCACTTTTGTGATACTTTCAATGGTTAGCTTGGCCCATTTGTCGGTCAAATTTTGTTTCTTGTTACCGAGATCCCCGAATAGTAATTATTTCCTTGTAAACGTATTAATTGCTTAAACCTTATGCATAATCTTGTTATCAATCACTTATTCATAGATATTATAGTTCTCACCTTGAGTGTTCCAGTCGCTCGCTACCTCAAGCGTCCTCACTCCCGACATACAGGGCATCTACTGGTTGATCCGCTGTCCGCTGAGTAGTGTCGACTGTCGTCACCCTGACTTTCGTTCGACCAATGGCAGGTTTTTGTCTGGTCGGGCGATCTCCAGCTTCGAGATGGTTCCATGATCCCTATTTAAGACGCCACTTGCTGGCGTTCTTCACCACTTCTGATCAATCATCACTTCTGATCACTTCAACCTGCTGGTCACCGCTACTGCATCTCATGACACCATCGCTAGTCTCTACGCTACCTAGCAGCTACGTCACGAGATCTGCACCATGACGTATTGCTCAAGATGGCAAGAATAATTGCCAGCTGTTGTACTTTTCACCTTCACCTTAGATGGGATACTTGGATTCGTCTTTCGAAATACTGCTGGATCATCACTTGGAAGCTATAAATGTCATTCCTTCGCAAGAAAAGAAGAGAAAGTTGACATTTTCATCAATGGTGTACATATCTCTAGGCCATGTACGCCTCCTTCTGAAGAAACCGTGAGGACTTTTAAATCAACATTTATGCTAGCTGGAACTTTTAAGGAGCTGGCTCTTCAAAGATAAGTTTAATTTTATGAAGCATTTAAATTATACTAGTTATTTTATACTCTTAATCAGTTTCATGGTTCTCTCTTTTTATAAAGTGCATTTTTATATGTTAAGCTCAACTTCTCTCCAATTAAACAAGCTTGTTTCATTGATATTTCCTTAATCTGGGTTTCTGTCATCAGGCCCTCACACTTTTGCTCCATTTATAATTGTTCATTTCTGTGATAAGCACTTTCATTCATTCATGCATTCATTCATTTATTTGCAATGGGGGGTGTGTCCCCCGGTGGCAAATTGGATATACATAACAAATACATAATTATACATAACAATACATAATTATACATAACAATTCAATAACAATTATACAACAATTAAACTGGAGTATTTACACAAATAGTCAGTCTTTTCTTAAACACACCTATATGTTTGGGAAAAGGCTCTAAGACTGCGGCAGGTAGAGAGTTCCAGTTATCAATGGCACGGTTTACAAAAGAATATTTACCATAATTTGTTCGCTGTGGTCGGCCCTTAACTTTGAAAGGATTAAGTGCAATTTGTTTATTGATTATAAATTTATTATTAGAAATAAAAATTGTTAATGTATTGCTACCTATATTGGTTTTCTAGTCACGTATTTCATGCCCACTACCCCGCACCGCTTCAGTCTAATTTTCTTGACCACAGTAGTTATTTTGTCCAGGCTTTCGCCTGATGCGTTCCGTTCTCCCGTATGGGGAAGTTTTAGGGCAGAACTTATTCTCCAACATCCATGAATTATCGACAAGAGAATAATCAGATTATTGTACTTATCATATTTCTCCAATCCACTTCATCTCGTACATGAGTCGACCTGGGCTCCACCTCAGCGATGTAGCACATGGTGGCGGTAATATGGAACGTACCCATAATTGTTCTCCATTCCATAAATCACACTTTCACAATACACTTAATGAAAACAGCAAGTGGGCATCACAATAACTTCCTACACTTTGTTTACAATCTTTTTTTCACTAAAGCAAGTTACATCTGAGTACATGAATTATGATATAATTGACAATATCTATCATGTACAATTCGTCATACTTTACAATATGGTGCTATCATCCTCGTATACAAAATCTTGCGGACCGGGCGTGATTACAACTCTCGCAGAAGTACACTTCACCCTTCTGTCAACACGTCTATATATTCCTTGATGGTGACACTTCACAGTTTAACACTTATATATATCTGTGCTCCGATATTACAGACACTAATAAATCTTGAACTCAGCTAAATTCTACATAAAAATATGGCCTTCCACAAAATATGATCACGATCAGAATCCGATCAAAGACTATATTACATAAAAACAATGCTTCGGTTGTACTATATTTTTAATTGGGGACGCTATGCGCACTCTATCACACAACTCAACGTTGCCATAATTCGTCGCGCGCAGGACTATTTTACTCAAAGCAGATCTCTTGATGTGGAGACATTTAATTTGATCATTTTAAATTCAAAAATCCCAGCGATTTTTCATTCCATGATAGGCTTTTCAAATCATTCCTGCATTATTCCGGTTCCTTGGAATTTATAAAAATGTGTGTTTTGAGGGTGGGGCTAATGGATTTCTCCGCACCAGCCATGGTACATTCTGGACTTCTGGCGATTTTCTGACAAGAACTCGTGAGTGCATCTGTACTCACGGAGACGAGTAAACAACACACCACCCTACTGCTACCCTTATTGTTCAAGGACCATATATCTCCACTTGTGCAGGCAGCTAAAATCTTTCGCGGGTCGAAAACCTTGATGTTACGCCCTTTAAAACAACAAATATCATCATCAATCTTTCGCAATGCTTGCTGTCTTCAGCATGGCAGAAGTTTCCTGGCCAAAGATTATTATTATTATTTTTGAATGTTTACATTTCCAGGCCATGGTCTAACTTTTACACTAACATTGCTTCATAATATACAAAACTTGGTCTTGGTTTATGACCATAGGCCAATGGCACAATACCATGATACACTTCTATTGCCTGATAAGAAGTCTACATAAGAAATAAAAAGTAGATCTTAAAGAATTTACACAGTCGTCATTTTTAAGTTCTCATAAAATTCCATTAAATTCCAAGTCATTATATTAAGGCTGTGCTAAGTTTCACAGCACTCGGATGAAAAGTTGCGAGAAAATTCCATTTAAATATTTAATTTCGTGTCGACGCCTTGTTGGATTTGAGCTCAACAGGTTTTTATATTATACTAGATGACCCGACATACAGTAGGCTACATCGTTCTGTCAAAATGAATGACAATGTATTGAACTCCAATTCAGTCTGTACTGCACGCAAGAATCAGAATAATGCAAATCACTACAGTACATCATCGATATGCAATGAGTAAATTTTGTACTGCTACCAAATATTACTAAGAAACTAAGTGTATTCAGTAGCTGCAATATTAATATCTTCATGGTGACTAAGGGAATGCTCAAAAGGATATCAGCATATCACTACCCAGAAATAACCCTGACTGACTCTTGCATAGATGGAAACTGTTTGGCATGTTTTCAAATCCCTCACTGAGCCATAATTATCGACTTATTTGATAAGTTGATGCCGTAAAGATAATGTGCCAAAACGTAGTCTTCCTTCTTCGGGTCAAATAATTATCATAGAAAGCACTGATTACAATCAACACTATGAAGATAAAATTTCGTCAAAAGAGATGCTGTTTTCACTGATGTAAGCGTGTTCCTCACATGATCACAATTCTTGGGTGTGGCAAATAATCTATTGCCACATAATGAAATTTTGTGAGGTTTGAAGCCATTTTTCAGTGTTGCCTAAGTAAACAAAATGTTGGTGCTTTTCAGTCGGTCAACACGAATGTACCCAAAAAGAGCTGGGTTATGTATTAATCCTGAAATAAATTACATGAGATTAATAAATACACTAGGATGACCAGTTTCGATCGTCAAGCGATCATAATCAGATCCATCACACTTAGGCTATAACATCTATGTTTGAGAATACAGGTGAAAAATATTTACAATATGTACAATTATTTAGTTGCAGTATTGGTAATGCAACTGTCGGTGTATGCTAAATGTAGTATATCTAATGTTAGCTGAAATGCTAAAATGGTGATAAAAATCCGGAGTTTGGGGTGATTATATGGTTATAAAAATCAGCTATGGTTATACTGTATTAATACAGGCTGATACTTATCCGGTTGTCTTCCTGACTGGGACTTCGAGTAGTTTCGTGTTCACTCTGGTACCAGTTTTAGTCAACTAACCAGGGTGTTAACTCAACGAAACTGTTTTTTCCTTTCTCCCCCCTTTGTTGCTGTGTGCTTTCTGAGGTCAGTGCTATGTTTATTTGTGTGCCGTTACCAATTCTAGATAAGAATGTATGTTATTGAATACAGGATGATCTACATCTATTAAAGACCGTGGAACTGTCTTCGCCACGCGTGGGCTAAAAAGCCATTCAACTAAGAGCTGCTCGGTCTATTGAAGACGTCCCGGCACCTTTAATACTGCCGCGCATACCGGCCTAGGTTTATTGCAGAAATAAGTACATAGTACACCTGATCCATATAACATTTACCTATTAACCACCGCAAGCTTATAACCCCCCCCCCTTTTTTATCTAGCTTGGCTGTATCGCTAAGTTGTGTCTTGTTTCATACAGGGTGTGTTTTTAGTAGAGTGAAAAAGGGTGAACTCTCCATAAAAGTGTGTTCATTTAGATTGTTGGGATTGTTTCGTTTGGCTAGGTGAATCTCGATTGCTTCCTGTATGTCGAGAGCTCTGCCTTTCGATTCGCGATGAATTATTTTTAGGTCAGTCTCGATTTTAGTAAGGCTGTGCCCCGTGTCACACATATGTTTGCACACGGCTGAAAGTGTTCCGTATCTTATCGCATTCCTATGTTCATTATAATGTGTATCTACTCGTCTTCCACTCTATCCAATGTAATTAGCTTGACAACCAGTGTCTTGGCATGCAATAGAATATACCCCTGGCTTTGAATACGGGCTTTGTTTATTTAGATTACTATTTTGCAGGTGCCTCCCGGTCGTATTGTTCGTTGTGAATGCTATGTTTATGCCTTGCTTTTTGGAAAGATTAGTGATTTCATATGTGTTCGTATTCACATAGTTGAAGAGCGCAAAATGTTTCTCTTTACTGTCCGGTTTGGGAATCGTTTTATCTTTATTTTTATGTTTGGATATAATTTGGTCTATTATACTTGGCGGGAAATTGTTTTCCTTTGCTATTTGCTTAGTGGTTGTTATTTCCTTATTATAGTTGTCTTTTGACATGGGTATGTTTAAAGCCCTGTGCACCATTGAGTTGAACCCCACTAATTTGGGCGTACTGGGGTGATTAGACTGATTATCGATTGTATGCGAGGTTTGTGTAGCTTTTCGGAATATGGAATATGAAAGTTCGTTATATTTTCGTACAATGGTTATGTCGAGATAATTTATTTTTCGGTCTGTTTCGGATTCCTTAGTGAATTTGATTGAGTGGTGTAGGCTATTAATGGATTGGAGAATTGTTTCTTCGCTTGTTAGTTCAGTATCGTAGATGCAAATTACATCAACTACGTATCTTTTCCATATTACTATTCCCTTTGTTGAAGTCTTTTCTAAGAACTCACTTTCTAGTGCATTAATGAAGGTGTCAGCAATTAGTCCGCTTAGTGGTGATCCCACCGCTAGGATTTTCTGTTTGTGTGTCCATTTTATTGTCGAATTGAAACACGTTTTGGCTGAGGACGACCCTCAGTAATCTCACAATCTCTTCGTTTTCTTTTGCCGAATTGTTGGATTTTAAGTTGTTTTCGATGGTGTTGATTGCATCAATAATAGGAATATTGGTGTACATGTCAGTTACATTGAAAGATACAAGCCTCAAGCTAGGATTCATTTGTAGGGTGTTCAATGCTGCTACTAATTCCGTTGTGTTCTTTACAGAGTTGGTTTTGTCGTTGGAAAGACGGTGTTTTAAGATTTTTAGAAACTCTTTGCTGATTTTGTAATTAGGAGCATTCCTACAATTGACTATTGGTCTTATTGGGCACTCCTTTTGTGTATTTTAGGTTGTCCCCTCATTGACTGTATTTTCGGGATCATGTTTATTAGTTTTGATTTTTCAGTTTTGGTCAATATGTATTCTGTTTCTTTTAATGCACTTTTTATTTGATTTTGGAATTTGTTGGTGGGGTCTTTTGCTAATTCCTTGATTTCGTTGTTGTTTAGGAATTCGATTGTTTTTTCAATGTATTCTGTTTTATTCAAAATTACTGTGCAGGAAACATCATCTCTACAATGAAAGTTAAGTATCTACCTAAAAATGTTAAACCATGTTTTAACGGTTTTAAATAGGATGCAAAAGCTTTAATGCATTTTATAGGCAGTGTTTGAATTTTGGAATACTGTGCAATATTGTGCAATCTCCTAACTGCCCGTCGTGGGATGTATTTGTCTTGCCAAGCTAACTAAGCTCGCTATTGAAGCATGACATCTCTTACTTTTTGTACGAAATAAGGGGATACTTTCCCTGCATGGAGGGATGTTTGCTAAACTAATAGCTATCTGAAAATAACTTTTCTTCCTACGTGGGACTCCTACTTGCTCTATACAACTGTAATTACATCTTTGGAAATTTCCATTCGCAATATACTCCAAATTACAAAAGAACTACAGTATACTCAACAACGTCAACTTACGGCTATTCCAATTCCAATTGAACTATATTAACCGCAACATTAAAACTCTACAACGTCAGAAACTTGTTAAAGTTCAGCTCAGTGCATCGACATAATCTGCAATAGTGACTTTTTTTTAAATATCCAACAAACTTAAGTGCTACAGAACAGTGTCCATCTAACGATCTTCCGCGACGCGTATAACGATAAAATTGGACAGACTTTAAATCCCAGACTTCCCGCATTCCCATTTTCCTTTACTAACAATTTAGGGTAATTTAAACTATTTTCTTGTAACTCAACGAGGCTTAGTCTAAATATCCTCCCTCCCATCTTTTCAGGTACCACATTTCGTAATTACTATAGAAATCCTCTATGTGGTTATAAATCCACCTTTTAAGACGCCTTTGCGTTTTCCTGCTGCGTTCAGGAATTTTGAATTTGTTATTTTCCAATTGTTAAAACGCTTGTATTTACTCTTATGTAATCCAGGTTTCACTAACGTGTCCTGTACTATTTGAATTTAGCATCTCCTAATTTCTGCATAAATATTCTAAGTGGTTATAAATACATTTCTTAATCCCTTTATTTTCTTCTCCTGCTGTGTCCAGGAATTTAGAATTACTCACTTATAGTCTTTTTGCTTACTACAAAAGCATTCTTATAAAGCATTGGTATTCTGCCTAACCAATCTAAAGAAATATTTACGTATTTCTAAACGAAATATCCACCAAAATTTTAAACTTTTTATTATTGTTGTTATACTGATGGTCCCAGACCTTTTAATTGTACGTATTATTCGAAAACCCTTGTGAGGGTCTTTAGTATTTTGCCATAGGTCTAAGACCTTCAAATTGTTCTAAAACACTTCTTAATTGTAAAAAGTGTTCAAAGTCTATTGTTGTTGAAGCAATTAAAATTGCAATAATTTCTTGGATTTACATTAACTTGCTCTATGAGCTGTTAGGCATGACCTTCCTTTCCCTATCTTTTCTTTCAAATTACTATTACATTCAAAGAAACAATCAAAATTACTGAATGATAAGTTTACTACAAACTCAATCACTTGATGCCTTTAGAGCAAATCTTCTGCAAACATCGCTCAAAAGGTTTACTTTAGCTACTTTAGCTAATTCTAGTGAATCATTCAAGGCAAGTATAGCTTGCTCAGCCAGCTTCCTACTTGAAGCGATTTCCGCTTTGCCCTGTGACTCACTGTTTAGAATTTTGGTTTTGTTCAAGTTAGGTTGGTTTCTAACCCTTTCTAAACATTTAGTCGGCACTCTGCTGGGTAAGAGTTTAGCCTTCTTTAAACGCAACGATTGGTTCTTTTCAACAATTTCTAATAATAATAATAATCTTACTGAAAGCTCTGAAAGCGATTTATTTCTGTCCACTCTGGGGGCATATGGTCTCTCTCTCAGGGATCCGACCGTGGTGGGGAATACAAATACTCCTGTTCATATCAATATCTTCAAAATATCAGAATTTTCCCAAAAAGATTTCCTTTCAGATAAGAAAAGGTATAATTCAAAATTCCCTTGTTTGTGTTCCCTCGCAAGCGAGCGGTGTACCTACATCCTACATAATACCCAATTTCCTGTACGGGAGGGACGGAGCATTCAGCGCCTGCCTGCCGGCAACCTCAGCTAGCGTTTCTCGCACTATTACGCTCTCTCATAGGAGCTCGCTTTCTCGCCTTGCGTCAACAAGCCTTGATCAAAACTCTACTGTTTTTAATTATCTTACTATATTACTTCTTTTGTTTTGGATTCTTTCCCTTCAGCCGAAAGATCTTTTCCGCTCCCTAACCTTTTCCTTTTTTTTTTCAAATCATCTTCCCTCCGTTAGTGTCTAAGCTCAGGCTTAACCTTCCACTCTCCTGCTGTGAAGCAAGGTCCCAAAGCTGTTGAACGTAGAGCCTGAGGGTTCGCTCCCCATGTTGAACCTATCAACTTCCACATTATGCTATTCCTTGAACTGATCTTGCACTTCCATTCTCTACAATGTTTCCAGAAGCTCAGGGTAAGATCAAGCTTAATTCCCAAAAATCGAGGCGTTTCACAGCTTTCGAGTGTCACTCCTTTCCAGATAACATTCAACTTTCTCCGGGCCTCTCTGTTGCGTAGATGAAATGCGCATACTTGTGTCTTTCCAGGGTTAGGTTTCAGGTGATTCTAGGTGTAACAATTGTCTAATCTCACAAGAGCATTGGACAGTTTTCCCTCCACCTCTTCAAAGCTCCTACCCAGTACAACAATAGCAGTGTAATCCGCATAAATAAATCGCCTGGCCTCTAAATATTCTTATTCTTATTGAATGTCCCATAGGTTAATGTTTGTCAATAGGCTTTGCCAACATACAAAATGTCAGTTTGATAGCTGTATTAGGTTCGTCGATATCGAGTACCGAATAAATATTTCGGATGGCCGCCATGTTGGATTGTTATACATGTAGGCCTCAGAGTTTTGTACCATTAGATGAAGATAATTTTGTAGGTATATTATTCAAACGTTGACTTCGATCACATGATTAGGACACAAGAAATAAAAACTTCTTTTTAAATTTCGCACAGCCGCCATCTCGAGGTTATGAAAACGATTGAAATAAATTAAGTGCTAGTGGATTACCATTTGTATAAGCATTTACCGAACGAAATTTCAGTCCGCTCAGATAGTTAGATGGCGAGAAATGTCTATTTAAATGTTTCAAATTTGCTTGGCTGCCATGTTGGTTTTGTAATTAACAGGTTTTTGAAAGTGACATAAGTAAACTGATGGTAGTGCCCCTTATTACCGTACACAGTTTCAGGGTGATATCATTAACTGAAAGGTCCGCGGGAAGACGGGGAATGTCACTCAAAATGTAAAATCGAGATATCAGTGCGATCTGGTAGGCCTCTTTGCGACGTATTGAAGGCACAATTGTGTCTGGCTAGGAATAATGAGGGTCGTGAGAGAATGGCGTTTCAAGTTGACGTGCACATACAAGTACATTCAGTATAAGTAATGAAACTTTAAAACTCGTCTCATGAACATTTCACATTATTTGACATTCCCTTTCCTTCCCGCGCACCCTTCAACTATGGTGGAGATATAGAATGCCAGTGAAATATTTTTCTCGACCGCCATGTTGGATTGGTGAAACATATTAAAATTTGAAGGGCACGGTCGAAGTAAGACGAAGTAGTAGTATGTACTTACCGAGTTTCATTGAAATCGCTCTGGCCGTTTAGATTTTATTGTGGGGACACACACACACAAACGGACAAAGGGTTATCTCATAAGCCTTTTTTGACATCAACTGAAATAGGCTAAAAATACGTTATCGAGTTGGAAGTCAATTTACAGTGTTAAAGAAAATTGAATTCCAGCGTAGAACATCATTGGAGACAAGGCGACGCACGTTTACCAAGTACGGTACCACGTTTCACATCAACCGTAACCTTTAATAAAGGGATTATTTGTTTTTGTTTTTTATGATGATGTTTTACATTCATTTCAGCTGATTTGGATACCGTGGTCATCATCCCCGTGCACTTTGATGTACGCTATGTGTAACTGCAAATATTAGGGTCTAGGATTGTAGTAAGCACCTTGGAAATTGTTATATGGCACAATCCCGGCATTCTTGCAAGGAGTATGGAACATTGTGGGGAAAAACCATACTAAGGGTTGTCAATATCATCACTGGGATTCAAACGTTCGATCTCCAACTTATCGTGCACGGGTATGCTCAGAGGTAATAAAGCGATTGGATGTGAATGTCACACGCAACTAACATCAAGATAGTGGTGAGCGTGTGCCTGCTACATAGAGGTATGGGGTGCCAAGTCGTCAAAGGAGACAAGGGGCATTGTGCCCTGTAATGGGTAAATGCAGCAAGTCCGAATTCGGGCACTCACAGCGGACATCCTGAGTGTGGTTCTTCCTTAGGATTTTCTGTACTCCTCAAAGCAAAGTTCCAGTGTACCTACCAGACTCATTGAGCAAAATAATTACAGTTGGGCATTCTGCTGGAGTCATCACAATACCACAGGTTATCAGTCAATTGCAATAAACATACAAGTACATGGAGCCGATTACCAAAGATGTCCGTAACTGAATCAGCAACAATTAAGTATTTGAAAATAAACTACTTCCATTAAAAGCGTTTCTGTACTTCTTATATAGTCTCCAACAGGCTAGCATGTATCTCATTTTCTGTCTCTCTGGAGGTTCTGTGTCAGGGAGCGATATTGACAGACGTATATGAAACAATTGCATAGCAAGGCATACACGAACGTCGCTCAGAAGGAACACGAAATATGTATGTTTAAATAAACAACAGGGAAATTGACCGGGAGAAGACAGTGGTGCAACCTCAGCTGCTTTACACAATAATCATACTTGAAGCGAATTCGAGAACGCTGTTAATATCCGTTCCCGTAAAATTAATGCCCAACCTAACACGGAATGGCATCATCATGTCCATACAACTTCCACGAATGCACAAGTTTGGACTGTAAGTGATATAACCCCCCCCCCAGGTTACACTTGTGTTTTATTCTTTGTGTGAGTCAAAAGTCCTTGCCACCCGCCACATATTGTTTGAAGGGTTGATGATTGCGACAATGCTCGAGAACGTAGCATTCTTGAGACGCCTACTTAACAGTCACTCAAACAAAGAATGGGTACATTCTTGCACCTTTTCTTTCCATCGAGAATTTAGAAGCAATTTTTCGTGTGTTGCCTTAGTAATCTCTAAATGTATTGCTCTTCAGTCGGTCAACTCTCTACTATGTCCAATTAGAACTGGGCAGGATTGATAATTCTCCTACATCTTACTAACATGAAAAAATCATATACAATTAGTTATACTCTTTTCGAATTGGTTTCAGCGGATGATAAGTTCGGTTCGTTTAGCGAATATCACCATACCATGATCACATATTGCGTTTATATGTTTTAGCAATATATATGCTTACTGTATATACAATTAATGCGTTATCCAGGGCCCGGATAATTATGGGCTTAACTTTTTGGAAATATGTATTTATTTATGTGCTTATATATGGAAATTATATGATTTAGTTGCAAAAGTATGTTCTTAAATTTGTTTCATACTGTATTTTTGTCCCACAGTTAGTCGAAAAATAGTTGAAATATCCCGCTGCTCGAATAATCCAGTCCACAGTATAAATTATCCCGCTTAACAGGCCTGGGCATGCCTCAGTTCCCTAATCCCACAATACATACTGCAGATGAGCGATACGAAATTATATTTGTGCAGTTTTCGAATTTCATTCTAAAGAGCGGAAAAAAAGGTCAATTCAGAAATTTTCATAGCACTGATAATCTCTAATATTGCTATTTGAGTTCGTAAATATGCTCGATTGACGTGTAAAGAAAATTAAATATTGCCCCAGGTACACGCAAAAAAAAACAGTGGTAGAAAAGAAAGAATAGGTAGAAAACCGTGGATCACGCAGGATATACTAGAATTAATAGACGAAAAGCGGAAGCACAAAAATGAAAGAGATGAAAGGGGTATATCAGACTACAGACGTCTGAGAAATGTGGTTATAAGTAGTGCAAGGAAGCAAATGAAGAAAGGTTGAAAGAGAAATGTGCAGGTATAGAATATTGCCTGAAATTAGGAAAGGTACAGCTTATCGAAGTATTAAGGGTTATTTTGGGGAAAGAAAGACTATGTGCTGTAATATTAAGGACTCAAATGGTGATGATGATGATAATTGTTGTTTTAAGGGGCCTAACATCTATGTTATCGGCCCAATGACTCAAATGGAAAACCTCTAACAGATAGGGAAGAAAAGTTTGAGAGATGGAAAGATTACATAGAGTATTTTTTATCAGGGAAAGGAGATTGAGGATCATGTTATGGAAAGGGAAGAGGACATTGATGAGGATGAGAAAGGAGATTTAATATTGAGATCAGAACTTGACAGAGCATTGGAAGACTCAAGCAGTAGCAAAGCACCAGGCATAGACGATATACCGATTGAGTTGCTAAGCTGCATAGGTGATGAACGTCAGATCAGGTTATTTTAATTGGTGTGGAGGAATTATGAGACAGGTAAGGTACTGTGCTCTTACATGGATATGATCCAAGAAATTAATCATCTCTTCAAAAGTTTTCTAAATTGTCCCATGATAAAATATAGCGACTCTGGAAGTCGACACAAAACTGGTTTGTAAATCGCAGAGTTAACTTAGTTAACCGAGCCGACCAATGAGAATATTAGCAGTCACGTGGGGAACTTGGAGCTAGACTGCTTCGTTTGAACAAAGACGGGACGAGCATGCACGAGCAGAATCGAGGACTCCCGAAGGCGAGACCACCCCAGCACGCGTTGCAAGTGTGTCTGGAGTGTGGAAGGGGAAGACGCGGGCACGGCGCGTGGCACGCAGCCAATGAGAAGCGACCTTACTTAAACAAGAGCAAGCAATGTAATGAGCATAGCTAATTACCAGGATGATTTTAACACATCGTAATATGATGAAAGATATTAAATAATAAATAGGAACTATTTATTAAATTTGCGGCTAATTATTTATATAATTAAGGATTATTACGTTCATCGATAATGAGCGACCAATCAGCTCCTTGTTCTGAAAAGGACGCGGACTTGGAAATTAGATGAGGGGGAAATGAGAGAAGAATCGAGGCTCATAATACTTACGACTTCAGCGGAGAAGGACCTCTCAACAAGTTACTCCACAATACAACAAAGCAAATAGAGAATCACGAACGAAGGCACTTATTTTGTGCAAGCAGATATATAAAGTCGACATTCAACGAAATTTAAAAGTTATTGAAACCAATCTACATCATTAACCATGTCGAAATTCCTGAAGTTGAGGGAGGAATTTACAAATGAATCTACAGGAGTCATGATGATCAACTAAGACGTTATGGGGACAGAACTGTGACGGCAGCAAGAATATTCGAAATGACATAACATCAATCTCGCGGGAGAGATTAATATCTCGTCTCTCCCATGCAGAAAATTCTACATCTGCAAGTCATTTCAACAACTAAAATTACAATATATATCAGAACTTTGGCGAAAGAAGACAGAAGAATTCCAGAACGAGGGCGGCTAGGGTGGACCCAGCGCCAATCAAGAGAAAAAGGGCTTTCCCATCTCATACAAGAAGATTCGCCAGCAGAAGGAATGGCAACACGATGATGACGGAGTTCGAATCCCGGACCTGACCGCATGGGAACTTCTTTAGGAGATCGTAGAAGACCGCACGACATCATGCAGTCTCGCGCTATTAGAAACAATCCGTTTCTAAAGGATAGCGAAGAAAGCCCACTTCTGGTCATCTATAACGCAACACAAGGTAGTCTACGGACCAACGATATATCCCAATTTGTAGAGTATTGTAGAACATTTGAGAATATCCGACAATTATTTATTGATGCCATTTTGCTACGTTTTAAGAATATTATTGTAGTTATCGACGTTATATTTTCATTACTACATCATGCGGATGGTTATTCACGTTTTTCGTCGATTTTGAGTATTTAGAATTTTATTTGGAATTTTGCGACTTTCGAAATTTGAATGAGGAGATTTTACAGTTTAGTTCAGAATATTTTATGGTAAAGTTTAAATGTGTTTAGATCATATTTTGTCAATTTTTGAATTGTAAGATATCGTTTTTTTTTGTCAACGATAATAATAATGGAAATATGTTCCAAGAGTGTTATACAGAGATATATTTTAGAGAATGCGATTCTTAAAGATCTTATGTAGAGATCTATGTAAAGTCACGATCTGATAACTTATTAGACAGATTTGGTTGTAAATATTTGGTGACTAACAATTATAAAGTATTAAAGTTTGTGAGAAATATATTAAAGGAAGAATATGTAAAGGAATACAATGTCCAGTTAACAAATACGAATTACAGCGTATTTTTGAAGTAATAAGAATGTGAAGAAAGATTTAAAGAAATATTACAGCTAATTGAAAGCTTTTATAGAAATGTAAGTGATACAAAGAAATAAGATTGTTATTTGCAGACTAGTATTTTATCGTATTACCTGTTAAATTAGTTCATTGACAGAACCAGTATTTTTATTAAATACTTGTATTGAGAATGCTGTAACTATGAGAAGTGAGTTAAGAAGTATATGTTTTTGGAAGAAACTGCGAAGCATCTGTGAGAGAGAGATTTATTATTCCCGTAGCAGACGGAGGTATTTGTTGTATGCCAATGGGCAATTGTGAAGCCATTGGTCAATTTTTGAAGGAATGTCTGTAGTGACAGACTTGCGCATATTTTGAGGTTGAAATAGGATGTTTTATGAAGATGCAGTATTATTGATGTTTATTAGTGTTGGAAATTATTGCAATGGTCTCACAGAGTTGAAACTCCTTGAAATTCACAGGACAGTGGATCCTAGATGAAGTTGGATCTGAAAGAAATGATGGGATCAATGGATCTTTGATGAAACTGAGAGTAAACTGAGATCTATTTAAATGGTTCTTGACTGGCTGCGTGGCTCAGCGGTAACGTTCTAGCTTGCTGAGCCCTAGGTTGCAGGTTCGTATCCTGGCGCAGTCAGCTGGCATTTGAGGGTGCGCAAATGCGAGGGAGCCGTGTCAGTAGATTTACTGGCACGTTAAAGATCCCCTTCGGGGCAAATTTCCGGCCCCCCAGCGTCTCTAAAAGCCACATTAGTTAAAAGGGACGTAAAACCAATAACATTATTATTATTATTATTATTAAATGGTTCTTAATTAGATATTGAATTTACGGTAATTATTCAACGCAGTGGAAGTTTATATTTTTATTAAGTATTTTTATTTCGACGACAGACCAGCTGTAGGAGGTCTATGAACTATGTCTCTACGTAATTTTATGGATTATAGAATCCTGAATTGTCACACTTCCACGAATAAGACATAGTATGGTGAAGGATTATTTTCTAAAGTCCGCTGAGAAGCAGTAAAGAAATAGGAAGACGATTTCAGTCTATATTGTCAGTAAAGAAAGCGGTTGGACCGTTGTATATGTTTTATTTTATATTGAGTAGTTGCTGAACTACAATGTTAATATTTGTGTTGTACATAAATTGTATTAAGAATTTAAAAGAAAGGTTTATTGTTACATTTACGCGCATTATAATCTTTTAACTTGTGATTTAAATGTATGTAGAGATTTTTATCACTTCCATGAGAAGAATTTAAGTGATCGGAGGCGGGAGATAAATTGTATAGAGTAACGCATAGTTTTTGTAATGACGGAGATCTACGTTAAGGGTAACTTCATTTATTTTTGGGGATATTTTTTTAACTTTATAACATTTTTCTTGTTACGAAACTCCCGTTACCTAGGGCACAGCAGTTGTTTGCTGCTATTTAAGTCATGATTTTATTTAAGCTTATAAAAGCGTTTGAAATAACTTTTTATGGTTTCTAAAAGAAACGAACATGTATTTCATGCATTTGAAGCAATGACATTTGGTCATTTGATCATATTTAAAGTTATTAATGCATATAATCAACGCTAGTGTTAGGAAATGTGTAATTGTTAAGTAAATAAATACGACAGGCACGTTGTTACGATTTCCTGATCTTTTATGGAATATTGGCATTATCTTTGTAGTTAACTGGTAGTGGAATGTGCTGTAGGGTGGAAGTTCCCGAGCGACCTGATCCGCATCCTTACGCCCGAGATTTTCATAGATTCTAATTTTTCCTGAGTAGATGGAGAACCCTACTCTTCTGTAGTTAGTTACTATAGAACATTCCGTTTGAAAAAAATCCTCTTCCTTATTCTGAGTGTTTTCGCCAAGTAGCTCTATGTTGTTCTTAGCCGGGACTTCAAGATGCTACAATCCATTATTATTTCCAGCCTGGGATTTTAGTGGATCATCCAGATATATGTAACCCACTGACTTCAAGAAGAATGTTATCATCCCTATACCGAAGAAAACAGGAGCTGACAGATGTGAATATTACCGTAGAATCAGCTTGATCACTCATGCTTCAAAGAACCTGACTAGAAAAAGTTACATGAGGATGGAAAGACAGATAGAAACGGAGTTGGGTGACGACCAGTTCGGCTTCAGGAGAAGCATAGGAACAAGGTAAGCCGTACTAAGTCGTACGCTGATATTGCAAGCTAGAATATGGAGGGATAAGAGAACGTTCAAACCTTCATGGCATATGCAGACTTAGAAAAGGCTTTAGATAACCTTGATTGGAGTAAGTTGTTTGATATTTTGAAAACGATTCGAATATAGTACAGGGATAGGATGGTGCTCTACAATCCATACAGACACCAGACAGCAGTTATTCGACCAGAAGGACATGAGTGAGAACCTGGTATTCAGAAATGTGTAAGGCAAGGATGCAACTTATCAAACATATTTTCAATCTTTAAATTTAACAAGCAATGCAGGGAATTGGAGAAAAATTCAAAGTAGGATTCAAGATTCAAGGAGAAATAATTTCAACTCTGAGATTTGCTGATGACATCGTCATCATAGCCGATACACCAGAAGATTTGAATGAGTTTTTAAATGGTATGGATTCGGTCCTGAGGAAATAATTCATGATGAAAATGTATAAATGTAAAACAATAATATTGGAATTCAGTCGAATGAAACCAGAAACCCCTATGGATGTCGAATTGGCAGGTGAAAGACTAAGGAAAGTAGGTGACTTTGGTTACTTATGAAGCAAAATTACCAGTAATGGACGAAGCACAAAGAGGATGTAAAAAGTACGTTAGCACAGGCAAGGGAAGCATTTCTACAGAAAAGGAATCTGTTCAATTCGAATGTAGATTTAGGTATTTGGAAGCCATTTTTGAAGACCTTTGTCGGAAGCGTGGCATTCTATGGAAGTGAAACTTGTACTGTTGGAGCAGCAGAAAAGAGGAGAATTGAAACGTTCGATACATAGTGTTAGAGGAAAATGATGATCAGATGGATAGACATGGTTACAAATGAAGAGTTATTAAGACGTGTGGGAAAGGAGAGATGTTTCTGGCAACTGCTAATGAAGAGAAGAGATAGGTTGGGAGGACACTTACTAAGACACCCAGTAATAGCAAACTGAATTATAGGAGGAAGGGTCGAGGATAAGAACTGTAGGGGTAGACCAAGGTTTTAATATGTTAAACATTTTGCCTAGGATGTAGGGTGTGGCAGCTACGTAGAGTTGAAACGATTAGCTCAGGGCAGGGAAGCAAGGAGATCTGCGTCAAACCAATCGAAAGACCAAAGACTTGAAAACACACACACTTATAAAGACACGCACAGATAGACAGTTAAACACAGCAACACCTTTAATCACGAATAGCCCGCAGATGAAGTAAGATCCACTATTTGGTTTCCATCGGCAACTATTTTATACAGAAAGAATACTATAACAGTATTTTCATGTGCAAGTCTCTCAAAACATGTACACACAAAAATAAACAGATTTTATAATTTCAAAGATACAACATACACGCAACATACGGTAGCACGAAATATAGAACATATGTACTGATGAATTAAGACGCTAGAATATATATTTATAAAAATGTCAAATATATGTAAATTAATAGAAAATATTTAGTTAAATTAAAATATTTAAACACATAACTATCCGGGCCATGTATAAATATTATAACGCGTCACAATATTTCATATTGTTCTGTGCTGTTATAACATTCGCATATTTATTATTGGGTATGTTGTATATATATTACGACGTGAAGACACCTTAAAACTGTCAATTTAATACCGACGTGAAACACTCATCAGATTGCTGTAAGATTTCCATACTCACGTCCAGGACTTATACTTCTCATAGACAGAATGGAGTCTATTATTGTGTGTTTAGGCACAAAGCGGCAGGCAACGGCCATCAGCGAAACAAGTGTAAAGAACCTAGTAAGCACGTGGAACGCTCTTAATTGCCAAACCTATCAAATGATTTCAGTGTCTATTTTGTCGGTCCTGTAAAAACAAATGATTAGCGGCTAATTCGACAATTAGTGATGCATTTTGTAACGCAGTCATAGTTCTGTTCCCTATGATGTTATTAAATGAGGTGTAATTGCATTTGTGTGTGTGTAGCTACTTGAGGGATTATTTTCATTTTATTTTGTTGTTCATATTAAATCACAATGTTATTCTGATGAATGCCATCAACATCCCATATTTTCATGCTATGGAATAAATTGATGCTCTGATTACCTCTACTCGGTTCATTAAACATCAGAATGCAACTTAAGTGCTTTGTAATATGACATTGTTACCAAATAATAAGCAATGCATAACAAGAAACAAGCCCTAGGCTACTTATGATCTCTAGGAGGGGGTAGGAGGAAGAAGGGTGATGGGCGGTACGGTATGTACTTCTTAGGTTTAAGTACCACAATGGAACTGCCCCCGAAAATTGAATTATTCTGGGACAAAATGAGAGTATTTTCCGTCCCCATGATAAAATTTAACCAGCAAATATAAAGTCTGAGAGTGTGACGCAGGAGGGCCCTGTTACAAGCTCGAGGCCGTGGGAGAGCCCGATCACGTGACATATTGCACAATAGACGCTTCTAGAAGGCTGAAATTGGCATAGCAACAGTGAGTTTGGAAATTAATATTATATATTTTTTTTTATAAATTATGCTATTGGATCCCAGCCCAGAGCCAATGAGAAGAGGTTTTATTGAAGACGGGATCAACTTCAACTACATAATTTGGTGAAATTATGCATTTAGGCCCTTAGAAGAACGTTTTCTTATTTGGTAATGAAGAGAATATTAAAAGAAATTATGTCTGATACTTGAAAAACCGCAGATCGGTTAATCTACGTAGTAATAAGCATTAGTAATCTACGCGCTAAAATTATGGTGGGAGATTGATATGGCCGCCAAAATTTCGACTTGGAGGGGGAGATACTTGGAACAAGGTTATTATTCCAGCAGTCTTTGAAGAGTGAGGAAGTGTTTTTATTGGGTTAACGGAGATCCCAAAGCTTTATCCGAGTGCGACGACTGTCGAATCGTGGAGACGCTAGGTTAGCAGGGTAGAACGTTGGAGATTACCGCACTTCCAATTTAAGCGAAGTTGTGAAGAACATTGAAAATAGAATATCTCTTATATAATTGAGATTAGAGATCAACTAAGTGCATATATATAAAGAACAGGTCGAATACTACATTCTGCTGAACGTCGAGCGTTCTAAGATTTGCCATTTCGACAATATAAGTCTGTTAAGACAGTTTATCAAAAGTGATGGAAATAAAGCTGAATATCATTTTAGTTGCAACGTGAAGTTGGCGAACGCAGTTCAAGTGAACAGTAGCGGAGAACTTTTAACATTGGCGCAGCAAATAAACATTATCATAATGACTATCATTATTCTTCAAGTGGTTTCATTCAACATAATTAACATTGTAGATATGATGAACTAAATAGTTATGCGCCAGGGACATATTCGATAACAGAAGTTAAGATACAACGATGGAACTTCGTTACACGACGTATTCTTGAATACAGACGTAGTGTACGGTCCATCTTGTACATTTTCGTCAGTCTACGAACACTAATGTAACATCAATTAGCAATAGAAATGTTTCATTCACCATCTATATGAATATTTCTATAAATTATTTTCCAATGGTGAGGTTGCGACGGAGAATGAAGATTCTTCAGAAGAGATTTGTCAAGATGCTAGGGAAGCCCAGCAACAACAGAAGAAATTGCCAGAAGGATGTCGTTCGAGCCAAGGCGAAGGTTGGTGAATTCCGGAGAGGGAACGTTTTCCTATCTCTGAGGTCGCAGATCCGAGGTTCGAATGCAGAACCATCTCAGTATCTTGAACTGAGGAAACATCTAAAGTATTGTGTGAATACTTACATAGATCATCAAGTTTTCGTCCAAATAAGGTAGCTGTGTCATTTACTTATAGTATAGAGCTTGATTAGTGACATCCTGAGCCGACGTTCTTACTCCATATTTTCACATTTCATGTATTTCAGTGTTTTCTTGTATTTTACACTTCTGATGTGTGCTAAGATTTGTAAGCTTCAAGATTATTTATGAGATTATTGTCTTTCATCTATTTTTCAATTTTTCAATTTTATTCTACGGATCACTTGTTGAACTGACAATAAAATTTTTGCTTGAGGAATCAGATTTCCTTATAGAAGACTAGTCGTTTCGCCTATCGTATTTTAATAATTTTATTTGAACCAAGTATTCAGACATTGTGTCATAGTTTCAAATTAAATTCTGTTAAATTTCATTTGAGCACTTTAATGTAACAACATCAAACTTCATGAACAGAAGAAACATCGAATGATATTGTCATATCATTATTGTACATAACCTTTTGACGATCTAGGAAATACTAGTCGTTTGATAAGACCGAAGTCTTAATCCCTATAGACATTCTTTGTGTAGAGTGGAAAAACATTACGACGTTGACAAACCTTTTTATTATTTGTAAAGCCGAGAGCTTTGTTCATTTAATATGTTAGAGGAAATATCATTTGATAGAAGATTATTCAAATCTTCGGCTAGGAATTCAAAGCTAGTTTATCCCGGTCAAGATTGAATTCTATTTGACACGATAAATAACATGTGTGTTATTTTACACTATTTGTGTAATATCACGTCATTATGTAGACCTGATATTACAACGATATACAATTTAAAGCTTGATAAGTGAGGTGAGACAGGAGTATTATTTTTATTACATGTATTTGCGACAGACGAGTTAACAGTTAATTATCTTTTTGTGTAGTTAACTTCAGGAGGTCAATCACGACAGTCTAATATAGTTCATTACGATTGGAAGTTTCGTTTGAAGAACTTAAGTTTGTATAATTGTAGATCAGTAGTCGTGTGAAACGATACTGAGGGGCATGCCGTTATTTGAGAAAAGTTCCTACAGAAGAAATGTTAATAAAAATTAATCCGTTTTTGGTTATTGTTTAACATAGTGGATGATAATTGTTTATGCCATATATACTGTTATATGAGGATTTGTAGAGCTATGTAGCGCTCTTGCGAAGGAAGTTCCGCATTTTAAGGGAAGTCAATGAAATTATTGTTCTTTGATAAGAAGGGAATGGATCATGATAAGAGTAGTTGTATACAAGTAGTCCAATTCATGTGAAGTAACGTTTTAGCTGTGTTGACAGAAGGGTTTTAGCGGAAATACAATTAGAGGACGATTGTCTACTCATGTCAATGATACCATTATTATATTTAATTAAACCTGAAGTTATGTAATTACGTACAGTTAACCTTTGTCAGTCGACTGTATTAGACCGACATTGTAATGCAACCTATATAAGACGATGTGTGAGCAGTATATGAAAACTACAGAGTGTGAGAAAATGTTTATGTGGAAAAACAATGTAAATAATTAATTGAGAATTGTATTGTAACTGAGAATCCAGAATCTCGAAAGTAACGTGTTGACAACGTTAAATATTGTCCATTATTATGAACAAATTACATTAAATATTTTTCGGAAATGATTTAATTAGTTAAATAATTTTAATAGGATTTATTAATCAAATGTTTTGGAATAGTGTGTATTTTGTGAGCGGATGTTTTTGTATGGATGATTGCCCACTGTTAAGAGTGAATGTTGAACCGAATTGGTCTAGAACAATTCCGCGGTGCGAATGAAAGGTTGTATGAAGATTTCAGAATGATTGTTAAAGGAATATAGAAGTTATGAGAATTTTAGTAAGACCTGAATGTTAATTTTATACGTGTATTTTAAACGCACACAAGGCAGTCTCAATGCAGGCCAGACAGAATGATTCACCGTTAGGAGTGGAGAGCTTGGTGTGACATAATGTGAACAGGTGGCGACTCACAGTCTTGTATAAAATGTAAAGAGTTCTGAGCGCAACGCTATGCTAGCGCTCATTGAAGAAGCAAGCCAATGCACGTGCGTTTCCTGGACGCGTGCCAATGAAGGTAACCAGTTGTCAGGAATGTCATGAATGTAAGCGCCTCTGTTAAAAGTTTTTCTTTACGTAGTGTAGGCCTATATATGCCAAGGCTTTTATGCTGAATTTTACACAGCAATGTAGTTGTTGTTTTAAGGGGCCTAACATCGAGGTTATCGGCCAAGCAATGTAGTCAGATGTGTTGTGGAAGAGAAGTGTGTATGATTGTATGGTTTTATTTTTGTTGTTGTTAGATTAGTTTATTGTTATTTTGTTTATATTAGATTAGTTTACTCTTGTTAATAAATTTATTCAGTTCGTTATCTGTCGTTGTTGACGTGTGATTCATTTTAAATATAAAGATTAGAGTATTGTGGATGTATTGTAGACGAAGCTGAGTTCCCAGTCCACGAGACACGTAAGTAAAGGTAAGTGTGCCCCGTGTAGTTTGTTGTTTATCCACAAATTCTTGTAACTGTTGTTTGTAAATCCCTAAAGACCATGTTGGAGCGATTTATAATGCAGTAATTTGCCGGTGCTTTTCGAAATAGGCGATCCAGCTGGGGCAATGGATATTCCAACAGGCTATTTTCCGGATTTACGGGTACATTACGAATAGCAGCAATAGTTCACATAGTATTATTAAACAAATTTGGACATTGCTAACGAGGGAAGTATCGCATTAGACAGGTCGAAACCTATCTTGATTGTCTGTGGACACAATTGTTGTACTATAAGAGGACAACGTGCGGAAATCAGCCGCTAGATTGAATTGCAAAGCTCCGAAATTGTACCTGTCATCCAGGTACCAGTGTTTCGACTGGTTTGATGCAGCACTCCATGCCTCCCTGTCCTGAGCTAATCGTTTCATGTCTATATAGCTACCACACCATACATCCGAGGCAATCTGTAGGCATATTCAAACCTTGGCCTACCCCTAGAGTTCATGTCCTCGACCCTTCCTTCCATAACTATGCTTGCTATTCCTGGGCGTCTTAATGTGTGTCCTACCAACCTATCTCTTCTCTTCATTAGCAGTCACCAGAAACATCTCTCCTCTCCCACTCGTCATAATACCTCTCCGTTTGTTACCCTATCTGCTTATCTAATCTTCATCATTCTCCTATAACAACACATTTCAAACGCTTCAATTCTCCTCATATATGTTGCACCAATATTCCAAGTCTCCATTCCAGATAGTGCCACGCTCCGGAGAAAGGCTTTCAAAAATGACTTCCTAATACCTAAATCTATTTTGGAAGTCAACAGATTCGGATTCTGTCGAAATACTTTCCTTGCCTACTTCTTATAACCTCATTGCTTCGTCCATCACTGGTTATTTTGCTTCCTAAGTAACAGAAGTCTCCTACTTCCTTTAGCTTTTCACCTGTCAATTTGATGTCCATAACGGTTTCCGATTTATTTTGGCTGCATTCCCCAAGACGCAGTCCATACCATTCAAAAACTCATTCAAATCCTCTGGCGTGTCGGCGAAGATGACGATGTCATCAGCAAATCTCAGAGATTAAATTATTTCTCCTTGAATCTTCACTGCCACTTTAAATTTTTCTCCATTCTCCTTCATTGCTTGTTTAATGTAAAGATTGAAAAGTATGGGTGATAATTTGCAGCCTTGCCTTACACCTTTCTGAATGCCAGCTTCTCTCTCATGTCCTTCAGCTCGAAAGACTGCTCTCTGGTTTATAGATTGTAGATCTCCCTCTTATCCCTGTACTTTATTCCAATCGTTTTCAAAATGTCAAACGATATAGCCCAATCAACGTTATCAAAACCGACAGCAGTGGTTACGCTCGCTAAAGCGCAGCGTTAGGTCATGGGGCCAAGCTCTCTGCTGACTCGGTAGACGCGTGAGGTTAAGCCCCACCGTCGACTGTCCTTGAAATGGTTTTCCGTGGTTTCCCATTTTCAACCTTCTTACAGGCCACAGCCGCTTCCTTCCACATCCTTGCCCAGATTCATTCATCTTCATTTTCTCTCATCCCGGCGTCGACTAGAAAGACCGGTACTTGGCTTCTCAGGAGGCCACATGTCAAAATAACGTTATCAAAAGCCATTTCTAAGTTTACAAATACCATGAACGTGCTCTTACATTTCCTTATTCTACCTTCCAAAATCAGCCTAAGACTTAGTACAGCTTCCCTTGTTCCTACATTTTTCCTGAAACCAAACTGGTCTTCACCAGTTTCTATCTGGCTCTCTATCCTCTTGTAAATGATTCTAGACAGGATGTTTGAAGTATGAGTAATCAAGCTACTTGTACGGTAATCTTCACTTCTGTCAACTCCTACTTTCTCTGGTATAGGGATGAAAACATTCTTCTTGAAATCAGTGGGTACCTCACCTGCATCATTAATTCTACACTCCAAGTGAAATAACCGGACCAGACCATCATCACCTATGCAGCGTAGCTACTCAATCGGTATATCATCTACGCCTGGAGAATTGTTCCTGCTTAAGTCTTCCAATGCTGTGTGAAATCCTGATCTCAATATAAAATCTCCTTTCGCATCCTCATCAGTTTCCTCTTCCCTTTCCATTACATGATTCTTAATCTCCTTTCCCTTATACGAACGATCTATGTAAGCTTTCCATCTCCCAACCTTTTCTTCCTTATCTGTTGGAGGCTTTCCATCTGTGTCCTTAATATTTTAGCACTTTTTCTTTACCCCAAAACTATTCTTAATCATTCGATAAGCTGTGTCTACTTTTCCTAATTTCAGACAATTTTCTATACCTGCACATTTCTCTTTCAACCATTCTTCTTTCGCTTCCTTGCACTTCTTGTTAACCTCATTTTTCAGACGTCGGTATTCTGCTTTCCCCTTTTCATCTCTTACATTCTTGTGTTTCCGCCTTTCATCCATTAATTCTAGTACATCCCGAGTGATCTACGGTTTTCTATCTATTCTTTCTTTCCTACCAATATAATCTTCTACGGATTTTGTCATTTCATTCTTCAAAACTGCCTATTCGTCTGCAATTGAATTTGGTTTGTGGTTTTTCGTTAGTCCATCCGTTATACTCTTCTTGAATCTTTCGTTTATATCCTTCTCTTTCAGTCTGTCCATTGCCTACCATTTTGGCTTTTGACTTTTCTTCAGTTTCCTAAATTGGAATCTGCATTTCATAACAACCAGATTGTGGTCAGTGTTTATGTCAGCACCGGGATATGTTTTGCAATCCAAAATATGGATCGAAATCTCTGTTTGACCATATTGAAGTCGATTTGGTAACGCCCTGTACCTCCTGTTCTCATCCATGTGTATATTCCTCTATTGTGGTTATTGAATAATGTGTTAGCTATGACCAACTCATGCTCGGTGCATAATTCCATCAATCTGCTTCCTAGATCATTCCTTTCACATAATTCGAAATCCCCTACTATCTTACCTTTTCTTCATTTTCCTACCACTGCATTACAATCTCCCATTTCTATAACATTTTCATCACCCTTGACATACCTCAGAATTTCATCTATTTCTTCATAGACCTTTTCAACGTCTTCATTGGGGCAGATGACCTTGTAGATCAGCCCCTTTAAACAACAACAACAACATCTAACTAACTAACTAACTATCTAATATGTTCATCATCAGCTTGACTCTTAGGCATATAGACTTGTACCACTGTGGTGCTCGTTGGTCTTGTATTGATTTTTGCTACAATAATCTGTGCACTATGTTGCTCATAATATTCCGTCCACTGTCCAAGTTTCCTACTTAATATGAGATCTACCCCCGCATTGCCGTTGTTTTATTTATTGCTAATAACCCTATCGTCTCTTGACCAAATGTCATGTTCCTCCAGCCAGCGCATTTCACTAATCCCAAACAAATCGAACCTCAACCTATCCATTTCCCTTTCTACGTTTTCTAACCTTCCACTGCCTAGCAGACTTCTAACATTACCCGCTCCGATCCGTAGAATGTCAGATTTTTTCTTTGTCACTTCTGTTATGTTACCCCCTTCTCGAGTAGTCCCCACCCGGAGTTCCGAACGGGGGATTAGTTTACCTCCGGATTGGAATTTTACAAGAGAGGAGGCCATCATTACATGTAATTATGCTTAGAGAGGTGTATATCCTCATTAATTAGCATTACGGCTGCAGTTTATCGTTGCTTTCAGTCGTGCAGCTGAAGGCAGTGTAACCATTAATGGCTAATGTTATCAATATCTTAACCATCTATAAGACACGTAAAGAAGTGATTATTCTGAAATGCTCCTACTCCCTTTCAGAATGAAGTAATAGAGCAATTCTACTAACAAAAATACTAACCTTCTGCTAACAACTAAATACTAAAATTCTACTAACGATATTTCTAATGTTCTACCAACAACAAAATACTACCAATAAAATAGTCTGTCATCAGGCACACTCATATGGACCCGCACACATCACAGTCTAATGAAACAATTAACTATATCTAATAAACAATGTAACTGTCACCAGACACACTCACATGGACCCTCGCACATCACAGTCCAATGATACAATGAACTATATCTAATAAACAATGTAACTGTCACCAGACACACTCACGTGGACCCTCACACATTACAGGCTAATGAAACATTGAACTATATCTAACAATTTTACTGTCACCAGGCACATTCACATGGACCCTCAGACACCACAGTCTAATGAAACAATGAAATATATCTAATAAACCATGTACTGCCACCAGACACACTCACATGGACACTCACACATCACAGACTAATGAAAAAACTAACTATATCTAATACAAAATGTAACTGTCACCAAGTACAATAAGTAAGTGTCAGTAGTAATGAAATAATTCAGGGTACTTACGTAATGTACAGAACAGACCGGGGTAAGAGAGGTGGTGGTTTATTTATTTGTGTACTTAGAGACATCGTAAGTTACTTAAAACAGGCCAATATGGATAATGAGCTGTTATGTGAGGAAGAAGAAGGTGATGCAAAGTTAAAATCTCTTCAGGTGATAGGGGCGTATCCAGTACCGACGGAAAACTTCTCGCTACTGAATACTCTTTATGACATCACCTGTACGGGTAAAGCTATGGAAAAGAATGTTATAATTGCCGGGGATTTAAATCTTCCAAGCGTGAACTGGTCCGGTGATTCAACAAGCGGTAGCCAAGCTCAACTTGCAGCAAACAAATTAGTTAGGGAGGGGAGTTTCTCCCAGGTGGTTGATTTCCACACGAGAGGGAATAATACTTTGGATGAATAAGTACGACCTGTGACGCTGTATATTAGTTGTATAAATGTTCGTGGAATTAGTGACCACTCCGTTGTTGAACTAAATATTAGACACAGTGACACTCCAATACTTGACTGCGCCAAAGCAGTTAAAATATTACAGTACAGCAGAGTAGATCAGAGGAAATTTCAGGATTACATGAAGGAGTCTTTTGTAAGATGGCCGTCGGAGGGGTGTCATATAAACATTTTTTCTTTCTTTTAAATATCTTAGATCGTGCTATTGAGAAATTCGTGCCGTTTGAATTACTGACGCAAAACCCGGATACGGAATATTACACAAGAGAAATCATGGGACACAAAAGGAAATTATGGAATTATACGACACGATAGTTACGAGCGTATGCGAAAGTAAAAATTATTATTGAAAGAGCTAGTCCTCAAGAAGAAGGCTGCTCACGATAATTACATGCAAAACTTAATTGGGGAGGTGGTGATGGGTGGAAAAAAAAATTATAGTTACGTTAGAAGGTGGAAGGGAAATTCCAATGATTTGTCTATGGTAATGTCCGGAGATGGTGAATAAATTACTGAGAAATAGGCAATTGCTAATGAATTTAATATATGGTATGGTAATTCAATAACTGTGTTTTGAACTTTAACTATGATTCTGATAGCCAACCTTTGTGAATAAACCAATCGTCGATTTTAGCAAGAAATAAAAAGCTACGTAAAAATATATTGAAAGGCCCAGACAATATATGTGGGTATGTGCTAAAACTAGGACGTACAGCCATTAGGGGATACTTGGGGGCGAAGTTTAATGTATCAATTAATAACATACCAATACCCAAAGACCCGAAAAGAGCTACAATAGATCCAATACTCAAGGCAGGGAACAGATTGGTAATGGGAAACTATAGGTCTGTTAGCCTCACATCCATCATATGCAAACTGATGGAGCACCTTATTTCTGATTACTTAAGGGAACAGTGGGGAAAGTTACCATGGCTTAACGGGAGATAATACGGATTTAGACAAGGGTACTTATGCGAGAGCCAAATGTTATCACTCCTTCAGAATATTAATGACTCACTAGACAGGGCAGTGCAAGTTGACGACGTAATTATAGATTTTGCGAAGGCATTTGATGTCGTCCTACATGGCATATTACTCTGTAAACTAGCGGCAACGAATATTGATAAAATAGTATTTTTTTGATTCACGAGTTCTTGACTGGTCGCACGAAAAAGGTTAAAACAGGTAATGTATTCTCGGAGGACATTTTGATAACGTCAGGTGTCCCTCAGGGAGGTGTGATTGGGCCCCTGTTATTTCTGGCACTTATTAACGACCTACCAAATGGGATTTGAAGTGACTGCCGATTGTTTGCGGATGATTGTGTAATATACCGAACAATAAATAGCTCACAAGACAACGCTCAGTTACAAACTGACTTCAACCTGGTAAATAAATGGGCGGTTGACAACAAGATGAAGATAAATACGACTAAATGTAGTCTCATGAGAATAGGGAGAGGGCGAAGGCATGATTTTCAATATATTATAGGCTCGGAAATACTTGTAGAAGAAGACTCGTTCAAATACTTGAGCATCCCTGTAAGGAGTGATATGAAATGGAGTACCAATGTGGGTTGTGTCGCCTCCAAAGCGTGCAAATCACTTCATTTTGTAATGCGGGTATTAAAAGGCAGTAGCTCTACCGCTAGAGAATTAGGATATTTGACCTTGGTGAGGCCAATCTTGGAACACGACTCAGCGGTTTGGGACCCTTATCAGGTAGGGCTCATCAATGAGCTGGAGATGGTACAACGGAAGGCTGCTAGGTTTGTGCTCAACGAATTTAATCCTAGAAGTAGTGTAACTCGAATGATAGAAAAACTAGGGTGGGACTCCCAGGAAGATAGAAGGACGAAATCCAGACTCTACGCTATGTTTAACACTTACCGTAATCGGCCAGCATGGGGGGAACTTACCAAACGTCTGGGAAATCCCACCTACCTGAGCAGGGCATATCATCCACATACAGTTAAGGGCCGACCACAGCTTACAAATTATGGGAAATATTCTTTCATCAATCGTGGTATTAATAGTTGGAACTCATTACCTGCCTCTGACTTGGAGCCTTTCCCCAAACATATTGATGTGCTTAAGAGAAGATTGAAATTGTGTGTAAATACTACGATGTAATCACTACAATTCCTAAATTGCGAATTGTGTATATTGTGTTTGATGTCATTGTTGTTAATTTTCTGTAATTGTACAATTTCCCAGCGGGGAGTTACCCTCATTTGCAAATATTTATAATAGCAATAATAATAATAATAATATAAATGTAGAAAATTTGCTTTTGTTCCTTAGGGCGTGGCGCAGTAGGCCTAAATGGTTCTCTCGTGGTATCTTCTACCATCTTCTTGCACTTTTACTTCCCAGTATGGTCTTTCCGTTTCTTTTCTTGTTTTCTTGTAACTATTCCTTTTTCGGAGTACGGTATAGCCTATGCGGAGGAACGTAGGACTCTCAATATTTTGCCGTAGCTGTCGTAGGGATTCCAGCACATCTTGGCATAACATGTAGTAGGCCTACTCCTCATGAAACCATTGTTTAGCATTTCGTGTGTTCCTTGGTTTTCCTGCTTGTATTGGGAGTTCTTCGAGCGCTTGTACCGCCTCTTCTAGTCGTGAGGTATCTATTAGTGTTTCAATGCGTTCTATCTCACCTGAGTTACCCTCTATCTCTCCGATGTATTTTTTTCTTCAGTAGAGAGGTAAGGATTTTCCCTTTGATTATGCCATATCCCTTGAATATTTATTTCATTGGCAGGCTATATGTTTCCGTATTGCTTCGTGGTTTGCTATCCACTGAGGGGATTTTATAATCTCCTTTGGAACTGGACGTATTGCAAGGCGGAGACCAGCAAATAACATCGAGGAAGTAGAAAATTATCGTCCCCTATCTCACTCCCCCATGGAGTCTACCAAATTGGACTATGCCAAATCCTGGCCTGGTTATTGTATTCGTTTTACGCAATATTATTACAGTGTTTTTGGTGTAGTAAATTTACTTTAAGCATCTTAAACATTAATTTCATTTGAAACTCTCACATTTAGTATTAATAACATGCTGAACTTTAACACTCGTTTGCGATGTAAAACTGCTCTGCGGAATATATCTACAGCAAAGTCGGCGTGTGCAAGCAGGGGAGTCCAATATCTTAGAGTAATCAGAGTGAATTCTCAACAACACAGTGTCATCGACGCATCTCCGTTCCTCAAACGAGGAACACAGAACACAGAAGAAGCAGGTATAAGGCGAAAAGGCTCGCTCATAAGGCCATGTTGACTCCCCTTTTCTTTTTCCAACCTGATAGCTTGCTATTACGCAGCTAGGAAGACAGGTTGTTGTTGCTTCCTTGAAATGCCTGCGGTTTCGTAGTCATCAGCCCCATGTATTTCGGTGTGTGTGGATTTTGTCTTTCCACCAAGATAATCTAAGTCCTTAAAATGAATATAAAACAACAGCTAAAGCCATGATATTAATTCGGAAATAATTATCCATAATTTACGTATAGGAAAGTGTTTTTTCATCGCTTGTGCTTTATGTTTGGCTTCTGCTGTTGTTGCTTATTTTAGGGGCTGCAACATCGTGGTCATTAAACCCCGTGCATTTGGGCTTGTGTTATAACATGTTATTGTGTTGGTTGTAATAGTGGGTGTATTTGTAAATTGGGGATGGGATAGAAAAGGAGGCGGCTGTGGCCATAAGTTAGGAACTATCCCTGCATTTGCCTAGAATGGAAGTGGGGGAAACCACGGAAGAGTTTTTGAGATAGAAAGTACCAGCCAGTTATTTGAAAATAGGCTACGTTGGTTGTTCACGGTACTAGTTGTTCGAAGCTAAAACCCTGGGTCGATTTCAATGAAACTTGGGAAGGACATAATACTATATTATCCAATCCCGTCCAGGCCCTTCAAATTTTAATACGTCTCACCAATCGAACATGGCCGTGCGGTATATTTCACCGGCATTCTATATCTACGACACTACAACTGATATCACCCTGATATTTTGCACTGTGATAAAGGGTACTTCTAGGAGTTCACCTATGTGACTTTCAAAAACCTGTTTAACAAATATGGTGGCCAAGCGAAGTTGAATCATTTAAATAGACGTTTCTCGCGATTTAACCATCCAAGCGCAGTTAAACATGGTACAGCAAATGTTTGTACACATTGTAATGCACTGAAATCTAATTTAGTTCAATTGTTTACGTAACCTTAATATGGCGGCTGTGCGAAATTTTCAAATTAAGCTTTTATTTTGTGTGTCCTAATCATGCGATCGAAGTCAACGTTAGAATAATCAACGTATGCAATAATGGGACATCTAATAGTACATAAGTACATAGTACATATATAAAAATCCAACATTGCGACCATCCGAAATATTTAGACAGTTCTCAATATCTACTAATCTATGACAGCAACCAGATGAAATTTTGTGTGCTTATCAAAGCTTTAACATACAGTAAGTTCACCTATGGAAATTTCAATAACCTGGTCAGCACAAATACAACATGGCGGCAACGCGACATTTATATATTTAAATTGACGTTTCTCGCGATTTGACCATCCAAGCATAGTGAAACATGGTACGGTAAGTGCTGATACAAATTTTAATACACTGATATCTAATTTATTTCAATTTTTTCATAACCTCAAGAGTGCCGCTGTGCGAAATTTTAAAATCTCGTTTTTTATTATTATTTCTGGTGTCCTAATTATGCGATTGAAGTTTGAATAATAAACCTTGGCGATAATCTTCATCATATAGTTTATAAATCTATGCCCCACATATATAACAAGAAGTTCCGTGACGAACTAAAGATCCTACTTTTCTTAAAATTTAAGAATCATGCCAATGATTAATCTATATTATGGATCTGTCTAGAATAATGACGAAATTAAGTTGGTAATATAGAAATTTATAATTAGCTCGAAATACTGTATACCTGGCATAACGTAGCCTAATAGAGAACTACAGTTGGCAGCCCTGGTGACTGAATATATTCTTAGTTCCACCTCTTAAAGTACAGAATACAAAATGTGGTTGAAGTCCAATGGATAGCATTGAGGTTACATGCAGTTAAATATTGGATCTAACAGCGCGCGTAAAAATCATGTTGGCAACAATGACATACCGTACATGTATTGGTCAGAAATAATCTGAAATAATATGTTTTATTGTTGTGTCAATTTTGAATGAAATCTATTAGTTAGTATAGAAGTTACATGCATTTTAAAATTGGACCTATCAGCAGGCTTAGAATCATGTTGGCAGCACTGGCGTAGGCCTATATTAGTTACTCCAAATTAATCTAGAATGCCAGGTAATATACGTGTGCAAAGTTTAGAGCTATTGGCTAGCATACTTTCTGATATATTGATATTAGGGTAACAAAAATAGATACAGTATTTATTAACAGCTGGCAGCCCTGGTTACTCTTAAGAATCGGCATAGTCATATCTGTTATGGTACACATAGCACACACAAAATTTGGATGAATCCAAATGATAGTATAGAAGTTGCATGTATTTAAAGTTGAACCTCTCATTTGGCTTAGAATAATGTTGGTAGCACTGACGTATATAACTTACTCCAAATTAATATAGAATGTCAGGTACTATACGTGTGCATAGTTTAAAGCTGTCGGCTTGCATACTTTCGGATATATGAGTATTTGGATTCAAAAAATTGAGAGCATTTATTAACAGTTGGCAGCCCTGGTGGCTCTTAAGAATACGCTTAGTAATATCTGTTTATGTACACATAGCACATACGAAATTTGGTTGAAATCCAATTGATAGTACAGAAGTTATATGCATTTAAAATTTGGACCTATCAGCAGGCTTATAATCGTTTTGGCAACACTGCCATATATGGCCTCCTGGAAATTAAACTGCAATATTATTGTCTATACGTGTGCCAATTTTGAAATAGCTCCCATTCATACCTTCCAAGATATCCAACATGGAGGTCAAATTTCAATTGCGATTTTTCAGCAGTTGGTAGCACTGACATCATTTTCAAATATGGACGTGAGATATTCAGGTATAGATCTTTACTCCTACCAAATTTTGTTTCGATTGCTGCAGCCGTTTAGGAGTTGATAAGGGACACACACACACACACACAGCCAGACAGACAGACAGACAGACAGACAGACATACATACAGACAGACAGACAGACAGACAGACACACATTTGCCCGATCTCATAAGTCTACTTTTTCCTCATTTTTGCAAAATGTGAAAAGTAGGCTAAAAATCCAACATGGCGACCATCCAACGTTTCTCAATATCTACGAATCTATTACAACAATCAAACTGAAATTTTGTATTTTGATAGATGGAATTAACATAAGTAGGATATATGAAAATAGGCTGTTCATTTCTTTATGGAACAACTTGTTCAGTGTTGCCTTACTAATCGAAATTTTACTTTTTTCAGTCGGTCACCACGATTGTACCCAATGATAATGGCTGGTTACCTAATCCTAAAAAAATAAATACATGAGATTACGAAATGAGTGAACAGGTCTCAATTTCTGCATGCACATTTGCCTGCTAACATTACAGATTGTGAAATTTTTGTTGTTAAATACACAAACCCGTTAATCAATAATGATCTATGTTTGTGATAACTCACGTCTATAAGTTCACTTTCATTCCTTACTATGGCACAGGTAGTCAGCAAAACCCGCCTAGATGCTTCGGTCACATATATTCTTTGCTTCGATGTATGGTCAGTTCTTGCATCGAGATGGCGTTGGAATTCTCCATGTGCACGGCATTCGTATACAAAAACTACCTCATCACAGTCTCATTTAATAACTTGGCAACTACACAGAAAGTGCGTCCTCTGTAATTATATGCCCCTTAGTCACGTCCGTACGACTCAAATGCTCGCCTCAAACTGAATTTCGGACTACTGCGTGAGAGTGCGCTACAATGGCGCTATCTATTGCCACTCGCTGGAACCTTTTTTTTTTGCCTTAAATGGACATGTTGTTCAGTTGATTAAAAGTAACAACGGGCGTGGTATATGATCCGTTTACCTTTTAATGTGTAGATGTTAATAATTCCCGTACACTCTTAACTACTGCAGACAAATCTCCGTCGTTCAGCACAGCGTGTGGTAGGTCCCCATGCAAGCTGAACCAAGGCTTCGAAACGTGATTTTGGGCTCAAAAATACTGCCCTCCTTAGGCTTTAGTTTGTTGAGAATTTCGTAGGCTACGTAGTGCATCCTTGCAAACTAACATTTTTCCCTTATCATTGGTTCTCATTTCATCATCTTTTCCATAGCCACACTTTCATCGCACTATTAGTTTAACTGGGAATGTTTAGACTTGTCCTATTGTCTGGTAGCATGAACAGAGGGTTAACACTATTCAAAAATGTGTGTTCGTTGAAGTTGGATGGGTTAACTTTCTTAGCTATGAAAATTTAATTGATTCCTTCATGTAATGTGCCCTGCATTCTGTTTTGTGGAGTGCCCCGCGGCGCAGCCCTGATCGTTAAATCGTACACCACGGCCGTAAGGGCAGAAATCCAAGATATCGCAGGTTCGTATCTTGGCGCTCACAGTCGCTATGCAGGGTGTCGCTTTTCCTGGGGTTTTTCCACACTTCTACCAGGCTAATGCCGAGATACTACCTTACTTCAAGCACCGGATCACCTAGGCTACCTCATCTCTATCCCTAATACAATTACACACACTAATATAGGTTATCAGACAAGTTCAACACACACACACAACTACACGGAGCTGATGGCTAATATATCTCAAGGCCCCGAAATTAATTAACAACATGAAGTGCATTGTGAAACAACATTTTTAAATCTGTCTCTAAATTGGTGACACTGTCATAAATTTCACTGCCAGACAATTTATATTGGGCACATTAGCGTGATGACTGACCTTAGAGCAACTCAATTATAGAGATTTTCATTCTTTGCTTCTCTTTCGCAGTTCTCTAGCCCAGAGACAAAACATTAATCGTTCTTTGCGTCCCTTTGCAGCTCTTACCCAGAGACAAAATTCATAGGAAATTGTAGAGTAGCCTCAATACAAAGCTTATAACCCCGACACCCACAATTTGAAGTAGACAAAGCAGTCATAAGGGTGTGCTCATTTCTTATTTCAGTGAATGCACATTTATCAAGTTGGACATGTTATGTACCTTCATGGAGATAATGGAAAGCTCCTCTACCCAGACCGCGAAGGGACTGGCCTCAAGTGCCGTAGGAGGTCCCTATTTATGCTGTATCTACGAGAATGTTGCTTTTGTATGCGTTAACTTGGATTTGACCTCGATTAATACAATCATCGACTAGAATTGCATTCGAGGAAAATTGAGAACACCCTTCTGACGGTAAGATGATTTTTTCTTGGTAAAAGTAAAGCAAAACGTGTGATTTAACGGGACGAATAACCTCGCAATCATGAGCCACGGAATCTGAGCCAACACCACAGTAATGTGACATGCGGTATAAGTGATGCGACAATAGGCCTAGGTATTTAGGAAACGAGTACCACTGAGTGATATCCAGTTGGCAGTCAAAGTGAAAGGTCGTGTTTTTCCTGAGCTCTTGCACCGCCCTATTGAAATAAACATATTCTTGGCGTGCCTCCTAGCTGCATCACTGGAACCAACTAGAAAAGAAAGGAGTACGCAGTGGAAATGGATGTTAATTTCTGACCTGTGCTGGGCCCGTACTTGCAGGCCAGATGTGCCGAGCGACTCCAGACTCCGTGAAGGTGGTCCCACGACGAGTGGTAGGAATACCCTCCTGGTGCTAGAAAGCTAGAATAAGTTAGGCCTAGGTTTGAAGAGAGAGAGAGAGCGAGCAGCCCGATCGCCCAACACTACTAAATGAGACACATGGGTAAAGAAATGGAAATTTAATGAATTGAAACCGAACACACAAAGAAACCCGGCCAGAATAACACACACAAAAAAGAATACCCTTCACCTAGGGGTCAAATAAAGTCACTTTCAAACGGGGAAGATAAATATAAATAACAATAAATAACTTACGATAGTAAATAACGTTAACAAATTAAATTCATACCTGTGCTCACTTCGGTGAAAACGATGTAAAAAGGGAGGAAGTAAAAGATCAAGAGGCAATCGAGCCGGTCGCTGGTCAACAACAATCACTTCTCTGCCTAGAGATGGATGGTTGTCATGACAACCACAAATAACAAGCATAGCAAAGATAAAACAAGAGGCTGTGTGCGTGTCGCAAAGGCTGTGGCGAGCAATGGGGATGCGATCGAGCTGGCAGTCCCCAGAGAAAATAAATGCAAAAACCAAAGATACTACAAGGAGAAACAAATGACGTCAAGTGTCCGTGAAATATATCAGGATACATGCACGCAATCAAACACACAAAATGCCAGCCGTCGATGCAGTAATAAAACACAAAGCAACTCGTGCTTGTAGGTAGTCTAGCAAAACATGCTAAACCTATATGGTCCCCAACTTACGTTCCGAGTTCGAACTGAATACGGTAAGGCCTACTTAAAGTTACCGCCGTGATCCAGTTGCCCGAAGCATGGAATGAAGGGAAAACATAAGGGCTAAAATATATGGTGTCATGCCTCGTGTTGGGAGAATGGTCGAAACGCCAACGTCCACAAACCACGGGAGACCCATTCGAAGAAATGCCCAATCAAAACAGCATCAATGCACCTGGCAGCAAGAAAAACATACACTCACAAAATCACTCGCAGATATATTTCACGGCACAAATAAAAGGTTAAACGAAGACTCAAACAAAATAAAACAGGAGACCGCCATTACGATTGGTTCCACAGCAAATCCAAGCACACGACGAAGATCAAAAAGAAAGGTTAAATTTAGGAAATGAGCATAGTGGACACAAGGTTAGATGTATTACTTACATGAGTAAATGGAAGGCTTCGGCATAATAACAATGTTAAATAAAAAGGAAAACATTACATTTTAAATAATAAGGCGGAGAGCCTCAAGGCACGTCCGGACAGAACGTATCTCACATGGCGACTGAGTCAACCGGGACGGCCACCAAAGAAAATAAAGAAATGAGAGATGTTAAACATGGCTCAGGATCCACACCACCCCCCAAAAGAAAAATTATTTATAATAATAAAAGATTTTTCTTTTTACATCATTAAGTACCACCGCTTTGAAATCAATCATGTCCCAAGTGTTCCAAAATACACAACATCCTTATCACACAGGTGGTTTGTCAACAACTATAACAGTACACAAAATATGAGGGGGGAGGGTGATCGATATAACAATCACTTAAGCAATTGAGCCATATCAGAAAGAATACAGTTATAAAATGAAGTAATATATTAAAAAAATCAGATCGCTTCGGCGATCGCAATATCAGGACAGAACTCCTTCGGGGTCCCCAAAGGCGCGCGTTCCTTTGACGATCCCTGGGCTTGTCATAATGGTATTACGGTTCGCCTGAGCGTTACAATGACAAGAAAAGTAGATAGAGACACGGACGAAAATCATAAACAAAAGACTTTCGCCCTTTGACGCCGAAGTCTGCCATTCTCCTTATACCCATCATGAAAGTGACGTATTAAAATAACAAAGAAGCGATATAATGTGTCCATTATTTATAGAATATAAATTCTCTACTGGCCGAATTCGCAAAAATACATATTTTTACAATAAATATTAAGTTACACAGAGTATGTAGGCCTATTTCTTCTTGTATTATTTTCTTTCTTGAGCTCGTAAATTTGTACTTGACTCTGTCTCGGTCAAAATTGGTTCAATAATAGGCAGGTCAAGGAGACGCCATATGAATACTAGCTTCCTTGGATAACATAAGCAAATTATGATTGGCTAACCTACGCAGAAAAAGGACAACATTAATCACAGCAAATAAGAAGGTTACACAATAAATGGTTTCAATTGAGATATGTGAGCTCTGGATACGTCGGTGGGATTCTCCTTGGAGATCAATTCAACAGTGACAGGTGTTAAAAATCTAGTGATAGTTTTGGGCGTGCTCCAGCGAAGCATTAGCTTAGCTGACTCCTTATTCTTGGCCGAACTCTGTGGGTGCAGGCGCACTAGCACTTCGTCATTCACCTGAAAACAAACAGGTTGCCTACCCTTGTTATAGCGAGACGCCACGCGATCTCGTGCCCTTTTCAGATGCCGTACAGCAACTTCCCATTTTTCTTTGACTGAGGTACGGCGGGATGGCGCAGCCAGATAATCTATTTTCCACTGAAGCTGAAGTGGATCAACAATACGCCTTCCTAAAAACAATTCCGAAGGGGTAGAATTCGTCGATTCATGAAGAGCAGTGTTAAATCCTAAGGAGAAAAACTGAAGATTTGCGTCCCAACGTGACTGATCTGCGTTGTGGAACGCACTCAAGCAAGCCTTCAAGTTACGATGAAACCTTTCAACGTGATTTGGCTGAGGGTGGTAGGGTGCCAAAAAGACATGATCAATTCCCCAAGAAAAACACATTGATCTAAAAGACTTAGACCGGAAAACGCTCGCGTTATCGGACACTAAAAACTTTGGAGGACCAAAAACACCAAAAATATGATTGGTCAAAAGCCTAACAGTGGTACGTGTCGTGATTTCCCTGACAGGAAATAACCATACAAATTTTGAAAATCCATCAACGACAGTAAGTATAGCTTGATGACCAGAAGATGACCTAACTAGGGGACCAAAATAATCTATAAACAGGCGCTCATTAGGATATGACATCGTGTCAGCGTGGTGAAGTCCAATGCGAGAATTCTTTGCTGGCTTAGAACGTTGACACGTAACACATTTTCGGACGAAAGCAAAAGCATCCGCTTTCAAATGAGGCCAGAAGAATTCCTGAGAGATTTTATGGAAAGTCTTCGTCATACCTAAATGTAATCCAAAACAGGATTCTTGGAAATACGCCAAGAGCATACTTCGTATATTCTCTGGCACGAAAATCCTACATTTCGAAGATCGAGGAGCGGTATGCACTATAACATCATTGCGCAGTGAAAACTCAGATACACCAGGATCTTTCCCGAGAATTTTTTCACGCAATGTGACACAAAATGGGTCATCTGCTTGGTACGTACGTATGTCAGTAAAAGACCATGGAATGTGTTGGAGAAAATTCACTGGCTCGGGGATCTCAACAAAGGGAGGAGGTTCCTCAAACATGCGTGACAAACAATCCGCTACAACATTTTCACTGCCTCTGACGTGAATGATGTCAAAGCTGAAAGAGGTTAGACGAAGAATCCAACGATTTATACGTCCCAATTTTTTGACATGCGAGCGCATCCAGGACAGAGCTTCATTGTCGGTATACACTATGAAATGCCGATGTTCTAGAAAAGATCTGAAACGTTCACAGCCGAATACGTCAGCCAGACTTTCTTTCTCGAAAGTGGAATACCGGCGTTCGCAATCATTAAGCATCCGACTGGCAAAAGCGATGGGTGCCAAATTACCATTCACCTGCTGACTAAGCACACAAGAAACTGCGACATCACTCGCATCACAATGTAACATAAAATCTTTCCCAAAATCCGGAGTTCGAAGGACGGGAGCAGAAGAAAGACATTCTTTCAATTTCTCAAAGGCGAGACACTGGTCGGGGCCCCACACGAATCGTACATTCTTCTTCTTCAAATAATTCAGGGGCGCTGAAATGTCCGAAAAGCCCTTAATGAACCTACTGTAAAAGCCTGCCATTCCCAAAAAACGTCGGACTGCTTTCACATTCGTGGGAGTAGGGAACTCTTGGATACATTGCACACGCTCAGGGTTCACTTCTATGCCCACATCCGAAAGAATGTGACCTAAAAATTTGATTTGCTTCGAAGCCAAAGAGATTTTGTCCGGGTTAACAGTGAGTCCGGCTCTGCGAAGACGACATAGGACTTCACGTAAATGGATCAGGTGATCCTCAAAAGACTGACTGTAAATCACGAGGTCATCTAGATAGTTAAACACAGATGAATACTTTAAATCTCCAAATAACTCGTCCAAAACCCTACTCAATACTTGTCCGCCGATAGAAATGCCCATGGGTAACTTATTGAACTCAAAAAGGCCGAACGGAGTGGAGAACGCAGTTACCTTACGGCTCTCGGGATCGAGAGGAATTTGATAATATGCACAATTCAAATCTAGGACGGAATAGTACTTCGCCCCGTGAAAATGCTGAAAAGCGCTCTCCAGAGTTGGAAGGGGAAAGTTGTCGAACACCACCTTAGAATTGAGTCGACGATAATCAACTACTAAACGAAAAGAACCCTCTTTCTTAGGCACCAGGAATGCTGGACTACCATAAGAAGACTTAGAAGAGCTCACAACACCGCGTGCCTTAAGATCATGAATATATTCTCTCATGGCAATGAGTTTGGGTGGAGAGCAAGAAAATGGCGCCGACCTAACTGGAACCTCATCAGTTAAATCAATATGACACTCGTAGCCGATAGCGGAACCCAGTTCCGACGTGGGAACATCTGGAAATTCATTCACCAAATCAGATAAAGCGTCACGTTGACTCGTGAATAAAGTAGGAGGGATTAAAACAGCAGAGATACCAGAAAAATTACAAGGAACACTCGCTTCACAAGTATTAAAATGAAACCGCTCCTTGGATTTAAACAAAAAACTGAAGGAATGATCCGAAAAATCAAGCCTCAACCCTGCTTTGTGCATAAAATCAGAACCTAAGATCATAGGCGTAGATAAGTCATCCACCACATGGAAGTTCCAATCCCAAGAATAACCACATATCTTAATATGACATGTTACAACGCTAGAAACAGAAATAGATGACTTCACCGCAGAATAAAATTTTAAACCCCCATCTTGTGGACAGATCTGAGTAACAGGAAGCTGTTCCGCGATGGAGCGCTGAATAAATGAACGTGAAGCACCAGAATCCAGTAAAGCGGGTATCGACAATTTCTTAACACTTACAGGGACCCAAGGACAGAAGTTTCCAGTCGTGGAAATGTTCATTTCCCGGCGAACTTCATTGCATGGCCACTCCGGCGGGTCTAAACCGGGGACCCATGCTCGTTTCCCTGACGCGAAGCACATCTAGGACAGGCTATGTGCGTCACGTCACGAAGACCACATGAGTGACAAAACACACGAGAGGGCGCACGGCAGGAATTAAAATGATGCCCCAAACGATCACAATTCCAACATTTTATACGGTTATACATGTTCGGGTTTCGAGGTAACTGTTGATCCTGAGGAGCGGGATTCGCAGAAGAAGTAGCATTGGGAATACTCCCGACAATATGCGAGCGGGGACGGTTAACTTCCCGGTCCTCCTGACGAGATATTGAAGATGGGTGCGCAGTCCTCTGAATCTGGGATTCCGCGCATGCAGTCTCTGGAAACAAACTGTCAGAGGGGAGGGGTGGGGGTACATATGACTTGCGCAGGCGCCGATTGAACTCGCATTCACGTCCTTGATCAACAATGTCAGCCACACTATACACACTGGACCGGCGTATGAAAGACTTGTACTCAGGTGCTAGATTTCTATACACAATATCAACAGTTTCAATAAGGGGAAGGGACTGCGACAACCTACTTATTAAAGTCATTAGCCCAGTAACAAAATCGTCTACAGGCTCTTCCAAACACTGGGTACGGCGATGAATTTCAGCCTTCAAGTCATGTTCAAAATCATAAGTCGTAAACCGCTCCTTTATTGACTTACAGAAATCAACCCACGAGATGAAAGATCTGTTGGTAAGTCGATACCATTTTAAAGCTAAACCATTCAACAATAACGGTAGGCAGACAACAATGTCGTCTGGTTCGAGGTCATAACAATGGCAGAGTTCACTGACCCTGTCTAAGAACTCAAATACAGACGAAACTCCCAGTTCACCAGAAAATGAAATTCCCCACTTGGACACTATATTGGCTACGCCTCCCTTGCGATGGCCTTTCACCTCAGTCAATGGATTAGTGTCTTTCCCACAGACACTTTCAAACGATAGCAGATCATCGTCAGACTGGATGAGCTCCTTCTTCACGTTACAACCTGGGAGAGAATACATGGCTAAACTACAGAAGTACTGCTAGCTACAATTCAAAACAATAACTACAAATGTCTTGCCTCCGTCCTGCGCCTGAAATGAGTACGAAACAAGAAGTAGGGTTGGTTAGTACATTACCAATGCTGGGGTTCGTTGATAGGGTCCAACTCATTGCACTCTCCTTACAGTTTGTTATTTTTATGGTCCATACTCCTTGGAAGTTCACATTGACTCTCAATATTTGTTTGCATAGTATGCAATAGGGAACATGAAACAGAATAAAAACAACATTGAAAAATATGCAGCGAAATATTAAAATCCAATGGATATGGCTAAGCGACCAGGAGACTTAACCACGCTCTGCTACCATCTGCACCGCCCTATTGAAATAAACATATTCTTGGCGTGCCTCCTAGCTGCATCACTGGAACCAACTAGAAAAGAAAGGAGTACGCAGTGGAAATGGATGTTAATTTCTGACCTGTGCTGGGCCCGTACTTGCAGGCCAGATGTGCCGAGCGACTCCAGACTCCGTGAAGGTGGTCCCACGACGAGTGGTAGGAATACCCTCCTGGTGCTAGAAAGCTAGAATAAGTTAGGCCTAGGTTTGAAGAGAGAGAGAGAGAGAGAGCGAGCAGCCCGATCGCCCAACACTACTAAATGAGACACATGGGTAAAGAAATGGAAATTTAATGAATTGAAACCGAACACACAAAGAAACCCGGCCAGAATAACACACACAAAAAAGAATACCCTTCACCTAGGGGTCAAATAAAGTCACTTTCAAACGGGGAAGATAAATATAAATAACAATAAATAACTTACGATAGTAAATAACGTTAACAAATTAAATTCATACCTGTGCTCACTTCGGTGAAAACGATGTAAAAAGGGAGGAAGTAAAAGATCAAGAGGCAATCGAGCCGGTCGCTGGTCAACAACAATCACTTCTCTGCCTAGAGATGGATGGTTGTCATGACAACCACAAATAACAAGCATAGCAAAGATAAAACAAGAGGCTGTGTGCGTGTCGCAAAGGCTGTGGCGAGCAATGGGGATGCGATCGAGCTGGCAGTCCCCAGAGAAAATAAATGCAAAAACCAAAGATACTACAAGGAGAAACAAATGACGTCAAGTGTCCGTGAAATATATCATGATACATGCACGCAATCAAGCACACAAAATGCCAGCCGTCGATGCAGTAATAAAACACAAAGCAACTCGTGCTTGTAGGTAGTCTAGCAAAACATGCTAAACCTATATGGTCCCCAACTTACGTTCCGAGTTCGAACTGAATACGGTAAGGCCTACTTAAAGTTACCGCCGTGATCCAGTTGCCCGAAGCATGGAATGAAGGGAAAATATAAGGGCTAAAATATATGGTGTCATGCCTCGTGTTGGGAGAATGGTCGAAACGCCAACGTCCACAAACCACGGGAGACCCATTCGAAGAAATGCCCAATCAAAACAGTATCAATGCACCTGGCAGCAAGAAAAACATACACTCACAAAATCACTCGCAGATATATTTCACGGCACAAATAAAAGGTTAAACGAAGACTCAAACAAAATAAAACAGGAGACCGCCATTACGATTGGTTCCACAGCAAATCCAAGCACACGACGAAGATCAAAAAGAAAGGTTAAATTTAGGAAATGAGCATAGTGGACACAAGGTTAGATGTATTACTTACATGAGTAAATGGAAGGCTTCGGCATAATAACAATGTTAAATAAAAAGGAAAACATTACATTTTAAATAATAAGGCGGAGAGCCTCAAGGCACGTCCGGACAGAACGTATCTCACATGGCGACTGAGTCAACCGGGACGGCCACCAAAGAAAATAAAGAAATGAGAGATGTTAAACATGGCTCACTCTCAGGTGTGCTGAAATGGGTTGTTCTCTGGAGTGTTATCGGGCGAGGATCGGACTGTGGTATGCGAAGGGTAGTCGGGATTTCCGGTGTTTGTGTGTGCGTACGGGACCTAGCAACTTGTGGTTCATAGCCCTAGTGATAGCTGCATTGCTAGTTATTGGTGGAGTGGAAGTGAATCCAGGGCCTGTTACTCCAAATGTGAATCAGGCAAATGATCCAGTGGCAGCTTTAAAGTGTTCGACGTGCAGTAAAACATTGAAGAATGGTGTTGAATGTGGACTATGTGAGAAATGGTTTCACTTCGGCTGTATTAAGGTCAAGAAGGAGGATTGTGATGTCGGAAATTGGTTTTGTAAAGTATGTGATACGCCGGACTGTTTGAGGGTGCAAATCAAAGCAAGGGATCAAATAATACAGGAACTTAGAGCAAAGCTTCGTGAATCAGAAGAAACGGTGAAGGATGTGACTGAACGGCTTTCTACTGGGATCAGTGTGGAAGAGGGCGTGCAGGAGCAAACTGAGGATGACGTTATCATAATGGGTGATTCAATGATACGATGGAGTGCGAATATCTCGAGGAAATCAGGTGCGAAAGTGCGGTGTTATCCGGGGATTAAAATTGACCAGCTTGCCCAACAAGTGGAACAATCAAATGAAGAGGACTGTGACAAAGTTAAAGTGTTGTTGCTACATGTTGGGACGAACGATTTGAAGAAGAGGGCTACAGCTGATTACATCATGGGGGAGCTCTACGAACTAGGCAGAAAAGCTAAAAGCAAGTTTCGAAATGCAAAAATTATAATGAGTGGCATTGTTCGGCGGGGAGATGTTCCGTTAAGGCGAGTTAAGATTGTAAATGACCGCATGGACTGGGTATGTGCACAACTGGGCTTAGTGTACGTAGAAGCTGACTACTGGATTGGTGGCCGTGACTTCGCCCGAGACGGGCTGCATCTAAATCGACGGGGTGCTTTTAACCTAGGGAGCCTACATGACAGGGTCATCGGTTCGTGCCGGCTTTTGTGAGGAGGAGCAGGTCCAGAGGTTGCCAGCCGATGGGAACAGAAGGAGCAATTTCGAGATATTTGCTGCGGAGGTAAGACTCTAAGATTACTGCAGGTTAATTGTCAGAGTATAGGAAATAAATCAATTGAATTTTGGAATCTTGTAGAGACGTATTCTCCGGACATTGTCATTGCAACTGAATCTTGGTTATATGAGGACATAAATAGTAGCGAAATAATTCAAGGGACCTACGAAATGTACAGAAGGGATCGGGGGAAGCGAGGTGGTGGGCTATTTATTTGTGTGCGCAAAAATATAGGTAGTTTCTTAAAGTGGGCTGATATGGATCATGAAATGTTATGTGTACAAATTTCGGATAAAGGAAATAAATTCCCTCTTCAGGTGATAGGGGCGTATAGAGCACCGAAAGATAACCTTTCTCTCCTCGAAACACTGTATGATAAAACTTGTACGGGTAATGCTATGAAAATGAGCATAATAATTGCTGGAGATTTAAACCTCCCCAAAGTAGACTGGTCTGGTGAGTCAACCAGCTGTAGTCAAGCTCAGAGCGCTGCAAATAAATTCTTAAGGGAGGGGGGGATTTTCCCAAGTAGTTGACTTCCCAACTAGAGACAATAATACCTTAGATGTTTATCTCGTAAGGCCTGTAGAGCTGTATATTAACTGTCTGAAAGTACCAGGAATTAGTGACCATTCTGGGGTTGAATTAAATATTAGATATGGTGACAATACAAAATTAGACTCTGTTGTAGCAAAAAAGATCATATTCCAGTATCGCAGGGCGGATCAGGGCAAGTTTCAGGGGTATTTGAATGAGCTATTTGTAGGATGGGTATCGGAAGGAAATCACATTAATATCCTGTGGACTAACTTTTTGAAAATTTTAAATAGCGCTGTTGATAAATTTGTCCCATTTAAATTGCTGAAACAAAACCCAGATCCTGAGTATTACACACAAGAAATTAGGAGTCTAAAACGGAAAATTAGGAAATTATACAATAAAAGACATGATAGTGACAAGAGTATGTTGAAATTTAAGTCCTTATCAAGAGAGCTCGTCTTAAAAAAGAGGGCTGCTCATGACAGTTATATGCAAGGTTTACTTGGTTCGGGAGGTGATGGGTGGAAAAAAAAATACAGTTATGTTAGGAGAAGAAAGGGAAATCCAAATAATTTGTCGATGATAATGTCCGGTGACGGTAAATTAATTACTGAGAGGCCATTGCTAATGAATTAAATGTCTTTTACGGTAGTGTGTTCAATAAATCCAATAGCTGTGTGTTGGACCTTATTAAAATGAAGTAGTACCTCTGCTAAAGAATTAGGCTATATGTCACTTGTAAGACCTATTCTGGAATATGCCTCGGTGGTTTGGGATCCATATCAAGTAGGGCTCATCAATGAGTTGGAAATGGTACAAAGAAAGGCCGCTAGATTTGTGCTCAGTGACTTTAATCCCAGGAGCAGTGTGAGCCGTATGTTAAAGAAACTTGGGTGGGAATCACTGGAGGCTAGGAGGATGAAATCTAGACTCTGAGCTATGTACAACACGTATACAAATCAACCAGCATGGGGTGAGCTTAGCAAACGATTGGGAAAGCCCACTTACATGGGTAGGAGCGATCATCCTTTCAAAGTTAAGGGCCGACCACAGCGAACAAATTATGGTAAATATTCTTTTTAAACCGTGCCATTGATAACTGGAACTCTCTAACTGCCGCAGTCTTAGAGCCTTTTCCCAAACATATAGGTGTGATTAAGAAAAGACTGACTATTTGTGCAAATACTCCAGTTTAATTGTTGTATAATTGTTATTGAATTGTTATGTATAATTATTTATTTGTTATGTGTATCCAATTTGCCACCGGGGGACACTCCCCCCATTGCAAATAAATGAATGAATGAATGAATGAATGAAAATGAATTTGGCTGCACTAACGTTTGTTGATCGTAGCAGCTAGAGTGTTGTTAGATGAGCAGTTGATGAAGAACTGAGTCCATATAAATCCATCACTGCTAAGCGCAACAGGGACTCAATTCACAACGCAGAAGTCAACGATGACTGAGGCTGCTGGAGCTGATTCATACCTACCTGCGCTACTGTGCCTTTGCCGGAACTAGTATCTTAAACCGGTAATATGCGCTGGTATGTTAGGGTCACCGTTGAGCATAGGATCATGGAAGGGAAAGCATGTCTTCGACGAGTGGTTGTCTGCTGTGGCAACGCTGTGTAGGTGCTGAGGTGAGTCAGCGACAGCTGGTGAGTGTGAACTGCTCTCGTATTTTACGACGAGAAGAAGGTACCGTAGTTTGAATGTAACAGGTTCTACTCATGTACCGATATGTTAGAGTGGCTAAACACCCGATATTTGAATCATAAGTGAATGCTTGAGACCTTAACAGCGTTTCCCATTCCAAAGGTCTGCGCAAGTATATTTTTACCTACGACTAATCCCTATTTTTATTCTCGTCTCGAAATAAGAGTGAACATTCAGCTCTTCAAAGAGATCTCACGCCGATTTTAACGAAACATATAAATCACCCTTGCTCTGCCATGCCCTCCTCCCATAATAATAATAATAATAATAATTAGTATTATTATTATTATTTTTATTAGCCTACTTTTCACATTTTGCAAAAATGAGGAAAAAGTAGTCTTATGAGATCGATCCGGGAAAATGTGTGTCTGTCTCTCTGTCTGTCCTTCTGTCTGTCTGGCTGTGTGTGTGTCCCCCCCCCCCTATCAACTCCTAAACGGCTGGAGCAATCGAAATAAAATTTGGTAGGAGTAAAGATCCATACCTGAATATCTCACGGCCATATTTGAAAATGGCTACCAACTGCTGAAAAATCGCAATTGAAATTTGAGCTCCATGTTGGATATCTTGGAAGGTGTGAATGGGAGCTATTTCAAAATCGGCACACATATAGATAATAATATTGCAGTTTAATTTCCAGAAGGCCATACATGGCAGTGTTGCCAAAATGATTATAAGCCTACTGATAGGTCCAATATTTAAATGCATATAACATCTACACTATCAATTGGAATTCAACCAAATTTCGTATGTTGTATGTGTACATAACCAGATATGACTGAACGTATTCTTATGAACCAGTAGTGATGCCAACTGTTAGAAAATGCTCTTAATTTCTTTTATCCAAATACCAATATATATGAGAAAGTATGCAAGCCGACAGATTTAAACTATGCACACGTATAGTACATGACAATATATATTAATTTGGAGTAACTTATATACGTCAGTGCTACCAACATGATTCTAAGCCTGCTGAGAGGTCCAAATTTAAAAACATGTAACTTCCATACTATCATTTGGATTTCAACCACATTTCGTATGTGCTATGTGTACCACAACAGCTATGACTATGCGTATTCTTAAGAGCAACCAGAGGTGCCAACTGTTAATAAATGCTGTCCCTATTTTTGTTACCCTATTATCAATATATCAGAAAGAATGCAAGCCAATTGCTCTAAACTTTGCACACGTATAGTACCTGGCATTCTAGATTACTTTGGAGTAACTAATATACGTCAGAGCTGCCAACATGATTCTAAGCCTGCTGATAGGTCCAATTTTAAAATGCATGTAACTTCTATACTAACTAATGGATTTCATTCAAAATTGGCACAACAATAGATCATATTATTTCAGATTATTTCTGACCAATACATGCATGACACTGTTGCCAACATGATTTTACGCGCGCTGTTAGATCCAATGTTTAACTGCATGTAACGTCCATGCTATTCATTGGACTCCAGCCAAATTTTGTATTCTGTACCTTAAGAGATGGAACTAAGAATATATTCAGTCACCAGGGCTGCCAACTGTAGTTCTCTATTAGGCTACATTATGCCAGGTTTACAGTATTTCGAACTAATTAGAAATTTCGATATTACCAACTTAATTTCGTCATTATTCTAGATAGATCCATATCGATTAATCATTGTCATGAATCTTAAATTTTAAGAAAAGTAGGCTCTTTAGTTCGTCACGGAACTTCTTGTTATTATTATATTGGTTTATATCCCTTTGAACTACTGAGGATTTTCGAGACGCCAGAGTACCGGAATTTTGCTCCGAGGGTGGTCATTGGCTTGCCAGTAAAGCTACTGACACTGAAACACACACTGGTGAAAATTGAAAAACGAGCACCTGTACATGGTCCCACAAGACTGCAACTTTCTTGAAATAATACAAAGGTTGTTCACAGAATAAAATCATAATACACCTATGAACAGATATTCTTGGACAACAATTTCAGGATCTTGTATTGCCTCCTCTAACTACTGTACAGTACATTGGAGTCCTCCAGTCGCGCATTGAGACAATCATAGAGGTGTCGGATATCGGGGGAGTGTGTTCCATGCAAATTCCATCTGTCGTTGTAATTGGTCAAGGAATGTTGCCGGTAATGAATTTTTCAGTTAATTCAGCAAAAACGTGGCTCGAGAAGGTTGCAAATTTAAGAGCCGCGTAAAACTAAACGCTATTTTACAGTGTCCGAAGCACAAAAATGTTACATGTATAAAATTGATAAATGTTCAACTTATTTTCAGATTAGCGTTACATTTTATTACAGTGCATCGTACACACATGTTTTAAAGCGCGTGAAATAGAAACAATCTCGCACTCTTACCAAACCAGACTGGGTTTGCTTATTGGACAGTGAAAGTAGATTTATCAAAGTGAAAAGTCAGGTCCTTTGCTTCGAACATGAAATCCCATGACTAGTTTTAGAAACGTAAACAGAAAAGTTTCGCTTCCCTTTCAGGCTACATGCGGTGTATTTTGTACCATGAGCGGACTCGTATCATGAAGGACAGGAAGATATAATCGCATCATTTCAGGAACTTTAAACAAATCCTCGAGAATATCTGGTATGAATTTTAAAATAAATAATAATAATTTAATAATTACAGGTTTTAAGTCTCGTAATGTAATTACAGACGCAACCCCTGCTAGACTGACCATCAGTCCATGTTGTCGCTAATTTCATGCCGGGAACCGCGCGTCAACTATGAATATGATGATTCATTCCAGTGGATTGACCGCTTGGGACCATTGTACTTGTGTCATATTTGCTGCGGTCTACTAAACTCAAAATGAATTAATGGTTACATAAAGCAGAAACTCCCCCTGGTCATTCATACTTGGAGGATTAGTCTAGAGTTGGTTCATGAAACACAATGTTAATAATCCTGCAATTACATTCCTCCCGGTCAAGCACGATATTTCTGTTTGAGGAAAGGATTAATTTCTCAAATCAATTAATTGAGCATTTTCTTTCTTAGAAACAGTATTACATGTAGTTACAATTGTATGTTTTACAATGGACGCACTCTATGACATACCATAAATTATAAAATTGTCATGTATTTTATTTCAGTTCATTTCATATATATCTGTAAGTGTTATTGACTACAATATACTGGAGGGAGTCTCCAAAATGTGCCAAGTCCCACTTCGCATTTGAGATACGTCAGAGCCACCGCTATACAAACAGTATACTGCGTTATATTTACACATGTACCCCAAGAAGGAAAATAGTGAGAATAGAGCAATGCATACATAATTTTCAGAAATAAATTTAGGGAGTCTTAATTGTTCATTTACCAGAATGAAGGAGAAATAATAAGAGAGAAGAAAGCAGTAAGGAAGGATAAATATGTGTTATACGGAAACATAGATAGTTACACTAATACAATAGCAGGTTCATAAGGATCAATTATAATGTACTCTATGCGCATGTAAGCACTTGTTTCCTACTTGTCACAAAATTAAAGCCTCAGCTTTCTCTGAATTGGATGGCAATATTGTTGTCAGCTTTGAGATGTTGCGGTACCGTAGGTTGTATCATGCACAAACATAGATATTTACAAACACCATTGTGTATGACAGATGCCTGGATATTGGGGGGGGGGGGGGGGATATACTGTAACACCAAGACAACACTTCTGAGCTGATCGGTAGCCAAGGGAAATAACAGGAGTAACTTATACAGGGCAGTAAATGTTAAATTATGTCGACCCCATTTTACATGGGATCAAGGATAAGGTGAACCGAGTGTTACAAGGCATGGTTGTTACTGCCGGGAGGGCTTTCTCGTGTCAACTTCAACAGAGGAGTCTCAATGAAGGGTGAATAGAACTAGACACGGACTTGTAAGGAATCGGCCGTGACTTACTGTACTGTGATATGCCTGGAGTTGGAATTGGATATTCACAGACCATTTAAGGGACCACTGATGGTGGGGCTCAAACCCACTCGTCTCCCAAGTTTCGTTATAGATTGGCGTCATAGCCTTGAGCATTAGCGTTCATAGCTGCACAGTATTATAGTAGGGTATTCTATAAAGCTAACCGAAGCTGCAATTTGGCCTCAGAGGACAGTGCGTACCGAAGGAAGTGTGACAACCAGCTTGGTTTTAAGCCATCGAGCACTATTTTTTAAAATCTAGATTTATGTGGGGGAGGTGCCTACAAAAGAGGTATGTGTGCTAACCTATGTGAAGAATTCGATCCCCAACTGCTGATAGTGGCCATTTTCAGTGTGGTTTTTCCCAGGTGTTGCCACACAACTACCAGGTGAATAGCGGGATGAATTCTTATCTCAAGTCCCGCACCATACTCTACATGAAAATCCTAGACACTTATAGATACAGTTACACTATGCCAGTCGGCACAAAAACACATGTTATCAGACATATTCGACATATGGACTTGAACTTGAAACTGACAATCAGAATGTTTAAATCTCCTAAAAATTTACAACAAATTTATTGGTCTGTTGTTTATATTGTTATTATTATTTTTAAAGAGTCTGTTAATTTATGTTTCGTCGGAAAGTGCTTGTTCTACTCAATATTTATAATATTTAAGGTGAGAGGATTCCTTCTGTACGTGTCTGTTGACCAGCTAGAGCAGTGTCCGGACGCAATGCCGCGCTAAACACGCGCCACTAGGATCACCGGATCACACACGCAGGGCAGGTAGCAAAACAATACTGTTATTGGTTATACGTCCCTTTCAACGACTGTGGCTTTTAGAGACGCCAGGGTGCAATAATTTTGCCCCGCAGAGGATCCTTAACGTGCCAGTAAATCTACCGACATGGCTCCCTCACATTTGCACACCCTCAAATGCCAGCTGGCTGCGCCAGGACTCGATCCTGCAACCTTAGGCACAGGTGGCGAGATCGTTCCCGCTGAGCCACGCAGCCAGACCAAAGGTAGCGAGCACTCAGCTCGCCTGTTGGAAGCATTCTACACCGAGCTCATGAAAATTGGCAAATTAAAGGAAAATGTCATGCGCGTTGTAAACCTCATTTGAACTTAGTATAATATTAAAATACAAGTAGTTCTGTTAAGAATTAACATAGCCAATTTCCATTAATAGACTATAGAATATTAATATAAAACTCATTACTCAATATCCAATCATTATAGCCATTATAGGCAATGCATATATATGCATATATATATAGTGTGCCCGTCTGATCTGAGATTCCATGTGGCTGATGGCTGAAAATCAACCAATGTGAGATCCCATTACAAACAAACACACACCTGGCCTGCATTCAAACTGGTTCTATCAAGAGACTGTTATAGGCCTCGTGCGAATGAACTGTGCTGCGCTCTGTCGGCAAGCGTGGCGTTCCTCATCGGGAGATCTGCGCTTGCTTGCTGTGTTTTTGCATGCAGTTGGCGTTGTCGTTAGCTTCTATCTTCTGTAATATAATGTACAAAGCTGATTGTGGTTCCACTCGTTCTATAAGTAACAACAATTGTTCCGTAGTTGGGTGTAATTTTACGTACAGGAACTCTCCTTCTGGAACTAAGTTTTTAAGTTTCCCAATGACAAACAACATGTGATCAGAAGGAAAGCATGGATAGCCATCCTTGAAACGATACACGAAGAATGGAAAACCATGGACACCTTCAAACAATTCTCGTATTTGCAGCCGTCGTTTTGTAAACGGAATGCCTTCAAGAGATCCTGATAGCCCTGAGTATGTACCTAGATTATTTCTCACACCGAATTCAAACAGTAAAGGTGAATTGTAAGAGAACATAATTTCTGAGCGTTACAAAAGACTAAAATTAAGGCATGGCATTGGCAACACAGCGGAAACTTACACAGGCATCAATGTCTGTTCAGTTACTGACGCAAGTACACAGACAAATTTGCATCCCAGACTAATAAGATAATCAGTTTCAATATTATGTTTTGCTCATTAGAAAATAATGATGTAGGTATCCAGACTAACCTCCCAATACCAGTTAACAATCAGACAATGACGGACAATTTAATGAAAATAGACGCATATACCGGAACAGAATTCAGTGAATGGGGACAATCATTTTCTGGATATAAAACAGTGAAGGAAAACGAAGAAAATCTCCATGAAATAGCTGACGTAAAATTTGCAGTGTTTCATATCCTTTTATCCCTGCTACCGACTTTGCATCACAACTGCAAATTACGCAAAGAAAATATGTTATTTCTGTTTTTAATGAAGGTGAAGCTTGCAATAAGTTTTGCTGCCATTGGCGTTCTGTCCAGGTGTCATTGAACAACAGTTTCCGCAACGATCAAGTTTATACTTCACCATTTGAACGTGAAAACAAAGGACTGGATATTCTGGCCCCTTCGCTCTAGTTTTGAAAATACAATGCCTCCTGCGTTTAATAAGCATATTGAAAAATGCACCTGCATACTAGACTGTAGTGAAATACCGTGTGAAAGACCAGGAAGTGTTAGGAAAAGAATTATGATGCTTTCACATTATACAAATTCGTCCACAGTGAAATTTCTTGTTGTAATAACGCCGTCAGGATTTATCTGTTTCCTATCAAAGTGTTAGGGTGGGAGAGCAACAGACAGTTACATTAGAGTTAATTCTGGTGTACTTGATTATATTCAGGCAGGCGATACTGAAATGTGTGACAAAGGATTTCCACAAATAAGGAAGTGTATTGAAATCAAAGATGCTATAATGGTGATGCTTCCTTTTGCATTTGACCCGCAATGGACTGTGGAAGAAGTGGATACTATAAGTACTTACAACATAGCATCTGTTCGCATTCATGTAGAAAGAGCTATACAAAGAATGAAATTATACAAAATATTGAGTAGCAAAGCTACAGTTGATTTATTACCACATATTGATAAAATTGTACACATTGCCGGAGTCCTAACAAATTTTATTCCTCCACTAATTAAGATGAATGATTAATTTTAATGACATTCAACTTGTACCGAAATTATTATTAGAATTAATAATATATTCAATTGTTAAGAACTAGTTTTTTAATCTGTTATCATAGTAGTATAACATAATATTCAAAGGATAAATAAATTGTGAACAAATGTGTTAATAGGTAATGTCTTTGTAGAGTATTGTGTTTTGAAAGGAGATTAAGGTCTAATTTAATGAGAATTACATGGTGATCATATTTCATATTATTACTTATAAACTTACAACGCAGTTACAATGAATTAATCAATGGAAGTATGCAATAAAACTTACGTTTATCTTCACAATATTAATATTAATATTTGTAGTAGTTATTTTGCCTGTTGAACACATATCAGCTTACTCGTATTAATGGAAATGCTGCTCAGACTAACGATTGCCTACTACGTGCGTTCGCTACTCTCCCGACTAGCTTCGCCTTTCCTCACCGCTAGGGGCGCCACGAGTACCAAACAGTTTCATTCGCACGAGGCCTATTCTCATGGCGTAGCAGGTTGGAAAGGCAGTGATGAGAACCAGCCCAAAATACGTATCAGCTAGGGTAAACAACAAACTACTTCATCGAAAATCCCTGAAATTGGGTAAAAACAGTCTTCTGAAGGTTCATCTACTCTTTGTTCGCAAGTAAGAAGGCCAGAAGTCAGTCCATATGTTTAAAAAACTTTTCTTTTAGTCTTTGCGTGCTGGTTGATGGATTATTTACCTATCAGCTGTGTATATTCTTTATCATCATATATGATCTTTATTTATGTACCTTATTCTAAGTAGAACCATGCATTGGGTGCAAATTGCGAAACTACACAGGTGGACAAACAGGGTCTGACAGACTAGCTAGCCCCTGTCACCAGTCTCCCGAACGCTATTTTTGTAATCCTTACAACGTAAATCCGTCAACGACGGGCACGAAGAGCAATAAATCATTGACATCTCGCACAAGCGAAGAACGGAGAAGTTACTTAACTACTCCCTTTCGTACGTTATTACTTCAGATTTTGTTTGTGTGTGAGGGTGGAGAGGCGTTGATGGCGCTGTGGCCTACCTGCTAGCCTTTAATCCAGACGACCGAGGTTGAATGTATGTTCCCCAGAGAATGACCACAGGAAATTACTCGGCTGAACGGGTTGTTAACATCTCTGGTAATATATCACAACTGACCCGTCAACTACTGTAGGTTCTGTCTATAACAACATTGAACAAACGAAGTGCCCTCTTATGTAAGTCTGACACATTAACCATTTGTCATTCCCTAACACTCGAAAGCGATACAGGTAAACTTCACAGTATCCTATTGTAGAATATTCTCCATAAGAAGTTGTAATTACCATTCCTAACTGATTATTAACCTTCATGATTCACTTCTGTAGTTCTACCGTTGATTTTCAGCCAAAAATTCAGTATTATGGCCCTACCTAAACTATTCAATTAATTAATCAATCTTCATGTCTAACTCTCACCAGAATTACAAAGTTAGACACACGGAGTAGGCTCTACCTTAGATATAGCATAGATATGTCTTCAGGAGTCCTTCCTCAATACCCCTCTCTTCGTCATCTCCTCCTGGATCAAAATTAGCCAAGGCTGCGTGGTCCGTCGCCTACAATCCCATCAAATGTAGTTAGCCAATACTGCAACGTATTGTTGTAGTCCTCGTGGTTTCAAACTTCCATTTTCCTTCGTACTTGAAAACTCAGGATAATTCACTGATTCTACAAGTGCAGCTTAAGTAAGAGACTCTACCACTGCTGCAATTTAGCAATTTAACTGGCTTTCAACACTCAACACACTTTCACTGGGCCACATTTTTATCATCTTATGGTTGAATTTTCCACTTAAAATCACTATCACGCGTCCTCGAATATCCGCGTACATTGGTTTTATTTAGGTACCACCCGCGTTACTTGATAGCAGTTCTCGTCGCACACAATTCAATAAACACTCCTCTTCATCCAATCCACTTGACCATCAATCAAATAAATTTGCACGTTGACTTTGACAAACTAGCAGCACGTTCTCTCTCTGTACGAGCTCCAAAGGTTTGTGATGACTCATTATTTCAGGTAGCCTATATCCGTCCATTCTCCTCAACCAATTAGCATTGTGGAAGCTTTCAATGTTCTAGAAGGATTATGCTGGTACAAAACCGTAATAAAATTATTCCAAAAAAGTTCATCATCATAATTTAGAAAATCTAAATGACATTTCCATCACTTAAAATGCGTCAAATATGGCATGATTTAACTGTTGCGGGCAGATTCAATGGCTCCTCCATTCCATTCCAATAATATACTATCGCGAGGTGAGAACCAGAGGGTTCTATCTACATTTTTGAGGATTTTGATTTTTTCGTTGTAAATGGTACTGGGAGATATGTACTATCGCTATCCATGACGGCAACATCCGTATCATTTACCATTTCCAGACAATAAGCAGGTAAATTTGATTCTATCTGCAAAAGTTTGCAATGCTGAGAACTAGATGGTTCTATCTGCAGAATATTGGTAGACAGTACACACCAGATCAGCTGTTTGGAGTGGCTCACTTCTATCCCATCTCATCTGTTTGGCTATAACTCTTAAGAAGTCCAGGAAGAGAAAGCATAACCCTCAACAATGTAAACAGAATATTCAAAAGAGACTGCGACAATGTGGTGGCTGCGAAGGAAGCAAAACATACAGACTGTATGTGCAAATTTAAGTGTATCATAAGATTTTTAAAGATGACCGCAATTCCATAATGATTTCATTTTATTCACTGCAAGATATGAGAAAAACATTATATTTTACAAAACTCCGAGTGTGAATCTTCTCCGAGAACCATGAAAGTTGACCGTAAGAACGTAAGTCGTTCTCTTACTTTTTACAAGTGAATGGCACGCAGGTAAGAGTATGCAAGAGACCTTGTTGGTCAGTCAAAAAGGAATATACAAAGTGCATTCTAACAAAGATAAAACATCCGGGACTCCAAAATCCAATGAGAGAGGAAAGAAAATAAGAGAGGATTTCCAAAACTTGTAAAGATTTTGTTAAAAAGCACATTGAATAATGTCCAAGGGCAGAGTCGCATTACTGCAGGGCTGTGACACTAAAGGAATACTTAAGTCCTGATTAAAATGTAACTAGAATGTATGAGATGTATAAAGAAGTTTGCATACAGAATTGCTATAAAGCGGTAACACTGTCAAAGTACTTGTCAATATTTAACACTGAATATAATCTGGAATTTTTAGCACCAAAATCCGAGTTAGTTTAGTTAGTTAGTTATTGTTGTCTTAAGGAGTGGAACTACGAGGTCATCTGCCCCTACCAAAATCCGATCGGTGTGACCTTTGTGAGGAGTTTATCATGGCGAAAAGGAAAAATAGTCACTGAGAGTTTGTCAACGAAGTTTGATAACCATCTAGAAGAGAAATCATTCATGCGACAGGAAAGATAACATGACAGACGAAGTGATGCTATGGTGATATGCTTTGATCTACAAAATGTGATAGCATTACCTCGTGCAAATACTAGTAGCTTCTTTTATAAAAGAAAGCTGATCGCTTGCAATCGTACTGCTCATGTATCGAGGAATAAGCATGGCTATTGTACTATTTGGCATGAAGCACTGTGCGGCAGATCTGGAAATGGCAATGCAAGTGCTGTAATTAAAGTATTAAAAATGTTTCAACCGGAAGTTAGGGAATATATTCTTCCGAGTGATAGCTGTGTTCCTCAGAATAGGAACTCACTGATTTATTTTGCTTTGGCTAGCTTTCTTGAAGAAAATATCCACATGAGGGAAATTCCCATGAAATTTTCAACACCGGGGCATTCTTGCATTCAGGAGGTTGACAACATCAATTCAAACATAGAGAAGTCTTTGTGGTTTTCAGAGGTATGGTCTCCAGTTTTACTAATAAGAACTATTCTCTCTTGCAACAAGAGGTCACCATACCGTGTACTTTAGATGAGAGCATCCGATTTCCGTGACTACCAGATTCAAACGAAACTGTTTCAGTATAGTATATTACCATATCTGCAGGTATCGCAGCTGAAATTTTGTGCAGACCTGTTCAGTGTGTACTTAAAGACAAGTCACGATACTCAGGAGTGGAGTAAAGTCAAGATACCGAAGAGTAGAACCAACAGGACTGATAACAATCAGCAACAGAATATAGTACCAATCCGACTTCCAGAAGAAAGAGTTTCTATATCATGGAGGAAAATTTCCAAGGAGAAGACTACAGATATCCATTTCATGATGAACTGGATGCCCTCTGCCGATGTAGAGTTCTACTAAGCAATTTTGAAATGAAGAACCTTATGACTCCAACGTCTTATGCAAATTTTAGAGCCAAACATTGGAATATGTCATTAAAATACCTATGTTCTCTATGTAATTGTAATATTTGGTGATAATTCATTAAAGTAGAACCTCGTATCATCATTTTGAAATACCTCGCGAAGATCTAGCTTCAATACTACATACTTTATGCAATTCCAAACTTAAAACACCTCTCCTGAAAAATTAACTGATAGTCAGACAGAACCCTCTGGTTCTCACCCCACGGTCGGCGTGTGACATTCCTTGGTGTAGTGCAAGCCCCCAAGAAAGATTGCCAGTAATATCCAAGGAATCATTTCATAGTCATAGGTTAGGACGTCAAAATTGTCAATGAGTGCTAGGTTGAAGCGAATACATTATATAATAAGATGGAAAATGGTATTAATAGCATGCTAGAGCTTGTACCGTTGTGAAACAATGCTGCCACAGTTGTTCAAGATAACTCCCATCAACACATATCCAACACTGGCAACATGTGTTCGAAGTCACATGATGATGCACTATCTTAAATACAACGAATGAAGCACTAAATAGAAAATGAACATTGTGGTGTTTGAAGCCATATTTTCAGTGTTGCCTTAGTAAACAAGGGGAAAAACCAGTCGTTAAGATAACCACCGCAGTCGACCGCACAGCGAGTTCCAGTGAGCACGAAAACTGCGAGTAGCTGTAATACGGAAGACAATCAGATAAGTAGTTAGCCAAAAATTTTATAGTTTAACCATAGTTTACAACCATATAATCTCTCTAAAGTACAATCTCCGGATAGCTATCACCATTTAGCATTTCACCTAACATATATACTGCATTTAGCATACACTGACAGTTGCAGTACCAATACTGCAACTAAATAATTGTACATATTGTAAATATTTTCACCTGTATTTCAAACATACATTTTGTAGCCTAAGTGTAATGGATCTGATGATGATCGCTTGACGATCGAAACTGGTCATCCTAGTGTTTTATTAATCTCATGTAATTTATTTCAGGATTAGGGCATAACCCATCTCTTTTGGGTACATTCGTGTTGACCGACTGAAAAGCACTAAACTCTTATAGAAAAATGAACCTGAGTATTTAGTTCATCTCAGTGGAACAGTTCTTCAATTCTCCTCGGGCCTGACGAATAGAATATCAATAAGATATGTACATTTTTAGAAATGCACATTTGCATCATCCATAATATTTACGATAACCACACGAGAACATTGGGATAGATGGCATCGATGTTTTGTCCTTTACAACAACGATCATTAACACCACCAAGCTAGAAAAATTACACACAAGAATATTTAACTAATATTATTGGCTAGTTATGATATCCCGATAGGGATGGCATCTTTCTCTGACGAATAACACGCAGGAGTTCATTTTAGGTCACCAATAACGTAGATTACGGCATCAATAACTTATAATAATAGCTATAGACGTACCAGATTGTTAGATAGATAGATAGATAGATAGATAGATAGATAGATAATGCCTTTATTGGTGGCGAAGTTAGGGCTCAAGGCCCTCTCTTACACTTAACCACTAGAAGAGTATACATCTACATGGCTTATAATTACAAATACCAATAGCACAAATAATATTAATAGCAATAAGAATAGTGATAATATGGATAATGGTAGAATCATTAATTTCAAAAATACACAAAATAAAGTACCCTTAAATGACGTAACTACAGTAATCCGATCAACCATCTCATTCATTCATTCGTTCATTCAACATTTACCCAGGAAGTCAGCGGAATCCACCCAGCAAATACTCGCAGCAAGCCACTTTAAACTTGCGATGAGGGAGATTGTCTGTAATGTTCGCAGGTAGCAAATTCCATGACCTGGACGCAGAGATTATGAACGAGCGGTTGTAAGCAGCAGTACGGTTTATAGGTATGGCAAGAGAGGAGCCAGATCTCGTATTGTGGTCATGATAGGACGAGAGGCAAGAAAACGGTGAAACAAGATAGTTAGGGGTATTAGTGGAAACATATTTTTTGCAGTAGTGATAACATGTGGATTTCACGACGCTGGTGCACTCGAAGCCACGACAACTCCTTATAACAGGGTGATATATGATCATCATATCGCAGACCAAAGATATATCTTACACAGTTGTTGAGGCACCGGTCCAGTTTCTTGTTACTGTCGCAGGTCATTTCAGTCAACACAGTGTCACAGTAGTCAAATATAGGTAGTATCAGAGAGCGAATTAGTTGTACTTTAAGTCGAACAGAGAATACATTACCGAACCGTTTCAGAGGATATAAGCATTTATGTAATTTATTACATGTGCTTATCACCTGTTTAGTCCAATTTAAGGTCCCAGTCATAATAATTCCTATGTTTGTCACTGAAGTAGAGTAGGGTATGATGTTATTGTTTAAAATTATTGGAGAGATGTCACGTTGCTTGAGGGAATATAAGTTTTTAACGGTACCGATAATAACCAATTGAGTTTTATTTGGGTTTATTAATAATCTGTTTTTATAAGCATAGTCACTAAGCTGTTGTAGGTCAGAATTTATTTTAATAATTGCATTATTGATATCACTCGGTTTTGAATGATAGTAGATCTGTACATCATCTGCATACACTTGCAATTTGCAGAAATTAAGGGCTTTTGATATGTCTTTTATTTGGATGATAGATAACAGTGGCCCAAGGACCGACCCCTGAGGGACACCGAGGGTCTTACTTTGCCATCCCGAACTCGCATTTCCCACTATCACACGTTGCCGGCGATTTTCGAGGTAAGAGGAAAAGAACCGGAGTGACACACTAGTAAAATTTAGTTCTCGAAGTTTCTGCAGTAGCAACTGAGAGTTGACGGTGTCAAAGGCACTACTGAGATCTAATAATGTCAGTACAGTCAAGTCCCGTTGGTCCATTGCATATCTGATATCATCTGTCACTCGTAGTAAAGCTGTTGCAGTGCTATGGCCCTTTCTGAAGCCGGATTGGAAGGGGTTGAGTAGGGAATGCTTTGTAAGGTATTCAGTAACTTGTGTATGTACTAGACGTTCAAGTACCTTGGATAATGGTGGTAGGATGGATACTGGACGATAATCTGGAGGAGAATCAAACTTAGAGCTCTTCGGGATAGGTCTAATTAGTGCATCTTTCCAAACATCTGGGTACTTAAATATATGAGTTAGTATTGGCAGAACAGCTCCCAAAACATCCTTAATCAGTAATATAGGAATGTCATCATTACCTGTGGCATTGGATGAAATAGAGTATATCACACCTTTAACTTCATTCGAGCTGATATTTCTAAAAGATAATTGCTCAAAAACAGACTGCTGTTGTTACAAGGGTACCGGTAGTGATTTTTTAGGGAAGGAGGTAGAGGCTACGTTTGGCCGTGCGAAGTGATCATTTAGAGCCTCTAGCGATATACCTGGTGGTACATGTTGTTCAACTGTCTTACCTATCCCTAACGCACGTAATTTACTCCACTTTTGTCTAGGGCTGTTGGTTTTCATCAGTTCCTGAAAGTATTTATATTTAAAATTTCTAATTAGCTGCTTGGTTCTGTTTCTCAGAATGCTATATCTCTCAAAATCAACTGCATCATGTGTCAGTCTGTATTGTCTGTATAGTTTGTCACGACTGGCCATAGCAGATCTTACCTCAGCCGTTAGCCACGCAGATGAAGAGCGGGTAATTCATACCCGTTTCTTTGGTGCATGTTTGTCAACTATTTCTAGTACCATTAAATTGAATGTATTTACTTTAGAGTTTATGTTCTGAGAATTACGTATATTATCCCAAGGCAAGTTATATGCATCATAGTGTAGTTTATTCTGGTCAATATGTCGTAAGTCTCGTATTGTAATGTAGCGTGGTTTATACTTAGGTATTCGTATTGGCAACTCCAGCTATCTGATATGACATCTAGCGGTAAAAATGAGAAACTTACCAAGTAGGGTACATTGTCACGTGGTGACTGTTTGTATATGGTTTCTTGTATTGGTAAACAGATCGTGGTAAATTGTTCGTGTCTTTATACATAAGTAATAAGTTTTACTCGTTGATAGAGTGAAAAATGAGTAAAAGCAAAGTGTATTGCTCAGTTTACGGCTGTAAGTCGATGTATAAGAGGGCTGCGGATATACGTTTTCATCACTTTCCAAAAGATGCAAATAGCAATAGTCGAAATGTGATGATACCTAATAATACCTAATAATAATACCTTTCCACCCCGGGAAGGATCTAACACTTGTCGAGGTAGACAGACAGAAGACCTGCGACGTAAAGCCAGCGAAGGTTATTCAGTTTAAAAACAGCTGTTACGATGGGCGCGCTGGTAAGATTGAAGTTACTTGAATAATTAATTAAATAATTAATTATTGGCTGCTTGGTAGGGAGAAGGGATGAGTTTAACTTGTATTAAAACTCGTGGGGCGACAGGAATTGCTTGATTTGGATGGTTAAAAGGTGGGTTTGGTGTTGAATATTTGAATGGTAGCGGAATCACTCATTCTACAGTGCCCACGGGGAGGCACATTAGGCCTATATGACTCGTAGTGGAATAGCTCGAATATCGAAGAACTTAGCGATTACGAGGTGTAGGCTTGGCGGAAAGGCTGGCGGATCATCAGTTTGACATCACTTCACGATATAAGTCGGAGCTTGGAACAGTGGCGTCTGGTTTCCGTGGATGCTAGTCTCGGAATGATAAAAGTAGCACAGCTTCGGTGTGTTATTTATTTGTTTATGTACCGTATTTCTCTATTTGAATGTCCTCGGCATTGACTCAGGATCGACATTTACATTATATTGCGCATAATAGTACCGAAATAATGTCCGAAGTGTAGCCCTGTGTAAATTTGAATCAGCTGATCTACATCAACCAAAAAAACTGATGCTTGATAATATGCAAATGACAACAAAAAATCCAGTGGAACACACAAATTAGATCACGTGTATCGCACAGTTATACATATATACAATTAAAAATAACACTGTCATTACTTTAGAGACCACATTTACTGATTATAACCGAAAAATAAAAAGTGTTCCATATCAAACGCGTGTTATTGAGTATTTTAAACCCTACTTATCCAGACCGACCGCAGCGCCCCAAGTGTTAATTTGAGTTGCCAATAGAATAACATACGTACAATAGATCATGTGAAGAGATGCCAGGAGCAGGGATCTGTCCGTGTTTAATTACTTTCTGAGGTTGATTTGTCACAAGAAGATCAATTAAGGTATGACTCGTATGGTCAGAGTAATGAACATGATTAGTAGCGTTCAGGGGTAAAACCGTCATGTTTGTGGCGAGAAATAAATTCAGTAGGCTGTTAGCTTCACCAGTCTGCTTTAAAAGGTCAGTGTTAAAATCACCCATGGTTATAAGGTCGTCGTATGCTAATGCTAATGCATATTCAAAATCAGCAGTCTGACTTATTTTAGGTGGCTTGTATACAATCCCTATTAATATCTTTTTATGGCAGTCTAATTCTACAAACATAAATTCTGGTCGCACTGTAAATGTTGGGTCAGAAGTGGAAATTATCCTACATTTAAGGTCGTTTCTCTAATAAAGTAGAAGCCCACTACCTATTTTGTATATTATGTATATTTATACCACAATTTTTCGCTATCGGTTCAATATTGCACGAATCACAGAAGAGTAATTTTAGAGAGACCCTCACACGCCATCTATGAATCATGGATGTAACATTTAAAATACATATCAGAGTATTTCGTCCATTGTACTAGTTCATCTTATCAACATTCGCTACGATGGGATCAATAGACGCAAAGTAGGCGTCTACACGAGCATTGCCTATATTAAGTAGCACCAATCCAGCATAGGATAATCATAGCAACCTTGAGATTGAATCATTCTAAGAGGAGTTTGACAATTTTTCTCCCCGAAATCGCATGCGCGCCACCTATAATTTACAAAAACTAACCTAATGATTTATGTACTTGTAGGGTTTAGATTATAGCATTAGTACTTGACACTACATTTCTCAGAGATGGACTCCTTTCTTGATACCCCCACGATGTAGCCATGCGCGTTAAATCACGCATCACGCCACGACCTGGATAAATTGAAAAGTAAAGGGATTCCTACGGGGATTACATTGAAATGTTAGAAGACACATTTCAGTAATCTCTTTGTAATCTACTAACATGACTGCTTTTCAGTCGGTCGATTCAAGTGTGCTCAATTGGATTGGGTCGGGAGTAACAATTATTATCACCCTACTGCATGAAACAAATGTTATATAAATTAGGCTGTTTATACACCTATTAATACAATTCTCTAACATGGTGACCGACCGGAAAGCAATACAGATAATGGAGATTATATGCTTTCATTTCTTGTAAGAGGATACAAAGACACTTTAAAATTAATATGACGTTGTTTGTTGTTGATTGATTTAAGGGCTTTGTGACATCATGGTAATGTAGCCACGTGTACTTGGGTGTAAGTGGAATTTGTCTGATGCCTTGTGTTATTGTGGAGGATGTATTAGTGTTTGCATTTGTAATTCAGATGGGGATGGGAAAGCAGGCGGCCGTGGCCTTACGATAGGTAACATCCCGGTATTTGCCTGCAGTAGAAGTGGAAAACCACGGTATACAACTTCTAAGAGGGCTGGGTTGGGAATCGAACCCTCCTCCTTTCAGTTTTGCTTCACCAGGTTGAGTGTACCCCGTTAAAACCCTCAGACCAGAATTAGATTTTCTTGGCGGAGCCGGGAATTGATCTCGGACTTTCAAGTAGAAAGCCAAGGATGCTCTCCGCTACACCACGAGGTGACGAATTCATGTATCGTCTTGAGACTGATGTATAATCTGTGATTGAAGGGGATATCAAGGTATTTACAGCTCAACTAATAAATAAGGCGAGAACAAATCGGCACAAAAGGAATAATAATAATAGATCAGGATGAACCAGACTCAGACAGACAAATCGATACTCAGAACTATTATGAACTTCAGGAAGAGATTTATGTAATGTGTTTGTCCTTTTAATTATATTGTGTCAATACATTTTACTAATATATATCATTAAAGAGTTATAGAAAAATATAGAAAATTGAGGAATATTACAGAGTGCCCCAACTTCTGTTACTCGGTACTGTACCATTATCGTCAAGCGAAAGTTGTAGTACATTGCACTGCGAGATTTGTTTTGGCAGACGAGGTACCTCACGACAGCAGATGTGAGTGCCGTTAAGCGATCTCCGAGCCGTGCCGAGAACTACCGACGTTCAGTTGCAAGCCCGATGTCCAGAACATGTGTTACGCATAGATCCAATATATTGATTGACTAATGAAGGATTATGTTATTGATAATAACGAGGAAGAGAGGTTAATTTATGCTTTTTAGCATTTATTCAAGTTGTATTGATACTGTGTAAGACTTCTAAAGAGTTATCTTCATTTGCAAGATTTTATGAAATATGTAAGCCATTTTGATTATGCGCTAAGGACATGATGTATCGATCTACGCACCGCTGGAGAGGGGGCTTTTCACCCTTCGTGAAACTGCGGACTGCATGAGGAAGACAGATTATTAAGTATCTCTGCCAAGGGCAGAACAGCAATCTAGCGTGTTTCACGATACGTATCGCTAGCATAGGCCTACTTGTAACGTGTGCGAGGCCGTGTTAATAAAAGTAGAGTTGTGTGTCGAAGAACTCTGACTTATTCACTTTCAGTAGTGAGTTTATACAACTAACTGAAAATGTGTCTTGCATTATGCAGACTAGATCATGCCATAAGTGAAGTTAGGCAAGCTCTGTACAACTAGGAACATTAACATTGCGAGTGTACTGAAATATGATGATGATGATGATAATTGTTGTTTTAAGAGGCCTAACTTCTAGGTTATTAGCCCCTAATGTACTGAAATACATGCAGCATAACACTGATATTGGAACAGTGCTGTATATGGACACAAGTATAGTTATACTTGAGCACTTCATGAAGATTATGATTCAATCCTCTTATTTTCACGACATGATTGTAAATCAGATGTCGGGAGGAATAGTCCATATGCCTAGTTACCTTGTAGCTATGTTCGGCTAGACACTTCAAACATGAATACTGCGATGTGAGCGACACAATATGCATTCTGAGGAACGAACACTGACATTTTTCGAGTATGAAACCGAGTGGCATCGCTAATGCTAAATTTCATTAAGCATGTTCGCTCTATATGGCATTATGGCATTGAAATGCAACTATCGTTTCGGGCGAGCGCGTATTACTTCTATGTGACGAGCACTTTCTACGGAACGCGATGGACTAAACGTGGAATGGCAGTAACAACCGGTGTCATTCAGATGTCTATCTGGAACCCGTGCGTTGGAGACTGGCAGTCCTGCGGAAATGCAGTAGTAATATCGAGATACTCAACGACTCGACTAGTCTCGAAGCCAGTTGACCCGCTTCCGGGAAGAAAGTATTCATCTTCTAAGTTTAGCACCGCACGTGCAACACGCGGACGCACCAGTCCGGTCAAGGGACCGATGAGAATTCATAAGAGTGAAGGAATCAATCCATTGGAAACGTCATCCAGTTTATTTTATCGCACGAAGTGTGCCTAGTGAAAATCGAGTGAAGTTATTGGTAAGTGAGCATGCAAATACTGTGAAAAACTACGATAATCTAACCAGACACATGGCCGGTCTTCGTGCCAACCATAAATTTGAGTGTCTGTGTTTTAAATAGTGCAAGTGTAATATTTCACACCAGTGAAAATTCCTAATAATAATCCACGCTGTGTGAAGTCACGATTTCCTTGAGCGAAAGATGTCGACGATTTAAGTTGATAAAAGTTTTCACGACGAAGGATCGTGAGAGTGAGTCGACACGTGATTGTGTCCAGTAGAGCCTGTGAAGCAGACATGGCCATTCTTTTGTAAAATAACGTCTGCAAAATATCCAGTATAGCAGCTGTGTTTGTTTGTGAAACCACGCTAGAAGCAGTGAATTTTTTGTGGAAATTGCTAAGGCCTGCACGATGTACGAGATCCACCAAAAGAGAAGAATATCATCACCGTTCACCATGTTGGTGATAATGGCTTAAACACCTGATGAGAGAGAGACCGAGCACCATAACAGCCCAATAAAATGGAAGCCGAAGAACGCAGTATAATATCTCTGTACGAGTGCTGGAAGTTTTGCCCACGCTCAAAATGGAAGGATTTACCCCTCAATTATTCTTGTTGGAATGAGGTGAGCTACCAAGTTTTTCGCCGTGAGTTCTAATTAATATATTTTTGTAAGGTGATGGTCTTTGGTGGAGTAGTTTTAACGATCGTACTTCGATTCACAGTCATCTAGGTAGGTCTTATTTTAGTGGGTTTCTTTTAGTTTACCGTCTATGGTAATTTTTCACTTTACATGCACATCGCAGGGTACGTTTCCAATACATTTACAAGCCAAGATTTAGTCACCTGATTAATGTGTGTCTTCTCACACGGAGCATAAAATGTCATTTTGAAGTTCACTTTGAACTAACGAATTGTGTCAATAATTTAACGGAGCAGTAATTTTGTTTATTAATCAGCTGTTGCTGAAGTCTTTATTTTAAGCTCCTTTATTTTGTAAAATGTGAAGCACGCCACTGAGCAGGCGTATCCTTTAAGGGGAGAGGTTACCCCTTTACTTGCCTTTGGGTAAATACATTTTTGTTTGAGAGTGGAAAGTTTACCACTAGATTCGAGATGAATCAATTGTCAGTGTGAAGGAGTGTAATACATTTCTGTTAGTACTCCTAATCCCGTTCACACTAGTAGCGTATCATTTACAATTAACGCCTCTGTGTTATATGTTGTGAATGTTTATTTCATACATTTGAAGTGCCTAGAATGCACAGGTTTAATTTTTGCTAAACCTGCCGTGAGTGTGATATCTTCCAAACACCTTAGTACAAGTGGAATAGTTCTCGTCTTGTATGCTTTGCTTTGCCCATGCATGCATATCATTGTCCATTATTTTTTGTCTACTATTACTACATCACGAACATTACAATGAGTGTTATATTATGAACTGCCAGTGTAGGATCATTCTTTGAACATTTTTGTGGATCCAATATACTAATGAAACGAACACTTTAGATTTTACTGTTAGCCAAAGCAGCTCGTAACAGTTTGAGAATGAACAAATGTCATTTACTTGCGAGGACAAGTGTCTTCAAGGTTACGCGCAGTATTGCCAACCCATAATCCCAGATGAGACAAGACTTTTGACAGATACAATGCTAATGCTTTTATAAATGATCCATTCTGAATAAGCCAGTTTTTATAAGCTTGTTAAAACTAGGTCAAGTTGACAGCTATGTTTATGATTGCAATGATACTGTGTGACAGTAGGTCACCCATTCTATTCTCGATATTCGTATGTGTTGTGAGCGGAGCACATTTGGAAAAGTTTTTGTTGTTTAAGATATTGGAGTTGTCTTGTGACACTGATTGACATATTTTGAGGCTATGTGAATTTTTGCTCACATGTTGTGTACATTTCTTGCCGTGTTTTCATACACGATGACGGGGTGGTTACCCATATTTTTGAGGTTGCCGGCCTTGTTTCAAAGCTGAGCGCTTGACAGACCGATGTCTCTGATGTGATCCAGGTGGACACACTTTAGAATACTTTTTTAGCTTTTTGATAGCTCGGAGTAGGCATGTTCGCGTGTACTTGGGTGTACACAAGTGGTTATCCACTAGTTAGGAAGCCGTACACATGGTCAATCCGGATAATTAATGAATCTTAAACCAACGACAACTAATAATCATCAATTAAATAAGAAAAAGTAATGAACTTAAACGAATGATATAATTCTCGTTAATCAATAAGCGCCTGTTTAACTTTCATCCTGGTTTATAACTCGCTGACCATTGTACTGAGCTGTATAGATTTATTCTTCGTTAGTTTAAGCTTTTAGCAGCTGCCACGTTCGACTGACAGGGATTTGGTTTATCCCGAGTTTTTGAACTCGTGGGCCATGAACCATGTAATTTTGTTCTACTGTTAACGAACAGTATTTTCAGTTTCTAGCTTACACATTATAGATGACCGATGGAAACAAACAGTAACCATCAAGCGGTAGGCAGGATTAATAAGAATACTCTTGTGTGTGATATTTAGTTATTGATTGTTTTGTATACCCATATTTCCATCTTTCTTCTACTACTTGTAGACCTCTTGTTGTACAGTTGATTGTAAATTATTTGTGTTGTAAATGATGACTGTAAATTAATTTAGATCTTTTGTTTAGTTTGTGATACTACGGATGCTTCTCACCGTAGGTTAATTTAAATGAGAATTAGTTTAGATCATTGAAAATTAAATGTAAATACGGGATGGTCGCAGTTTACTTTGTTTATTCCTCTGTCATGTTTGACAATTTGCCAACATGAGGCTTCACTTGGAAACATCATGCCTTGTTCATTATAACTTTAATTAAAATCCTTTGTACCATTTCCCAAGCTTTGCTAGTGTTTTTGACTGTATTTAGGACCAATCGAGAGGGGTTAATTTTAGAGTTAATAATTGTTTGTTTTTGTTTATTTACTTTTGTTAGTTAACGGATTAGCCGACTAATACCCCCCCCCCCCCCCCGAAGGTAGGACAGGGGTTTGAGATTTTAATAAACCATTTTGTGAAATTTTACTTAAGCCTGGATTTTAATTTAGTAGTTTGTTTCTTTTGGGGGTGCATTTTCTAGGGAGGTCTAGACTAATGCTATGATGGGAACCTGATCCCTATGATGACGAGGAGTCTTGTGCCGGAATAGCCCCACAAGGAGTGTATTCCGATCCTCTTAGGCCATATGTGTTCAAGGATGTGGTCATCTGGAAAGCCACGCACGGTCGGTGGTGGACCAGATAACCACCTCTGACGGGCACAATAGATTCCATTTCAGGAATGCATCCATTTTTGTAGTGTGCTTTTACACAATTAAAAGTAACTTATTGTAATTTATGTGGGAACATTTTTATCGTAGTGAAGAGAATCATCATAGGAGAATACTTTATTAATTCATCACTATCCTAGATAGTGTTTTTGAACTTTCATTGTGGTATATTTATGACACATTTATTCGCGCTCACATTTATCGCTAGATCTATTTTCTAGAGATTTTTCTGATTGTTTTGTTGGAGAGTTGTTGTTTTTTGAACATTTTCTACGTCGATTTAGAAAGTTTTGACTTTATTGAGGATATACTTAGTGTGATAGGATTCTTTTTATCTTTTGCTAAGAGATATTCCTAGTTTAGGGGACTATAGAGACAGTAGGGTTTTCTAATCGACTATGTAGGTGCTTATCTTTACGATCACCCTTGTCTATGGTGTAGGAACCCTATATTATTTTCTAGAATCCATTCGAACAGGATTATTTCTTATTTTGCTTGAGAAATCTCGATTCTTACTAAATTTCTAGTTTTGACACACGAATGTCAAGTTAACATTGAACTTATTGAAATCCATTCCTAATGGTATTTTCAGGCATTATGAATCAAATAGTATTCAAGTGATATTATTCTGAAAGGCATTTACATTATTTTTTATCAACGAGAATCTCAGATAACTGAATGTGGAGGCATATCCTTCAACAGATGTGTGATTATAATAAAATTATTGTACACCATTAATAATAATTCCAGTGATAATATGGAGAAATAAGTGATAACGTTTTAAACATTCTATACGAAGTATTACGATCTTATATAATTCTAGTAACGCAAATCTATTCGCAAACTGTAACTATAAAATATATTAGTAATGAAATTATTCGTATCACCATGATGGGTGATTAAAAATTATAATTGTATAGATAATTATGAAACAGTAACAATGAATACACAGTGGAGTAAATCTATAATATGGATAAGACCATGTAGTGGCACCATTAAATTATGTAATAATTAAATAATGTTTGAAATGGTATTGATGGAATCCATTGTTGAATGGATGATAGATAAATAGTCAAGTGTGACTTAGGATGATTATAGTGTTACACATAGAGAACTAAATGGCGATGATGTGTTATTTGGAAAAATGCATTTCTAGACATGAGTACTATTAATTTGAGTAAAGGATGTTTATTATCCTATTTCTGGAAATTACTACAGTGCTAACGTAGTTTCATAATCTTCCCTTCTGGTTAATTTGAAGATCAGTGTTGATTTAAATTGGATTTTCTGCTTATTCATGTAAAAAATTATTGGGTCCAAGAGACACCAAATATATACAACATAATAACCACGAAAAAACAAAATAAAATACACTCATGGAGCGTGTATGGTCATCGAGGTGTTGTAACATAAATGTATATATGTAAAAAATTCATTTCAGGGTTATTATAAACATGTACATTCAGGAAATTACCTACTTAAAAATGAAACAGAACTGATACTAGATCCAGTAGGAGTTTCTTTGTGGATCTATTTCTTTATGGGACATTGCAACCCATACTTGTGTGTGTAGAATCCTTTTTTTTTTTTTGGCAAGATGCAGTTGCGCAGTGAGGTCTGTGATGTGCATTTTTGTGCTTCATTGTTGACTTTGTCAAGATTGTCTACGTTATTTCAGATCTTAATCTGAAGACATGGCACATTTGCTATGCCATTAAATGAATAAATATTTTCAGTTCCATTTTAATTCTACGATTGTGGTGATTTATAGAAGTGAGTGGAGGTCACGTTAAGAAAGCCATTGCTGGGTATTTCTAGGTGTTCTTACGCCTGAAATTACATTCTTTTGTAGATCTCGTGTTCTCATGAGCCGTTGCTTTTCTCGTTAGCCATGGTTTTTCTAAACGTTGCCTGGTTAGGTTACCGTGTGCCCTATTATCCCCATCTCTTGTTGGTAGTATCTGGGGGTTTTAGCCGGGGTTTTCCAGGTTCTACGATCCAGTGATCTTCGAGGGATTTCAACAAGCAGATGGTTGGTAATTTCGGGTACAGTACCTAATACTGGGCCTTACTTTAAAATCCTGCATTATCGTTTAAATTATATTAAATATTAAAGGGATTTTGTGTTGTGCTTTATTCTAAAAGGAACAAGGATCAATCTTAATGGAACTGTTTGATTAAAACAGTTGCCAAACACAATAAAAGTTACTTTTTTGTTTCACTATACCCAACCCTTGGTCACACTTCCCGTCTTCATGCTTCTTTGCAGGAAATGGAATCTAATGATTAAGAGTGAGCAAAGTTAAGTCTTAACTATGAGGCACCGGGCTCAAAACCAGGCTTCGTGAATGATTTATGAGCTCATGCGAGTTCTGGCGCGGCGTAAACTTTGCCTCGTAATAACAATTAATTTCAGTGACTAGGGACGTCTTAGTCATAAGCCCCATGTAGATCGGCGTGTCTTGAATATGTCTTATAACCTGTATTGATATGATGGCTGTAGTAGTGTGTGTAGCTGTATTAGGGCAGGGATAGGGTAGGCGTCCCGGGACTTGAAATAAGGTAGGCCTACTATTCCGAAATTTTCGTGGAGGGAGTGTGGTAAATCCTGGAAAATAACCACACTCAGGATAGCTGCTGTAGTGCCGGGATTTCAACCTACGATCTCTGGATTTTCTGCAGCTGTCCAGGTGGTCCTGGTGCACGATTTAACAAATACGGCTACGTGGCGGGCGAGAATTGAGTGGCTGGTTGCTATTCGAAGTAGTGCCCCATGTCTTGAAGCGAATTTATTGCGGCTGAGAATGTCGTCGCGCTGGCTACACGTCCCTCACATTCTGCTAGCATTAGTCTGGGTGGCAGTCGTACTTGAATTCGCGCTGTCCATAGGGCCTAATCACACGATCAGTCAGTCAAGCACTCTATAAGCCGTCTCTTCTTGAATGTTGCCCTAATGACCAGTTCAGGATTTATTGACTTGTCGCTCCAGTTGGCACACTGTAGTGGTCTGATGACCACACTTTCTCGAGCAACTAAGTGAAACAAGAAAAAACACTACCTATTCAAGGTACCTGGTGGCAGTTATTTTCCGTTGATAGATTTGCATTATTAATTGACTTTCAATGACGTGCAACAGAGCATTCAATTAAAACAAGTGTATTTGAATTGAGGCTTGTTATTGGCTGATATTATGGCTGCATGTGAAAGTAATAAACTAGGATGTTGTTTTGAATTAGGGGCTTGGACATTTTGGTCTCCTGCCTCGTATACTTGGGTGTGTGAGGAATGTCTTTGATAACTTGTATTGTTGTGGTGTTTGTAGTAGTCTGTGTATTTCTAATTGAGCCTAGCATGATAAATGGGGTGACCGTGGTTTTAAATTAGGATACATCCCTTGCATTTGCCTGGAATATAAGTAGAAACCGTATAAAAACCACTCCTAGGTTTTTGAAGGTGGGAATCGAACCTATTTCTCAGATTTTCCTTGTGAGGGTGTGTGTGACATGTACACACATCAAGACCACAGTTATATGTTTTGGCACAGCAGTGAATTGAACCCAGATCTTAGATGTGAGCCCGTATTCGCTCATACCGGTGATGATTTCTTTGAGAACAGGATTTATTTCCAGCAAGCATATGCTGAACGTACCCAGGAAGGAAGCTTTGACTCGAGATGCTCTTCTGACTTCACAGAGATCTCTAAAATATTACTTTGATGAATTACAATGGAACCTATGATTTGCAAACATTGAACATTTATAATTCATCATTCTGCATAATTTGCCATGTTAAGATGGATTAAATATGGGCTATTTATCAAAGGTAAAGGTATTCCCTCGTAGACGCGCGAAAATGATTTTTATTTAGTCACTGCACGACTTCGATTGTGTCGATGCCAGCACTTCGCCAAGCAGGGAAAGATTATACCCGACAGTGAGTTCACGGTGAACGCACGTATGTTCTAGCAGGCCGTGCAGAGACCCCGTTTTGAGACAACGTTGTTTGTAATCTGTGAAGAAGAATCTGGTCTCATCGTTTATATCACGTACTTCAGAGTGCCAGTATTCATTACTAATACCGTGAGGAATACACGAGAACGATCTAGAGCAATATTTAAGTCATTAGTGAATTTTGTGAAATTTTTGACTTTGCACGTGGTGTGCCTATTATCGTGGCCACGTTGCCGACAGATCAATTCAACAAATATTGAAAAGTAAGCTCAATGTTATTTTCGAGCACCGATTCGTGAGAAAAGCACGTTAAATCAATTGTACTAAACCGTGCCAAGTAAGTGCCGGTAATTTTCGAGCGAGATCGCTCAGATTCATAACGATAAAGTGTTTGAAAGTTTAGTAGCTCGGAGAGTGATGCATATGGCATTGTACATTCAGTGGCAGGCACAGAGTCATTTTTGTTAATAGCCTGCAAAGTGTAGAATCAGTGTTGATCACAGTGAACCGGCGACCCATAAATTCAGTGCTATCTGCATATTTTACGACCACACCATGCATCTTTTCGACCACGAGGACGTAATCCTTCATCACGCTTGCATGTTGGTGATCATGGGCTAAGCACATGGCGATGGAGGAGATGATGACGATAGAACCAACATTATGGAGTGGAGGAAGAGGAAGAAGGAATTATGGCAGGATCCTTGGCATCAGGAATGTTGAACTATTTCCCTCCAACCATGGAGTTGACTACCCCTCAATTTCCAAGGAAGGATGAGGTGAACGGAAAACCACCGTGAGTTCTCACCGTAATTTCTCTGGTTGTAAAGTCAAATAGATTGTGGGCTGGATTAGTTTAGAAATCGTAACTTTTTATGGCAATCAGTAGGTAGGGATTTTCAGTAGATTTTTCTATATGTGTAGTGACATAAGCTTCTGCACCATTGCCTATAGCTTATTCACTATGGTTGACAGCTTAATAGCTGATTTGTGTGTCACCAAATAACTAATTTATAACCCGGTGCATTTGTAAATATGTGTTTGTATTTTAGGTGTTATTAGGATTTTTGTCCAAGCCCAGTGAACAATTTTCATAGCCTAGTAATGCTGTCTATGAGGGAATGTGAGCCCACGTGTTAACCAACAGACACCCAATTCAGATTAATAATTTCTACGCCACTGACGATCATATAATATCAGTGAAAAAGTGATAATTACTTCTACAATTATGAATTCTGTTAAATTTTGTGTGGTTTAGAATACCACGAGATTCTAGTTAAATCTCATTACAATAGAGCAGTGCAGTTTTAGCCTGTCTCAATATCCCTAAAACACAAATTGTATGATTTAAAACAACGCTAGGAGGATAGCATGTTGCATTTTCTGTTTATTTTGTGCCAACTGTCACCATATTCCAATCATATAAGCTTTGCTGCAGTAGCGGAATATCTTCCAAAGAAGTTAAGATGGGTAGAATATCTTTGTGTCACTACTCTTTTAAATAGAGCAACATCTTGTATTTTTGTACATATTTAATGAAAGCCAACAGTATCACGCTAAAGACATTACGTTATTTACATTCATGTGTATTTTATAGTGGTCACTAGTGGATAGTCTTTGAGTGAACCAAATATGAAACTTTCTAGACTTTGCTTCCAAGCAATGCATTTACATTTTGTGATACACGTCAGTGAGTCGCATCGTTGACACACGTGCGCAACTCAAGGCCAGACAGCACCTGTTATTTGCAACGCTACCCATAAGGCCAGTTGATTCTTAAAGTGAGACTCGACTATTGACAATTTTCAATGCTACATACTTTTTTTTTGTATGGATTTCTTTGTGAGCCAGTCTGAAGGACGCTCATACACGTTAGGTCAGTACAGCTGTTTTTTGCTGTACAGGGTGAGTATTAAGTCCCATTTTTTTTAATTGATCGCCGTTATTATGAGCGAATTATGTTTCTTAATTTCATGTTGCACACATAATAAGAGTTTCTTCATGATGAACCAGACAATTGTATTATGCTAGCACGTCATTGTTACTATTGATTCCGTGCATGTCCACGCGGAAAGTTATTGTTGTGTTCGCTAGTGACACGGTGTAGAGTAATGTTGTACTCCTATATGTTGATTCCGGCAGTACCGAGCATTAGGTCTGACTGGCCGAGGAGGTGTTTATTGCAAGCTGAGAGCTGCAATTGTTGTTTTTGTCCAAGTACGTAGTAGCTTGTGTTATTGTGTTGACGATTATTGTCACGTGCTTTGAAAGTACCATTATGGTAACTTTTCCTTTTCGAGCCAAGTGTCATATGATCATTCGTCATAAATAACAAAACTAAACCTACGAATTAACTTACTCTTAAATCATGAAGCGTCTTTTACCGTAAATATACGAGGCTGGTGAGCTTATTAAATAATATGAAACTAAATTATGGAAATGATTTGCTTGTAGCTGACCGACACATTGTGCTAATTTGAATTTCCTCATGGAAATTGTAGTAAGCTGACACAGACTTGAACGACGAAGGTCACTGGCAGCCCAGATGTTTGCAATCAGGGGGCCACGATGATCACATGTGATATCAGACAAAGTCTTTACTGTGCATTCACCAATCTAATCGTACACATTTAGAAGACGATTAGAAGCAAAGAGCATTCTAATCTGTGCAGAGAGGATAGATAAATAAGACTGATACTGTGTTTCTTATATTTATTTTATATGTGATCACCTATAATCCCAGTGCCTTGTATTTGATTGTAATATTGTTGTTACCAAGATTGTATCAAAAATATTGTAATGGTAGACCTGATTGTCAAATTAGATTTGCTTAGTTTATTTTTTATTTCGGACGCTTATCGCCGTAGTTTAGTTTCAGACAGGATAAGCTAGAATAGGTAACCTTAAATGTAAATACGAGTGTGGTACCAGGATAATTTAGCTTTGCAGTCATGTTTCGACTTTCTTTTCATGATGTTCCCGTCTGGAATCATTATTTGAGCTTGGGTCTTAAATCGGGGTTTCTTTTCGTACCATATTCCAAGCTTTGTTATTGCTTTCTTTATGCAAGTTGGACTTTTCGAGAGGGGAATTTACAGTCAGTTAGGAGTTTTTTTATATTAGCTTTGCGGATTAGCCGATTGAACCCTCCGATAGTAGGATAGGGGTCTGATTTGTGAATAAATAATTCCTGTAGAATTTTACACACGTCTGGATGTTTTTATTTCTAGCTTTACCTTTGAAGAGTGTACTTCTATTGGTTTTGGTTTAAGACAATTTTTTCCATTCTGGACCTGAACCTACGGGAAGTTACACCTCGTGCGGACTAGCCTCAAAAGAAGTGCATCCGATCCTCTCAGGTCAAGTGTTCGATGGATGGGGTTGTTTGGGAGGCTACATTACGGTTGGTGGTGACCAGATAATCTCCTCTAACAGGCACAGATATGACAGTCGAGAATGCTATCTCACACCTCTTTAGTTGGTTATGAAATCTACCGAAGGCTTATTTCCGGCTCATATTATGAATTGAAATAAACTGATTGCGCTTGGATGTGCTGACGCGGCACATATAAAAGCTAATGGATATCGCTCTTTAACAATTGACACTTCAATCCCTTCATCTGGAGTCTGCGTGGGTTTCTTACTGTGATAACCGGGATCAATGGGCGTCTTGACTAAAGCTCCCATAATAGCAGGCACGGCGTGGGGCGTCTGAGCGTGTCTCTGGCCAACCAGACGCCCAAACAAATTTTATTTTATTATTATTATTAATATTATTATTATGGTCTTATCAATAGTTCTGATAATGACGACGACCAATAATGGAAAGATGACAACATACCCTTTATTGCTGATTGACCAGGCGACGCTCTATTGAGGAGGAGTTTGATATCACTGTAATTTGCATCCGCATATGGGCCTACAGTAAGGTCCTTGTCTAAATAACGGAACCTCGCAGGCACCGTGTGGTGGCCGGGCCACTGTGAGTAGCTGTTTATCGAGCAAGATACTACCGCTAGCAGCAGCGTAGCACCCAACTAGCTCAACACATTTACACTTCTTAACTTATTTAATAATCATCATTACCTTACATGAATTTCAGAGTAATTGCTGTAAATGCTGTCCTTCATTTTCTAAACTCATCTTGCACCGACGTAGGAAGTTTAGGTACACTCGCTGCAATTCATCGTCACTGATATTTCGTATCGGTGCAGTCATTTCGTTCTCGAGAGCCTCCAGAGTACGCGGATTGTCTCTGTATTCCTATTGTCTTAGGTCCCCCACAAGTAAAATTCACATGGTTCTGAAACGCACGAACACATTTACTATGAGACTTTTTCTTGTGAAGATAAGTTTCCACTTGGAAAACTTGATGTCTTTTTCTACACCTAGCCATGTTCACGGGATATAGGCCCCAGTACTTCACCACAATTCTTAATTATCTGAACTAAGGTATCTTGCCAGCTCCGTATGTAATGAATGCTATGACAGCATCCGGTGCTTCCCGACCCGTTCTTGGGTAATCGGTAAATACTAGTCACCTGGTCGTATCTCATAGCTCTCCACGCGTCACACGGCCCCGGTGAGGTTCCGTTCGATAGAGAAGGATGTCACTGTATATTTTACATTAGGGATACCTTTTTACTTCTGTTTTGATGAATACAGTAGTAAACCATATTGTATTCTATGTCCTTGTCCTTGCGGCAGCCTACAACCGCTGCACGAAGAAATCAAACAAAAATAGAAAGTATATTTATAAATAATTGATTCAAATTATTGTAAAACATTTCCCTGACATTGAACTCTATGTACACAATGTCAATATTTTCATAAATCAATTCAATCCGGTCTCGTCCTTTGAACCTGCCCTGGAACATAATTTCCCTCTTGGGAACGATGAGACGGTGACTTTGGAGCACCGAGTGTGAACTAATAACGAACGTTGTTGTTTTCTCATTTGAAGGCATGGACATCGTGGTCGTTTAGTCCCGTGTAGTTGGGTGTGTGTATATAATTTGTCTGATAACCTGTGTTTATGTGATGGCTGTAGTAGTATGCATTTGTAATTCATACGAGGATTGTGAAAGAGGCAGCCATGACTGTAATACTTGAGGGTCGAAACGCGTAATCCTATATTGCCCCATTATTGTGATAATCTAATTAATACTTGTATTTTTCTCTAGGAGTGTGGTTACATATTTATATCTTGAAACCCGCCCATTCATTGGGCACAATTGTGTTGACCGACTGAAGGGCTTCAAATGACAATTTTGTATAGGCAACACTGAAAAATAGTGGCTTCAAATCTATACATTTGTAAGTTCGGAACCATCCCGGCATTTGCTTGAAGTAGGAATCCACGGAAGAACCACTTCCAGGATGGTCGAAATGAGAATCGAACCCACCTCTTCTCAGTTATGCTTCTCAAGGCTTAGTGTACAGTTGAACCCAGAATGAAATATCTTGGCAGAGCTGGGCAATGAACCCGGGCGACCGCCAAGATTGCTAGCCACTACACCACGAGGTGGTTAGTTATTGTTGTTGTTTTAAGGGGTGGTCCAAATCGCAAAATCGTGGGCAAAACCTCAAATTACATCTAATTTTACTCGTATGTAAGTGTTTCAAAAATAGCTGCCTTCAAATCTGATAATGAAATATGCGTGTTAAACAACATGGCGATTCTAATATGGAGAAACCTTCCTGCTCATAGGAGCGTAAATAGAACACCTACTTTTTTCAGAGATTTCTCGTTCCAATAGTACAATTTCACTGAAAGACAATTTCTGAAAATATCCCTAACGATCAAGAAAACTTTCTTAGTGACCAACACACCTCATCATAACCGGACTATGTTAACTAATAAAATTCCATGATACATGCACAATAATTAAACATCAACTATCTGCTACCAGAGAGAAGCCAAAAATTAACTTAACAATGACATTAATTTAATTAATAGACACTTACATATGCAAGATTAACATATTTTAATGTTTACCAATTTATTACGTTTTAACCTTGTAAATAATTATCATACTAATATATAAAACTTTAAGTTGTTCTGTTTGTTTGTGTTACTTTCACGCAAAATCTACACAACCGATTCAGCTGAGATTTTGCATGGCTATAATTTTTATGGTCGACTTACACAAAGACACATCAACATTTTGATGTAGTCAGTCACTTCAAAATGGCACCATGTATGTGTTGTGTTTCGTGGAACATGCTCATGTATTATCTATTGAGAACTGAAATAATGGATAAACCTTTAATCCTATCACGAAATGAAGAACACTAAATGATTTTAAAATTCAACAGTCAACAAGTAAGGCCATATATTTACTTCGTAGCGTTAATGGATATCCAAGAAATTATCATTCTACGTACTGTAAATTTGTCACCCCGTAGCGTAGCCATGTTAGTTAAATCGTGCACCACAGCTGTGAGGGTAGCAGCAGAAATTCCGGAGATCGCAAGTTCGAATCCCGGTGAAAACAGAGGCTCTCCTGAGTGTAAGATTTCCCCGGGGTTTTCAACGCTCACTCCAGCAAATGCCAGATAGTACCTTATTTCAAATACCGGGGCACCTTCCTTATCTCTGCCCCTAACACAGTTACACGCACTACTACAGTCATAATATAAATACAGGTCATCAGACAATTTCAACACACACATGGAGCTGAGGAACAAGATGTGCCATGTCCCTTTAATGAATTAACAATGACAAATAGCAAAGTAAATCTGCGAATATCTTACGTGTCAAATGAACTCAACTGTCAATCCTTTCATGAAATAGAGCCCAACATAATGAAGTATGTACATAACATTGTCTCTTTCACGCAAAATTATAAAACATAACTAATTGATCTATTGATCTATAGTTTCTGTGGGCGGCCAACACTTAGGCCATTCACATTTTGGTGTAGTCAATCATTTTAAATGGCAGTCATTTATATGTTTTTTTGTTACAAAAGTGGTTCATGTTCTATTTACCAACGACCAAAATAATGAGTAGAAGGCGAATCCTACCAGCAATGGAAGTGTACTGTACCCAAATTATCATGAAGATGCACTTGTCGTATCCGAAGATCAGCTGGATCGTAGAATATTCAAGGTCCTCGGCTAGAAGAGCTGTAAATCCTACCGACAAGTACTACATGACGATACACCAGTCATTCGATTGTGTTATGGACTGTTTTACTGGACGAAACATTCAATCTACTGTGGAGAATGAGAAACTTACGGTTCTCGGGCCAAATGTGAAATGGAAAAGGGGCTTCTTACAACTGAATCCATTTCCACAACACAATCTCTGCATAACTTATGTAATTCGCGAAAGTCTGCTTATAGAAAAACGAACGATTATATTTAATTAAGGAACACAATTACAATTAAAATTTAATCAAATTTAACTCAAAAAATCCTACAAAGAAATTAAATAATCATGACAATAGACACACTTGTCAATTAAATAAAACCAAACAATTCGACTGTACATCTGTCATCGTATTCCACTGCTCCTCTCAAAATAAATACACATCAGCTGTTTCTGAGTTTGAAATTAAAATAAAATATATAATATTATCAAACTATTATTTCCATCTTAACATAAACTTCTTTTACTCTATACATAAAACTCCAATTATAAAACCTGAATACAGAAGCTACAGCTCATGTTAACACTATCGTCAACCGATCAGCTGGTGACTGTCGTCCTGACAAATTTCCCGTAATTCACTTAATTTATGAAAATAATACCCCACTGTATTATATAAACACTACATTTACGTTCTATCCTCCTTCTCATTATTATAAACATCCGTAAACTAATTTACAATATTTACAAGTACAATTTCAATAAAGTATTGCGCTGTCAAACGACTTCTTACGCCAATGTTATCAAACATCGATAATACAAAACACTTACAGTTTCTTTCTGTCCTTTAAACACTTCCCGTAAATATCAACCTTCGGTTAATTTTTCCAACTTTAAAATTATTATTAATGTTATGAATAACAATAATATTTCCAAAAGTATTGTTAATAATTAATAATTATTTTATAATTTATTAATTGATCATTTACTTATTATTAATAAATGTTATTAATGTTTTATAATTTTTATTAATGCTCATTAATGCATATTAATGGTTATAAATATTTATTAATGCTACTTGAATTATTTTTACTGTTTATTAATATTTATTAATTTGAATTAATGCTACATGCATTATTTTCCCGTCGCTACAATTTTATGGTGGTTTATTCTAATTCCGATCTGATATGGCCAATCAATTAATTCAAGCTCATACGTAAACATTGTCAAAATCTTGTTAATAATGTTAATAGGATTAACAAATCAATAGTTAATAATCATTTCACAACATTTTTCCGCCAAATCTCCTGTCATTTCGACTGTAGGTCAATTAAATATTAATACTTGGAGATTTCACTCTTCTCCTTACAACAATATTATTTTGTAATACACAAGCTCTACCCGGCATGCGTTGCAATGCCAATCAAAGAAAGTGTTGGCATTGTAATTTGGTATCTTGAAGTGCTTTTGGATACACAATTTTTTCTTCAATTTCCGTTAACTGCCTCTAAGCTATCGTAAAATGGATTTACTAATTTTGAAACATTTGTGGGAGCGTGCGCAACAACTCACCAAAGTTTCATCGCAATCGGATGAATGGTATATGAACGCAGATGGAACTTTGCTGAAACTCTTCACGCGTCGTCACTCATTTGTTGCATCTACTCGTGCGCTACCTATTGTAAAATGGATTTGCTAAGTCGAAAACCTTCCCTGGCGTATACACAGCAAATCATCAAAGTTTCATCGCAATCGGATGAATGGCATATGAACGCATACGGGATTTTGTTTAAACGATTCGCGCGCCGTCACTTATTTGTTGAATCAACTCGCGCGCTACCTTTTGTATAATGGATTTACTAAGTCAGAAACCTTCCCTGGAGTGTACACAACAACTCACCCTAGTTTCATCACAATCGGATGAATGGTATATGAACGCAGATGGAACTTTGTTGAAAGGGTTTGTGTGCCGTCACTCATTTGTTGAATCTACTCGTGCGCTGCCTATTGTAAAGTATATTTGCTAAGCCAGAATCCTTCCTTAGAGTGTACTCAATATCTCACCCAAGTTTCGTCGCTATCGGACGAATGGTATATGAACGCATACGTGACTTTGTTGAAACGCTTCACGCGTCGTAGCTCATTTGTTGAATCTACACGTGCGCTGCCTATTGTAAAGTGGATTTACTCAGCCAGAAACCTTCCAAAAGTGTACACAACATCTAACCCAAGTTTCATAGCTATCGGACGAATGGTGTATGAATGCATACGGAACTTTCTTGAAACGTTTTGCGTGTCGTCACACATTTGTTAAATCTACTCGTGCGCTATCTACTGCGAAATGTATTTACTCACTCAAGTTTCATTGCTATAGGACGAATGGTATATGAGCAAATACGGGACTTTGTTGAAACAGTGTGCGCGTCGTCACTCATTTGTTGAATCTACTCGTGCGCTACCTATTGTAAAGTGGATATACTAAGCCAGAATCCTTCCTTAGAGTGCACTCAATATCTCACCCAAGTTTCATTGCTATCGGACGAATGGTATATGACCTTATACGGGACTTTGTTGAAACGATTCGCGTGCCGTCACTCACTTGTGTAATCTACTCGTGCGCTGCGTATTGTAAAGTAGATTTACTAAGCCAGACATCTTCTCTGGAGTGTACACAACATCTCACCCTCGTTTCATCTTTATCGGACAAATGGTATATGAACGCATACGTGGCTTTGTTGAAAAGCTTCGCGCGTCGTAGCTCATTTGTTGAATCTACTCGCGCGCTGCCTATTGTAAAGTGGATTTACTAAGCCAGAAACCTTCCCTGAAGTGTACACAACATCTAACCCAAGTTTCATAGCTATCGGGCGAATGGTATATTAATGCATACGGGACTTTCTTGAAACGCTTTGCGTGTCGTCACTCATTAGTTGATGCTGCTCGTGCGCTATCTACTGTGAAATGTATTTACAAAGTTAGAAACCTTCACGTATGTGTACACAATATCTCACCCAAGTTTCATTGCTATCGTACGAGCGGTATATGAACATATACGGGAATTTGTTGAAACGCTTCGCGTCTCGTCACTCATTTGTTGCATATACTCGTGCGCTACATATTGTAAAGTGGATATACTAAGCCAGAATCCTTCCTTAGAATGTACTGAATACCTCACCCAAGTTTCATCGCTATCGGACGAATGGTATTTGAACGCATACGGGACTTTGTTGAAACGCTTCGCGCGTCGTCGCTCATTTGTTGAATCTACTCGTGCGCAAACGATTGTTAAATGGATTTACTAAGCCAGAAACCTTCCCTGGAGTGTACACAAGATCTCACCAAAGTTTCATCGCTACCGGACGAATGGTATATGAACGCATACGGAACTTTGTTGAAACGCTTCGCGCGTCGTAGCCCATTTGTTGAATCTAATTGTGCGCTGCCTATTGTAAAGTAGATTTACTAAGCCAGACACCTTTCCTCGAGTGTACACAACATCTCACCCAAGTTTAATCGCAATCGGACGAATGGTATATGAGCGCATACGGGACTTTGTTGAAACGGTGTGCGCGTCGTCACTCATTTGTTGAATCTACTCGTGCGCTACTTATTGTAAAGTGGATATACTAAACCAGAATCCTTCCTTATAGTGTAATCAATATCTCACCCAAGTTTCATTGCTATCGGACGAATGGTATATGACCTTATACGGGACTTTGTTGAATCGATTCGCGTGCCGTTACTCACTTGTGTAATCTACTCTGCGCTGCCTATTGTAAAGTAGATTTACTAAGCCAGACATCCTCTCTGGAGTGTACACAACATCTCACCCTAGTTTCATCGCTATCGGGCGAATGATATATGAAGGTATACGTGGCTTTGTTGAAACGCTTCGCGCGTCGTAGCTCATTTGTTGAATCTACTCGCGCGCTGCCTATTGTAAAGTGGATTTACTCAGCCAGAAACCTTCCCTGAAGTGTACACAACATCTAACCCAAGTTTCAAAGCTATCGGAAGAATGGTATATGAATGCATACGGGACTTTCTTGAAACGCTTTGCGTTTCGTCACTCATTAGTTGAAGCTACTCGTGCGCTATCTACTGTGAAATGTATTTACTAAGTTAGAAACCTTCACGTAAGTGTACACAATATATCACCCAAGTTTCATTGCTATCGTACGAACGGTAAATGAACACATACGGGACTTTGTTGAAACGCTTCGCGTGTCGTCGCTCATTTGTTGCATCTACTCGTGCGCTACCTATTGTAAAGTGGATATACTAAGCCAGAATCCTTCCTTGGAATGTACTGAATATCTCACACAAGTTTCATGGCTATCGGACGAATGGTATTTCAACGCATACGGGACTTTGTTGAAACACTTCGCGCGTCGTCGCTCATTTGTCGAATCTACTCGTGCGCTATCAATTGTTAAATGGATTTACTAAGCCAGAAACCTTCCCTGGAGTGTACACAACATCTCACCAACGTTTCATCGCTATCGGACGAATGGTATATGCACGCATACAGAACTTTTTTGAAACGCTTCGCGCGTCGTAGCTCATTTGTTGAATCTAATCGTGCGCTGCCTATTGTAAAGTAGATTTACTAAGCCAGACACCTTTTCTCGAGTGTACACAACATCACACCCAAGTTTAATCGCAATCGGACGAATGGTATATGAACGCATACGGGACATTCTTGAAACGTTTCGCGCGTCGTAGCTCATTTGTTGAATCTAATCGTGCGCTGCCTATTGTAAAGTAGATTTTCTAAGCCAGACACCTTTCCTGGAGTGTACACAACATCTCACCCAAGTTTCATCGCTATAGGACTAATGGTATATGAACGCATACGTGACTTTGTTGAAACGCTTTATGCGTCATGGGTCATTTGTTGAATCTACTCGTGCGCTGCCTATTGTAAAGTGGATTTACTAAGCCAGAAACCTTCCCTGAAGTATACACAACATCTAACCCAAGTTTCATAGCTATCGGACGAATGGTATATGAATGCATACGGGACTTTGTTGAAACGCTTTGCGAGTCGTCCCTCATTTGTTGAATCTACTCGTGCGCTATCTGCTGTGAAATGTATTTACTAAGTTAGAAACCTTCCCTGGAGTGGAAACAACTTCTCACCGAAGTTTCATCGCAATCGGATGAAAGGTTTACGAACAAATACGGGACTGTGTCGAAATGCTTCGCGCGTCGTCGCTCATTTGCTGAATCTACTCGTGCGCTGCCTATTGTAAAAAGGATTTACTAAGCCAGAAACCTTCCTTGGAGAGTAATCAACAACTCTCCCAAGTTTCAGCGCAATCGGATGGGTGGTGTATGAACGCATAGGAGACATACACACCCACATACATACTATCACGTAAGATTGATTTTTATATATATATAGATCATACTCCTCCAAAATACGTCTACACTACGTATTAGAGCTTCCATGAAACAACTATGCTCTAAAAAGCCTTACCACTACTTTCAATAAAAATGCATTCCTGCATAATACGTCTACACTACGTATTAGAGCTTAATATCATTTCTGCTACTGTCTCATTACAATAATAAATGCAAACACGGCATTTCCTTCTCATATAACGAAACTTACATGTCACTATAAACATGACATCAGAACTTTCACACCAGTTCTCTACTTCAATGTTAATTCAATACGATCTTCACAATATATTTTAATTACTTCGTTGCCTTAATACTTTTATTTAAATTGCAGTGCATGAATTTTCCTTGGTTTACTTACTTGTTACTACTGTATGCTTAAAAACAATAATTGTTAATATTAATTTGAATAAATTAATTAATACCTCACTGATCGTCTCTTATTGCTTCAATGCAATATTCAAAAGTCAACAACAATTACATTAATGTTGCAAAAGGTTTACTAGAATTCTCATTGTTCGACATATCACAATTTATAGTAATGCATATTCACCTTAATCTGATGTATTCAAAGTATCCACTCATAATAATAGAATTATCGTAAAGACTTGACTAGTCTTTTTAAGGAACAAATTCTTTAAATGACATCCATACATCCAAATTATTATACAGGGCGTAACAAAAAGGTATGGCACAAATTGAAGGACACATTCCTCACACGTAGACGAAGAAATTATGTTGTATGAACATGGGTTCGGAATCGCTTTGTTTCCAAGTTATAGCCTACCTCATTGTTTCCAACTCATTTATCATGGGAAACATACAAGACCAGAACGCACCAGCATACCACATGCAACTCTTTCTCACATGAAATGTTCAATATGCCCTACGTGCGCATTGATAGAGTCATCAACCCACCGCCGTAGTGAATCTCGGATGCGCTGATGTATCCCTGGAGTACTGCGAATGGTGTCGTAGCCTTCCATAATACAGGCACGGAGACTCTGAACATCTTGTACTGGGGTTCGATACACAAGAACTTTCAAATGCCCTCACAAATAAAGTTCAGTGATTTTAGGTCCGGAGAGCGTGGAGGCCAGGCAATTGGTCCACCTCTACCTATCCATTTGTCACCAAATCTGTTATTTAGAAGCCAACGGACATTATCACTAAAATGAGGAGGTGCTCCATCGTGCATGAAGCACATGTTTTGTCGCACAGCTAAAGGCACATCTGCTAAGTCACATGGCAACGGCGCCATGTAAATCAAACCACTGTCGGTGCACCTACGATAATGACAACGTAACCAGACTTAACCAAGAGTGCATGTTCACCACGATTCTAACGTTCTGTTCTTGAGTGATTCCCATGCGTAATTAGTTGGAGACAATGAGGTGTAACATGGAAACAAAGCGTTTCCGGACCCATGTTCATATAACATAATTTCTTCGTCTACGAGTGAGGAATGTGTCCTGCAATTTGTGCCGTACCTTTTTGTTACACCCTGTATTTAAGTGTATTTCCTGTCCTAATAATTGTTATATCAAGTATAACATCGAGTTCAAACATCACAAATATTCTTGACAAGATCGTCGTAATAATATAAAACATGAAAATAAAGTTTTATATTCGTAGTATCTTCCTCCTAAATAAAGATCTTCTTACGCTGAAATTCCCAACGTAATTATTGCAGACAAAAATATTAATGATTTTAAGAAAGCATTCTTAAATTCAAAATCGCAAATATCGAAATTGAACTTCAAAAATGCAATCCACTTCGTAGATAAAATTATCACACATTTAAAACTGTAAAATTAATTACGGATCATAAAATATCCCAAACTTCAACTTTAAATTCAAAGAAATATTAAATTACTATAACAATGGTGAACTGTGTTGCTCCAACATATTCAAAGCTACAAATCAAACAACATAATGAATCTTCTTCTACATTTGCCGAATCTGGAAGATCTTAGGAAATAGAAAATACCGTACTGAACAGTATTCTCCATTCTGCTATTATGCTGCCTGCCGTCTTCTTCCTCCAAACGAACTGCATTGTCGCGAAAGTCAAACTCCGACGCCTGACATCGAACTGCACCATCCCGGACTCTGGATTCGGCTCGGACCAGTTTTCAAGCTTTGTATCTGGTAATGGTCCTGATTCCATCTTCTTTATTTCTTGTTTGCGCTGATCTTAGATGATTCTGCTCCTTCATTTTAAAGTACAAATGTGTATCCTTGTTCATAAGTTTCACTATATTGTACCCGTATCGAATCTGGGTCACCTAGGACAGAACTCATAAAAAATCTGGGATTACTCAGTTCACAAGCTTAAATTAACACTACTGTCCGGGATACTGTTATGGAGATTCATAGGGCTAATACAGTCCATCACACATGTGTATCATTTAACAACACATTTATTAACTAAAAACAAATGTACAACTCAAAATAATAATAAATTACCTCTTTATTTGGCTGGATAAAATATAAATCAAGGATTCCCCTTATGTCCTGGGAATACGGTCAAATACGTTCGCACCCAGGCATAAAAATGACACGGTAAATACCGGTCCAAACATAGTTTTAATTGGCCGACTTATTCAGGTACCATATTTAACTTAAAAGATTTTGACAATTAAATTAAATCTGGAACTCAACATAAATTCCTTGCCCTCGTCAACAACCTCGGCTGAAAATATTATGGTGTGGTTTAACATTGTGAAATTATGAGTCGAGATGGTTCCATATGCAAGTCCATTTCTAGCAGTACATCTGCCTAGAAGGAAACACCTGTTATCTTGTATTGGTGGAGTACTGTTACACACATTTATACAAACAACAACTATTTTCAAATTAACTTCCAGAAGTGTTCTATCCTTAAATTTCATTAGACTGCACAATACAATACCCAACACACTCCGTGTATAATTAGACTGATTTATCCACAGGGGTATTAATAATTACATTTAATCCATAAAAAAGAATCATCACAACGCAAACATTTTGATCAATCCTAACATTGGGTTTCTATCCAAATCTAGAATCATACTATATCCGAGTCACCCTATAAACATCATCGTGAGCATCGTCACCTTAGCTGGACGTTAATCATAATTAAACACAAAAAAGGTCAAATTACCCCTCACGCTAATCATTAATCACAAATACCATGAACAAGGCGTGGCTTATTCATTTGTAACCTGTTACAATCATCCAACCTCGAATCCCCACCTTAATGGATTTCATAACATAATATAGACCAGCTTCCAACCTAACCAAACAGAAACTATGACAAATTCATTTTGACCTGACCGCACTTGTCAGTGATACGTTAAGTTTATAACTATGCAGCGAACAAAACTCCAACAGCCTTGGCCCAAAATACGGATTTTTCCCACGAAGAAATATTATAGCATTCACTCACTCAAGTGTGCTCTCAAAACATTTGATTGGTTGATTACATCATCGCCAACATGTCTCCCCGTTTGGCTAACTACCATAAAATGGGTCACCCCCAAACACTGACATCCCCGCAGTCATTACACTTCGTAAATTCACTCATTCTTAACAAACTAGCAAGCAGGTTACACATCTGTCTGAATACAACATCGGTGACTCAACATATAATTTATCGTTATAACACGTCGAATCAAAATATATCCTATTTTAGCACAGTGGTGAATACCACGAAGAAAAAAACAGCATTATTTCTATAACCCGCATCCCATCAATACGTAACATAATCATAAGATTAATGGATAAACATCTTTACTAACGTGACAACCACGGCCAGCCCCTTTAGGGTCGCCAAATCGTGTCGCCTCAGCCTAACATGACTGCTGCCATTCTACTTACAAATTCAGCTCCAAGACAGACGTCCACCTTCACACCGTTGATTAACTTGATGCAATATTACGGGGTGGACTCGATCATTCTCAGTATGATCGACACACAATAGGGAGAAAAATATACAACACTTCCTATTCGCGTATCTACATAAAACGAATGTTTGTGGAATCTATACCACGCTGCACTCGTATGCCAATTATCTCTCGCTCCGACCTGTGAATTTACATAACAGCTGATACTCCCACTGTAACATTACAATTGTTCAATAATTACGTATAAAATCACACTGAAATGTACACTATGAGTCATAAAATTATTATTAACATAAAGTCTGACACTTAATGGCAGTTTTTGAAAATACAGCTGTTTTGCAAGCTGCGTAGACGTAAATACACTGTTCACCGATGATTGCGTTCATATATTAGCTCGCACGACTTCAGTTGAGGCACAACTAATTCAAATAGGCACTATCTACGCTAACTATTCCCAGCTTACGCACTTCACTCTTATCACGGTCAACCAGTATACTCTTAGTCAGTTGGCACCGGACTATAATCCTGCTATTACCTAGAGTAACTTCTCCTTACGCTTTATCACTCTCTTGAACATCACTCACTTGGCTAGTGATACGCGGCGCCATTATGCTTATCGCTCTGACTCAAATCCGTGATAACACTAATTTTGTGTGCACCCATGTATTCATGTAGCTAATATATTTTGACTGTACCATAACTTACAGCGTCTTGTGTTCTGTTTTCACAAAGGAATAATTTTGACTCTCAAAGAGCGTGGATTCTACTCCAAAGCAGCAGAGAGACTTCCTCTCTGCCTTCATTTCCCACACTATTTATACCCGGTTAGAGTCTTCCAATAAGATGTTTCGGCATCAAATTTATTTTTATAATTACAGGCCATACTCATTGCATGAGGTATCAAAATATGCGGATTTGCATCCAGGACTTAGATTATGATCTCATTCGAGAACCGCTTCGTAGGATCGTCTGAAATCGACGGCGCGTCGGTTCGAAGCCTATCAGTTGCCTTCAAATTTTGAATCGGCATGGCCACGTGATTTGTTTAATACCATCCATATTAATTAACCCTTGTCAGATTTGATCACAGATTCTTGACCTGCGTGCCAATCTCTATTCTTGGCATATTTTTCTTCTTTTAGTAGGACGTCCGAGGTACAATTTAATTTTAACTAGAGACCGTTGATGAATCTCTGTCCTTCAGTAATTACCTCCATCTCTCTGGCACATTTTACCCGTCTTATAGTTACGTCACGCGTAACCCCATCCTTCTCGCTTGTCATTCATTGTTTGGACTTCGAGATTTACAACCTGTTGACCGTTTCTTGGGAGAGGCCTCTATTTTTCACATTTAGTGGAAATTTCCACTGCTACATTTCAAACTCAACTTATGAATCTGGACATATAATAATAATATTAATCGGCATCCAGAATTAATATGGATAACTACTGTATACGATATTCAGCCTTCAATATAGGGTACAACATCTCCCTTATCTGGCTTAAAAATCTGTCTGAGCATTAGATAGATGTTTACAACTCTCAGGCACTTTGCTCCGTTTTGGCGAATATACGTGTGTTTACCTTCACTGAGTAGACGCCGTCCAGACTGTTCTCACTATCCGACTTGTCCCCAGGTCCAACCCGCTCGTGTCACAACATTCCGCCGCACGTTGTAAATCACCGCTTACAACTGCTGTGCTTCAAGGAGTCCCTTATTCTAGATTCTCAATATCCCATTCTCCTTTTCTATTGTGGGTGATAGCGTTGTAAGCATCCCTCATCTCGCAGTCCTCGTCATGATTTCTCTGCTGGCTTCAAGGTATTTCTTGGATCTCTAACTCTTCGGTGGTAACCCCGTGTACTTGAACGTATAATGGGCCGATTGGCAACGGAGCGGCATATAATTTTAAGTTTGATGCATTTATCAGCACCTCCTCACATCCGTGTATACTCCGTACTCTCTATGCATTTTCCCCAGACTTCTCACTATCTTGTAAGGGTAAATAAATGTTTCAAAGAACTTGCGATCTATCCTTGGACACTATCTTGTAAGGGCCAATAAATGTTTCAAAGAACTTGCGATCTATCCTTGGACAAGGATTGGAAATGGGCGGCTTCTTGATAAGTGCCAACTCTTCTGGCCTCAGTGCACGATGGAACCTCTTCCCCTGCACTCTTCATAGCCTCCTGTCTGCCTGTTTTCTCATATACTCGACAGTTATTTATTTAGCGTATGATGCTTCATTTGACAATCGTTGAAATGTATTACATATAATTGCTATTACAAAATAAAAATTAATATATACATATTTATATACATGGATGTAAAGTATTACAGACATAATAACTGGGATGCACGCATACACACACACACACACACACACACACACACACACACTGCTGCAGATTCTGATATTTCATCACAAGCTGATGTCTAGTCCTTCCAACCAAGTGAGTGCCGTAGGGGTTACTTGATGTAGCTCCTCCACAGGCCAAGTGAATGCCCGCAGAGGACATTCTTTCACGATGTGGCTGCTGGTTTCCATTTCAGCACCACAGTTGCAGGAAGGAGACTCCAACCACCCCCATTGGTGTAGTGCAGAAGCAGTTCTTCCAACGCCGCAGCGTATCCTGTTTAGTCTGGTCCAGATGGTGCGCGGGAGGTTGAACCCAGGAGGTTTTGCTGTTGGGTCATCGATGTTGATTAGACCATGTGGGTGTAATCTGGCCCATTCTTGCTTCCATGCTTCGTCAGGTCTAAATGGTATGTCAGCTAGATTCCTGGCCGTCTTCCAGGCAGGTTTCCGGGATTTCAGTCTTGCTACGTCGTTTTCATCTGCATCCTGGTGGATGGGAAGAGAGCTGTTCATCATCACCTTAGTCCATAATCGGACAAGGGCATTTTGTCGTCTGATGTGAGGAGGTTGAATGTGGCTCAGTACGGGTAACCACTGTACAGGAGTAGGGTGCAGGGTGCCAGATATGATTCTCATTGTGTGGTGTAGCTGGACGTCGACCAGACGAGTATGGGAACTATTCAGCCATACAGCAGAACAGTATTCAGCTGAAGAATATACTAGTGCTAAAGCAGTTGTTCGCAGTGAATTTGCATATGCACCCCATGATGTTCCAGCTAGTCTTCCCAGAAGGTTGTTACGACTTTTCGGGGGGGCGTGGTGGCTCAGCGGTCTAGCTGTATGCCTCTCACCAAGGCGGTCCGGGTTCGATTCCCGGTCAATGCATGTGAGATTTTCGAAGTGAAATGCCATGTCCTGTGGTTCGGATTCCACGTAAAAAGGAGGTCCCGTGGCTTATAATCACAAGATTCACGGTCACGTAAAACTACAATCTTCCTTTTTGTTACGACTTTTCAGTTTAGCTGCCAGTTTCTGAAGGTGATTGCGATAGGTTAGAGATCTATCTAAAGTTACGCCAAGGCTTTTGGGGGTAGCATTACATCGCAGTGTGTGATTTCTGAACCTGACTGTCGGTTGATAGTTTGCATTCCTGTTACTGAGGTGAAACGTAGCTACTTCTGTTTTCAGGGGGCTAGGTGTCAATCGCCACTTTGTGAAATAATCGTCCATCTTCTCAAAATCCTGGGATAGGATTTCTTCAGCTTCACTGAAGTCTGCTCTTTGTAAGGTGAGGTTGATGTCATCTGCATAGATGAACTTGCGAGATGTGGTTTCTGGAAGGTCGTGTATGTATAAATTGAAGAGAATGGGAGACAGCACTGAACCCTGTGGCAAACCGTTGTTGAGTTTGTGAAAACGACTGCGGACATGTTCTGTATGAACCTGGAAAAATCTGTTTCCCAACGGCTATGACAATCGTGCAAAGAATTTAAATACTCGACAGTGTTCCTAATCCTCAGTTCCGGGGCAAGCCTGGGGTCGATCGGACACTCTATCACGTGGGCCCACGATCTCTCTGGATACCGCTTGATGTGTATTACGCAGGGTATCTGACCCGTCGATTCATGCTTGGTTGAGTTGATACGTATCTCAATAATCTTCAAGGCATCGACACATCTCCATTGCTCATTCGCACAGCATACGCGATAAAATTCAGATAATTCTTTCATATTTCTTTCAGCTGGGTTTCCTTGTGGTCTCCTTACTGACGAAAGCACGTGCCTCACACCAAATTCTGCCATTCCTCTTTTGAATGCAACTGACGTGAAATAGCTACCATGATCGTACAGCATGAAATCGGGTTTTCCTAAGGTAGGAATCTCCTTACTCTTTATCCGGCTCATAATCTGTTTAATTGTGGTCTTTTGAATCGGGCACAGCACTACATACTTGGAAAATACATCCACACAGACAAATATGTGTTTGCACCCCCTTCCACCCTTTGCCAGTGGGCCATAACAGTCCATCGCCACAAGCTCTAACGGCTTCTGGGGGTATCAATGTCTTTGGGTATTGGCTCAGCAGAAAATTATTGGGTTTTGTCCTTAGGCATTTGCCACAAGTTTTTAAAACTTCTCTGATGGTGGTACGCATTCGTGGCCATGTGAATGCCTCCTGAATCGTAGTCTCCGGTTTATCTAGTCCCACATGACCAAGAGAATAGTGTACCTGCCAGACTAGCTTCCTTTGCAACGAAGCAGAGACTAGCACCCTTAAATTTTTATGCTCTTCGTCAATAAATGTATATAGCATGTGATTGAAATAAAGGTATTTCACGTCTAAATTTTCTGCTTTTATATAAGCGGGTGATTCAGGCTCTAATAATCTATTGAAGAAATTTATTAGTTGCATCATCCGTGGGTCTGATTCTTGCTCATCCTGAATATTTACGAGTTCTTGCAAAAACTGTCGGTCATCCTGCGTTAATTCAATGCGATGGACATCGACATTCTCATCCCCATGACTCTCGGGGTTTCCACTTAATATATCCGGAATTAAATTTTCTTTGCCAGGACAGTGCTCAATTTGGGCGTCAAACTGCTGAATGTATAGAGACCATCTGATCACGCGGCCACTTGCCATGGTCGTCTTAAATATGAACGTAAGGGCCTTGTGGTCCGTTCAGATAATGATGGGAAACCCAAACATTATTTTACGCCACAGTTATAGTGCGAAGAGTACATATAGTAACTCTAATTCTGTAATCGTATAGTTTCTTTCATGTTTTCTCAGCTTTCTGCTCAAAAATGCCAGATATGACCGGTCTGCGAGGTTGTTTAGATCCTCCTGGTACAACATAGAGCCAATTCCAACTACAGATGCGTCTGCTTGTATTACGAATATTTTCCTGAAGTCTGGATAACCCAATTTTACATTTGCCCTCAACAGGTCCTGCGTATTCCTAAAGGCTAAGTCACACTGCAGATTCCATGCCCATCTGCTATTCTTATGTAGCATGTCTTGTAGCGGAGCAACTACTTCAGTGTATCCTGGGCAATGCTGACTAAAATAATTGCAAATACCCAGGAACTGGCAGACGGGAAGTTCCGAATGGCTTCAATCTTAGCCGGGTTAAGTCTCACACCTTCCCCATCTACTATGTGTCCCAGATATGATATTTATATTTGGGAAAATACGACTTCTTCATATTGATTTTAAAATTTGCCCTTTCTAGGTTCATTAACCATTTTCCCAAATCTTCGATATGCTCCTCAATAGTCTCGGATGCCAAAAGTATATCGTCGACGTATCGCACTGTCTTGTCTCTGAACTCATCAGTTAAATTACGGTCCAAGGCCCTGATCAACGCTGACTGTGCCGTCGTATCCCCAAACGGTATCTCGAAATATAATACCTATGGTTGTCAAACAGAAAACCAGTCAACAATTGTGATCTGTCCTCCAACTCAATATGATAAAATGAACTCGTGAGGTTGACTGAACTGAAGATTCGCTTTTCTCGGAATCTCTTCAGAACGTCTTTTATTACTGGTGCCTGGTCATATTCCGGCAACAGTCTACTGTTCAAAAATCTGGCATCCAGGCACACCCTGACCGAGCCATTGGGTTTCGCACTGCTACCAGCGCATTGAGGTATGGCGTCGCAGCTTTCTTTATTAACTGAGCTTCCAGCATTTCTTGGATGATGATTCTCACCTGTCCGAGATGCTTTTCTGGTATTGGATACAACTTCCCTTTGAACGATGCCCAGTCTGTAACCTGCATTTCATATTGGAAGTTCTCAATCCTTCCTGGAACAGAACTGAAAACTCCCTTATGCTTTCTCAGTAACTCCGCCAACTTTACTCGTAGCTCTGCGTCAATTTTTGACTCCTCTAACTTGTCTACTAGAGTGCTTTCGAAATTTTCTTCATCCTCTTCTGCTGACGTCATAATCCATATGTTATCTGCCAGTTCCCCTTCTGCGATGTCTAGGAAGTCCAGGTTCGACTCTTGCTCAGCTATTTCTTGTTCATCTCCTTCCCGTTCTTCTTCATCTTCTCCTTGGATTGCCTCCAACATCAAAGTCTCAGGATCCCCTTTCATATTTTCCTCCTCCAAACGCGTGTCCAGTCTTGCGCTGCCTTCTAAATTCTTGAATGTGATAATGTCGTTGTATAGGTCTATAACTGCCTGATATTCCCTAATAAAATCAGCACCGAGGATAACGTTTAAACTCATTTTAGCCAGAACTACGAAAGTATGGGAAAATGTGTGGCTTACAATCTCCAGGTCCAACTGCGCTTCACTGTTATGACCCCCTCCCCCCTAATCTTTATTGGAGGTACAGGTATGACAGGCACTTCATGGCTCCTCTTAATGTCTTTCAGTAATGACTCTGACATTAAACTAACTTGTGAACCAGTATCTACCAGCGATCTAATTCTGAGATTACCCACTCTTGCCAGGATAATGGGTAATTGTCACAAACAATGTCGGCGCGACTGTTCATGTTCTTGGGTGAAATCCTCTGGCGCAGCAATCCATCCATCAGTATGGGCTGTCAGCCAGCAGTTTTCACTGACATATGGGGGCTTCCTTTTTTTTAGAATTTACGTATCTTGGTAGCATCGTTTCTAAAACTGGAGGAGCAGAAGAGGATGTGAGCAGCATGATCAAGAAAGCAAATGCAGCCTTTATCCAGTTGCATCCTATCTGGAAAAGCAATGAGATTTCCACACGTACTAAACTCCGAATATTCAATAGCAATGTAAAATCAGTATTGCTATACGGATGTGAGACTTGGAAAGTAACAAAATCTATCATACAGAAAATCCAGACCTTTATAAACAGATGCTTACGAAGAATCTTGAGGGTGTTTTGGCCAAATGTAATATCCAATGAAGAACTATGGAATCGTACAAACGAGAAGCCCGTGGACTTACAGTTGAAGGCAAGAAAGTGGAAGTGGGTTGGACATACACTGCGCAAAAACCAGATGGCAATAGAGAGGCAAGCCCTGAGTTGGAATCCTCAGGGACATCGCAGAAGAGGAAGACCGAGGGAAACTTGGAGGAGGACAGTGGAGAGGGAAGCTGCAGAAGCGGGGAGAACGTGGGGAGAAGTGAAGGCAATGGCACGCAACCGAGTCCGATGGCGATGCTTTGTTGAAGCCCTATGTTCCAGCGATGCGAGCAACAGGACTTAAGTCAAGTAAGTCATGGTGGCTTCCTGAGGCAGTCTCCTTCTCCTAATATTGAGATTTCTTTAGCTCCGTTCACGCTATTCTGAGCGTGCTGGCCATGCTCCCTCCTTTCTTGTTGGAGTATCTTACTCTCCGCCCCTGTAATTTGCATGTCAGGGTCCTGGCGATTAAAGATTGCATTTGTCCATTTGTCCGCTCCCTCTGGCTGTCCCTGGCCGTGCGATTCTTTCCAGTAGCGCTGTGTATCTTACTCTCCGCCCCTGTAATTTGCATGTCAGGGTCCTGGCGATTAAAGATTGCATTTGTCCATTTGTCCGCTCCCTCTGGCTGTCCCTGGCCGTGCGATTCTTTCCAGTAGCGCTGTGTGTCTTCTCGGCGCACTTGCCATTCTCTCCGGCTATCATATTGCGGTTGGATCGATTCCCCTCTATTATACATATGTGGGTTCGATTCCCTTCTCTTATATTGCTGCGGTCTGTAGTCATTTCGTCCGCCACGCCGCTGGTGATGCGGCTCGTAATTCCCTCGAGTATCTCCCCACTTAGTATTGCCTTTGAGTAGTATATGGGCAACTTTGGAGCAAGCCTACTTCTATGGTTAAATTTAACCATAATGTTATTTATTTTTAAGGTCCTATTTAACCTTAAAAAATAGTTTACTTAACTTATTTTTTATTTTTTTTGTGGCCTACCTTAACCTTAACTTATTTTATTTTTTAATCTTGTTTATGTTTAAAGCCATCCATAACATTACCAATGAGCTTTCCAAAACTATGGCTAAAAGTAACCATGCAATTTAATCCAAAATAATGCACATAAATATGGCTAAAATTATCTATAAAACGTAATCAAAAGTTATGGTTATTCTATCTATAAAAACCAGCCATAAAAAGTTATGGTTAACGTATCCATAAAATTACCTATGTTATTTTTAATAAAATATTGTTAAAAGTAACCATAAAAATGACTCTAATATATAAATGCCAAAGTTATCCTTACCTCCACCTGTAAAACGTAACACAAATTTATCCTACAGACATCTAAAATAATGGCTAAAATTACCAGTAACTTTTTAAAAGAATTAAGGATAGAATAATGGTTAAAATTGCCAATAACTTTTTAAAGAATTATGGATAGCATAATGGTTAAAACAAGGCTAAAATTATCAGTAACATTTTTAGAAATTATGGATAGAATAATGGTTAAAGTAATGACTAAAATTACCAATAACTTTTTAGAAATTAGGGATAAAATAATGGTTAAAACAAGGCTATACATTCTAGTGACTTTTTAAAGAAATATGGTATAGAAACAATTGTTTGAAAGTGGAAAATCTTGTTCTAGATTTATCTTATGGTAATAACAACTTTAATAGAATCAAAGACTATGATATATTGCTGGTGACGACTCACCGCTATTTGAGCGTTAAAGGGTCACAGTTAACAAAATTTTTGCAAAACTCCGACATTTCGGAGAAACCCCCAGGGGTGTTTCGAAGCCAGCGCTGGTTTTTAATTTCTCCTCGTTGTTACCCCTGGAGATTTTTTCTTTGTTCTTTGTTCTCCTTCTCTCGCTCCTTGAGTGGCCACTCTTTTTTACTTTGCATCTCTCAGGCTCCCTTATGTGCCTGGAGAGCATTTCCTTTTTAGTCCTCTCTCCATTTTTTTTAGCGTATGGCTTTTGTGCCGGGAGTGCCCGAGGACATGTTCGGCTCGCCAGTTTTGTAGCTGCTTCGAGACGGACACCCAATGGGTGAGCTACAAGTACCGTTGGGGAGGGAAGGAGGGAAGTTGGAATGTAAGGACGAGGAGTTGGAAGGTAGCGGCTGTGGCCTATAGTTAGGGACCAACCCCGGAATTTGCCTGGAAGGAAGATGGGAAACCACAGAAGACCATCTTCAAGGTTGCCGGCGGGGGGATTCGAACCTCCTCGCCTCCCGGATGTGAGCGACTGCCATCAGTCATGCCGTAACCACCACGGCTAACTCACCCGGTCTCTCTCCATTAATGACTCAGTTATTTTTTTTTGAAAGGATTGAGTGGGATTCGCACCATAGAAAACGGGGCGCCTCCGCTTCTAAGTGAACAAGTCTCAACAAACCAGACACTTAACCTCCTGAGCTACGAGGAAAGCGATTAAGAAGCGCGTTTGCGATCTTATGAGCTACAATCTGCATGACTAACATCAGCTGATGTGGTGCAATTGCTTATGGCAAGTACAGTGGGAAGAGCATTTATTGTTTGCTAATAGATTGCGCTACATATACTACGTAGTTTTTAGCTTTGCTGCTAGAGCTTTCACTGTGACAAGACCAACAGCTGGCTTCTAAGAAATAATTAATTCACCAGATCATTTCCATGCGAGCGAGCGGACGGCAAGCTCAAATGACACATACTGCACACTAGTAAGGTTATCTTATCGGCTAGGAGGGTATCAAAGCTAACAGGGTTTCTCGGTCAAGTTCACTGATTACGGATGAATGAGTTACAAGTGGATTATTATTATTAACTTCTTCCTTCTTCTTCTTTTGTACTGTGCTCAGCCGAAACTATTAATTTCTCTACTTGTTCTTCTAATTCCTCCAAGGCGTTACCAATTTCTACACGGTCACTGTCATCACTAACGCGTTTTAAGATCGTTAGTTGCAATATTAGTTTCTCTAATTGTTCTTCTAATTCCTCAAAGGCGTTATCAATTTCCACGTAATCACTGTCATCACTAACGCGTTTTAAGATCGTTAGTTGCAAATTTTGCATCTTACGGTAGTAATTATAGATTATATTTTTAATACTGTCAGGCACATAACGCCTGGCAATGGAGGGTGTATTTGAAACAATACGCCGTTTTAAAATATTTGTCAGGCTGCAAGGCATTATATTATATTCGGGTTCCATATTTATTAACTGTTTTTTTGATCTTTAAATAAGAAAATACTGCAAACTTAATTGCCCTTTCAAATTCAACAAATTTAAACTAACTCTTTTTTATTCTTAGTTTTTAAGTTCAATTGAACTTAAAAACTAAACTCTTACTAATTTATTAAAATGAATAACAACTACTCTCATATTTAAAAGTTTTCAGTAACTATTCCATGCTTAGCATCATAGGTTAAATTCTTTTTACCGTACATAATTATATAAGCAAGCGTATTTTCAGGTATATTGGCATTAAATGTTGCTACCAATTTCATACTGGTTTTCTGAGGTGTCACTACATTTCTACGCCGACTTATATTGATAACATAAATAGGATAAGAAGCAATGAACTCTGTGGGGGTTACAACAACATCATACTTCAGCTCAGTTGTACGCTTAAAGTCCCTAAAAACATAATAGGCATTTAGATAAGTATTAGGAGGATTGATATTCCACATTTCTTCCGGAAACATTTCGTTTCTTCCGTTTTTCATGTAAATATTTTGAAGCTGAACATGATCAAATTTGGAACTATTCATATCTTGGTTACCTTTTCTATTAGTTTGAAACACAACAAAAATAAAATATGGCAGATCAAACTCCATTGAATTGTAGTAATTAGTAATATTTATTTCAAAATTCCTTTTCCCACTTAGGCCTGAAATTTCTTGAGTTTGAAGGTCAAAGAATGATATAGGTATTCGTGGTTCTTGCAGTATTTTTTCTCTCAGTTCAAGCTCATAATTTGGTTCGTATTTAACAACAGGAATTTTTATCTCCATTGACTTTACGGTAACTTTTCCTTCCTCCGGGAGAGTTCCAGGTGCATTGCCCCCATCGGGATTCTTAGTCCACCATCTATACAAAGCATCGTTTGCATTTTGACTCCATGTAAATGTAACAGTTAAATCTCCTTCCCACATAATCTCTTTAAAATCCTTAAAAAAGCCACCAAGAAGACTTAAAGGGTACCTTAACTCATTTGATTTTTTCTGCAATTTACCATTATTAAGAAAATTACCTGAATATATCATTTTATCATTATAAGAGGCTGTTAAATTAAACAGAAACGTTGAAGATATATTTGGATGGTCAATCCGATAGATAGTGTGTCCTCGTTTTTTCACGGTTACAGTGCTCCAAAATTGAGTGGGTGTAATTGTCAATTAGCTTTACATTTGACTTTCCTTCATAGTTAGTGTAATCAGTTCCATCAGCATGAGTTACATCGAAAGTAATATACAGGTGCGCATTATTATCAATCCAACCATCACCAACTTTAATATCTATTTCCACGTCCTTGTTTGGCAAATTTGAATTGTTTTTAGTCTTTTCATTTACAGGAAAAGACTGCCACTGGTAACTTTCTACTTTGTTCATTTATTATAAGAAAAATAATAGAAAATTAAATGAAGAGGAAATAATTAACTCATCTCTAAAATTACAGTAACTGTTGCGCCGTTGAAATCTATTACTTCGTCATTTTCATTGGTCACAGTAATTTTTAAATTCTGAATTTTATCGAAAACTGGGCAAAATACAGGATAATTCGGCTCATAAATTATTGGAGCACTAAATTCTAGGGCTGGTTTAAATGATGCAATAATATTCGTTTCACGGTGAAAATGCTCAGAGTCTTTTACAAACATTCCATCCGCTAAATTGAAATGAACGCGGATATTTTCGAACGGAATTATTTTAGGTAAGTTCCGAGCAAGTGTTTTGGTTTTTGGTTCTACAATTTGATTATTAAAACCTAAAACTGAACCAATACATTCTTCTTGGTCAAAATATATTTTATAATCACTAATTATTTCCAATCTGTTTAGAATTTTATTTTGTTCAATACTAATCTTAGGTTCTTGACTTTGAATAGCTTTTTGTAAATTTTCTACATTATATTGACCTGGTGGAATAAACATTTCAGTTATCGTACCTGATACTTTTTCATAGTGTACTTTATTGTTTTTTGTTGTAATATTTGGTGTTAGGAAGGTTGAGTAAAACCCTATTAATCCAACTTTTCTAAATTCATCTCGCAATGGAACATTTAACCTTTTCTCTAAAACCGAAGTTTTACCACTTAGTTCAATAATTTCAAAATATTTACCTAGAATTAGTGACCCTAAATTTGGAATAAGGTATGATAAGAACTATCAGGGTTATTATATAGGTGACTCAAAAGTTGAATTCAGTAATGACGATATTATAATTAAGGGTAAGAATTTTAAAGCTACAAAGGGTTTAATGCTATTTTTAACCTTAAATGATATACCTAACGATGATGAGTATACAGACGAAGACCGCAGCACATATAAGACTATTTTAAAAATTACAAATGCTATGTATCAAAACAATGACCCAAATAGCACTAAACCTAAAAGCAGTGTTGGCAAAAAATATAATACGTTGATAAAGGATATATGGCTTTCAGAAAAAGTTAGTAGAAAAGAAAGAACTGCATCTATAACCACTCCTCCTAAATCAGGATTTGGTTTTGTAAAAAAATATTCAAAAGCACCGATTGAATATGTGTGGATGGATGATGTAAGGGAATTAATAGACAGATTAATGGTAATTCATGGCGAAGAAAATGCTGGAAACAACGTCTATCACAATGAAAAGGTTGGAATAACGAAGATGCTTACGAGTAAGTTTAATGACTTCATTGTTAATAATCCTAAAGGTATTCCATATCTAATTAAGTTTTTAAATAACATTCCCCATACATCCTGGGAATCTGAAAAACATGGAAAAGGATTAGTTAATTGGATGATTAATAAAATAGGTGAAAATAATATTGACTTAACACTCCCGGGATACAAATTTTGTGGTCCTGGTAATCCATTAGACAAGCAACTAGCCGAAGGTGTTCAGGGTTCTAACCCATTAGACGAAGCATGTAAATTACATGATATAGCATACCGCGACCATACAAAATTAGAGCACAGACATCAAGCAGATAAAGAATTACAAAAGGCTGCAAAAGAGAGAATATTCAGTAAAGATGCTAACTTGAGTGAGAGACTAGCAGCTACTGCCGTTACTGGAATAATGTATGGAAAAAGAAAAAATGGGAATGGGGTTAGATGAAAATGGTTGGGCGTCTGAGTATAAATTTGTAACATTTTTGTTTATAATTTTTTTCTTTAAATAAATGAAAGGATTTAGTATTGATTACAACGTTTCCCAAAAAGGGAAACTGAAACCCAAAGCTATTAAAATAAAACTCTCCAACGAAGATCTGAAAAAGCATGACTATCTAGATGAGTACTTGACAGATACACAAAAAAAGCAGAAAGCAAGAAAAATTCAAAAAGGTGGTAGCTTACTTATAAGTTTGTCCATTCCAATTGTAAAGAAAATATTCGAATATCTCAGTAGGAAGAAAGAAGGTTCTGGAATTAATGAACACCAAGAAGGATTTTTGCCATTAATATTAGCTGCATTGGGTGCCATTGGTTCGCTGGCAGGTGGCGCTGCAGCTATTACAAGCGCTGTTCATAAAATGCAAAAAGAAGCTGCGGAATTGGCTGAACAAATTAGACATAATCTGGTGATCGAAAAAAAGACTGGACAAGGTTGTTTGGGAATAACTAAAATTAAAAAAAAGAGAGAAATTTCATCGATATTGAGTGATATACTTTCCAACTATAAGCACCCTTTAAGTAATTTCGATATACTTAAAATAATACACGAAATGAACATAAAGCATTTTCGAAATGTTTTTATGATTGATGAACTGCCTACAAAACCTAATGATTGCGAATCAGGAATTGTAAACTTGGATACGTCGGATCATGCAGGTACTCATTGGATCTGTTATTTTAAAAAGGGTAATCAAAAATTCGTCTTTGACTCATTTGGTGGAGATGTTCCTGAAAAACTAGTAAATTATTTGGGAGCTAGCAACCTATTTTATAACGCCGAAAGAATTCAAATGTTTGATGAATATATATGTGGTCATTTATGTGTCCTTGTTTTAAAGTTGTTTTCAAATTTGGGTTCCCCTAATCCCGCTCATTTTAACGAAATTATAGATTTAATAAATGGACATATTTGGAAATAAAATTATAAACGGAGAGAGTAGTTCATTAAATATTAAGGCTATCACAAAAGATGATGCAGAAAAACGATTTTCAAGGCTAGTTACGGCTCTAAATAAACGCCTTAGTGAGCTTTTTTTTGTTTCAAAAACATGGATTGATTTTCAAGGTAAAAGGATAGCGAATATTGAAGATCCAATCAACAATAAAGATGTCGTTAATAAGCAATATCTCTTAGAAAAGCTCAAACCATTTACTACTGAAGGGGATTTTCCTAAAGATAACTACTTCACGAAAGAAGAAATAGAGAAATTGTTCTCGGAATATGCCACTACTTGTCTTGCACCAGTATCAACATTAACAGAAAAGGTTGACAACTTAGAAAGAAAGGTGTTTGATAGGATAATATTACAAAAGGACCTTTTTGCAGAAAAAGATAAAATTAAGCATATTTTTACATACAACGCAACGATTAGGAAAATATTTGTTCGTATCGTAGACCCAGATAAAATATTTACTTCATATACAGATGACGCTATTAAAACAGTATTAGACGTTTATATTGCACGTTCCAAAGAAGAAATTATGGTAGATACTAGTAAGCCCTTCAACGTTAAATCTGGTGATACATTATGCTTCAAAAATAAAATGGACAGCGTAATTTTAAAACTTCCAATAAATGTTAGTGTGACGATGTTTGGTGAAGTAATACTTGATGCATATGAACCTCATCCTGATGAATCGGTCGAATAACACTAATGTTAAAATGTTTTAGTTTTTAATGGATATTTTCTCCATTAAAACAGTCTAATGTAACAGGTTTTTATACAACATCTCTATTGTTCCTTTAAGAAGATCAGGAGTAAATGGAATATTGAAATGGGTTCCCGAATAGCTAATTTTTATTTGTTCTTTCATAAGCACATACAACCTTACGCTATTAGGATCTTTATATTTTTCATAAACTATCTCACAATCGGGGTGCCACCTGCATATTTTTTTGATTGCTTGATTCACCTGTTGTCTCTGCGCCCTTATTGCATAGTACCTGTACTTTTCGTTTGGTTCATGCTTATCTATAATAAGCAGACAATTATTCTTACTAGTTTTAAGTGCAAGAGGTGTGGCTAATGGGGTAAGAGATTCGTTTTCTGCTTTCTTTATTTGAAGTTTCTGCATTAACCCAACTAGTTGGTTCTTATATTCTTATTTAATTTTGTATTCTCCGTACTTTCGAATTGATGGAAGGACTTCTTTCGTTACCCATTTCTTAAAATTTTTAGCTTCCTCTTTTTTAGATGATAAAATAAGCGAATACAACCCAGATTCATTAATAAATATGGTTTGAGGCTGTGTATTTTTTAACCCCGCCAAAACGGCGGGGTTATTTAAGGTATCGAATGTACCTTTGTCTTCAATAGCAACGTGTTTTCGAATTGCTTTATCTGTATCTCTATACTCCAATATTAAAGCAATATCTTTAGCTTTAAACCATGGAACGTTATTTTCATCAATAGCAATAACCACTTGTTTGCTATTATAGACAAGTTTACTGTTCAGAATATCGGTAATTGATTCCATTTATTATATATAAAATATAAATATAAAAAAGTTAATTTCCTCAACAAAGGGTAGACCCTTGTTTCTTGTAAGTTAGTTTGCGTTCTTCAATGTTGGGTGTCTGAGTAAAACCAATTCTTATTTTATAATAAATTTTAATTAATTAATTAGTTAATAAATGAATAATCACATTTGGTGTTTAAAGTGCAAAACGTTTACTCAAACACTGCATCCTCACACCCTTTCGACAAAAAATGTTCGAACTAGAATCGAAGGTTTATGTTCCGAGTGTGGGAGTAAGAAAAGCAGGTTTGAAAAAAAAGTTAATGAGAGTGTAGAAATAGGGGGTTCTACCCAAATTAGAGAACCACCCGTTAGCATTCGGAAGGAAATTATAAACGAAATTCATAAACCCATGAGGAAGAATTTTCCGAGAAGGAGGGTTACAACTCACGGCATTGATGACATTTGGCAAGCGGATTTGGTAGAAATGGGCTCTGGAAAAATAAAGGGGATATCGAAGCTTAATAAAGGCTACAAGTATTTGTTAACAGTCATTGATGTATTTTCAAAGTATGCCTGGGGTGTACCAGTCAAAGATAAAACGGGTAAAAGTGTTGCTGAAGCGTTTGATGGTATTTTAAAAAGCAGAAAACCCAAAAATCTTCAAACAGAAAACGGTAAAGAATTTTACAATAAAGAATTTTCAAAATTGATGAAAACATTTAATATCAATCATTATTCGACTTTTACTGAAGTAAAAGCTTCAGTTGTAGAACGATTCAATAGGACCTTAAAAGAGAAAATGTGGAAGCAGTTTGATATTCAAGGAAACTACTGCTGGGTTGGAATTTTACCAAAGTTAATTAATGGCTACAATAATACGGCGCACACAACTATAAATATGAAGCCAAAAAACGTAAACAAAGCTAATGAAGAACATTTGTTGAAAACTGTTTACACTGTAAGCGTAGGAGCGGAAGAAAACTCGAAATTTAAAGTTGGCGATCAAGTCAGAATTAGTAAACTAAAAGGTATATTCGAAAAAGGATACACAGGAAATTGATCGACTGAAATATTTGAAATAAAAGATATCGTTTATTCCGACCCTATTACGTACAAATTGAAAGATGTAAATGCGGAAGAAATAAAGGGGAACTTTTATGAGCAAGAATTACAGAAAACAAAGTATCCAGAGGCATATATTGTTGAAAAAGTTTTAAGAAAGAAAGGAAATTAGGTATATGTCAAATGGTTGGGTTTTGATAATTCTCACAATAGCTGGGTTAATAAAGAAAATGTTATTTTATAATATTTCTGTATTTATAAATGGACTCCCGAGTAAAGCGAATAACCCTTTCTTTCTTCCTGTGTTTACTACATCCTACTGAAGATGTAGAAGTATTTATAAATCAGTTGTCTGAGGATAGTATAGATTATCTTTTTGAACTTAATGGTGATGACATAGATAGCTGTTACAATTTTCATAAAGCTACGAAGGAATTCTTAATTTTACGTTAATTTTGGTATTTGATTTTACCAAATACCATTAAAACCATAAATTTTCTACTAAAAATTTGTCGGGGTGTTACGAAAATTTAAGATTTTTTTTAAAAGAATTCAAGATTGTGCGCTTTGCAACCACCATAGACTTCTTTTGTGCCTTTATATATCATTTTCAGACCTATCATTTTCTTTTTTTCCTTTCCACAACTTAGCACTTTGTTGTATTTGTCAGGCAATATAACCTTAAATTCACTATCAAGTTCTAGAAAAGTTTTATTTCCATATTTTGTATTTATACCTTCTACATTCGTTATAAGGTATTCGTTCCCTATTTGTAACTCACTGAGCTTTTTAAACGTCTTTTGTTCGTTGATGCTGTTGAGCGTCTTGAGAAATTGATTTACTTCCATTTATTACCTATAAAAAAAATGTTTTAATTTTTAAATATTTAATATAATTATTTTATTTCCTCTAGTTGAGCTACAGTAGTTTTCAAACTCTTTATTACTTCCATAAACAAAGATGACCTTTTTGGACAGTCTATGCCAATCATTGAAAGATCAAATTTTTGAGCTTTAACCAAAGAATTCGTGAATTCATTGTATTGATATACTTGTCTACCTTTAAAAAATACAGCATTCCGTTAATATATCTAAATGCTGAATCCATTGCAGGCGGTAAACCAGGAAAATGTCTTGATAATATGCCATGTTGCTTGGGTTTAAAGCTGCATTCGTCTATTTCCGAAAAGAAAGCGTCATTGTAAAAAAATATAAGTGTGGCCTGAGTAAGTGTTTAACAACGCATGAATTATTGTATCTTGTCTAATGTTCCGCATGGACATGGCTTTTGGATAACCATTTACCAATATTAAGCTCGGATAATCCATCATGTAGATTTTGTTGGCAATAATCATAACGATCTCACCAGAGGGTCTTTGATAAACGGCTGTAATAGTTTTAAAATCTTGGGGTAAGAAGGTTAACCAATCTGTAATAAACTGGGGTCGTTTGTTTTTTAAGGCTGTTGAGTTATCAAGATCTAAAAGCCAAAACCATTTTTCAAAAAAGACATACATTAACTGATTAACAATTAAAATAGTGTTAACATTCAAATCACATAAATTGGGCTCTGGCTTTGGTGTATCTGGAGTTGGTGTTTTATCTGGTACGTTAGGCTCTGTGGCTTTACCATATAAACTTTGAATAGCTAAAATGTCATCTTGATGTAGGTCTATTTGATTGTTAGCGTATGCATACATAATAGCATCTGGATTGTTTGAATGGGAAATACCTAAGGCATGGCCTATTTCATGTATCATAACAGAAAGTAAATTTGTTTGATATTGAGGAGTATTAGCATCGGTATTTAAATACCAAGATTCATCTTGATCGATATGAATTTCAATAGGTGAATTAATGCTATTTGGGTAATTTGCATGAGCCAAAACTCCACCTTTTCCATCAAATCCACTGAAACATTGCCCACTTATCTTGTGATTTCTATGAGGGCTACCACGTTTATTTGATATAATTATATCTGGATTCCTCAAATCGTTCTCAAATGAGAGATCTGTATGTTTTTTCCAAACATCGAAAGCGGCTCTAGCTACACTTTGCATTGCTTGATTAGCTAAAGCATAATGCCATTTTATATTTTTATTATTCCATTTATACCGCCGAGTAGTAAAATTTATATCGTCATCGGTAATACCACATCGCGATGTATTCATTAATTGTAAAGTACATTCATCTAAATCACCAGTGATATCGAGATTGTAGTACTCTTGGAACAATTTTAAAGCATATTGGAAAGTTGTTTCATTTACTTCTGAAATTTCTTGTTCGTCTATAGTCACGTATCCAAAATTACGCAGATAGTTAATAGCAAATTGATTCTGATTTTCATGAGATATTATTTCTAATTGAACCTTTGTTAGGGTAACAATTATAATGCAAAATGTAATAATTGTGCTCATTTATTTGAAGGAGAATAATAAAAAAACAGAATGGTCAATAAATAGGACAAACATAACAATCGTGATTAAGTTATAAATATACATAGTTTAATTTTATTCTCATATAACTCACCACTGGTTAGTCCAGTACCAATAGAATAAACATGATAATCTTCCCCTTTAACAAAAGATTATTTTTCCACAATAGCTACAATAAGATTTTTTCTCATATAAAAAATTGATTTTTTGAAAATTTTAAATTAAATAATCAGTAAATAAATAAATGGATACAGCAGAAGAGAAGAAATATAACTATGCAGGTAAACACTGCAACAAGTGTGGTGTGGACATCAGTTATACTAACTGGGCCAGGCACTTTAAATCAAAGGGTCATATTAAAAATGACCCTAACAATGAAGAGAAGAAGGCAGAGGTTAAGCAGGAGGTAACATGCAAGAATCTTCGGGGTGTAGCCAAAGAGTACAACCTTAGAGGCTATTCAAAATGGAACAAATCACAACTTATTGAAGCTTTAGACAAGGTCAGTGATATTTTATACAAAAGGAACGATTTGGAAAAGCTCACGGTACCACAACTCAAAGAGATCGGAAGAAGTAAAAATATTAAGGTGACTGTTAGAATGAGGAACCGGAAATAATAGAATCTATTTTAAAGACCCAAGACGCTGTTTTTCGTAATAAGGTAGCCCAAGAGCTAAGCTTTCACGAAGACCTAATACAACCACCAAAAGAAGACCGGAAACCACCATACACCATCACAGAAACCACGCTAAGATTTATTAAGAAATTTAATGCCACAGAAGTAGGTTACACTATAAAAATTGAAAAGATTATGGAAGTTGAAAACGCCATTAACGCAATGATTAAACTGGCCAAAGAGAAGGGCAACTACAAAAAAGGAGACAAGTTAACTATAGTAGCAAGCAACCCAAATTTCCATCATGACATTTCAACTGTTGTTCAATCAAATATCAACGCCAGGTCCTTCATGAACCATATAGCCAAAATTCTATCTTCAAACGAAAACCTAAATATCACACAAACCAGGTTCAATATCAAGATAATCAATATACCAAAAGGCCAAGGTAAGACTAAAATCATAAATCTAGCAGATGACGTAAGGACCAAGAGATGTATCACACAAATAAAGAACAGAGATAACTTATGTTGCCCTCGGGCCATAGTCACCGCTTTGACGTACCACTCAAATGAAGTGCTAGGTAGGCAACTGAGTGCAATGGAAATAAAATTAGTTAGGCAAGGCAGACGCATTCAAACAGAGTTAACTGAAGAGTTGTGCAAGAAGTTAGGAACCTATAACGAGGAAGGTTTCACTTTAGAGGATATAAAGAACGTAGAAAAAATATTACAAGTTCAAATAAAGGTTGTCTGTGCCGAAAATTTTAATTCAGTTATATACTCAGGTAAAGAAAGAAATACCAAAATTTATCTATACAAAAACGGGAACCATTTTGATGTAATAAACAGTATGAAAGCTCTCTTGGGAAGCTCGTATTATTGTGATGCTTGTAATACATCTTACAACAATAAGGATAAGCATAAGTGCAATAAAAAGGTAAAGGCATGTATACTGTACATGAAACCAGTACACTCCCCCGAAAATAAAGCTAAAGTTTACTGTAAGAAGTGCAATCGATACTGTTATAACCAGGATTGTTTAAACCATCACTCTGAGGTATGTAAGATAGCTTACAAGTGCAAAGGCTGCAATAAAATATGCTTAAGGGAAGATGCACAAGCTAGCTGTTGCCTTGCTAAATGTAGTAAATGTGAAACTTTTGTACATTATGAAGTCGTTTTGAACTGTAATAAATGTAAAAGCGTGTGCAAAAAGGTTTATGAAAACAAGTGTTACTACAACTTACACGTAATTGTTGTATTCACTGAATGTAAAAAATGTGCAGAGAAAGTAATCTGTTTTATAACACTCAAGTGTGTAATATGTAATAGTAAATGTGAAAAAATATTCAGACACAAGTGTGGGTACGATAAGTGTAGGAATTGTGATGATTTCGTAAAGACTAGTGAACATCAATGCTACATCCAGATTAAGCAGCAAAAAGGAGGGAAGTGTGAAAAGTTATGTATTTGCAATGCAGACGATACAAAAGAGTTTCTAAAACGGTATGTAGATGAACATAGGTTAAAACTGTTCAAGAAGCCAAAGATTAAAGACCTTCAGAAACGATTCTTGGCTGGTAAAATTTCAAAAGAAAGGTGCAAAGTACTATTCAACAATATTTTGCTTGATATTATCACACGGAAAAACGAATGTAGTTACACAGAGAAATACATATGGTTTGATTTTGAAGCAAAACAAGAGACCGGGGTGCACATTCCCAATCTTATTGTCGCACATTACATCGACGGCACCAAAGTAAGCTTTAACACAAATGAAGATTTCTGTAAGTGGTTTATCTCAAAAGACCACAAAGGATATACTGCCATCGCCCACATTGCAAAAGGTTATGACTCACAATTTATCTTGAAATACTGTATAGAGAATACGTTGAAACCATACACTATATACAATGGAACAAAGTTAATGATGCTAGAGGTAAATGGGCTAGTAAGCATTATCGATAGCCACAATTTTGTAGCTTCTCCCTTAAGTGAATTCCCAAAAACTTTTGGGCTAAAAGAACTTAAGAAGGGTTACTTCCCACATTTCTTTAATACACGAGATAACCAAAGTTATGTTGGTGGTGTACCTGACAAAAAGTACTATGGGGTAGATACCATGAAGGCGAAAGCTAGGAAAGAGTTCCTTGAGTGGTACAACGATAAGGTTAAAGAAAATTATACCTTCGACTTTCAAAAAGAATTTATGGACTACTGTAACTCTGATGTAGATATTCTTCGTAGAGGTTGTTTAGAGCTAAGGAAACAGTTTTTGGAAACTGCTAACATCGACCCATTTAAGTACATCACTATTGCAACCGTTTGTATGGGAATATACAAATCAATGTATCTTAAGAAAAACACTATGGCTGTCATAAAATCAGATAAGAAAGAAATGTATAGTAAAGCTTCTATAGGGTGGCTCAACACCTTCAAAGGTGTACAGCACGCGTTGAATGGTGGTGAAGTCAAGATTTGTGGGGCAAAGATTGACGGGTTCCACAAAGAGACCAACACTGTTTATCAGTATCACGGTTGCTTTTGGCATGGATGTCTTGATTGTTATCAAGAAGAGACTATTAACAATGTCAACAATGGGACTATGGGGGATTTGTTTGAGAAAACAAAACTAAGAGGTGTTCAAATTAGGGAAGCGGGGTACAATTTAGTAGAAATGTGGGAATGTAAGTGGCTTAAAAGCAAAGATTATAAGAAAGGTTTGAAGAAGTGTACAGCAGTCGTAGAGGTGGTAGAGCCACTGAACCCTAGAGAAGCTTTCTATGGAGGAAGGACCAATGCAAGCAAGCTTAAAGTACAAAATAAAAAATTAAAATATATAGACGTATGCAGCCTCTACCCTACGGTACAGTATTTTGATTACTACCCGGTCGGCCACCCTGAAAAAATATACAAACCTAAAAGGTATAATAAAAATTGGTACGGGCTGATTAAGTGCAAAGTACTACCACCGCGAAAGCTTTACCATCCTGTATTACCGGTTAAGAAAGAGAAGCTGATGTTTGGGTTGTGTAGAAAGTGTATTGAGGAAAAATGCTCTTCTTGCCAACACGCTGACTTTGAAAGGGCAATAACAGGAACGTGGACAACAGATGAAGTGAAGAAAGGGATACAAAAAGGTTATAAGATAGTAGAAGTATACGAGGTTTGGGATTTTAAAGTAAAGAGTAATGCTCTGTTTAAAGGATACGTCAAAGACTTTATGAAAATAAAGCTTGAAACGAGTGGGTGGAAAGATGACTTTGATACTATTGAAGAGTACATAGCTGCGGTTAAGAAACATCTTAATATTGGCCTGAATCCTGAAGAGGTAGTTCCAAACCCTGGTAAGCGTGCTGTTTCTAAGATTTGCTTAAACTCATTGTGGGATAAATTCGGACAAGACAAAACTTGACCCAAAATGAATATGTAGTAGATGTAAAGAGATTCTATGAAATTCTGTTAGACGATAGGTTAGAAATAAGCAATATGATATTTATTAATGATAATATTGTACAAGTAACGTATAAGTATAAAGATCATTTTGTTGAAGATCCCTACTTAACCAATGTGTTTATAGCTGCATTTACAACCTCAAATGCAAGACTTAGGCTTTACGATATGCTAGACAAATTAGGGGATAAAGTAGTTTATTACGATACTGACTCAGTAGTTTATATTGATGATGGTAAGAATACCATTCAAACAGGCTGTATGTTAGGGGAATGGACCGATGAACTTGGAAAGGATGATCATATCACAGATTGGATCTCTACGGGACCTAAGAGCTACGGGTACTTAACAAGTAAGGGGAAGGAATTCATGAAAGTTAAAGGTTTTACTTTAAACTACAAAAACTCCAAATTATTAAACATCGAAACTATGAAAAATATTGTAGATAAAGAGATAGATAAGGTTAAATTAAACTTGAAAATGATTACGAGAGATACAAAAACCAAAAGCTTGATTAATAAAAATGTTAGCAAAGATTTCAAATTCGAATATGATAAAAGAATGATTAAGCCTAAGGTAGATGGTATTATTGAAACGTATCCATGGGGATATTAGTTAACGAATACATATAATAAGGTAAGGTTAACTAGAATCTTAAACACGATTAAAAAATAAATAACTTTTGATTACGTTCTATAGATAATTTTAGCCATATTTATGTGCATTATTTTGGATTAAATTGCATGGTTACTTTTAGCCATAGTTTTGGAAAGCTCATTGGTAATGTTATGGATGGCTTTAACCATAAACAAGATTAAAAAATAAAATAAGTTAAGGTTAAGGTAGACCACAAAAAAAATAAAAAATAAGTTAAGTAAACTATTTTTTAAGGTTAAATAGGACCTTAAAAAATAAATAACATTATGGTTAAATTTAACCATAGAAGTAGGCTTGCTCCAAAAGTGCCCATATACTACTCCTTTGGCGCACCTCTCCTTACCATATAATTCTGTGGTCCGTGTATCCTACATTCGAACCTTCCCGCGAGACCCAGGGACACTTGCCCGTGGATATTTGCACGGTTAAAGTATTTGTGCCTTGGCTCCTGAAGATACTCGAAGGTATTTTACTTGCTTCCACCATGTATAACTGACCTGGTGTTTGCGTCGGTCGGGCCTGGTTATGGATCGAGGTCTCGTCCAAATGTCGCAGGACCTCCTCCGCTTGTACTGCTGTAGTGATATTTGCAGCCACCATAAATTGCTGTATATTTATTGGGAACTGCTCCTCAATCGCTGCGAGAAATTCTTTCTCACTTGGCGGAGCATCCAAATGTCTTAGGCGATGCATCTGTTAGGTGAAGAATTCTGCGTATTTAGTCGGATGCATGGCGATGTAGCGTCTGTTGTAAAGTCCCATACACAAGTTTTGCTGCGTGGCCTGGCTCCAATACTTGTTCATGAAGGCCACCACCCTTCCATCGTATAGAACGTATATTTGAAGCTCTTAAACCAAATTAAGTCTCCTGCTGTCAGTAGCTTCTCTACTGTCCGAAGTTGTCTCTCTACAGGTATGTGATGGTCACGTACGTAATCATCTAGATTACAGAGGAATTATTTTGGTGCAGCGGTATAATTTCCAGCAAACGTAAAAACGTAAAGGCTTCTCTTCTTTTAAACGCATGACTTGGATGATTTGCGTAGTCACGTTGCCATCATGTGGGGAAGAGGCTTTCCCCCTTAAATTTCCGAACGTCTCACTCAGCTGATTCTTCCTCGGTGGTTCGCTATCTCCTTCTCTCGGGTTCAGCGTCGGATACCCGCTCCGTGATGATTGCTCCCCTGTAGATTTTGTGGCATTATTCCGTAGTTCGACCAGTATCTCCTCCTGTTCTGCCGATGTCGCCTCTGTCTTAATCCATTTGCCTTCCTGGCGTTCCATCCGGGCTACAAGTTCGGTCTTCATGTCCTCTTAATTATATTCAAGAGGTCATCCTTATGACCTGCAGTCTGCTCATGCCATGCTTTGGTGATGTCCTCATGCATCCCCTTAAATCTGCCACCTTGGTCACGACCTTGCCCTGCCTTCCCTCGATATCCTTCAATCCTTTATTTCGAGCATGTCTTCATTCATGACTTCCAAGTCGGCCCCTACCGCCTTCATCTGCTGTACTGACTTGACTTCAATCCTCTCCATGATTCGGGACAGTTCCTCCATTCCTGCGCCTAATGATATCACATGACCTTGGGTGACATTATTAATATCCCCGAAATTATCCAGCCTCACCTTTATGTTCTGCTGTGACCTTCGCGGTTCCTCGGTACTCTGTGTACATTGAAACTCAGTCTGTGCTAGCTTGGCTGAGACCTTCCCATCCATTCCATTTAAACACACTTCTAGTCTAGCTTGTATGTTTATTAAATGGCCCTCACTTGCCTGCTTGTTGAGCTCAACCTGGCGACTCAATTCTGTCTATTTCTCTTCAATTTTCATTAATTGAGCCCTAGTTGCCCCGACCTGTCTTGCCTCTAATTGATTTAAATGCTCTGTGACTCTTTTATTCTGTCAGATTTTTAACTGTGCCAGCTGATCTGTCACTTTGTCTGCCTGCCTATTTAATTGCTTTGTTACTGTGTTATTCTGTCTGATTTCTAATTGTGTCAAGTGTTCGTTGTTACTGATTTGCATTTTCTTCAACTGTTCTGCGGCTGCCTCTGTCAACCTGTTAGCCAGCTCCTCATTAACCTGCTGAGCTCTATCCAGCGCTGCTTCGATCTCGTCTACACTCGCCATCACACACATAAATAAAATACTCAATGATACATCATGGCGACTCCAAGGGTAAGCCTGCCCGTCTTTTCACATGTTAAAACCTCCGTTGACAAGTTTATTTCATCACTCAATTTATTCAACGTTCCGTTAATTCCCTTCAAACAAATAGCTTTCATCGATGCTAATCGAGTCTGAATCTATTGCTCGATTCTTTAGATCTTACTCAGTTGTCTTTAGTTAAATAAATTTCAAAGATGTAATCAACCCTTCCGCGATCAATACATTATCCTCCTATATTAATTAACGGGATGCGTTAATTAACGTTCTAAGACTTTCCTATGCCTGCCTATTTCATTATCACTGGAACCTTTCCTAATTATTCAAATTATAGTGGCCGCCATGGGATCACTCGCAGCTAACCTTAATATCAAAATATAAATACCAAACAGTGTATCCCAAAATGTATTCAGTTCCTGTACCTTCTTTAAGCTAGATGGTTTCCCCTTAAGTTGGGCGCCATTTTGTGTATACCTTAACACTCGATTGGGTGCCACTTTTTGTATCGGTAAACCGCGATCGGGTTCCCAATCAAAATCAAGACAATGGTCCACGCGGGGAAGGGTACATTAACCCCACAAAAGAAGCTATAGTATAGGAAATATCTGATGCACCGGCTAGCATTCTTCACATGTGTAATATACCACTACTGATCTCACAAATCTCTAATAACAACAGAGGAAGTCGACCAAACTGGCTAATATCTCATGTTACTCCATGTACGAGTATCGAACTTGGGTATCCTAGGACAGGAACAATAAAAACCGGGGAGTGCTCAGTTCACAAGCTTAAATTAACAGAACTGTCCTGGATATTCTTATGGAGAACATATGGGCTAATACAATTCATCACACATGTGTATCATTTAACAACAAATTTATTAACTAAAACAAATGTACAACATAAAATAATAATAAATTAGCTCTTTATTGGCTGGATGAAAAATAAATCAAGGATTCCCCCTATGTCCTGGGAATACGGTATAATACGTTCGCATACATACATAAAAATTACACGATAAATGCCGGTCCAAACAAAATTTAATTGACCGATTTATCCAGTCAGCAAATTTAACTTACAAAGATTTTGTCATTTAAATTAAATCTGGAAATCAATATTAATTCCTTGCCCTCGTCGACATCCTCGCCTGAAAATACTATGGTGTGGTTTAACACTGTGAAATTATGAGTCGAGATGGTTCCATATGCGTGTCCATTTCTAGCAGTACATCTGCCTAGACGCGAACACCCGTTATCTTGTGTTGGTGGACTACGACTACATACATTCATACAAACAACAACCATTTTTAAATTAACTCCCAGACGTGTTCTCTTCTATCCTAAAACTTCATTATACTGCACAACACAATAACCGTCACTCTCCGTGTATAATAAGACTGATTTATCCACAGGGGTATTAATAATTACATTTAATCCATAAAAAAAGAATCATCACCACCCAAACATTGTGATCAACCCTAACATTGGGTTTCTATCCAAATCTAGAATCATACTATATCCGAGTCATCCTATAAACATCATCGTGAGCATCGTCACCTCACCTGAACGTTAATCAAAAATAAACACAAAAGAAAAGATAAAATTACCCCTCGTTCTAATCATTATTCACAAATACTATGAACAAGGGGTGGCTTATTCATCTGTAACCTCTTACAATCATTCAACCTCGAATCTCCACCTTAACGGATTTCATAACATAATGCAGACCAGCTTCCAACCTAACCAAACAGAAACTATGACAAAGTCATTTTTACCTGACCGCACTTGTCAGTGCTACGTTACGTTTATAACTATTCAGCGAACGAAATTCCAACACTCTTGGCCCAAAATATTGATTTTTCCCACGAAGAAATATTACAGCATTCACTCACTCAAGAGCGCTCTTAAAACATATGATTGGTTGATTATATCACCGCCAACATGTCTCCCCGTCTGGCTAACTACCATAAACTGGGTCACGCCCAAACACTGACATCGCAACAGTCATTACACTTCTTAAACTCACTCATTCTTAACATACAGCAATCAGTTTATCATCTTCGCGATTGACATTATTGGGATGCTTCACGACCTCTATTGCCTCTCTAGAGAGAGGCGCAGTTGGTTTCAAACTTAGCAACATTTGGAAAGTTCTCCTAGCGCGCGACTGCCAGGAGCGGGGACCAATCAGTGAGCAGCGTGACGACAATGCAGGGCAAGCAAGCACATCTGACTGGCAATAACCCTTAGTTTGAGTACGGACACCTACTCGTACCTACCCATGATTAAGGCTGCTGCAATGTCAGCCAACACGTCGGGAAATAATAACCGATATGCGACGCGGCTCAATCCTGTAAGCAAAGATGATAAACTAGACTCCAGCCGCGAAAGCTTACGATCTAAACAGCAATCAGGTTACACATCTATCTGAATGCACATCGGTGACTCAATATATCATTTGTCGTTATAATACGTCGAAACAAAATATATCCTATTTTAGCACAGTGGTGATATTTATCACGACAAAAACAGCATTGTTTTCTGTAACCCGCATCCCACGAATACAAAATATAATCATAAGATTTATGGATAACCATCTTTACTAACGTGACAGCCACGGCCAACCCATTTAGAGTCGCCAAATCGTGTCGCCTCAGCCTAACATGACTGCTTCTATTCTACTTACAAATTCAGCTCCAAGACTGACGTCCACCTTCACACCGTTGATTAACTTGATGCGATATTACTGGGTGGACTCGATCATTCTCAGTATGATCGACACACAATGGGAAGAAAAATATACATCACTTCCTATTCGCGTATCTACACAAAACGAATGTTTGTGAAATCTAGACCGCACGGTACTCGTATACCAATTAACACTCGCTCCGACCTGTGAATTTACATAACAGCTGATACTCCCACTGTTAAATAACAATTGTTCATTAATTACTTATAAAATCACACTGAATGTACACTATGACACATAAAATTATTATTTACATAACGTCTGACACTTAATGTCAGTTCTTTGAAACTACAGCTCTTTTGCAAGCTGCGTGGACGTAATTGCACTGTTCACCGATGACTGCGTGCATAAATTAGCTCGCACGACTTCAGTTGAGGCACAACTAATTCAAATAGGCAGTTGTCTCCACTAACTATTCTCAGCTAACTCACTTCACTCTTACCACGCTCAACCAGTACACTCGTAGTCGGTTGGCACCTGACTATAATCCCGCTATTACCTAGAATATCTTTTCCGCCTTATCACTCTCTTGAACATCACTCACTTGGCTACTGATACGCGGTGCGATTATGCTTATCGCTCTGACTCAAATCCGAGATAACACTAATTTTTGTGTGCACCCACGTATTCACGTAGCCAATATATTTTAATTATACCCTAACCAAAAGCGTCTTGTGTTCTGTTTTCACAAAGGAATAAGTTTGACTCTCAAAGAGCGTGGATTCTACTCCAAAGCAACAAAGAGACTTGCTTTCTGCCTTCATTTCCCACACAATTTATACCCGGTTAGAGCCTCCCGACAAGATTTTTCGTCATCAAATTTATTTTTTAATTACAGGCCTAAATCATTGCATGAGGTACCAAAATATGCGGTTTGCATCCAGGTCTTAGATTATGATCTCAATCGAGAATCGCTTCGTAGGATCGCCTGAAATCGACGGCGCGTCGGTTCTAGGCCTAACAGTTGCCTTCAAATTTTGAATCTGCATGGCCACGTGACGAATTACTTTGAATTCATTGGCTTTACGCATTTGTTTAATACCATCCATATTAATTAACTCATGTCAGATCTGATCACTGATTCTTGACATGCGTGCCAATCTATATTGGTTGCATATTTTTATTCTTTTAGTAGGACATCCGGGGTACAATTAATATTCAACTAGAGACCGTTGATGAATCTCTGTCCCTCCATCTCTCTGGCACTTTTTACCCGTCTTATAGTTACGTCACGCGTGTTCCCCATCCTTCTCGCTTGCCATTCATTGTTTGAAAATTGAGTTTTACAACCTGTTGACCGTTTCTTGGGAGAGGCCTCTATTTGTCACATTCAGTGGAAATTTCCACTGCTACATTTCAAACTCAACGTATAAATCTGGACGTATAATAATAATAATAATAATTATAATAATAATAATAATAATAATAATAATAATAATAATAATAATAATAATAATCGGCATCCAGAATTAATGCGGATAACTACTGTATACTATATTAAGCCTCCTATATAGGGTACAATATTTTGGAACTTCGTAGAAAGTTAATTACTCAAAATATTCCAATTCTTCATTGCGCACCATGTTCCTTACGCATTACTGTTTAAACTGCCACAATGATCATACTATCGTCAAAGTATATCATTCCTCCCAACTTCCGAAGATATGACATAGTGGAAATTATGTTAATAATGACTAACTCCACTATAACTGCCTGCAGTCAATGTCTGTAGTATCACGTTACTATTGAATGCGTGATATCGCCACTGTGTCGAAACTCGCTTGCCTTCGCTACGGAGTACACTTTTAAGCTAGCCACAATGTTCGTTAATCACCGCTGAAATATACTTTTGTATAACACTGTTTTTTAACACTTAAATACAGCTTCACTGTTCTCAGATTTCACTATTATAATGCTGAAGTATATAAGCTACTGTATATTGAGACGTCCAAAACCATTCATAATATAAACTTGCTTTAAAACTGTTCTTAGCACTCGTAAGAACTTCCCATTACATATCACACGATACCTCGGCCTTCTAACAAATGACCGGCGTTACTGCTGCATTTCTCCTCGAATGCTGCAATCGCGCACTCCGCATTTAGCCTTGTGCTGAGCTCAAATAATATACACGTCTGCTCTCCTTGACGTTCGACCATCAAAGAACCACGATCCCTGCTCGAATCTCTTCGCCTTAATTTCCAGAATTGCGCGCTATCATAATTGAGCGGCAAACATTATAAAATGATATCAATCTTCATAATTCGAACTCAGTCTTCGTTTTAACTACTATAAAAATATTCTTAATTGCATTCTGCCTACTTCCAAGTTTAATAATGTCGAATTGCCTCATATTTGTAATTATTTCTCTAAATCACTTTCCAATGAGGAGCTATTTTGGCCGTCATTTTACTCCCTCTCTCGGTTTTTCTTTCCAATGCGTAAACCAATCACATTAATTCTCCCTGTTGCTATGGCATTTTCCGCGGTAAAGTCGACACGAGGCAAGGTCATATTTATCAAAAATAACCTTTCTCCTTCTGATGCAATGGTTAGACATCATCCCCATTGTCTCGAAATTCATGCTATTGCGTAACTTCCATTGTTCACTCTTTCTGAGCTAAAACGTATCATGAGATTCAAAATAATGACATCTCATTAAATGTAGCATTAAAATTCCTGGTCAGTACTGAACTCGAATTTTAAGATGCCAAGGATGGAGAGAATGACATTTTGGTTCTTTTGGTAAAATTTGGAGAAGTTTGCAGTATTTTTAAGAGTTGTGCAACATGGATTTTTTATTGAAGTAATGTAGGATTCAGATCGCAGACGACGAAGGAAAAATGGCAACCCAAGCCATGATTTATCCTTGTCACGTCTTGTATTTGGCTAGTTCAAACATAGCAACACTCATTTTGGAGAAGAAAGGCATTGATTGGCTAATTGAATTTCGGAGAACGCGAGGGAAGGAGAAATTTGCCGCGCGTAATGAGAAGTTCGAGTGGAGATTAATACTGCTCTTTTGGTAAAGAAGAGAGAAACCCTGTAATTAAAACATTGGAAATGTATCTAAATTAATGAGGATCATGATAAACACACTTGTAAGGAAGTCTGAAGACTCCGTGTTAAAATATAAGTGAAGATGCAATCCCTTGGTTTGCCACCAATATTCATGAGGCGCCATGCCACAAGTTTTGATTTGCAAGGTGACGCGGCAGTTATCAAGGTCTTTTGTAACAAGGAGTCCACTAGTATAGACCTGCGTCAGGCTGGGTCCTGAAAGAAGCGCGTAATTAGTAGCGGGGGTTTTACAGAATCGCTTGACCGCCGGTGAGCGAGGAACGCAGGCCGAGCATATAAGGAAGTGTCCGTGGATTGAACTAGATTACAAAGTTCCTCATATATCAGTTCCCGTTCATGTTAAAGCTACGAAAGTTCGATAATATAACAGAGAAATATTATCTACATTTTCTACATAACTATCACGACGAAATAATGAAGATTTCTGGCCGTTTTCGCAGTGGATGCTACTCGCAAGAAAAGTGATTATCTCAAACGGGAGAGAGACATTGGCGTTGTGCTAGGCAAAGCAGAGTGCTTGTTCGAAGCGAGGGTTACAAGTCAGGCCGTGCGTGTGCATTCAAATAACATTGACGGGGAACTATGAACAGTTATCATTCTTGATATTAACTCATTGTCAAGATGTTATATATGTAAATGTTAGGGGGAATGCGTGACTACGTATTTGAAGTGATTGCGATGGCAGCTTAAACCACAATGCGTAAGGGATATGACAGGCTAGATTATCGAGCAACCGATAGTGAAATTAAACCATCAGTATGAAGTATAACTATTGCTCAGCTATTACTTACATCTACATTTCGGAAACAGACTGTTACATCATGAGGACTATCTACCGAGTTCGAAGCATAGTAGAGACTTCTACTTTGGACTTAGAATATTCGTTCAACAGCGGAGTGGCAGACGATGTGTTAGTTCGTGACCAGGTGAGGCAGTTTGAAACTGGAGGTCCAGGTTCGAGCCGTAACGATGCAGTTTTCCGGAGGAAGAAGAAGAGGAACTCAGAGTGTGGAATTACTGGTGTCGACAGTAATTTCCACTACACTTATTCTACGAGATATCAACACCAGGTATAGTGTGATCTTCGTTCGTAGAAACATGTTTTGTAGTTTTCAGTTGTTAGAATATTGCAGAGTGGCACCATTTCAACATTTTGATTAATTTATACTTCAGTGAATTCGGAACTTCAGAATATTTTCCATTTTGGAATTATTTATTAATAAACTGTAATTTTGAGGATTTAAGCCCAGTGTTGGATAGTATTAATTTGGAACTACGATTTTCAGTATTTTGGAATTTATGACCGTTTATTAAATATTTCGGATTTATTTCGAATATATTTTGAATTTATTTCGGATTGTTAATATTGTGGGAATTTTAGCGTAAGTAGTAACATGGATTAGGAGAATATATTTTCATCAATAATGGAACTTTTAAGCGACGTTTCATATTATCTATCGACGATCTTGGAAGAATTATTACGACATATGAGAGTATAGTTATACTTGTTATAACTGATACTGAGCTTGAAGCTACTTCAAATATTATTCAATTGAACTATTTAACATTATTAATGTTTGACAAATTTATTTACAATAAGTTATCGATGGACAAATTACGTAATTTTGAGGATTATTATCTGATACCAAGACATATCATAATTATTGAGAATTCTAATAAACACTTTTATTACATTTAAAAATATTGTTTTTTACTTAAGATTGCTGCAATGCAATAATTTGGTAAAGACAAGAGAGGAGTGATGAATTTTTATAATTATTAAATATTAACAACGATTATTGTAAAATCAAGGAACAAGTTTTAGTAAACCATGATCATTAGAAAATATTTTAACAACTAAAGGAGTTATACACTGTAAACATCAAGTAAAGCTTTTATTAAAAAGGAGAAGCCATGCGATGAATTTTAAATAAGAGATAATGAAGAATGTTCTTTACATTTATGAAGTGGAGCATTATTGAAGCTATAATTGTTTGATAGCAAGTTCATGAAGTCATAATACGCCTTTTACACGTATTTTTGAGAGATGTTATTGTTCTGAAAGGATAAAGTGGATGTTAATATAGCATTGATGTTGAGAGAAAGCTATAATACGTATTGTAAACGTATTTTCAGAAACGTATTAGACATTTTATTGCAGTATGGATATAGGAGAGATCATTGGTGTGTATTGTTATTGTAAAATCGACTTACAGTTGAACGGATAAAGTCAATTGGCGGAAAATACTTGAGAAAGGAATTGAAGATAATAAAATAATTGTTAATCATTATTAAAACTATTATCAAGGAATATAACGAAATCGTATGAGCTTAACTTAATCGTTCGGCCATATAAGCCAGACTGTGGATGAAACGACGATGGCCATATGACAGATAAAAGTTGACGCTATGTAATGAGAGAAAGAAACAGAACAGGTTGAAGTTAAAAGGAAGCAATGTATTAGATAATTGCCATAAACATTATAAATATTGTATATATTGTTGTAAACAATATTTAAACATAAAACATCATGGACACATTCAATACCAAAATATTGGCTATACAGGAAACACGATTCTCAGATGAGAATCACTTTGATTCGGGAAGCTACAGAATATACAAGGGAAAACCAGCCATAGCTATTCCAGGAAAAAATCTCAAACTCTTCGGAACAGGTTTTGTAGTACACAACTCAATACTGGACTCTGTAATTGATTTCACCTCAACATCTGGAAAAAAAATACACACTTACGATACGTTCTGGTAACAAGGCGTATACAATAATCAATGCTCATGCCCCCACAAATAACTACAATAACAAAAATCCACAGATGATAGAAGAATTCTAGGAGGATTTAGAAGAAATCACCAACAAAATCCCCACGAAGCATGTAAAATTATTGCTTGGTGATTTTAATGCACAATTAGGCCGTGAAAGAAAATTCACAGACACAACAGGAAACCGTACAGCGCACCAGAGGACAAACAAGAATGAAGAGAATTTGATAAACTTCTGTAGGAATTTCGACCTCAAAATCATGTCAATACAAATCCAGAAACCCTAAAGAAACTATGGACTTGGAAATCTCCAAACAGCGCCCTCGGAGAATTTCAGATAGACCTCGTAGCGATATCTACAAAAAACACCAGAAAAAGTTTTTTCGAATCTGATCATCATCTACTACAAATCAAGGCGAAGTTTATACCAAACAGACAAATTAAGAGAACAACCAAAATTTTCAGAACAGACCCAGAGTATTTACAATTAAACAAGAAAGATATAACAGAAGGACATAAGAAAATAGAGAGTAACAACTGGTCGGACATGTCCGAAAAAATGAAAGAACTGATGAAAATGGGGCAACCCTGAGGAAAAGGAAGCACAAATGGTGGAACGTGACATGTGACAGGGCCATAGAGGATAGAATACAAGCCTGGAAAAAAATTAACAGCCGTAGAACATCCGAAATTGGGAAGAATTCAACAAGATATAAAAAGTCTCGTCGAGGATAATCCGAAGAGAAAAAAGAAACTACGATAACAACAGACTGAAGGTGATACAAGAGGACTTTACCAAATATAGCACACGAAACTTTTACAGAACATTCAGAGTGAATATGACAGGATATCGACCACCGAGCTTATGCTTCAAAAGACAAGACGGAACACTGGAGACAAACCTGAAAAAGAACTGTGCGATACTAGCACAATATTTTGACTCACTGCTTAACTGTGATAAACCAACACAGAGATTACAGTTCGAAAAGCCAGAACCTAACATGGATTCCAAACCTCCAACATTTGAAGAAATCGTGGAAATAATGAAATCACTGAAGAACAATAGGGCGCCTGGAGAAGACGGATTGATTTCGGAAATCTGGAAATTAGACCACCAAAATGTTACACAAAAATACACAGAATCATCGAAAACATCAGGGAAACAGGGAAGGTACCAGAAGAATGGAAGTCAGCCCTAATAGACCCCCTCCACAAGAAGGCAGACAAAACGAACCCTAATAATTATAGAGGGATTTCACTATTACCCTTCGCGTACAAAATTTTCACCAAAGTCCTGTTAAAACGGATAGAGCCTCAGATAGATCCACAGATAGGAGAATACCAATGAGGGATCAGGAAGGGAAGATCGTGCAGCGAGCAGATCTGGTGCCTGAGAACAATTTTAGCAACGAGAAAGTCCAGGAACACAACAATCACATTCGTCGACTACAAAAAGGCGTAGGACTCCATAGATAGAGAATCACTTTTTAACACATTAGAAGAAATGAAGGTGGACAGCAAGTCCAGAAAACTAATTCAAGAAACATTAACAAATACAATATCCAAAGTTAAATTCATGGGAGAGATCTCAGAACCCTTCAGAATTAATACAGGAGTGCGACAGGGTGATGGTTTATCACCCATTCTATTCAATTCAGTTTTGGATAAAATAATCAAGACATGGGAAAAAGGAGACAAAGGCGTAAAAATGGCAAAACACCAGAAAGAACAGTGAACATTAAATGTCTGGCCTTTGGCGATGATGTAGCTATTATAACAAATAACAGAAAAGAAGCCAAAGAAGCTCTAGAGACGCTACATGAAATCTCTGCCAAAACAGGGTTACAAATATCGTACGAAAAAACACAGTTCATGGACACAAAATCTACAGACAGGCACCCACTGGAGACCAAGTAGGGAAAAATAACACAAGTGGAAAGTTTCAAATACCTAGGAGAGATTATACAGAAAACAGGACTGAACTCGGCATCCAATGAAGACAGGATCGCTAAATTGCAGAAAGCATACCGACTTATATGGAACCACTACAAGAAAAAGTATATCCATCAATACCAAATTACGTCACTATCGTACAGTGGTCTTATCAGAGGCCTTATACGCTTCAGAAACGACAGCAATCAAGAGAAGAACAAAAATCATGGAATTAGAAAAACAAGCGAGAAAAATTCTGAGGAAGATCTACGGGCCAGTTCAGAAAGAGGAATATGGATAAAGAGACCGACAGTAGAACTGTACAAAGAGACAGAGACGATTACAAAGAACATAAGGAAATGAAGGGCAAAGTTCTATGGACATATACATAGGATGACCGAAGACAGACTGACCAAAAAAAATTTAATATAGTTACGAATAGTACACTAAAAACCAATCGGGTAAAGGAAACCGTGGAAGACCTCAAGAAACTAAACATCTCTACAGAAGACATAGCAGACAGGAGCCCATACAGAGAAAAACTTAGACAACAGAAGTTTGAGCAAACTCCCAAAGAGAGACACCGGGAAAGAAGTGGACGGAGGAGAGAAAGAGGAAGCATAGTGTTTATATGAGAGATTTCTGGGGGAAAAGAAGAAAGGGCCAGAATAAAACATGACAATTGATTGTGTTGTAACGCTCTCCTTATGGGGAATTAACGAGTAAATAAATAAATAATTTAAACGTAAAACTTAGCAATATTTAGGAGAAACTAAATTTTATAATGGAGTTAAATAAGTACTTTAACCAATAAACAGCTGATTATTATAAGTAATTATAATATTATTTATATTTCGAAATAATATGTTTAATACATATTTTAACCATTAATATTTATTTGGATAATAAATAATCCGTGGATTTAATTAATATTTGGATGATATTAATTTTCATTAATATTTAAACTTTAATAATAATTTTTATTTAAAACAATTTGAGGGATTTTTCAATTAGACATTTTGTTATAATTTTTATTATATTTAAACAATTTAAAGATTAAAGGAGGAGTGATGTTTCTAGGAACATGACGATGTTCTAGGTTTACACCGAGGATGTTAAACATTATAGAGATGCGATCATATGATGGATTAACATTTAATAATTTACATTATTATTGTAAATGAATGATTGTGGAAGCGTAAGAAGGAATGCCAATGGAAGACATATGTACAATTAGCAGTGGTAATTGTTTAGGATTTTTATTTTGAAGAGAAGTGAAGTGTGTTTGTAGACACAGCTGATCTGTGTTTACATTTGAGAGGTTGTATATTTTTAACGTCGGATGACGTGACTTAATATTTCTTTGTTTATTTTATTAAGCAGTACAGTAATATTTTACGGATCATATGTGGAATTTAAATAATTTTGTTGGATTTAATTGATTTGTTTAATTCTTAAATGAATTTAATTCGTTCGTTTTATAAACACGTCTTGAATGATTTATTTAAATTATGAAAATAGGTTGTGTTTTGGAGCGTTTAAGGTTTAATTTAGCCCCAAGCTATACCCAATAACCCGAGAATGGTAAGTTTACTCTCCTCTTATTCAGTTTGACCGCCCAGTTTTATTTATCCAAAACACAATCGTAGGATTTGTGCATCCCCCATTTAGCTCTTGTTGGCAGGATTTACAGGTTTATTTAGCCGAGAACCTCAAGATTCTGCAATCCAGCTGATCTTCGGATACGACAAACGGCTTTTATGGTTTAAACGGGAGCAGTACCAATAGTGTAATTATAATTGGCATTTCTTCAAGAAAGGTCAAATGCATTTTCTTCGTAACTCGAATGAATTTCGAGCAAATTATGGCTCTTCATAAGCTTTCGAATTTTTATCTGCTAAAAACCTACATGATGAGTAAACGGTCAGTACTTTTGTATCACGAAATGGTGCCCACCACATAATTATGTACTTAGAATTAAATTTTCTATAATAAAGGGCCTCCTATGCATCTTCTTCCGGAATGGCACTCGAAGAGCTTATTCCCGCTGTGTTAAAGTCCATGAAACAAACTCCAGATATCACGTTCTGTGGTTTACAACTCTATTGCCAACATTGGCACTGACTTACAAAAATCCCTAGTCATTGGATGAGATAGTAACAAGACCACATGACGTGGAGTTTGGAGGTAAAATGTTATTTAAGGATGGTTTTAGTGTGAGAAAATAAAGTATGTTACCTAATATGCTCCAATTTCATTTTTTCTTTTCATGAATGTCGAATTGCTTACATGAGGGCAACTCAGTGAGTCATTCTGGTATCATCATAATGTTGTTGTTGGTATTTTAGGGGCTTTTCTTAGGTCATGTAGCCCCGTGTACTTGTACGTGTGTAAAACTTGTTTGATAACCTGTGTCGGTGTGATGTCTGTACTAGTGTGTGTAGTTGTAATTGGGGTAGGATTTGGTAGGAAGTGGCCGTGACCTTAAGACAAATATATTGTGATAATATCATTCCTCTGCAGTTTTCCCTTCACCCCCCCCCCTCCCCCGAAGACAACAGGAAATGTTATGTTAACTGTGCTGTGAAACACATCGGCAAGTATACTAAGCATTGGTAGCACAGTATAATTTTTTTCCTGTGCGTTATAGCAATTGCAAAACAAGATTCATATTTTTCAATTGCGGATTCAAAGTACAGAACTCGTAGAATTTGTGACATAGCGCACTGCAAGCCTGTGAACTACCCTACTATGGTTCACCTCCCATGTGTAAAAAAGGACGAAAGAGTTTCATTTTGTTGCGACTTTGCACCATAGTTACGAACAATACCTAGATACTGTAGTACTGCCAAGTTGACAACAGAAAAGCATCTAAACCGCAGCAGTAACTGGCAAAGGCTGATTTTGCATCATATCGAGTAAAAAACAGTCTGTATCACTTGAAGTTATTGTTTCATTCACAGTTCATAAAACCTCATGGCACGACGTTTATCTACGAGCAGTTTACCCACTATTTTGTTGCGTTTCTCCTGATCATGTTCATACTTCATTCTTTGCTGGCGTACTTCACAATAGCTACATGTACCTGTACGTGCTGTACCAAATCCAAGATTGAATTTACGAGTAAAAGCCTTGTGATATAATTGAAATCCGCAGGACTGAGCCTCTGCATTATCCTTGTTCGCATCCAAGAATAACTCCCACATTGCTCTTATGGGCAAGTGTGAAGGTAAATACTTTCTGCTTGGCGTCTGAAGTGAAACAAAAAATCAAGATTAATAATAGGTTTGCGTGGCATAGAATCTAAGTTTCTTATCATGTGTTCATACATTTTCTTAAACAGCTACAAATATAATAATGATAATAATAACAATAATAATAATGTGCCTATTTATATGCAATTATTATCCACTGACTTTCCACTGTCAACTAATTGCCCAGAACACCATTTGAAACCCAGGATATCAGGTCCTTGATACCACCGGCCTGTACATTAACACGTCTTGCACCTCTCATTTCTCTTCTGGAAAACCCTTTTTGAAAAAAATACGCTGAGAGACGTTGAACACGTTTGCTTTTCGCTACCAAAATGGAGCAGAAACTTGCAGAGCACACTTTTATATTCTTTTCATCTTTCATTTGAATAAAATATTTTGAGCTCCTCTGTATAGTATTTGTTATGAATTAGCCTCGTTATACTTTAGTTATGTTATTATAAAATGCTGTGTGGAAACGCTTACAGTTGGCGGAATAAAGTTTAGAAACCTTACAATGTCCATCGGTAGGAGTACGAGCCTTTTTCTGTTCAGTATTATCATTAGCGTAAATACACAGTATTTACTTGTTTTAGCAAATTCTGAAGGTGCTAGCGACCTTTTCCTCGCTTTCGCCCAGAGTGATGTCCTATTAATTCCTAGCAACTGGCCATTGATTACTAATTAACAAACTGAGAGAAGACAGTATTGCACCATCTCACTATCAACTGATGCTATCCGACAAGTAATATGCTCCATCATGGGAGCAGCCATGTTGAGTCACGTCAGCGAATTGACCAAATTGATATGAGACATATTGGAAATATAAGCAGTTGGGATATAAGACACTTAGGAAACAAACTCGACTTTCACCATTATTTTGACAGGTGACATAAGCCATTTAGTAACATAATAATATTATCCAATAGCTTTTTGACTAAAACTATGTTGCCGGAGACATTAGGCTAGCTTGAAAATAAATCTGAAAAGTTTGCTCGCAGGGAGAAATACACTTCCTTAAAATGACATATATCAAATTCAAGAGACCATTGTTCGAACAGGAGATGCGTATATTTATAGTACTTCTGAATACTCCTAATCCAACACACATTGAACAATCTCCTGCGTAAGCTCCTCTGTTGTCAAGTACATTATCAGGTCATATTACTAGATAGCTGCAACTGATGAAGATAAACATGGTAAGAATACAATAGATTTACCGTCGTGTTAAGTGGTATCGTAGTGAATTATTTTCCTGTGCTAATCTAAACCATATGCTATTAATGTAATAAGTACAGAATTATGGCATACCCATAGTGGGGCTGCGTAACGTTCCTACTTGTGCTGTAAACTGTAAATCACCTCCTCCATGAAATATGATGGTGGTATCTAATAGGCTTTATTGATTGAGCATTATGGGAAGTTTCAGAAAAGTGGCATATTAGCACGATATATATGGTAATTATCGATGAAAACAGGCCTTCATGATCGGTCATTCAGAAAGAAAAACCCAGTTATATTCGTAATAATATGGGGTGCTATTACGTGTGATAGAAGCAAGAAATTGTGTCCGGGCATGTGGTGTAGGCCCAAGTTGAACTGCCTCTGAAAATTACAAAATTAACATTTAGCCAATTATCATGGACAGCCAAGCACGGGTATTACAGCTAGTTGTTTATAAAAAAATATTTTAATTTGACGTGTCCATAAAGTAGTCATCAGATCAGAAGATTTAAGCAGCTCAACCTGGCTTTATATGAAAGCTAATTATTGACTGATATCAGACGATAATTGGTCAGATATTCTATATAACTTTTGAGTTAGTTGAAATTTATATATTCATGTACAATTATCTTACGCGCCTCCAGGAGAGACCTGCCTTGAGCCACATAATGGATGACGGTGATGTAATTATTTACTGTTTCAACGGTCACATCCTTAAATTAAAACGTAAAATATGATAGAAACCTTGCATTTTAGTCATTAAGTACGAGGTGAGCGCAGTCAGACAAAAATACGAGTATTCTATTAGTCGTTGAAGCTTGACAGTTTACACTCCATGGACTTAATTATTAGAATTATCGGTTAGCTGCTTGTGAGTTTCCTTGTTCCTACGTCGCGTCCTCCATTCTAATATAAACTCAAACTGGCACGTCCAGAAGCATCGCTAAGTGGGTACGCTCATCTTCCGTCTGACAGGAACACAGACGTGATCGCATCTACACAGTTATGGAAATTCATCGACTTGTCAACAAAGCATTTAGCGATTCATTTAACAAGGTTATGCTGCTTAGGAGAGCAGGACATCACGACTGCAAGATTCTGAATCTTGTTGCTATTTCACAACAGCTATGGAGCAACGATCTGGCAGAAAATCATTTATGTTCCTTCTTAAGTTCTCTACAGCAAAGCAGCATTCGAAATATCCAATAGCATAGCCAAGATTGCTTAGCCACGCACTCTCGGAGATCTCAGGTTCAAATCCCAGCGCTGAAAACAGTTCATTTCAAAGATCCTTTCCCCGATTTTTCCACACAATCTTCAGATAAATATGGGGCTGACTCCTTATTTCAAGTCCAGGGATACCTAGCAATCCCGAGCAGCAACATTACTCCAGTCACTACAATGGCACGAACTAACATACATCTCAATAAACAGGGGATGATGACCTACATATCCCTAGCTCTTAAAACAACCAACAGCAATCACAGGCGTTGTACGGGTAAGTCCGGTAATGCTGATAATCACACGACTGAATAAAGCATTATGCTGATCTTTACATCCACCCTTCACCTGAGCCATACAACGAAGGCTTTTGTGACAAACTCATGAATCGGCTTTTAATCACAGGTTCTGGTATGCAGTCCCCATAACATTTCCTTGTTCATAAATTACTAATACACAGTTATGAAAAATTACACCTACATTTCAAGACTTATAAATACATTTTCTTAAATCGATGAAATGACGGACTCCAGAAATCACGATGTCCGAGTAAATCGTTAGAAATGAAGTTTTCTTTGTGGTGCATTTTAATTTACAATTACGCTACTACTACTGTATGTTTTTAGTCTTATTCCAACGCCTAGGGTAACTATGTCACATGACCTGGAGATAGAATGGCTTGAAATAAATCTTTACGTGTTCACGATTCACTGTCTGACACCTAGTAATTATAAGCTACTAAACTGATTGCAGCCTAGAGCCGGGTTAGGTACGAAGTCCCAAGTATTGCCGTGAAATGGAAACATGAACAACGGAACACAAGTGAAAATTTGACACGTTATAAAAGTTTTTATATCTTACTAATAACTGTATATACTGTAGTACGTAAGTGATATATATTGTACCCTTGAAAGAAGCAGTTGACCAGATTCTGATTTCGGGGTCATGTTCAGTTCTTGGTTTCAGTAGTTTATAGTAGAATAATTTGCTTCCATAACACCAAGGATTCATAAAGTTAAAGTAATTAGAAATAATGTGAAACAAGTAAAATAAAATAACATTTTATAACTCAATCGTCAAACAAAATGAAATAAAAACACCTCCCTGAATCAAACTCACAAGAATAAAACAACAAACAAAAATACTGACTGATGTAAAATATCAGCCCAATAAATCCAGAATAGGAAATACTGTTAAAATTTGTGGACCAGTTCCACTAAGTGTTGTGTGCGGGCGGCGATCAGTTATAAAGGAAATGAGTTCATATTTAACGAAAATTCGCTTCCAAATGACTCAAGCATATAAGTCGCGAATCCCCGTTTTGCAAATCGCAGATCTGGCACATGGGAAATACAAAACACAATGGCTAAACACAAATAATTAAGCACGGACATATCCCACCCCTTTAATAAATTGAATACAATACTTCCACTGAAGTCACCACACTACACGGGTGTACATAAAATCAAGAGCTGCCCAACCGGTCTTATGCTCGCAAAACTAGTGGAGCGATAACATGACAGACACAACAACACACAGGGTAACCGAATGTCAACATACATTGCATAAACAAAGCACTCACAAAATGCATGCAAAGCAACAATGATAATAAAAAAGCCAAAAGTGGGTGGTAAAAATCATGAAATAAAGGAAAAAATTAAATTCACATAGCGCGAGGAGATTATGGATGACGGCATGGATAATACCCCATTTAAATCACAAAATTTTATAATCACCCAGGCTACATTATAATAATCTTTTGAAATTTACAGGATCGCAATGCCTGCTATTAACAACCATTATCAATGCCTCTGATCTGCGTGTCATGCGGAGCACTCTCTCTCTCACACCAACCTCGTCGAAGTCCACAGGTGTGTCAATACCAAAATAGCTCGGCGGCACACTGCTCTATGAGCCCCGTTAGAACCAGCCTTCCTTAGGCCCATGTAAACGCGTGTATTATTCACACAAAACCATAAGACACATCTCAAAGAATCCTCTCAAGGACCTCATGATTCAAATATCCCAGTCCAATCGTCCCACGGGATTAGATTGTTGGGTCATATGCGGCATACAGAGAGTGACCAAACATCTCCAGCCAAGCATATATACAACTTCAGTTGCTCCGCACACAAATGATATAAGATTTGCAGAAAATGACATACTACTTGGCGTCGCACAGACACGTGAAATATTTACATATCAAAGTGCCACCTCGACACGCAAAGTAATATGTAGTGTCCCCAGGACTCGCAAGAATCGTACGTAGTGTCCCCTGGACACAAGAAAATAGTATATTCATCATAGCATTAACAGCAGTAATTATATGAAAATGACACAATTTTAAGGGAAGGGATGAGCTCCTGAACTAAATTCTGTCACACTAGGGCTACCGACATGCAAGACCATTCAGAATGTTCGTGACATTCTGCACGTCAATAATTCAAACATCGGCAGCCGATTCGATCGCAGACTTTCTTGCAAAATCAGTCCCACCAAATCCTCGGTCTCGTTGTTGTGATGCCAGTCTCCTGCGACTTCAGGCGTCATATCTCATCATTCGTTGTTCACATTTCACACTTCGCGGCTCTCTTGCAGAACTCCTCCCATGGGTGTGGCTAAGACGTCATCCCATCTCAACTTTCTTACTCTCTTTCCTTGTCAAATGCTCAGAGTCAATGAAGTATTTTAAACGTGCGTTAGTGGCATGGTAACGCTCTCTATGTCCTTCATCCTGCTCCTAACGGTACCCCTTTAGCTTCAAGAAGGATGCAATAAATAATTTGCAGCTCCGTCCCATTGTCAATTGGAATGTTCTTCCGAACCTCAGTCGTCACCTCAAATACCTGAGTATTGTGAAATATGAGCCAAGTCTAGCTTCTCAGACAGAAAGAATAAAAATTAGAAACATAAATATACTTGAATATTAAGGGTTCACATACCTCCTAGTTGGTGACAATCGAACTTAGAATAAAGTCGAGTTTCAGTTGGATACGAAGTTAATGCTGGATACGGTGGCTTACTGATAAGAAAACGTTAATGAACCTTCGGAGTGGAAAGCCGTAACAAATCTCATACGCTTTCAAGCAAGATAAAGGGACGAGTAGCCGCGGAGCAATGGTGCAAGTGCGTAGAGGTTAGTGGACCTATGTTCGTGAGGTGTGTTCGAATCCAAGTAGATCGAAATGAATTTATTGTGTACATTTGAGAATCTTAAACAATCCCTATTTATTCAATTACCATGATTGATTTATTTGTTTAGTTGTGTTTCGTTGTTTTTTATTATTTATTTATTTATGTATTTATTTATTTGATTTGGTAGTGTTCAGAATTATAAGGGTTCGTCTGTAGATGAGGACTGAATGAGCACAGAATTATTAGGGGTTTGAATTAACTACACTGAGCAAGTTCCTTAGCGAAGTAAGTGTTCAACAGCCTTCGATAGTAATGCACATTTCAGCACGTCGTTGAATTGACATTTTGGGCTAGTTGGAGCACTGAAGGTGTTACAGAGTTACACGTCTCCATAATATTGTTTTGAAGGCTTTTAGGATCTTCCAGCTGCTAAGCGTAAACTACATCTTTCAAATAGACCCATAGGAAGAAGTCGAGTGGTATCAAGTCGGGCAATCTAGCAGGCCAGGTGTCAGGTCCTCCCCTTCCTATCCATCGACCGGGCTATGCAGCATTCAGGTGGTTGCAAACAGCTGTTGACATGTGAGGGGGAGCTCCATCGTGTTGATACCACATGGATACACGCTCACCCAGGGGCATATCTTCCAGCAGCAATGGCAATTTGTTCTTGCAGAGACTGTAGATACCGGGCTCCCGCCAAATGTTCCTCAAAGAAATATGGCCCAATTAGGTGATCACCCAGTGTACCACACAAGACATTTACTCCTCATCTGACCTGAAATGATGCCTGTCTCACCCAGTAGGGATTTTCAACACTCCAGTTGGGCATGCTGTGACGATTCACTGAGCCTTTATTGTGGAGTCGAGATTCGCCCGAAAATAAAATGTGAGACAAAAACACGTGATTATATGCCACTTGCGCCAGGATTCATGCACAAAAAATAACACGAGATTCGAAATCTCGTCCTTGGGGGTCTTGATTTAGCTGCTGGTGTTACTGATGAAACAAACTATCATACAAGACCCGAACCACCGACGACTGGCTGATATTAGCCTGTAGAGCTAAAAGACAAAAAAAAATAGCCGACAAAACATTATCTGCTGTCAATGGTTCCTGACAAAAATGGACTTAGTGAATATGTAACGGCTTTTGATGGCCGACTTAAATCCTATTTAATACGTTGTGATAAGTGTAAGGATTTAAATTCATACCTTAAAGGGTCTAAGCAGCCGAAAAATCTAGCAAAACACAAGTCGATAAAAGTTAATCTTGTGGCTGAATGTAGATTCATTCTTACATCTACCAATGAAATTACAGATCGTGCTTTTGAAACACGAAATCAGGCCCAATTTTTGGAAGCAGGGTTAAGTAGCTTCTTGGAAACACAATTTACAAAGTTAACTACAGAAATGGAAGAATCTGAGCTAAACGGCAGTAATTGGGCGTTTTTCGCAGTGGAAGGACAACGATTGAAAATAAATAAGTATAATCCCTTGCGTGGAAGCACGTATATTGCATTACCAGCAGCTTTAAATCAAGAAAAGCCTGCATTAATCCTCAAAACTTGAAGGACGAAAAGTGTTTTATGTATGACATTTTTGAAACACTAGTTAAAATGAATGCTAAACGCATTAGTAAATACAAGTACCTGGAAAGCAAGCATGATTCTTCAGTAATATCGTTTCCTACATCGCTAACTGGCATTCCCAAATTTTATTAGAAAGCCAACGACATATTATCCATTTATGTATTTGGACTGGAAAAAGGCAACAAACTGTTTCCTTTAAAGGTTGTGGATCAAGAGCTGCAAGACCATCACGACCTCCTTCTGCCAAGTTCTTCATCCGGCCAGAACCACTACGTCTTTATCAAAGATTTTGATAAACTAGTAAGACATCAGATTACCCACCATGAACATAAGATATATACGTGTAAAAAGTGTTTTACTCACTTCGATAATCAATGTGGTCAACGAGGAATGGGAAAATTGAAAGAACATAGAGCTTTGTGTGGCCTGCATGACATTGCTAGGGTTGAAATGTCCATTAAAACCCAATTGTGAAATTCTTCAATGTTGAAAAAATGTTGAGAATACCTTTCGTTATCTTTGCAGATTTTGAAAGTATACTTCTACCATATCAAACATGTCTACCCAATTCTGAGTCAAGTTATACAGTGCCATACCAGAGTCATGCTCCTATGAGCTTTGGTATGTATGTTAAACCCTCACTTACTGTGGAAAACATAAAGACAAACCTTCCAAGCCAACCTGTTATTTATCTTGGACCTGATGCTGCAGAAAGGTTTATGGACTGTTTGATCTCAATAGCTAATGAAATTGATCGCCTTTACAGCTTAAATGTTCCAAAGGCCTTAACTCATGACCAAGAAGCAGAGTTCCAATCTTCTGAAACCTGTTATTTGTGTCAAAAACCATTTACCAAAGAGGAATAGAAAGTTCGAGACCATTGCCATATTACAGGGGAATACCGTGGAAGAGCACAAAATTTTGAGGTGTAAAACACGTAACTCCGTTCCCGTATTTCAACATAATATGAGTGTTTGACACGCAAATTTCATTGTTAAGCAATTGGTCTGTAGTACCGAGAGAGTGGATGTTATCCCTAACTCCAAAGAAAAGTACTTCTCCTTCACCAAATATGTTGGAAATATTATGCTCCGATTTGTGGATACGTTTCGGTTAATGACGAGTAGTTTGGAAAACTTAGTTTGCAACTTAACATCATACCCTGAAACAGACACGTACATTGGAAAAGAAAGTGCAACGCCTATGACTCGTAAAGGGGTATTTTGTTATGATTCCATTGATGCAAGGGAAATGTGAAGTGAAACGTGTTTACCTCCAAAAGAGGCATTCCTTAACAAATTAAGTCAAGAAGATGTTAGTAAGGAAGACTATGAGCATGCTAAAAATGTCTGGAACCAGTTCAACATTAAAACTCTGGGGGAATATAGTGACCTTTACCTAACTTCATATGTACTCCTTCTAGCAGACAGCTTTGAAACTTTTCGAAACAAAACACTAGAAACCCATCGAGTGGATGCTGTACACTTCTTTACTTCGCTACAGGATTACGATCAGATTCTTTAATAGAGTCTGGAATACGTGGGCATTATGCCAGGTGTCTCATCGGTACGCTGAAGCTAACAATAAATACATGGAAACCTATGATTCCGAGAAACCATCGCAGATTATTACCTTTGATGATGCCAACAACCAATTCTGGTGGGCTATGTGCCACTCCCTTCCTTACGGTGGATTTCAGTGGGTTTCTCCAGATACCGTTGATCTACAAACGCTGAAGGAAGACGACCCTGTGGAATACATTCTAGACCTTGATGTTGATTACCCATCTGACCTTCATGATCTACACAACGATTTACCTTTCCTGCCTGAGTGAACACAACCTAAGGATTCGCCTCTCAAAAAACTAATTCCACATCTTGGAAATCGTAGGCGGTAAGTTGTTCATTACATGGCACTTAAACAGGCTCTAGATCATGGACTAAAATTGGTAAAAATTCATCGTGTGTTAAATTTTAAACAAAGACCTTGGCTAAACGCATACGTTGATTTTAATAACAACCTTCGAAAACAAGCTAAAAAGATTTTGAGAAAAATCTGTATAAATTATTCAACAATGCCATTTTTGGAATAACAATAGAAAATATTCGTAAAATAATAGACATACGTCTTGTGACTGACAGCAAAAAGGCTGAAAAGCTAATAGCAAAGCCGACATTTATTGACAGAACAATTTATGGTCCTAACCTAGCTGCTTTCCTCATGGCTAAACGTAACATTGTATTCAATAAGCCTATATATATTGGAATGTGTATACTGGATATTTCAAAAACCCTGATGTATTCCCACCACTATGATGTGCTGCTACCCTATTATGGCATGGACAATCTTAAACTCATGTATACGGATACCGACTCGTTCATTTATTTGGTTATTTATTTATTTATTTATTTCGAGTCATAAGCACAGCAAAAAGAAACATAGGAAACAAACCAAAGGTTGATAGAATATTATACAATGTAACTCAAATCTTAGATTACAAACTAAACAATATCAGCCCAAAATTGAGCAACAGTAACAGCGTTGTCTGAAGCATCAACAAGCTCTTGTGTGGAACATGACGTAGGACTACTAGGACAGTTAATTAAGTGTTTAGTTGTCTGTTCCTCCCCGCAGTCACACAAGGTGGAAGATTCCTTCAAAAAGCCCCATTTGAACAGGTTGTCCTTAGTTCGTCCGACGCCACTCCTGAGCCGATTTAAGGACTTCCACACGCTCCAGACTTAATTTCCACCAGGAGGAAGGTTCTCGGAAGGAGCTATCCAATCATTACACTCAGATCTTGCTGTCCACTGAGATAATCTGGCTGCTCCAGGCTGACCGGTGAGGGGAGTAGTAGTTCTCATGAAGCTCTTCCTAGATTTGAGCCTACTAAGTGATGGCTGGTAACCATGTAACCGATGATCAGTGTAATGTTCTGATTTATGTCTCTCAAGTTTGGCTGCAACTTCGCGCCTTACATCTGGCGGAGCAATTCCCGCTAGCTTGTGGAGTTTATCAATAGGTGTAGCTTTGAGACATCCCGTTACAATCCTGCAGGTTTCATTTAGAGCCACATCAACTTGCTTTGAATGAGATGATTTGCGCCATACAGGGCATGCATATTCAGCTGCAGAATAACACAAAGCCAAGGCCGATGTTCTTAGTAAATTGGATCTGCACCTCATATACTGCCAGTAAGCTTCCGCAAGATATTGTTACGAGCAGCAACTTTCTGCTTGGTGTTAGTGCAGTGTTTACTGTAGGTCAACGTTCGATCTAAGGTAACACCCAGATATTTGGGTTAGAAACAATGTTCAAGCTCTTTATCTTCCCATAACACTGTAAGCTTTCTATAGGCTTCTCGATTGCGCAGGTGGAAAGCACAAATTTGAGTTTTAGCAGGGTTCGGTCTCAAATTATTGACTCTATAGTACTCAGGAAGGTCCTTCAGAGCAACAGTCAACTGGTTTTCTACTGCCTCAAAATCTCTCGCCTGTGTGACTAAAGCAAGATCATCTGCATATATGAAGCTCTTTGTAAGAGAAGGTTGAGGCTGATCATTTGTAAATATGTTGAATAATATGGGGGAAAGGACACTACCCTGAGGCAAGCCATTCCTTTGACTTCTCCATCTACTCTTTCTACCTTGGAAATCCACATAGAATCGCCAATTTTCTAAAAGCGTCTGCAAAGTTCTGGTGAAATTAATGTCTCTGGTGATGTATTAGACTTTGTGCAGTAGTTATTTATGCTGAATGGTATCATATGCTGCTGTGAGATCCACGAAGACAGCCCCAGAAATGTATCCTTTTTCATATCCCTCTTCAATATGTTCTGTCAAATTAAGAACTTGTGCTGTACAATTCTTTCCAGGTCGGAAACCGGCTTGTTGAGGTACGAGATGATGTTCAACAATGGGAGTAAGTCTATTTAGCCACATCCTTTCATAGATTTTATACAAATGGCAAAGAAGCGAAATGGGTCGATAGTTCTTCGGATCAGCTGCATCCTTTCCAGGCTTAAGTAAGGCAATACCTTTGGTTTTCCTCCAGATGGCAGGGATCTGTTTCTGCTTCAGGCAATAATTACAGAATTGCAGAAGCCATCTCTCCATGATGGGACCAAAATGCTTAATTTGCTCAGTCATTAGGTCATCTAGACCAGGCGCTTTACCATTTTTGCAATTCTTAGCTGCTGTTCTAAGTTCATGCAGGCTGAAGTCATTTGATAGGTGGTTGCTTTCACAGTCAGGATCTCTTTTGAGTTTTGTTCTAACTTTAGAAAAAATGGCCCTTCCATTCTGAACAAGCTGCAGAGCAATTTGATCTGGTGTAATATTTGCATGACCATGATTGTGGGTTGGGTCGTTGTTCAAGCGTCGCAGCAACTGCCAGGCTTTCTGACTGCTTTTAGACATATCAAGGTTCTCAAGTAACTCTATCCATCGTTCTTTTTTGGATTTGGCTAAGGCTGTGGACAAAGTTTGGCCAGGGGTTATGGTTTCCATGCTGTACGGATTATCGTTGAAGAGCCGGATATAGTTATGTAGATGCTTCCGGGATTCTTCGGTCAAGCCAGGAATATAGCTTACTCGACAACCTCTGGGAGTAGAGAGTCTTGAAGATGTTTTCACGGCTTCCAAAACTCGTCATAGTTGGAGACTGAGGGTGTTATGCGTAAAATTTCTGAATCAAGAAGATCAGCAAACTTTTGCCAATCTGCTTTCTTGAAATTATATCTCCTTCGGAATGGTGTGAATCTAGGACTAAATGCTGAAAACACTTGGCAGCCTATGGGGCGGTGTTTAGTATTTGGTATCGGACTTAAAAGGGTTTTTCTGCATTGGTGAGCTATGTTCACGCTTACAAAAATTATGTCGGGATTGTACCCACGTTTCCAACGCCCACTGTTGAAAGATGGTGGAAGTTTATTATCGTTGCATTGCATTTATTTGGTTAACACACAAGATGTTTATGAAGACAAGTTGAATTTCCTAGAACATGTGGATACATCTGATTATCCTACTAAACATATGTGTTACTCTTCATCAAACAAGAAAACTTTGGGAAAATTTTAAGACGAAGCTTGTGGACAAATTATTAAAGCATTTGTTGGACTTAGAGCTAAAATGTATGATTTAGACATAAATGGAAAATAAATAAAAAAGATTAAAGGTATTAGCAGAGGTGTTGTCAAAAATTGTATAAGTTTTAAAAATTATAAGGATTGTATTATGAAAAACGAGGTAAAATGAATACCAATGAACATTATTGCTTCTAAGCAACATGCCATATCATTTATACGACTAAACATAATTACTTTGTGTCCTGGTGATGATAAAAGAGTAATTGACTCGGATGGTATAGGTACACATGGCTATGGTCATTACTCAACCGTTGACCATGCTTAAAGTGTTAAGTTATGAATATCAAAATGCTCTACCTGCATGTAGCAAATACATAAACCAAAACAATTTAAGAAATAAAACAATAGCACTACAGAAATAAAAATAACACCAATTAAGAAACAAAACAAATAAAAAATGGTATTCATACTCAAAATATATAAACATACAAAACAAATAAAACCCACTGTACAATTTATAACATAATATAAAGAAACAAGTGTATTATGTGTAAATATTTTACATGTATTTAAATGAATTAAAAATATTGTAAGGACACTGCTTGTGCTTTTGTAATTACTACCTACCTCTCCCCACTCCTAATGCAAAATGAACTTTGTACATGGACTAAATCAAAAACGTGTAAACAACATATTCCATTTTAACATAAATTCAAAAACTTTAAACTGACTTTTTAAAAACTGTAAATGGGAAATTGTGAAATTGACAAATGTGTAAACAACAAATTAGAAAATCCATGTTTCTATATCATGAAATTCGAAAACTTTAAACTGACCTTAAAACTGTAAATGGAAAATTGTGAAATTGATAAATGTGTAAACAACAAAATTAACGTAGCAGGTAGGGACCCTCTTCGGAGGTAGCCCTGCCCAGGGATTGGCGCCCCTGCCTATGTGAGTCCCAGAGCATACTGGCCCGGTGTGTACCATCTGGTAAGGGTCCAAGCTCAGGGTTAGGAGTGAAGACCTCAACGGAATCTACAGCGGAGAAGATGGACTTCGGAACGGTGTAGATTGCGGACGAGGCAGACCAGTACTCAGGGAATAATGTGAGTGCACTAAGCATCAGCAGCGTCTGTTTACCATGTTAGGGGCGGCTACAAGGGCGTCTGTTCTCCATGTAAGGGGCGGCCTGAATACTTGCTGGCAATAGCTCTAAAATGCCTTTGGGAGTGGCGACCCCATTGTAATTAACGCTCCTGAATAAGATTCGGAGTGGCCAACCTTGAAGGCGTTCAGTCTTCACCCCTAGTAAATCTCTTTACTAGTTCACATACGATGATAAACAACGACGCAGATGTCACTACCCCAGGGAGTATCCAATCTCCCGTCACCAATGGTGGCGCATTCAGGCCTTCGGACTCTGGGGAGCCTGACCTCATCGTGCGGGGAAAGTCGGAGTTCCCCAATACTGTCAACCGATTGAGACCCAAAACTATCACACACATTGGAACTATCAATATTCAAACTCTTTGTAAGACCGGAAAACTCAAGCAATTGACCGATATCCTGAATAAACGCAAAATTTCAATAACAACAAGAAACCAGATTTACTGATGATGTGGCTTTTGAGTCGGAAGGTTATAGAGTAATTAAGGGGAAGCCGGCGTCTAAGAATAAACAAGGCTCTAACGTTTTTGGAACAGCCTTTTTAATAAGACGTGATGTGATGGATTCTGTCATCGGATTCACATCAGCTAGCGAACGTATCTCCGTATTATCTCTCAGATGCGGCAACAAGGGATACTCTATTGTAAATGCACACGCTCCAGTTAATGATGACAACAAGAAGAACCCTGAAAAGGTCCAAAGTTTCTGGCAGTTGCTAGAAGACGAGATCAGTAAAATCCCCGATCACCACGTCAAGTTCCTGGTAGGTGACTTCAATGCTCAACTGGGGAAAGAACGACAGTACCAAGACATACTGGGGCCTTTTACAGCACATAGACGAACCAATACCAACGGCAAACGCTTAATTGAACTGTGTAGGTTGTACCAATTAAAGATCATGTCCACAGTTTTTCCTAGAAAGGCAAGATACCAGACCACCTGGCAGTCACCGAACACTGCTACGGGATCATTTCAAATCGATCACGTTACAATCAGTGTAAAGAGTAGGAAAGAGATCATGAATGTCAGAGTTCGAAAAGGTTGGAATGTTGACTCTGACCATTTCTTCACACAAATTAAGACCAGATTATTACCTAAACGAAAGATACCTCCTACCATAATTCCACCACGGATTGATCCTCAATTCCTTATGGAGAATAGAGAACGCTTTAAATCTGACATCATGCAAAATGAAATGAAAGACTGGAACCACCTGAGGTCCACTATATGCGAATCGACCAATAATCTCGGACAACCTCGAAGGAAGCGACGCCATAGATGGTGGAATTCTGAATGTGACCTTGCAGTTGATGAGCGTGCTGCTGCTTGGATGAAGTGGAACTCGACAAAACGACAAGCAGATTGGGAGAATTTCACAGTGGTGCGGAAACTGTCGAGCAAGACCATAAGGCGTGTGAAGAGATCTTACGATAGGTCAAGACTGGAAAAGTTGGATGAAGAATTTAAAATGTATAACACCAGAAACTTTTATCAGGTCTTCAAAGAGGAACTCTCTGGGTATAGACCACAATGCCTTCACTTCAAGGATACATCCGGGGAGCTGGTCACCAGCAACCGCGAGAACGTGGAACTTTTGGCAAACTACTTTGAACAATTGCTTAATTGCGAAGAGCCCACGGAGAGATTGCCTGTTGAAGATCCTCCAGAGATACACCTGGCATCTAACCCACCAACTTTGCAGAAAGTTGCTAATGCCATCAACCATCTTAAGAACTACAAGGCACCCGGGGAAGATGGAATCATTGCAGAAGCCCTGAAAGCAGGTGGAAATACGATCGCAGAGGCCCTACACCAGATCTTAATCGAATGTTGGGAGACTGGCAGGATCCCTGATGACTGGAAATCAGCTGTCATACACCCTTTACATAAGAAAGGCGATCACAGTAAAGTAAACAACTACCGGGGGATATCTCTGCTGTCAATAGCATACAAAGTGCTCTCCAGGATTTTACTGGATAATGTAGAAAGTCAATGTGACCAAACAATTGGTGAATATCAAGGAGGATTTCGGCGTGGAAGGTCCTGTACCGAGCAGATCTTCAATCTGAAAACCATTCTCCAGCTAAAACAAGTAAGGAGTACGAACATTACTGTGGTTTCCGTCGACTTCGCAAAAGCTTATGATTCCATCGACCGCCAGACACTGTTCTCAATACTCCAAGAACGAGGTGTGGATTATAACACACGCACCCTCATCAAACAGACTCTCACGGATACAACCTCTAAGGTGAAGTTCAGAGGAGAACTATCTCGGAGTTTCAAGATCAAAACCGGAGTACGACAGGGTGATGGTCTCTCGCCCATTCTGTTTATTCTGGTGCTTGATAAGGTCATCAAGACCTGGGAATGCACATTGAGGAATCTAGGAATCAAACCAGTTGCCATTGGAGCTGGAACCCGAAGAATCAAGATCAGGTGCCTTGCCTTCGCAGATGACATTGCAATCTTGGCCGACAACTCTAAGGATGCTGGCATAGCTGTCCAAGCCCTGCACGAGATAACGGTGAAATCTGGATTACAGATATCTTACGATAAGACCAAGTACTTTGAAAATCGGCACTCCGGAAACACCCCTTTGACGACCATACATGGAACGATTGGAAGAGTCAATCGCTTTCGTTATCTTGATGAATGGGTCCACCCCAATGGTAGAGATGGCACCTCCATCTTAGCAAGGCGTACCAAACTCAACGCAGCATACCAACTATCCCACAATTTGTACAACAAGAAATGCATTTCGAGGAATGCTAAGATCTGTCACTACAGAACTGCTGTCAGACCACAGTTTCTGTATGCCGCAGAGACCCTCATGATGAACAGAAAAGGCACCATGGATGATCTGGAGAAAGCCGAAAGACGTATCCTCAGGAAAATCCATGGCCCGAGATTGCTCCCAGATGGAACCTACCGTTTGAAATCTAATTCTGACCTGTATCGACAGTTAGAATCAGCCAATACCAGTATGCGACGTAGGAGGCTAAAGTTCTATGGGCACCTACAACGAACGAACAGCAACAGGCTTACCAAGAAGATCTTCTCCTTGGTTAAAAGCTACAAGACTGGAAGCCTGTGGTTTAATGAAGTACTAAAGGACTTGGATTCGGCTGGAATTGCTGACCTTGATGAAGAAGATCGTTCTAAATTTTGTGCTATGGTAGAATCTTGGACCCCTCCACCTAGAGTCTCTAAATGTCGGAAGCCCCTTTCGCAGGAGAGAAAGGAGAAATTATCAGCAGGGCTCAAGAGATATTGGGAACGGAAAAGAGCATCGAAGAACTAGTCATAAGCGCTCCGTAGTGGGCTTAAATCAATAATAATAATAATAAACAACAAAATAAGGACAAGTTTGGTGAACTGAGGTTAGGTAAAGTTAGGTGAGGACATGTTTGGTTAGGTGAGGTTAGGCGAGGTTAGGTTAGCTGAGGTTTGTTAAGTTATGTAAGGACATGTTTGGTGAACTGAGGTTAGTTATGAGACCTTGTAGTTTACTGTTTTTGAAAAATGTAAAAATGTAAAATGAAAAAAATCTAAATTTGAAAACGTAAAATCTAAAATGTAAAATCTAAAAAAATGTAAAATGTAAAATTTTTAAATTAAAAATTTAAAAATGAAATAATTTAAATTTAATAAAATGTAAATATAGAAAATCATACATGCATTAATTTAAATCTTTAAATGAGGTTTCTGTGGGTTAGGTTAGGTTTGGTTTGTTAGGTTAGGTGAGGACAAGTTTGGTTAGGTTAGGTTAGGTTAGGTAAAATTAGGTTTGGTTAGGTTAGGTTAGGTAAGGTTAGGATAGGTTAGGTAAAGTTAGGTTAGGTCAAGTTAGGTTAGGTAAAGTTAGGTTAGGTAAAGTTAGGTTAGTTTAGGTAAAGTTAGGTTTGGTTAGGTGAGGTTAGGTTAGGTTAGGTTAGGTGAAGTTAGGTTAGGATAGGTTAGGTTAGGTTAGGTGAAGTTATGTTAGCATGCCATGTGTAAGTGGTTGTGCGCAGTGTTAAAATTTTAAGATAAAATGTTAGGTCTGTGACCTTGTTGTTTAGTCTTTTTCACAAAAATGTAAAATGTGAAATGTAAAATAAAAAAAATAAAACAAATTTAAAACAAATCTAAAATTTTAAAATCTAAAAAAAAATTTAAAAAAATGTAAAATTTAAAAATATAAAATCTTACATGAGGTTTTTTGGGTCAGAGAATTGTTGGGTTAATGACCTTGCAGTTTAGTGCTTTAAGACAATAAAAAATAAAAATAAAAATATATATATAAAAATAAAAAATATAAATAATATTAAAAAAATTAAAATAAAAATAAAAATGAATTAAAAACATATACATAACACATTTAAAAAAATATAGTTAATAACAAATAAATAATGATTTGATAAACCCACCATTAAACAGTGCCGTTGCACGTGGCGGCCATCTTGCGCATTAATCGCTGTACCAGCTATGACTCTCCCCTCCATAAGACCAGCAAGGGGTTGGACTCACGCGGCCGCCATCTTGCGCATTAGCCCCTGTGCTATGTTTTTTGTTTTTCCGAAAATGATTCGAACATTCATGGTTTTCTTGAATTCGAGTTGTACCGAATTCTGGGCGAGGATTGATGTGTTGTGCCAGGCCAACCAATCTGAAGCCAGATTATCACGCTCAGTACTAAAGGATTTATCATTTACAATGCTTTGTATTTGAATGTATCTTGGAATATACAAAACGTATGTCCATACAATGAGTTCATGTGGTCTATAATGTGCACAGGAGCTGCTCATAAGCCTGAATAACCAACCGATTTTAACCCTGTGGAACTGGCGCCTCGCCTCACAGACCCGACCACATATGTTTTTGTTGCCATTGGTAGGGAGAGCGGCTCAATGTCACGAAACCCCAGGTAGCTGCCTCCCTCCTGATGCCAGTTACCGACTTGCAGTCGACCATGCCGTACCCCAAGTAGTTTTGGTGCAATTTAGCCTTCGGGTCTGTCAGACGAGGCGCCAGTTCCCGCGTCACATGGTTGGGAGTGTGTGCTTTTTTATTTACGTGGCAATAAAGTGACTGTGCAAGATAATTACGAGTGTAAAACGTTTTCTTTTCTTTTATTTAATGTGCCTTTTGACATTAAAATTGCAAATGAAGCGGAAAGGGAAAAATTAAGAAGACTTCTCGACGAAGTTGACAGTGATGATTATACTGAAGAGGAATTTGACCAGTCTGATCGAGAGGAGGAAGTTTATATCTCTGAATTTTCCGAAAATACAGACACAGAGCAAGAAGAAACTCATAATGAAGCAGATATGGAAGAAGATGTACTCATACCAGAAATCCCTAGACGAAGAGTGCCCGTCTACGTAGGAAAAGACCAGACTACACAATGGAAAATACATCGCCCTCCTTAACGTTCGGTAAGAACACGGCAAAACAATATTGTCATTCACTTACCAGGAGTCAAAGGAGATACTAGAAATGCCCAAACTCCTATTGACTGCTGGCGATTGTATTTTGATGATCAAATTATGAGAAATAAACTTGAGAACACTAATTTGTATATTGAAAAATGTAGGCCTAATTATTCTAGAGAAAGGTCATCTCAGCCTACTGACATGATTGAATTGGAAGCTGTCTTTGACTTGCTTTATTTAGCAGGTAATTTGAAAAGTAGCCGACTAAACTTGAAATAATTGTGGGACCGTGAAGGCAATTGAGTTGAAAAATTTTGGTTGACAATGTCACGTGAACGATTTTTGTTTCTGTTGAGACACCTTCGCTTCGATGACACTGACACAAGAGAAGAGAGACGCAGGATTGATAAGTTTGCTCCCATAAGGGAAATTTTCGAAAAATTTACTGAAAACTGCAAGAAAAACTATACCATATGTCAATATGTTACCAACGATGAGATGCTTCTTGCAATTAGGGGTCGTTGCTCTTTTCGCCAGTATATGCCGAATAAACCTAATAAGTACGGGCTGAAATTGTTCTTACTAGTTGATGCAAAAACACGATACATGTTGTATTGGGAGCCTTATGTTGGTCAACAACCGCTCGGACCTTTTAAACAAGAAACAAATGCACACAACGTTGTAAGAAGACTAACAACTCCTATATCTGGTACTGGTAGAAATATCACTTTAGACAACTATTTCACTTCTTTCCCATTGGTTAATGAATTGAATGACCGGAATAGACTAACAGTTGTAGATACCGATCGGAAAAATAAGAGAGAGCTACCCCCTTTGTTTGCTATGACAAAAGAACGCCTTGTAAACTCAAGCATGTTCGGATTTCAAGAAAACGTCACTATATGCACGTATGTGCCTAAAAAGGCAAAAACGTCATCGTAGCATCCAGTATGCATCATGATGATGCTATTGATGAAACAACAGAACAGTTCAAAACCAGAAATGATTCACTTTTACAATTCCACTAAAGGTGGGGTTGATACTCTGAACGAACTATGTGCATTGTATGATGCCGCGAGAAATACGCGACGTTGGCCTATGGTTATTTTGTTTGAACTCTTGAATGTGGCTGGTGTCAATTCTCAAATCATTTTCACATCAAACAACATGGACACTAATATTGTTCGCAGAAGATATTTAAGAGATCAATCAAAATCATTGACATCGGAGCACCAACAACGCAGAGCTCTTATGATGAACCTACCTCCAGAAGTGAGAATGAGAAGACATGAAGCCGCCGGTGTGGTGCCCCAACCTGTGAGAGCTGATCAACTACCAGAAGGGATCAGAAAACGGTGCCATTTATGCAGGAAAGAAAGCAAGACAAAATATTTCTGAAAATACTGTTTCAAGTTCATTTGCCTCAAGCACGCATCATTTTCATGCCCAACATGCCCCATTACAAATGACAATTAATGTTGTTTTTTGAAGTGAAATGCTCATCGTCCATTTATTGAAAGTTTAATTTTGAGTTTTGTTGTTTGTACTATGGACATTTGAACTACCTTTTATAAGCCATTTTTCAGTTTAATTTTGTTTTGATTATTTTATATAATTTTTTATAAAACTTAACGTTTTTGTAAGGGTTTTTTAAATTGTTCATTAAAAATGTAAAAATAAAAAAAATAGTTTTCTTCTTCATCAATACCTCTTTATAAGTTAGCAAATTAATAGATTTTTTGTCAGCTATGTATTTAAACAAAAAAATCAATTTTATATTTCGGGTCTGTATATTACTGATGTCACAAGACGCCCGGGGCGCCAGTTCCGCAGGGTTACGTTACAATATCAATTTATGTATATTTTTTAACATACTACGTATTTAAATAACTGGTAACATCCTTTTGAACTTAAAATATTAATACAAATGATTCGAATTGTAGTCATCTGCAGTAACCTCGTAGAAGGATAATAAATCATTTAACACCCAAGACATGTCCAGGGATCGGTGCCTAGTTGGAAATAGTGCAGAATTTGTTTAATGAAACAGCGTAACCGTAAAGCAACTTAAAGCTGGATCTCTGATGAGACAGCGGAAGCCATTACTTCCTGTTACTTCAGGTCGCAGCTCCTCTGCATGTATCAAGATATATGGGGGCAGAGTAACATCCACACCTCGGGCAAAGTTCACAGGTCGTTCAGATAGTATTCAAGAACTATTGATGAATAGAAGTAAATATATAATGCTCGTTGATTCTTAGTTCCCAGATTAATGGATATCCTCGATTCCGTTAGATTCTCCTAACTTTCTACTTATATTCACGTTTCCCTCTTATTAAATATACTGATGAAGTGGTAACGTTGATCAAATGAGTGTTAAGTTCGCAACACCTTTAGGTATTACATTACTATCTCAGAAGCAGATCAACTTGAAAATCATCTCATTATGCTCGATCACTAATCCATTTCACTAGCAGTGTAATTGAGCACCGTCGTCATTAACCCCGTGCAATTACCGTGACTATCCAATTTGTTTAATAAACAATGTTAAATTTGATCTGATACCAAAAATGCATATGTTTCATGCCTGGGGATGTATATATGTGATATGGATAATAACAACTTTCCCAGCAGTTGCCTAAGCTCACACATGGAATCCACAAAATGCACTATGAGGATAAATAGTGCTAGGTTTTGTAATCACCCATCCCCAGGTTCAGAGTTCCAACCCATGGACAGCAAGCAGCACTCGAAATCACCAAATTGAAAATCACAATTCAATAGCATTTGCGAGAGAAAATGTAAATTTTCAGTAGACAAAAAGGGAAATGCTGACTTGATTTTCTCACAAGTACGTTGGAAAATTCCGGCAACGTATCCACATTACCACCTGGACACATTTCCCACTCTCAGTGTACCGACATAGATGAACAACTTTCTCCATATTGAAACGATGTTAAATCTAAACATGGTATTCAGTAATGAACATGTAGCCTACTTTCACCTAAATGGGTATAGGTATAACTCTTTGTCCATATATAAGAGTATAATTAAATGGTTTTGTCCTCGTTTACGAAGTTTCGTTGTATTTCCGCTTTTGCATCCAGACTAATTGATTGGAACATTAGAAAACTACGTCCATCCACCATCTTCATTGTATGGAATCGTTTATCTTGCGCCTTCTGCAGGGAGAGCCTTCAATGTGAGACTAAATATTCACTGCGTTTCGTTATTTTAACTGTAATAAATAGTGGATTCAATAATCAATGTTTAACTGCATGTTGCTTCCATAATAATAAAAGAATTCCTTCCAAAATTGGCCCATATGTAGATTATTAAGTTTCAAATTAATTTTGAGCAACCCAAATACGACAACGTTACCAATACAAGACTCCGCTTACTGATAGGTTCAATATAACTGCATGTTAAATCCATAGTATCTATTAGACTTGAAACAAAATGTGTAATTGCACTGTGAATTTAAGAGCTGAAATTAAGCGTGTATTCAGTCACCAGGAATGGCACCTGTTGATAAAAGATCGCTATCATTTTAAACCCTAGTCTCAAATTATCAGAAAATGTGCTGACGAACAGTTCTAACATTGCCCATGTATAGAACATAAAACCTCAGATTAATTTTGAGAAACCCTGATATGACAGTGCTGCTAACACGATTCGATGCGTCCTGATAGATTCAATGTTTAAAAGCATGTAACTTCCACACTATCTATTGGACTTAAACCCAATTTTGAAGGTGTATATTGCACCTTAGTCAACTCCACGATGTAGTGGTCAGCGTGCTTAGTTGCCACCCCGGAGGTCCAAGGTACGATTACCGGCTCTGCCATGAAATTTGAAAAGTGGTATGAGGACTGGACGGGGTTCACTCAGCCTCGGGTGGTCCAAATGAGTAGAGGGGGCTCAATTCCTACCTCAGCCATCCTCGAAGTGGTTTTTCGTGGTTTCCCACTTCGTCTCCAGGCAAATGCCGGGATGGTACTGCACTCGAATTCAGCCCAGCTCAAGACTTTGACTGAGTCGAGGATCGAACCGACTTGTGAACCATGAGAGAGAAATAATTGGAATTTGGAATTAAAACAATATAATATTCACATATGCATTTTAGCATATTGATGAAATTTTGGAAATTTTTTAAGTATTTTAAAGGAATAAAATTTGGGAATATTCTAGTGAATGATATTTTAACCATAGGAGAGTGAGATTCTTCGATGCTGGAATATGACCATGGCTTCATGTTAGCAAGTTAAAAACCGGTTTTGGTTGGCCGAGGTAACAATAACAAATTATATGCACGACACTATGATAAGAGGCTATAACCAGAGTCTTCTATCATGATAACTGAATAGCCAATCAGAATGAATCACATACAATTTTGAGGAAATCGCTATTATGTTAAATTTGCTTATATAAAGCGATATTAACGTTTCTACAGATGCAGAAGAGAATATGGAATTTAATTGGTAAAACAAAATTATATATAAATGACCAGGAGAGAAATTACGAGCATAATTCAAGTTAATAAGCTCTGTGCGAGGCTAGCTCTCACATTCTAGTTTGATACGCGTGCCATTGCAGAGAGCGAAACGGAGACTTCTACTCAGCTACTTGAAGAGAGTGAACGTATATTGTGACGAGTCCCAGAACAGCATTATACTATATTTGAAGTACGGACGGGAGACGAAGCAGGACCGTCTGGAGATACAGGCATCGCCGAGGAAGGAAAGCGAGAAGCCGGCGAAATACAAACGCACTAGTTTGCAACAGAAGAAAAGCATTATTATGACTTCACGTTTATAAGAAGAAGACTTCGCTTCAACAGTAACACATTTCTACGGAACTACGACTAGTAGCACTGTATTCTACAGCTACTACATTGCAACAATATATCTTCTACATTACCATGTTACATTTACGATGTTGGTAAAATCCTTGAGTCAGAGGGGACGTTTACATTCAACCATTGATAAGAAGATTAGCATGAACAACTAAACTATGGAAGGAGGTTAGTCTACACTATGGACTGGGAATTCAGAGTGATCTAGAAGACCAGGGTTCGATGAATCTACAACAGCACATCAACATGCAGTGCTCTGAATATACTTTAAATACTACTATTCAATTGCCCAACAACAACTTGGAGAGATGTCAACCCAGGACATTCAAACCTACATGGATGATGAACTGCTACACGAGAAGAAGAAGGATGGCGGAGTTCGTTTTGTCAAGAGATCGAGTTTCTAGCGGATGGGTCGAGAAGCAAGAAGAAATGACGATAGCGAGGAGAGACGAGCCGCAACACAGGTGCTTGCAGTACCAGGCGATGGCGAGGCAGAGCAGCTGACTGGCACGCTTGTGGCTGGAACCCGTTTATCGAGACAGACGACTCACACGCGCTGTACGAGCGGAACATCGAGCATATCTGATCCAGGTATTCACGACACCAGACCATCAGAAAAGGGTAGAAAATTGAATGATCTAAGATCTCAGTAGTTTTTTGAAGTAGTATTTGTTGTATTTCAGGAGTGACCCATTCATAGAAGATTTGCTTATTTTAACCCATGTTTTTAAGTAGTAAATATTAGTAATTTCACTGTAAATTTTTGATACGTCTACGTGTGTCGTTTTTCAGACGTAATTTCATTTGTTTTTGATTTTAGATATTTCGTTCTGTTTTTGAAGGCAACGTTTTAACATGCTCACTTTCGAACGAAATTGTTTTACGAAGGGAATGCTTCGATCGTAACAGAATGTTTTGAAAGGAAAGGAAAGATGTTGGTCGTTAAGAATACTTCGATTACTAATAATGTTGTAACATTGCTTAAACAATTCATTACGTCAGAACGTATTTGAAACATTTACTAAAACAATTCCAATTGCGGAATGTAACTGTATTTCACTTTAATATAGTCTTTGACTATTGCTGTAATGAATATACTACAAATAGGATCATATTATTGACAAATTGTGGTCAAATGATGCCCATAATTATTAACAATTTTATTGGAAAGATTGCTATATCGAAACCAGAGACCAGGAGACTTGTAGATCTACCTGAGGTCTTGTGTGATATGAAACAAGTTTTTATATGAATATTACATTCATAAATGTACACCAGATACAGGAGGTCATATTATTATTTTTAACAACTAAAGACGAGCGAACTACATTTTATTAATGCTTATATTTTACTGTAACGTGGAAAAATAGTCTATTATGGAAGTTTGTCGATGAAATACGTTATTGAGAGTTGAATGAAACAGTATACAGGTGAATTGATGTGAACAAGTATGTCATTGTTTTGGAAGAGCACGAAGTTAACTAATTTACAGACGAGAGGAGGATAGGAGTGCACTATGAACGGTATTACACAGGTGCGTGTTTACCTAGTAAAGTCACTGATTCTTCTACAAGTTTGTAGCAAGATGGGATTTTTATTGAAGGAATACCGTGCAGTATTATGGAGATTGTTGGTAAGAAGGAAAGCAAAGAAGTGTGTCTATTATGGAAGCGTAGCAGACGCTGTAAAAGAGATTGTTCACCGTATTACGATAGTAAAGAATGTATTGGCATGTGGAGCAAAGAATCGATACAGTATGTGTAAAGAGTTACCGACACCGAGGTTCATATTTATGTTGTATATGTCAGAGAGTATTATTATGAAATCCACGAAGAATATTAGCGTATATTAAGTAGTTTCGCATCGTTCTTTAAATTTATTGTATTTTATTCATTGATTCGACATTGTAAAGCTATATTTAACTGAATTGTTCGATGCTAAAGCTTTGTTTATTGTGGCAAGTTACCAGAGATTATCTATAAATTACATTGTTGTGTGAACAAATGTTTGAAGGACTCTTAATGAAAACAGGAGCGAAATAAGACTGTTAGATCACGAGAGATCTTGTAAATAGTATTTTAATACCGTGCTGGACATGAATTATTATAACTTATGTATATATTTCAACTATCTTAATTAATACATATTTAATTATTCTTTTATATTCACGTTTTCACGTACATAAGTGTATAATTTAGGGGTGTGTATTGTTAATTATATTTTTATTCGATGAACAGCTGATGACGATCAGACTGATTCAAGGGATCGAGTCACAGGATGACTAAAAAGTTTAAACATTTAATTATTATTTTTTAATATTGCATTTGTGCAGTGAATACTTTGTTGAAAGTATATTTAACAGATAGGAGGTCTATCCGACGTGTGAAACATTTTATTTTAAATTTGAATTTATTTTTATTGGTATTAGTAAGTTTTTGTTATGTAAATACTTAGATAATAAATTCCAGGCATCTTTTTTTTTGCTTGCCTGTTTGTTTTTATAGAAACTGATTTACTCTTCATTTCGCAATCGACGTGCGATAATACTACAGGTTAGTTACTAGAATTCACTTTATCTCAATTTCACCGTTCACCCTCGAGATCCGAGATTCTTGTCCTACCATCTTGTTATGGATATTTTATTTCTCGTAAATGTGTAACTAATTAGTAGTGTTGTTGCATGACCGGTATGCGTCGAGACTTTCCCAGTCATTAACCTAGTAGGGTAGTGTTGATTTATCTGGCTGGGTATCGACATCCCTACAATCCTTTTCCATCTCAGCGGATATAGGTGGTGGCTATGCGAGATTCGGGCGCAGTACCTAACGTAAGGCCACGGCCGCCTGCTTCCCCCTTCCTTGCCTATCCCTCGCAATCTTCCCATCCCTCATATAGCCCATGTTTACTTTGTAGATGAGGCCACCTGGGCGAGGTGCTCGTCCCATCTCCCCACTGCCCTGGAGGTGGTAAAGGTGGGATCATTCGCTGAGTCCGAGGGAAAATCCAACCCTGGAGGGTAAAGCGACTAATATATATATATTGTACCTTAAGAGATGAAACCAGGCATAAATGCAGAGTCTCCAGGCTACCAACTATTAATAAATGCTCTCCATTATTTTGAAACCTAGTCTTAATTTATTACTAAGTATACATGGCAACAGTTCTAAACATTTCACACGTATAAAACATAAAATTGCTGATTCATTTTGATTTACCCTTACATGACAGTATTGCCAACACGATTCTGCGTGCGTTGATACTTTCTATGGTTAACTGCATGTGACTTCGATACTAACCCCCTCAAATGTTTTTATGTGCACGGTATAACTTGGAATTTATAACTGTGCTTATTATTCGAGTTATCTGGGCTACCAACTGGGTATTAATGATCTCACGACTTTAGAATCCTAGAGTCAATATCTCGGAATAGTTGTACGGAAAATACGTCAACGTTATCACATTTTAAGTCCATGATATTTTAGACAAATTTAATGTAAATCATCGAAGTTGGTGTTATCAACATAATTCTATACATGCGTTCAATATTAAATTTTCAACTGCATATAACTGCCATTCTAATGTCTGTATTTACACCCAATTTAGCACATTCAACGTATGAATTTCCAGACAAACGTATGCCTGTTTCAAGTGTCCACAGGACTACCAACTGCCTTGTAACCTTCTGAGAACCCTTAAATCCTAGACTCTGTATCGTAGAATCTTTTCATATAGACAGTTTGAAACAATATACAGTTTATTATCTTAATATTGCAGATGAAATCTGAGCAACACGTGCATATACAGTATGTATATACAGGGTGATTCAGCTAAGATGACCACCTCAAATATCTACGGAATGGTTTAAGATATCGTGATTCTGTTTTCAAATTCTTAAATCGTACTACGGGGCTCATACAACACGGTCCATTTCGCTCCCAGCACATACGTATTTACCGATAAACCGGTAGCAACGTTCGATTTTTAAATAGGACTATAGTAATTTCACCCACTGGTACAACTAAGAATCAAGTGGCAAGTTCAGTGATGAGCTTATTTTGGAAATCCGACGACTACTTTTTGAGATATTTAAGGTTTCCATATGTGTCGGTATTAGACAGAAAGCGATGCACCAGCCACTGGAATGTGGAGTGCATGATTCTCTTGCGCGACCCACTACTTGTTGACAAACACACCTACCGCATTTATTCCATTCTATGCATACTGTAATGTAATGTGTAATGTAATGTTTAAAGGTTCGAATCCTGGCGCTGAAATCAGCTATTCTGAGTGTGTATTCACTGGGCTTTCGAACACTCTTCCCGGGAAAATGCTGGAATAATACCTTACATCAAGTCTCGGGGCACATGGTCAGATATTCAAATAGTGCATTACAATATTATTTATATTTCAAAATGGAAATATATGAGGTGTGAATTATTTTATGTCTACGTTTATAATAACTTGAACTTTTCAGCTACCGGCAGAAAATGCCAAAGTTCTATATAAAAAAACAATATTCGTAACAGTATCTCAAACATTAGCAATTTTACATAAAATGGAGCACATTGATTTGCCAGTCTCTTATACTATATTTAAGAATCTGGAATGAAAATATCGATATTCTAACGTACAGATATAAGCCTATAAACAATAATTTACGTGTAGACAGAAGAAGAAAGTCAACCTTGGACCTTAGGCAGAATAGGGGCAAATATCGCTGTCAACAACGTTCGTGAATGCGTAACTCCTTTAGTGTCAGAATAATTCAATCCACGAAACCGTATTATCTTGTTCTGGCCAGTCCACTTAAGCCATTAACAATTAAATTACGGCTAACACGGACATTAGTTATCTCCTGTTTTAGAAGGACTTATTCAATTACTTCCCTCGTGCGTCATATTTCCCTTTGCTGTATCATTTCCCCTCTCAGAACAACAACAATAAAGCTTTAGGTACGTCCCTCAATATGCTATAGTATTTTTAGCATACATTTAAATTATGTAAAATATGAAAGTAAGCTTATTAGATTTACACGGGCCGAATGTCCGCGTACATGTAAATAACCTATGTATGTATGTTAGTTACCTTTATATGTATGTATGTATGTGTGTAAGGCTCATCGTCGATGCCACTTTTTTGTGTTTTTTATTCTTTTTTTTTTGTTGATTTCTTGTATGCTTGGGTGTATTAGATCTTGTTTCTTTTATTATTAGTCAACCCAATTGAGTATTAGCTTTGCTTTTCTTTGCGATAGGCGCGTCTCGCCTATGTTTAACGTCAGATAGGATTTGTTCGAAATTATTAACTTAACGATAAATGTAAGAGATGACACCAACGCAACTAAGGATTATACTTATTGTTGCCAGTATATGTAAATGATTGATTTTTGGCTGTCGATGATTAATACTTCTTGTTTTGCAGTAGATTCAGGGATGTGAATATTCGTATTCTTAATGGAACTTTCGTAATTGCTTAGAGTTTTATTTTCGTGTCATTCTCTTAGCTTGCTTTTGATATTTTTGTAACAGGATTTCACGAGGGTGTAGTGTAACTTCAGTTTAGGGACAGTATATTATTTTTATTAGCTTTGCGGACTAGCCGAGTTTTACCCTCAGAAATAGGATAGGGATTTGATGATTTTCAATAAATTTTTGAAATATATTATATTTTAGGTCTTGACTTTTCAATTTTAGGTTTGTTTGATGTGTTTCTTGGGCTAGTTCCTAACTTTCCCAGCTCTCTACTAACACAGCTATGACTCCGAGATACTATTCCCGTCCGGGCTAGTCCGAGAAGACACATCCAATCAACTCAGGGTTATGGGTTTGGCGGATAGGGGTGTCGAGAAGGCTGTTGTGATAAAGCAGACCCTCGAACTCCTTGTCTAACGGGCACAGTATGTAACCTAATTATGAATGTATTTATGTATGTTTGTATGTACTATGCCCGTAAGTTCCGAACACATAAAGCATAAGGCACGTATTTGAACCACCTTCAGCATGAGACTGTAACTCTCCAGTAAGTTGGGTTAAAGATATGTCGAGTTACGATACTACCCCAAAATATACATCATTTAATGAAAAATGAAAGTCAAATCTACCATAAATAACCAAGATCTTAACAGAAAACGTGTCCTTGAATTTTATTGATGAAACAACCCTATCCTACTCTATAGTCTATTAGCAAGCTAACTAAAGTAATCTCCTGGAATAAATTACATCCAACAATTGTATCCAATCGTCCCCTCATTAAGTCCAATATTAAACACAAATAGCGAAATACAAAGCTAAGAAGTGGTACAAAATAAATCCCTAAAATCTACTTAGTGTGAAATAAAGTCCCCGATTCTTGGATGTTACGGGTAAACTCGAGAACCACTGGATGGATTTTGATGCGATTTTCACCATTCTGTAAAGGATATCTCGAGGATGATTTCTGTAGAAACTAATTTATTTATGATCAAAGAAAGCCGAGCAGTAACGATTTCGGTGGAAAAGTCGAAAAAAAACTGGCGTCCGAGCGCTTTGTAAGCTTACGCTGGGCGAACCGTTGAAAATATCTAAATACCATGAGTGTAAGAATTGTTCGGCATGAAATGTTCTACAAAAACTCCGCGAGAGCATGTCTATCTTCAATACATCGCCCTCTATAAATGTTTTTACGTTTTAACGTGTTCCAACCATGTCCATTCAACTACTGAGGCGACAGTTTAAGAGCTAGCTAAGGCCGAGTCTAGCATCTCTGTTACAGCCTAGCTAGCGGTCGAACATATTGCCCCAGATACAGCCAGCAGCAAACCGTTGAGTCGTGTTGAGTTAAGATTTATGAGAAGGGTGGTTGTGTTTGGAGTTTCCCTGGAAGTGCAACTCGGGTTTTCTTCATTTCGCCTGTGAAACACAGTCAAGTTAAGATTGGACGGAAGGGGGATTTGAGGTTCATTCACCTCGCCATTCCCTGGAAATGCAACTCTCATTTCGCCTGTGAACTTTTCGTTCCGCAAAATTCACAGTCAATTTAAGAGTGTACGGAAGGGGGATTATATAATATTAAATTATACTGATTGGCGTATAATCTCTACTTAGTATAAAACAAAGTCCCCGATTCTTGGATGTCATGGCTAATCTCGAGAACCACTGAATGGATTTTGATGCGGTTTTCACCATTCTGTAAAGGATTTCTCGAGGAAGGTTTCTGTAGAAAATAATTTATGTATTACCAAAGGAACTAAAGCACTAAAGATTTCAGTGAAAAGGTCGAAAAAAAACTGTCGTCCGTGCACTTTTTAAGCTTACGCTGGGCAAACCGTTAAAAATATCTATATACTATGAGTGTAAGATTGTTCAGCATGAAAATTTCTACAAAAAGACCGGGATAGCATTTCTCTATCTTCAAAACATCGCCTACTATAAGTGTTTTTACGTTTTCATTTCTTCCAACAATATCCATTCAGTTACTGAGGCGACAGTTTACGAGCTAGCTAGGGGCGAGTCTATCACCCCAGTTACAGCTTAGCTAGCGGACGAGCTTAATGCACCAGATATAGCCAGCAGCAAACTGTCGACTCGTGTTGAGCTAAAACTTTAGAGAAGAGTGGTTGTTTGGAGTTTCCCTGGAAGTGCAACTCGGCTTTTCTTCATTTCGCCTGTGAACTTTTCGTTCCGCAAAAATCACAGTCAAGTTAAGATCGGATGGAAGAGGGATTTGTGTTTCATGCACCTCGTCATTCTTAAATTACGTCTGACAAGTATTTGTTGGACATGCATCTCCATGATAATATAATTAATAAGTGACTTTAACCCATCATGCCGAGACATAAAACCGATATAGGTCGTTGTTCATTGACATTCGAAAAAAAAAGCGCTTATCACGTAATGAATTCATAACTGTTCCCTGGCGAAGCCGTGTCGGGTTGCTAGTATAACATAAAACGCTAAGGTGTGACTAGTGTTTCACAAAACTGAAGGTCCTAAACCAGAGGGAGTTGGAAGGTGCGGTTTGTACCAAAATCTTCCTAATTGTCTCCATGGTAAAGGAAAAATCTTGCATTTCTTGAATAGTCAACAGAAATATAATTATTTGGTTAAAAAGTGGGTTTTAAACAAATAAAAGAGACAATAGCCCCTGTCAGAACGGTGCTGCGTCCAGCCCGCATAACAGTAAAGCCAGATGGGTGGTTTAACACATGCGAAGTTTCTCGCAAGGTCCTTCTAATATAATCTCCACTTATTGTTAGTATAAAAAGTCCCCGATTCTTGGATGTCACGGGTAGCCTATTCTCGAGAACCACTGGATGGATTTTGATGCGGCTTTCACCATTCTGTAAAGGATATCTCGAGGAAGGTTTCTATAGAAAATAATGTATTTATGATCAAAGGAAGCCAAGCAGTAATGATTTCAGTGAAGAAGTCAGAAAAAAGACAGGCGACCGTGCGCTTTCTAAGCTTACGCTGGGAAAACCGTTAAAAATATCAATAGACTATTAGTGTAAGAATTGTTCAGCATGAAATGTTCTTCAAAAACGTCCCGGAGAGCATACCTCTATCTTCAATACATCACCCACTATAAGTGTTTTTACGTTTTCATTTCTTCCAACAATCTCCATTCAATTACTGATTCGACAGTTTATGAGCTAGCTAGTGGCGAGCCTATCACCCTAGTTACAGCCTAGATAGTGGACGAGCCTATTAGCCTGGATACAGCCAGCAGCAAACTGTCGAGTCGTGTTGAGTTAAGACTTCAGAGAAGAGTGGTTGAATTTGGAGTTTCCTTGGAAGTGCAACTCGGCTTTTCTTCATTTCGCCTGTGATCTTTTCGTTCCGCAAAATACACAGTCAAGTTAAGATTGGTTGGAAGGGGGATTTGTGTTTCATCCCCCTCGTCATTTTTAAATTACGTCTGCCAAGTATTCGTTGCACATGCATCTCCATGATAATATAATTAATAGTCCAGTAAGTGATTTTAACCCATCATGCATAGACGTAAAACGTATATAGGTCGTAGTTCATTGACATCGAAAAAGAAAGCGCCTATGAGGTAATGCATTCATAACTGTTCCCAGGCGAAGCCGGGGAGGGTTGCTAGTCAAATATAAATGTATGTCTTCCCCTTATAATTCCCGTTTTGCATCGGGGTCGGGAATGAGATGCAATGAATATCTGTGTGGTGGGTGTATTTATGGCTTGATGCTCGTCCTGACGTCATCCTCATGAGAGAAGTTAATGAGAGGTGAAATTAATGATGATGAATGAAACTGGGCAAGGAGATGGAAGGAAGACGCCGTGGTCTATTAGAAGGTACCGTCCCAGCATTTGACTGGGGGTGAATATGGGTAACAAGGGAAAACCATTTCAATGATTGCCAAAGGTGGGGTTCGAACCCACGTCTACTGAATCCGCAGATAGCTTGGCCCCATGGCCTAGCGCAGTGCGTTAGCGAGCGTAGCAACTGCTGTCGGTCTTAATCAAATATAAATGTGGCTTAAATTTAAAAAAAAACATTGCTCCTACGCTCGTCAGCAGATGGCTAACCTATTGATGACATTCCATTACGTTAAATAGAATCTGATAAATCAAAATAAAAATATCTAAGTTAAGTTGGTACCATATGGGGCATCCAAATTATTAAACTTACAATCTACATAATTCCTACTCTAATTTGCTTAAATAAGAAATATTCTGAAAATTAAACCTATGCTGTACAGCTAATTCTAAAAATATTTAAAAATAATACAAATGTCGTGACAATTTCATCATTATCTGGGTTTGTTGTCATATGAAACACTCAACAGCCGATGAGTTTACAAGTCGTAGTCTCACAATCGATTTTGTCTCTGATTTTATTCAAGCTGTACTGTGAAGTAGATCAGATTATTTATGGAAATTTTATGTCGACTACTATCAACAATTTTGGTCTTATTTTTAATTATGCTCTTATTTTATTTATTCATGATATTTGCTTTATTTAATTTCAGTATTATATGAAAATCCTACAATACTTATATTTTATTTAAATATTTCACTAAGTTAATTTTACTTCCTATGATAGGCTATGCATTTATATGTTTGACTATAAGTCACCCTAATAAAGCACTTTCCACACACATATTCTCAACCATCTATTAACAATATTTATATATTTGCACTGAGTCCTGACTTACGATAATAATCTCTCACGTGCACCTAAACTTTTTATTAACAATTTCTTAGCTGTGTCACTGATTCCTGACTTATGTTAATATTTTCGCAGAAGTGCATGCCAAATTTATCAAGCTTCCAATATTTCTTAAATCATCTCATTTCAAAATACATTTTTCCAAACGCACTGTTTTCTCTGCCAAATATTACGTAGCATAACTTCCTTCATAAACATTCGGAGCCTTGCAGTTCAATCAGACGGCTGATTGTCCACACGTTGTCCTCTTATAGTACAACTATTGCGTCGAGAAAGTTTCAGGATAGGTTTAGACCTGTCTTACCTTATACTCCCCCTGTTAATAATTTTATAGTCCCCAAGTTACCGTTGCATTACGTATTTCTGTCATAATTTGTCTGCACGTGATAGCCTGTTTTATTTCCAGTTATTGTGACCATGCCTGCCAGTTGCAATTCAGATATTTTACATTCCATGGTCATCATAAAAAACAAACCAATTAATCCGGTCGCACACTTGTGTGTTCTCAACTGTCTCCTTCCAAGCTTACAATCTTTTCTCGACAAATTTAATACAGGTCCCTGCCATGCTAACTTCACACGCAATGATTTCTAAATATTCATAATGCTGCCGATCAAATGTACAGTCACTGCATTAAGAAGTTTGGCCTGATCATTAAATAAATTTGCGTCGTCTACCAATTACTACAATGAAAAGTTGGAATTTATCTGTACCTTAACATCAGTATTTCTCGTTCCGAGATGTTCGCCTTCCTATCATCCTTACGTCCATTCCTCCTGGGTCGAAAATTACTGCCATAGTGTCACTCCTGCGCATTCTCCTAAAATGATGATGTTTGGTGACACATAATGACTTCACATACAGGTCGTAACATGTTGGTTTCCTCCATGATGTAAATTCTTCGTGCTGATTGACACAATGATTTTACAGTTTGTAAATATAACAAAATGCTCTGCTTTCAATTTTAAGTGCACTATTTTCTTCACTGTGTCACTGAGGTGAATGGTTAGGTGTTGCCATGTGTAACGTGGCTATCCTTTTCACCTAGCCATAATATCACGTAATCGACTGAATGTCCGTGCATCCCAAATAAATATCACATTGCAACTACGTTCATTTACCAGCGTTAAGAATATTATCCTGTAATAAGTCAAGTAATTGCTATTTTTAACACATTTTTCTCAACAACGTGGTTTTGACCATGCAACTGCCTTAGACAATTAATTATTTTGCAGTAATCTCGAACCATCACGAAACAAATGTTATTTCAGCGTGTACTACTCTTCACAACGAGATTTTCTGTAAGGTTTCTGTAAATTTCACATTTTATATAATATTCACGACCACACCATCGATGTAATTTTTAACGTAATTTACGCACTAAAATCTGTACGGCATATCAAGCCTGTTTCCGGCTCCCTGGATATTGGTCCAAGCAGGTTGCTTCTTTAATTTGTTCTAGATTTTAATGGATAGTTTTTATTTCTTAAATAATTAATGTAACATATTCGTTAGAACATTTGCATGTGATTTGAGTGTACAATTGATGAATTTGGCATTTGTGATTCTATGTAGAATTCTTGTCGTAATCCCAGTCCACTGCACACTTGATCTCCTTCCATAACTTATGATCAAGTTTCCACTATGCATAAACTCTGTGAATCAAGTCTGCTGGTAATCAAGTATTGATCGAAGTTCTCACTTGTTCTGACATAGAAATGAACGGTCGGCACACTTTAGGAACTAGTGAATGGGGACAATATGTACGTATTTATGTATGTATGTGTGTCTGTCATTCCCGCCTATGAATTGACAGACTAGGAAATCGAAGTGGTCAATGCTTAATCCAGATTACGACTAAACGAATCATCGGATTTCTACGAAATAAAAAATAATAATATGTGACAAGCGTCTGAAGCCGTACAACTTAGTAACTCAGGATATAATTTGGCAATTAAGTACAAACTTGGTCAGATATACAAGATATACACGATATAAAAAGAGACCTCAGTAACGTTCATTATAAATTTAACACACTGAATATAGCACGAAGCAGCCATCCTGAAACGTCATAATTTGAAAATAAATAACTGACTATATTTAAGAGCTACAACAACGAAAATTACTCTCAATATAGAACCTTATATATTGCTTTGTATACCTAAAGTGGAATAATAGTGACTCCAAATTTTCAAGATGGTGGCTGGCGTACTGGTAAAACCCAATAATACATAATTTAGAATGTTATTGCGCAATTCGAATGAACCTTAGTAAGAACGTGTGATATATTCCTTCAGAATATACGTTACGTGGTTTAGTGTTCTCGCCCCCTTTGGGTTTTCTTCGTGTTTCTTTCTTCCAAGAAAACCACTAACACACTTGTTTATGTTTTTCGTTTGTGCATTCTCTTGCATTTTCTGAAAGTTTGTTCCGGATTTGCGATGCTTTCTCTTTGTATAACATCTCTCTGCAGTGCTCCTTGTGGCAGGTTGCTGAAGCTTTGATTCTTCTTGCCTCAAGAGTTTGTTCAACACATCTCCAGCAGAGGGCATCAGTCTCGCTACTGATATCTTCCATGAAGACTACACCGTTTTCATTGGGCTCTTCATAAGACATAAACTATTTACAGTCTTTTTTTTTTCTAATATTGGCATTTTCCTACGTCACTCTCTCCTTCCACTCACTTCCCCTCCTTCGCCTTGCAGATCGCGCTTCCCGTGTGTTCGCTCTCAGTCGTCTTCCAGTGTTTACAGAGCATACTCGCTGTCTTAACCCCTCTTCCTCAGAGACATCTTGGTCAAACGGTGCTTCTCGTACGCTGTTTTATACCTCATTGTGTTTAACTTATAAGGCAAGTTACCAATTTTATAAGAAGCAAATTTTATTGATAATGCCGTTCTTATCTTGATTTCATTACAACCGTGGGAATGTTACTGTCAAATGATAACTATGGTTTAGCCATCGTGGGAATATCATGTAATCTTTTAAACTGCAATCCCAGAAAACTTCAAGGGATCATCCTATTTGCTCTATTTTTCCATTTAAATTGGGCATCGTGGGATCTAACTACTGTCAACTGTAATTGTATAGTCTGGCTAATGTGAAGTACGAATGAAACTAGAATTGACTTGAGAAACTCCATACCTAAGGATCTGGATCATTCCCTACTGTTTGAAACATTGAAGTCACTAGTAACCGTCGAACTGGGACATTTAAATTACAGTAAGCATTACGAAAACTGCTAACTGCTTGAACTATCATCGTAAAATTCTCTTCAATTCTCTCTTTAAACAGTGACAATCAACAGATTACACGTCTACTCAAACTTTCAGTGCTACAATCAGTGCTCATTTAACTGCCTATCCGGGTCGCGTTTCGTGTGAACTATTAAAGTTGGCCAAACTCTCAACCTCCTATTTTCTCTACCCCCATTTCCCTGCTACAAACTCTTAGGTTAATTCACAATATTTTCTTGTATTTTTTTATGAGGCTTGGTCTATTAAAGAACCCCCTCCCATATTGAATATATCACATACGTAATTACTGCTTAAATATCGTGGTGGTTATAAATCCATCTTTTAATCTTCGTTCTTATTTTCCTGCTGTCCCCAGGAATTCAGGATGTGTAATTTTATATTTACCAAAATCCTTTGTCACGTTTGATTATGGAGGCACTTTAGTCGTGAATTTGTTAAATTAATTCATTCTTTGAACAAAGAAAATGTGAATATTTTTCAGGGGTTTCCTGTTAGTTACTTAATAGGTCCTAGACATTAAATCTTAAGAACCATTGTTCTTAAAACACTATTAGTGTTGATGCAATTAAGAGTGCTCTCATTTGTTGAAGCTGGACTCAATTTATAGTCTTAGGCCACGGCTGCCTCCTGTACGTATCACTTGTTGCTGGCGTATCATTGCTCGAAGAACGTTCTATGTTTGGCATTTACTACCCCATTTCTTCGTACTAGTTTCTGCACTTAACGGAACCATTGCAAATACTCCATGATAATTGCATAATTAATCCCGATCATTTGTTGTGTTCAGGGCGAAACATCTTTTGATACATTGCATTAAGTTTATCCTAGATATTCCTTTAAATTGTTAAATGCGAGTACAGTTCACTCAGCAAACTTCCTACCCGAGGAAATTATTACCTGGTCATGTCAATTTACATTTTGGATTGTAGTTTTGTCTAATTTAGGTGTGTACTTCTTTCCTCCGCTAAGCTTCTAATCAGCACCCTGCAGGGTAAAGGTTTAGCACACCTTGAGCACAACAATCATTCTCGTTTGTATTTATGCTTAATTATAACCTTTTTCTAATGGCCACGGACGCCTCCTGCCTTTTCATTAATGTTTTTTTCTCTTTCTAATTGTTAAAACTAATTACAGTAACTATTTGAATTATATGTATTTTCTCCCTTTTCAATTTCCTCTTGGCTGCAATCAGTTTATCTGCCACGTGGAGTTGTATGTTTAACCCTTTCAGCTTTGTGCTTTTTTTCATTCCCTCATTTTTGCTAAACTATAGCACGCTTTTCTAGGAATCTACTCTAGCTTGCGTAGCTATTTACCGGTTGATCATTTCTGATCAATAATTACATTTAACCCCACTATTGTAAAAGAGCCACGGGCTCACTCTTCCTCTGGATGTTCTGTGCCAGCCTTTTCTTTAACATTATGCCTTGTACACATGCAGAATGTTCAGTGCCCTCCCCCCATTATTTGTTGTTTATTAATCAATACTTGTTTTACGGGGTCAATCCCTTGCTCATGATCTTGCTCTTTCGCTTTTCCTCAATCCTCATCTACCATTATGGTAGTTTTTGGGAATTTATTCCCAATTGCTCCAACGTGTACCATATGAAGGGCAGTGCTGAAATAGGCCATAAGAGCAACAGACTGAATATAAAGAGCAGTTGCCATCTTGAAAGTATAGACTGTGATAATAAATAACTCAATGTATTTAGAAGCTCCAAATGTAAATGCAATGTAAACCCTTATGTGGCTCCCTATGACTAAGTCAATTGAACAGCCACTCCAAATATTCACGGTGGCTGATGTGCGTATTCTCAAAACGTGAGTGCCGTTAGCTCTATGAAAAGATATTACAATTAACAGGAAATTGGGTGAGAGAGAAGTACCATACAAAAGACCTCAGTAGAAGTACCCATGAGAATATCACACTGAATATAGCGTGCAGCGGCCATCTCGAAATTATCGGACTTTGTTATTGATAACACAGTGTTTATTAGTCTACAGTTACAATGCCTAAAAGGAGGAAGTGTGCAGTCTCTCATGAGAGGCATTCTCTGCAGAATGCAGAAGATCAACGATTCAATACATTCAAAGTGGTGGATGTACGTACTTTTCTATTGTCAGAGTCAATATCTTAGGATGCAAGAGTGGAATTACAACGAAACATAGTAAGTGAGGCCAGACATTGCACGGTACAACGCTCAACGTTCATCACAAGAATATTCAATTATACTGCATAAGGACAAAGATATAACTATACCCATACATTTAACAGAAAGTAGACTACATGTTATTTACTAACATCCTGTTTTCTTTCCAAATCATAAATATCTCATACTCGCAGTTGCGTATTTAACGACTTTAGTGGGGTGTAAAAACTTTGGCGATTAATCTTTGCATGTTGTAACGTTCTCCTCTTACATAGCACCTCGGTGTGATGTCATTACTAATACATCTGAGCTGTCCCACAAATTGCTTAGTTGTCTCGTAAATTGAGACCAGAAAGAACAACATTGGTCCACTGATGGACGACATACACTTTATTAATTTAATTATATTGGGCGCCAGTCATCGTAAAGATATCACATTACAATTGTACTTAGCCACGGCCAATCCCTTCCTTGAGCTGAGATCTATTATCGGGGTGTATACTTGCTATATGTGATACCCTTTGCATTCCAACATTATATAATCAACTCTCCATGAACAAGATATTTTAACTGCTATGGTACTAGTTTATTTAGAACAAAATTATCAATAACATGTTATCGGAGGTTTCGAGCTGTGTACAATATATACATTACTATCCCCTAATTGGTGGGTAAGATTGTCTATTTTCTCGCTAGCGTTGATATTCTGTGCTCATAACTACTCGGTCCACATACCTTATTCATTGTAGATCAGAGTCTATCTCGCTGGTCTGCTTGCAGGCTAATTTAAAATCATACGCCAACACGCGTTTAATGTCCTTTGAAACATATGTTTTCACTTGGCTGACTGTACTGCGACTTGTGATTGTTGTTGCTGATGCGAATTATGTCTCCGTTTGACCGCCTTGGTAAGCAAATTTGAACAGACCAGGCTAATTAAACCAAGTATGTCCCATCTGAGTGAGTGACTAAGTCAAAGATTGGACAAGTCTATTACAGTATCAACTGAATGATACCAATGATACCAAGAATGACTGAGTATTCTGACAAAGTCTACGACTGAATGAAAGAATCAATGAGTGAATAATGTTGCAGTCGCGCTGGGCTTTATATATTTTCTGATTGCTCCAGATGTTTCGCGGCATTAATTTCCACGCCATCCAGCAGACCACTTACAGTAAAGCATTTCTCTGTCCCCAAGCGACGCGTTGACTCTTACGAGCGGAAATACAGGCCCGCGCACTTCAAATATTCCTCTCTGTACACGTTATTCCTCTCGTTATGCACGCTAAATCGTGCCAATTCTACCTCCAAAACCCTTGTGTCCAGCCAGTCTGGCTTAGTTCCAGAAATACAGTTTCTTGCAAAATGTTGCTTCACCGTCCGAAACTTTTTCCAACCATGCCCATCCTGTCTTTACAATTTAACTAATAAAACAGCCCTAGACCTCTATAAAACCCTGCTTTCTAATCTAAATTCTTGAAAATATTATGTATGATTATGATGATGACGTGAATATGGTATGGCCCCTCCCTTGATATTAATGGGTGAATAAAACGATATAACTCTGACATTACAATAATAATAATAATAAATTGCGAGCCTTACAGTAGTCGCATATGATGTGTAACATCTGACATAGAAGAAACCTCGCGTGAAATTGGTGGTACACCGGTATTTTATACTATTATTGGCACAAATATTAACCTATTGTAAAAGGGAGTGTTTTACAGATATTGTAGTTTATAATACGGAACTTATTTTATTAGATGATTTGTAGCTTCCACCAGCACTAGCCTAAATAAAGAATACGATATGGATCAACTAGATTAATAGACGCGACACCGCTCATAACCTTAAATTCCTTATAAACAGTTCCTCTTCATTCACAGACCAACACGTAATTTCATATGGATTCTGTTAAAATGAGTCATCTTGATATGATAAATATCGTTTAAAATGATAATCTGGTAGAAAAAATATCTACCCCGTCCGGGATACTAACCCAAGATCTGTAGATTCACAGTCATAAGCACCAGCCCCACGGCTATTTCGACTAAGCAAATTTTGTGCACAAGATGGTGACTTATTTCCACGTTCCAATAATACTGCATTATGGAATTAAGTTTCATTTATATTTTGCTTGTTTCGATAATGTTCCTGCGTGAAATTGAGTTTAAAATGCCTTATGAATAGGCCCTCTTGTGAGTAAAGAGAATGTATTCAGTAACAGTTCATGAAGGCTTGCTCAATTCTCGTATAACCACAACGATTATATTATATTGATGACTGCATTACCGTTATGTGGGTTAACATGTGAATAGCCATTGTGCAGAAACATAATACCGGCAATGCCGACTACTTACAATGTTTGATATTAAGGCATTTTACCATTTAAATACTGATACGAAGACTTCGAATAAGTACCATGTCATTTGTTTCAATCACTTGACACCAGAGTTCGCATGAGCGTTTTCCGTTCAGTATGTCATATACATTCCATATGGCCGAGAGTACGTCATGGTATCAATTTCCGACTCCGCGCCCTCATTGTTTCTCGTACCACTGCCAGCTGGGTTGTCGTGACCTACCTGGCCTGTGAGACGTTCTGGCAGGTTGACAGCTCCTCCGACGATTTTCCCTTCTAGCCGAGCGGTTTACTAGATAAGGGAACTTGAGGTTTCGTAGACTAGTCCCGGAACTTCCGGAATAAAAGATGAACTTCCCTTGGACTACTGCCGATTTATTATGCCCTTGGCAGTCGAAGTATATACACTATATACAAATTATGTGAAGTTACTGCTGGAAGTGCACGCAGGTCTGTATTAGCGCTACTAAGTCTCTACTGCTACTTGACATCTAGCATGTCTCCGCGAGGCTGAATTCTGCTCGCGCGCGTTACGACGTTACTCTGGCAAGAACTGAGGCGTGAGAACAACTGTTGCTCTGCCACTCTGCTACTCTCCTGCAACTACCCTGTAACAACTCTGTCGCTCGCCATTTTGGATACCATTATATCCCACTGGAGATGACCCAGAGTCCATCTCCCCCTTCCACTGAGGCCTGGTCCATTCCATCCTCAGTGCCTAGCAAGTGCTGCTCCCTAAGCGAGCGGCGACTGCCCATACTCGCGTCTACGTGACATCCAAGGTTCAATTTCTAGCCTGGCTTGTGACTATGAATCACTCTCTCTACAATACAAAGTGCTCGACCAAACGTACTCCTGTACCATCAATATTTACAGACCTGTGTACACATCCAGGCTCCAGCAGTCTTATTCCCTTGAGAAATACATTTCGGGCTTACAAAAGCTCACATCCAACTTAGTAATAATAATAATAATTATATTGCCCTTATGTATAATGTTCCTTGGAACCGCAGTCCTGGGTTCTGAACCATGGAGGCTCTCAGTCACGACACCTCCCTCCCCAGGGAAGAAATGGGTGCAATCTTCCTTGCATTCATTTCTGTCCCAATATTACACTCGGTTACTGTCGAGTCGTAATGATCTGCGACTTTGCGTTGAGGGTGAAGGCTGTAATGCGACCTGACTCGCACTCATATCTGAATCTACAATAGCCCTTGTAGGCGTACTGAAGCGTCCTTCAGCAGGCCTAGAGTGTAATTCCAGGATTTCCTCAGACATCTCCGGGCGTCCCCGAAGTTGCCTGGGACGTTGGGATATCGTAATGTCTTCGTCTGAAGTCCTAGCCTTGCCTTCCCTCGTAATTACTGTTTGCCTTATGCAAATATTTGGGCAATGCGACCTTGCATCATCAAACAATTTTTTGGCTGGAAACCCTAATTTAGGACAATCACAACAACAATTGCAACAATAGCACCATAAAATTATCCCAATTGTACCTGCTATAGTTAGTACAATATACTTATATACATTGAAATGCTTATACATCATCTGACTTTGTATTTCTTCTTCTTGTTTTCTTACCAAGTCCTGCACCTCTTCTGTTTTGTGCGTGGCCCACTTTAAATCATTCACATGATTTAACAAATTATTCAGTGGCAGTTTATTAACCTCCGGTACCTGCTCTAACTTAATCTCACTACCAATCTGCTCGCAGCAGTCATAATTAAGTATCAAATCTGGCACTAAGTCCTTACCTCGAGTAGTGTTTATTTTACCTACCCCTTGTACCTTACTGTGCGGGCTGTACAACGTACACCCTGGACTTAACACAACAATTCCTATGCCAGTTAACCCAATATCACTTGTATTGTCCTTACACATGCAGGTGACCCTTGTCTCGCCTGGAGACACAAAAATATACCTGTTTTCCCTTATAGGTATCCACAGCAATCGCTGTACTGGTAGTACTCTCTTATCACAATTCTCCGGTACCTGGCTAACTCCACTGAGTATCTTCACTGCGCAACTCTCTTGCGAGTGAACCATATTAACAGGGAACTGAGCATGACACAACCTCCACGTGGCAGACACTACCTTGCACTGCCTCACCTGTTCCCTATCTAATTGCGCAAATGTCTGCTTTTCTTTGTCCATCAGTATATAGTCCTTGGCCTCTTGGATGTACACAAAATGGTGGGGATTACTCTTCATGTAGGTTGGGAATGGGATCATGTGATACACACTATAAATCACTCTGTCTGTAAGGGGTGTCCTTATAACATACACAAGATAATTTTCACTTGTAAACACTTCCACTGTAGCCACCTTGTAGACCAGATAACCGTAAGCTGACCTTAATTCAAATGGCAAGGATAACCCTTTTGGAAAATCCTCCTGGGCTTTCTTATAACTTTCTATGATGTCATCCGGTGATATTATCTGTACCTGGATGACTCCTACCTGTGCATTCATGATGCCTGACAGTACCACACTGTACTGCTCATACAGCTGTACAAGTAAGCCTTCTATCTCAATTAAATGCCTGTTTAATGAGATTTCTAACTCTGCTTGCTCAAATGCTTCTGTAATCCGAAGCGTACTATTGGACAAATATGTCCTGATTTCATTTAAACCCTGAGTCAACCTCTGCTCGTTTGCAGTTACATCGTAGATGGTGCTGTTCATTGTTTGTAACGTGGACTTAACCACTAACATCTGTTCTTTAGTGACCTTAATCATTGAGAGTTGCTCTCCTTCTAACTCACTTATTTGTGACTCATACTTATCTGCATCATCCTGACTTAATGTTCCAAATAACGCTTTAGCTATTGAACCTACAGCATTTATCAATCCCCTTTTCGGTCTGGTATTATCTGTCTCCCCACTTGGTCTGGTGATTTGGCTATCGTTTCCTTAGATTCCTTAATTCGTTGCAAATTATTACTCAACATCTTAACGTCATGCTGACATGTCAAATTCGTTTTCTGCTCTAACAATATACATGCCAATTGTGTCCAGTGTTTATGCTCCCTGATATTTGAAAATACATCACTTAGCTGATTCAAATTCACATAGGTAACTAATGTCCATTCCATAGTATACAACTGTATCTCACCCTGGTTGTCGAAGTATACTCCAGGTGTATTCTCGTATGGTGTCACTTGTACGTCTAGTACTTCTCCAGTTATGCCGTGGGGTGATGACGTCACTGTTTCCACCGCCACCATGGTGTAGAACCATCCTAGCATTCGTGCCATTGCCTTCTGCCTTACCTGCAAGGTAAAGACAGGTTATTCGTTACCTATTTTACTGATTTTCCATCAAAATTTTAATCTACTTCAACATCTAAAGTCTCAAAAGACTTTGCTTCGCATCCTGGCTTAGGCATGCGGCTACAAAACTATCAGCAGTGTCATACACTAAATTCGAAAACTTGCTCGCTTAACCTCGAGTTCTGTTACATAGAGACTCGGCTTCACAAATCACCTCGGGACTGTGGCTACACTATCGCCGTTTGCATTTGACTGAATGCTCTCAAAATGTGCCTTTCATGGCTCGGTTTCTGTTTCATTTCATCTAAGCTAATTTCCGGTTTTCCCTACCCCTGTCCTAACGGGTGCGTATCCGCGACTACCCTAGGGGTGACGAGTCACATATAGGCTACACGCTCGCCATCGTGCAACCCTTTACTTACGAGCACCGCAGTGCCACCCGTCGAACCTCTGTTCGTCTGACTGTTAAAATTTCTAATACGACCCAATTTTGTTTTCCGTAGCTTGGCGGGGTATTAATGAACCCTACCAGCAGCTGTCGCTATCTTCCTAGTTGCCATTGAGACGAAGGGGTGTGTAACTTCGTCGTGGCCGAAATTTGAGGTTCTGACTCTTCGCTTTTCTCAAATGTGCCTCTTAGAGCACTTCCTCTCTACTTGCTATACACACGTATGTGTCCCTTAATAATTTGTACCTTTAACACAGGTGTCGCTGATTCACCCTTATGCCATTGATTGGTTTCCATATATTATCAAAGGCAGGCCTTCGCATACCTGGGGCTGCCATTCACAACATATGGCTCAATTACATAGAGCTACTCACCGGGATTCGCGCCTGCCTGACCAGCAGATCATTGTGGTCATCAGGTTACGCCTCTTTTCTGTCGCCTCTTACGACACAGCAGGCTCACTGTTGGGGGTATTCTAACACCAATGATCACGTGTCTAAACGTTCCAATGGTTCCCGCCACCCACACGGGGGTTTTTAGTTTCCTCAGGATGGCCGCTCCGGGGCCACTATGGACATCCCTGTATTTCGCCTTACATAATTTATGTCAGCCGGTGCATTATCTAGGCTGCCCGTATCTTTTATCCGCTGTTCAAATATTATTGTGTGCCTACTGATAAACTACATTGACTCCATGCGCACACAATCTCTTACAGCTGTGTTACCCTTAGCTGTCGCTGTATCTGCTAACCGTTATACATCCTTACCCCTTAATCCGTTCTGTGCTGCTTCTGCACCCACCCGGATTCTAAACCCGTTGGAGTCCTTTTACAAGTACATTTTCAACCGATTCTTATGCACCTTGACTCTTCTGCCTTTCTTACTAAGCAGTAGGGTACAATTTACCCCTGAAACATCCACTACCTCATAAGGCCCTACAAATGGCGGACTCAGCTTTTTAGATCGTCCTCTTCGCAATGCATCATTACGCAAGAGTACCTTGTCACCAATTCGAAATGTGACTTCGTTCTGCTTTTTATCATAATTAGCATTTTCCAGTTCTTTACGCTCAACTAGCGTCCTCCTAGCGGCTTCATGATTCCTCCTGAGCTGTGACGTCAGCTCCTTTACCACATTCTTATGTTCGTTATAATCCACCTCTGGTGGCTTTTGCAATACACCTGGTATATTCGCCTTCCTTCCAAAAATAAGCTCATAGGGTGTGAACCCTGTGCTAGTTCTCTTGGTGGTATTATATACAAAGCTCGCTGTGGGCAGATACTTATCCCAGTCATTTTGCCCACCTGAGAAAACATAATGCCTCAGGTACTCTGCTAGTACCTTGTGGGATCTCTCTACACTACCGTTGGATTGTGGCCTGAAAGCGCTTGTGTTTGTTTTCTTAATTCGCAGTTTCTTGCAAAGTGCCTTGAACACTTCGCTCATGAAGTTACTACCCTGGTCAGTGAGAATCTGCCCCGGTATCCCGTAAATGCTTATAACATTGTTAATTAGCGTCCGTGCCACTGTTTCAGCCTCCTGATTCGGCATGGCACTAGCTACCAAGTACTTCGACAGTTGGTCCTGGCATGTCAAAATATACTTATTGCCAAGCTCTGTCACCGGATGTGGACCCACCACGTCCAGAGATACCTTCTCAAAGACCGTGCTAGGGGTGTCCGTAATTACCATTGGCGCTCTGACGTCTGGTCTAGTCCCCTTATTCTTTTGGCATGAAGGACACGAGCGTATATAACGCTCAATGTCACCTTTCATTCCCTTCCACTGTAATCGTTCGCGTACCCTGGCGTACGTGCGGGCTATCCCCTGGTGTCCTCCAACCAAGGAATCATGACACTCCTTCAGGATGGCCAATTTCTCAGCCTCCTGCAACTAGGTTACCTCGGGTAAGCTGTCTTCGGGCGTGGACTCCTCTGCGTTAGCGTCCTCGGAGACCTCACTACCGTCTGCTTCAATTCCCTCTACCGTAGCGTCCTCGGGTTTTGAAGTCGTTGCTACCCTCCTACGAGTTTACATATGAGTGGCCACGGCCGCCCCCTGCCGTAACTCGTGCCCAGCCGAGTTGATCACTCGCGCTTGACACTGTGCATCAGTGGGATTCCTGCTAAGAGCATCAGCATTGCAGTTCTGCTTGCCCTGCTTGTAAACGATTTCAAAATCATACTCTGCCAATTTCAATCGGAACTTTAGCAGGCGTGACGATGGGTCCTGAACATTGAACACCCACTTCAGCGGCTTGTGATCTGTCACCACTGTGAAATGCCGTCCGAACAAATACGGCCTGAAATACTTTACACCCCAAACAATGCCTAATAATTCTTTTTCTGTGACGCTATAATTTCTTTCTGCCTTATTAAGCGTCCTGCTTGCATATGCTACGTGAAGATCTTTACCCACGGGCCCTTGTGACAACACGGCCCCCACTGCTTCGTTGCTAGCATCCGTGGTAAGAACGAATGGTTTTTCAAAATCTGGGTACTGCAAAATAGGCTCTTCAATGAGCTTTTGCTTTAGCGCTTCGAACGCTTGTTCCTGTGCATCCCCCCACACGAAGGGAACGTCCTTCTTCACTAATTCACTAATTCATATAGTGGCTTCGCGATCTTACTATAATTGGGTATAAACCTCCTATAATACCCACTGAGTCCACAGAATTGTTTAATCTGGCGGTTCGTGGTAGGCCTCGGAAAATCCTTCACGGCCTGCACCTTTCGTGAGTCTGGTAAGACTCCCCCTTCAGTAATTACATGCCCTAAGAATGTCACTTCATTCCTCAGGAACTCACACTTATCTGGCTGGAGCTTCAACGTATTTTCTCTCAGCCTTTGAAAAACATATCTTAACTTAGCATTGTGCTCCTCTATTGGGCTACCATACACTATTATATCATCTAGATAGCACAGGCACTGAATACCTGTCAGTCCGGTAAGCACTGTATTCATCAGCCTTGTGAATGTGGCTGGCGCATCCTTCAACCCCATGGGCATCTTTGCAAATTCGTACTTGCGCCCTAATGCTGAAAAAGCTGTCTTGGGCCTGTCTTCAGGTTTTAATAACACCTGATAATAACCACTGCAAAGGTCAAGTGTACTGAAATACCTGGCCTTACCTAGAGCATCTAACAGCTCTGAGATGAGTGGGAGGGGAAAACTAACCCCTATCGTTACTTCGTTCAATTTTCGGAAGTCAATCACAACTCTCCACTTTTGCTTACCTGACGCATCCATTTTCTTCGGTACTAACAACAATGGTGCGTTCCAAGGGGAGGTACTAGGTACAATAATTTCATCACCTAATATCTTATCTATCTGCGCTTGTATTTCTCCCTTTTGTGCCTCCGGCAGCCTATACGGCCACACATTAATCGGGGGTTGATCCCGGGGCGTTGGGATCTCGTGACGTATAACGTCCGTGTACGTGAGCCTATCTCCCTCAAGGTGGAAGATGTCATTGTATTCCGCACAGATGGCATATATACCCTCCTTATCTACCTGCGTGAGATGGTCTACTCGCAAGCAGTCTATCACTCGGCGTGATCTGGGCTTCTGAGTAGCCGGTTCTCCGGTTACCACCCTACTGCCCTGCTGTACCTTGCATACTCCTGCCAGGCAGGTGTTGTCCACCTCCTGCATTCGCACTCGAGGGCTGTACAGAGTCACTTCTTCCTCAGTAGTATTCATCATGCTGACTACTGCCTCGTTGTGCTCTGACCTTGTTAGACACTCTGCGAGGTAAACCCCTGGTGCCACTTCGGCCCTCTCAATAATTCCCACTGGTAGAATCTTATCGACTTCAATAACTACTACCATCTGGGTTCGAGGCTCGAGGCTGATTATCTTCGCCTCCCTCGCTCCCAGCGGGTATCTTTTACCGTGGATCGTAACATGACCCTCCCGGTAGTCGATCACGCTGTCAGCTAGGATGTCTCTCCCTATTATACCATCCTGGCTTAGTTGGAAATCACTGCCCACCACATGAACTGTGTGTTTAGTACCTCCAATAACAAACTGAACGGTCCCTTGGGTGTAAATCGTTCCCTCGCTTACACCCGTTAATTCGATCGTGGTGCCCTTACTGATTGTAACTCTTTTAGGCACTGATTGCCTCTCACTAGGCTGACATCGGAGCCAGTGTCAATTAAAAACCTCAGAGGCCCCCCACAATGCATTAATATAGTGCCCTCCATGTCACGTGCCTTGGGACTCCTTAAATTACGGGATTCCATAGCTGTCCCTGTGTTATGGACCCGTTCCAGTTTGTCGCCCCTGTCTGAGTGATATTTCTCTTATTACCTTTCCCACTCTTGAACCAACAGTCCTTGGTTCCATGTGACCACCGGTCACAAATATCGCACTGTCGTCGGCCTTTCATGGCCTTGCCTCCCGTGCGCCTACTCTGGCCCTGGCCTTTCTTGGCCTCCGGACAATTTCGTTTTAGGTGACCCTGCTGGCCACAATTATAGCACTTTCGCCGGTCCACTTCTGCTTGTGGTACCCGGGCTGTCTGTCGGCAATTTTTTGTACGTGCCCTTTCTTCCCACAACGGTAACAGGTTCTACTCCTGTCCGATTCCATGTGAGGCTTCCCCCTTACCATGCGCACGGCTTCCTTATCTCTCTGCTTCTTTCGGCAATCGCGCTCTATGTGTCCCGGTTTTTTGCAATATCTACATATAATCTTACTTGGGGTGCCCCCTGTCTGTACATTGGGTGTACTACCTAACGCGGTGCGTGCACCTCGGGTTCGTGCCTCCTTGCACTCCCGTGCGATGTGGCCTTCCCTGTTACAGTTGTAACAGACCACCCTAACACTTGCTTGTGTTGGCTTAGTATGCCACCTTAGTGGTGCCTTTCTTTCCTGATCGGGTTTACCTGCTCTTACCCCTGAGCTATATTTCGTGTGCAACCCTTCTCGTGCCTTCTTTGAGAGTATTACCGCCTCTTCTTGCCTTGCAGTGGCTACCGCTTTCTTGAAAGTAATGGCCCCGTAGCCCTGGACCCTAGCTTGGATTCGCGGGTTACTTAACCCCTGTATGAAGCTAGCTACGCATATTTTTCTGGTGATCCTTAACTGAGCTTCCCTGTCCTCCCAGCTCTCTCCGTCGAGGGCTGCTTCCCTGAACGCAGCTGACAGAGTCTCTACTTTATGCGCCCATGTCGCCACTGTTTCCCTCGGATCCTGCGCTGTTTGAAACATCTGGCAAATATATAAGTCTAATGTGCCCTGAAATCAGTAGTATTCTCGAAATGCCTGCTTGGCAGCCTCCCAATGATTTATGTCTCTTCTGACTAACAACTTATCTCGGGCCTTGCCCGTAATTTTGGTCAGGATATACTTAAAAGATAACTCTTGGTCATCATCTTTTATCATGTGAACAGCAGCGTCTACATTAGCCACAAACTCACGTAATCTGTCGGGCTGTGTTCCATCGAACTCCCGACCTATCAGGCGATGTCCTTCGGTTACTGATACAAAAGGCCCACTTGTACTTACCGTATCTACGTCTGCTAGCCTCTCCTCTACCTGGACACCGGTAGCTGCACTTGTCTGTCTTGCCATTGTAATAAGGTTAGCTTACCTGGCGGCTACTTCTTCTTCTTCTTTGTTGTCTCTGCTAACTGGATACTGCGGCTTATCGGTTCTCCCCTCTGCTGGCGGCACGGCTCGCTACTGCACGGCTCCTTCTGCTTAGTAGGCTTCTTCTTCTATCTTCTGCGTTGCGCGGCACTCGGTACGATTTACGCGGATGCGCGGATGGACAATCTTCTGCGTTGTCGCGGTCTTTATCGGACAATCTTCTGCGATGTCGCGATCTCTCTCTTTATTCCGTAGTTGCTCTGTTCAGTGCGTCGAACTCGGGACCCTACACTTCTGACACCAAAAAGTTAGGTCTGTCGTGACCTACCTGGCCTGTGAGACGTTCTGGCAGGTTGACAGCTCCTCCGACGATTTTCCCTTCTAGCCGAGCGGTTTACTAGATAAGGGAACTTGAGGTTTCGTAGACTAGTCCCGGAACTTCCGGAATAAAAGATGAACTTCCCTTGGACTACTGCCGATTTATTATGCCCTTGGCAGTCGAAGTATATACACTATATACAAATTATGTGAAGTTACTGCTGGAAGTGCACGCAGGTCTGTATTAGCGCTACTAAGTCTCTACTGCTACTTGACATCTAGCATGTCTCCGCGAGGCTGAATTCTGCTCGCGCGCGTTACGACGTTACTCTGGCAAGAACTGAGGCGTGAGAACAACTGTTGCTCTGCCACTCTGCTACTCTCCTGCAACTACCCTGTAACAACTCTGTCGCTCGCCATTTTGGATACCATTATATCCCACTGGAGATGACCCAGAGTCCATCTCCCCTTCCACTGAGGCCTGGTCCATTCCATCCTCAGTGCCTAGAAAGTGCTGCTCCCTAAGCGAGCGGCGACTGCCCATACTCGCGTCTACGTGACATCCAAGGTTCAATTTCTGGCCTGGCTTGTGACTATGAATCACTCTCTCTACAATACAAAGTGCTCGACCAAACGTACTCCTGTACCATCAATATTTACAGACCTCTGTACACATCCTGGCTCCAGCAGTCTTATTCCCTTGAGAAATACATTTCTGGCTTACAAAAGCTCACATCCAACTTAGTAATAATAATAATAATTCTATTGCCCTTATGTATAATGTTCCTTGGAACCGCAGTCCTGGGTTCTGAACCATGGAGGCTCACAGTCACGACAGGGTCTTACCACTGCCCGCTGGATCGATCGATCGAGTTGGCAGTGCATCTTATAATTCCGTTCGTTCCACCACTGCCAGCTAGTACACTTCCGTTCAATCGATCGAGCGGGCGGTGCATACTTCCGTTTTCCACCACTGCCAGCTAGTACACTTCCGTTCGATCGATCGAGCGGGCAGTGCATACTTCCGTTCAATCCACCAATGCCAGCTCGATCGTTCCGATCCACTTCCGTTCCCAATTTTCAAAATCACTCCCACAAAACTATCCAGCAACCGAGCGGAAAGATGTTACACATCAATAATAATAATAACAATAATAATAATAATAATAATAATAATAATAATAATAATTACATACTGACTTTAATTATAATAATAATTTTTACCGTAATCATAATTACGTTAAAATATGTATGAAATATCTATCTATCTATCTATCTATCGATGTATATATATCTTACTATATCAAATTTCTGAGAGTTTGTTTTTAATATCCGGACTCTTCCTCGAAAACGCTACGTTAATCTTGACAGTGGCTGTACAGTTACCGTAAGCACAGGATAGATTATGTTGTACCCCATTACATAAGGGGAGGAGCCACAGGTGTACCGCAACTCAAATTTCACAATGCATATATATTTTTAGCTTTGGAAATATCAGAGTTGTAGTTGTTGTTGATCCTTGAGGGGCTTTATGAAATTATGATCACGTAGCCCCGTGTACTTGGGTGTGTGTTGAACTTGTCTGATAACCTGTAGTATTGTGAGGTCTGTTCTTGTGTGTGTATTTGTAGCTGAGGTAAGATTGGGGTAGGAAGTGACCGTGGCCTTAAGTGAGGGACCATCCTGGCATTTGCTTGGAGTGGAAGTGGGAAACCATGGAAAACCACTTCAAGGATGGGTAAAGTCGGAACAGGCATCTATGCTAACATATGTCTTGTGCAACGGGAATATCCAACAACACGCGAGTGTTTATATTGTCCCTCTTCTGTTGTCCAATTTCCTAAACAGTTATTACTTGGGAGCTGAGCTCTGGTATGCTGACAAAAGATTAAGTGGTTCACTAAGTCTCACTGTAACTGACAGTACAGCCCTGGAATGCTGTGTAACATTCCCATAGGCCTGGTCTAAATGAGCTTGTTCTGGTAGTTATAACGCCACATAGTCTAGAGCTAGAAAATATATGGAATGGCAAAAGGATACGCTGTAATGCTAGGGGCAGGTGACCTCAATGTTCCTCCCCTTAAAACAACAATCTTCATCATCATCATCACCATCAACGTTAGGAACTGAGTCTCTCAATTTACTCTCACTCTATTGTTACTACCATTGTTAGACTATTATTATTATTATTATTATGTATATTGTCGAATGTTGGATAAAATGTATTTTATACTATTGTACAAATTTAACTAGTCCTTTATGATATGATCTTAACTAAACGTAATGTATTGTGTTTTCTAGTTTTATTTGTTAGGTACTATGTTAAAAACCTAATCCTATTGCATACAGGGCGCTACTGTAATGGAGCTCATCATCTCTAAGTGTAGTAGTGAAAATAAAATCAATCAATCTTTTCTTTTAGTTATCAATTCTTTTCTGACTAGCTGCTGTGCTCTTAAGGGAACATCGTGAAAGAATTAAGTTAAATTCACATTTTGACCATGTAGGTTGTAAATCCTGATAATTATGTGATTAGGGCCAGAATGGATCCAGCGTCAAGATGACACATAGAAAAGGGATGGAAGTCTCAACTCAGCCAACCTGACAGTTACTTTCCTCAGTTTCATACTTCAACTCCAGGCAAATTCCTGTACTGCAATCAAACTTAGGGCTTTCTTTCCACAAAACCTAGCCCGATATACCAGTACACATACCACAGTTACAAACGTCGTTTAATTCACGGGCTTACGATCTGAGCCTCCGAGCGCAACCTCATATTCATTCACACGTAAACTATCCGCTAACATGAGGGGAAGATTACCTCACTGTTCCACCCCTTTAAAACGCCAGTTTTTTTCGACTTTTTCACTGAAATCATTACTGCTCGGATTCCTTTGATCATAAATAAATTATTTTCTACAAAATTCATCCTTGAGATATCCTTTACAGAATGGTGGAAACCGCATCAATATCCATCCAGAGGTTCTTGAGATTTCACGTGACATCCAAGAATCGGGGACTTCGTAAGTAGAGATATCATGAATTTGGAATTTCGAAACGAGACAGTATCGTGCAAACGTTTCACCCTACTGGAGGCTTAAGTTCATTGATTTAATGGATGCAATATGGTCGCCATGCGTGTCATTAACACGTAAGATAGATACTGAAAGATATAACTAAGTCCTTACTCAAATGTTCAAGAAATAGGAGTCTTGAATAAGACACGTTACTTGCATAATTCACAGACCGAACGAACGCTCTACAATCTGCTTGATTATAAGTTATAATATATTAAAATTGATACCTCACTTGTAAATTTGCAATTTTTGAAACTTGGCAGTAAAGTAGTGTTTTACACACGTTTCACACTCCTGAAGGTACACGCATGCCGACTTAATGCACAGGATATATACTTTTAAAACTTTAAAATCAATCAAACTATATGTACGTAACCAATGTATACGAAGCATAATAAAAGAGAAATTGTATGTAGGAAACGTCACAGGACTATCTGGACAACAGGACTATCTGTCAGAATATTATTATCTTCATAAATACTCAAGACATTAAAATCAAGAACACTGAGTGTAATTGAGTGGTAATATAGGACGTTGACAGGTAAATAGTATGTGTAGGAAACTTACTGCTCTAAAGGCGCAATGTAGCATATGTACTGTACCCGTTTATCACTTATCAATACCTGTTGAATCCCACGAAGACAGCTGGATCGTAGAATCTGAAAATGCCCGGCTAACCACCCCCACCCCTCTCCAGATACCACCAACAGGTGAAGGAAGCATAAAGGGTGCAATAACAAAGAATATTGCGTGATGAAAGACCAAAGTGCAAAACGCAAGAAGAAACTATCTCAAATCAAACGGCGCACGAGACTCAAATGAGATTAAAAAAACTATCTCAGAATTGTGAGTAAAACCTAGAGAAATATCCACATTGGTCTTCTCGACACAACCTTTCATAACTGTTATGAAACATCACTCACGAAGAAAATGACTGTAAAATTAAATTTTATTCAACAAACGACGAATTAAAGAGGCATCAACTATCCCTCAAATTATCTGATTTACGAAAATAGAGACATGTCGTGTCTAAAGTGGCACCATGTCTAATTTGAATCAACACTTACAATTGTTCTTCCATTCAGCAGCTCAAAGAATAATACGAAGTAACAACGATGTAATAATCGTTCCCAAGATTCAATTCCTTAACCCTATATCACATATCCTATTTTCTCTCACTATATTCAACAGACAAAAATATATTTACACGACCTTCCACTTCTGTATCCAGAAACACGACATTCATCATCCTTTCGCGTCAATTACTTGTCATATCATTTCATAATTTCACATTAGGTATGATTCAACCAAAGTTTAGTTAAACGTAGATCTCGAAATCATTACATACTCGAATAAGGATGATTTAGCATAACTTGACTGGCTTTGATATTACGAAAATCCTATTAATAAACCATGATCACCTTAAACGACATTAATACTGAGCTTGGAATACACTCTTTCACATTACAGACGTAACTTTGCATCAAAATGCACGAAAATCCACTCAATACTCGACGATGATGTCATACTAGTCATTAATATAGTACGCCACGTACATAAATTTAACTTGTTCACGTGATAAATATACCGGAAAATGCTTATACACTTCAGCTATACTGATTTCATATGTATTGTTACGGCTGTGAGTTTGTGTCATCGCTCGCCGCATGAGTCACAACTGCCCCAGGGATGGGCTGTGCCCTGCCTCGTGTATTGCGTGCGCCTTATGCAACAGGATTACTAGGACAAAGGGATGGTCCAGAATATTCGTGACTCAGCCAGTGGAGGAAGCCTCGAGAAGCCGTGAACCCTGGATGGGTCTAGAAGCATTTATTGAGTCACCGGCCTGCTATATAAGAGCGACCTGTCAAGCAGTGGTTGTTGTGTGCTTTACGAGTTAGTGCGAGCGTTTATCCTGAGCGACAGAAGTGTGGTGACTTGCGAACCCCTAGTGAAGCCGTTTCTCTTGACAGTGAGGAAGTGAGAAGCATACAGGGGACTGCCTGTGTTTTGAGTGAGTGTGATTTCACTGAGCGTCAGAGATCTTGTGGTGAAGTGCCGTGCGAGTTACGAAATCCAGTGACATTGTTTCCCAGCTCGTGAACAGCGAAGCAGCGTGTAGAAGGTTATCGTAAGTAACTGTAATTTGTGTACAAAAGGAAGAGTTGCATGTAGTTCTGTCAAGGCCACCAGACTCATTAGCACGGATTAACTTCTGTGGTTTGTTGACAAGTGAAAAGGGGGCAAGAGCTCTCCATAAGCAAGAGACTTGCGGAAACTGGAGTAAGGTTCCAATTGCTTGTATTTGCTGATGAGTAGTGTATCTTTCTGGCCGCAATAAAATTAATTCTTTAAAGGAACATCCTGTGTTGTGCTTTCTACCCACCGTAATCCAGTTAACAAAAGTGCCACTATGGGGTGGCACGTAACAACTGGTGTCAGAAGCGGGATTACGAACTCAAGCACAACCCCTGACGGTCCTGGTTTCAAAACCCGAGCAGGTCATTTCTCTAATTTTCCTGTGAGTGCATGCCCTTTACAAGACAAACAACTAAAATGGAGGCGCAATTGGCAGCATTGCTAGGAAAGTTAAGTGGCATGGAAACCAAAATGGAAGACGGCCAGAAGAAGATGGAAGACGGCCAGAAGAAATTAGCCAAGGACCTGAAGGATGACCGGAAGAAGATGGAAGACGGCCAGAAGAAGATGGAGGACGGCCAGAAGAAGATGGAGGATGGCCAGAAGAAGTTAGCAGAGGACCTGAAGGACGGCCAGAATAAGTTAGCAGAGGACCTAACCGCCACATTTCTGGATGGCCAGAAAAATCTGGAAGAGTGTCTGCTGACGAAATTAGAGGAGAGCCAAAGGAAATTAGAACAGAGCCTACGTGAGGAAGTCGCAGCAGTGGAAAAGAAGTTCGACTCCTTACAAGTGGAAGTTGCCGAGCTGCGCCAACGCCCGCTGATGGGGGTGGAGGAGAAATTCAACGCCTTACAAGTGGAAGTTGCCGAGCTGTGCCAACGCCCGCTGATGGGGGTGGAGGAGAAATTCAACGCCTTACAAAAGGAAGTTGCCGAGCTGCGCCAACGCCCACTGACGGGGGTGGAAGAGAAATACAACGCTCTACGAGAGGAAGTAGCCGAGCTGCGCCAACGCCCGCCCACCGTTACACCGGGAAAATCAGGAACGGGACATAGCAGAGTGACGCCCCCAACCTTCGACGGAAAGGTCCCATGGAGCACCTACTTACGTCAGTTTGAGGCGGCCTGTTCCATAAATAACTGGAACAACACAGAAAAGGCTACAGCTCTCATTGTAGCGCTGAGAGGTGACGCCCTTAACGTCCTTCAGGCCATCCCGACTGGATCCCAGGACTACGCTTCACTGATCGCCCATATGGACTCCCGATATGGAGATAGCCATCTTCAGCAGGCCTACCAGATGCAGCTCCGGACACGGGTACAGAAGAACGCGGAAAGCCTGCAGGAGTTCGAGATGGACATCGCACGCCTCGTAAGGCTCGCCTATCCAACAGCGCCGGCTGACTTTCTGGAACAGATTGCGACGCAGACCTTCACCGACGGGCTACGGGACTCGGACACTCAACAGGCGCTGCGACTCCCGCGCAATAAGACCCTGGCAGATGCGCTGAGCCACGCACTTGAGTTCGAGACGGCAAAACAGGCTTCTAGAATGCACGCGCGGGTGCGTCAGGTAGACGTCGACGAACCAGTAAAAACCAACGAGACCAAGCCCCTGGCCGACGAATTGATGGAGGCGCTAAGCCGTTTCTTCGATAGTCGCGGCACTACCAGCAACGACACAGCCGGAAGACAACCGGAGAGGCGGCCCGGAAGAGGACTACCGACCTGCTAGGCCTGCGGTAAGAGAGGCCACCTGAGCAAGGACTGCGGTGATCGCCGCCGCCGAGGGTATCCAACGGGAAATCAGTCGTCTGAAAACCGCGCCGCCCAGGGAAACGAGTATTAGCCAGCCTTGGGGGGCACAGGTTGGCTTGTGACAGTCGTCAAGCCCCGGCAGTCCAAGTGCGTGTGACGAAGTTACGGAGGGACAATAGCAGCCTGATGGTCGACGGAGTCGTCAACGGAGTGAGCTGGCCCATGCTGATCGACACGGGAGCGTCGAGGACCGTCGTCAATCCCACCGTGATCCCGAAGTGGAGAGTGCAACCCACTAATAACCGCGACCGGGGAGACCGCACCGGTACATGGCGAAGCATCACTGGAGTTCGTCATTGGTCGACGAGAATTAAAGCATCCAGTGCTTGTGGCTGACGTATCAAATGAAGTGATCATCGGACTGGACATCCTGGACCAGAACAACATCATCTTGGATCTGAGTACCAACACTCTGCACTTCAGAAGTGAGGAACTTGCTTTGCAACCAGCACACGAGGCCGTCGCCGCACGACGAGTAAGGCTGAGAGAGGACGTCATCGTTCCCGCCAGGACGGAAGTCAGCGCTGCCGTAATTGTCGACGGAACAGCAGAGGGAGTGGCGGCTGTCATCGAGCCAAAATATGAGGACATCCAGACAAAAGGATTGCTAGTTGCCAAGACTCTCATCAACACGACGTCTCGGCCGTACGTCCGCCTGTCCAACCTGAACGACTACGATATTACGGTTCACCGGGACACCAACCTAGGAGTCTTCGAGCCCGTTACCTGGATTGCCCGCATCACAGACACGACGGACGGACACCTGCAGACGGACAACCGAAGAAGACGCGCCCTGCCAGAAGAACTACAGAAGCTGTACCAAGGATCCCAGGACCATTTAGACGAGGAACAATCACGCCAACTTCGGGACCTGCTACACGAATTCCAGGATGTCTTCTCCGTGGGGCGCAAAGACTTCGGCAGGACAAGCTTGGTCCAGCACAGAATCGACGTTGGGGACAGCGCACCGATTAGGGCCCCATTCCGACGTGTCCCACTCGCCAAGCAAGCCGACGTCGACCGGATGGTAGAAGAGATGAAGGAGCAAGGGGTGATCGAGCCATCACATAGTCCTTGGAGTTCTCCGGTCGTGCTTGTGAAGAAGAAGGACGGTTCCACCAGGTTCTGCGTGGATTACAGGCGGGTGAACGACGTCACGAAGAAGGTCAGCTACCCTCTACCCCGGATCGACGACACTCTGGACACCATATCAGGATCAAGATGGTTCTCCACCTTGGATTTGAAGAGTGGCTACTGGCAGGTGGAGGTCCACCCTAAGGACCGCGAGAAAACGGCGTTCTCTGTGGGCAGTGGGCTCTGGAAGTTCACTGTCATGCCATTCGGTCTGTGCAACGCCCCTGCGACCTTCGAAAGACGGATGGAGTCCATTCTGAGGGGAGTACACAAGGAAGACCTGCCTGGTCTGCCTAGACGACGTCATCGTTCTGGGAAAAAGCTTCGAGGAGCACTAGAGCAACCTGAAGGAGATCTTGATGAAGCTACGGGCTGTCCAGCTGAAGTTGAGCCCGAAGAAGTGTCAGCTCTTCCAGAAGCAGGTCCAGTACCTTGGGCATATTGTCTCCGAGGAAGGGGTGCGCACCGACCCAGAAAAGACCGCAGCTGTGAGGGAGTGGCCAGCTCCGAAGAACAAGTCCCAACTACGAAGCTTCCTGGGACTCTGCACTTATTACCGTCGCTTCGTGAGAGGATTCGCCGACATCGCCAAACCTTTACATCGACTGACTGAGAAGGACCAACTCTTCACGTGGACAGCAGAATGCCTATTCTGGCCTACCCCAGACCTGGAACAAGGTTCATCGTCGATACCGATGCCAGCGACTTTGGCATAGGGGGGATCCTGTCGCAAGTAGTGGACGGCGAGGAGAGAGTAGTGGCCTACTTCAGCAAGGCCTTGTCAAAGCCAGAAAGGAACTACTGCGTCACCAGGAAGGAGCTGCTCGCCATCGTGAAGACCATTGAACACTTCCACAAGTACCTGTATGGGCAAGAATTTCTCATCAGGACCGACCATGCATCCCTGCGGTGGCTCCTGAACTTCAAGCAGCCCGAGGGTCAACTCGCGCGGTGGTTAGAGAGGCTTCAACAGTACAACTTTGTGATTCAGCACAGGAAAGGCCAACTGCATTCTAACGCCGACGCCCTGTCACGAAGACCGTGCCCCGAAGACTGCACCTTCTGTACTAGGAGGGAGGAGAACACCGGGATACAGTGCCGAAGGACTACCGTGGAACTGCAAGGGAGCTGGAGCCGCGAATCGTTCACGCGGGCACAAGCAGAAGATGATGACCTAGGACTGATAGCCGAATGGAAGAGGGCCTGTGTCCCCAGACCCGGGTGGAACATTGTGAGTGACTGCAGCCCAAAGTTTAAGTTCGACTGGGCGCAGTGGGACTCGCTGGTTGTGAGGGATGGCCTCACCGACGGGAAGACATCTTGGAAACAAGTCGTCGTTCCAAAGGCTATGACGGAGGAAGTCCTGAAGGAAGTCCATGGAGGAACATCTGGTGGACACCTAGGGATAAAGAAGACCCTGGAGAAGCTGAGAGAGCGGTTCTACAGGATCGGATGCCGAACTGACGTGGAGAACCACTGCGCGAAGTGCCACGATTGCGCAGCCAGCAAGGGCCCAGGACGAAGTCGACGGGGTCCACTGAAGACCTACAACGTGGGCGGCCCCATGGAGAGAGTGGCCATCGATGTTGCTGGGCCATTCCCGCTTAGCGAGGCAGGGAACCGCTACATATTGGTCGTCAGCGACTACTTCACCAAATGGCCGGAGGCGTATTCGCTCCCTAACCAAGAAGCCGCGACGATCGCAGAGACCCTGGTGAAGGAATTCGTCAGCCGGTACGGAGTAGCCCTGGAGCTGCACTCCGACCAAGGGAGGAACTTCGAGTCGCAGGTGTTCCAGAACCTATGCCAGCTGCTGGGAATCCGGAAGACAAGAACGACGCCGCTACACCCTCAGTCCGACGGGATGGTAGAGCGATTCAATCGCACCATCGAGAACCATCTCCGAATAGTCGTCAGCGAGCACCAGAGGGATTGGGACAGACATCTTCCTATATTTCTCCTGGCCTACCGCGCCGCCTTGCATGAAGCCACCGGGTGCACACCAGCCCGGGCCATGTTTGGGAGGGAACTCCGTCTACCAGTCGATCTTGCCTTCGGCCGACCTGGGAATGGTCCGGTCCCGGTAAGCCAGTATTGTCAAGAACTGGTCGACCAACTGGAGGACGTGCACGCGTTCGCGAGGAGGAAACTGCGGATCGAGACCGACCGAATGAAGACCCGATACGACCTGGTCGGGCTCTTCAACCCATTACGCAAGAAAGGCCTGTCACCCAAACTGCAGAAGTCCTGGGAGGGCCCGTACCGAGTCGTGAAACGGATCAACGATGTCGTCTCAAGGATCCAGCGGAGCCCGAGGGCAAAGATGACGATCGTGCATCGAGATCGCCTGGCAGCCTACGGAGGGACACAGACGGACCAATGATTGATAAGGACGATCAGCCTTTTAGGAAGGGGGTGGTGTTACGGCTGTGAGTTTGTGTCATCGCTCGCCGCATGAGTCACAACTGCCCCAGGGCTGGGCTGTGCCCTGCCTCGTGTATTGCGTGCGCCTTATGCAACAGGACTACAAGGACAAAGAGATGGTCCAGAATATTCGTGACTCAGCCAGTGGAGGAAGCCTCGAGAAGCCGTGAACCCTGGATGGGTCTAGAAGCATTTATTGAGTCACCGGCCTGCTATATAAGAGCGACCTGTCAAGCAGTGGTTGTTGTGTGCTTTACGAGTTAGTGCGAGCGTTTATCCTGAGTGACAGAAGTGTGGTGACTTGCGAAACCCCTAGTGAAGCCGTTTCTCTTGACAGCGAGGAAGTGAGAAGCATACAGGTGACTGCCTGTGTTTTGAGTGAGTGTGATTTCACTGAGCGTCAGGGATCTTGTGGTGAAGTGCCGTGCGAGTTACGAAATCCAGTGACATTGTTTCCCAGCTCGTGAACAGCGAAGCAGCATGTATAAGGTTATCGTAAGTAACTGTAATTTGTGTACAAAAGGAAGAGTTGCATGTAGTTCTGTCAAGGCCACCAGACTCATTAGCACGGATTAACTTCTGTGATTTGTTGACAAGTGAAAAGGGGGCAAGAGCTCTCCATAAGCAAGAGACTTGAGAAAACTGGAGTAAGGTTCCAATTGCTTGTATTTGCTGATGAGTAGTGTATCTTTCTGGCCGCAATAAAATTAATTCTTTAAAGGAACATCCTGTGTTGTGCTTTCTACCCACCGTAATCCAGTTAACAAAAGTGCCACTAGGGGGTGGCACGTAACAGTATACTTGTACATCACAGTGTACTTCACTTGAAATACATCCTATTTTCGCTGAATATGCATCACACACATGGTGATCACAAAACTTACTGAAACTCCAATTAATTTATTATTTCGTGGATTGATATTTTAACAATTCGTAACTTCACATTCAGCTATGCGTAAATATGGTTTAATAGCTAGAATATTTATCATAAGAAATCTCAATTACATTACTATTCAAGAAAATACTATCTCATAATTTAATTTAAAATTTACAATATTGATTTTGGAAATATTGATAGTTCGAGAATAATGTCAGTCTGAATTAAATTCCAATTGGCAGTAATTCCGACGTCAAGAAATAATTAAATCTCCAACGAGAAGTTACCTAAGACGAATCTAAACTAAAACAAAATGAAATGAAGAATTAAAATTCACCATGAAAAAGGAAAATTCATCTCTCCAGAGAAACTGAACAAACTGTGAAATCGCATACACCATGAATAATTCCCGGTTAACAGACTTAATCACCTGTGAAACATTAGGGTCTTTCGAAGAATGCACCGTTTCATTCGAGAAATAAGATCCTACATGGAATGGTCAACACCTCATTCCTCAATGATATCAAAATCTACCGATCAGAATTCATATCAACGTTCACCAATATTAAATCTGCTATGAAAAAGCTTGTTTGAAATCGTAGATCAAAATTACGATAATTCAAAGTTAACGAAAAATATTTCGAAGTATATAAGAATTAGAAAATATTCAGAAAGATCAAATTGTTCAAAATGTTCAAAAACGCATTAACAAATGGTTGATGATGATGATGATAATTGTTGTTTTAAGGGGCCTAACATCTAGGTTATCGGCGCCTGACAAATGATTGAACTACTTGTATATTTACGTATATCTTCCCCTAGCGTTGGTATTCTCAGGAATCAAAAAGGTCCAAAATGCTATAAATGCAAAATAGGAAAATGGTTATCAAAATTCAAATATATATATCAAAACAATATGGTCGTCATACGAACCAAAGCTAATTGAATCCGAGATAAAGAATGAAAAAGCAAAATACTTAAACCTCATCATCAGTTAATACTAATAAAATTGGCAACTGGAAACAACAAAATATTAATGCTCTACTTCTACAAAAAGATGGCAATTTTCTGCCTTGTGAAGATTCTCGATGCTGGCAAAAGTTGGACTACATGCCCAAGTTTCGTTCCAATAGAATACTGGAGTACAGTATATACGTTCCTCCCGCCCAGTTTCGAAACCGGAAAGTCCCAGTTAATTGTTCCTCTCGGCCTGGGCTTTGTATACCTAATCCAGTACATCTCGTAGCTCGTACAACACGATTGTAGACAGCATCTCTCGTCAAAGAAGATCTTTTTTATGTAGAAGTATAATGATTCTAAAGCGTTGCAGTGGTTTACCCACGTCTCCTTCATGATTTTGAATAGATAAAATTTCCTGTTGAACATCTTCAAATATCGTTCTGGAAACATCTTTGGTAAAAGCAGTAGCAATAAGCATCACTATCACCTCACGTAATAATTGCTCCACTTTTTGTATTATGTTCTTGCATTCATGTTCAAGCCTGCAAGTCTACAAATTCAGAAGGAAGTAACGATGTTCCCCACGACAGTGATTTATACAACACCTTGATGTAGAAATTCTCAAAAGTCATTAAATACTTGCACGAAGCACTAATAGTTTCAATGTTCAGTACTGAGCCCGCCTGAGCTCATTGCTCGGTGATATTTCTACGAATGTCTATGTACTTGCCATGCTTCATCACAGGACGCACCCTGGAAACAGCGCATGGCTTGTCACGAGGAAGACATGTTGTCCTGACCTTGGACATTCACCCTAGTTATTTTTCTGAGAACCCATTATTCTACTTCTTGTTTGCAAAAGTCTCAGAACTTACCACATCGTCATGCAGCATAAAATAAAAATTGTGATGTTTATAATTTAATTTTGGTAAAGGTAATTTACGCCGCAGATATGCGGGGAGGAAGTCGATAGACTCTCAACGACTCGAGTATACGCTTAGACTTAGCAGGGGGAAGCTATGCTCGACACAACCACGTTTAGAACCGTCCAGGTTGGACGCGTTATCAAGTCCATCTTCAAGACGGAAAACACAAGTCCACCCGCAGGGTGAAGTGAAGTATAATTATAATCTGCAATTTAATGTGAAGTATTATTTAGCACCGTAGTGTGCAGTGCTACACAACCTGGTTTAGAGCCCTCCATGTAGGACGTGCTGTCAAGTCCATCTGTTACGACGAAGAGTATAAGTCCACCCACGAGCTGATGTGAACTCTGAAGTCATCGAGTATTATTTAGCACCGTGCAGTGTGCAGTGAAGTGATATTACAAGTATTGGTAATTTGGTAACGACCATTGGTGGATTTAGTAAAACAGTGGAATATTTTTCAACATTTTTAGACCACGTGGGAACACCACATTTTTACCACGAGGATCAGTGAAAAGTAAAGTCCACGAGGGATACAAAATATCTAATAATAATTGTTAATCAACGTTTATCGTGTGCGAGGAAGCACGCCACTGTTACGAGTTACATTGCCGCTCAAAGCGCAACCATTTTCAGCGTCGGATTGTGACGATACGAAGTGATACTTGCCAATAGAATCTGTGAAAATGACACCAGATGTGTCTTATAAAATCAGTGCACGCAGACAGTAATGGCCATTTTTCTATCAAAGTCTGCTATAATACTGTGTAGAGCCAGTGAAATATTTTTGATAATTGCCGAAACGCTCATTAAACTCTGGGCATATTCAGGTGTGGAATTTATTACTGAAAATGTGCGATCACAATAACCACATGTGCAACGTCATTCTACTAGAGTTACCCATGTGTGATATGGAGTAAGCGCTCATGATGTGAGGGGAATATTCGAAAAGGAGACTTCATCATGCCACAGGGAGGAGATGCTGAACGCGAGACGAACGCGAGGACGCGAACGCGAAGACTGGATCGGGATAGGCTTGATCTGAGAAGCCTGGTTTTGGAATCACCATGTGAAACGTCAAGATATTTATTACCCCTCAATTCTGATGAGAGTGAGGTGAGGCGATAGTACTGTGAGTCTGTATCTCTTTCTTGTACGGGTTTTGCTGTGGTGGATTAATTTAGTCTAGTTAATTGAACTCCTTGATGACCAGCCTAGGTAGAGTTTTTCTAGATAGCACTCATCTTTGTTATTCTTTTCAGTGTGAGTTAATCTCCGTTTGGTGCAATCTGTTCAATGTCTGTAGGACGGGATGTCCTTAAAACTTGCTAGACACGACCTTGAGTCTTTTGATCTATTTTTGGTCAACCCTTAGCATGGTTTAATTACAGGAAGGATGGACAGCCATTCCTTGACTTATTTTCGCAGTGAGCCCTCTAAGTTAATTTCTAGTTACGCCACTGCTCGTTTAAGATAGTCGTATCGTTGGATGATCGACAGATATCGTCACATTTATATACTTTTTTTACAACAGTCAATGTGAAGCTTAGAAGCCACATTTGTTCTGGGGAAAGAACGTACAGGGATTCTAGTTAAATATGCTAGTAGAGCATCGAACCCTAGTACTCTTTGTATCGTTTCGAACATCTCAGCAGATGTGAGATTTTCATCAATATTTTCTATTCATTTGTGCCAAGTGTAGAACAAATGAAATTTTGTCTTAAGGAATGTAAATAGTCGAGTGACATGTCTTTGTCAACCAAAGCACTCCTAGAGAGTGGAATATCTATGAGTAACTACTATTTGGAACTTTATGCATGACCTACATGTATACACCGTATTTCTACGCGCTACAACTACTGTGAGTGATTATTTGTTGTTATATGCTAATGTTTGTACCAGCACGAATCACTTCAGGACTTTATTATGTGAATTGCTGCCTGAATAATGTGTTTACGAGTTGCCAGACGCAACGGTAGAGCTAGGGTGTTGTGAAACGCCAGTGAGAACAGGTTTCTGTTACCCAGAAAGCGCTACGCTATATTGTAAGACTTACTATGAGCTACTTTTTGACATATGTCAATGCATCGTATTTTCACCGTCGGAGAATTGTTTCATTCTGTAGGTAAAGACCAGCGGCCATGTTGAGGAAATCACATGTTTTTCTTACGTCATGAGGACGAGCCTGTTACAAGTTTTGATCGCTGTTGGGAAGCGACATCATCCTGACACTATTTCTAAGAGTGTATTTTTTAAAGGAAGCTAGATTTTGTCTATTTTTATTGGTTATGTTGACATTCTGTTTGAGGCTATTGATGTTATATTTTGAGTGCATGGAGTGCACTGTCATACAGAGTTAAATCTGCGACCATGTTTTCCGGGATTAGATCGTGACTGTTTTCAGAAGAGCTGTGCGCCTCTGACAGTTATTGTTGTGTCCAAGTTTTGTCAACTCGTGTTATTGTTACTGACTAAAGAGTCGATGTTTTGCAAGGGATTGATCTTACGGAAGAATTCACTTTGTTCAGCCTGGGTGTCAAGGATCATCAGTCAATCGTCATAAAGCATCGATAAATCTTAATCTACACTCCTAATAATCATGAAGCATAGTTATTATAAACAATTGTTAATTAATTAATTACATTGAACCTAAACTTGATTTCCCAATGTTGTGCGAGCTGACTGATACCATGTGTATGTTTCCATTTCCATCCGGAAATGACATTAGACAGAGTACACTATTTTGAGACGACGGAGCAGTAGTTCACACCCGGTGGCGCGCGAGGCTCATGCGACCTAAGTCGTGGTTTTCACCACGCAGTTGCCACCATAAAGTACACATTATTAGATGACCTTTGGATACAAAGAGTATTCCAAATGAGCAGGCAGGGTTCAATAAGATATTAAGTGAATGTTGTGTTTTATTTTTTCAAGTGTAAATAATATGTAATTCTCATGTACCTGTAGTGTTGATGAACACTCTAGTTTAAGGAGTAAATCTAATTTTTTTTGCTGGTTATAATGTAGCTTTTTCTGTAATGTTTGTTATTACGGACGTCATTCGCCGTAAATGCTTGTAATAATGTCAGGACTTAGCTAGATTCAGTAAATATAAATGTAAATTCGGGAGTGGTACCACCATATCTTTCACATGCTTGTTGCTTTGTTAACTTAGTTTCTGCTTTTCATAGAACCCACTTCATCTGTGTAGGGTCTACTTTTCCATGCCACTGCCCTAGTTTTGTTGTTGTTGTTTTCTTTGTGTACTAGAGCATTCGAGAGGGTTTTCAACTTCATTCAGTGTGTGATTCTTAACCCTTTTTTATTAGCTTGCGGGAATAGCCCGAGATAAACCCTCCGTATTAGAATAGGTGTTAGTTGTCTTTTCAAATAAATTAATCACGAGTTTACTTAAGTCTGGATGTTCTTATTGTGTGGTTTAAGTGTTTCTGCGATGTACTTCTTGGGTTGTCGTTCACAAATACCATGTCTGCCCAGATCGCCACGCGATCACGCTCTCGTGCGTTTCGACCTATAATAAGTACATCCAAACCTCTTCGGCTTATGCGTTCGGCAGGTGAGTTGTCTGGGAAGTCATTTCGGTTATTGGGAACCCTGACAGCTCTTCTGACGTGCTCATACACCACTACTGTATTAAAATGGTGCCCCACAGGTGATGCCGATTTGGACATGGAAGCCATCAGCACCTGTCGTTTTCTTTTACGAGGATGTTAACACTATTTAAAGGCAAATTGACTAGACTGGGACGAATTCTAGAAGGTCGTACTGCTGTTCAATTAGCCGTGTGGCATTCTGGTGATATAAGACCACGAAGGTGAAGCGTAATTAGATTATTAAAATCAGTTTAGGAAGTTTCTTTGCTTACGCATCATCTTATGTAAATATAATGTCTTATTTTGCTTCTTGATGATGTTTTGTAAATGTAGAATCACTTAGTTACGCACTCCAGCAGTACTCGTGATGTTTATTAAAAGAATGCAAGCTGTCTGCCACAGTAATTTCCCTGTCATAGATGTAAGTTCTCTTCTTATGGCTATTTCCCTCGTTTTCTCCAATTGTTATTGTTATTATGGATGAGGCGACAATCAGTCGTGTTATGCAATACTAGATGGCTGGGGTTAATTGTAACCTTAACCAAATAAGGACTAATTTAGGCCAAGGGAGGCAGGAGGTTGGTGATGTAAGGAATGATTTAGGAGTAAACACTAACGCAGTAGGGGTTGCTAATGCAGCCGTTGTCGCTAATACTGCTACTTTAAACAATAATACTGCCGCTCTCAATGAAGTTAGAGGCAACTTGAAAATGTCAGGCCGACCTCAATAATGTCAGGGGTGACATGAACAATGTTACAGGAGGCCTTGAAAACGTTAGGGCCGATCTTGACAATGTAAGGGCAGACATGGAGGCTAACCGAGATGAAGTCAATGAGAATCTTACCGCAGTTTTAGCAGCTGTTAGGGTAGACGTACTACGACACCAACAGAATGCAAATAATAGGTTAGACGCTTTAACCGAGGATTTAAACCGTGCGAGAGGTGAGGTACAGACCAGACTAGCCGCATTAGATGAAACCAACAAAAATAGAGCCCAGGAGAATATGGAAGCAACCAAGACACGGATACAGGTGGATATGAGGGCCGATCTCGACCATACTAGAGAAGAGTTGGGAGGTCGCGTTACTCACGTCGATGGATACATTAATCAGGTTAGGAAGTTGTTACCGTGAACGCAGGACTGACACTCATGAGAGGTGCCGCACTCGCTGTTCACAGCAATGTTAAGGCTATTGGGACTGAAATAGCCAATTTAAGCAAGAGTTAGCCACGACCAGCAAGGGTGTTACTGATCTAATTGGTACTGTAGGTGAACTTCGGGAAAGGATAGATGTTAACAGGGAGGAGATTGGTGTTGACTTCACCCTTTTGAGAGGCGATCTTTGAGAACACAAGAGTATCGTGGAAGGAAAAGTTGCAAGAGTCAGAGACGAGGTGACAGAATTAAGAGGGGATGTTGCCGTCGTCATAGACGATGTATTTAAAGTCAGAGAGGATGTATCAGGAATTATGGAAGAAGTCGATGCGATACAGAAACTATTAGAGGAAATTGCTATTAATGAAAGATTACAACTCGGTTCCAAATTCAGACTTGCAAACAGAGAGATGGATAAATGTCTCCGAGGAATAATCGAAAGGGTAGTGTTGCAGGTGAATGAATTAGGCCATCAAACAGAAGAATTAGCCGCTCCAGTTTGGGATGAATTGGATAAGATGATACAAGATTCGATGAAATCAAAACCTAGAGATCCACCTAATCCATCAACAGCTGATGAGCAACCTACACTTCAACATGATATGACAGATGTGGCACAGCCATCTGGTCAGACGAATTCGCCGTCAGCAGTAAAACAGATACAATTTATGGATGTAAGAAAACCATGTAATCGACCGACTATACAACCATCAGCTCCACCTCAATTTCAAATGACACAAAATTACATGCAGACGCCGATTAAGCAGAACACGTACGCAGACACTGCGATGCCGAATAGTGCAACTGTACCATTAAATTACAATGCACCATCGTTCAGATCGACGTATTCGCAGAAAAGCCAGAACAACGTGATGATTATCAGGTCACGCGAGGAACAGCCAGCGAAATTCTCAGGGACTGGAAATGGAGTCACTCCCGTTGAATTTCTTGCTAATGATGAAAGTTATCTTCGAGACACCATGGTAACTCCAGAGAGGTAGCTACGTGTAATTGAACGTCTTTTGGAAGGGCAAGCAATTACTTGGTTTAGGGCCTTCCGCTACTCATTTGCGGGGTACCAAGACTTTAGAGACGCTCTCCTCAGAACATATTGGTCGAGCGACATACAGCATGGCATTCGTGCAGAGATGTATACGAAGCGTTACAGTTCGAATCTGCCCACTCGTTATGCCAACTACTTCGCCAGACAATTGGCAAAGCTACGGTGTCTTAAGCTGCCGTTGTCTGAAGAAGACCTAATCACCACCATCATTTGGCAGTATCCGGCTGATGTTGAGAGAGTTATGATCGCCGCTGGAGCCAAAACATTCTGGGAATGTGACCAGATACTGAGGAGGCTAGATTCCAGTACCGAACAGTACTCGTCACATAAACCGTCAAGAGGCGAGACACGCCCTGTGAACCTTACCACAGTCGACAAAGTTTGTCAGACGCCGAAGCCGACACCAGCCACTAGTCAACAGTATCAACGTGGGAATACTGATTCCAACCGTCGTTCCTGGGGTGGAACACCGTACTCCAGAAATGAACAACGCGGGAACCAGGGATACTGGAAAAGTATATTCAATCGTGGGAATAACGACAATCACCGGCCATAAAATGAGAACCGCCGAGGAAACCAAGACACACCTCGAGCTCAACAGTCCGGACAAGTCCAACGTGACTACAGGTATAGTGAGGGATACCGCAGGGATCCCGACCCCCGATATCAACACGATAGAGATTGGCGTGGACGTGCACGGGGGAGTCGGGGGTACATCCGACAGCTCCGGGAAACCAAGGAAGAGGCAGACCAAAGCTAGACGCCGCGGGATGCACGAGACGTTCCAGAGGAGGTGTCCGACCATGAGCAACCCGGCACGTACACAGAAAAAAAAGTCAAAATCACGTTAGAGCCTGACGTGAATGGTACCAGAGTAACTGCCAGTATTCTATTCTGGGAACCAGTGCAGGAGGACTTACTCGACCAATGATGAACCACGACCAATTTTGAAAACATACGATTGCCAAAGATATTGGCAAAGATAAATGAATGTTCAGTAACGATTCTCATTGATACTGGTGCTATGATCAGTGTTATCTCATCCAACTTCTACACTACGCTGAAAGCACGATCAGATGTAACAGAATTACCCGTTTCCACTATGAGAGTAAGAGGAATTATTCCAGACCGCACCGTTAAGTGCAAAGTTCAGGTCCTATGCACTTTAACCATATCGAGCCACATGTACTTGCACCAATCCCTTGTACTCAAAGACCTCAGATACAAGGCCATGCTCGGCGCAGGCTTCATGCAACAGCATGACGGTATAGTAGGCATGTGTCGTAACACTGTGGAGTTTTCTCCAAACGAACCCATAACCATGAATATTCTGGAGGATGAACCAGAATTAAATCCCGAAGTCGACGAGATTGATGATTGGAATACTAAGCGGGATCAACAGGAACTTGAAGCACCTTTGGAAGAGCAACCATTGTCTGATTTAACAAAAGGGAAACTGGATGCACTGCTTACGGAATATGAGGATATTTGAGAAGCTTATTTCCAAAAGATACCAAATCCAAACAAATCAAAATTGAGATTATGATGGAAAACGTACGTTGGTAGGAAGCTCCATCAAATGAAAGAAAAATAAATTGCCAAAATGACCTAAATCCATAACAAACAGGGCATTGAAAATCTCGTTTGATGCCAATAAGTTCCAAATCCTGTGGCCTGAATGTGCCAATACGTACCGTATCCATGCAGCCAATGAGAGCCATTTCTTTTAGTACTGGATAATATTTTCCATTGTGCAGTTCACAAGTTATTTACCATATCCATGTTCTGTAGACACAAACTACAATCATAATTCCAAAAGTTCAGCACTGGTAAGTTACTTTGCATAAATTTCACTGTTTTGTTCAATTTTATTTAATATTATTTAAATAATCTATGCCTTCACTGTAAATACCTTAATTTAATTATTGCATAACTAAATACAATCAGTTTTTTCGAAGATTCTGATGACTGCAGTGAAATTTATGTATTTCCGTTGCAAGTATTTAGAGTTTCAGTGCCAAAAAGTACCAAATCCATAATTTTCTTTGAATATTTCCAAAAATGCAAAGGCCTAAACAGAAATACTTGGTATAACAATGCATTTATTCTATCTGAACATAATAAAAGTGCTCAAATGGATTTTCAGTTGAAATTTTAACCTTTGAGCGTTTTTCCTCTCTCCTGTAAAATATTACTTTTTGGATTTGGTACCTTTTGGAAATAAGCTTCTCATTTTTGGAACATCGCCAGGAGAGATACCCAAATTTGAGTATGACTTGGTATTGTTGGACGAGTCACCGTTCCAGAGGAAAATATACCGTATAGCGGAGAACACCGCGAGGAAGTTACGAAGAAACTTAAGGAGATGGAAGCCGCTGGGACTATTAAGAAAGCGCCGACTTCCTATTTAAACCCGTTAACACCTGTTTTCAAGGTGGACGGAAATTTAAGATTTTGCTTGGATGCCTGGGCCTTAATGTACGCTTGGCGCCTGAGCATGACCGACCGCCGAAAATTAGGGATATTCTTCGAAAATTTAAGGGGAAACTATATCTGACATCCCTAGATTTGGTTCAGTCGTACTACCACATTCGACTCTCCAATCACACACAGAAATATACTGGATTCTTATATGACCAAACCACCTACGTGTTCAGGAAATTACCATTCGGAGTGAAGAATGCAGGAGCTGCATTGATCCGCACTTTTGATGCTAAACTGACTCCCGAGATAAAGGAGAAAGTCGTTTGTTATGTAGATGACATTATCGTCGCATCGGAAACCGAGGAGGAACACCTGACTATTCTTCGACTTGTTTTCAAAAATTTCCGGCAGGCAAACTTTAAAGTCAAATTTGACAAATGCCGTTTCTTCCAGACAGAAATTAAATTTGTGAATCATATTATCAGCGGTAAAGGATACCGACCCAATCCTGGGAAAATCCAGGCTATAGCAGCATTTCCAACACCTACCCGTGTAAAAAACGTGAGACAATTTCTTGGGATTCTACAGTTTTTTGCCGCTCACTGTCCCAAATATTCAGAGACTGTTGCTCCACTGCAGGGCTTATTGAAGAAGAATTGTTGATGGACTTGGAGTGAGGCGTGCAATGAAGAATTAATTAAGGCTAAGAAGATGTTATCAGAATCAATTACGTTGGAATACCCAGACTATTCCAGAAACTTCATCCTTGAAACGGATGCATCTTCTGTTGGCATAGGTGCCATTTTGCTGCAAGAAGATGAGCAGAAAAATCGCCACTACATTGCTTTTCTAAGCAGATGATTAAGGCCGCATGCATCCCATTTCTTTACAACAGAAATTGAGGCTCATGCCATCGTTTATGCGTTGGAGTACTGGCGCAAACTTATATGGGGACATAAAATCGTGGTGAGGACTGACCATCACGCTTTGACTTTCATCACGCGATTAAGACTGGAAAGCGACAGGATAACCCGATGGGCGTTATTTCTCCAGCTGTTTGATTTAGAAATCGAACATCGCCCTGGCAAAGAGAATGTGTTGGCCGACATTCTCAGCCGTAACCCTGAAGCTTCAATCAATGCCATTGACATCAAGGGAGGAAGCGAGGAACACCTTCGCAGATTGCGTCATCTTCCAGATGGTCAGAGACGAGAGGGGGAACTGCGACGGACCATACAATTTCTTGAAAACCGGATGGATGCCCAGGACCCCGACTATGCTCCAACAGCCGCTATTACTGACGGTTACTTGATCTACCGTCGTACTCGGCATATGTTAGTGGATCCTGACCAAACACAACTCCGAGCTGTTATCCCTAGGAGGTACGAGGACACTGTCATCCTCATGGTTCACTTGTCCATTGGCCATGGAGGCATTGATAAATCCCTTACAACCATCCGAGAGTCATTCACTTGGTAAGGGATGAGTACACCTGTAAGGATATGGAATCCCATCATTGTTTCACCGCCGAGTATTCAACCATCACATGCCAGCAGGATCTTAGCTGCAAGGAACAGACAGGATAGGCAAGCCGCCAAACTCTACTTCTTATTTGTAAAAGTCTCAGAACTTACCACATCGTCATGCAGCTTAAAACAAACATTGTGATGTTTATAATTTAATTTTGGTAGAGGTAATTTACGCTGCAAATATGCGGGGAGGAAGTCGATAGACTCTCAACGACTCGAGTATACGCTTAGAGGCAGCAGGGGGAAGCTATGCTCGACACAACCACGTTTAGAACCGTCCAGGTTGGACGCGTTGTCAAGTCCGTCTATAAGACAAAGAACACAAGTCCACCCTCAGGGCGAAGTGAAGTATAATTATAATCTGCAATTTTTTGTGAAGTATTATTTAGCACCGTAGTGTGCAGTGCTACACAACCTGGTCTAGAGCCGTATATTTAGGACGTGTTGTCAAGTCCGTCTGTTACGACGAAGAGTATAAGTCCACCCACGAGGTGATGTGAAATCTGATGTCATCGAGTATTATTTATCACCGTGTAGTGTGCAGTGAAGTGATATTACCAGTATTGGTCATTTTGTAACGACCATTGGTGAATTTAATAAAACAGTGGAATATTTTTCAACATTTTTAGACCACGTGGGAACACCACATTTTTACCACGAGGGTCAGTGAAAAGTGAAGTCCACGAGGGATACAAAATATCTAATTGTTAATCAACGTTTATCGTGTGCGAGGAAGCACGCCACTGTTACGATTTACATTGCCGCTCAAAGCGCAACCATTTTCAACGCCGGATTGCGACGATACAAAGTGATACTTGCCAATAGTAGATTCTGTGAAAATGAGACCAGATGTGTCTTATAAAATCAGTGCACGCGGACAGTGAAGGCCATTTTTGTATCAAAGTCTGCTACAATATAGTGTAGAGCCAGTGAAATATTTTTGATACTTGCCACAACGCTCATACTAAACTCTGTGCATATTCACGTGTGGAATTTATTGCTGAAAATGGGCGATCACGATAATCACATGTGCAACGCCATTCTACTAGAGTTACTCATGTTTGATATGGAGTAAGTGCTCATGATGTGAGGGGAATATTCGAAGAGGAGACTTCATCATGCCAGAGGGACCTTTCAACCACGCGGACATGGAGGCGAGACGCACCTCAACCCGAAGACCGACCACAGGGAGGAGATGCTGAACGCGAGACGAACGCGAGGACGAAGTAGAAGACTGAACCGGTAGAGGCTTGATCTGAGAAGCCTGGTTTTGGAATCACCATGTGAACCGTCAAGATCTATATTACCCCTCAATTCTGATGAGAGTGAGGTGAGGCGATAGAACTATGAGTCTGTATCTCTTTCGTGTACGGGTTTTGCTGTGGTGGATTGATTTATTCTAGTTAACCGAACTCCTTGATGACCAGCCTAGGTAAGGTTTTTCTAGATAGCACTCATCTTTGTTATCCTTTTCAGTGTGAGTTAGTCAACGTTTGGTGAAATCTGTTGAATGTCTGTAGGACGGGATGTCCTTACAACTTGCTACACACGACCTTGAGTCTTTTGATCTATTTTTGGTCAATCCTTAGCATGGGTTAAATACAGGAAGGATGGACAGCCATTCTTTGATTAATTTTCGCAGTGACCCCTCTAAATAAATTTCTAGTTACACCACTGCTCGTTTAAGATGGTCTTATCGTTTGATGATCGACAGATATCATCACATTTATATAACTTTTGTTACAACAGTCAATGTGAAGCTTAGAAGCCACATTTGTTCTGGAGAACGTACATACAGGGATTCTAGTTAAATATGCTAGTAGAGCATCGAACCCTAGTACTCATTGTATCGTTTTGTACATCTCTGCAGATGTGAGATTGTCATCAATATTTTCTATTCATTTGTGCCAAGTGTACAACAAATGAAATTTTGTCTTAAGGAATGTAAATAGTCGAGTGGCATGTCTTTGTCAACCAAAGCACTCCTAGAGAGTGGAATATCAGTGAGTAAGTACTATTTGGAACTTTATACATGAACTACATGTATACACCGTATTTCTACGTGCTACAACTACTGTGAGAAATTATTTGTTGTTATATGCTAATGTTTGTACCAGCACGACTCACTTCAGGACTTTAAGTGATTTGCTGCCTGAATAATGTGTTTACGAGTTAACAGACGCAACGGTAGAGCTAACGTGTTGTGAATCGCCAGTGAGAACAGGTTTCTGTTACCCAGGAAGCGCTACGCTATATTGTAAGGCTTACTATGAGATACTTTTTGACAGATGCCAATGAATCGTATTTTTACCGTTGGAGAATTGTATCAATCTGTATGTCAAGACCATGTTGTGGAAATCACATGTTTTTGCTTACGTCATGAGGAAGAGCCTGTTACAAGTTTTGATCGCTGTTGGGAAGCGACATCATTCAGACACTATTTCTAAGAGTGTATTTTTATAGGAAGCTAGATTTTGTCTATTATTATTGGTTATGTTGACACCCTGTTTGAGGCTATTGATTTTATATTTTGAGTGCATGGAGTGCACTGTTGTACGGAGTTAAATCTGGGACCATATTTTCCGGGATTAGCCCGAGACTGTTTTCAGAAGAGCTGTGCGCCTCTGACAGTTATTGTTGTGTCCGAGTTTTGTAAACTCGTGTTATTGTTGCCGACTAAAAAGTCGATGTTTTGCAAGTGATTGATCTTACGGAAGACTTCACTTTGTGCAGCCTAGGTGTCATGGATCATCAGTCAATCGTGATAAACCTCGATAAATCTTAATCTACACTCCTCATAATTATTATAAACAATTGCTAATGAATTAATTACTTTGAACCTAAACTTGATTTGCCAATGTTGTGCCAGCTGACTGATACCATGAGCTGTTTCCATTTCCATCCGGAAATGACATTAGACAGAGTACACTATTTTGAGACGACGGAGCAGCGTACTAACCAGTAGTTTACACCTGGTGGCGCGCGAGGCTCATGCGACCTAAGTCTTGGTTTTCACTACGCAGTTGCCACCATAAAGTACACATTATTAGATGACCTTTGGATACAAAGAGTATTCCAAATGAGCAGGCAGGGTTCAATAAGATATTAAGTGAAAGCTGTGTTTTATTTATTCAAGTGTAAATAATATGTAATCCTCATGTACCTGTAGTGTTGATGAACACTGTAGTTTAAGGAGTACATCTAATGTGTTTTTTGTGCTGTTTTTTACTGTCGACTTGAGTCTCTATGAACTGCGTGTTAACAACCACTCTCATTTCAGTGTCTGCGTCTCGTTCGTTTGCCGGCTTTGACATCTTGCCAGTATCTCTTGAGCCCATCTATCAGCTTGTTCTTCCGCTCCTCTGTCTAAGGGCCTCTTCCTCTTCTGGGTTCCGCCTCCACCTTAAAACCCTGATAGCTTTCCACCATCCTTCTGAAACTATTCCTGTCTTTGATTTTATCCTTCGTAATGCCCACCTGTCTCATATCTTTCTCACACTCTTGGAACCATTTCAACTTGGAGATCTTCGGTTTAAGAAAATTCCACATTTTCTTTGTGAGCCGGTCATTATTCATACGGAAGATGTGTCCATAAAACAGCCATCTTCGTTTTTTATTGCTGTTGTTATCGGTTCCATATTTCTGTATACTTCTTTATTTGATACCAGTCGAACCTGTCCGTCAACCCATCTGTTGCCCAAGATCATCGGTAGTAGTCTGCGTTCTCTTTTAAGTAGCTGATTGACTTGTCCTGTCCGATTCATACTCAGGGTCTCCGAAGCATATAAACCTTCTGGTTTGACAACAGTGCTGTAGTGCCTTAGTTTGGCTCATATGCTTAGCATCTTCTTATTGTAGATGTTTTAGTCAGTTTAAACGCTCGCTCTAGTTTCAGGATGCGGATATTGGTCGCTTCTTGTTCTAGCCCATGGATTACTTCACCAAGGTATTTAAACTTCTTTACTCTTCGAATCTTTCCATGGTCTGTGAACAACCATTCTGGACATTCACGGATGTTAGTCATATATTTCGTTTTCTGAAATGAAATTTGTAGTCCTACTTTCTCTGCTGTTTCTTTCAGATGGTTTATCTTCCTGATTGCCGAACTAGTGTTGTTCGCAAATATGGCTACGTCTTCTGCGAATGCCAGACAGTCAACATACACTCCTTTGTGTTTGGGGCCTAATCGAAACTGATCTTCATTTCCTTCTTCGTTGTTCAGTGATTTTCTCCATTCTCGAATTACTTTGTCTAAGATACAATTGAAAAGAAGTGGAGAAAGTCCATCTCCTTGTCTGACCCCAGTTTTTATCTCGAAGGGCTCTGAGATTTTATTCTTGAATTTTACCTTAGATATTGTGTTGGTGAGAGTCTGTTTAATCAAATTTATGGATGAATCATCCACCCCAAACTCTTCTAGAGCATTCAATAATGACTCTCGATCAATCGAATCGTATGCTTTTTTGAAATCCACGAATACGACCACATAGTCAAACCCCCCAGTTTTCTTGTATCATCTGATGTTCTTCAGATTGAAAATTTGTTCTGGGCAGGATCGGCCCTTACGGAAACCAGCCTGGTATTCGCCAATCTGTTGATCAAGATGAGCTTCGATTCTTTTAAGGAGTACTTTAGAATGAATCTTGTAAGGAACAGGAACTATCAATATACCTCTGTAATTGTCGACGTTCTTTTTGTCTCCTTTTTTTGTGGAGAGGATGGATTAGTGCTGATTGCCATTCAACTGGTATAGTACCCGTTCTCCAAACCTCCTGGAAGAGGCAGACTAATATGTCAAGAGTATCCTCATTCGCCAGCTTCAGTAGTTCCGCCACAATGGAATCTTCCCCAGCTGCTTTATTATCTTTCAGACTGTCTATGATCAGCTTAATTTTCGTCTTACAAGGTGACTGAGAATTGGGCAGACCTTGAATGGGAAGGGAGTTGGATAGTTTTAGCAATGACTCATCATAGTTGAGCAACTTGTTGAAATACTGAGCCAAAATGTCGCAATTTTCCCTGTCGTTCATACCGAGCTTTCCTGCATCATCTCTAAAGCACAGACTAAGGGCTTGATAACCTTTCAGATTATATTTAAAGGTTTGATAAAATTCCCTAACGTTGTTCTTCCGGAAATTCTGATCGATCTGTTCCATCCGTTGTTTCTCATACGATCGCTTTGCATATCGGAACACTCGGGCTGCAACTTTCCTCGCATCACGGAATGCATCAAAATCTTGCTGACCCTTGGTCTAATTCCATTTTCTCCATGCATCTGTTCTCTGAGCATGTGCATTATCACAGGTTTCGTTCCACCACCGATGTTTTCGTTTAGGAGCTGCCAGAATTGTGGCGGTAACTGCCTGCTGGATCTTAAAAGCGATGTTAGTCTAATTCTTACTCAAAAGTCAAGTTCTGATGATACTGCTCCTTAACTTCCTGACTGATTTTAAGTTTCGACACATCAAATCTCCGAGTTCTATTTCCAGTATTCGGAGTCTTCCTAAGAGGAATGAAATTCATCTTTACCCTAGAAAGGTAGTGATCAGAGCCAAACCTTGAACCCCTCTGAGCTTTTACGTTCATAATCTCTTGTATTTCTCTTATAGAGATTGCAAGAGGGTTAATCTGTTACTCACCATTCAAGTTACACGGCGAGCGCCAAGTCTTCTGTTTGCTTGCTTTATGTTTATAGAACGTCGACATTACCTGAAGATCAAATGTCCGACACAATTCAACAAGTCTTATTCCATTTTTGTTAGTCATCTTGTGAGCAGGATATCTTCCTAGTGTTGATCTGAATTGTGCTTCCGTTCCCAATTGGGCGTTAAATTCACCCAGTAATATATTGATGTTCATGTTAGGTATTATCTCAATTGTTTCTACAAGAAGGTCCCAAAAATGGTCTAGTTTCTCAGGAATGCGCCTATTGTCCTCATTGATAGGTGCATGGACATTGATCAGAGTGCACCCATCGTTTCCACAGCGAAGAGTGAGAAGAGACAATCGCTATGAAAGACTAGAGAAATTCACTACCGAATTCGTAACCTTCTTACATATTGCAAAAGCCGTTCCAAACATCGCCAAATTCTTGCCTGTCTTCACTGCTCTCATACATTTATAGATCCTATATCCTATATGTCCATTGTATCTTCGTCCTGGTATCGTGTTTCTGGCAAAGCCAAGACCGATATGTTGTGGTCATCCATCATCTTTGTCAGTTCTTTGTGCTTACCAACCTTGAGTAATGAGTTTACGTTCAGCGTCCCAAAGTAGTATTTCTGTTTGGTTTTAAGTTTTCTGTGTCCATTGTTAGGCTCCTTTCCTAAGCATATAGGTGCAGGCTCCCCTGAATCCGAAGGCCTGCTTGCGTTCCTAGGAGCGGTGGATTCCTGTGAACAGTTACCACCTGGGGTAGTGTCTTCATTCCGACAACTTTCCATGATGCTTGGTTGTTAATTAAAAAGCGGGTCGGATCACTCCTTCCCAGCAAGAGAACCGAGGTTGTAAGCTTAGTAATAGGCCGCTCCTCTGGAGTACAGACGCCTTTTGCAGCCGCTTCACTGAAGAACAGACGCTGCGCTCAGAAGATGGTTCCTCCGCTTTATCCACCGTTGGAACATAACTGTCCTCATCCGCTTTCAGAAACCGTTGACCATTTTCACCGTAACCCTGGTTGGGACCCTTACTAGGTATTACCAGCCGGGCCAGCTGGACCAAGTTTTTTTAAGAGGTGTTACTCTATCACTCGCCCTTAGTCCAGACTTGTGACAGGCAGAGCCTGGCTTCCCAAACACTGGGCCCAGGTTGTGCTGGTTATAATGTAGCTCTTTCTGTAATGTTTGTTATTACGGACGTCATTCGCCGTAAATGCTTGTAATAATGTCAGGACTTAGCTAGATTCAGTAAATGTAAATGTAAATCGGGAGTGGTACCACCATAACTTTCACTTGCTTGTTGCTTTGTTAACTTAGTTTCTGCTTTTCATGGTAACCCATTTCATCAGTGTAGGGTCTATTTTTCCGTTCCACTACCCTAGTTTTGTTGTTGTTGTTTTCTTTGTGTATTAGAGCTTCCGAGAGTATTTTCAAGTACATTAAGTGTATGATTCTTAACCCTTTTTTTATTAGCTTGCAGGAATAGCCCGAGACAAACCCTCCGTATTAGAATAGGTGTTTGTTGTCTTTTTAAATACATTAATCACGAGTTTACTTAAGTCTGGATATTCTTATTGTTTCTTATTGTGTGGTTTAAGTGTTTCTGCGATGTACTTCTTGGGTTGTCTTTGACAAATACCATGTCTGTTCAGATCCCCCCGTGATCACGCTTCTCGTGCGTTTCGAACTATAAGAAGTACATCCAATCCTCTTCGGCTTATGCATTCGGTAAGTGAGTTGTCTGGGAATTCATTTTGGTTAGTGGCAAACCTGACAGCTCTTCTGACGGGCTCAGTACAGAAATTCAAATTAAGCACAAAGAATACGCAATGTCCACGTACAAGTCTGTTGTACTGCGTAAAATTGACTACGTATGTCGAAGAATGCGTATCACACTAGCCTTTACTAACACTTGAAATAATATAAAGTCTTCTGCTCTCGCTATTCTGTCGTAATTCACTTCGCTGAAATAATACAAGTTCAAAAACTGTGGACACGACTCTAACGAAAATTTTTACGAGTCAACTCAACATTTCATACGTTTGTTCGACTACGCTGAAAGTATATTTCATGACACAATTCCGCTCGAAGTATTGTAGCGCGCTCCGCACGACTTGAAGAGCTTGTGTCTGTCCAGATTATATTCAGATCTGCTTTTCCACCCAGCTGCAAGTCGAGTGTCACATGTCTCGATGACGTAATATAACCTGGACCGTAGTTCTCGCCGCCGCTCCGCGCATCACGAGATATTTCTATTGTCAATTGTCCATCTCCCCCAGCTGTTTAAGACAAAACACAATCGTCCTTATATTACGATCTCCGCGGCTCTGTGGGCTGTCTCAATAAATACGTAAATCTCACGTAAAAATACTGTCACAGTACCTAGATCATAAATGGTTAACACACATTATGACCCTATTTTAATGTGGATATTAAAATATTTAATATATTAATGATGCACTATTTTATAATTCTCACGAAATTCTTACTGGGGAAGTGCACATATGACTTCAGTTGTCATAGGCCTAAAAATTAAGTACAATACATTTCTGATGCCTACAGCCCTTGCACTTTACTGTAGTGTAAAATAGAACTTAGGGTAGGAAGTCACAGTAGGCTATACGTGTGAGGCATGTGTCACAGTAAGAATTCCCGCGGTTATTCTTTTATAACAATGCACATTTAATGTATGTATAACGTTTTAGAGGATATTGCCACAATATGTTGCAAAAGAATCAACCAACCAAGTTCTATTGATTTTACCGTACGGTAATAAGATACTTTTGGGGAATTGGATTTCAAAATAAATGAAGGAGATTCGTTCTTTACGGAACACCTTAATATTTATAGAATATCATACAAAATTCCCTTCAAGCTTTTCCTACTTATACAGCCCTTCAAAAGTATAGCTATTTGACACTGATGGTATGATTGTGTGATCTGAAGTAAACTGACTTATCTCGACGAAGTTGCTTTCCGTAATCTCCCTCCCCTCTAGTCCTTCAAAATCCTGTGTGAAGCTAGAAGTGACCAAATTTACACCTTACATTCAACAGTTAGCAAGGAAGATACAAGAGCAAAGACGATACATTTTAGTTCTTGTTTGAGGAATGGAACGGAGTAAACTCAGTCTCGTGAGGAGGCTGAGATGAGGAGGATTCCCACCTCAGCCATCCTAGAAGAGACTTTCCGTGGACTTCCCACTTCTACTCCAGGTAAATGCTGGGATGGTTCCTAACTTAAGGCCACAGTCACCTCCTTCCTAATCCTAGCCTCAATTTACAACAACAACAACAACAACAACAACTAAATTCACTTGTTTTGGAGGATGATATATTTTATTCTTCTAACTGACTAAACGAAAGTGTAATTACTCCATGACAATCTTATAAGTTAATGTAATAACAAAACGTGTTTCACAATTATTTTACACATATGTACTTCTTTAAAATTATATTAAAGATTCGAATGAATGTCGGTGCTTATTTTAGGGGCTGCGATATCGTGGTTATATAGCCCCGTGTGTGGTGTATGCGGGTGTGTGCGGAATTTGTAGCCTATAACATTGTGATGGCTGTATTAGTGTGTGTATTTGTAAACTGGGGATAGGTTTGGTCTTACATAAGGAACCATCTCAGAATTTCCCTGGAGTAGCAGTGGGGGAAACCACGGAAAACCACGCGTAGGATGCCTAAGGGGGCAATTGAACTCTCCTCTTCTCAATTTCGCCTCACGAGATTGGGTGTACGACATTCCACCCTCACACCGGAATTTTTTTTTTTTGACAGATCCCGGAATCGAACCCGAAGCTCCGGGGCGATATGTAAGAACGCTGGACTCTACACCACAATGTGGTCTTATCAACAAATAATATAATGGTATATTAATAGTAAACAGTTATTTAATGTACGTTTATTTATTTACGTACGCGTTGTATATTTCGATGTTTATTCAACTGGTTGGAGTAATGTTGACACAAGGTACAAGGGTTTACCTCACAGAGCATGTGATGGCCGACGCAGAATGTTTGTTTTTTAAATTGTTTCTTTATGACTTTATTCCCGTAATTCAATGGCTTTAATTCAACAATCCAAGTTCGTGGAACATATTTTTAGTATACAATATATCTTTGCTACGTGTAAAGTCAACGTATGTGATTTAGAGTTACGTAATGAGACTCCTGGGTTCGATTTCTGGTTCTGTACTGAGCCCGCCTGAGCTCATTGCTCGGTGATATTTATTCGAATGTTAATGTACATGCCATGCTGCATAACCGAACGCACCCTGGAACCAGCACATGGCTTGTCACGAGAAAGGTTGTTGTCTTGACTTTGGACATTCATCCTAACGATTTTTCTGAGCAACTATTATTCCACTTTTCGATTTTAAAATTCTCAGAACTTACCACATCGTCATGCAGTATTAATTAAACACTGTGATGTTTAGGATGTTATTTTTGGTAAGGGTGATTTACGCCGCAGATAAGCGGAGAGGAAGTCAATAGACTCTCAATGACTCGAGTATACGCTTGGACTCAGCAGGCGAAGCGAGCCGCTACACAACCGTGTTTGGAGTCGTCCATACTGGACGTGTTGTCAAGTCAGTCCGTTGAGACGAACAATACAAGTCCACCCACGAGGTGAAGTAAAGTAAAATTATAATCTACAATTGTAAAGTATTATTAAGCATCGTGTAGTGTGCAGTGCTACACAACCGAGATTGGAGTCGTCCTTACTGGACGTGTTGTTAAGTCCGTCCATCGAGACGAGGAATTAGTCCACCCACGAGTTGATGTGAATTGTAATCTGAAGGCATCGAATATAATTACGCACCGTGTAGTGTGCAGTGAAGTGAAATCAACGATATTGGTCATATTGTAAAGACCATTTGTGAAATTTGTAAAACAGTGAAATATTTTTGACATTTTAGACCGCGTGGAAACACTACATTTCTACCACGAGGGTCAGTGATAATCAAAGTCCACGAGGGACACGAAATATCAGACAATATTTGTCAAACAACCCTTAACGTGGACGAGAAATACGCCACTGTTAAAAGTAACATTGCCGCTTGTTGCGCGAGCATTTTTCGACGTCGGATTGCGATGATACAAAGTGATTCTTGCCAGTATTAGACACTGTGAGATGACACCAAGCGTGTCTTGTAAAATCAGTGAATGCAGACAGTGAAGGCCATTTTTGCATTTAAGTCTGCTACATTACTGTGTAAAGCCTGTGAAAGAATTCACATAATTGCTTCGACGCTAATACTAAATTCTGTGCTAACACACGTGTGGAAATTATTATTGAAAATGTGCAATCACAATTATAACCACATGTGCAACTACAATCTACTAGAGTTTCCCATGAGTGATATGGAGTAGACACTCATGATGTGAAGCAGATGTTGGAAGAGGAGACTTCATCATGCCAGAGGGACCATTCAACCATGCGGGACATGGATATGTGATGCCCATCAACACGAAGACGGACCGCATGGAGGAGATACTGAACGAGAGATGAACGCGAGGACGCAGTAGAAGCCTGGACCAGGAAAGGCTTGATCCGAGAAGCCTACCTTTGGAGTCACAATGTGAACCGTCCAGATGCTTATTACCCCTCAGTTCGTGTGAGAATGAGGCGAGGCGATAGTACTGTGAGTCTGTATCTCTTTCTTGTACGGGTCTTTGCTGTGGTAGATTAATGTAGATTATTTAACCGAACTCCTTGATAACCAGCCTAGGTAGGATATTTTTAGACAGCACTCATCTTTTGTTATTCTTTTCAGTGAGAGGTAGACACCGGTTGGTGCAATCTGTTGACTTTCAGTAGAACGTGATGTTCTTACTGCTTGCTAGACACGACCATGGCTTTGAGCTATTTTTGGTCAACTCTTAGCATGGGTTAATCGCAGGAAGGATGGACAGCCATTCCTTATTTAATTTTTGGCCGTGACCCCTCTCAGTAAATTTTTAGTCACGCCACTGCTCTTTTAAGATGGTCGTATCGTTGGATGATCGACAGATATCATCAAAGTTAGGTGTTATTTTTGTTACAACATTTTATGTGAAGCTGTAAAGCCACATTTGTTCTGTGGATAGAACGTACAGGGATTCTAGTTAACTATGATAACATGGCATCGAACCCTGGTACCTCATGTATCATTTTGTACATCTCAGCAGAAGTGAGATTGTCGTCGATATTTTCCTTTTATTTGTGTCAAGTGTGGAACGCAGGAAGTTTTGTCTTAAGGAATGTAAGTAGCCGAGTGGCATGTCTTTATCGACCAAAGCACTCCAAGTGAGTGGAATATCTATTTGTTATTACTATTTGGAATGTCATACATGACATATTATCGTACGTCGTACTTTTACGTGGTACAACTACTGTTTGTTATTATCTGTTTAGGTTGTATCAGCACAATTCACATCAGGACTTTATTAAGTGAATTGCTGCCTGCATAGTGTGATTACAAGCTGCCTGACGCAGCAGGAGAGCTGGCATGTTGCAAAACACCAGTAAGAACAGGTTTTTGTTACCCATAAAGCACCACGCTGTATTGTAAGTCTTACTTTGAGCTATTTTAGACAGATGCTTCAGCATCGTAATATTACCGTTTGAGATTGTATCATTCTCTAGGTGATGGCCAGTGGCCATGTTGTGGAAATCACATGTTTTGCTTACGTCATGATAGACGAAGCCATTAAAAGTTTTGATCGCCGTTGAGGAGCGATATCATTTAGACACTATTTCTAAGAGTGTATTTTTATATGAAGCTAGATTTTATCTGTTGTTATTGGCTATGCTGATACCCTGTTTAAAGGCTATTGATGTTATATTTGTGTGCCTGTAGAGCACTGACGTACAGATTTAGATCTGCGACTACGAATTTTCCGTGAATAGCACAAGACTGAATCAGAAGAGCTGTGCAGCGTACCAACCAGTAGTTCAGACCTGGTGGCGCGCGAGGCTCATGTGACCTAAGTCGTGGTTTTTACCACGCAGTTGCCAACTTAATGAACACATTGTCAGATGACTTTTGGATACAAAGAGTATTCCAGAATGTGCAGGCAGGGTTTATTAAGATATTGAGAGAATGCTGTGTTTTATTTATTCATGTGTAAATACTATGTTATCCTCATGTACCTGTAGTGTTGATGAACACATTCTAGTCTTAGGAGTTAATCTAAAGTTTTTTTGGTGCTGGTTATCATGTAGCTTTTGATATAATGTTTGTGATTACGGACGTCATTCTCCGTAAATGGTTGTTATACCGTCAGGACTTAGCTAAGTTCAGTAAATGTAATTGTAAAACGGGAGTGGTAACACCATAACTTTCACTTGTTTGTTGCTTTGTTAAATTTAGTTTCTGCTTTTTTAGTAACCCATTTCTGATAGTGTAGGGTTTACTTTTCCGTGCCACTACCCAAGCATTGTTGTTGTTGTTTTCATTTGTGTGTTAGATCTTTCGAGAGGGTTTTCAACTTCATTCAGTGTAGGAGTTTTGACCCTTTTTTATTATTATTATCATTAGCTTGCGGATTATCCAAGACAAACCCTCCGGACTAGGATAGGTGTTTGTTGTCTTTTATATAAATTAATCACAAGCTTACTTAAGTCTGGATGACTTATTCCGTAGTTTAAGTGTTTCAGTGATGTACTCCTTGGGTTGTCTATGACAAACACCATGTCTACCCAGATCCCCCCGTGATCACGCTACTCGTGCGTGGACCTATAAGAAGTGCATCCAATCCCCTTCGGCTTATGTGTTCGACAGGTGAGTTGTCTGGGAAGTCATTTCAGTTAGTGGCAACTCTGACAGCTCCTCTGACGGCTCAGTACTGAGGCTGGATCGAAATGCACTGAGCCTCATGAGGGTTACTGACGAGAGATGCGTATGATGTCACCTTAGTCATCCTAAAAGCGATCTTTGTGATTTCTCTCTTCGAACGCCAAGGCCGCCTTTTTCCAAATTCAAATTTCGATAGCTTGTACTCACCCTACTAAACACCCACAATTAGACGGACTGCTACTTGACTCGCACCCAGTGCATAGAGCTGATGATCATTATATCTCCCAAAGTTGGCCGATTCGAGCTAAGGACACTCGGCAGTGACAGGAAACGGCTGCATACTAGGGAAGATCCTCTTAATAGATCAGTGATCAAATAATAGATGAATCGAAGCAGGAAAATCGATTAATTGATACAAATATATTTAATCCATTTTGTGTTTAGTTGATATATTGAGCGGTCGTTTAATCGATTACCCAAATAATTGATTAATTGTTTTGTTGTGTAATTGATGTACTTCGCTCCATTCACTATGCTATCACAAAAGCAAGTCAGCTATTTAATTAATTGAAATGCATTATCAAATAATGTACCTTCTTTGTAAAACTAACTGGCTGCATGGCTCAGCGGTAATGTTCTCCCTGCTGTTACCAAGGTTTCAGGATCAAATCTGGGCGCAGTCAGTTGGCATGTGAGGGTGAGTAAATGCGAGGGAGCCGTCGCAGTATATTTACTGGCACATCAAAGGTCCCCTTCAGGGATAATGTCCGGCACCCCGGCGTCAGTAAAAGCTGCAGCAGTTTAAAGGGACGTAAAAGCAATAACATATTATCATACTTTGTAAAACTAGGCTAAAACGATGTAAAACAAAAATGTTCCTGTCCTAAATTGTAAACATTGAACACGATTTCTCTTTTCTTTAACCCTTCCCAATTTGATGGATGATTTTGGTTATTGTTAACATAAACAAGGAAGGACACATTGTATATATAGGCAAAAAGTAACTTTCATAGATGTCTATACATTATTCTGAATGTAAGCGCAAATGAACTTATGCGAAGACCTCTCATGCAAACTTATTTTCTTATTTCGAGTCCACTAATCGATTAATCGATTCTTCGGTTAGCCAATTAATAGCTTCTCCGGTTAGCCAATTAATCTATAATTCTAATTATTCGATTAATCTATTAATAGAACATCGCTTATTGCCAGGTGTTCTTCATTCCATTGCCTGTAAAAACTGACTGCCAATGTGCATAGCCGAGAGTCTATGGCAGGTAGCGTGACTCGGTACTTGGCGTTTGGATATCCAGTTTTGTGCCCTGCGTGGAAGATGGCATTTAACCCCAGAATTTCTCATACCCACTCATGTCAAATACCGAGATGGTGCCTAATATTATGCCGTAGGCCAACTTCCTCAATTCTAGACCCAAATTTACTACACTTACATACACCACTTCACTCACCAAAATATGACAAGATATCCTAATCATTACAGAAGCACACAAGTACACGAGGCCGATGAAGCAGATATTATGAGCCCTCAAATGAAATAATATCAAAAACAACAGCTAGTCTTACCCATGATTTAAAGTGGTGAGCATCCCTTTGGCTTTGCACTGTTAGTACGTAAAAGCTAATACCAGCAACAGTAGGTACTTTTTGCCTATCAAGGTACAATTGACTGGTTTAGAATATGTAGATCATTTCAAGTTTCGAATTTCCAGTAAAATCTTGGGAGAGCTGAAGGGAAATAAAATATAATAACGCCTATTACACACTGGAGCTAAATGGTATGTTGCTTTTCAGGAAAATTGTTGTTGTTTTTGTTTCATATGGGCTTGGCGACATTGTGGTCATGTAGCCCCGTGTACTTGGGAGTATGTGCACTCTATCCGATAACCCGTATCATTGTGATGGTTGTACTAGTGTGTGTGTATTTTTAACTGGGGCCAGAATTTGGTAGGAGATGGTCGTGGCCTTAAGTTACCAGGGGTACACGTGGGAGGCCACGTAAAACCACTTCTAGGATGGCTGAGATGGAGATCGAACCCACCTATTTTCAGTTCAGCCTCACGAGGCTGAGTAGACCCCATTCCAGCCAAGACTCAAACCCGGACCTAAGGGGTAAGAGCCTTGACCAGAAGCAACTATTTGCAAAACTATAAGATAATGAAAGTATAAAATCCTTGAAAACCTTCCCCGTCCGATTAAAACGCCATTCTATTAAAGTTAACAAAAGATAATTATACTCAACTCTCAGAGAAATTGAAGATTTATAGGTACAAAAAGAAGCAGATTCATGAGATGCTACAACTTCTCGCTCTTGTTCTATGAGCGTTTGGCATTCGAAATATAATAATAAGTGTGTGAGAAAAATCACTTCGTGGTGGTAAAGTCCCGTCACTCGCTGCACCAGGTTGGCAGCGTTCAAGCAGAATCGAGTGCGCTGTCACTGTGCTATCTTTATCACGAAAATGCTGACCATTCTGTTGATGGAAACTCTGTGTATATTCAATGTAATTTGACACATAGGCCTACTTACTCATTTTCATCAGTGCTGTTTTGCAGAGTAATGTATTTCTCAATTACGGCACCGTGGGCTTCGATGCCGACCCGATACTCCGTGTGACAAGCTATCTCCAATGCGGAGAGTGTTCCTTAACGGACTGTACAAATTACTATTACGCGTCAAACAACACTCTATGAAAATATTTTACACTATCTTAACACAGTTTCCTCAATTAAATGTGAGAATAAATAAGACCAGTTCTTTTCAGGCGTATCTTAAATTCATGGTACAAGGAACACCATATTTTGTTGATACATGAACAGCATCGGTGATGGTGGTATGTCTTTCAACGGCTTTGGCTTTAGACGCACTGCACTCTTTAAGAGATCTTCTACAAGAGGATGTACCAATTTTACACCCTGGATTGAACCAAAAATCTTAGTTTTGAAGTGTGAGACGTAGCCCAACAATATATTATTACAGTTGGTTCCAATGAAGAAAGGTATCAGCCATTGGGATAGCAAGGACATGTTCCTTCTTGTTTGGTAGGATTGTATAATTGATGAAATGATGAGGTATTATATAGCACTGCGGTAAGTGAGGCACAAGTTCAGAGGCAAAATGTTACGTGAAAGGTAAAGAATTAGAAAATAATCAAATGAGATAATGGAAACTGGCACCATCACCGTAAAAATAAAATCACATGAATCGACCACGATTTGAATGGGAGGTAGCAATATCACTGAATGAGTACAATACTAGGAAAAGCCACGACCTTTCAACAGTACTGTTGAACAAGAACGTGACGTCAAAACTATGACACAAAGTCAGTAACATATCAGTGCTCATTCGTGGTTGATACTTGATGAAAATCACGTGGCTGCAAAATTAGTTGCGAAACCGGTACGTGATGAAGTACGACATGAAATACGACATGGTACTTCGAAGCCACTATTGCCCATGAAAGTCACAATACTGAGACTGTTTTTAATATTTTAATACAATATATTAGCATGTAACTTTTATGAAGAGCATTGCCGATAATGTGCACAGAATGGCAAGTAAAAATTTAAGGTCACTTGACTGAGGTTCAAGCCTACATCGTGAAATATTTCTGCCATGGCTCTTCAAAACCTATTGAGGCTGTGGTTCAATTATAAGTTGTATATCCTTCATCTCGACAAGAACAACCTTCAGACAGTCTATTGGGAATATATTGTTCCCTTTGTCAGTGAGAAAGTTGATTGTAACCATCAAAAGGAAACCACAATTTGTACATTCTTTGTGTTACGGAAGGAAACGACAAATTCTCCACCTTTTGAATGGGCCTAGTTTCATTTAGGCTATGAAATTTTTACGCATTTCTCTGGCGTTATCACGGTGAGACTACGAAACAACTATGCAGTGTAAATTGACCCATATTACTCACATGCTCGCTGGACAAGAGTTTATAGAGGGCAATCATACCTGCTTCGTGATCTGACGACGCTCTCTTCAACGCTACACACCTTCACTCTGTAGACAAAAGAAGAACAGAATATCAGTCAGTGCGCAGAATGTTACATGCTTCGAGGCGCATCCAGAAAGTAAGCTTCCCTATTGAAAAAATAGAACATTAAATGCAAAACTTTATTGGCAACAGGTACAGCAATGTGTCAGCTATTTTGCGACATAGGCACAAAACGAATCGAGACACTTGTCATACCGTGGTATCAACGTTTGTAGTCCTTTGTCATAGAAGTCTGCGCCTTTCGAATGGAACCAGCGTGTGATAGTCGTCTTCAGCTATTCGTCAGTGTGAAAATGCTGACCAGAGGCCAGAAATTTTTGGTGGTTCAAGGAAAGGTGGAAATCGCTGGGAGCAGGATGAGGGCAGTACGGTGGATGATCAAACAGCTCCCACCCAAACTTCTGCACAACAGTTGCTGTCCTCATCTTTCTCCCAGCAATTTCCAGTTTTTCTTGCATCTCTAAAAATTCCTGGCCTCTGGTCAGAATTTTCACACTGACGAAGAGCTGTTGACGAATATCACAGGCTGGTTCTATTCGCAGGCTCCAGACTTCTATGACACAGGACTACAAAAGTTGATACCACGCTTAATTCCTTTAGTGATTATGTCGGAAAAAAGCTCACACATTGTTTTACCTGTTGCCAATCAAGTTTGGTTTCAAACTAAGTTCTCTTTTTTTTTCTTAATAATAGGGAATCTTGCTTTCTGGATGCGCCTCGTACATTGCCTATCAATCACCACTATGCTATTTTAAGGTTAACTTCAGCTGATTCTTTCTCTTAACATATTTTGATCACTCATCAAAATAGGCCGTAAATTCATAGGGTCGGTCAATACAACTACCAATAATAACAAACTGCTTGTTACAACCTTCCGTGGCGTCAGAGTACGTACTGAGAATCAAGTTCCAAAGTTCCTTGGTTCTTCGCTGAGAAATGCAATTGCGATTTGTGGATTGCAACGCGATACACTCAGCCTTATGAGGCACAAATGAGAAGAGGTAGGTTTGATTCCCACATCATCTATCCTATAATTGTCATACCATGGATCCCACTTCTACTCCAAGCAAATTACTGAATGATACCCAACGTAAAACTACAACTGCCTCCTACCCAAACCTAGCCGCCCAAGTAACAAATACTGTGCACACACTAGTAAAGCTTTAATGACAAAGGTTATCAGACAGATTCCATAAACACCCACGTACACGGGGATAAATCACCAAAACGTCGCACGTCAATAAATGAAACAACAATAACAGTTTATTGCATGCCAGTCTTAACGCATCTCTTCCTAGCATAGAAAATATAGTGACGTTTAACACACCCTTTTTCTTGGTAACTTTATAAATATCCAGCGCTAATATTTGTTTCTACTAACATCGTGCCTCTCCACAACCAACGTTCGTGTATGACAGTCCACTTCTCTGAGTTCAGGCTTAATTTTGTTCAAATATTCTTGATAGGTCATCCACACAACGTGGTTTTGAATTTTGCTCCCCCCCCCCCCCCCTCCCCCTGCTCCCTCCAACCCCCTTCGTTCTTCACAACTTTCTCTTTTTGTTCTGGAAAATATTTGCCATATATGTCCGGCTAACATATTTAGAATGTTACATACAAAAATTGTATAAACACTACCGCACTAATGTTAATTTGAGCAAACAATCACTATTTCAATGAGGAAATTACAAATGTCTGTTGAGGTCCACTTGTAATTCAATTCAATATTTCATTTCAGTTGGGGCTCATCAATGTTGTTAAAAATGGAAAGAACAAACATGCCGCAGAGACGACAGGCAATGGGAGTGAGTGATGGGTACAGCGTGACTTCACAAATTATAAATGCCCACTGCCATGCAAGACTATCTAGTTTTCATTGGGCCACTACTTCGTAAACCTGTATAAAGAAGCCATCTAACCCGGCAGTGGTGAGCTGGGGTTTTGTACACCTTGTAGCACTCAGTTCTATAAATATTTACTAAATGGCACGTCGCACTGCTTTGTAGTTCAGGTAGCTGCCAACTGGTGTCAATGGAGGGCGGCTAATGTGTTTTCGCAACCTTAGGTGTTGAGTGGACTTCGTGGACTGCAGGTGAAACAAGTTGGAGCTTGATGGGGCTTAGGAAACCCCATCACACCGCTCCCGTTCCGCAAAAGAAAGGAAGTAAATACATTTATTAAAATGTTATTCTTGTTACTATGCTTCATAATATTGTGCATTATTTAGTTTTTACTAAAAATGTTGTTAGAGATAGTTCAAAATTTGCAGCCTTGCCTCCGAACGTCTATGTCAACATAAACTCAAATCGGTTGGAATAACATGAAGGAACAAAAGAAGGATTGCACCATCATTTGTAAACACACCAGGCCATCCTGTTCACTCCATCATCTTTGGATTTCATGAGGTCGGAATATTGGTTGTATATGTCCCCAATAGGAACAAAGTGCTCTTACGGATGAGCACAATGCATCATGACGCTGCCATTGGTGCTTCTGCAGGGAATTCTCCAAACTCCGAAATCAATACGTTGTACGTTGAAAACTGTGACGTTGATGTTGCAGATGAATTGGTGCATAATTTGACGTATCAAGGAAGAGTAGGCCATTCACTGGCCATTGGCATTGCTTTTCATTCTGATGAATGTGGCGGAAACTATTGCCCAGATAAAGTACGATTCCAATCTTAAAACCAGACATGTGCGTCGGAAGTTCTATAGGATTTGTATCTCGAACTGATCAGGGCCCAAGTAAATCCGAGACAAACAATGAAACTGCCTAAAGAACTGGCAGCCAATGGCTGACATCATTCAACAGGTCCATTACCACAAGAACCTCCAAAGAACGTCCAGAAGAAACTGGGACACAGAGGGAAATGTCCTGGGAGATTTTCAATCTTATTTTCGTTATTGTACTTCATAACGAGAGAAAGTTATTTCCTTTTAAACTATTACATTCCAGGATACCCATTCCTCGCTATATTTAGTGTGATACATTGGCACTCACGCTACTGACGTCTCTAAGGAAATAATCCTCTTCTACCAAGTTCAGCTTAATTGTGCAATTACCACCTGGGTTACTATTTTGTATACCCTACATTAATAGTACGCCTAGCCGCCATCTTCAATCTGCGGAATCACTGTTCCTTCGCATTGGGCATATGAAGTGACTTATATGGTTCTCTTTCATTATTAAATTTCGTTATTATGACTCAAGAATACCGAAAGTTATTAATTTATTTTGAAATTTAGAGATGGCCACTGTGCACTAAGGTAATTCCGGGACAGATGCCACGCCGGTAGAGACGCCGCATTCACTGTAACCATAGGTTCCCATCGTTGCACCTAGATGTAAGCTATTTCGGTATCCAAGCAATAACTACTGTATGACGGGGTGGTGCAAGTTGCTCGCATATTACGCAAATTGCAGTCGATAACATGAGGCGAGTGCATGTTTACTCCTGACAAAGTTATTCCTTGTGTTCATTTATTATTTATTAACTTGGTTTCAAACGCGAAAATCAGCCGTTTTTAGTACAGTCAACTGTTACTGATGGTAAGCTTATTTTCGGCCATGTTAGCCTTGAGGTACAACAACAGGAGGGTGCGACGTATCCACCTGTCATTTGGGAGAGTTGACGCACAGCAATCCACTAGAGATGCCTCATTGATATCCTACTTTAAAAGCGATCTAGAAACATTTAAAATATTCAGAGGGTACCGGTATTCTATTCGAGTATTTTATTATTTTATGATTTTTAAATACCCAATTTATTTCATTGGTTTCATTTTTAACATCATTGTTACTATATACAACTATACAATTTTCAGAAATAAAAATTTATGGTATGTCTACTAAGTACAAAATAAGCGCCCAGTCAAAAGAGCTCAGTGGGAGAGGAAAATTTAAGAGAATTTGTAAAAAGGCTGAAAACAAAGGAAATACAATTCAGGAAGGCAAAAAGGTTGCAATGGAATTTGGGCACGAACATTAAAACGAAGAATGGATTCCGGAAATATGGATAAGTCGCAATAGGTCTACATGTGTTTGTTAAATGAGGACTGTATAAACACATATAATATTTATAATGTGAATTTAAATTGAACGTAGTTTGTATTGTTGAGGTGGAGTAATTTCAAAAGATAAATTCTATTTTTCAAAATATAATTATTTTCTTGTAGTATGTTCTAATACTCAATTGTATTAGAGTTGAAGAAATTTGCTTACAATTAATTGTGTTATTAATTATTTTACTAAACGCAACTCTCCCGAGCAAAGTCGGCATCTCACCTGCGTTCCAGCGAGAGATACCGCTGATAAAACTATTTCTTTGTTCCTTCTGTACTGCCATTTATTTACAATTACCAATGTTTTGCTCGTACGTGATCTAATGCAAACATTTTAAAATTATGCTCTATCAATTTGCAGGAACATTTAAGCAATTCTCCTAAGATATAACACAAAATGTAAAATGTAAAACGTGCGTCAACTCCCGGATTTACCTTGTATATATTCAGTGTGACAATCTTCTGATAAACGCAACTGATAGCACTTATATGATACTCATTTAAGCACTGAAGTCTACAAAAACAATCTATGTATTGTGCCCTTATTCGAACATGTGATTATTGATTTGAGGCACATATTGATATTATGCAAATTTTGAAACACGCCCGGCATGTGTTGGGGAATAAATTGAATGTGCTCGCTGAAGGCATGTGGCGCGCGCGGTGATATGGACGAAGCTCCCCTGTTATGAATTTGACTTTGATGTTTTGGAGACACCGCATGTAATGCATTTTCTTGGCATTGCCATTTGGAAGATTTTGAGTCATCTCTGAAGATAATCGGATCAATAGGACTGGAGATACTAGTATCAGAAGGCTCCAGATGTTCAACGATGTACTTTTCTTCTGCAATAAACCAAGGCCTATATTCGCGGCAGTATTAAAGGTGTCGGGACGTCCTCATAAGACCGTCAACGCTTAGTTCGAATGGGTTATGCTCCACGCGTGGCGTGGGCTAATCCACGGTCTTTAATAGTTGTAGACCCACCTCATTCAATAACATACATCTTATCTAGGTTGGCAACACCTCACATAAACACATCGCTATCACTCCCCACAGCACGTAGGGGCAGGGGGGAGAAGGTAGGGAAAAACCAGTCGTTAAGATAACCACCGCAGTCGACCGCACAGTGAGTTCCAGTGAGCACGAAAACTGCGAGTAGCTGCAGTACGGAAGACAATCAGATAAGTATTTAGCCTAAAATTTTATAGTTTAACCATAGTTTACAACCATATAATCTCTCTAAAGTACAAACCCCGGATAGCTATCACCATTTAGCATTTCACCTAACATATATACTGCATTTAGCATACACTGACAGTTGCAGTACCAATACTGCAACTAAATAATTGTACATATTGTAAATATTTTCACCTGTATTTCAAACATAGATTTTATAGCCTAAGTGTAATGGATCTGATGATGATCGCTTGACGATCGAAACTGGTCATCCTAGTGTTTTATTAATCTCATGTAATTTATTTCAGGATTAGGGCATAACCCATCTCTTTTGGGTACATTCGTGTTGACCGACTGAAAAGCACTAAACTCTTGTTTACTAAGGCAACACTGAAAATATGGCTTCAAACACCACAATGTTTAGAGTCAAAATATTTACAAATGTCAGAAAGTGACAACGACGGTGTTCAACACCTTCCAAATGGTAATAGTCGGAATGTGGTAGTTTGTCTACAAAGCTGCTTTGCTGAAAGATATCGCAATGAAAGCTGGTGACCGGGAGCGAACGCGTGCTGCTAGGATTCAAGGTCAGCTTTACGTCTTCTCACCTCCTCGCTCATGCCGTCGCCCGGCAGAGTTCGGCGTTCAAAAATGGCGTTCAAAATTGAATGTGGCTCGTTCGATTTTCTTTACTTCATTGTACAACTTTGTACGAATATTGTTTACTAAATTTCAACCAGATTAGAATTTTACACTGCAATCCGTTTCCTTGTTAGTTATTGGCATTAGGAATTTTCCTATTTTCTTGTGAAATATCAACACAAATCTATTGCATTTTCAGGGCAAGCGTCCAATAAGCTCGATACCCACATATTATCGTATTCTACGTACCAAGTCACAGGTCGTTGGAAATAGATTTTTAAAATTTGAAGTCATTGCGGTCATCAGCCGTAGGTTCTTAGGTGTTAACAGATTTTTTGGAAGTGGTGGTTATTTGTCCGATATTTTCGAACTTGGACATTTCCAGAGTTTTAGTCCAAATTTCCTTTATGGGAAGCATTATAATAATAATAATGATATTTTTGAATAATAATAATAATAATAATTGTTGTATATTATGAACGTTGTGTTATATGGACAGTTTTGTACATTTTTCGAGTTATGATCCAGTTTTCCTATAGTGTAGTGCACACTCATATCTGTCGAAAATATTGTTTTATTATTTTCGTTACCAAATGAACTGATGATTTCTGGTCATCTATCATCAAACAAGTGATTATTTACAGGGTATAAATGTGCTGATATTTCTATATTTTGTGTTGTTGAGCAAAGTTATTTTCCATTTTTCTTGCTATTTTCATTTTAAATTGAATATTAACTTTCATTAATTAATAAAATGAGATTTTAAGAAATTGTGCTATTTTCATTTCTCCTTTCTTATCCTTATTCTTGCATCGAACCGGAAATCAGTGAAGCATGTTAAGAATTTGTTTGTTTTTCTTTTACCTAGTTCGGCGCCCTGAGATGTGTTTTGAGTCTCGTGCTAACTGATTTTTGGTGACATGCGAATGTGATCGTTGGACTTTGGTCTAAACGGGCACATAAAAATAAGATAAGGAAGAAAAATGGCTTACCGAACGTGGGGATTCGATTAGAATTTGCTTTTGTTTAGTTAACGGGAAATTGGCATATGTCTGGTATGGACAGATAGTTTTGTGAGGAGACCCAATAAGTGGGGACTTTAATGTAGGAATGATTAGAAATAATTTTGTTTAGATTTGATGTGTAACGGCTTGCCCGTTGGGGAGTCATATAGATTTTTCCCATCTTTTTGGAAGTGTGAAAATACACAATTTCATAGCATCCAGATGGAGGATATTTTGAATTTTGCAATTTTTTCATCGTTGTTGTTTGGTCAGTAAATAGTAGAGAATTCTTTTCCATCACGTCGAAATTAGGGCGTATCTCATTTTATTTCAAAATTCCAAATGCAAATTTCTCATACATGTTTAGTCGTAAGTTGTCGTGTTTGCCGAAATTCTACCCCTTATATTGAATATTATTGTTGTTGTTGTCAAGTATGGAGAATGTTATGAGGATTCTTTATCGTTTGGAGGAACATTCCAAAGGTGGGGAACAGGATATGGCTAAGATGGTAGAAGATTCTATAAAGTTAGAAAATAGAATCAGAGATAACTCTATTTCAATGGAAAAGGGAATGACAGAAAAATTATCAGAAAACACTGATTTTTGAGATTAGAAATATCAGAACAGTCAAATTCTCTAAGAAATAAAATAACCGAAAATTCAAATTATCTAGAAAATAAATTAACAGAAACTCTAGAATCCAAAATGACGAAACTATTTGAAAAGTCCAATGAACTCGTAACTTTGTTAGCTGTAAAGTATAGTTCAATAGAACGTAGATTTGAGGAAGCAATCAATAAAGTAAAATTCCCAGCAGATAGATTAAAGAAAGGTATTAGGAAGGTGAGAGATGATTTGGCGAACTTAGAAATTCGTGTTAATAAGGAATGCAATGATACGGCCACACAAATAGTACAACGCGTATATAAGGAATTCCATGACCTAATAACAGGAGAATTGAAGGAAGGTATCATACAGGAATTGAAAACTAACATAAAGAAAACTGCCATAGGAGAAGTTAAGTAAGCATTGAAACAGGACACACAGGATGGAATCAAAGAGGTTTGAGACACATTTACATCACATGTTGAAGTAATATCCAAGGATATACAAACAGTACAAAAGTATATCAAGAACATGACGGATTCAATGAAAAGTCACGAAACGATCATGGATAGACTAGTTTTGGATGTTAAAGAAAACTATAAAGAAGTGAGAGAAGTGAGAAAACAGGCAGAGGAGGTAATAAAACAGGCAGAAGAGGATCATAAGGTAATACAGGAAGTTAGAAAACAGGCAGAGGATTCTAAAACCAGGAACAACACAGACGAAATTAAGAAATTATTGGGAGATGAAAATGCTGAACTTAAGAAACTGTGAGGAAATTCACAAACAAATTCACTGATTATCAAACACAGGCGAATCATTTAACTGGAGTTAAAGTTCAATCTTCAGTTCAGGGTAAGAAACAGTCATTGCAAAAACAGGAAGATGTTCCCAACATAGTTAGTCCGACACAAATCGCTGTATACAAGAGAATAAAAGACAAGCCATCTAAATTTACTGGTTCAGGAACAGTTACACCAGTAGATTTTTGAGGGAGATCAAGGACTACCTTAAGGACTCCAATATTTCTAAAGAGCGTGAGATAAGGGTAATTAGTAAGTTTTTGGATGGACAAGCGTTAGTTTGGTTCAGGGCGTTCAGATGCAACTTTCGTTACTATGACGAGTTTGCACAAGCCTTACTAAGACAATTCTGGTCACCCGAAATCCTACTACGAGTTAGATCGGAGTTGTATTCCAAACGTTACTCAACTTCACAACCCGCGAGAGCCACAGATGCCTGACCATGAGCTTATAACAGCCCTCATAAGACAATTTCCATTGGAAGTGCAAAGATCATTAATTGCTGCTGATATTTATAACATGGAGCAATTCAATGACGTATTACAAAAATTGGACCACTCGAATGCTCAATTTATTCCCCCAGAGGGGTGGAAAGAATGAAAACCCTCTTTTTGCTGTAATGGCCGACCGTCAATCTCAAACCAATCTCAATGAGATGCAAGAAGAGAAAGCGCCGAAGGATGGACAAGATAGAAGAGAATGGAATCAATACCGTAACACGTCATACCAAAATACACCTTACGTGAGACCTGGCAGGTATGAAAAACCATGGATTTCTTGGAAGAGGCCTGGATACAATCAGAACCGTATCAGCCTCAAGACAGACGGGGAAACTATTTTGGCAGAGAAAATCAGAATTTCAGGAGGATGCTGGACAAGGAAACAAGAAATTCCGACAACAAGTAAGACAGTACCTTGAGCAGAGGCATAAGGAGAGTAAACAATACCTGGAGCAAGGGCGAACGGTAAAAAACGACCCGAGTACGTTAGGATTACAGAAATCGATCGGCCCTTAACACAGAAAGAAACAAAACTCTAAATCACTCAGGACATTCACATCCAAGATCTTTATAGGGTAAATTGAAGAAACATCCTTCGAGTGAAAAGAAGAGAAATTCATCGAGGGAGAATTTATTCACAATTTTCAATAGGACATAAGGAATGGAAAAATAAAAATGCTATTTTAATTTCTTTTCTGCGTGAGGGGTGGATGTGCCCTCATTCAACATGTGATTATTGGTTTGAGGCACATATTGATGTTACGCAAATTTTGAAACACGCGCGACATTTGTAGGAGAAGAGATAGAATGTGCTTGCTGAAGGCATGTGGCGCGCGTGGTGATATTGACGAAGCTCCGCTCTTATGAATTTTAATTCGATGTTTTGGAGACACCGCATATAATGCATTTTCTTGGCATTAATATTTGGAAGATTTTGAGTCACCTCCGAAGAAAATCGGATCATCTGGAGTGGAAATATTAGTATCAGAAGGTGACAGATGGTCAACGCTGTGACGTAGCTCTAGGCGAGCGCAACAGAGACGCCGGTCACATGCGATGACGCGCCAGCAGTCCGGAATTTTCCAGAACTCTGAGCGAGTATATAACAGTGCCGAGCCACGCTGAGAGGGTCATTCGATTACGACACACTGAGAGAGGGTCATTCGTTTTCGCCACGCAGAGACAGCCATTCTTCTTTGAGGCACAATGAGCGGTCTTTCTTCTTCGAGACACGCTGTGAGTTTGTCTTTATTCATGTTAGAACTTTTGAGAGGTTATTCGGATTTTACTCGCCAGTCGACACTTGCCATTTTACTTCGTAACGCTGAGTGTGCGTTAGTCTTCGAGTGGACATATACTTCGACTTAGAGAGTGTCTGTAACTTGAAACTTTACATTGGAACTTTAAATTTCCCAACAGTCAGTGCCGAGCTTTGTCTTGGTAATTTCACGATCAGCTACGACTCATATACTTATTACTTCGGATACCAGTCTGCTTGGTCAAATAATAGCCGACGTTCGGGACCATGAGTGCCTAGCACGTAATGGGAGGAGCATATCCTCAAACCCTTTAGGAGGGGGCCATCTGTTTTACTATTGTGTGCCAGGGCAATCCCTATTACCCGACCAGGGGAAATAGCCGACGTTTGGGAACCATGCGTGCCTAGCGCGTACTTGGAGGTGCATACTCACACCCTTTAGGTTTAGCTTATATCAGGACCTGCATTTGAACCATAGCAAAGATAATAAGAGTATCACACAAGTATCTGTCAAAGCTGTATCAAGAGTTACGACTGACAGAAATCATGAAGCAGGTGGGTCAAACCCAAACATTTCATATCGCACAAACTATAATGCTGTTGATAAACAGAGTGGATCGTGCTAGTTATGAGGAAGTGTTACAACTTTGCATTATGTGCTGCTAAGTGGATTGAGGGTAGTCATGGAGGCCGATACGAGACTGTAGGCGTGCGTTTTGGTTGAATGAGCGATGGAGCTATCCTGGAATATAGGATCATCAGTGGAACCAACCAGAAGATTCCACATTTCAAGACCAACATTTTTGTAAGCGAACTTTTACCTTCTTAGTTATTGGGATTAGGAATTTTCCTCTTTTTTTGGTGAAATATCAACACAAATCTTTTGCATTTTCAAGACAAGCTCTTTGAGTGTCCAATAAGCTCGATATCCACGTATTATCGTATTCTACGGACCAAGTCACAGGTTGTTGGAAATAGTTTTTTTAAATATTTGAAGTCATTGCGGCATCAGCCGTAGGTTCATGGGTGTTATCAGATGTTTTGGAAGTGGATGTTATTTGTCCAATATTTTCGAAATTGGACATTTCAAGTGTTTTAGTCCAAATTTCCATTATGGGAAGCATAATAATAATAATAATAATAATAATAATAATAATAATAATTTTGATTAATAATAATAATAACAATTGTTGTATATTATGAACGTTGTGTTATATGGAACAGTTTTGTACATTTTTCGAGATATGATCCAGTTTTCCTATAGTGGGTGCACACTCATATCTGACGAAAGTATTGTTTATGAGCGGATATTATCAAACGCAATAAGTGGTTGCGGGAAATACCTAACAGTTAGACATTATGACACGGAAGGTATTCGAAATGCCGAGAGGAATTTGTATAATGTAGGGTTTTTGAGTTTGTGTACGTTAGGACCGTCATGGTTAAGTCATTAGATGACTGAATTTGAACAAGGGGTAGACATGAGTAAATATAACAGCTGTGTAGTGGACGAATTAATATAATTTACTTCAGAAGCAGTTAGGCTTTTGTGGCTTGATATAAAAAATATATATGAGAGAAAAGAATTAAATTTAGAATTTGTTGTTCAGTTGCAAACTGAGTTGATTAAAATATAATAAATATGTAATATGTGATGCGTCAGCCACAGGGATGGTTGTACGATTTATCAAAAATAATAATGAAGTAAACAATCATGAAAATTAATAATGAAGAAGGGTAAAACCCAATTATTGTTATATTATTGTCCACGGTCATCATGAGTGCAGTTCAATTCATATGTCAAGTCAGAACTGACTTACCCATTTTTCAGACACTATAATGCGATATTGTTTGAAACACACCCTAGCTTTGCCGATGCCTTGCGGTATGTCTAGATAGAAAAAAGTTGAGTAATATAACGCACCGAAAGAATGAGTATGTGCAACGTGATAATTATTGTCATTTGTTTGTTAATAATAAACCATCTATAAATATTAAAGGATATAATTCTATTTTGTGTGATCAGTTTAAACTATTTTCATGACTGAATAAATAGATAATAAACTGGTTAAACATTTGGAAGTTGAATAATTTTGAAGTTTATGATAAGTAAAGTAAATCAATTTATTAAATAAAAATACATTTTTGTCTGAGGAGTAAATCGAATACTTTTTCGAAAGATCTTGCTTGAATCTTGATAAACAATTGCAGATGTAAATAACGAATTAGTTATGAGACTTGATAGGTGAAAACATGGAAAAGAACTATAGAATTTGTGATAGAAGATTTGATAGAAATCATACGATCAATTTATATCCATGACAAAGAAATAATTCCGAGTAGGTCACAGTTATAAATCCTTACCTAAGGATGAGATCCATAATCGAACAAACACTAATATTTGAATTTATGTTGTTCAAATATTTATGTTTAAAAGAACACAACCCATGAACAATTTACCTTAATGAAAACAAGTGTGACAGTGATCCCATATATGTATCTTGGATAGTGAGGAACAGTGAGTGTTTGTAAATATGAAAAGCAGGTGGCACGACGGACAAAATAAATTTTGCCTGAGCGACCTGTAAATATTTTTATTGTTTTCGAAACCATGTGGACTGATAATTTCTGGTCATCGATCATCATACAAGTGATTATTAAAGGGTATAAAAGTGTTGATACTTCTAAATTTGTTGTTGTTGTGGAAAGTTATTTTCCATTTTTCTTCCTCTTTTCATTTTAAATTGAATATTCATTTTAATTAATTAATAAAATGAGATTTTAAGGAATTGTGCTGTTTTCATTTCTTCTTTCTTATCCTTAATGTTGCATAGAACAAGAAATCAGTGAAGCAAGTTTAGATTTTGTTTGGTTTTTCTTTGACCCAGTTTGGCGCCCTGAGATGTGTTTTGAGGCTCGTGCTAACTGATTTTCGGTGGCATGCGTATGTGATCGATGGACTTCAGTCTAAACGGGCACAGTATCTCGATATTGCAAAATATCAAGTTTCTCTACTAGTTTGCAGGCTGCGGGGCTCAGCGGTAACGTTCTCGCTTGCTGTGCGCAAGGTTGCAGGATTGAATCTTGGCGCAGTCAGCTGGCATTTGAGGGTGCGCAAATGTGATGGAGCCGTGTCAGTAGATTTACTGGCACGTTTAAGATCCCCATAGGGGCAAATTTCCGGCACCCCGGTGTCCGTAGGAGGCGCAGTAGTTACAACGGACGTAAAAAATAACATTGATATTATTATTAGTAGTAGCAGTAAAGATACACAGTCGTATGTTTATTGATGGCAGATTATGGATAAATATATCAGTTCTTTCTTTGGATCTAAGTTCCTGTGTCTTGTTATTCACACCATACAGACGTATTTCTGAATCTGAGGAGTCAATTATGTTGGAAAATATTCATCGGATTTCTTGGAAATCTGTAATTCAATCCTATATATCTAATGTCAATCTTAAATTTTTAAGGACTGAATGTCTAAAGGAATTTAAAAATAAGAGGAAAATCACATTTTCCTTCCTAGATTCATTTCAGAAAATCCATCCGCCTTTCCATTTATCTTATTTTCCGAATAAATTACATTTTGTGGAGAAGGATTTATTCGAACCTTCCCCGCCCCCCTCTACCTGGAGGAAATTTCTTCGGGCCATCACCTGTCTGGCTTAAGTGGCTTTAACCTGAGTTAATGATGCCTTCAACATAGATTTCAGGATCACAAGGTTAAGAAATTCCCCTGTCCTGCACGTAGAGCCTTCGTCAAATTGGTGATATACGAAATATCCCAACATTATTGGTGGTGCATAAAGTTGAAGAAACTAAAGAGGTGTCAAAAGCCAAAAAGGTGGGAAATTGACAGACTGAAAGAGAAGGATGTAAAAGAAAAATTCAAGAAGAGTATAACGGAAGGACTAATGAAAAACCCTAAACATACTTCAATTGCAGCACGAATGGTCACTCTTGAAGAATGAAATAACAAAATCCGCAGAGGAAATCATTGATAGGAAAGAAAGAATAGGTAGAAAACCGTGGATCACTCAGGATATACTAGAATTAATGGTTGAAAGGCGGAAGCAAAGAATGGAAGACATGAAAAAGGGAAAAAAGAATACAGACGTCTATAAAATGAGGTTAACAAGAAGTTCAAGGAAGCGAAAGAAGAATGGTTGAAAGAGAAATGTGCAGGTATAGAAAATTGTCTGAAATTAGGAAAACTAGATACAGCTTATCGAAGGATTAAGAATACATTTAGGGAAAAGAAAACTAAGTTCTGTAATATTAAAGACACAAATGGAAAGCTTCTAACTGATAGGGAAGAAAAGGTTGAGAGATGGAAAGCTTATATAGAGTGTTTGTATAAGGGAAAACAGATTGAGCATCATGTAATGGAAAAGGAAGAGGAAATTGATGAGGATGCGAAAGGAGATTTAATATTGAGATCATAATTTGACAGAGCTTTGGAAGATGCAGGAACAAAGCACCAGGCATTGATGATATACCGGTTGAGTTGCTACGCTGCATAGGTGATGATGGTCTGGTCAGGTTATTTCACTTGGTGTGTAGGATTTATGTGACAGGTGAGGAACCCTCCGATTTCAAGAAGAATGTTATCATGCCTATACCAAAGAAAGTAGGAGTTGACAGATGTGAAGATTACCGTAGAATCAGCTTGATTACTCATGCTTCAAAGATCCTGTCTAGAATAATTTACAAGAGGATGGAAAGTCACATAGAAACGGAGTTGGGTGAAGACCAGTTTGGTGTCGGGAGAAATGTAGGAACAAGGGAAGCTGTACTAAGTCTTAGGCTGATTTTGGAAGGTAGAATAAGGAAAGATAAGAGAACGTTTGTGGCATTTGTAGACTTAGAAAAGGCTTTTGATAACGTTGATTGGACTAAATTGTTTGACATTTTGAAAACGATTGGAATAAAGTACAGGGATAGGAGGGTGATCTACAATCTATACAAAAAACCAGACAGCAGTCATTCAAATTGAAGGAAATGAGAGAGAAGCTGGTATTCAGAAAGGTGTTAGGCAAGGCTGCAACTTTTCGCCCATACTTTTCAAACCTTACATTGAACAAGCAATGAAGGAAATTGAAGATACTGTTAAAGTGGGAGTGAAGATTCAAGGAGAAATAATTCCAACTCTGAGATTTGCCGATGACACAGTCATCTTGGCCGACACGCCTGAGGAATTGAATGAGTTTTTGAATGGTATGGACTCCATCTTGAGGAAATAATTCGTGATGAAAATTAATAAATGTAAAACAAAAAAATTGGAATGCAGCCGAAATAAATCAGAATCCTCTATGGACATCAAATTGGCTGGTGAAAAACTAAAGGAAGTAGGAGACTTCTGTTACTTAGGAAGCAAAATAACCAGTGATAGACGAAGCAAAGAGGATATAAAATGTAGGTTAGCTCAGGCAAGGAAAGGAATCTGTTGACTTGGAATATAGATTCTGGTATTACGAAGTCATTTTTGAAAGCCTTTGTCTGGAGAGTGGCACTCTATGGAAGTGAAACTGGGACAGTTCGTGCAGCAGAAAAGAGGATAATAGAAGCGTTTGAAATGTGGTGTTGCAGGAGAATGATGAAGATCAGATGGGTAGATAACGTAACATTTGAGGAGGTATTACGACGAGTGGGAGAGGAGAGATGTTTCTGGCGACTGCTAATGAAAAGAAGTGATAGGTTGGCAGGACACATACTAAGATACCCAGGAATAATAAGCTTAGTTATGGAAGGAAGGGACGAGGACAAGAACTGTAGGGGTAGACCAAGGTTAGAATAATTGCTTCGGATTTCGGGTGTGGTAGCTATGTAGACATGAAACGATTAGCTCAGGACTGGGAGGCATGAAGACCTGCATCAAACCAGTCAAAAGACTGAAGTTTCAATCAACAACAACATATCGAATTCAAAACTGTGATACATAACGTTTTTGCAATGATCAGTTCAATATGAATAATGCACTCACGTATAAATATCACACCTCTTACAAAACGTGGCATTCAAGTATGCATAAAACTACGGTTGTAAAATCATTTGACATTAGGCCTAGTCTTCAGTATTACAAAGACCCTACCCAACAAGGAGGCTCACAAGGGATACTCTCTTGTACTTGGTCCGTTGTGTAGTGCTCGTTTGATAAAAAAAAATATTTATAAAATTGTAACGGAGAAATTTTGCTCAGTATTCGGTATTGGGGAGGGTAACTGTGAGTCGGGGGAGTGAGTGAATCTTTGAAATGCGTAAAGCTCGATGACCATATCAACGGATTGGATACCATCTGGGCCATTCAGACAAAGCTTCCAGATAGTGACGTGAGGACACGGACAGGAGGCAATAGCTTCGAATGACCGCAAGAAGCTTTCATCGCATAACAAGCACGAGGATTGCCCATAGTATCGATGTCCAGACATTTAGCGAAATGAAATACTTTGTCACTGCACTCATTGCGTGTCTTGGCATGGACAATCATGAACTATTGTCGTTTCTTATTGTGTTGACATGAACGGGACACATGCAATTCTTTTAACTCGAACTCCATCGTCCTTAGCAACAAATGCAGGAGTGTGGTCGTTGTATCTCTTTTGTGTTTGATTCCGGCGGGCTTGAAATATACGCTTCAATTGAGCTTTTGCTGTGGGAGTGACATACCACTTTAACACTCAGTGTAATGCTCCGAGGAGCCATGTCTACGAGAAGCAATCACCATAATCATGATTCGAGGTGCCCTTAAGAGCATAGCGCTGTGTGGCGGGAATGTGTTCTGACATGTGTTACCACTGGCGTAGTATCCAACAATACTTGACCTCACACGCCAAGGGTTACCTGGGTTCCATTTGTGCGGTCACTTGTGACGTTCGCTTCACTAGCCTACTAGTGTACTCCATCTTAAGACCCAATTGTAGTGAGCCGATGTGCCGAGAATATCATACGGCTCATGCATGTCTGCCTTCCGGTCGGTTTCTTCTTACGTATTGGGGCTAAACGGGCTACTGAAATGGATGTGTGTATGGTTTATCCCACCACTAACTTTATCACCTCCTATATTCACATGCATCACGTTTTATTCCCTTCCAACAATTCCCCGTTGGAGCGTTATTTTATTTGTCAATGAGGGAAACAGACGACACAGTACAAAAAATCCTGGATGCGATTACTGGATTGAATTTGTAAAAAAAAAAAAATGATATGGTCGGTATTGAACGACTGCAAGAGTTAACCTCCATGAACGATGCTCAGTGTCTCGTTAGCACCTCACTACAACACATAGCAGTGAAGTTCGTTCCAACTAACGCAATATAGCCTAGTGTTATTCAGCCTATCATGAAATATTTGTGTCTGCATTTCCAAAGCGAGTTTTGTATATTACTTCACTTCCGAGAGTGAACGTAAGAAATAAAATGTGTTCCATGAAACAGCTATTGTTTGACTCTGCCATAGCACACTTGACGGTCTAGTTGCAGTATCCTTAAAATTGTCCGAATGGCAAACATGATCCAGCCAACTGTCGGTAACGAAGAAATGGTTGCCACGTGGGTATGATGCTTACGTATGTACCAGGTATCACTGATTTAATTTCGATCTGAATAATTACTCAGCACTCCTCTCCAGCTCTCTGCCCCACTCTCACCTTGTAATCTCTCAACCCCACAGAAGGTATCCCATAGTAGCAGATCATCTAATAGAACTTTTCAATGACGGAGGAGCCCTAGTACAGTATTTTATGAGGTCCTTTATTCAAATCTGGAGCATTTCTGATTTCTAATCCTATTCTTATTCACCCGCTATTAGCTCTGGGATTCGATCCTCCAATCTCTGGTCTTGCTCCAACTCCCCATCGCGATTGTGGTGAGAAATTTTTGGCAAAGTGCCTAAGTGTTCAAAGACTCTAATGACCAATTTCCAACGTGCGCTCGGCGGATATAATAAAGCACAGTTAAATATTTTCTGGATTTTAACTATTAAGGTGCTTATACATAATTTTAACGTAAGGGTAATAGCTTGAAGCTGAATCCAAAATGAAAGTGATCACTGGCCCACATTCAGATTGAGATCACCAACGTGCTGTCCTCCGATCCGAGATTATACAGAATGGGTCTGATTGACTTTTCAAAACAATATTAATCAACGGCACGGATGGCAGAACCACGTTTTCGTCATATGTTCGGCAAGGACTTACGAATGCATCCTACCTCAATTTTCCTCCATTATTTGGACAATTTGTGTGCATAAGAAATCATCAAGAAATCATTGGGTTGTAGTTTAGGCTTCGGACCGTTCATATAGGGAGGTTTCATATGTCAATCATTGTTAGAAATTCTATGATAAGTTCAGTCGGAATTCTACAGTATATAAGCATTGAACATTCGGTTGGCCACAATTTTGTATTCTTTAAGATGGTGACAAGAACAAACATGACATTGAGGTGGCCTCTACCAGTACTACTGTAATGTTCTGAATTCGTCCCCTTAATTGTACATATCAATTTTTTTATTCACATTGGTTTAAATTTAAAGGCAGCAATATATTATTCCTCTTCTTTCCTCGATTTTGGCCATATGTGAACCGCGTAAAATAACGCATTGCATTCACTGTCTCTTATTTCCTTTATCCTTTCTTGCCTTCCAGTAATTCTTCATTACTTCACTTTGTCTCCTTCTCCTCTCTTTCGTCCATATGTTAACCCGCTTCTTCCTTTCCTTCTCATGGAAACCCTTGAAAATTTGTATCATATTTCTGGAAAGTGGTCTCTCCTGAATAATATCTATTGTTACTTCCATCTCTTCCATATCCCTTATACTTTGTACCCATTGACTACCATTCTTGCTTTTGTATACATGACTGAAAATTTGTTTTGTGAGTCTGGTGTTATTCATCCTCATTACGTGTCCTAAGAAAGTAACCCTCCTTTTCCTGATCGTATCGTAGATTTCTTCAATTTCTTTATTTTTGTTGAGGTCGTCATCTTTTCTGTACCTAAAAATCTCCACTTTCTGTTTTTAGTGATCCCAATATTTTCTAAGTATTCTTCTTTCTTTTTCTCTGGCTCTTCTATTTCGCCTTTTTAATGGAAAACATACATTCTGAAGCATAGATATTTTCCGGATTAATTACCGTATTGTAATGTCGGATTTTACTTGCAATAGAAATATTTTTCTTATTGTAGGTATCCTTCGTCAGTTGAAAAGCTTGTCCCAATTTTCGCATTCTTGCTCTATTTGCTTCTTTGTCTAGTCCATTAATTTGAATAATATCTCCCTAGTACTTAAACTTTTCTACCTTGTCAATTTTTCCAGAGTCTGTTATTAAAACTGTCAGAGAATTTCTAATATTAGTCATAAATTTGTTCTTCTCAAAAGATATCTGAAGTCCACCTTTCTCTGCTATCTTTCTCAAAAGGTTGATTTGGACACAAGCTGTACGTATATTTTCTGAAAGAATGGCAATGTCATCAGAAAAGGCCAAGCAATTGATACCTAACCCTAAAATTTCGATCCAAGTCTTATTTCATGGTAGAGTCCTCTTTCCTTGAGCCTTTCTTCCCATATTACTTTTTCTAGAACACAGTTGAAGAGACATTGTGGTGTTTGAAGCCATATTTTCAGTGTTGCCTTAGTAAACAAGAGTTTAGTGCTTTTCAGTCGGTGAACACGAATGTACCCAAAAGAGATGGGTTATGCCCTAATCCTGAAATAAATTACATGAGATTAATAAAACACTGGTCATCCTAGTGTTTTATTAATCTCATGTAATTTATTTCAGGATTAGGGTACATTCGTGTTGACCGACTGAAAAGCACTAAACTCTTGTCAGTTGAAGAGAATTGGAGACAGTCCGTCTCCCTGTCTCACACCGGTATTAATTTAAAAATTCCTTTGAGATCCATCCCATAAATCTCACTTTGGATTTTGTATCAGTAAGTGTATCTTTGATGTGGACTTCGAGTCTGCTCCAAATTCCTCTAACACATTGAATAATGAAGTTCTATCTATTGAATCATAGTCTTTCTGGATGTCCACAAATATTATGACGTAGTTCATGTTCCTGATCATTCTATCTCTTATAATTTCTTTCAAATTAAATATCTGTTCCATACACGACCTACCTCTTCTAAACCCACCTTGGTATTCTCCCATTTGTTTATCAAGTATAGGCTCAATCCTATTTTGAAGAGCTTTGGAAATAATTTTTTATTTAACTTCTACCAAAGAGATGCCTCTGTAACTGTTCATATCATTCTTATCACCTATTTTATGTAATGGGTGTATCAATGCAATTTTCCGAATCTTCTGAATTTTTTTCTGACTGCCAAATCTCTCTTAGTATGTCCCTTAGTTCTTCTCTTGCTCGACTTCCAGACTCCTTCAACAATCCCGCCACAATCATATCCTCTCCTGTGGCCTTATTATTTTTAGATGTTGAATAATGGCATCCAATCCATCTCATCAGGTGGGTCCGAATCTCTGCTTTTTATTTGTGCTTGACCGAATGTTAATCATTCTACAGGCTCTTTGCAATTCAAGAGTTTTTTAAAAATATCTTGCCAAATAGCACAATTATCCTTATTATTCAGTCTGATTTTCCCCTTCTCATCCCTAAATCCAAGATTGGGAAATGGATATTTTGTAATTTCCTCTTCAAAGGTTTTATAAAAATTTCTTGTATTATTTTTGGCAAAATCTTCCGCAATCTGGGTAAGTCGGCTTTTTTTTCGTACTTCCTCATGACAGTTCTTATAGTGTTTAAAGCCTGCTTCCGGGTTATTTTAAACCTTTCTAAATTATCATCTCTTTTACATGAGTGCCACCTTTACCATGATTCTGTCTGGCTGCGTGGCTCAGGGGTAACGTTCTCGCTTACTGAGCCCAAGGTTGCAGGTTCGAAACCTGGCGAAGTCAGCTGGCATTTGAGGGTGCGCAAATGCGAGGGAGGCGTGTCAGTACATTTGCTGGCACGTTAAAGATCCCCTTCGGGGCAAAATTCCTGCCTCTCAGATCGTCAAACATGCCAGGCCCGTTTCAAGCAACATCAGCAGAGAAGAACTTCAGGCCCTTAAAGAGCTACGAAGCAATCAAAGCATTACGATTTTGCCAGCAGACAAAGGGAATGCTACTGTTGTATTCGATACCCAAGACTACGTGGATAAAGTTCACAGCCTCCTTTTAGACCCAGCCTATAAAGCGATCCCGAAGAACCCCATAAGGATGATAGAACTAACGACTACGCGGCTAATTAAGGGGTCATCTATTCCAGAGGAGAAGCAGAAATCCCTAGTACCTCGCTACTCAAGAACTCCCACGTTCTACGGTCTACCAAAAATTCACAAGCCCGATGTGCCTCTGAGGCCCATAGTTAGCGCCATAGCGTCCCCAACTCACACCCTGGCTAAATATTTGAACCAGGTCCTGCAGCCATTATTCCCTCCGCCAGCTTCTTACGTGGAAAACTCGCAGCACTTTATAGATATCATAGCGAGTATAAACCTGAGTGACGGTGATCTACTGGCAAGCTTCGATGTGGAGTCCCTATTTACCAGAGTTCCTGTACCGGACGCCACACAGTTAATCAGGGAAAAACTTACAGCCACAGGAGGTCCAACGGACTTAGTGGATTTAACTGAACACTGCGTTAACTCCACAGTCTTCGTATTTAATGGGCAAATGTTTCAGCAAACGGAGGGAGCAGCCATGGGTTCCCCCCTCTCTCCTCTATTGGCTAACGTGTTCATGGCCAACTTCGAATAAGAAGCGATAAAGGAGAGCCCATTGAAGCCTAAGTGTTGGTTCAGATACGTAGACGCCGTCTTTTTGATATGGGAACATGGACGCACCACACTTCAGGACTTTCTAGACTTCATGTGCTCCAGACATCCGAGCATCAAATTTACAATGGAAGTAGAAGATAATAATCAGCTGGCCTTCTTATACGTTCTGCTCTATAAACGAACAGATAACACTCTCGGACACAGGGTTTATAGGAAAGATACTCACACAGATCGGTACCTGCATGCTAACTCGAGTCATCCTCCATCGCAGAAAGAAATGGTAGATAGAACACTCATCACCAGAGCCAACCACATTTGCGATAAGGATAGCGTAATTGAAGAGAAGAAACGAGTTTGGAACACGCTCCAAGCTAATGGCTACAGCAAAGGACAGATAAATAGGGCCACACGGAAAGTAGAACAAAGCCGAAGAACTGGCAAAAAGAACGAAGATAGGTCCTACCATAAAGCCTTTCTGCCGTACGTACAGGGGTTGACTGATCGAATCGCCAGGCTGCTAAAGAAACACAATGTGACAACGGTGATGCATCCAATAAACAAGCTGATGCAAGTAGTGCGTAAATCAACTGAGATTAAGCAGCCAAACCAGAACGCAGGTGTTTACAAAGTGCCTTGCTCCTGTGGACAGGTTTATATTGGACAAACTAAAAGACGCGTTTCTATTAGGATTTCAGAGCACATTCGAGACACGAAACAGATAAACTACAGATCTGCAATAGCTGAACATGCTGACGTCACGAGACACGCCATCGAATTTGATAAGGTCGAAACTGTTGCTAAAGTTCCCGAATATCAAAACAGGTTAATTGGAGAGGCAATAGAGGTCGTGAAGCATCCCAATAATTTCAATCGCGAAGATGGTTTCAAACTGAGCAACACTTGGAAAGTGCTCCTAGCGCGCAACTGCCAGCGGCGCGGACCAATCAGAGAGCAGCGTGACGACAATGCAGGCTAAGCAAGCACCTCTGTCTGGCATGACCGTTAGTTTGAGTACGGACACCAACTCGTACCTACCCATGATTAAGGCTGCTGCAATGCCAGCCGAATCGTCGGGAAATAATCACCGATATACGACGCGGCTCCATCCTGTAAGCCTAGATGATAAACTAGACACCGGCCGCGTAAGCCTACGATCTAAACATTAACATTTACCATGATTCCAGTCTTTCCGTGATAGCTTCTTCACATTCTTCATTCCAACATGTATGTATCCTATTTCGTTTTAGAGAACAGAGTTCTTGTGCATCGTTCTGTATTTTCCTTTTTAAGTCCTTCCAATTTTTTGTATGGTCAGTTTCTAATTTTCCCTTGTATTCTTTGTTTACCGCCTTATTATTTCTCAATTTTTCAACATCAAATCTAATTCTCTTAGTTATTTTTTCTTTGCGTATGTTTAGTGGAATGAATCTCATTTTGATGTTCGTTTGTCACTGTCAATATTGGCCCCTTTCTTCACTTTAACATTCTGACTTCCTTTCCTGTTCCTATAAGAAATAGCCACATGATAAATTTGGAATTCTCCTAGGTTTGGATTATGGGACCGCCAAGTTATTTGCTTTCTACTTAGGTTCTTAAAGTAGGTAAACATCAATTGCAAGTTAAAGGCCTTACACAGTTCAATTAGGCGTAGTCCACTCTTGTTTGTTCTCATTTGAGCTGGGAAATCTCCAACAATCCTTCTGTAACATTTCTCTTTCCCAATTTGCGCGATAAAATCACCAATTATTATTATTTTTATTGTCGTCATAATTTTTGAATTTATTCCATCCAATTATTATTTGCAATTATTATATTATATCATTCACTTTCGTCTTCATTTACGGAATTATATAAATTGGAAATTACATAGTCTGTATTACAAGCTTGATTGGCTAGATTGGGAAATATTTTGTCTGGCCTGGCGACAGTCTAACCACGGGATGTCCACTGAATTTAGAACGAGATTCTCAGAATTGGTGACCAAGTTTCCGGGTGATACAGCTCAGTATCACAAAGGAACGAGGACAGTTGACTCTGAGGTCACTGATTTCTTAGAACATCGTGACAACGGCTGAAGAATTTAAAGAAGAGCTTGACGTTATACCACGTGGAGAATGGAACGAATGAAGAGGCTGGATTTGAATATTACGGACATATAATTCGGGAGTTGTCATCTCTGTGCCTTTCTGATTGTATGAAAAAGTAGTTGGGAGAGTGGGAAGATGACCTACTATATAGGCATATACGTCCGCAGAGCGATTCTCGTCTCCTGTGTTGTTACAATTACTACAATTACTACAATTCTACTACGCTTATAGATTTTTCTATTATAGCAGAGTTATTCTCAAAGACTCTTTGATCCGCAATTGTAACACTTGTGTACAATTTGTCACTTCATTACTTCAAGTTTAAATCAAATATATCTAACTGAGGTGAATATGATTGTGTCTCTGATCATATTCACAAAAGTGTTGGAGTATATCCGTTTACTGGACTCAGTAGGCAGTGGAGTAAACTTACTCCCTTTAATATTTAAGATCACCATCTGCAAGACAGAGGAACGAGAATCGACCAATATTCCAAGCACTTACCTGAAGGAAGAATATACCGCTATCTGCAAGTCTACTACGGTGAAATCACATGTGGCAATCCAAACACATCTCTGTATTCTTTAATGGCAAAGTAAATTCAAGCTTTCTTTCTTAATGTATATCTTTAAATTAAGTTCTAGTTTATATCTTTCATCAACCTAAATTAACTTCAAGCTTTATCATTTATTGTTATTATTAAACGTAACTTCATTTTGCTGCATTTCTGTCTGATTCTATATAATGCTAGGACTTTCTCTTCTAGTAGATAGCTTTAGTCATAAAGCATCCGTATTTCTAATCACGAAAATCAATTGGTTAGTGACTAGGCTTCGCCACGAGTCGAGAAAGAGAGATCTCGGGAGCTCTACTTGAAGTTTTTAATTTATTTTGGTTCATCAAGATCATATGATGACCTGGCCCCCAAACGAGCATGTTATTATTGTTATTAATAATCAGGTAAGAAGTAGGTATCGTATTTGTTTTGGTTGTAACGAGTTATTTCTCTCCACAGCTGCAAGTGGGGCATGTTGTGATTCTTCCACACTCCCGTCAGGCAAACTTTACATTTGGTCGCCGAAGTGGGATCAAAACGTCACATTGATTGCGTTATAACAGTACGCTGCAGGATTTTCAGTTGCTTCATCCTTCAGAAGATAAAATGCTGCGCATTACTACAATTCCTAAGCTCTTCTTGGCGCTACCGCATTCTCAATAGCCGCGGCACTCGCTCGCCAGTTGAGATGAAAGGAGATAATAGCGGGAGAAAAGGATCAAGGCATTCAATCTCAAGGTTGCATTCGCCTTGGCAATCACAAACCAACATAGCTACGAAACCCTCCAAGTGACGCTTCTGTTAGCGGATCTTGACCATCGTTACTGTATGCTTCGCCCTATCGTTTTAGCAACTTGGAGGGATCCTGAAGATGGACGGTATTATAAAGCTCGTGTATGAACGTGAGGCGAGTGACAACGGTGTGTCCCATTTTCAGTGGGCTACAGATCGACAGGTGACTGGTGTTACAGAAAACGACGAGCATTGTTAACTGCACATTTGGCTGACTATATGGCAATAAAGTGACTGGTAAACAAAAATAATTTTCAATATATACCATCCCCGGTTCGATTTTCAGCTCAATCAATGTATTTTAAATGACATGAGGGATATGATGGGTATTCACAAAATCTCGTGAGGACAATTAGGTAGCTGTCTGGTCCAAGAGGCAATCACCCTGATCAAGAAAGCCAAGATTAAGAACTGAAGATACACCGCTCGATCGCAGGTCTTATGACGGAGCAGCGGTCGCTTGGTAGACTGAGGCCCTCGTTGTGCTGCAGAGCACGAGATTCCATTAGCCCCCATTCGAATTTTGTAAAAAGAATGAAGGTTGAATCATGAGAGCTACACTGTTACTGTATATAAACAGGCAACGCCCAAAAATGGCTTCAAGTACTTCAAGAACTACACTGGTCAAAATATCCGTGTGTGTATGAGTGTGTGTGTCTGCCCCCCTCCCCCCCACCCTTCAATTTCCAAACGACGAAACCTAATTGAATCAAATTTGATACGGAGGTAGAACTGGTAAAGGGCACCACAATAGATTCCTATAAATGTTCTGTAAAACTGAAACTTAGTGAAACATAGTCATTGTATTACATTTGTATTACTCGCCTCACGTTGAATTCATGCCTCTCGTCCATACACGGGCTTGATAATTACCTTTGTATTTATATTGATAAACAAGTAATATGATTTAAAACTTTTACTTATATTACCAGGAGCCTACTGAGCACTCAAAATATAACAATAGAGCGAAAAGAATAGCTTTTATGATTTAAGTAATTAATATAAAGTAAGAATTTGAAACATTTTTCTTGGATAACTTGGGAGAGCGAAGGGTGTTGATAGCTCTGTAAGTTACTGATCCAAAATAACCAATGAGTTAAGTTAATATTTGATCTACAGTACATAACTTCACGATCCCCCTTTTTCAACCCCCTGAGGGAAATGATAATAATAATGCTGTTGATTTAACGTGCCTGTTAACAAAAGCTCATAGAGACGCCAGGATACCAGAATTTTGCCCCGAGTGAGATCCTGCTTTTCATTTGCGCACTCTCAAATGCCAACTGACTGCGCCAGGATTCGTTCCTGCAGAGTTGAGCACAGCAGGCGATATTTACCGCTGCGCCAAGCAACCAGTCACCCGAGATTGATCAGGTCATTAAACAGCGGAGTTCCTTACCTGACAATGTAGAAAATAAATAATGATTAAATACATTCTTAACAGAGATTCAAGTTAATTGAGTACTTAAATCGCCTCGTGCTAATAACAGATTAAAACGTAACTTGCTTTGTAATGATGTTAGTAGTTGACCACCACTTGCTCTTGCTGATCCACCTTTACGTTAGGTCTTTATCACCGTTACTACACACTGGACTTTAGAAAGATTCATATGACAATACAGTATATAATTTCTTGCAAGAGTTTTATCAGTGTATATTTAAGTCATAAGGCAGGCGAGATATTGAAGTAGTGTGGAACTGCGGTTTTATCCTTTGAATTATCAAAGTAGGTTTGACTTGAGCATTTACATTTTAACCACTTTAAAGTCTTCACACTATACAGGATGTATTTGATATCAGTGACGTCCGTTACACTGCCGGTAGAAGATGGTAGTCTTACCAAATATCTTCATGAAATTTAGTCGTATCTTAATTAGTGTAGGTGTAATTAAATCACAAAGATCGTCAGTCAATGTCTTGGAAAAGGGCTTAGACTTCGTTCCTCTCAGCAGCACAGCTGAATTTACCCTCCGGTATCCCCTCCAACGCTATGGCATGTAGATGAGAGTCTGTAGATGAGTGATCTCTGCCAATAGCAATGCATACACAAACCGAGCCTATGGACAACCGATTCACTCAGTCACGGGGAGTGGCCTGCATGACTAGGGCAGGTAGATCTGTTTAGGATTCAGCCAATCTTATGGTGTATTAATAACTTATTGGAAGTGCATAGCCTCCATTAGGAAATTGAAATTCTAAACAAATGTTTGGTGATTTTCAGTCGGTCAACACGAATGTACCCAAAAAGAGCTGGGTTAGGCCCTAATCCTGAAAAAAAAAACATGAGATTAATAAATACACTAGGATGACCAGTTTCGATCGTCAATCGATCATCATCGGATCCATTAAACTTAGGCTATAACATCTATGTTTCAGAATACAGGTGAAAAATATTTACAATATGTACAATTATTTAGTTGCAGTATTGGTAATGCAACTGTCGGTGTATGCTAACTGTAGTAAATCTAATGTTAGGTGAAATGCTAAAATGGTGATAGAAATACGGAGTTTGTCAGTTTGGGGTGATTATATGGTTGTAAAAAATCAACTATGGTTATACTGTAATAATACAGGCAGATACTTTTATGGTTGTCTTCCTGGCTGGAACGTCGAGCAGTTTCGTGTTCACTCTAGCACCAGTTGTGGTCGAATGAACCCGGGTGTTAACTGGACGAAACTGGTTTTTCCTTTCTCCCCCCTTGGTTCTGTCTGAGGTCAGTGCAATGTTTATTTGTGTGACATTGCCAAATCTAGATAAGAATGTATTTTATTGAATACAGGAAGATCTACAACTATTAAGGACCTTGGAACTGTCTTCGCCACGCGTGGACTAAAACGTCATTCGAACTAAGCGCTGCCCGGTCTATTGAAGACGTCCCGGCACCTTTAATACTGCCGCGCATACCGGCCTAGATTTATTGCACAAAAAAGTACATAGTAAACCTGATCCAGATAACTTTTACCTAATAACCACCGCTATTTCCCCCCTTTTTTTTATCTTGCTTGGCTGTATCGCTAAGTTGTGTCTTGTTTCCGACAGGGTGTGTTTTTTAGTAGAGTGAAAATGGGTGAACTCTCCATAAAAGTGTATTCATTTAGATTGTTGGGATTGTTTCGTTTGGCTAGGTGAATCTCGATTGCTTCCTTTATGTGGAGAGCTCTGCCTTTCGATTCGTGATGAATTGTTTTTAGGTCAGTCTCGATTTTAGTAAAGCTGTGCCCCGTGCCACACATATGTTCGCATACGGTTGAATGTGTTCCGTATTTTATCGCATTCCTATGTTCATTATAACGTGTGTCTACTCGTCTTCCACTCTGTCCAAAGTAATGAGCTTGACAACCAGTGTCTTGGCATGTAATAGAATACACCCCTGACTTTGAATACGGGTCTTGTTTATTTTGATTACTATTTTGCAGGTGCCTACTGGTTGTATTGTTCGTTGTGAATGCTATTTTTAAGCCTTGCTTTTTGAAAAGATTAGTGATTTTATATGTGTTCGTATGCACATATTTGAAGCGCGCAAACCTTTTCTCATTACTGTCTGGTTTGGGAATCGTTTTATCTTTATTTTTATGTTTGGCTATAATTTGTCTATTTTGCTTGGTGGGAAATTGTTTTCCTTTACCATTTGATTAATGGTTCTTATTTCCTTATTATAGTTGTCTTTTGACATGGGTATGCTTAAGGCCCAGTGCGCCATTGAGTTGAACCCCGTTAAATTGTGCGTACTGGGGTGATTAGACTGATTATCGATTGTAAGCGAGGTTTGTGTGGCTTTCCGGAATATGGAATATGAAAGTTCTTTACGTTCAATGGTTATGTCGAGTTAATTTATTTTTCTGTCTGTTTCGGAATCCTTAGCGAATTTGATTGAGTGGTGTAGGCTATTAATGGATTGGAGAATTGTTTCTTCGCTTGTTAGTTCAGTATCGCAGATGCAAATTACATTATCTACGTATCTTTCCATATTACCATTCCCTTTGTTAAAGTCTTTTCTAAGAACTCATTTGCTAGTGCATTAATGAAGATGTCAGCGATTAGTCCGCTTAGTGGTGATCCCGTCGCTAGGCCTTCTGTTTGTGTGTACATTTTATTGTCGAATTGAAACACATTTTGGCTGAGGACGATCCTCAGCAATCTCACAATCTCTTCAGTGTCTTTTGCCGAATTGATGGATTTTAAGTTGTTTTCGATAGTGTTGATTGCATCAATAATAGGAATATTGGTGTACATGTATGTTACATCGAATGATACAAACCTCAAGCTAGGTTTCATTTGTAGGGTGTTCAATGCTGTTACTAATTCCGTTGTGTTCATTACAGAGTTGTTTTTGTCGTTGAAAAGGCGGTGTTTAAAGGTTTTTGGTAATTCTTTGATTTTGTAACTAGGAGCATTCCTATAATTGACTATTGGTCTCATTGGGCACTCCTTTTTGTGTATTTTAGGTTGTCCCCTCAATGACGGTATTTTCGGGTTCATGTTTATTAGTTTTGACTTTTCAGCTTTGGTCAATATGTATTCTGTTTCTTTTAATGCACTTTTTATTTGTTTTTGGAATTTGTTGGTGGGGTCTTTTGCTAATTCCATGATTTCTTTGTTGTTTAGGAATTCGACTGGTTTTTTTTTCAAGGTATTCTGTTTTGTTCAAAATTACTGTCATGTTCTTTTATTTTTTGTTTCAATGACTTTATTTCTTTTAGTTGTTTGTTGTTTTGAATGTTATTGCTTTCGCCCTCTCGTGTGAGGATTATTTTGGCTTCTTTGGTGGCAAGATTTTTAGTTAATTACTTGTCTTCTGCTGGGAGCTTGTGACTGGCTATCTCGATATATATGTGATTAACTGTTTTATATTATGGTTCGTGTGTGCGTCTGTGCAGTTGTATTTCAAACCTTTGTCTAACATATTCATTTAAACTTGAGATAAGGTTACGTTCGTTTCGTCCAGTTAACACCCGGGTTCAGTCGACCACAACTGGTGCTAGAGTGAACACGAAACTGCTCGAAGTTCCAGCCAGGAAGACGACCGGATAAGTATCAGCCTGTATTATTACAGTATAACCATAGTTGATTTTTTACAACCATATAATCACCCCAAACTGACAAACTCCGTATTTCTATCACCATTTTAGCATTTCACCTAACATTAGATATACTACATTTAGCATGCACTGACATTTGCATTACCAATACTGCAACTAAATAATTCTACATATTGTAAATATTTTTCACCTGTATTCTCAAACATAGATGGTATAGCCTAAGTGTAATGGATCTGATGATGATCGCTTGACGATCAAAACTGGTCATCCTAGTGTATTTATTAATCTCATGTAATTTATTTCAGGATTAGGGCATAACCCAGCTCTGTTTGGGTACATTCGTGTTGACCGACTGAAAAGCACCAAATATTTGTTTACTTTGACAACACTGAAAAATGGCTTCAACCCCACAATGAAATTCTAAATATGTGCTAAATTATTGAATGGAACCGTTATGGTCTAAGTGTGTGCAAACACAGCGCTATAAAGATAATAATAATAATAATAATAATAATAATAATAATAATAATAATAATAATAATAATAATGATAATAATAAATAACTCCGCCACTGCCGGTCCCAAGACCGGGGCCTCATCTCGTAAGTGATGAGGAAGGAGGAGGGGAAGGAGTAACACCTCGTTAAAAAACCTGGGTCCATCTGGCTCCGGATGGTAGCACCCTGTAAGGGCCCCTGCCTAGGGTTACTAGGTGAAAATTGGTCAACGGTCCTGATGGCGGAAGAGGAATCTAAGATTCCCGACGATGGATGGAGCGGAAGATCCAGGTGGTTTCCCCACCAATAAAGAACTCTAAATCCAAAAGCGTTTGTTCCCAGATTGGGCGGCTTATGGTCAGCGTCTGTTCACCAAGTGGTGCGGCTGTAAACATGCTCCAGGAACTAACAATCCCTGGTTTCAAGAAACCTAGTGGATAACCACTAGACCCCATTTCATACAAGTAACCATGGCGCATGCAAATAATAACAGTATTACCCCAGGTGGTAACCAATCCACCCGTCAACTGACGGCTCCCGGGCGTTCGGACTCTGGGGGACCCGGGCAACCACGGCCACAGAGAAAATCGGAGTTCTCTGGCAAACTTCCACATAAGACACCAACATACGTAGGCACTCTAAACATCAACACTCTCATACAGCCTGGAAAGTTGTACAATCTAGTGACAGAACTCGATAGACAGAAGCTTCTAATCCTCGCGCTGCAGGAGACACGTATCACAGATGAAGACACCATGGACTACGGCCATTACCGCTTGTTCAAGAGCAAGACTGACAGGCGCGTTGCCAAGGGCGCTCCACTTCTGGGGATGGCCTTCATGGTCCACAAGACCATAGTAGAATCCTTAGAAGAAGTTACTCCAGTAAACAACAGATTGATGAGCATGCGCTTCCGGTGCGCCAACAAAAAATACACACTGATCAACGCACATGCCCCCACTAACCAAAGTAACAAGAGCGATCCACAGTCCGCAGAAAAATTCTGGTCGACCCTTGACACAGTGATGTCCAAAGTCCCTGGGGATGACGTCTAACTCCTCATGGGCGACTTCAATGCACAGATCGGTAGAGAAAAGATGTACAGGAAAACAGTCGGAAACTATCCTGCAAATAAATTCACAAATAAAAATGGCACACGACTCATAGAACTCTGCCAGCAGAATAACCTCAAGCTCATGTCAACATCTCTTAGAAAACACCCTAGAAAACAGAAAACCTGGCGTTCTCCAGTCCAGCAGTTAGGTGAGTTCCAAATCGACCATGTGGCAATCTCATATCCAGTACAAAAGGAGATTCATGATGTACAGGTACGTAGAGGAGCCAACATTGACTCTGACCATTACCTAACCCGCGTCAAGGTCAAGTTCACCCCAAAGAGAACTTTCTGTAAGAAAACCCCCCTACCAAAATTTTACACAAAAAAGATCGCTGATTCTGGAGTGAAGGAAGCCTGGGAAAAAGAACATGCCAATGACTGGCAAAATTTCCACCGAAAAATCATAGAAACAGCACAAGCTCTCATTCCTTTGAAGAAGAATTCCAAACATCCTTGGTGGGATGTTGATTGTGAGAATGCACTCATTACCAGGAAATTGGCATATCAGAAATACAACAGTAAAAAATCCCCAGAAAATTTACAGACTTTCCATGAAACACGAAAAGCAACCGCAAAAATTATCAGACAATCCAAGAGGAGATACCTGAAGGAACAGTTGGACTCCATTGAGGACAACTTCCGTAACTACAACGTAAGGGACTTCTACAGAACGTTTGCAGGACACATCAGAGGGTACACACCACCAAACCTTTGCTTCAGAAAATGTGATGGAAAATTAGCACTAACGAATAAGGAGAATTTCAAGGTGATGGCACAATACTTCTCTGATCTTCTCAACTGTCCAGAACCAATAGAGAGATTCTCAGAGGAAGAACCTACAGTCAAGAACGCAGACTCATTACCTCCGACACAAGAGGAAGTTCACAGGCACATCATCAAACTTAAGAACAACAGGACATCTGGTGAAGACGGCACAGTGGCCGAACTACTGAAAAACCTAGGGCCACGCTCACTTAGGGAACTCACACAGATAATCACTGACATCTGGACATCAGAAAAGCTACCAAATGAGTGGAAATGTGCATTGATCCACCCATTACACAAAAAAGGCGACCGCTCTGACGTAAACAATTACAGGGGCATTTCACTATTACAAGTTACGTACAAGATCCTCTCAGCGTGCCTACTCCAAAGGGCTCGGGACCAGCTGGAACACAAGATTGGCGAGTACCAGGCGGGATTTCGTCCTGGTCACTCCTGCGCGGAACAAATCTTCAACCTAAAAAGTATATTGAAAATCAAAGCCCTCAGGAATACTCCAGTTATATGTACCTTCGTTGACTTCAAGAAGGCATATGACTCCATTGACCGTCAGTCATTGTTCAACATCTTACACGAGCAAGGTTTGGATAGCAAGACCTTGCGATTGATCAAACAGACACTGACAGACACGACATCAAAAGTGAAATTCATGGGGAAAATCTCAGAACCATTTCAGATCAATACAGGTGTTCGCCAAGGTGACGGGCTCTCTCCGCTCCTCTTCAAACTAGTGCTGAACAAAGTTATCAAGGAATGGGAGAAAGAGCTGAGACTTCAAGGTTACTGGAGGCCAGTGCGACTAGGACGACCAAAGGACGAACTGGAAGTTGGATGTCTAGCCTTCGCGGATGATCTGGCTCTACTCTCAGATAACGAAACCACATCAATCAGACAGATAGAAGTACTCCAAGAGTGTGCCGAAAAAGTAGGACTACAGATCTCGTTTCAAAAGACAGAGTTTTTCTGTACGAAATTCGACATACAGAATTTAAACACGAAATATTGCAAGAGCAATAGAGTCGCCCACTTTAAATACCTAGGTGAATTGCTTGAACCGACGGGAAAAGAGAAAATCGCGCAGAACACTAAGTTAATGAAAATCAAGAGAGCCTTATACAAGACACAGGGTGTCTACAACAAAAAATGTCTGTCCACATTCACTAAACTTCGTCATTACAACACGGTTATTAAACCTGAGGTGCTTTATGCTAGTGAGACGTTGACGTTACACACTAAGGGCGACTTGGAAAAAATCCTCACAGAGGAAAGAAAAATAATAAGGAAAATAATTGGACCAAAGCACACAGATGAAGGATACAGGCTTCACTCCAGAGACGCCACAGAGAAATTGTCCAACCTCGCAGCAGACATCAGAAAGAGGCGACTAAAATTTTATGGCCACATCAGCAGACTCCCACAAACCAGACTCACCAACAACATTCTTAGATACATACAGCGGCTCAAGATTACTACACCCTGGATGATGCAAGTCAAAATTGATCTATTAAAAGCACAGGTCGACCCAGAAGACGTCATAGACAAAAGCGTATTTAGACACAAAGTATACAAGTGGGAAGTGTTGTCAGAGAGAGCTGCACCTACAGCCCAAAGACCAAAGTGGACCGAAGAAAGGAAGAGGGCCTTTAGTGCACGAATGAAAGAGTACTGGAAAGACAGGAAGAACAAAAAGTCATGATTGCTTCGCGTGGTCTAATAGGCCTGTAACGTGTAAAATAAAATAAATAAATAAATAAATAAATAAATAAATAAATAAATAAATAAATAAATAAATAATAATAATAATAATAATAATAATAATAATAATAGTTCGCTTGTTTCTCAATGCACCACCCTAAAAGAAGTTGTCATAACATCTTAAAAACAAGCCGATGATATGTTGATTTGTCCCACTTATGTGGTGAAATAACAGTAATAATAATAATAATAATTTCTTAATCACACACACTAATTTTATGTTTTTCAAGGATATCGAGTTGCCGGAATTTTGAGTTCACATGATTATTTTCTTATGCGAGTCATTAAATGTATCGACATAAAGCTGTCGTTTTTTATCACCTTCATTTACTTTAGACTGAACCTAGATCGAATCTTCAAGAAGGATAGCACTTTACGACCAGAAGAGCTTTAATTATTATTATTATTATTATTATTATTATTATTATTATTATTATTATTATTATTATTATTGTTATTTTGTTTCGGTCGTCTAGGGACCACGAACCAATTTCAATGCTTTGTCCTTTGCTGTTCCTTCTTCTTCCTCCTACATTTCTTCATCATCTTACTATGTTTCCTCTTCCTTTCCTGGGACAATTTTGAGCCAGTTTTCTTTCCCTTTCTCCCTTGTAATCCTTTCATATTTATCCCTTTAATTATTATTATTATTATTGTTATTATTACTATTATCTACTTGTTGGCTAGTGTTGATATAGCCTACTATTACCGGCCGATATGTATGTAATGACGACTGTAATAAATCTATATAGCCTACCGTATATAAAAATCAATGTTACGGGATATTTTGTCTGTCTCCTATGCGTTCATATACAATCCATCTGATTGCGATGAAATTTGGGTGATTTGTTGTAGGCACTCCAGGAAGGTTTTCGGCCTATAAATTATTTATGTAACACAAAATGGTGAGGGACTTAACAGGAACCCTCAAATCCCACAGTAGCCCAATTGCACAATCTGTATACTTATCACACGGCAATGCAAGTTGTGAGAATAGTTTGCCGATTCATCGCGAGGTGATATAAGGAGACTGTCAGCAGCCCGTTGTGTTATCTGGTATCGCTGTCTATTCAAATACAGTTCACGCCACGGTCTTTGGCCAGGGGTTCATTAGTATTATCTTCCTTTCTGTCTTTGTTTGGCATTGCAACGCATGCCGGGTATAGCTAGTAGACTATAAAATTAAAACATTCATGTAGATTTTTGGAACCCTACTGGAGCTAGAAAACCTGACTAAGTCCACGTTGCATTAAAGCATTTCGTAGCGGTATGCTTAGCATTGAGTCCCACCATCGGCAAGGGGCTTGGTGGCGGAGCGGTGAAACCGTTATACTCTCACCAAAGTAGACCGGGGTCGATTTCCGGTCAATCCATGCGATAATTTCGAAGTGAAATGCCATGTCCTGTGGTTCGGATTCCACATAAAAAGGAGGTCCAGTAGCTCATGATCACGATATTTACGGTCTTGTAAAACCACAAGCTTCCTTACTTCCCACCATCGGCAGCCACAAGATGATTTCACGTGGCATCCCACGAGGCCAAATTTGGGATGTCCACCACCGAAACTCAGTTAATCAGCTGCTTCTTTCCTACCCCAGCTGTGTAGGCATGCGCGTTTAACCCTGGAGAACTCACACCGATAGTTTTCCTCCAGAACTCGCGTGCGGTCCTTTGGACCGCACAGAATTTAATTGCGATATTTATACTAAAATCATTATTTATGTACACAATACATCTAAATATCACACCATAGCTTTATTATATAAATGTATATCTAGCCTATTGAGACCATTTTGCATTATAAGGTATTCTACAACAGGTGATCTCATAAGCATATATTCATTATGATGTAAATAGGCTAAAAATAGCCTGAAGGTTTTCATTTTCACTTTCGCTCAGTGAATTATTGACTGATGGGCGCTAGTCATGAGATATCTGAGTATCATCAAATGGTATACAATTAGAATCCTCATCTTCAAACAAATAGCGTCTCGCTGTACTCCGTTCTCATTGAAGAGCCCTCGGTTCACAGATTCTTTTTCTTCTACACTCCGGAGAAGTTGATCAATTTCTTATATTTCCTTCGGATCCATATTTTCAATGACGAAACATTGCACACCATGCTGAAAGAAGTGTACAGACTCACATGTACCGAACACAAACAAAACAACAAACCAAAACACACTGACTCGCGCGTGTTGAAAAAGACCGCAACTTCTATCGAGGTCAGAGTTTCCTGCTCCAAACAACAACGGACAACAAATTACGATCATCGTTAACTGCACTAGCATTGTCAAAAGTCCAACGGAGGATAGGAGAAGACAGAGCAAAGCGATATGTCAACTCTTTGCATGATATGGATTAGCAAATGAATGTGCGGTCGAAAAGACCGCGCAGCGAGTCCTCCAGGGCTAATCGTGCACCACGATCGCAGCAAGTCTGGTGATTGGAGATCAAAACTCAGCACCGACAGTGGCTATCCTTAGTTTGGATTTCCTCGGATACTTCCACGCGCTTCCCAAGCGCATGCCGGGATAGTATGGTACTTGGAGTCCCGGGGCACCAACCTCATTCACGACCCAAATAACTACAGCTGCACATACTACTACAGTCACCACAGAAACTCAGTTTATCAATCAAATCCAACACTCACCCAACTACACGGGGCTGTGAAACAAATGCCCCAAGCCCATAAAATGAATCAACAACAACCATCACAACAAGCTTGTAAGTCTCTTCTATCTTCATTGTTACCAAAAATATTTATTTACTGAACGTCCTAAACAATTGGAACCCTACTTGAAAATAAATAACATTGAGTAAATATATAATCTCTTATAATTTGTTTAATAGTTTAATAATAATAATAATAATAATATGTTGTTGTTAGACACACTATATTTATTAATTTCGGGGATTTCGAGATTCCAGAATGTTGTTTACACAGAATTTCATGTACTTGCCATTTCATCCATCGGCATAAGGCTGTCGAATTTGTTCACCTTCATTTATTACATGACTGAACCTAGATCGAACCCTCGAGAAGGATAGCACTCTACTACCTGAGCTACACAGCCTCGCTATAATTTAATTATTAATATTGTTGTATACAGTACATAGCCCTATAACACATTGCTGGTACATCACAACAAAACTATACGGGCTTCAGGGAACCAAAGTATAGTTACTGAAACAGACACTTCTAAGCTGGATAGTCGGAATCGCTACCCATGAACTTACAGACGATTCGGGTTGTTGAGAGAACTACTGCCTTCTGCATTAGTTTGCACAGTTGAGTAAACATAACCAGTTCTTTAAGGCCTTGGAGCAAGGTACTTGGGATCACGTCCGTACTTGAGAATATGATAGGTAGGCCCTATGGTCTTTACCCGTTCTACATGCCATTGCCTTTTGATAGGGCCGACAAAATCGCTATATTTGCCTTATTGCTATTATTATTATTGCTATTATTGTTATTATTATTATTATTATTATTATTATTATTATTATTATTATTATTATTATTATTATTATTATTATATGCATGTGGCACCGTACTAATATTAAATCTTGGAAGTAGTTTTCCAAGGTTTCCCACTTCTACCCCCAGGCAAATGCCGCGATGGTTCCTAACTTAAGGCCACAGCCGCCTTCTTCCCAATATTCACCTGAATTACCAATACCCACATTACTACAGAAACCACTAAAACACAGGTTATCAGACAAATTCTACCCACATCCAACTACATGGGTCTGAATGACCAAAATTGCCAAGCCTCTCAAACAAAACATCAAGTAACATATTCCGTCTTAAATGCTAGTTGTGAACAGACTACGGGATGTTGGAATATTGTCCCACTGTATTTCATGAACGTGCCTGACGCCAAAGACACACCAGAGCTGATTATCGAAATTATTTTTACATGACCTTAAATCAATGAATTCCACACTTACAAAGTAGGCTACACAATACTACCAGTCCTAACGTCCCAAGCCATTGCGTTCAATTTCAACAACAACAACAAGAACAACAACAGCAATACAAATTTTCTTACGAGACGGGTACTGCTATCCTCATAACAGCTGATACCACCCCTCTACCGGTAAGGTTAATGCTCCGAATACGTAACAACTTCCCCTCCGTGCGTCGTCCCGCCACGCACCGCCTCGTTTACCCCCAGACTGCCACCCCACCTTCTGCTTGAAGATTTTCTGAAAAACTCACAAACATTGACTTTTTAAAGACTAATTTTCAAATTAAAGATAGGTGACAATTTTTTACCTAGGAAGCTTAGAATAGTCTCTTCTATCACCAGTGTAACGGGCTTCATTTGTATCAATTACACCCTGTATAGGTAGTTTCGATTAATTATTAATTATTTTAAAAAATGGTGCTTTTCAGTCGTTCAACACGAATGTACCCAAATGTACCAAATTTTTGGGTACATTCGTGTTGACCGACTAAAAAGCACCAAATTTCTTGTTTACTTAGGCAACACTGAAAAATGGCTTCAAACCTCACATTGTTATTTCACTTCTTATACAGAATTTGTCAGTTTTTGTTCAATTTTGATCTCTTACTAATCGAAATCTATGCCTCTGGGTATTGAAGGAGATATTTTCTGAATTCTGAAATCTATTCGTCTATTTTAAGGCCCGTGCAGATGCATAACGGAGAACTTCATAAATTGATAATGGGTAACTTGGGAGAGGGAACGGTGTTGATTACTGTGTAAATTACTGATCTAAAACTTACCAAATTTGTACGTGCTTTTGCAGATGGATTTAGCGTCATTACCTGTGAGCATCACAAGTCCCTACTGCAGTGGACGTCCGTGTCGAACTATTCGGTCCACCCTGCTCTGGGAGGGCAAACGTACCATTCAATTTGTTTTGGAGTGTTTCTCCGAATTAGTAAATGTGTTAACCCAGCTAAAATGGTGACGGTCAGTCAGAGGGTTGTAATTAGTATCGTGTGTGTTCCCCACGATAACGTCAATATTGTTCGTGCCGAGCACTCCGTAAATATTTACATTGCTTAGATCAATCACAACACCTGAGACGCTATGTACCGATACAGTACAACAGCAGTGGCCTGATTGACTAATGGAAAGAATGAGAGTGTCAGTTATAGAATACTTTGACGACATATATTTAGCTTTAACGTTTGCTTGATCTTAATTAAAGTTGCTTTTCACCTAACCATGCAGTCAAATAAAGAATACTTTGACGTCATATTCATAAGTGTTATAGGCTTGATCTTAAAGTCAGATTACTTACCCTTCAGTAACTACATAGTCAAACAAGAAATATTCTGATGCCATTATTCGTATTTTCTTCATAAAGCGGTCCTAAACACAGGTTCCCCTCCACCAATTTGCAAAGTGAAATGCACAATACTCTTAAAAATAGAGATTATATCAATTGTAACCCATTCCATACAAAGTTCATATTAGTTATATCAGTAGGCTATATTGGAAGCAGCATACTGAAATTAGTGAAATATAGATCAGAATGAGAGATAAGCTGCCATCTTGTCTTGTAACCGAGACGATTCAGCTTATTAAAGTCACTTCTGCATTATAATATTACAATATAAACTTTTAATTTCGAACGGGCCACGTTCTTTAGAACAGTTTAAATGATTCTCGGTTCGATAATTGGAACTGGTGGGTCCCATGTTATGGAATATAACGTTTGCATAATTCACACGGCCGCCATCCTGAAATGTTACGGCTGATAACTTTGTATTTTGGGCACAAGACGAGTCGCATATAAAGGTATGTTTTTACCAAATTTGGTAAAGATCCGATGATCAATTTGGACGTAATTTAAATTTATGTTTTAACCATTTGAGTGGCCGCCATTACGTTTTGGTAAAGATGGCGGCAATATAAAACATGACTCTGAGGTGCCCTTTGTTAGTTCTACCTCTGTACCAAATTTCGTTCAATTCGGTTTGGTCGTGTTTGAATTGATAAGGGGGGACAGACATGCAGAGTACACACACGTACACACTCACAGACCCACAGCCAGACACACGAAGTTTTGGCCCTGTGTAGATCTCATGAGTCTACTTTCATTTTTTTGCAAAAATTGAAAGTAGGCTAGAAATATATACTTTGTAGGAACAATGGTGCTATCTGCTGAGACCATCCATTGTTATATTTTACAAAATTGTGACCCAAGGAATAACAGTCTCCCCTACCCAGGGAAAAGATGCTGAGCATCCTGAAGGATTATGTAATCGAGAGAAGGCTGCTACAGACAATTAAACGTACTTACGTTTATAATAAGCTGCAGTGAGAGTTGACAGCAGCATGAGTTATGGTTTAAAGTTGCGACAGGAATAAGTTTCTGTACGAAATTCTGTTACTGCTTATTTTACATACGGAATCATTGCTGAAGAGTCGATGTACAACAGAGGACGTGTCACCCTACCGAGAGGAGAGTTGGTCAGGAGAGCTATGCCATAAGAGAAAGAATGGGTCCGGTCAGGATTGAAATACAAAAGATTTTTCGTCCTCACCAAAGGTAAATAATTCATTGGAGATAATGCCACCTTTTCACTTATTTGTCCGGCGTCCAGCCTTACGGTTCCATCAATGGTCGAACAAAGCCGACAATTAAATGGCATATTCTAACTGTAATGTACTGGTAACATAAGTGGCTTACGGGATTACCGTAAATGCTAATGGCAGGGAGAACACTCTCATTTTGTTAATTTATAGCAATATGCAAGTACATATTAAATATTACAAAAATGCCGTTATGATAAAACCTAACATTGAATTATAATCATAGGAACTAATATAGATCGTGATTCCTTACACTAAAAAAATTTCCTAGACACAAAATGGTGGCATCCATGACATTATGGATGATAGGTTCAAAAGATGAACACATGTTAAATTCTATGCGTTAATAACGCTTTACACAACCTTACAAATTCGAAATTTAAAGCGCAATAACCGTTTGCATATGCAACATATTATGTTTGATAAGAAAGAACTTCGATTAGGGAAACAGATGGCAAAAGGTGATTTTAGGCGGGATCCTGTAGCCTACTATTCCGTCATAATCAAAGCAGACTAGACATGATGACGTTCCCCTCCTAAGCAGACGCCACAACCTCGTAGACACCAAAATGAAGTGTGTTAAAACACACAAATACTGTGTAAGGTAGACGGTTCCAAATTACACCACAGATAGATTCGTTGGGATTCTTCTCTGGTGAAGAACTTTTTTTAGGACATGTTTATCGGCCATTCCGTGAAGGTAGATTGTATACTATGGTGATTATTATAGATGTCCACAGTTATTTATCTCTTTCTTATACCCCAAACAAAACGAACCAAACCCCAGTGCGCTACAGCCCATTAAAAGTCTAGGTCTAGGCCAACCAAGCGACCACTGCCCTGCCATTTAGCCTACAGATTATGAGGTGACGCGTGGTCGTGGCGCTGCCTCACTGTCAGACAGCTAGTCAATTGTCCTTACGAGGCTGAGTGCACCCCGTTCTAGCCCTCACGTCACTTTCTATAATCTCTGACGGAGCCGGGAATCGAATCCAGGGCAGGCATGCTACCCCAACACCACGGAGCCGGCTATATATACACCAGCTTTTTAACCCTTGTTGCGGAGCCTCATTTGTGAAAGCAGTGTGATAATACAGATCCCATCCAGCTTTCCGCATTGCTTACGAGTTGCCTGTATTTGCTCTGGATGGGCTCTATTAGTACATCAGTCAGGCTCATTTTCCATATAATGTTTTTACATTGCCTAGTTCCTTTCCTTTCGAAGCTGTTTTCTGTCATCGAGAGAACCTAAAATCCTAACGAATCTATCTGTAGTGGAATATGGAACCGTCTACCTTACACATTACTTATATGTGTTAAAACACTTCATTTTGGTGTCATTTTGATGAAGTAGTGGAACGTCAGGTCAACCACCGTGGACATAACATATACATTGTCCCCATTCATAAGTCACGCTTATTATTTCATAAGTTGTGACGTCACAAATCTGCAGCAAGTGACTATGGAAATTATAATTGGAGATCGTTGATAGCAAATTTCATGGAGCTGTAACACAGAGGAACGAGCAGTTAGGATGAATATTTATTAAAATTTTAAAAGTTATTTACTTACCGGTACTAATTTTCTACAATAAAATTCTGCATTATATTCATCTAATTAAGCTGTTGAGACATTCTACGATGTTGTAGAACATTCTGATGAAAAGAGGTATGTGATTGGATAAGCTCATGGGAAGCAGTAAAGACTGACGGAAAAACATTACAACGTGTTGAGCATCCAGTGAGTAGAATCTGTGCTAGTGTGAAGCAGACATGTGCTCAAAATTTTGAATGAATTTCCAAGTATTATTTTACATAGTGGAATGCAGGAAGATAATAGTAATTGGAACTGTATTACATTTTGGAATATGTGAGAAGTGTGATTGATGAAATAATCGTGGATTTGTGATCCGAGAGATGAACCCGCGTCACTATACGACAAAGACCACGAGGTCAAGTGAACAGAGCAAATTGTGCTGTGAAAGGAGTAAAAATAATCAGGAAAAGTGAGAACCAGTGCATTAGATTTGATAGGAGTGCACGGCAGACGTAAATTGTCATTTTTAATAATATCTGCCACCATTAAATTAAGTGTGAGTGAGTGTAAATTGGAAAGCATGGCTATCAGGGAGGATATGAACGTCATTATCAACGTCATGATGGAGGATGGAAAGTCGCTGAGCTGAGTCAAGTGGACGGTATTCGACCCAGGAGGGAGAGATCAAGGACTATATTTAAACTGAGGACTCCCATACTACCATGGCAAGAGAATAAAGAGTTGTTCTTTGTAGAAGTTGATGATGCCGATTTGATTGGGTTAATTAGATGTATTAGCGGGCTGAATTATAATTGAAACTGTACAGAAATACCCAGGAAAGATTTAGAATAAGATTTCAATTCATTTACCTGAATAAAAGAGAGTAACTTTCAGATACGTGAAATTAATGAGTTTAAGTGCATTGAATCAAAAAACTTGGCAATATTTTTTTTTTCTGTGAGATTGCAGGTGTGCTATGAGTAGCAAGCATTTGTTTTCAAGTTCAAGAGAGAAGCCAACCAGGTAAAATACAGAGATGGGAGAGTTGTTTTTGATTCATTGAGGGGCTTTGCGACATCGTGGTCCAGTAGCCCCGTGTACTTGGGTGTGTTTAGCATTTATCTGATAACATGAGTTACTGTGATGGCTGTATTAGTGTGTGCAGTTGTAATTCACAAGAGGATTGGGAAGGAGGCGTCCATGGCCTTAATTAGGAACCATTCCGGCATTCGCCTGCAGTAGAAGTGGGAAACCACACAAAACCCCTTCCAGGATGGATGAGGTAAATATCAAACCCACCTCTTCTCAGTTTTTCCTCACAAGGCTGAGTGTACCCCGTTCCAGCCCTCAGATTAGATTTAAATTTCTTGGCCGAGCCGGGAATCGAACCCAGGCCTCCGCGGTAACAGCCAAGAGTTCTAGCCGCTAGAGATGGGAGATAAGAATTGATTAGACTTGATCGCGCGTTTGATAGGTCGTGAATATAACTGACCTATGTAAATTAAGGTTGTTTATTAGGGTGACAATTTCTACAATAGATGCTATGATTTTTATAAATGATGGTTATGCAGACTACTATGGTCACATGTTCATTGTATGTGATTAAAGATGAATAATGCTTGATGAAACAAGAGAACAGAACGTCAGGATAGTAATATTTTGAGTGCCTATGAATGTTATAGGTAGGGTCATGAGTATTTAACTATAATTGCTATAACTGCGGTGTCAGTGGAGAGCCACACCTATCGATGATAAATGATAGAATATTGCAGTGTTATGAAGAGATCATTCATAGACACAAAATGAAGGCATTATTGAGCGTTCCATAATTGGAATATGTGGCATGGCTGGTGAAGCTAGCTTGTAAGATGAACGTTAAATGTTTGAGATGGAGCCTTAAATAACATAGAATTAATTTTTAATAGTGCAAGTTTTCTGTCAGATCTACAGTAGTTGGATGTTTTGCATGCCATCAGATAAGCTGCATGCTACCGGCCCCATGGTCAATGTAACCAAGTATTGAATGGCAGTAATCTCGACGGGATTCGTGGGACCACAATTTAGGATGTTTATTTATTTCAGGGGATTTAGCTTGTTAAGCTACGAACATTATTCCCCAATATAAAAGTAGCTTAGGGATCTTTGGCAACAACACATGACAATTTTATCTTGCGCTTCGAATACTTGTTAGTACACTGCGATTTTCCTTTCTTTTATGATTTGTATTCTGGACTAGTTGTATAACCCCACCTACCCTATCCAATACCACCCGTGATTGCAGTCCTGTGCTGAGACTAGGTTAAATGGATGTCGATTAATATATATGTTTGCTTGGAATGGGATCGAACAATGTTTGATCACAGCCTCCAACCCCGTGGTGTCTCGGGGCAAACGGACACGGGTGGACGATTCTTTACGCTTTTTGGTGATCAGCATGTACAACGTTCGTGAGAAAAAAATTGAAAAGCATAGAGGTCGGCGTCTGCATTGTGATATTGCAAGGGTTAAGGAGCTACAACAAAATCAATTCTTCTAAAATTTCAAAATGGGTACGATCTACTCGAAGTTCATTACGTTGTCTATATGCTGACATATAGATAACGTATATATGCTGACATTGAAACGTCCAATTTCCTCCTGAATGATTCATTCCTTTCTCTGAAATAAGTTATACTTCTCCATACCAGTATCATGTTATCTGGATTTTTGCATGACCCCTGTAACCTTAACTCCTTGTTGTAAATATATTGTTATGTCATGAGCTATCATGTATTGTGTAAAACATACTTGATAAGAATAATAACAATAAGTATAATAATAATTATATTTTGTAATTTTAGTAACAAAAATTATATAAACCTTTCAATAACAATATTTGAAATTTAGACTTTTACGAATGCCAATGGTATTTACTAATGAACCGACAGATTGAAATGGCATCGTGAAACTGAAGGGCTCTCAAGGATGTAGATCCACTGATTATTGCAAAACAACATTCATGACATTCCTTTCACCATCCTGAGGATGAAAGGAATGAATGTTACATCGTGAAAATATTGAAACGCTCTAAAATACTTATCCACTGGGAAACAAAAAAAGACTGGTATTTTACAATTATTCTCGCCGCAAGGTCGATAATAGGTTGTAAAATGAATTCAACAATTAATATAAATAAGCAATAGGATGCAGAAGCAAGTCACTACATTAAAACTAAGCATCTGCTTTTTAAGATGACGCTAACTCACGGCAAGCATGCGAAACAACCAGCGAGTACAATAGTGCCCTGAAACGCTATTGTGGTGCGCGTGTTATCTGAATGAGGAATGTCAGGCACAAATGATAATATTGCATCAACAAGCTGTCAGCTCACAGCAGATATGTGGACAGGCAGCCAGGTTCCTTACCGTAATATCTCCTATGTCGTGAGTTCGATACATTCAGAAAGCATTACTGGCCACTAATTAAAACAATAGATTATTGAATAGTAATGCTTCTGTGGAGTTTAGGTCAACATTATCAGAGCAGGTAATGACAGATAACGAGAGTTGACATGGAGTTGGAAGGAACCACCGATGCCTACAAAAACATGATGATATTATTATTATTATTAATAATAATAATAATAATAACAGCAATTGTTATCATAACGTAATTATTAAAATAATGAAAAATCATAATAGTAATAATAATAATAATAATCACGCAAACAATTTCAAAAACACGTAACACCCCCACATATTTGACGGCTACAGTCGCAACTGATCGATGTTTAATATCAATACTACCAGCATTACATATATTTTATAGTCGCGAGTTCAATGAATCGTAAATCAACTCATTAACAATCAAAACTGTACGTTGGAAAAGAAGCTTAAAACCAACATCAAATTAAACATCCGAACCTGACATCACCACTTAACGTTCATCACTCCTCGATCAAGGAACCTCCTCATAACCCATTAATAAGCAATTAAACAGTTTTATTTGGAAAGAGAGTTACCCCTATTATGATGACCCACTAGCCACCACTGACATATTCAAATCGTGTGCCAAAACGTGATTGGTTTCCCAAGGATTAGGGAAATCCCTTGGTGACGTCAACTACGTGTACGCTATTCAAAAGATATGGGGTTGAGATATCCCCCACAAGAGTGAGGGGTGGGGAATCCTCACAGGGGCAGGAAAGGAAGAGGAATATGAAATTCGTCTTTGTCGAGTAGATCACATCAGCGGAATATGACGACATCAGTTTGGCAATGCTGTTATTCAAGATAACAGATTTTGGTGCGTGATTTGAATTTGGTATTTACTGATATCAGCGTATTTTGAACCCGCATTACATTAGTCCTCATTTACATTCATTAGACTTCACATGTGCACTTAAACAGCATATTGCATAATAATGCACTACTTTAACGTTTGTAATTTGATGAATTAAATTTTCTATTTTAACATCTTCATCTGCAAACTAATTCTACAACAGTTGTCATATTTGCATAAAAAAGAGTATAGCAAGCAACAATTTCCCATCAATTGCCCTAGTAGGGGGGTAGTGATGGTTTAAAGCCACCCAGCGTTGCTCGGACGGCGTTCATGTTAAATAATTAAAAGCTCGCGAACCCATGGTCGGATTTTAACAAATGAGGAGACGTAGGACTCGAGGTGACGTCCTCTTTCCTATGCATGAGTCATTATATTTTTCAAATTTGTTCGGAAAGGTTTTTTTTGAAAGTAGGTGATAGTTTGAAAACCAAACATGATGGTACGTTGTGCAATAGCTTAAAAGAAAGGTATCTATGAACTTTATTTTTATAATAAAACTTTTGTATTTTTTTTTGAAAAAAGTTCAATTTTGAAATTCCTACATTTTGGAAACTAACAAGTTTACAAAAACGATTGTTTGACATAAATGAAAGGTCATTACCCCCTTTAACCATGTACCAAGTCCCAGGTCTCTAGAACAAAAATAACACTAGTGGGTTAAGGGGATTCTAACGAGTGTCATGGCCGCCGCGTGAATCCAAGCCGATATCTCTCGAACCCATGGTCGGATATTCACGAATGAGGTGTCGTTGGACTCGAGCTGACGGGGGCTTTACTATGGATCACTCGTTATATTTTCAAAAAAATTGGAAACTAGATTTTGGGGTAAACTAGTGTTTTTCGGGATTTTTGCTGATATCTCACCAACCAATAAGGCTAGAGACTTTTACGAGGTGTCATTTTTTCGTTGCGTTGCCCTCTTGCCGGGAATGTCTGTGTCGAGTAGGATCAAAAACCTATTTTGGGGTAAAAATGTGATTTTAGACTTTTTGCTATATCTCGCGTACCAATGCTGCTACGAACTTGTACGAGGACATGTAGGACTCGGGTGACGTCCCCTTTCGAATGTGGTAGTTATTTGGTTCCCGAATAAATAATTCACAAAGGGCCTAACGCCATACATGTTGAAAAAAATTATAATTGTTTACCTGTTTTTAACAATTTTTAAAATAAAGAATGGTCGTAGACAGAGAAAGACGATACCACTGTGGTGTGTTACAACGAGGCTATCACCAGCCATGCTGAATACAGCAAATGGCTATTTCGAGGAGGCGACAGAGCGAGGGGTCGCTTTTCGATATTTTTCCTATGACGAACGAATAAAGGCAAATATTTCGAAAATCCCTCAAGACGATCTTTATACATGTTAGTAATGAGTGAATTGACAAATGATAATAATAATAATAATAATAACAATGGCATAAGGCGAATGAAAGCGGGGCGTTTGATAGTTGTCAGCAACTTGATGAACTTGCTTTGTATGTTTGACTGGCAGCCAAGAAAGAAAAATCTGCTCGAGGCATGGCTGGCCGGCTGAGAGCCGGTTAGCAGAATGTGAAATGTTATCGCGATTCAGGAATGTGAGCGGACGTGACAACAGACCAACGGAAAATTACAGTGACATAGAAAACACTTGAAGGTCGAACATTATGACAACTACGTGAGAGAGATAACGGAGTAAGCGACTACAACACCTCCCCCTAGCATTGCCACAGCCAATTGCTGGGCAACAGCGGTGTTAAACAGCTGTGGTGAGAGGGATAAATGGGAGGGGCTGGGACAGGAGAGCAGAGTAATGGAGTGTTCTGCTTGTCATGGCGCATTGTGCGTCATTCCCGTTTTAAACGTTACACTATGCACATAGGCTCTGTATTATCAGCGTTAAACAGTGTGAAAGGTGAATGCATTAGTGTGCTCAACGCAGTCAGTAACCATAATGGATACATTATATATAAGAGGTAAGTGTTAGATTAACACTGTTAAGTTTATTTTAATGCTAATGGATGTTTAAATTATTATTGGTTTACCATTTTATTGATGAATTGTTTTTATTTTGTTTGTTTTAGTTAATCTGCACACCTGTTGTGGGAGACAGAAAAGGGAGGGAAACCCATTCCACTCGAAACTACAAAAAGGCAAACGCAGGGCTTTTTACAAAGCGAGGTCAGATTTTTTTTTAAATTATATATAAAAACTGTTTTTCATTTTATTTTATTTTTTTGTTTTTGTTTATGAAAGGTGCTATTTGGAATTGATAAACTCATGGTCGTTTATTTTATTTCTTTTTTAGAGTGTTGGAAAAACGCTTGTCCGCTACAGCCACTGCTGAAAAAGGAACGTGTGTCTGGGAACCTTTGTTGGAAAGTCTACGGCTGAAAACTCTGGTGAGATCGTTTTTTTTAATTTAAAAAATCTTGTCTTTTGCCACTGCAAATAGTTTAACTTGGGAACCCCTTGAGTCCTGTTTTAAGAAACGCGTCTGTTCTGGCCGCGTGGTGAATGTTAGAGAGAGTTTAATCCCAAAAGACTTTATCGAATCAAGTTTTGAAATTTTTAAAGAAAAATTTGCACAGCGCAATGGTTGCATATGGCTTTAAAGGTCAATACACAACTCGTGTGCGATTTCATATATAAAAACAAGGACGGTGAGCATAAAAAAACACTTTGTATAGGCAGTAAAATGCGAGAGCTTTTGATAGCCAATAATCTCAACGATTGGTATCAGTCCTACGTGATAAATGCCTTGCTATCAAAATTTGATAAACTGCAATAAGGACCCAGTGGTTTAGCATTAGACAAAATCCATTACCTAAAAGTCATCATTTGTCAATTCAACTCATTGAATGCTGGGTCTAGCTTTATTAAAACACCACCAGCGATTGCCTGCCGGAGAGCTGTGGTGAATATAAAGAACCATGACAATGATTGTTTCCTGTGGTGTGTGGCTGCCTATTTGCAGCCGACACAACAGCATTGTTACAGATCAGGAATGTACAAGGCCAATTTTGATGAATTAATACAAAATAAAAATTGAACTAGAGTATCGTTCCCGAAGGACTTAACGGAGATCCATAGGTTTGAACAAGATAACCATCACTTTTCATTTATGGTGTATGGCCTTGATGGTGATGAGATTGTGGGCCCTCTTTATGCTACAAAAGAACCGAAACGACTCCACATTCAACTTTTATATCTGTCTGAGGGAGAGGTGAATCACTATTACCTAATTAAAAGCTTGAGTAGATTCCTAAGCAGTCAAATGTCTAAGCATGTGCGTGCAAAACATACTTGTGATCGTTGCCTGCAATATTTTACCACCCCTACGCCTTTGGAACGCCATAGGATAGTTGCGTTTCTCAGGAAGCGGTCAGACTGATATTGCCACAAGGGGACAATGCTGATTTGAAATTCAAGAACATTCATAAGCGTGACACTGTCCCGTATGTGGTGTATGCAGATTTAGAAGCCCGCATCACACCCATGGAGGATATGAACCAGGTCCAGCCATCAGCTCAACCACACCCATTCAAAAACATGAGCCCATTGCCATAGGATTTAATGTGGTGTGTGTCTATGACCGCACTCAATCCTTTTACAAATCCCGTGAGGAACCTGATCGTGTCAGATGGTTTTTGGATGAACTTGTAAAGTTGGCTCATCATGTACAGGGATTACTGGACCACCCTGTACCTATGAGCCTAACGCTAGAACAACAGCAGCAGTATGAGCATGCCACGACATGCCATATTTGGGAAAAGCCTATTTTAGGCGGAGAGAAAAAAAGTCAGAGACCACTCGCACTTTACGGGAGAATTTCGTGGAGCTGCGCACAGTAAATGCAATTCGAACTTTCCAGCTCCTAGTTTTATCTGTGTCTTCTTTCACAATCTGGCGAATTATGACATTCAGTTTTTGATTCGTGAATTGGGTCATGTCGACAAGGGCTCGTTTGCCATTATCCTCCAAAACCATGAGCGTTTTACAGCCTTGACATGGCAGTTGGGCAACTTGAGCGTTCGATTTTTGGATTCCTTTAAGTTTATGGCATCCTCGCTAGACAGGCTTGGATGAAAAGGAATTAAAATATACTGGAGAGCATTTTAATGATCCTCAGATATTACAATTGCGCATTCGCAAAGGTATATTTCCGTATGATTTCTGTAACAACTGGGACGTGTTAAAGCAAATAATTCTCCCACCACAAGACAAAATTTATTCAAAATTAACACGCAGTACCGTTTCCGATGAAGACTGTGCACATGCATGTCAAGTTTGGCGAGTGTTTGGTATTAAGACGCTAAGTGAATATGCTATGCATTACCTAAACTGGATGTATTGCTGCTCACCGATGTGTTTCAAAAATTCCGTAAATTGTGTCAACACATTTATGGTCTTGACCCGGCTCACTATTATACGAGTCCTGGGTTCTCGTTCGATGCCGCTTTGAAATACACTCAACTGGAAGTGGATTTACTCACTGATGTAGACATAGTTCTATTTTTTGAAAAGGGCATTCGCGGTGGCTTTGTGTCGCGTAACCAGCGCCATGCCGAAGCGAACAATGTCTACATGCCTGATTATTCACCAGATAAACCAGAATCGTACTTAATGTACTATGAAGTGAATAATTTGTATGGCTACGCCATGAGTCAGCCTTTGCCCTATGGAGAGTTTGCTTGGCTGACTGAGAAACAAGTGTCAGAATTTGATGTGAACATGGCTAGCCAAAAACAGGCCATAGATATGTCTTAGAAGTCGATATTGAATATCCCTCATCCTTGTATGATGGACATGCCGAATTCCCATTCTGCCTAGAGCAAATGGTCCCCCGTGACAGTAAAGTGAAAATTGAAAAACTCATGGGTACACTTTACCACAAAAATCGGTATGTGCTACATATCCAAATGTTAGTGCAATGCCCAGCCCAAGGCTTAGTGTTGATGAAAATCCACAGGGGTATTTCTTTTGCTCAAAAAGCATGGCTCGAGCCATACATGCGACTCAACACAGAGCACCGACAAATGTCAACACAGCAGTTTGAAATTATTTTTTTAAAATAATGAACAACTGCATCTATGGCAAGTCCATGGAAAAAGGTCCGCAAATACCGTGACATTAAATTGGTGAATGTCTGGGACGGGCGGTGGGGTTCCCGGCGGTATATTGCCAAACCAAATTTTAAATCGATCAACATTATCGATGAGGATTTGGCTACTATTGAATTGAGTAAGACCAGCGCGACCATCGATAAGCCCATTTACTTGGGCCAATTCATTTTAGACTTTCCCAAATCGGCCATGTATTGATTCCAACACCAGTTTGCCAAATAATATTTTGAGGACGTCTCTCTTTTGTATATGGAAACGGACTCATTTATTTACCACATTCACCACTGCAACCCCTATGACGTCATGAGGCAGCATAGTGACTGGTTCGACACCTCTTCGTATAGCGATGACAACGTGTGTCAACTACCCATATAAATCTAGAAGGAAATGGGCGTTTTAAAAGATGAATGCGGTGATTCCGTCATGACAGAATTCGTAGGTTTGGCCTCGAAAATGTATTCTTATCGCACACTAAACTGTAAGGAAACCAAAATACCAAAAGTTGTAGGTAGGGCAGTGGTAAAATCGCTACGTGTAAACGATTACCTGGCGGTTTTACGCACTGGAAAAACTATGTCCCATACACAGTGCAGCATACAATCCAGCAACCATCATGTGTATCTTGTGGGACAGAGAAAACGCACACTCACTGATGACCTGCTTACCAGCCTGCCCTGGGGTTATGACCGCAAGGAGGAGAAGGTGTGATTTTTCTGTTTGTTCCGTTAGGGACATGGTTTTTTTGTAACTCGTAGATTTAGTATTTGGTAAATATTGGTTTTTGTCATTGTAAATAGTGGATTCTGTAAATAGTGGCAACCCACTTAGGCCTTTTACTCTTTAAAAACGTTCTGTGCAACCTTATTTTTTAAAATTTTTGATTCGTAAATAGTTAGACTTTCTTTAAAGCTGTACAAAATTGAATTTGTCTTTTTTGTGTAAATATTCAATGAGTAAAAGTATTTTAGTAACTTTAATGACTAGTATTTTATATTTTATTTATAATGGTAAAATGTTAACTGGTAAGTTAAAAAAGTTCTTTCGGGATAAATGTGCATGAAGAGAATGTACTTTTGGGAATACATAAAGTGGTGGTGTTTGTTCCCAAAGACAGGTGTGAATGTATGAGTAGAGAGAAAGCTAGTGTGTATGTATGACCAGAGAAATCACGGTGAGGTAGGTTGGGTGGGTGGGGAAATTGTCACTTATATATCCAATGGTCAATAGTGATTTTGTTTTGTCAATAGTTTTGTTTTTTCTTTGAAATGTAGCGCTCAAAAGACATTATTTTTGCAAAACAGTCTTACGTGCAATAGTCGTAGACCTCCACGTTTCCGCAATCCCATAAACTCACTGGATCATCATCATCATCATCATGGTCAAGCACTCGCATCAACATCATTGACAAAAATGAACTTTGGACATACATCAAATGGAAAAAATGTGAATACAGCAAAATGGAAAATCCATGTTTCGATATTAGCATAATTAAAAAACGTAAAACTCTCATTTTAAAAAAGTGCAAAGTCGAAATGCTCCATGTGTGAAATATGAAAATTCAAAAACTTCAAACCGACATTTTTTTAAAAAGTGTAATCAACAAAATGGAAAATCCATATCATCAAAAACGTAAAACTTCAAACTGACTTTTTTTAAATACTGTAAATTGAAAATGGCAGATGGCAATGTGTAAATTGGTCATGTGTGAAATGTGAAAATGAAAAATCAGCCCTTCAACATCATGATTTTTTAATTAAAGAAAACATAGTGCTCTGGTAAACCTTTGTTTTTTATTTCATAACCATAGGGATTTACGAAAATTGAATACAAACAAATCCCAATTCCTCACTCCTCAATTCCTCAATGTTCATGTCCATGCATTATCAACTTTCCTTTCATAGCACTCATCACAATCAGGGATTCCATCCTCTCATCCACTGAGGAATCACAGGATGTGAAACGTTGTTTAGTTGTTTTCAATAACAATTTATCTGCCACAAGTCTTAAACTAGGATGACTATGGCGATAAGAAAGGTCGTGTTCTTTACATGCTAGATCCAAAAGATTAATGGGTACATCACCACGCTTCAAACGTTTTTCAAGACCAGTTCCAGGGCCACAAAAACGATACCCTGGGAGATGGATTTCGAAAGGTAAGTATTGAATCACTTTGTCAATGAAGCCATGGCCAGTACAGGTCTGGCATATCCTTTTACATGGATGGCGAAAAGGTTTGGTCTTCCTCTTCCTCTGTGGACGATGTTTGTGTATGTTGTTGTTGTTGCTGAAAAATGATTCAACAAAGTCTTTACACTGACTTATATGACCGTTATACAGTTTGAGTAGCTGACAATTCGCACATTGAAGAATAGAGGATATTTTTGCCATGGCTACTGGCTTATGGTGATCGTAATCCGTACAGGGTTGCAATTCATTCATCACAGGTTCTTGAGTCCATGATTTTGGTACATGTTGCCAGATTTCTTGCACTGCGTTGGCAGCCACATAATAAATGAACGACTTGGGGAGCGCGAATAGTTCCTCGTTAGTAAAACTGTCCAGTTTATTTTTGCACACAAAGAACTTGCCGATGGCTTTGTTTGTAGCATTCTCTTTCTCCATGGTCTCACGTGCTGTACATGTTTACACGTCGCTTGTAGAAATCTCACTGGCGTCATTCACAGGTAAATCTTGAGTTTTAATTTTATTTAACAACTCCAAGCAGGCATTAGTGTTTAACCAATGAAAGAGATGCCACACATGTGCTAGGGCTGTATGAGTAATGTTGCCACAGAGACAGCGGTCCATGCGAGTTTGCAATGAGGGGCAGCCCAAGTCCATGAGGTCGATACATTGACAGTATGACGCCAAAAATGGTTGCAACCATTCACGTTTGTCATTACCTTTCACAAATACTACATTGGCCGAGGACAAGTGCGCTTTCATGACCACATTCAAATATTTATAGGAAATGGTTCCTTGATTCCAGTCTAGTTCCTATGATTTTCAATCCACTGGGTTTGTTTACGGTCTTTTTTCACAAAACAAATCAAAAGCATGAGGCGGTTTAAAAATCAAATGCGTAGCTTGCGATATCCAAAAAGTGGTACAATCGATAATGGTCACTTGTTTAAATATAAATTTGTTGTCGCCAATTTTAAACCCTTGGCAATCCACAATGAGTGTGTGCAACATGTTGACGCTTGCCTGGACCATGTTCAACTGACGACTGACTAACGATCGACCCCTAAAGTGTGTGCCATAAGATGGACTTTCCTACCATGCTAGTGTAAAAAAATTGAGGTAAGGGTAGGACAGGGGACATGAAAAACAATAATAAGAATAACAAGAACAACCACCTAAGTTTTTATTACATCATTTTATTGTCATAACATGTCTTACAGGCTTTAGTCATTTTGGGATAGGGGCGATACCAACTCGTAAAACTTTACAGACTTTTGTGTTTATAACGTCCATAACAACGATGATGTCCCAATGTCTCTAAACTAGGCGTTTTTGACGATGAGCTGCTCACCGAAGCACCATGGACACCATACAGTTCACGCGTATCGTAACTATTTTTTTCATCACTCAGAGGCAATAGTGAGGGATAGCTTGATTGGCAGGGTATATTTCCCGCCTCCATTCTGCACAGGTAGGGGCAGGCGGGTGACCAGCGCTGATGTTCCTGCATGGTTTCATCACTCTCTTGCCATTGGTCTATGGTGATGGCACAATAGGCACATTTCACTTCATCTCTTGTTTTTAAATAATAGAAGCCAGCGGCCGCCAAGGCTTGAGGGTTTATGAAAGGCACAGGCCACGTCGCAAAAGTCTTGAAACGTTGTTCCTCAGAGTTTAAATTCATAGGTGTGACACCACTTGAGCCTTTAAAGCAAGACATGACTGAGCTGCTTGACGCAAGTTAACCTGTTCTTTATACCCTCGTCACTTGGTTGGACAGTGCATAATAGTTGACTTGTTTGTGATGAATAATCAAACAGTAGGCCATCGTATTGGCTGGTACATTGTCATGCGTTTCAAAATCTAGTTGAATGTCAATATTGGATGGCTTGAAAGACTCTTCAGCGTAAGAACAGTCAAAGACAATCAGTGGTGCCCTTGCCTTAAACGCTTGGGGTGTCGTCTTTTTGATAATACGATCATCTAAATTTAGAAAACAAGTCGTACAGGGGGCCAAACTTTTTTTTTTTTGAAAAATCCAAATCCAGTCCGTCATAGGGAAACACAGCTCCGTTCAGGAAAAGACGTGCATTTCTCAATTGCAGGTGATCAAATTGCGTGGCATCTTTGGTTTGTTGATACTTGCGATTCGTTTGAAAACCCACGATCATGCAGAGAGGTCTCTCTGTATAGCGTGCTGTTTTTACAGACCAACTGTGCGTGTTGCTGGTGGGCAATAGTGTGTACTTATGGGGTGCCCAGCTTCTAAATTCCATGGGTAGAGGCATATTTCTTTTTACCATTTTGAGTATGTCCAGTTTTTTGCTATCGTCAAGGGTCACATGGGACACTTTCCATAGCATGCGTTGTAGTTGAATTTTTGAATCTATGGGGGCATTGTCGGCTCCCTTGAGTGAATTATTATCACTCCTGTCTCTCACCAGATAAATCACTTCCCTTGCGTTGACCACAATGCGCTGGTGATCTTCGGCAAAGCCTTAAATCAGTTTAAGAGGTAAATATCCAGTAAAGGTTCAATCGGTATGTACCATCCAGTCGTTGGTCGAGTCAGGACACCAACCTGCCATGCAAAGTGTTTTAACTTCTTCCTCACTATAAGAGGGAAATACCCACATTTCGAGTACTATCCACCACGATATCGTTAGTGACATTACGCACCCCAGAAAAGAGAAAGGCAAAAGCATGGTTGGCTAACTTGGATGTGGTGGGTGTAGAGCCATCGGCTTTGGTAAGCCGACCTTCAATCTGAATGAGGGTGTAAATATCTTGGTTGTTGATAACAAATTGAATTTCATCATTGTTATTAAGTCCAGGTGTTTGAGCTTGATGGGAATGGAGATCAATTCTTACCACCCCTGGTTGCTCCTCGATGTGGTTCGCTACCTGTAGGATAGAATTCATCATGGGGGTTGACGTGGTAACCCAAATGCTGTAAAATCTGCTTGTCCTTAGATGTTAACGTGTATTCACGTGGCAAACCACTAACACCATTCCTAGACGGTGTTGTTGCTTTATACACATACTTCATAGTGGCTTTAGCACCAACTTGTAAGTCACTGGTGTGGTAGAATCTAGTTGAATGAGTTGTTGCTCTCAATTGATCAGTCTTAATGTTATATTACTAATACCATCAACAGCCACAGAATGAAAAAGCACCACTGGAGGGTTTTCACGAATAATAAAGCCATTGGGTGATGTCACAATAAAGTCATAAAGCGAATGCGGTGGTTCTTGATTGGTGTACACTTGGCTAATAATATTACACGTCACTGACACATAATGGTCCTCAATGAATTTCACATCATCGTCTGATTCATGTTTTTTTTTGGGCTCCAACACGCGTGGTTTAAATCCTAGTAATAGACCAATGGAATCGGGGCGTGTTTTAAAGTCAATTTTGAATGTGGAGAAAATACCTCAGCGATGAGTGTTGGTATTTCCTACAAGTTCAAACTTGTGCGTTCCTTCGAGAAAAGAATTGAAACCATATTCATTGATCAACACCACATAAATGTGTTCATAAATATCATCTATCATACATCCACCAGAGTTCAGGGTGAGCACACAATCATCATAGTAAAACTTGTGGTTCACATTTTCACGTATATTGTATATTCGACTGTACGTTTCAAGTGAAACAAGTCCCAAACCATAAGCTCTTTCACTCAATTCGATAGGCGGGTAAAAGTCTAGGCTGACTTCATGTCAAAGTCCATGCAGTGTAAACGTCTTACTTTCTGCCGACATACTGTTGACGTTTTTGATTATGCTGTGTCTTATATACAAAATTAAACACAAACGTCCATACTGTTGGTAGTTAAACGTTTGCTCACGTTTCACATTACAATATATCTTGATCCTGTTTCCAAAATAGGTCACTAGTTCCATGGGCGGGGGCAAATTCACAAAACTGTCAAAGTACCATACTATGGATCCCTCTTTGACATAAGCTACATAATGCGTTCCTGGTCCTCGGTGATCATTCAAATTGACAACAGCACATTCCTGTTTCCAGGGTCGTGAAGGTAATTGGTTTCGCATAAACACACCTCAAAAATGAGAAAGCTTCAGTTGTTTAGCATAGCTTTCCACTTGTTGATGTGTCAGGGCATTTCTTGCTATGGCTGAGGTTAAAACATTTTTTTTTATTATTTCGAGATGGTGAAATCCCAAATCCTTGTTGATAAAAGGCTGGCTTTAAATTGGCATTTCCAGCCCCCATAGCAATCGCTTCCATGGTTTCATTGTTTCGCTGATTTTCTTTTAGTTGTTGCTTGCCCTGCTGCGCGGCTTTAATGGTTTTCGCCACCGCACTGGCACCGCCCAAAAGTGAACCCAGAGCAGCCAAACAGGCAAATAAAGCAGGTAAAAATCCCGCTCGTTTGAGGCCGGGAATCACTCGCCCTTGTTTTGAACCCTGTCGCTGACGTTTTGGAATAACATGTCTCTGTGCTACTCGAAGGGTTTTCCTTATGCTCAACACGTTATTTTTTTATTTTTTATTTCGCAAGGGCTTGTCCACTAATGCCTTAAGCCCAGGCTTTGACAATGACAGGGTCTAATTTTTAGCCTTTTTAGTCTTTCTCACAACATACCTTTTTTTATTATTTATTTACCATACATCGTACAAGAAGTATGGAAGGCCTAGTGAAAAAGGGCAAGCCCCACATACATATTTCATGCTTCACAGGCACAGTTTACATCTACATTTGTTTTAACAATATTTACATGTTTACAAAGATATTTGCAGTATTTACATATGTAGAATATTGACATAGTACATTTTTCCTGTTCACTCACTCTCTCACGCACGAACTTCCATAATCTCAATCACACGATTCATTCATTCATTCTATTCAGATACTCATTCATTCAGCGATACAATCAATCGTTCATACATATGTTTATTTAAACAATGTGCCTTTTTACGTACGGCTTGAATTTCCAAAGTGACAAGATCTTGGCATCCGCTGGCAGCGCATTCCATAACCGCGCAGAGCGGCCGCAGTATCCTGCCAGGTAAGCATTGCTACTTGCGAAGGGCGGCACGAGAGTTACACCTCGTCCTCTTCGAACTGAGCGATATGCCAATGACAGTCGGCAAAAAGGGTCAATATTAATGGAACCTGTAAGGGATTTTCTGAGAAAAATTAGATCAATTTGTTTTGCTGTTGCCTCAATTGATGGAAATTTTGACAAAGGGGAAGGAAATAACGAGCTATTAGCCTCTCTGCGCGGTGCTGTACACGCTGGAGCTTGTTCATGTTTTCCGCTGTAGTGGGATGCCAAGCAGGTATGCCGTACGTTAATATCGGAAGGACCATGCATATGTAAGCCGTCCTGAAGGCTCTAGGTTTACAACCTCTCATGTTTCTGTACAAGAAACCCAGAACTTTGGTGGCCTTACATCTTGCCTCTTCACTTTGAATGCTCCAATTCAGGGTGTCGGAGATTGTTAACCCTAATAACTTTAAGTCTGTGCACTGTGGGATTACACTGTTCATAATTTTGTATTCATTATCAATGGGTTTGTTTGACCTAGTTATTCTTATGTATTTACATTTCTGTACATTTATATTTAAACTATTCACAAAACACCACAGGGATAAGTTGTTCTGAGCTGATTTAAGACAGAGGGAATCTTCTTCACTTTTAATGCACCTGTATAGCACGGTGTCATCTGCATATAGTGACATTGATGAGGTGACACAGCCAGGAAGATCGAGCACATATATAGTGAAGAGAAGAGGTCCGATCACATAACCCTGGATCACTCCAGAAGTAACTTGAACAGCCTGTGATCGAGCTCCTCCATACACTACACACTGCGTTCGACCCCCTAGGAATGACCTCACCCATGCAAGTAAGCTACCCTGTATGTTATGCTGCTGTAGCTTTAACAAAAGTCTTTCATGAGACACTTGATCGAAGACCTTAGCCCAATCCAGTGCAATACAGTGTTACTTGTTTCACTTCTGGCTGATTCAAGTAGAACTGAAACTCATCAATGACTTTTGTTAATAGCGTAGTGCAAGAACGACCCGGAAGAAAACCGTGCTGATTTGGGTCGAGCAGATTGTTCTTCCGCAGAAATTCCAGCACACTGTTTGCTACTAGCCGCTCCATACATTTACAAATTATAGATGTTAGACCCACCGGTCTGTAATTTGCAACATCTCCTCTGTCACCTTGCTTATAGATTGGCACCACGTTAGCACATTTCCACCCACACGGCACAGAACCTTGGTTGAGAGACAGGTTGAATAACGCACACAGAGAGGGCGCTAATGCTTCCGCACACTGCAGCAGGATCCGTCCGGGAACATCATCTGGGCCGGTCGCCGCATGTGGTCTAATCTTCCTCTGGCTCTGAATCACCTCAGATGTTGTGAATTGCAGGTTGGAGAGAGGGAGGGATGGAAGTAATGACCTTGGCAGAAGCAGGTTCATGGTCTTATCCGGCTTAGAAACGTTCTGCTTGAACCTGTCACTGAAGGCTGTTGCAATATCTTGGGGTGCACTGAGGAATGTACCGTTACAGTGAAAGGAGGCTGGCGCTGCGGTGCCACGTCTTCTGGGAAAGAATTTCCACATTTCACTGGTGCTGCTTATTTTGTGAATATAATTGTCGTATGTTTCGCGAATTAATTTCTTTGTTTGGTTCCTGATGTACTTATATTTTTCCCACATGATGTCAGTTGAGCAACTTTTCCCTTTCTTGTATAAAATGTTTCTTTTCCTAATCATTTTAATGACTACCTTCGTCACCCAAGGAGAATTTCTCTTCCCACTAATAGTTATTTTCGGTATAACTATATCCACACATTCAAAGAAACAATTTCGCCAGGCGTGCCACACTGATTTGATGTCACTGGTGTCCAGAAGGTGTTTGAGGAATAAAGATGAAACCAGTTTCCAGTCTGCCATTTTGTAATTGTATACTGTCCTCTTGCTGCATGGTTTGTTGTAACGCTATGTAGTAAAGATGGGTGCGTGATCACTGAAACCGGGTATGACTTCAGCTTTCTGTACGGAGGAAGGAAGGCTTGTGAGGAATAGGTCTATTGTGGAGCATGTAGTTTGTGTGATTCGAGTTGCTTCGGTTATTAATTGGTCAAGGAAAAAATCGTAGAATGCGGTAAGGAATTCATTAGCTATGGGATCCTTGGGAGTGGGAAGAGAGTTTTGCCAGTCTATTTCTAAATTAAAATCGCCTGTTATGTAAATGGCCTTGTATTTGTGCTGGATGTATTGTACACGACGGAGGGACTCCCAAAGTTCATCATTGATGTGTCGAGTTGAATTTGGAGCACGGTATACAGAGCCTATTAGAAATGTATTGTTCGCACACGTGAATTCCACCCACACAGCCTCAGCATCAGTTTCAAGCTCCCGTTGGCAAACAGGCCTTAAATCAGGTTTCATGGATATTAGTACCCCTCCCCGTGATGTCCAGGTTCGATCTTTGCGGAACATGGTGTATGTTACCGGAAATATTTCTGGGTCGTTAGAGGATTTTTTCAGCCATGTCTCCCCTGAACACACAATTGACGGATTAAGTGCTGTGAGACAAGAACGCAGGTCCGATTGTTTGGAGGGAAATGTTACACTTCGGGCATTGAAGGAAAAAATGGACAATGCCTTGCCATCCGAGGGAGTTACGTCACTATCTACACAATTTGCACTCTGTGTCGACGTATTAAAATGAGTTAGAGAACTGGCGTAAAGAACAGTTCCAACACAGCCGCGATTGTTTCCCAGAGGTGATTATTTTGTGTTTTGAAGCACTGATTTTTGCACAAGTTCTGTGCGCTTGAGAGAGGCAAGATGTATATGTCACAAATAACTGATTCACACGACCCTTCGAATCACAAATTATACACACCTTATTCGGGCCTGGGTTCATCTCCACATCTCCACTGAGTGCCACAGACAGTACCATGAGATGTAATAATGTAGTGGGCGGTCTGGCAACCCCGCACAGCGCTGGGCGCTCTCTGCCCGCTGCCGTGACTATCAGCCCCTCGCCTCCACACCATGTGAGAGAAGATATATTGAGTTTGCCAACTACCATGAGGTGTTCCTCCAGGTGCGAGTTCACATACGAGACTTCAATTGTTATATAATGATGGAGGATCTTTTTCGAGGCACCCACTGAGCTTTTTACTAGGTAGAACACGAGGTAATTTGGAGCACTCTAACTGCTACACACCTGCTGGCCGCCATCTTTCAACCAACAACCTTTCACAAGAAAGTTTAAGTGACAACTAACGACAGATTGTTATTTCATGGCTGTATATTTATATATTTTATGGTTTTTCCCGCTTGCTTTTCATCCCATGTCAACATGAGATGAAAGGATAATTCGTCACCTGCATTGACCATTTCATGGCTATGGATCAACATCCTATGACCATTTAGTTCTATTTGTAAATGGTTCTCATCAGGCATCGCGTATTTCATGTGAATGGTTCCATCATAATGTAATCGATAGTGGCTTAAACCCGAAGCAAGAACATACGTCAAGTGCTGGTCTTGGACTAGTGGTAAATGTTTTCTGTCCTTCAGAAGTTTTTCATTTGTCAGATACACTAAAAATACAGATTAGATACATTTATAAAGCCTTTTCATTTCATAGGTCACATAACGTTTCGTGCAGACATCGTCTTCGTCTTGTGGGTCTTCCACGTGAATAATGCGGTGATGATTACCATTCACTGTAAGCCGAGGCACTTTGTCATAAAAATCATACACCTTGTTATCCACATACGTTTTTGTAGTAACATCTGTAGACACTTGAGGATGTTTCACATGGGATAACCGCTTTCCCTTAAAGTCATAATCTCCCTGTTTCTTGCGTGGCACTACAGACCTATCCACATAGTGTTTATTAGCAGGATCTGTTTCTTGTTTAGGATCATGTATGGGAACCGACCTAGCTTTGGCCATCAACGCACGTCCAAAGACATCCATCGTCAACCTGTAGTACCAGTCTACTGTTTCTATGACAAGGCTCGGTTCCATGTATATAGACATCCTTCTAGCCCCTCTAAACCTTAGTTGATATGAAGATTATTAAGCAGCAAGAGTCATTCCCCGTGGGGGACATGGTTTCCCATCTCTATCCCACGTCACGTGAACAATGCCATGGTTCACTGTTTCCACCTTCCATTCGCTGCATCATAGTGGGGCCTTCAGGCTGTGGAATGACCAATCTTTTGCTGACGCTCATTACAGCGCCCAATGGTCTGCGTTTTCAAAATATTTATATATTTGCAAAATCTGTCTACCAACCCCTCTACGTGTTTCTGGCTCAAGTCATGTCTGGATTACAAAGCGAGAATATGAGTTATTTCACATTTTCCATGCAATAAAATGTTATTGCCCCAGTTGAGGTAAAGCCTGCTTTACTCATGATTTTCGATGATGTATCCACTGGACGTCAAAGCTATTTCAGCATGGGTCGTCACAAACATCTTCTATCTTGGGCAAACGTATTCTAAAATGTACAAACAGTTGATTCGTGACAATGCCAATGTTATTGCTTTATTTCGCCAGGACGAGGGGAATAGTCGTCACATTTATAATGAAAATGTGAATCCGGATATGATCTTTCAAATGTTTACTGAATTGTGTGCCAAGTGCTGGAACACTCAACGGCATGCCTTTTTGGTCATTGACAAACAAAGAGAACTCAAACAAGGACGGAATCGCTTAGGGTTTGATCATTTTATTGCTATTTAAGGCACCGTTTCATCCCCTCTCAAGTCATTTGTCAAGACACCAAGGCGTTAGCAGAGAGTCAATTGAAAAAGCATATTATTAGATCAAAATACTATTCGCCAAAAGTTTCGTCAATTGAAACGATCACGTGCGGATCATGATTTGTTTATTCAACAACATTTAGCACCTCCATTAAAAGCCATGTTGAAACCCTCTTTCACGCCATGTGAAACGCTACCCACTGTTTCACATGCCACGCAGATGCTACACGAGGACCCTAAAGAAGAGGAAGAGGAACAGGAACAGTAGGATTTGACTAGTGTTAGTGAGGTTGAGGATGAGGAGGATCAATTGTTTACGCCTCAAAAAAAATCCTCACCCCTTGCAGAGTTTTTGAGAAAAAAGAAATCCTTGTCCATGGTCGAAACACCATGCCCTTCCAGATCGTCTCCGTTTTCACAACTCTTGGCCACCCCTCAACATAAAGCTCAACTGAAAAACATTTTAATAAAGTATTATGGATCAACACTGGAACCCTATTTCACCGATCTATTTATTGGAAACACAGATGTGTTCGCTATGAGAATGATAGTTTTAAAATTTGTGATTCATCGATTAAATTTGCTCATATTAAATCTGTTATTAAAACATCAATTATAAATTAACGCCAGGACTGTTAAAGCTGCTATTCTCTCGAACACCCTCTTCCCATTATTATACGCCAGAGGACCTTTGCAAATATAAATCCATTTTATTGGACACCCATGCCCACAAAAACAGTATGTACCCACTCAACAAGTGAATGCCAATATATCTCAAAAATATAAAACCATCATTCCAAAAATATTTCCCACCAGTCAAAGTACTCGTCGTAAAGCGTCCGCTTTGGGAGTGACATTTAAAACATTAAAACCTCTTGTGGATGTTACCTACTGGCACAATCCCAATAAGCTCGTCCAGCGGCTACAGCTGTTGCATGCTTCACGTCAAGCTGATCACACCGGTCAAGATTGGGAAATTCAAGAAATTGAACAAGAACTTCGGAATGCCAAAATTATTGTTTAAGCCCTCACCCTTTAAAATGGGCATTGATCACGAGTTTCATCGCCCAGCTAGGCGTCACTATCTGCGACTCAAGGTAATTTCACGATGTGTGGATGAATTTTGGCAAGCAGCCCTGGTGGAAATGCTCCCCTATGCTAGCGTTAGAAATGGTGTACGCTATATGTTGACCGTCATTGATGTGTAGTCCAAAATGGCTTTTGTTGAACCTGTGCATCGCAAGTCTGGTCCACTAGTCACCAAGGCCTTTCAACATATTATTCAACAATCCCAAGGTCAACCTCAGTTGCTGAAAACCGACCAGGGGAAAGAATTTTTCAACAAGGATTTCTCAAGTTTTCTCAAATCTTTGGGTATTCACCATTACACCACGTACAGCAATCTCAAAGCCAACGTGGTTGAGCGGTTTAACTGAACATTGAAAACGCATATGAGGAAAGCGTTTACCGCTCAGGGCACTGATCGCTGGTTGGAGATGTTACCAGAGCTAGTGTCACGTTACAATGACACCAAACATAGAACGATTGGAACCAAGCCACGGCTCGTGACTAAAAATATTCAGCGACTGGATAAACCGTTTAACCCCATAAAAACAGCAGACCCTAAACGTCACCGACTGAAAATTGGGGATTTTGTTCGTGTGAGCAAATTTAAGTCTGCCTTCAATAAGGCCTACACGCCTCTGTGGGGGACTGAATTATTTCGAATTCGTCAAGAACTTGGACAGTCCAGTCACCTATTTACTCGATGACCTCAACCATCATGCCTTAAAAGGCAGGTTTTATCTCCATGAACTTCAAAGGACAGCGTTTCCAAAACATCTTGTGGAGAAAGTGTTGAAACAAAAAGGGAATAAACTATATGTAAAATGGTTGGGATTTAACTCTACCTTTAATTCTTGGATCAATAAATTACATCTTCTGTGAACCTGTGCACTTTGTATTTATTAATTTATTTATTGAATCATGTTGTACAAGAGCCCTGTGTACACTTTATGTATGTCCACACATGTTTCTCTTTCTCTCTCCTCACCTGTTTCTCACTCCTTGACTCCAAGTTGACATAAATTCGTTCATCTATTGGCTGTCATGGGTTCTCCACTCCTCCCCTCACCTTTCCCCGGCCCTCTGGCCCCACCCCTCGACCACTCTTGCCCAGCAATTGGCTCTGGCAATGGTAGGGGGAGGAGTTGTAGTCGCTTACTCCGTTATCTCTCTGACGTAGTTGTCATATTGTTCGACCTCCAAGTGTCCTCTAAGTCACTGTAATTTTCCGTTGGTCTGTTGTCACGTCCGCTCACATTCCTGAATTGCGATAACATTTCACATTCTGCTAACCGGCTCTCAGCCGGCCAGCCATGCCTCGAGCAGATTTTTCTTTCTTGGCAGCCAGTCAAACATACAAAGCAAGTTCTTCAAGTTGCTGTCAACTATCAAACGCCCCGCTTTCATTCGCCTCATACCATTATTATTATTATTATTATTATAATTATTATTATTATTATTATTATCATCATTTGTCAATTCACTCATTACTAACATGTTTAAAGATCGTCATGAGGGATTTTCGAAATATTTGCCTTTATTCGTTCGTCATAGGAAAAATATCGAAAAGCGACCCAGGGCTCTGTCGCCCCCTCGAAATAGCCATTTGCTGCATTCAGCATGGCCGGTGATAGCCTCGTTGTAACACACCAAAGCGGTGTCGTCTTTCTCTGTCTACGACCACTCTTTATTTTAAAAATGTTTTAAAACAGGTAAACAATTTTTTTTTCAACATGTATAGCGTTAGGCCCTTTGCGAATAATTTTTTTAGGAAAATATATTTACCACATTCGAAAAGAGACGTCACCCCGAGTCCTACAAGTCCACGTACAAGTCCATAGCAGCATTGGTTCGCGAGAAATAACAAAAAGTCTAAAATCACATTATTACCCCAATTAAGTCTATGATCCTACTCGACAGAGGCATTCTCGGCAAGAGGGCAACGCAACGAAAAAATGACACCTCGTACAAGTCTCTAGCCTTATTGGTTCGTGAGATATCAGCAAAAATCACGAAAAACACTTGTTTACCCCAAAATCTAGTTTCCAATTTTTTTAAATATATAATGAGTGATCCATAGTAAAGCCCCCGTCAGCTCGAGTCCAACGACACCTTATTCGTGAATCTCGGACCTAGGGTTCGGGAGATATCGGCTTGGACTCACGCGGTGGCCATGACAATCGTAAGAACCCCCTCTTACCCAACTACTGTTATTTTTGTCCTAGAGACCTGAGACTTGGTACATGCGTAGATGGGGTAAAGACCTTTCATTTATGTCAAACAAATTTGTTTGTTAACTTCTCAGTTTCCAAAACATAGCAATTTCAAAATTGGACTTTTTTCAATGAAACGTAAAAAATACAAAAGTTTTAAAGTAAAAAAATAAAGGTTATAGAGAACTTTCGTTTAAGTTATTGCACAACGTTCCATCATGTTTGGTTTTCAAACTATCTCCTACTTTCAAAAAACAAAAATTTTCAAAAAATATGAAAAATATAATGAGTCATGCATAGGAAAGAAGTCGTCACCCCGAGTCTTACGTCACCTCATTTGTTAAAATACGACCATGGGTTCGCGAGCTATTATTTATTGAATATGAACGCCGCCCGAGCAACGCCGGGTGGCTTTAAACCATCACTACCCCCTACTTGCCCTCTTACGGCGATCGTGAATAGATTGGGGTTCACAGCGATGAGAAGTGCAAAATCGAGAACATGGTATTACAGCAGCGAAACCGTGGCTAACGTTATATACAAGGCCTGGAAATGAGGCGCCAGACAACATTCCGAGCGATGGTTCGAACTTATTCGTCTTTTTGCTGCTAGGGTGTCTGGCGCCCTTAACCGTACCGTTTGCATTACGATTCAATGTGATTAGTGTGTCTGTATTTGGGGGTAAATAAGGTGTCCTAATGACTGGCGACGCGAGTCGTATTATAGTTGTGCTTTCGTTGAGAGCAGTAGACTGCTGTTTGACTGATATTGATATGCGTGCATTCAGTGCAAAAGCTAGGTTGACAGCTGAAGAAAAATCACTGACTCACGATAATGAGAAGATTGGTTCATTAATCATTGATGAAATGTCCATAAAGTCTAGACTATTGTATGACAAGAATTTAGAAAAGTTTCTCGGCATTAGTGACATGTATGTATCATAAATACTTTAGATATAAATCACTGAATGATATTAATAGAGTAACTTATGTGTTAATATTAGTGTTATTATTGTGTTCGTCAAAAATGGTGTACTGTAGCGTGCCATATTGTAAATCTCGTCTAGTTAAAGGCAATGGACTTTCGTTTCATCAATTTCCAGTGAACAATGACATACTGAAACAATGGGTTCTAGTTGTTTCACGTAAGGGGGTAAAGCCAGGGTCTTTGTGGACACCAAAACTGTCTTCTACAATTTGTAGCAAGCATTTCAAGGATTCTGATTACAGTATAAGTATTACAAAGCGAACGCTCTTACCGAACGCATTTCAGACGGTTTTTGAGGACTAGCCCGAACATAAACAAGCGCAAAGAAATAAAAATACGCGCAAAAGAGCATGTGTCGATAGAGACATACATATCAACAATAAAATGAAATGTTCAGGTAATTTAAATTTTACGGAAGACTCTTGTGATGAACGAATTGAAGAAACCCATGATCAACCACGTGTTAGTGTAGGAACGCAATGTTTTACAATCAAGCAAACACATTGCAAGTCAACAAAATTAAAATTAAGGAGGGCACTAAGAAAAAAATACAGTATACCGAACTACAATATTTAAGTCATTGAATTAGAAGATAATTTCATTGAAGCAAAAACTACATTCAGTGCAACGTCAAGACAAACTCGATGTTCAAATATCGAAGCTCTAGAATGAAGCGGATCGTGGGGACTTGAAGGCTAATTTCTTACTTGAACAAATTTCACAAAACGAAAGTGTAAATACAATTTAACAACAATAGAAATATGTGTATTGCTCTCTAATAAATCACCGTCGGCTTAGCGTTTACTGAGAGATATAAATATTTTACAACTTCCTCATCCACGAACACTGAGAACCTACATTGGCTATACGAATGGAGAGACAGGTGTCACGTCACTTGCAAAAGCTAGGTTGACAGCTGAAGAAAAATCACTGACTCACGATAATGAGAAGATTGGTTCATTAATCATTGATGAAATGTCCATAAAGTCTAAACTATTGTATGACAAGAATTTAGACAAGTTTTTCGGCATTAGTGATATTGAGAAAGATGCAATTGGAATCGAATAAATTGGCTAATAAATTATTATGCATACTGTTCAAGGACCTGTCATCCTTCTACAGGATACCTGTTTCGTTCTACTTTACATGTGGACTCACAGGACAACAGTAAATCTAGGATAACACTGGACGCACTGACTGCGGTTGAGGAATGCGGCTTCAAGGTCATCAGAATAGTGACGGACAACAGTCAGGTGTATATGTCAATGTTTGAGGCGCTGTTTGGCGGATGTGTCACTCATGAAATTCGTCACCCGAAAGCCGAGCAGAAGCCACTTTTTCTTAGTTTAGATCCGAGTCACATCATTAAGAATGTACGATCACAATATCTGAGTAGGAACTTCTATGTAGATGACAATTTAATAACTAGTGATCATCTCAAGAATCTGTACCACTTACCGAAAAAGCTAGCAGTAAAGCCAGTTATAAAATTAAGCAGGAAGGTTGTATATCCAAGCAATTTAGAAAAAATGAATGTGGTAAGAGTCAAATTGGTGTTTACTCCAGAGAGCTAAGAGTATGGAAGTCGTGTGTCCAGAGAAAGTTGAAGATAAGGACAGCCTACACGAAACAATAAAATTCATGGAAAGTTTTAGAAATTGGTTTGATATACATGATATCTGCAATACCACACACAGACTTCATTCCAGAAACACAGGCAAGATTATTTTCAGTGATGGTAATGATGAGAGACTTTCATGGCCGACCAATGAATTTCTGCCTTACCTGCCACAGATTCAAAGTTATCCCGATAAAAAGATGAGACTTACAAAGGAAATTTATCAAATTTTGGTGCTAACAACTTCATCAACCGTGTCCTGCATACGATTTCTAATCAGTATCGGCATCCATTATGTGCCTACGCGGAATCTCTCAAGTGACGATGTAGAACTGCTCATCCGTCACCTGATAAATAAGGGAGGTAACAATGACATGATGGACGTGAAATCATGCCTGCATGCCATCGAGTCAACACTTAGCACAGGAATTATCGCATCTTCTAGAAGTGGAGTGGAGCAGAGGGAAGATGCAGTCGTAACAGGCGGCTTCACCAAGTTTCTGAAGCCTAAAAAATCGTGGAAGGTGCAAAACCTATCCAATGCCAATGAAACACCCCCAGCTTCCGGCACATGTCTTGGAGATTCTTGAAAGCCCTGTTCAAGGTAAGAATATGGGGCATATAGCCTATATCAAGTTCATTGAAATGAAACATTATGATTAACATTTTAGAATTAAAATTTCTATTTTTGTTTTCAGAAAAGCCAGCGTCTCTATCTTCCATTTCAATTGCAATGGTAGCTGGATTTCTTGTAAGAGTGGCAGAACAGAGAACACACTATGAAGGTTGCTCAGAGAAAATATCAGCTCCAGCAAATTCCAGCATGCCATTTAGTTTAATACATTTTCAAGACAGAGGGGGATTAAGATATCCCAAAGCTTCTTTTATTTATCTGTTGGAAACAATTTCTCACTTTGTCACAACAGCCGTAAATCTCAAGTCTCGAAAATATTTAATGTAAAATTACACAAATATTTTAACTGACACGTTTTCTGAGCACACAAAATGTGGTGTATTGACACTTCTCTCTCCGTAGCTCTTCTGCAAAAGTCCTTAAGGCCACTTTTAAAGAATATTGGTGTGAACCACACGGGCCGTAGTGCAACGTTTCTGAATTTAAAAAGTAAGCCACTCGACAGAAAAATTCTTAAAGTGAAGTGAAATACAGTCAAGAGTGAGCCATATTCATCATTTGGGGGAAACTGGAGGAAAACAGATAAGAAATTCTAAAAAAACATGTATTAAATGTATTTGAGTTGCATGTAACGCATAGTCAACAGCAGACAACTAGGGCACCGAACCGCGATCCTAGTGGCGTAAAGTGGAACTATCAGTTTGGTGCACAAAGTCTCAGCTCTATTTCCAGGCCTTGACTATAATGTAGGCCACGGTGCAAACTGACAACAACTGATCAAGGGGGGCCGGATTCGATCCATGGTTACGGTAGGTGAGACTTTCGAGGTTGGATATCACGTCCGGTGGTTTGGAGTCCACGTAAAATGGAGATCCCTTGGCTTATGACCGTGAGATTCATGGTCGCGGAATGCTACGAACACTTCTGTTCGAATAAAATCTCCTATTTGTGAAAATACTGCAACTCCTGTAATGGCAGCTCAGAGTTGTAGCGAATTAGGAATTGACAGTCCCCACTCGTTACCTCGTGTGAAAGGAAGCTCGGTATCTCAAGTGATCTTCAAGGTATCACACATCCTGATCTTGGTGAAAATGGTAGGTGGTGTGGGAGAGACCAAATATATTCAGAGATACATCAGAGGACACTGATAGAGAGCCCCGGGCTACAACTGAGGAACGACAGTAATATGCTAAAATTCCTACGACTCGTCGTGGTTCTATTCGATGGAATGGAAAGCATGTATTTCTAAGGATCAAATAATACTTTCGAATTTAATATTGCCAACCTGATATACAGCATGGTAAGCATCAGGACGTTTTGACGTCAATCTGTCGTCGCCTTAGTCGTCTCGCGTGCAGCAGAACAGTATAATCGAAGAATTTCCGATGATAACCACAGAGAGAGATAAAGGCAGATTAAGACTGAAGACTCCAATCATCATGAAGGACACAATACACTTCCAACATACGTCCTGAGACAATCCTCGACAAGATTGGGAAGCTGCGTTCCTTGGAACTTCAAAATGGGAATCCAGATACTGACAGTGAAGATTTTCTCCAGAATTCCCCAAACTGAATAAAAAACTAGAAGTTCCGTGAAGATTTAATTAGCCTATTATCACATAATTTTCAAGTATCCATATTCAGTATTAATTTTCAGGAAAGTTTCCTTCCTATTGAAAGGATATTGCATGTATTGTACTAAATACCTCTTGTACACGACCTATATTGTGATGACGTATAGTGCAACAAATTCAAACTCTTGACTCAATATCTAAACTTTAGAGTGATTTCATGCAATAAAAAATAAAGAAAGCAAAATGGTCTTATTATGGTACTAGAGCATGTCCTAGTTACTCAAGATAGCTCACATCCACAAACCTCCGCACTGGAAGATGTGTGTCCAAATTTGCACGTTGATGCTTATCTGCAATACATGAATACAACACGAAAGAATTGTGTTCTGGTCCATCAACTTACCGAGACATATTGAATAGAGGACACAATAAAAAAATGTTCCTTTTCAGAAATTAGCATGCATGTAATCCACAATTTTGTGTAGATGACCTTGGTCTTCCACCACTTTAAAAAATCTCCACCGCACCCACTACAATGATATTATGTCCTATTTCAGTGCCGGTAATTATGCCCCGTCATACAGGATGGCATATTTCTGTCTCAAGTTACAGGAGTTAATAAAAAAACTCCTATGTTCACCTTTTACAATTTATGAAAATAAAGCAACAGAATTAAATATCATGATTATTTACTATTATTTATACGAAGCACGAATCGCTTGAAGCTTTGCTTGAAAAGTATACGAAAAATTTTAAAGAAAGTCTGTAACATTTCGAACTGACACCACCTTGAATTTTTGGAAACAATTCAATAACATTAGATAGACTAATATAAACTATGTACTGATTAAAGTTTCGTTTTGCCTAGGTTTACTGATATTGGAAGTTTAGATTTTGCCCTAAGAGTCATTTTAAATATTCGAACATCGCGACACCACCATGTTATTTTTGTGATTATCAGGTTTTTGAAGGACACATGAATGAAAACGCTGCATTTTGGTTCTTGAATAACAGTTCTATGTGAGCTACCTGTCCTGTAAAACTGTTATGAACCGTTATAACCGTTTCAGTCCAACGATAACTTAACAATATTGGTCTTGCGTTACATTTATTGAAATCACAAAGTATTTATTATTCCTTTACGACCATACAACATTTCGGTTTCGGAGATATTGCGTACCTGTTGAATATATCACGTGGCCATCATGTCAAAATGTATTATATATAGGGCATAGTATATGCCAGAAAATGAAAATTATATTCGTGGTTTAATATACGAATATTAATATTCATCGCTTCATTATCAAACAAGAAATGAAAGGGTGCTTTTAAAATTATGCACCGACGCCATTTGGAATTTCTAATAAAAAATAATTAAATCAGTTGTCTGTATGATAAGCCTTGTATGAAGATTTACCGTGCCAAGTATGACTGCACTCGGATGATTACATTGCGAGAAATGCCCATTTAAATATATACAGTTTGCTTGGGTACAATATTAGTTTCGTGAATATCAAGTTATTGAATGTCAAATAGGTGAAATATTTTAATGGCTTCTATGAACGCACTAAATTTCTGTATGGGTGCGGTAATTGGTTCGTAGATATTGAGATATGGTGAAATATACAGCATAGCCGCCATGTTGGATTCTTTTATATATAGACCAAAGGCTTATGTACCAATAAATGAAGAATATTGTGTTGGCTAATAATACAAACTTTCACAATGATCGCTTGATTACAACAAGTGAAACAAAAACATAATTTAAAAATTTAGCACAGCTGCCATATTGAGTTTGTTAAAAGGATGGAATTAAATTTGACGCTAATATATAATTCATTACATAATAGGCCAGGCGACAGGTCGGAAAAAAGCCTCAATAAGGAAATAATTAGTGGAAAGCTGGAAATTGCTTTAATCGCTTTATTTGGACCCAGATATTACTCTCCCAAGGTTTCCCCCTCGAGCGAAGTCGGCGTTGGCACTTCTGGCCCTAAGAAGGTACCATTTTTCGTTCTTTTGAAAATATTTCCCAAACCATCAACTTTATCAACAAAATACTCATTTTAAAAAATAATCTAGAGTACATTTCCTACAAAAATGTACTGTACATTTTGTCTCTAATGTGAACCGTTACGATCCTATGACCATTCAAAGTGCAGCCCTTTTCGATTCTTGCGGGAAAGCTATTGTACAGTACCCCAGGGGTATGCACCCCTTGGAGACCATCCCCCCATCATCTATCTAAATCTCCTAACTGGCAACCCTTGTAAAGCCAGACCAACATCCATCAACACCACAAGGACAGCTTGCCATTCTAGAAAGCGGCTCAATCCTTGCACAATTATTACACACAGCGACACATTATTAACTGGGGCAGCTATGCCATCACAATGCTGACAGCATAGCGCCGAAGAATATAAAAAGGAGTCCTAAGGAGGTCAGGGGATCTCTCCATTACCAGTCTTACAGTGCATCGGCCGCAGGCTATCGACGTTATCATCAGAGGTGAGTCAGACGTGTTCAGATCTCCTATATTTGTAACCTTTACCCTCAGATTGTACTTTTACATTGTGATCATTATTACATTCCCTGAAAGGGACTCATAATTCAACATCACAGTCCAATAAACACTTGGTCAACACTCTACACCCGACTTACTATTTATACGCCTCTTTACATCCCAACGCCCTTCCTTATTCCCGTCACGGCTAGACGTGACATACGGTAGCCCAACCGTGCTAACTCAGGTATCATTGTATTCCTCGCGGCGGCCCGACTGCTAAGAGCAGCGAGCGCCACATAGCTGACACGAGCACGTTCAGTTATATAACAAGTCGATTATCTAACCAGACAGCTGGGCGACCAGCACAGTGACCCTTGCATTGAGTTCCATCCCCCAAAACACTCCTACGTTATTTATAAGAGCACCCCAACACTAAAACAACACTCTACACTGGTCAGCTTGCCCGACTACGGGAAGCTACCCCTTTTAGACACCTCCTTCTAAATCAACACAATAACTCTTCCCTTTTAGATCCTACCACCCCCAAATAAGGGATCTAAAACACTATTGAAATGATATACCATATCAAAGTTTCTACATGCTATACATATTTGTCAGCATTCCAGTTGCACAAGCTGTTAACTTGTTACAAGTATAACAGCTTTTCAATGTAAATAGCTGTGTCCTCAATTTCTCCGTCATCGCTTTCATCGTCTGCATCGGTACATTTGTCCGACGTCACAGGGCGCTCAAGATTAACATCGATGTCTCCGTGACAATCATCCATATCATCTTTCTCGGCAGCATTTGTACATGACCGTCCCATACAATTCGTACAGATTCTGGAGCATCGGAGGCCCGTTTTCCTGCAACCACACGCTGCGTTACATCCTTCCGAACATTTGCTGGACACTGTGTTTAGAAGCGTTTGTGGCACCGGATCCCTCGTCATAGGTATGGGAGCCAAACCACATTGAAAATATTTCCAGCCCCAATCCGGTGGATTTTTTTTATTGCCATACCATGTTTAGATTTGATGGTATGTTCTTAAAGAGTGCTCACGTGCCGCTGATTCGGTGGGAGGTAAGCTTGCGAGATTAAATCGATGTTTGCTTAGAGATTTTGCAAACAGTTGGAACTGCAACTCATTCAGGGTATTTCCCGTTGTTATGTTGTCATAAAGCCTAGCCAAACCAACTGGCCTGCTTTGTCAATTTCATCGGGATTTGCGTTCACGTCTCGGAAAACCCTAACAGCTGTCTGCAGTTCCTCATTACTCTTCAGCAGTGTTACGAATTTCGTTTTGCCCTGCCTGTGAAACGCGCACCCACTAAACGCATGCATAAAGAGGATGTTTTCTTGCACACACCTGCGGGAGATTGAAACTTGTTGTGCAAAATAGTTGTTGTTTGGTTGAGCCTTTGCCGGGTTTCATAAAATACCTTTTCGTGGAGGGTGGCACACGAGCCACCAAGATGACCAGGATATCTATATCTTCAGCCACTATAATGACCGAATTGTCGGACCGAGAAAACTCGAGTGCGGTGGTGACGATGAGCACATCAGCATCTTCTGGAGCTTGTCTGGTTTCTATTCATTCGCTTTCGAATTTGACGCGCAACAAGTCGATCAATCTTCGTTTGTTTGTGTCATTACACAAAAATTTTGCTTGTGATATAGGTGCGATCATGGACCAATAAAAAACATTAGCAGCATCATGCTTGTGCGATCGTCGAAGACGTTTAGCGGATTTGGTACTGCGAGCTCCTAGATCGTTAGGATACCCATCGAAAATAATGACAATGTTTTTGAAGTATCTTTAACGTAATTCACATATTTGACACTAATGTCGACAAAAGTATTAGTTTGGTGCCAAATTACACGGTGCAGAAGATATCTTCCATCGAGAACATGATGATATGTCCTCAAATGTGGGCTCATCGGTAACAGGATGGAATAATTTATAGAACACAGATTTTTGCGTCGTATGTATTCCCGCTTCATCAAAGATGGCAACCGGATACGGAGCTAGTTCAAACTGGAAATATTGTTTCAATTCTGCATCGGATTTCTTTGCAAGGCAAATGCATCGGTAAAGCACAAGAGGATCAACAGGAATATCCGTGTTGCGGATTTTTATTTTAGAATTTACCGCGCGGCGAGGCATCACGCGATTTTATCTAAGGAACTTCACATCGCGAAATTTTGTTGCCGGTTAAGCCTTTTTGTGCTGCTTTTCCAATTTCATAGGCCATATGACAAGTGATTTGTCCATCACCGACAACTCCTGTGCTTAACGAAACAATGTGTTGTCCACGAAGAAAGGGAACGTGAGTTGATAACCATCCAACAAATTTTCTCAGTCCGCATCATCACGCCAGATCCGCGCACACCGTGCATCCACGTGCTGTTCTGTAGTCGAAAACGCAATATTGCAAAATTATACTAATTGTAGGTACTTTTCCACAGCTGTTTACGTTGAAAAGCTGTTATACTTGTAACAAGTTAACAGCTTGTGAACCTGGAATGCTGACAAATATTTATAACATGTAGAAAATTTGATATGGCGTATCATTTCCATAGCTTTTCCGCAAGAATCAAAAAGGGCTCCAATTTGAATGGTCGTAGCATCGTAACGGTTCACATTAGGACAAAAGGTACGGAACAGTTTTGTAGGACATTTACTCTAGATTATTTTTTATACTGGGTATTTTGTTGATAAAGTTCATGGTTTGGGAGATATTTGAGAAACAACGAAAAATGGTACCTACTTAGGGCCAGAAGTGCCAACGCCGACTTCGCTCGAGGGGGATAACTTGGGAGAGTATTATCTGGGTCCAAATAAAGCGATTAAAGCAATTTCCAGCTTTCCACTAATTATTTCCTTATTGAACTACCTGTCGCCTGGCCTATGAAGATATAGGCTACCGTGCTAATTTTTACTGCACTCAAATGATGAAATCGATAGAAAAATCTACCGAAGTAAATGAAATTCACTTGCCCGACATGTTTGTTTTGTGTTTATCAATGTTTTTAAAGTGACATATGCGGACTTACTACAGTCTTTCTCTCCTAACAAACATCGGATAAGTAGCGTTAATAGTTTCAGAGATAGTTAGTTATTGTTGTTTACAGGGGCGGAACTACGAGGTCATATGCCCCAGGTTCGGAGATACTGAATGTCATGTTGGATAGGTGAAAGTCATTAAATTTTGAAAGGCACGATCGAGATCAGACGACGTAAAAGTATGTCCTCATCGAGTTTCATTTAAGTAGTTCTTGCCGTTGAGATTTTATTAGGGACACACCCACACGGACAAATGGTGATATCAGAATCCAGTATTCCATTTGCTAAAATTAAGAATGGTAACTTATTGCTCATCAATGGGCAGATATCCTAAATACAGACGTTTATAAATTAAGACACTCACACGGGAAAGACCGCAATAATACTGGTAATCGCACACATTAAACATATGTACATAGACAATTAGATGAGGTACATGGCTAAGATTCCCCGCGATATTAGAAAAGTTTTGTCACCTACAATGCTGTTTTTGCAAGGGAGTGGAGCAATCACCTCATTCCAAAAATAATCTCACAAATGTGGTCCTCTGTGTGTCTTGGGGCACATATTGTAGCTTTGAAGAGTTGAAAACGGCAAACTAATAAACAATAGAGTAGGCCGTGGATATAATCGTATTGTCTACAATACTGCCTTTACACTCATATTCTGTAGCTGGCAGGTGACCTACATTCTAAAGTGAAATACAGTAACCAGTTATTCAAACGTTTTCAAGTACAGCTGACAAAAAACTAAATGGGCCGCACTCTTGAACAGCGAAAATATATTAAGTGACATTTTAGATCACGGTGCTGTTACACCATGCACGCCCTTGTAGATGTGCAGTTGTACTGTGTCACTTGATATCTGCTTCTCGTGGGACAGTGGTAAAACGCTCGATTAATGATTCGAAGGTACAATAGCGGGTACAAGTCTTGTTCAATTATCAATTTCGTCATCGTTCCTTAACGATATCAATACTACAAACGTTATATTTGGAACAACACAACTGCATAATGCTACTGTTAGTTCTTACTTCTATTACAGGCTACTATCATGTGATAAAGTAAAATAAAAAGTAGTGACAAGGATTTTAGCTTGAGACGTTGTCATTGTACGGTACCTACATGCCAACGACCATCTAATTGAACTACACGGAATTTACTTCGTACTAACGCAGTTCAATGCATTTGGAGAAACACATGTCTAAACATGCCTTTATAGTATAGCATACGCCGACTATTTAACGAAGCTATACAAACATGTCTATTTTGTGACAATAATATATGTAGTTTTACTTTAGTAGCAGCACCAGTAGTATTTTAAACGTATATGATTAAGGGAATGATTAGCAAATTATTTTATGGATGGAGTAACTCTCAATGTAGGACTTTAGGAAACTCATGGCGGCTGTGTGATTGGCATTGAGAACTTATACTATATATTTCCTTGATGTTTAGAATTTGTGACTAAAACCATACCGTAGTTATAAAGAAATGTTAAATGTATTTAATTGTATTATTTTTAATGTCCAAAGCCAAATATGATTAATATATATTAATATATAAAATATATATATTGATAATATAAGCCAACTAATGGCTACACTGCGTTCTGCTGCACGGCTGAAAGCTACGGGAAACTACAGCCGTAATGCTCTTCCCGAGGATATGCACCTCTCTATGCATAATTACATGTGATGATGGCCTCCTCCCTTGAAAAATTCTAATCCGCAGGTAAACTAGTCCCCCGTTCGGATTTCCGGGTGAGGACTACACGAGAGGGGGTTAACATCACAGAAGTGACAAAGTGGAAATCTGACATTCTACGGATCGGAGCGTGGAATGTCAGAAGTCTGCTGGGAAGTGGAAGGTTAGAAAACTTAGAAAGGGAAATGGATAGGTTGAGGTTGATTTGGTTGGGATTAGTGAAATGCGCTGGCAGAAAGAACAGGACTTTTGGTCAGGGGACTATAGAGTCATTAGCACTAAATAGAACAATGGGCAAGCAGGGTTTGGTCTCATATTGAGTAGGAACCTTGGACAATGGGTGGAATATTATGAGCAATATAGTGAACGGATTGTTGTATCAAAAATCAATACAAAACCTACGTGCACCACAGTGGCACAAGTCTATATGCCTACCTGTCAAGCTGATGATGAAGATGCTGAAAAGGTCTACGAAGAAATATGTGAAATTCTGAGGTATATCAAGGGTCATGAAAATGTTATAGTAATGAGAGATTGGAATGCTGTGGTACGAAAGGAAGAGAAGGGAAGATAGTAGGAGATGTCGGATTAGGTGAAAGGAATGATCGAGGGAGCAGGCTGATGGAATTCTGCACCGATCATGAGTTGGTCATAGCTAACACCTTATTCAATAACCACAATTAAAGAATATACAAATGGATGAGACCAGGAGATACAGGGCGTTACCAAGTCGAATTCATTATGGTCAAGCGGAGGTTTCGAAACCAGATTTTGGAGTGTAAAACATATCCCGGTGCTGACATAAACTCTGACCACAATCTGGTTGTTATTAAATGCAGATTAAAGTTGAAGAAACTGAAGAAAATTCAAAAGCCAAATAGGTGGGCAATAGACAGACTGAAAGAGAAGGATGTAAACAGAAGATTCAAGTAGAGTATAAAGGAAGGACTAATGAAAAACCCTAAGCAAACTTCAATTGCAGACGAATGGGCTCGTTTGAAGAATGAAATAACAAAATCTGCAGAAGAAAACATTGGTAGGAAAGGAAGAATAGGTAGAAAACCGTGGAGCACTCAGGATATACTAGAATTGATGGACGAAAGGCGGAAACACAAGAATGTAAGAGATGAAAAGGGGAAAGCAGAATACAGAAGTGGAAGGAAGCGAAAGACGAATGGTTGAAAGAGAAATGTGCAGGTATAGGAAATTGTCTGAAATTAGGAAAAGTAGACACAGCTTATCGAAGGATTAAGAATACTTTTGGGGGAAAAGAAGACTAAGTGCTGTAATATTAAGGATACAAATGGAAATCCTCTAACAGATGGGGAAGAAAAGGTTGAGAGATGGAAAGCTTACATAGAGTGTTTGTATAAGGGAAAGGAGATTGAGAATCATGTAACGGAAAAGGAGGAGGAAATTGATGATGAGGCAAAAGGAGATTTAATATGGAGATTAGAATTTGACAGATCATTGGAAGACTTTAGCAGGAACAAAGCACCAGGAATAGATGATAAACCGATTGAGTTGCTACGCTGCATAGGAGATGATGGTCTGATCGGGTTATTTCACTTGGTGTGTAGGATTTATGAGACAGGTGAGGTACCCTCTGATTTCAAGAAGAATGTTATCATCCCTATACCAAAGAAAGTGGGAGCTGACAGATGTGAAGATTACCGTACATTCAGCTTGATTACTCATACTTCAACGATCCTGTCTAGAATAATTTGCAAGAGGATGGAAAGCCCGATAGAAACGGAGTTGGGTGGAGACCTGTTTGGTTTAAGGAGAAATGTAGGAACAAGGGAACCTGTACTAAGTAGTAGGATGATTTTGGAAGGTAGAATAAGGAAAGATAAGAGAACGTTTGTGGCAATAGTAGACTTAGAAAAGGCTTTTGATAACGTTGATTGGACTAAATTGTTTGACATTTTGAAAACGATTGGAATAAAGTACAGGGATAGGAGGGTGATCTACAATCTATAGAAAAAACCAGACAGCAGTCATTCAAGTTGAAGGACATGAGAGGGAAGCTGGTATTCAGAAAGGTGTTAGGCAAGGCTGCAACTTTTCACCCATACTTTTCAATCCTTACATTGAACAAGCAATGAAGGAAATTGAAGAAACTGTTAAAGTGGGAGTGAAGATTCAAGGAGAAATAATTCCTTCTCTGAGATTTGCCGATGACATCGTCATCTTGGCCGACACGCCTGAGGATTTGAATGAGTTTTTGAATGGTATGGACTCCGTCCTGAGGAAATAATTCGTGATGAAAATTAATAAATGTAAAACAAAAATATTGGAATGCAGCCGAAATAAATCAGAATCCTCTATGGACATCAAATTGGCAGGTGAAAAACTAAAGGAAGTAGGAGACTTCTGTTACTTAGGAAGCAAAATAAGCAGTGATAGACGAAGCAAAGAGGATATAAAAAGTAGGTTAGCTCAGCCAAGGAAAGAATTTCTACAGAAAAGGAATCTGTTGACATCGATTATAGATTTAGGTGTTAGGGAGTCATTTTTGAAGACCTTTGCCTATAGCGTGGCACTCTATGGAAGTGAAACTTGGACTATTGGTGCAGCAGAAATGAGGAGAATTGAAGCGTTTGAAATGAGGTGTTACAGGAGAATGATGAAGATCAGATGGATAGAAAGAGTTACAAACGAAGAGGTATTAAGACTAGTGGGAGAGGAGAGATGTTTCTGGCGACTGCTAATGAAGAGAAGAGATAGGTTGGTAGAACACATACTAAGACACCCAGGAATAGCAAGCTTAATTATGGAAGGAAGTGTCGAGGACATGAACTGTAGGGGTAGACCAAGGTTAGAATATGTTAAACAAATTGCCTCGGACGTAGAGTGTGGTAGATATGTAGAGTTGATACGATTAGCTAAGGGCAGGGAGTCATGGAGCGCTGCATCAAACCAGTCAAAAGATCGAAGACTCAAACCACAACAAAACCATATGTATATCATATGGATCATTTTGCTGTTATTTTAGAGCCTTCTTCGAAGAAACTAAGCAAGTCATTTCTGCCCAAGAGCTTGCTAGTTTTTCGTGGATCACGGCTGACTGGATGCGAGCTGCGCTCTATAACTGCCTGGACATTCACCGTTGGAACTCATGCATAAGGTGCAATTGAAAAGTTTCCTCTTGTGGCCGTTAGAGTGCACTCGCCGTCAAGTATAGGCGCGAGAATAAATCAGTGGCGCAGTAGGTTTATTAAATGTGTTTCTTCACTGTAATAGTTAGTTATTCTTGCTTTAAGGGGTGGAACAGCGAGGTCATCTAACCTCTCACTGTGATAACGTTTAGATTACACCAACGAGGTTTTGTTTGTTTCCATTACTGTAACTAGTCAATGTTAATATACCGGTAGGCCTACTGAATTTCTACGTTTTTCGGATGATTGTAAACTTTAAACTATGGTTTGAACGCTGCTGAACAAATCCAGCTCGGTAGGTCGTACTGTTGTGTGCTATTTTGCACTTCGAAAAGGAAGAATAGCAGAGGCGCTTTTATTTCTCGATTTTCCGTGTGACAGAAATAGGTGTGATGATTGGCCTAACGTGATTTCCCGCGATAACGTTGTTCCGAACATAAACTCTGCTTCGTCTATCGTGTGTAGGCTTCTTTTAAAGGGTCCCGCGCCGTATTCATGATCGTAAAATCGTTCATCACGGCCGCGAGGGCAGCTGTAGCAAGTCCAGAGATCGTAGGTTCAAAACCCAGCACGGGCAGAATCTCTGAGAGTGGTTTACTCCCAGGTTTTAAAACGCTCCATCCAGGCAAATGCCGGTATAGTACAGAGCGTCCGCAAAGTCTCTTCGCAGCGGCGAGCTACGAGCGCCGCGCATTGTGGGACGTGTGAGGTTAGCAGCACATTCATGTCGCTGAATACGCAAAGTCTCACCGCAGTGGTTGGTATAAGCATGCACTTTTTATCATTTCAAATGATCTTGTCGACTTCGTCGTTATGCTTGGGTCCAACGTTATGCGTTACGGAGACGGAGACGAAAGTGACGTCATGCAGCCACGCGGGAAGCAGAAGCTAATGGTTATTGGAGTCTGTTGAAAGAGTCCTGGGGCGTCGAGCGACCTGGGGCTTTGAGCGAAGCGAACACAAGAATACTTCTAAAGAGATATACAAGATGCCATATAAGAATACGGGGTGCCTCCTAAAGAGGTGTGCAGGATGTCAGAGCAAAATACAATACAAGATGCCAGATAACAATACAGGGTGACTCCTAAAGAGATATACAAGATGCCAGATAAAAATACAAGGTGACTCTTAAAGAGGTGTACAAAATGGCAGAGAAGAATACAGGGTGACTCCTAAAGAGGTGCACAAGATGTCAGACAAGAATACAGGGTGCCTCCTAAAGAGGTGTGCAGGATGTCAGAGCAAAATACAGTACAAGATATCAGATAAGAATACAGGGTGACTCATAAAGAGATATATAAGATGCCAGATAAGAATACAAGGTGACTCTTAAAGAGGTGTGCAAGATGGCAGAGAAGAATACAGGGTGACCCCTAAAGAGGTGCACAAGATGTCAGACAAGATTACAGGGTGACTCCTAAAGAGGTTTACAAGATGTCACACAAGAATACAGGGTGACTCCTAAAGAGATATACAAGATGCAAGATAAGAATACAAGGTGACTCTTAAAGAGGTGTACAAGATGGCAGAGAAGAATACAGGGTGACTCCTAATGAGGTGCACAAGATGTCAGACAAGAATACAGGGTGACTCCTATAGAGGTGTACAAGATGTCACACAAGAATACAGGGTGACTTCTAAAGAGATATACAAGATGTCAGATAAGAATACAGTGTGCCTCCTAAAGAGGTGTGCAGGATGTCAGAGCAAATTACAGGGTGACACTTAACGAGGTGTACAGTTTGTTAGATTCAATTCAAATACAGGGTGACCCTTAAAGAGGTTTGCGAGATATCAGATTCAAATAATGGGTGACTCTTAAAGTGTTGTAAAAGATGTCAGACTCAAATACAGGGTAACCCTTAAAGAGGTGCCCGCGCGGGAAGCCAAAGTTAATGGGTAATTAAGTCTGTTGAAAGAGTCCTGGGGCTTCGAGCGAAGCGAGAAGCCCTCCTGAGCCTTTCTAACATGTGTAGCATTCGTAGCATGCGTCATTTGAAATGATATAACGTCTAGTCTTTCAGACTGACTGTAATTTTTTTTCGTGTTGACCTTCTACTGGAGTGATGGGTGGGGAACACCGGTTCATTTCATAATTGCCGACAGTGAGTGCTTGTGCGTGACAGTGTTGATGCTGTAAGTTGTGTTCTTGTGAATTTATTGTGTAAGCTGAGTCTAGTGATAATGCTTACTACTGAAGGGCGTGTTTTTTAGCGGAAGGGGTTTTCCGTCCTGGTGCAAACTCTATGGAGCATAGTGTGATAGTGGTGAGTAACGTATATATAATTGCATTACTTAGTTTAATGTCATTGTTTTCCTTGTAACAACATAACATGAATGTGCTGCCAGTCCAACTCGTCCCGCAAGGCGAGACACGCGTTGCGGAGAGACTTTCAGGACACACTGTACTTTACCACTGCTAGTAACGTACATGGAAATAACTTCCTGGCCTCCAAGACTTACATAGATATCCAATTAACTACGGAATCAACCGTCGAGTGCATAAGGAATCTTCGAAAAAATGGGTAACATAATATTCTTATCCGAGCATTCTGTTGAATTACTGCTCAGTACACCCCCAGGGGCTCACGGCTAGTGGGACGTGGGTTGGATACACGGAACCCCAGCTGAGTCCGGTATTGCCATTGCATTTTGTACGTATTTTGAACCTAGCCTACATTTTGTGGGTATTTTTCAATCTATTTTTTTTGTGCATTTTTTCGTTCTAAATTCCCTTTTGTCAGAACATTATGTGAGTTGTTTCAATCTGAGTTCCTTTTAAGTATTTTCCGTCTCACTTAAGTAGGAATATAAGAGCGGTTCTGGCGCAGGGGCTAATGGGCAAGATGGCCGCCGCGCGCAACCAGCCCTATGTTATTCTTATGGAGGGGTCATCCAGAGATGGCGCAGTGGCTAATGGGCAAAATGGCCGCCACGGCCTCAGACCGTGGATAACGTCACAGGGAGAGGTCGGCCGTTTAGTTGCTGAATGGAATATTTATTATTATTATTATTATTATTAGGTAATTATCAATTGATCATGTGCAATCCTGACCAGCTTTATATTGTCCACCACTTGGTGTAGTGGCTAGCATTCTTAGCTGTTACTGCGAAGGCCCGGGTTCGATTCCTGGATCTGCCAAGAAATTTAATTTCTGGTCTCACGAGTGGAACGGGGTACACTCAGTCTTGTAAGGCAAAAGTGAGAAAAGGCGGGTTTTAATTCATACCTCTGCCATTCAGCCTAACCTAACTTCATTTAACCTCACCTAACCTAACCTAACCTAACTTAACCTAACCTAACCTAACCAAACCTAACTTAAAAGTGCGAGCAAAACAAAATGAGAGCAAAAAGTGTGAGCAAAAAAGTGAGAGCAAATGTGAGAGCACAAATAATAAACTTAGTTATGACCTAACCACACCTAACCTAACTTCACCTAACCTAACCTAACATAACCTAACTTCAAAGTGGGAGCAAATATGGGAGCAAAAACTAAGAGCAAAAAGTGGGAGCAAAAAGTGAGAGCAAAAAGTGGGAGCAAAAATGTGGGAGCAAAAAGTGAGAGCAAAAAGGTGGGAAAAAAAAGCAAGAGCAAAAAAGTGGAAGCAAAAAGTGGGAGCAAAAAAGTAAGAGCAAATGGGAGAGCACAAATAATAAACGTAGTTATAACCTAACCTAACGTAACCTAACCTAACCCACAGAAACCTCATTTAAAAATTTTAGATTTTGCATTTTAACATTTTACATTTTAACATTTTAGATTTTAGATTTTTCATTTTATATTTTTTAGGTTTTACATTTTACATTTTTGATTTTTTGTGATTTAGATTTTAGTTTTTTTAGATTTTACATTTTAAATTTAAGATTTTTTGATTTTAGATTTTACATTTTACATTTTCCGAAAAGAGTAAACTACAAGGTCACATACCTAACCTCACCAAACCTAACTTTACCAAACCTAACTTAAGCTAATCCAAAGGCTAATGCACATACACAAAGTATATAAGGGCTCATGCAACTATCCTTATGCTAGTCTTATAGGCTACTGTACAACATGATCACTACCCCAACCGGGGTATTTTTTTCTTTCATTTTGTTGTTTTCTCATTTGTCAATTTTCTAATTTCCCATTTTCAGTTTTTTTTAAATGTCAGTTTTAAGTTTTTTCAATTTCATAATATGGAAACATGGAATTTGCATTTTGTTGTTTACACATTAGTCAATTTTCCAATTTCCCATTTTCGTTTTTTTTATGTCAGTTTTAAGTTTTTCAAATTCATAATATGGAAACATGGATTTTGCATTTTGTTGTTTACACATTTCTTAATTTTACAATTTCCCATGTACAGTTTTTAAAATGTCAGTTTAAAGTTTTTCAATATTATGATATCGAAACATGAATTTTCCAATTTGTTGTTATACATTATTTGTCAATTTACCAAATTCCCATTTACAGTTTTTAAAATTTCAGTTTAATGTTTTTTCTATTTTGTCAATATGGAAACATGGATTTTCCAATTTGTGTTTTACATGTTCATTTTGCATTAGGAGTGGAGAGAGGTGGGTAGTAATTAAAAATGTACAAGCAGTGTCCATACAATATTTTTTATTTTAAATAAATGTACACTATTTACACATAATACATTTTTATATATATATTCTTTTTTGTTATAAATTGTACAGTTGTTTTTATTTTGTTTTCTATTTATATTTATTTTTTGATTATGATTACCATTTTAGCCTATTTTCAATTTTGAAAAAATAGGCTTATGAGATCACCTTTTGTCCGTGTGTGTGTGCGTGCGTGTGTGTGTGTGTGTGTGTGTGTGAGGTGTGTGTGAGTGTGTCCCAAATAAATTCTAAACGGCTGGAGCGATTTCAATGAAACTCGGTAAATTCATAGCACTATTCCGGACGACCCCGACCGTGCCCTTCAAATTTTGTTACGTCTGACCGATCCAACATGGCGGCTGTGCGAATTATTAACCCAGAATTCAATATCTCCGAAACTATTCCTCATATCAACCTGGATTTTTTTACGGTGATAAAGGGAACTACTAGAAGTTCACGTATGTGACTTTCGAAAAACTGGTAACTACAAAACCAACATGGCGGCCACGCGAATTTGCGACTTTTAAATAGACATTTTTCGGGATTTAACCAACCAAATACAATAAAACTTGGTTCAGTATGTGTTTATACGCATTGTAATGCACAGGCATCTAACTTCGTTCAATTGTTTACATAACCTCACGATGGCGGCTGTGCGAATTTAAAAATTAAGTTTTTGTTTCTTGTGACGTAATCATGTGATCGAAGTGAAAGTTTGAATAATGAACCTACGCAATAATTTTCCTTTAATGGTACATGACTCTATGGCCTATACAGTTAACAATCCAACATGGCGACCATCCGAAATATTTAGACGGCTCTGAATATCTTCGAATCTATTATGGCAATCAAACTGATTTTTTTATTTTCATAGGGGCTATGAACTTAATTTCACCTTAAATAACCTGGTGATCACAAATCCAACATGGCGGCGACGCGAATTATAAATAATCACATGGACGTTTCTCGCAATTTAACCATCCGAGTGCAGTGAAACCTGGTACAGTAAATCCTTATACGAATGTTAATCCACTGGCATCTAATTTATTTCAATTGTTTCCTAAACCACAAGATGGCAGCTGTGCGAAATATTAAAATCTCGTTTTTACTTCTTGTGTCCTAAACATGCGATTCATGTTTGAATGCTATACGTACACAATAATCTTCATGTAACAGTTCATAACTCTAGGACCTACATATATAATATTCAACATGGCGACCATTCGATATAGTTAGTCGGTTCTCAATATCTACGAATCTATTGCAGCAATCAAACTGAAATTGTGTATGTTGATAGTGGCAATTAAAATAAGTAGGATATATGAAAATAGGCTGTATAGTTCTTCACGGAACTACTTGTTTTTTATTTTTTTGTAGTGTTATTGTTTTATTTCCTAAATTGTTTTATGTATTTGCTAGTTGCAGGCAGAAGATTTTGATATTCATAACTTAACTCTTTAAGCATGGTCAATGATTGAGAAATGACCATAGGCATGTGTACCTATACCATCAGCATCAATCACTCTTTTATCATCACTAGGACACAAAGCAATTTTGTTTAGTCTTATAGATGATATGTCATGTTGTTTAGAAGCGAAAATGTTCATTGGTATTCTTTTTACATTGTTTTTCATGACACAATACTTATAATCTTGAAAGCTTATACAATTTTTGACAACACCTTTGCTAATACCTTTAATATTTTTGATTTCTTTACCATTTATGTCTAAAGCGTACATTTTAGCTCTAAGTCCAACAAATGCTTTTATAATTTGTCCACAAGTCTCGTCTTTAAATTTCCCCAACGTTTTCTTGTTTGATGTAGAGTAACATATGTGATTATTAGGATAATCTGATGTGACCAGGTGTTCTAGGAAATCCAACTTGTCTTGGTATACATCTGGGGTGATAACCAAATAAATGAATGAGTCGGTATCCATATACATGAGTTTAAGATTGTTCATTCCATAATAGGGTAGCAGGACATCTTAGTGGTGGGAATACATTAGAGTTTTTGAAATATCCAGTATACACATTCCAATATATATAGGCTTATTGAATACAATGTTACGTTTAGCCATGTGGAAAGCAGCTAGTTTAGGACCATAAATTGTTCTGTCGATGAATGTTGGTTTAGCTATTAGCTTTTCTGCCTTTTTGCTGTCAGTCACAAGACGTATGTCTATTCTTTTACGGATATTTTCCATTGTTTTCCCAAAAATGGCATTGTTGAATAATTTGTACAGATTTTTCTCAAAATCATTTTTGGCTTGTTTTCGAAGGTTGTTATTAAAATCAACGTATGCCTTTAACCAAGGTCTTTGTTTAAACTTTAACACACGATGAATTTTTATCAATTTTATTCCATTATCTAAAGCCTGTTTTAATGCCATGTAGTGAACAACATATCGCCTTCGATTTCCAAGATGAGGAATTAGTTTTTTCAGAGACGAATCCTTAGGTTGTGTACACTCTGGTAGGAAAGGTAAATCGTTGTGTAGATCATGAAGGTCAGATGGGTAATCAACATCAACGTCTAGAATGTATCCCACAGGATCGTCTTTCTTTAGTTTTTCTAGATCAACAGTACAAGAGTTTAGTGCTTTTCAGTCGGTCAACACGAATGTACCCAAAAGAGATGGGTTATGCCCTAATCCTGAAATAAATTACATGAGATTAATAAAACACTAGGATGACCAGTTTCGATCGTCAAGCGATCATCATCAGATCCATTTCACTTAGGCTACAAAATCTATGTTTGAAATACAGGTGAAAATATTTACAATATGTACAATTATTTAGTTGCAGTATTGGTAAAGCAACTGTCAGTGTATGCTAAATGCAGTATATATGTTAGGTGAAATGCTAAATGGTGATAGCTATCCGTAGATTGTACTTTAGAGAGATTATATGGTTGTAAACTATGGTTAAACTATAAAATTTTAGGCTAAATACTTATCTGATTGTCTTCCGTACAACAGCTACTCGCAGTTTTCGTGCTCACTGGAACTCACTGTGCGGTAGACTGCGGAGGTTATCTTAACGACTGGTTTTTCCCTGCTTTCTCCCCCCCCCCCCTGCTCCTACGTGCTGTGGGGCGTGATAGCGATGTGTTTATGTGAGGTTTTGCCAACCTAGATAAGATGTATGTTATTGAATGAGGTGGGTCTACAATTATTAAAGACCGTGGATTAGCCCTCGCCACGCGTGGAGCATAACCCATTCGAACTAAGCGTTGACGGTCTTATGAGGACGTCCCGGCACCTTTAATACTGCCGCGAATATGGGCCTTGGTTTATTGCAGAAGAAAAGTACATCGTACACCTGATCCAGATAACATTTACCTATTAATAACCCCCTAATTTCCCCCCTTTTTTATCTAGCTTGGCTGTGTCGCTAAATTGTGTTTTGTTTCCGACAGGGTGTGTTTTTAGTAGCGTGAAGAGGGGTGAGCTCTCCATGAACGTGTGTTCATTTAGATTGTTGGGATTGTTTCGTTTGGCAGTATTAAAGGTGCCGGGACGTCCTCATAAGACCGTCAACGCTTAGTTCGAATGGGTTATGCTCCACGCGTGGCGAGGGCTAATCCACGGTCTTTAATAATTGTAGACCCACCTCATTCAATAATATACATCTTATCTAGGTTGGCAAAACCTCATATAAACACATCGCTATCACGCCCCACAGCACGTAGGAGCAGTGGGGAGAAAGCAGGGAAAAACCAGTCGTTAAGATAACCACCGCAGTCTACCGCACAGTGAGTTCCAGTGAGCACGAAAACTGCGAGTAGCTGTTGTACGGAAAACAATCAGATAAGTAGTTAGCCTAAAATTTTATAGTTTAACCATAGTTTACAACCATATAATCTCTCTAAAGTACAATCTACGGATAGCTATCACCATTTAACATTTCACCGAACATATATACTGCATTTAGCATACACTGACAGTTGCAGTACCAATACTGCAACTAAATAATTGTACATATTGTAAATATTTTCACATGTATTTCAAACATAGATTTTGTAGCCTAAGTGTAATGGATCTGATGATGATCGCTTGACGATCGAAACTGGTCATCCTAGTGTTTTATTAATCTCATGTAATTTATTTCAGGATTAGGGCATAACCCATCTCTTTTGGGTACATTCGTGTTGACCGACTGAAAAGCACTAAACTCTTGTTTACTAAGGCATCACTGAAAATATGGCTTCAAACACCACAAAGATCAACAGTATCTGGAGAAACCCACTGAAATCCACCATAAGGAAGGGAGTGGCACATAGCCCACCCGTATTGGTTGTTGGCATCATCATAGGTAATAAACTGCGATGGTTTCTCAGAATCATAGGTTTCCATGTATTTATTGTTAGCTTCAGCATACCGATGAGACACCTGGCATATGCCTCCGCGTATTCCAGACTCGATTAAAAGAATCTGATCGTAATCCTGTAGCAATTCCAGTTCAATGCCTGTGTAAAGGAGCATTGCCTCGAAACTTAAACCAGGCGAAGTAAAAAAGTGTGCAGCATCCACTCGGTGTGTTTCTAGTGTTTTGTTTCTAAACGTTTCAAAGCTGTCTGCAAGAAGGAGTACATCTGATGTTAGGTAGAGGTCACTATATTCCCCTAGAGTTTTAATGTTGAACTGATTCCAGACATTTTTGGCATGTTCATAGTCTTCTTGACTAACATCTTCTTGACTTAATTTGTTAAAGAATTCCTCTTTTGGAGGTAAACACGTTTCACTTAACTTTTCCCATGAGTCAATGTAGTCATAACAAAATACCCCTTTACGAGTCATGAGCATTGCATTTTCTTTTCCAAAGTACTTGTCTGTTTCAGGGTATAATGTTAAGTTGGAAACTAAGTTTTTCAAACTACTCGGCATTAACCGAAACGTATCCACAAATCTAAGCTTAACATTTCCTACATATTTGGTAAAGGAAATGTACTCTTCTTTGGAGTTAGCGATATCATCCACTCTCTCAGTAGTACACCCCAATTGCTTTACAATGAAATTTGCGTCTTAGCCACTCATATTATGTAGAAACACAGGAACGGGGTTTCGTGTTTTACACCTCAAATTAGAGTTATTGTGTGCACTTCCACGGTATTCCCCTGTAATATGGCAGTGGTCTCGAACTTTCCAGTCCTGTTGAGTAAATGGTTTTTGACACAAATAACAGGTTTCAGAACATTGGAACTCTGCTTATTGAGCCTCAGTTAAGGCCTTTGGAACATTTAAGCTGTAAAGGTGATCAATTTCATTAGCTATTGAGATCAAACAGTCCATAAACTTTTCTGCAGCGTCAGGCCCACGATAAATAACAGGTTGGCTAGAAAGATTTGTCTTTATGTGTTCCACAGCAGGTGAGGGTTTAACCTATATACCAAAGCTCATAGAAACATGACTCTGGTATGGCACTGTATAACTTGCCTCAGGATTAGGTAGACATGTTTGATAGGGTAAGAGTATACTTTCAAAATCTGCATAGATAAAGTAAGGTATTATCAGCATTTTTTCAACATTTAAGAATTTGACAATGGGGTTTTTAATAGGCATTTCAACCCTAGCAATGTCATGCTGGACACACAAAGCTCTATGTTCTTTCAATTTTTCCATTCCTTGTTGTCCATATCGATTATCAAAGTGTGTAAAACACCGTTTACACGTATATATTTTATGTTCATAGCGGGTAATCTAATGTCTTACTAGTTTATCAAAATCTTTGATAAAGACGTAGTGGTTCTGGCCGGATGATGAACTTAGCAAAAGGAGGACGCGATGGTCTTGCAGCTCTTGATCCACAACCTTCATAGGGAACAATTTGTTGTCTTGTTCCAATCCAAATACATTAATGGATATATCGTTGGCTTTTTCAAATTTGGGAATGTCAGCTAGTAATGTAGGAAATGATATTACAGAAAAATCATACTTGTTTTCCTGGTCCTTGTATTTACTAATGCGTTGAGCATCCTTTTTAACCAGTTTTGCTAAAATGGCATACATAAAACACTTTTCATCATTCAAGCTTTTATAGCTGCTGGTAATGGAATATATGTGCTGCCACGTAAGGGATTGTACTTATTTATTTTCAATCGTACTCCTTCCACTGCTAACAAAGCCCAATTACTGCCTTTTAGCTCAGATTCTTCCATTTCCGTAGTTAACTTTGTAAATGGTGTTTCCAAGAAACTACTCAAGTCTGTTTACAAAAATAGGGCCTGATTTCGTGTTTTAAAAGCACGATCTGTAATGTCATTGGTAGATGTATGAATGAATCTACATTCAGCCACAAGATTAACTTTTATCGACTTGTGCATTGCTAGTTCTTTCTGCATAGCTTGTATTATTTGCTGTTTGGACTCTTTAAGGTATGAATTTAAATCCATGCACGTATCGCAACGAATGAAATAGGATTTAAGTCGACCTTGAAAAGATGTCTCATATTCAATAAGTCCATTTTTGTCAGGGACCAATGACAGTAGGTAATGTTTTGTAGGCTCAGATTTTTGTCTTTTAGCTGCCGACACAACATTACAACATTCTTCATGACGACGTCCATTGTAGGCATTGTTGAATTTATTGCCACACGTTTTACACTCATGAAATTCACCACACGATACTTCATGTCGCTTCCTATGATAGTCTCGATGAAAATTCTTTCCACACTCTTTACACATATAGCTAGGAATGACTTCTTCCATTATGAATGTTGATTTCTGCAAACAGCTGCTTACTGCGTATCACAAGGCTAGAGGTTGGTCGTTGAAACGGTCTTTTACGATGTGAACACCGTGAGAGGTAGTAGTCAACTGGTGATATTCTTGTAAATGGTCCTCTAATATACCCCTATTCTAGACCAACAGCTCTTTACAGCGTATGACAAGGCTGTATACTGGATAGTGAGACGGTCTTTCACGATGTGAACACTGTAACAAGTAGTAGTCAACTGATTATATACTTGCTAAGGGTTCTCTAATATACAATAGTCAAGACCAACAGCTACTTACTGAGTAGTACAAGGCTGTACAATAGTTGTTTTGACAGTCTTTCACGATGTGGTCACTGTTAATGGTGGTAGTCAACTGATGATATTCTTGATAAGGGTCCTCTAATGTACCCCTGGTTAAGGGTAACAGCTGCTCACTGCTTATGACAAGGCTAAAGACTGGTTGCTTCAACGGTCTTTCACAATGTAAACACTGTGACAGGTAGTAGTCAACTGAAAATATTCTTATGGCCTACTCAAGGTTATCAGGTACTTACTGCATATCAAAAGGCTGTACACTCATGTGTGTTAGGCACTCTTTCTTGCTAAGGACCCCAATATTCCCTACAAAAGGCTATACATGTTAGTTCTAAACACTTAGTGGTTAATTGCATATTCAATTTTTGTACAAAACTTTTACAAGCACGTTTTTATGAGGTAAAACTTTGTTAAATAGCTGCATGTGACACGCAAAGTATGTTTCCGCTATCTAGCGGTGACTATGAGAACTACTTGAACGACCAGCATAATACCTAGCGCTCCATTTCAACACTCGCTCACTAAACGAACAGCATGCAATCTAGCGGTCGATATCAATACTCACTCAACTACCAGCCTGCTACCTATCGGTCAATATAACAACTCACTCAACTACCAGCATGCTACATGGATTTTTTGGTCAGTTTTTTGTTGGCTTTTTTGTTGGCCTTTGTTGGCTTTTCTTGGCTTTTGTTGGCTTTTGTTGGCTTTTTTTTGTTGGCTTTTGTTGGCTTTTGTATTAGCTCTTTCATATTTGCTCTTGCTTGTGGGGGCTTATTTGGTCTTGGAAAGTATGTCAGTCCTTTTTTATGGCTGCAAAATTCTTACAGCCATGTTTGTAAGCAGCAACAACAACAACAACACACAAAATTCCAAAAAAAAAAAACCAAAGTACTCTATGGTTTATCAATGACTCTCAACTCTTACACTTACCTCTATCCCATGCATAGTCAAAAAATTAGTGTATTTTTCAAATTTTTCAAAAAATATTTGGAAAGTAGGCTATGTCATTAATCTAAAAATCCTGAAAAGACATATGTTAACTCCAACACCTACCTCTATACCACTCTCAGTCCAAAAATAGTGTATTTTTCAAATTTTCCAAAACATATTTCCGAAATGGATTATATTTCCAAAAATTAAAAAGTTTACAAAAACGTTTGTTTGACATAAACGAATGGCCTTTGTCCCCCTCTACCGTCGTACCAAGTCCCAGGTCTCTAGGACAACAAACATAAAAATTTGAAAATGGGCTTATATTTCCAAAATTAGGAATTTTACAAAAACGTTTGTCAGACGTAAATCAGTGGTCTTTACACCCTCTACCTGTAAACCAAGTCTCAGGTCTCTAGAACAACAAAAATAAAATTTTAATAATAGGCTATATTTCCAAAATTAGAAATTTTACAAAAACGTTTGTTTCATGTAAATCAATGGTCTTTACCCCCTCTATACCCATACCAAGTCTCAGGTCTCCAGGTCAACAAAAATAAAATTTTAAAAATGGGCAATATTTCCAAAATTAGTATTTCTACAAAAACGTTTGTTTCACATAAATCAATGGTCTTTACCCCCTCTATCCCCGTACCAAGTCTCAGGTCTCTACGACAAAAGAAAATGAATTTTGAAAAGTGGTCACTATTTAGGAAACTAGAAATTTAACAAAAAAGTTTGTTTGACATAAATGAAAGGTCCCTATCCCCTATACATGCAAACCAAGTCCCAGGTCTGTATGACAAAAATGAAAAAAGTTCAATTTGGAAAGTAGGCGTTTTTTCATAAAACCAAACATTCTAAAAAGTGTTATATGGGCATAAAAGAATGGTCTCTATGTCCTTTATTTTTTATAATAAAACCTTTTTTATTTTTTTATTTTTTTGAAAAAAGTTCAATTTTGAAAATCCTATATTTTTGAAACTAGGAAGTTTTCAAAAAAGTTTGTTTGACATAAATAAATGGCCCTGAACCCCTCTACCAAGAAAAAAAATTTCAAGTCTCTAGATCTAAAACTGTACAGTAGTGGAGTAGTGGTGCTTCTGCTTCACCCATTTTATTTGTACCCGACTGTACATGTTAAAATGGGTGAAGCAGAAGCCCCACTATTCCACTATTTTACAGTTTTAGTCCTAGAGTCTTGAAATTTATTTTGTTGGTAGAGGGGTTCAGGGCCATTTATTTATGTCAAACAAACTTTTTTGTAAACTTCCTAGTTTCCAAAATATAGGATTTTCAAAATTGAACTTTTTTCAAAAAAACTCAAAAAATAAAAAAGTTTTATTATAAAAAATAAAGGACATAGAGGCCATTCTTTTATGCTCATATAACACTTTTTAGAATGTTTGGTTTTATGAAAAATCGCCTACTTTCCAAATTGATCTTTTTTCATTTTCGTCATACAGACCTGGGACTTGGTTTGCATGTATAGGGGATAGGGACCTTTCATTTATGTCAAACAAACTTTTTTGTAAAATTCCTAGTTTCCAAAATAGTGACCATTTTTCAAAATTCATTTTCCTTTGTCCTAGAGACCTGAGACTTGGTAAGGGGATAGAGGGGGTAAAGACCATTGATTTATGTGAAACAAACTTTTTTGTAGAAATCCTAATTTTGGAAATATTGCCCATTTTTAAAATTTTATTTTTGTTGACCTGGAGACCTGAGACTTGGTATGGGTATAGAGGGGGTAAAGACCATTGATTTACATGAAACAAACGTTTTTGTAAAATTTCTAATTTTGGAAATATAGCCTATTATTAAAAGTTTATTTTTGTTGTTCTAGAGACCTGAGACTTGGTTTACAGGTACAGGGTGTAAAGACCACTGATTTACGTCTGACAAACGTTTTTGTAAAATTCCTAATTTTGGAAATATAAGCCCATTTTCAAATTTTTATGTTTGTTGTCCTAGAGACCTGGGACTTGGTACGACGGTAGAGGGGGACAAAAGCCATTCGTTTATGTCAAACAAACGTTTTTGTAAACTTTTTAATTTTTGGAAATATAATCCATTTCGGAAATATGTTTTGGAAAATTTGAAAAATACACTATTTTTGGACTGAGAGTGGTATAGAGGTAGGTGTTGGAGTTAACATATGTCTTTTCAGGATTTTTAGATTAATGACATAGCCTACTTTCCATATATTTTTTGAAAAATTTGAAAAATACACTAATGTTTTGACTATCCATGGGATAGAGGCAAGTGTAAGAGTTGAGAGTCATTGATAAACCTTAGAGTACTTTGGTTTTTTTTTTTGGAATTTTGTGTGTTGTTGTTGTTGTTGTTGCTGCTTACAAACATGGCTGTAAGCATTTTGCAGCCATAAAAAAGGACTGACATACTTTCCAAGACCAAATAAGCCCTCACAAGCAAGAGCAAATATGAAAGAGCTAATACAAAAGCCAACAAAAGCCAACAAAAAAACCAACAAAAGCCAACAAAAGCCAAGAAAAGCCAACAAAGGCCAACAAAAAAGCCAACAAGAAACTGACCAAAAAATCCATGTAGCATGCTGGTAGTTGAGTGAGTTGTTATATTGACCGATAGGTAGCAGGCTGGTAGTTGAGTGAGTATTGATATCGACCGCTAGATTTCATGCTGTTCGTTTAGTGAGCGAGTGTTGAAATGGAGCGCTAGGTATCATGCTGGTCGTTCAAGTAGTTCTCATAGTCACCGCTAGATAGCGGAAACATACTTTGCGTGCCACATGCAGCTATTTAACAAAGTTTTACCTCATAAAAACGTGCTTGTATAAGTTTTGTACAAAAATTGAATATACAATTAACCACTAAGTGTTTAGAACTAACATGTATAGCCTTGTGTAGGGAATATTGGTGTCCTTAGCAAGAAAGAGTGCCTAACACACATGAGTGTACAGCCTTTTGATATGCAGTAAGTACCTGATAACCTTGAGTAGGCCATAAGAATATTTTCAGTTAACTACTACCAGTCACAGTGTTTACATTGTGAAAGACCGTTGAAGCAACCAGTCTTTAGCCTTGTCATAAGCAGTGAGCAGCTGTTACCCTTAACCAGGGGTACATTAGAGGACCCTTATCAAGAATATCATCAGTTGACTACCACCATTAACAGTGACCACATCGTGAAAGACTGTCAAAACAACTATTGTACAGCCTTGTACTACTCAGTAAGTAGCTGTTGGTCTTGACTATTGTATATTAGAGAACCCTTAGCAAGTATATAATCAGTTGACTACTACTTGTTACAGTGTTCACATCGTGAAAGACCGTCTCACTATCCAGTATACAGCCTTGTCATACGCTGTAAAGAGCTGTTGGTCTAGAATAGGGGTATATTAGAGTACCATTTACAAGAATATCACCAGTTGACTACTACCTCTCACGGTGTTCACATCGTGAAAGACAGTTTCAACGACCAACCTCTAGCCTTGTGATACGCAGTAAGCAGCTGTTTGCAGAAATCAACATTCATAATGGAAGAAGTCATTCCTAGCTATATGTGTAAAGAGTGTGGAAAGACTTTTCATCGAGACTATCATAGGAAGCGACATGAAGTATCGTGTGGTGAATTTCATGAGTGTAAAACGTGTGGCAATAAATTCAACAATGCCTACAATGAACGTCGTCATGAAGAATGTTGTAATGTTGTGTTGGCAGCTAAAAGACAAAAATCTGAGGCTACAAAACATTACCTACTGTCATTGGTCCCTGACAAAAATGGACTTATTGAATATGAGACATCTTTTCAAGGTCGACTTAAATCCTATTTCATTCGTTGCGATACGTGCATGGATTTAAATTCATACCTTAAAGAGTCCAAACAGCAAATAATACAAGCTATGCAGAAAGAACTAGCAATGCACAAGTCGATAAAAGTTAATCTTGTGGCTGAATGTAGATTCATTCATACATCTACCAATGGCATTACAGATCGTGCTTTTAAAACACGAAATCAGGCCCCATTTTTGGAAACAGACTTGAGTAGTTTCTTGGAAACACCATTTACAAAGTTAACTACGGAAATGGAAGAATCTGAGCTAAAAGGCAGTAATTGGGCTTTGTTAGTAGTGGAAGGAGTACGATTGAAAATAAATAAGTACAATCCCTTGCGTGGCAGCACATATATTCCATTACCAGCAGCTATAAAAGCAAGAAAAGCCTGCATTAATCCTGAAAATTTGAATGATGAAAAGTGTTTTATGTATGCCATTTTAGCAAAACTGGTTAAAAAGGATGCTCAACGCATTAGTAAATACAAGGACCAGGAAAACAAGTATGATTTTTCTGTAATATCATTTCCTACATTACTAGCTGACATTCCCAAATTTGAAAAAGCCAACGATATATCCATTAATGTATTTGGATTGGAACAAGACAACAAATTGTTCCCTCTGAAGGTTGTGGATCAAGAGCTGCAAGACCATCGCGTCCTCCTTTTGCTAAGTTCATCATCCGGCCAGAACCACTACGTCTTTATCAAAGATTTTGATAAACTAGTAAGACATTAGATTACCCGCTATGAACATAAAATATATACGTGTAAACGGTGTTTTACACACTTTGATAATCGATATGGACAACAAGGAATGGAAAAATTGAAAGAACATAGAGCTTTGTGTGTCCAGCATGACATTGCTAGGGTTGAAATGCCTATTAAAAACCCCATTGTCAAATTCTTAAATGTTGAAAAAATGCTGAGAATACCTTACTTTATCTATGCAGATTTTGAAAGTATACTCTTACCCTATCAAACATGTCTACCTAATCCTGAGGCAAGTTATACAGTGCCATACCAGAGTCATGTTTCTATGAGCTTTGGTATATACGTTAAACCCTCACCTGCTGTGGAACACATAAAGACAAATCTTTCAAGCCAACCTGTTATTTATCGTGGGCCTGACGCTGCAGAAAAGTTTATGGACTGTTTGATCTCAATAGCTAATGAAATTGATCACCTTTACAGCTTAAATGTTCCAAAGGCCTTAACTCAGGCTCAAGATGCAGAGTTCCAATGTTCTGAAACCTGTTATTTGTGTCAAAAACCATTTACTCAACAGGACTGGAAAGTTCGAGACCACTGCCATATTACAGGGGAATACCGTGGAAGTGCTCACAATAACTGTAATTTGAGGTGTAAAACATGAAACCCCGTTCCTGTGTTTCTACATAATATGAGTGGCTACGAAGCAAATTTCATTGTAAAGCAATTGGGGTGTACTACTGAGAGAGTGGATGTTATCGCTAACTCCAAAGAATAGTACATTTCCTTTACCAAATATGTAGGAAATATTAAGCTTAGATTTGTGGATACGTTTCGGTTAATGCCGAGTAGTTTGGAAAACTTAATTTCCAACTTAACATTATACCCTGAAACAGACAAGTACTTTGGAAAAGAAAATGCAATACTCATGACTCGTAAAGGGGTATTTTGTTATGACTACATTGACTCATGGGAAAAGTTAAGTGAAACGTGTTTACCTCCAAAAGAGGAATTCTTTAACAAATTAAGTCAAGAAGATGTTAGTCAAGAAGACTATGAACATGCCAAAAATGTCTGGAATCAGTTCAACATTAAAACTCTAGGGGAATATAGTGACCTCTACCTAACATCAGATGTACTCCTTCTTGCAGACAGCTTTGAAACGTTTAAAAACAAAACACTAGAAACACACCGAGTGGATGCTGCACACTTTTTTACTTCGCCTGGTTTAAGTTTCGAGGCAATGCTCCTTTACACAGGCATTGAACTGGAATTGCTACAGGATTACGATCACATTCTTTTAATCGAGTCTGGAATACGCGGAGGCATATGCCAGGTGTCTCATCGGTATGCTGAAGCTAACAATAAATACATGGAAACCTATGATTCTGAGAAACCATCGCAGTTTATTACCTATGATGATGCCAACAACCAATACGGGTGGGCTATGTGCCACTCCCTTCCTTATGGTGGATTTCAGTGGGTTTCTCCAGATACTGTTGATCTAGAAAAACTAAAGAAAGACGATCCTGTGGGATACATTCTACACGTTGATGTTGATTACCAATCTGACCTTCATGATCTACACAACGATTTACCTTTCCTACCAGAGTGTACACAACCTAAGGATTCGTCTCTGAAAAAACTAATTCCTCATCTTGGAAATCGAAGGCGATATGTTGTTCACTACATGGCATTAACACAGGCTTTAGATCATGGAATAAAATTGATAAAAATTCATCGTGTGTTAAAGTTTAAACAAAGACCTTGGTTAAAGACATACGTTGATTTTAATAACAACCTTCGAAAACAAGCCAAAAATGATTTTGAGAAAAATCTGTACAAATTATTCAACAATGCCATTTTTGGGAAAACAATGGAAAATATCCGTAAAAGAATAGACATACGTCTTGTGACTGACAGCAAAAAGTCAGAAAAGCTAATAGCTAAACCAACATTCATCGACAGAACAATTTATGGTCCTAACCTAGCTGCTTTCCACATGGCTAAACGTAACATTGTATTCAATAAGCCTATATATATTGGAATGTGTATACTGGATATTTCAAAAACTCTAATGTATTCCCACCACTATGATGTCCTGTTACCCTATTATGGAATGAACAATCTTAAACTCATGTATATGGATACCGACTCGTTCATTTATTTGGTTAACACCCCAGATGTATATCAAGACAAGTTGGATTTCCTAGAACACATGGACACATCAGATTATCCTAATAATCACATATGTTACTCTACATCAAACAAGAAAACGTTGGGGAAATTTAAAGACGAGGCTTGTGGACAAATTATAAAAGCATTTGCTGGACTTAGAGCTAAAATGTACGCTTTAGACATAAATGGTAAAGAAATCAAAAAGATTAAAGGTATTAGCAAAGGTGTTGTCAAAAATTTTATAAGCTTTCAAGATTATAAGTATTGTGTCATGAAAAACAATGTAAAAAGAATACCAATGAACATTTCGCTTCTAAACAACATCACATATCATCTATAAGACTAAACAAAATTGCTTTGTGTCCTGATGATGATAAAAGAGTGATTGATGCTGATGGTATAGGTACACATGCCTATGGTCATTACTCAATCATTGACCATGCTTAAAGAGTTAAGTTATGAATATCAAAATCTTCTGCCTGCAACTAGCAAATACATAAAACAATTTAGGAAATAAAACAATAACACTACAAAAAAATAAAAAACAAGTAGTTCCGTGAAGAACTATACAGCCTATTTTCATATATCCTACTTATTTTAATTGCCACTATCAACATACACAATTTCAGTTTGATTGCTGCAATAGATTCGTAGATATTGAGAACCGACTAAATATATCGAATGGTCGCCATGTTGAATATTATATATGTAGGTCCTAGAGTTATGAACTGTTACATGAAGATTATTGTGTACGTATAGCATTCAAACATGATTCGCATGATTAGGACACAGGAAGTAAAAACGAGATTTTAATATTTCACACAGCTGCCATCTTGTGGTTATGGAAACAATTGAAATAAATTAGATGCCAGTGGATTAACATTCGTATAAGGATTTACTGTACCAGGTTTCACTGCACTCGGATGGTTAAATTGCGAGAAACGTCCATGTGAATATTTATAATTCGCGTCGCCGCCATGTTGGATTTGTGATCACCAGGTTATTTAAGGTGAAATTAAGTTCATAGCCCCTATGAAAATAAAAAATTCAGTTTGATTGCCATAATAGATTCGATGATATTCAGAGCCGTCTAAATATTTCGGATGGTCGCCATGTTGGATTGTTAACTGTATAGGCCATAGAGTCATGTACCATTAAAGGAAAATTATTGCGTAGGTTCATTATTCAAACTTTCACTTCGATCACATGATTACGTCACAAGAAATAAAAACTTAATTTTAAAATTCGCACAGCCGCCATCGTGAGGTTATGTAAACAATTGAACGAAGTTAGATGCCTGTGCATTACAATGCGTATAAACACATACTGAACCAAGTTTTATTGTATTTGGTTGGTTAAATCGCGAAAAACGTCTATTTAAAAGTCGCAAATTCGCGTGGCCGCCATGTTGGTTTTGTAGTTACCAGTTTTTCGAAAGTCACATAGGTGAACTTCTAGTAGTTCTCTTTATCACCGTAAAAAAATCCAGGTTGATATGAGGAATAGTTTCGGAGATATTGAATTCTGGTGAAATAATTCGCACAGCCGCCATGTTGGATCGGTCAGACGTAACAAAATTTGAAGGGCACGGTCGGGGTCGTCCGGAATAGTGCTATGAATTTACCGAGTTTCATTGAAATCGCTCCAGCGGTTTAGAATTTATTAGGGACACACACACACACACCTCACACACACACACACACACACACACACGCACACACACACGGACAAAAGGTGATCTCATAAGCCTATTTTTTCAAAATTGAAAATAGGCTAAAAATGGTAATCATAATCAAAAAATAAATACAAATAGAAAACAAAATAAAAACAACTGTACAATTTATAACAAAAAAGAATATATATATAAAAATGTTTTATGTGTAAATAGTGTACATTTATTTAAAATAAAAAAATATTGTATGGACACTGCTTGTACATTTTTAATTACTACCCACCTCTCTCCACTCCTAATGCAAAATGAACATGTAAAACACAAATTGGAAAATCCATGTTTCCATATTGACAAAATAGAAAAAACATTAAACTGAAATTTTAAAAACTGTAAATGGGAATTTGGTAAATTGACAAATAATGTATAACAACAAATTGGAAAATCCATGTTTCTATATCATAATATTGAAAAACTTTAAACTGACATTTTAAAAACTGTACATGGGAAATTGTGAAATTAATAAATGTGTAAACAACAAAATGCAAAATCCATGTTTCCATATTATGAAAATGAAAAACTTAAAACTGACATAAAAAAACGAAAATGGGAAATTGGAAAATTGACTAATGTGTAAACAACAAAATGCAAATTCCATGTTTCCATATTATGAAATTGAAAAAACTTAAAACTGACATTTAAAAAAAAACTGAAAATGGGAAATTAGAAAATTGACAAATGAGAAAACAACGAAATGAAAGAAAAAATACCCCGGTTGGGGTAGTGATCATGTTGTACAGTAGGCTATAAGACTAGCATAAGGATAGTTGCATGAGCCCTTATATACTTTGTGTATGTGCATTAGCCTTTGGATTAGCTTAAGTTAGGTTTGGTAAAGTTAGGTTTGGTGAGGTTAGGTATGTGACCTTGTAGTTTACTCTTTTCGGAAAATGTAAAATGTAAAATCTAAAATCAAAAAATCTTAAATTTAAAATGTAAAATCTAAAAAAACTAAAATCTAAAATACAAAAAATCAAAAATGTAAAATGTAAAACCTAAAAAATATAAAATGAAAAATCTAAAATCTAAAATGTTAAAATGTAAAATGTTAAAATGCAAAATCTAAAATTTTTAAATGAGGTTTCTGTGGGTTAGGTTAGGTTACGTTAGGTTAGGTTATAACTAAGTTTATTATTTGTGCTCTCCTATTTGCTCTTACTTTTTTGCTCCCACTTTTTGCTCCCACTTTTTTGCTCTTGCTTTTTTTTTCCACCTTTTTGCTCCCAATTTTTGCTCCCACATTTTTGCTCCCACTTTTTGCTCCCACTTTTTGCTCTTAGTTTTTGCTCCCATATTTGCTCCCACTTTGAAGTTAGGTTATGTTAGGTTAGGTTAGGTGAAGTTAGGTTAGGTGTGGTTAGGTCATAACTAAGTTTATTATTTGTGCTCTCACATTTGCTCTCACTTTTTTGCTCACACTTTTTGCTCTCATTTTGTTTTGCTCGCACTTTTAAGTTAGGTTTGGTTAGGTTAGGTTAGGTTAGGTGAGATTAAATGAAGTTGGGTTAGGCTGAATGGCAAAGGTATGAATTAAAACCCGCCTTTTCTCACTTTTGCCTTACAAGACTGAGTGTACCCCGTTCCACTCGTGAGACCAGAAATTAAATTTCTTGGCAGATCCAGGAATCGAACCCGGGCCTTCGCAGTAACAGCTAAGAATGCTAGCCACTACACCAAGTGGTGGACAATATAAAGCTGGTCAGGATTGCACCTGATCAATTGATAATTACCTAATAATAATAATAATTATAATAAATATTCCATTCAGCAACTAAACGGCCGACCTCTCCCTGTGACGTCATCCACGGTCTGAGGCCGTGGCGGCCATTTTGCCCATTAGCCACTGCGCCATCTCTGAATGACCCCTCCATAATAATAACATAGGGCTGGTTGCGTGCGGCGGCCATCTTGCCCATTAGCCCCTGCGCCAGAACCGCTCTTATATTCCTACTCACTTAATTTTCGTTCCAGTTTTAATTTCATTATCATTTTCGCTATCACCCAGATCGTTGGGGGCCGATAACATAGATGTTAGGCCCCTTAAAACAACAATTATCAGAATCATCATTTGCCGGGATTGTGTCCGGGAACAATAAGAACTAAGATGGTGGAACATGCAGATGACTGACAATTTGATTTCTGAAATTTTATTAAGATTTAATTATCTTATTCTCACTTTCCCTTCCTCCCTTTTCCTCACGACATTTTAATTTGTCTTAACGGGTTACGGTAATAGTTGGGAAGTTACTACTTTCATGCCCCTTGGTAACTGAGATGATGAGTGTGGTCGAGATCGAATGCAGAACCAACTAGGGTTCCCTATATAAGGTTTGAATTTGTTATTTTGTGTTATTATGTTCATGTTATTGTGTCATTAAAAGGCCTTTTATGTTTCAAATGCATTCTATTGGTAGTTTGTGTTTACGTTATCTGTAGTAGGCTAATAGGAGTCATTCTGCACCAGCTAAGACGTGTTTCTCTCTTTTAATCCAATGTCTCGGGGGTATGGGAATCTCAACATATCCCGGCAACTTCCACTTACACGTACGTTGGCTATAGGCAAATTTTGAGAGTTGATACAAATTGAAGCGGATGACAGATTTTTGAAATATAATTCTGTTTTTGAATGTAAAGAAAAGAAATTGTATTAAGAAGTACTTGCAGTATTATCGTGGATTTTATTTATTTATCGTATGGCTTTTAGTGCCAGGTGTGTCCGAGGACATGTTCGGCTCGCCTGAGTCTGTAAGTGCTTCCATCTGACACCCTTAGGGTGAGCTACGAGTTCCGTTCAATTTCAAGTAGTTCCAACTTTCGCTATCAGATGACAATGATACCTAGTGGTGAACGTTGGAACTTTGATAGAGCGTTCCGACGAAATTTAACCTAACAATTTAGTTTCACACAAGTTAAGTCCGTGTAAGGATCTTTTACATGCCATAAATCTATGACATGGGACTGCAGGCTTTGGTTCCCCTCCGAAGGAAGGCATACTGGAGGAGTTTTAACGCTCTTAAAAAATCCCACGACTTCGGCCGGGTTTGAACCCGCTCTCTTGAGCACAGCAGTTCAGCATGCTACCAACGACGCCACCGAAGACGTGGAAAACATTATTGTTGGTTTGGAAAGGTTTCTACATGGATTTAAATATTTTTGGAACGACGAGTAAGAAACAGATTAGAAAAGTTTTACCGGTATGTGAATTGTAGGAATTGTGGAATACATGTGTTGCATTGTTAAACCAGAAGCTACCAGAGCTATTATTATTAATATCATATTGAATTGCATTGTGGAAGAGATTGAAGATCAGTTATTAACAGGGTTAGGATTTTTAGGGGCACACCTTTCCTTAGGGTAAATTAAAGCTGTTCGGAAAGATATCACAGTGTGAAATTTTGTTTCAACTTGCGAAAAGAGGCATTTTCATGCACCATTTTCCCTTTTATGGGGACCTTTGTCACTTCCCCCCCCGCCAACCATGCCCATAATCCCCTCCCCCCTTTTTTCTTTTAATTTTCAATTCCAATTTATTCTATAAGATTTCTCATCAATATAAAATAGATAACTTTCAATTAACGTCTCCTCAGCTTGCTATTTACGTGCGAATAGTAAGCCTACCTCTTTCAGTAACACCGCGTGGGAGTTGAAAGCACACCTCCAACAAAGGAAAATAATTGTGTGCTAGACAAAACCTCTTTCTCTCGCTTTACCGCTATAATGTAGCCTGCAATAATGCAATTGACAATGAGTGATTCTATACCACCAGAATCAGTAGCCTGCTGTTCGTGAACATGAGTTTGTTACGATGAGAAACATCCGTTCGAATGGAGGCGGAGGCTGGTGACACCGAGATGTCAGCAATCGCACCCGCGTAGCTCCGAGAATTGAGACCGGGTTCTGCTCGAAGCAACTAGAAATCGCTGAGACTGCAGTTCCAGCATGAATGAGAACATTCTGGTAATTATCGCGATGTTATAAGAGACTGTATACAGCAAGTGAGTGAGTGAGCGCAAGAGTGAGTTGTGTGATAGTAGCATCGAGTTAGCAAGCGAACTGGTGTTATCACTTTGTTACATTACTAAACGAGTGTAGTACTAGATTTTACCAAGCCAAAGGTGTCCAGTGCCCGGTTTATTGCTCTGGCTCAGGAATTCAACCAATATTTCATAGACTCTGATGGAACTGTTATGCGATGTACTCTTTGTGATTCAGAAATTTTGTTAGATGAAAAAAAAAAAAAACAGCGAGATCGCATCAAACAACACATTTTCAGCTTTAAGCATCAAATGAATAAGAAACTTCAATCAATGAAACCATAGACTCATTGGAACAATATGTTTTGAACATTTTAGTTTTTAACTTACCAGGGGGAGAATATAAAGCGCATGTTGTTAAAAATGTATGAGCTGCAGAAAGCCATTGCCAGTACAGTAATGCAATCAATTATGGACTTCTGTCAAAAAATCTGGCCTACTGGTATCGAGTTTGAAATACTTCTTCTTGTGGTTGCAGACCAGGCTCCATACATGGTTTCAGTTGTTAACCTATTGAAACCTTTATTTCCTAAGTTTAAGCATGTGGCAAGCTTGGTTCATGCCCTTCACAGGGTTTGTGAATCCATAACGAACGAATACGACATCGCATATCAGTTCATCTCTGCCCTGAAGAAGATTCTACTGAAAGCTCCGAATCGTGTTGTTGCTTACAGGGAAAACACTGGCCTGTCCCTTCCCAATTTTCTGGCCATTACTCGCTGCGGATCGTGGATTGAGTTTGCTGCTATGTTGTGTGAGAATTTTGACAATATTAGAGAGTTTGTGCTTTCTTTGTATCCAGCCGACGCAGGTGTAATTCCCAAGGCACAGCAACTTCTGTTACCGGAGAAAATGCATAATTTGCAGACAGAACTATATTGTGTCCATAGTTACAAGTACCGGACTGCAGTTATTAAATGATTAGAAGAACAAGGTCTGTAAAAGGAAAAACAATGGGATATTTTTACTTTCGTGAGGGAGCAGTTAGATGGCTTTGCCAAAGACAAACTTGACTTTAGTCTTCAGAAGAATAAAGACATTGTGGATTTCGCCTCATCTGTAGAGTTGCCATTCCGAGTAAATACGAGATTTGCCCCACTGGTTTCCGTGAATGTCGAAAGAAGCTTTAGCATCTACAAAAACATTCTATCTCTTAATAGATACAGATTTACCGCACTTTTCAAAATGTAGTGATGCTTAATGTCTTTGAAGAGTGATTTGATGTACTTGTTTGCAATTCAATAACCAAGAATCGAGGATAGAGAAAATTAGTTGAATAAACCAGCACCTTTTTTCCCCATTCTTACCTCATTTGAGCACCATTTCCCTTCCTTTTTCATCTGAAATTTGCACCTAAAAATCCTACCCCTGATAATTAAGTAAATATTTATGGTGAAGATTTATGTGAGCATATTTAAATACTGAAAGCTGAGAATTTACGTAAAGTTAATGAATGTGTTGAAGGAGTTGAAACGCAGTTTGAATTCAACGATATTGTGAAGCTGAGGGATGGTATTCCAGCTTGTTGTTGCAAAGGTTTGCATTATTGAGTGAATGTGGCAATGAGCGTGTTTTACATTGTTCCACGATAAGAAAGTAATTGATATGAGGTGTTGATAGTCTGCGTTATATAGTCGTCGATGTTTGTACAATACATAGTGTAGAGAATGTTACGTAATGGAAGAGATGGTCTCTTTTTAGAACTGGATAGACCGGTTGAGACCAGTGATCAGCCGTTTTTGTTGTGTTATCCATCTATGCTCAGATCTGTAATACTGATGGCTCATTAATATCAGAACTAGTATAAAGCAATGTCAATGGATATTTTAAATAGAACGGATTTTATTATTAGTAGTAGTAGTATTATTTTGAAAGAAGACACTTGAGTGGACATGATCGTGATCTAGGCTTAATTTCACGGATCATCCGTACTCATTTATGACAATGGAAATTATAATGACCAAAGTTTAGTGGCAGGATTCCGAATTTGTCTATATAGTTGTGGAGTCGTGTGTGGGGATGTACATATTTTTATTATTATTAATTAATTATATCCCGAATATTATAGGGAATTTTTAGAATAGGGATTAATCAGGTTTAAGGAGACGTGTATAGAGTTCAATATGGTAATTGTAACAGCGAAAGGCCATCGCTAATTTTATTTTCAAATTAGGTGATTTTAAAATCTATTTTTATTTTTGCTCCTTAAACCAAGGCATAGTTTGCTTCGAGTTTCGATTAATCTTTCGATTCTTGATTATAGTTGGATTAGATAGACTTTTTAAATTATTATTATCATTATTATTATTATTATTTTAATTTGAAAGCGTGATTTAATTTTTAATTGTGAAGTCTCTTTATTTAATAAATCAAACAGATACGAGCTTACGTGATTCTGATGTTACATACAAATTTGGAGTTATAATTTGCAGATAATTAGGGAGATACTGTGCTATAGTGGTGATGTGACTTATTGGCACGCACATGCTACCCAATCCCCGTGTGTTTGAAAGGGTTTCTCAATCTCAATTTTATTTGAATTCCCAACCAACCCCGTAGTTTGTCCTATAGCACAATGAAGAGTAGCCGTACCCCACCTGATTTGTTTGCCAGTAGCTTCTTCGTAGTTTTTCTAGCCGGGGTCTAGAAGTTGCTGCGATCCATCTCCATCTTCGGATTCTGGCAGATATCTCACTGGCTACGGGTACTGTACTAAATGTAATATGTTTGGAACTAGTTCCTGTTTTGACTGAATGTCCACTTCTACAGTGTCCAAATGATGACGAGACCTGTCCAAACGGATTTGCCATTATTATTGCAGAGAAATTTGTATCACCAATTATGGATATTATTGCGTAAACCGAAATACCGGTTGCTTCTGTACAAACCGCTCATCAGGAAAGTTCATGAAATTTAATAAAATCCGAGTGAACCTAAATGAATTCTATTTTAATAAGATGCAAGATATGTCTAGTTTCTCTCAAATTTAATACCACGCTATTTTATCTAGTAATATAATTTTCATTTTGATTTTGCTGAAATTATAATGGCAATCAGTGTCAAACGTCTTCGACAGGCTATCCTTGGCTGACAGCGCTATGTGAGCAGTTGAGTAACTAACGTGATTTGAAGTAGAAAGCCTCTTTGCTAGGCTATTAGTGGAGAGCGCAGATCGCATCCAGTCAGCCGTGCAATGATACACAAAGTGGTGAAGGACAGAGAGAAAGTGTAATGAAAAGAGGACTGTAGTTCAACTTAGTTTTTCAGCATCTGCAGAAGCTAGGCGTTTTTCTGTTTCAGACAGGATATCTCGGAGGATGTGTGCAAAATTATCGACGATGGGGAATTTTCAGCTGAAATGCTGGGAGGGATATAAGGAAAATTTCAACACCAGTTCAGGAGCGGTGGCGGTTGAAAGGAATCCCTTTCATACCACTGCTTCAAGTTGTTAATCTTTCTAGCCACTACCAGAGCATGAAAAATAGTTCAATTGTTGCCAATATGAAATGTCGACGTCACCAATCTTGGGGAAGTTCATAAGAAGGAGCACATAGAGGAGCGTTTAGTGCTGGCGGTGGGAAATGGTGATCAGGATTGGAAAAGAGTAATCTTTTCTGATGAAGTCACCTTATCTAAGACAATTAAAGGACCCCCTTATACATTGCCTGGGTACCAGATTCTACCACAGATAAGCCGCCATTTGTGTCCGCAGTAGTAAAGTGTGTGCCGTGTTGGAGGTGGGTTTCTCGTCGTGAAGTGGGCACAAACCATCGCACTCGCGAAACATGTAATCAGCAGAAATATTAACGGCTTGCTGGAATGATATCTGGTTCTTTATGCTAGATTGTTGCGTTCTGATGGAATTCTTCTATTTCAACAACATAAGCATGCGGTTACCACTTCTCAATTTGTTCGAGGTTATCGAATTGATAGATTGGCTTTGCCGCTGTTCAGACGTAAAACCAACTGAGAATCTTTGGACACAAGTAGAGAAGCATACGCGGAAAGTTTGGCAACACACTCATCCAGCATATCCTGGTGATTTGTGGAAGCTCAGCCAGTTCTCCTGGGATTTCGTTGTTGAGAATGTTCATTGGTTGAGAAGTCAAGTCTAATCTATGCACAGTGCACACCCCACCGCTGGATGTGATTGAGTTTGAAGTAGGATGGACTAAATATTGAATCGTGGCATGCAAATATTACGGTGCTCTAGATTTCTGCCTCTTTAATATAGCTACTGATATAACTTAACTAAATTTCATGAACTGCACCATAAGATACACAGTGTGTATAGTTCTTCCAAAACCTCAAATATTCGGGTCACTGAAGGAAACAGTTTATGCCCAAGGAATATAATTTCTTGGTTATTTTTATATTAACACCGGTGAATATGTCTAATTAAAAATGATGAGTAAATAAATTGGGGTTCCAAGCTCACACTCCTTCTCAGAACTATAATTATATACTATCTAATGACTTAAAAATATATCTCCCTGTTCCGTTTTGTTAAATTTCACTTTGTTGTAAATAAACAGGTACATTAGTTGTTTGAAAATCTCCTGGCTTGGTAACTTTATGCGTTGGACATACGCCATGTATAGAATATATTGTAAAAGAGCTAGTAGTATTCAGTAATAAATTACTTTTTATCAGTTATTATTAATCTTGTGATAAAATATTTCATTTCTATCATTTAAAGTAGGTCTTTGTAATATGTGCCCTATGTTGCCCAAGACTTGTGTGAGTATGTTAATAATATTTATAGCTACCCTCTTCTATTCTTCTACGCCAAATTATAGCTTGAAGAAGTAGGATATTTGTGTGTTCTCTCCTTCCTTCTCACTATTTTTTATTTCTCTTTATAGTTGCTTTCCTCTCCAAAATATATAATTAATGCTCGCCTGCTCTTATCAATATAAAAAAACCTTGTCCGCTGCCCTTCAATTCAACTTTCTCACATGAATTTACATTGAAATAATTCTCCTACAATACTAAACTTTCAATTTTGAATGATTTTGAATTATAGGATTTTCGACTGTAAAATACTATACACTTTTATGTTTCCAGATTTTGACAATGGAGCACTGTTGCAGTATGAAGCACGAACACGAATATCCTCGGTCACTCGCTCACTCGTTCATCTTTTTTTTTCCTTTTCCAAAGTACCATGAATTCTGAAATTGAGTTGTTGAATCCCAGTTAAATAAAGAATGAACGTTGTGAAAACCGCTGTTAACATAATAATAATGTTATTGGTTTTACGTCCCTTTTTAACTACTACGGCTTTTAGAGACGCCGGGATGCCGGAAGTTTGCCCCGAAGGGGATTTTTAACGTAACAGAAAATCTACTGACACAACTCCCTCGCATTTGCGCACCCTCAAATGCTAGCTGACTGCGCCAGGATTCGATCCTGCACCCTTGGGTACAGCAGGCGAGAACGTTGCTGCTGAGCCACGCAGCCAGCTCACTGTTAACAAAATCACCTTTAGTGACCTATGATATTTATAAGAAATAGTGTAAATAAAGAACAGCACAGTTCACCGCTACTCCCCTGGGATGTTCAGTCTAGTACTGTACATAGCGAGGGTTACGTTACTGGACGTGAGTGTAAGCGGAATTGTCGTGGAGTAATCTCCACTACCACGGGATTGAGGCGTGAGTAATTTATCGCCCAACGCAATTCTGAGACCCTAATGGAATATAATGATATTAGACACTGATAATCACTCGGAAGGACAACCATTCCACTACCCCTAGAGAGATGCAATAATGTAAGTTCAATTTTATTGACGAGTGCTCTCCCTCGAAATAAACATAAACGCGGTCAGGTGATCCATTATACATAGACGAACGAAGGGGCGAGGCCTTTACAAGGTGGCATAAGACAGTCCTCGAGTGACCAGTGGGCTACCCTCACGCAACGTTGTGTCAGGATGGACTCTAATATCAGTGATATTCGAGTAGCAGTAGGGCTAACATCACACTGTGTTATAAGGCGAAGTCTCTAAGAAGTGATATTATAAGTGTGGAAAGAACCCTCTGTCAGTTTTGTGTCCTCATCATCACATAGTATAACGAGATTGTGCGCATAGCACCAGACATTCAAAGGAACTATAGGTAGGTGTCCACATGTCAAGGCAATATATGGCACATACAAATTTTGTTAAAAATTGAACAGTACAACTCAGCTGCCGTGTGAGGCACCATAGCAGAACTAAATAAACATTCACACATGGGTTTGGCCCGAAATAAGTATAAACATGTCGCCGCACCCCGTTGCCTGTTCTGACTTGTGTCAAGATACGAACCGGTAGTCGCGGATTATTTTATTATTTGTGAATGTAAACCGTGTACATCCTGTACCTGTGTAATTAGTTCAGGTTGGAAGTGTTATGAGTAAAATTGATGTGTCATCACATTACATAGCATGATGTGTTTATACGGGGTCTGTGTGATTTAAGTGACATGCCCATATGTGCCAAGTCTCCCCGAGATGCCTAGCCCCAGCATCAAGGATATGGTGATGCGGCTTTAACCGACGCTATGAGGTAGGCTGGATGCGAGCCTGGACGACAACATGCCAGAGGATACCAGTGTTATGTACCCATACATTATAATTTGAGAAGTTAACCGTAGCGGCCGACACTTGTAAATATTAGCCATAAGGTAAGGATTTAAGTTCTCATTTGATTTGATAGTTCAATTAAGGATATTTCCCTTGTGGATATTTTTTTGTCGCCACCACCTGTAATTTATATAAATATGCATGCTCATTTTGGTTTTGAAACCTATTGGTGCGTGCTTAACATGGCAGGAAAAATAAATAGCGTTGAGTGCCTGCGGTATGGTTTACTGATTAAGTTAAGATTAGGTTTCTCGGCTTAGGTTTGACCCTTTTGTAGTGAGTGGTTATGGGTAATTATAAGGCGAGGTACACTTACATATGACCAGGAGAGGAGATCAATAATATTGTCTTTAAGTATTTAAATGCAGTCGATAATAATGTATTCAGTGGGGGTCAATAGCCTACCACTGATAATGAGGGTAAATTTGCACACACGGCGCAGCCGTAGCATTCATTTTATTTCCACGTTTTTCTCCTGTCCAGTTTCATTTTCTGTCAGCTGGTTAATGCTGAAGTGGGTCCATTGGTGATTATGAAGACGATTCAGTGTGTACGACTTATGTGAGTTTAATGGTTATCCGAACAGGTTCGAGTCGAGGTATTCTGCGATGAGCTCATGAGAGCCCATGGGTGTTCACCCCAAGATATGTTTTGACTGCTTTATTTGTTCACGGGCTGGCATTCTGTTGTCATGGCGCCGTTGTCTGCATGGTGTATTTTTGTAAAAGTATCGCCAAGCAAGATATTTTAAGTTGCATACATCGCTTGAAGGGGCTTTAGAAAATTGAATTTAATAAACATTTGTTCAGCTTCATTTTGTGATAAGACTAACCGTCTTCCCATTATTTCTAAGTCAATTGACAAAGCTATATATTAATGGCTGACGTTTTAGAATGGTTGATATATCAAATTCTGAATAGGCCTACGTTATAGTCGACTAAAGAAGTTATACACATGCAAAATTGCAGCTCCACCGGTTAAGTAATGTTTTGTGTGAGAGGAAGTGCCACGCATGATTTCAAGTTGGGAGAAAACAGAAATCCACGACTTCCTGGAAAAAATAAGTTTTGTGATGTAAATGAATATTAATTTTTTATTCTAGTAGAAAATTGAGTATTAGGTACTGGCGAGTTTCATTGCACGATAGGATTGAACGTTTACTAATTATGTTCACTTTTAGTAGATACAAAAATCGGAAGTTTATGGAAAACCATACCTTCCTGGAAATCTAGCATAGGTACGAAGAAAATGTGCATAATCTATTCTGAAGAAAATTAAATTGTGTTTCCAGTTCACGCAGTGGACTTCAAGGCATGGGAGGATTAACTGTTTACCCATTATTTTGGTTCATACCAGATACGACATGAGCAAGTTAAGTAAAATAAACAAAACTAAATGCCAAACATTTTTAAATGGTTATATATATCAAGCCCGTAATATGTCAACCGTAATGAATTAGTAAACAATAAAAACACAGGCAAACAGAGCATAGTTCAGATTTATATATTAGTATGATGCGAAGTATGATGATATTCTCATTGTAAACTTTATGAAGTATAAATGCAATTCCACCATGCGTATTTCATTACTAGTGCAGGATTGTAATTAGATTTGTTATAATTGACAAAAACCTAAATAGAGTAAAAAGAATGACACAAATGAAAAAGACAGTACTATAGAAAACAGTGTTCGATTTAATCAATATTCTTCGAAACGATTTGAACCAGAATTGAAACGATTTGTAGCCTATATAACAAGTCAATCAACTTAATACCAAGCCGATTGAAAAAGAATAGGATAATCGGATCCATAAGAGCTTCTTATTCAGGATTACTATGGATTATTTTCAATCAGTTAAAACTGAAATAATAAATAAATGCATGCAGTACCTCTCGTTGTTGCTCATACTACCTATATCTTAGGATCCCTTCATCTTAAGCGGTGTGCTTGTGCAGTGGTCAAGCTGCTTTCCCCTTACCAATGCGGAATGGGTTTGATTACCGGCCAATGCATGTGATATTTTCGAAGTGAAACATCACGTCCTGTGGTTCGGTTTCCACTTAAGAATGAAGGTCCCGTGGCTCATAATCGCAAGATTCACGGTCACGTAAAACTAAAAGCTTCCTTCCATTGCATCACCTAATCTCGGAATTGTAGGGAATTTACGATTTAGGTTAAATTATTACCTAAACATAAGAATAAGTAGTTCCACATACAAATAATCAGATTATCTTCATGTATATTCCAGTGGCCATTTCTATTCAAGGCTGCTCCACCTATTTCGAGGATTTTCATGTGATGTACTAAATAGCTCTTGGTACACGACCTACGTTGTGATAAAATATAGAGCAACAATATCAAACTCTAAACTCAATATCCACAAGTTGTAATTTCAGACAAGAAACATAATAATATTTAAGGAAACATAATCATGTTACTATGGTACTATGGCATGCCCTGTCTTAAATCAAAGCTTTCTTCGTTTGTATAGATAACCCACGTCAAAACACCTCCAGCACTGGAATATATGTGTCCAAAATTACACGATGACGCTTTTAACCCTAAGGAATTGTGTACTGGTTTATCAACTTACCGAATGGCACGTTCAACAGAACACAGAGAAACATGTTCCTTTTCAGATATGAACATGAATACAATCGATAATTTATGATGTCTGCAACAGAAAATTGGAGTAGACTTTGGCGTGTTACTTCTTAAAATAATCTCCACTAACACTTTTACATTTAGAACGTATGTGATGAACATATAACTTAGTAACGCTAATTAGGAATCATTACGCGAGATGGCATATTTCTGTGACGAATCAAATCAGTTTATTTTTTAGAAAAGTCAAATGCACGGTTTCTATGATTTAGGAAAATTAAGCACCAGAGTTTAGTGCCATCATATAATGACTATTACCACAGGCCATAAAACGAATCTTCTCTTCAATCACATGAATAAGGTACGAGAAATAAGCAACATGTTTAGTTCAGTTAAGAACGTATAGCCTACTCTCTCTTCAATGTATAGTTATAGCTCATTGTCCGTATCAAGATGTATTACACTCGTATATGAGGCAAAGAACCATGATGTACCATCCCCTAAATTAAATAAGAACAACGATAACAATTGTATTATTGTGCAATGATAACAGTGAAGATGATTCCAAAATAAAATTTCCACAATCTATAATGTATTACGAGGTGTTGGAAGAACATGACTGGCATTGTTAAAGACGGGTTTTCTGTTTCCAAGGAGATCTTTAGAGGACTTTCCAGCCTGCTTGATACTCTTAGGAGCTCACAATACCTTATCTACAGCCAATATATAACTTACCTTGCAAAGCTGCACACGTGATTCCTGTTTGAGCAGATTTTTTTTCTTTCCAGACTTACTGAACATTGGTAACTTATAAAAGATAAGAATAATATCTCCATAGTTAACGTCAACTCTTCAAGCTCTTGTACTAATGATCTATCAAGTACAGAAATGAGTTCTGTGGGGACATAAATTGTATCACGCTGTGCCATCTTTGTGTGTGTTATCGTCTGTTGCAGCTTTGTCAAAGGACGTCACGAAGAACATTTCATTTTGAAGATATGAGCAATTAGCCCATATACAGTACATCCCATCAGAAAACAAAATTGGACTGATTGTGGGTCTTAACAACCGTTCATATTACAAGATCATCATCCCTCTGAGTCTGTATTTTCATATTTGAGATTATAATTCCAAGCAAATACAATTCACTTTGATGTAACAGGACATCCCCATATATAATTTAGTCAATCAGAAAATATGAAGGTTAATTACGAAGGATTGTGGCCCTGAGTTCTTTCTCTTACATCGTTTCAGGGGCTTGGACATAGTGGTCATTCCACCCCGTTCTGCTTTCAAAAATAAGATATCCGCAAGTGCTCCAAAAGTACTTGCCACGGTGGGTGAGTGGTTATCGTGTCGGATTACTAACCCCCAAGCTTGCAGGTTCGCTCCTGGCCGTGGTAAGTGTTTTTTTTTGAAAGGCGGAAAAAATCACGATACGCAAGTCATACGGTGTTGGCATGTTAAGGAACCCATTTGAATTCAGTAGGCCGTGTCCATAATGGCAAAATTAATCTCGGGATATTTCGCCAAAACAAAGTTCCTCATGTCTCTACTAGAAAGCGCTATAGTGTCAAGGAGCTTAGATATCTAACCTCCTTGACTTTCATAGTGCTTTAAGGAACAACAATTTTCGACATGGAAGCTGCCGTCTGGTTGCAAATAACAAAGCTTGCACCCGGCACCCAAGGCTATACGATATTATCATTATTATAGTACCGGGTGAGTTGCCCGTGGTCGTTACGTCATGGCTGCTGGCAGTCGCTCACATCCGGGCGGCGAGGAGGTTCGAATTCCCCCGCCGGCAACCTTGAAGATGTCTTCTGTGGTTTCCCGTCTTCCTTCCAGGCAAATGCCGGCGTTGGTCCCTAACTATAGGCCACAGCCATTGCCTTCCAACTCCTCGTCCTTACATTCAAACTTTCCTCCCCAGACAACACTCCACACGCGACGGTACTTGTAGCTCACCCATTGGGTGTACGCCTAGAAGCATCTACAAACTGGCGAGCCAAACATGTCCTCGGACATTCCCGGCACTAAAAGCCATACGCTAAAAACAAACAAAAATTATAGTGCTCCAAATTCTTACAGATAATGCACATGTAGCGGGTATACACAAGATCATATTTTTGAACATTGCTAGCTTCGAGTACCGAGTTTCCTGCACATAAAGACGAACATTGAGTTAATAAGAGGGTACCTTTCGTAAGTATGGAAATTGTATCTTAGATTTCCACCACCTCAGTACATCATCGACGTTACCAGGGCTGTCTCGAAGGTACGAAGCCATTTCTTATTATTATTATGTTTTGAAATCAATTTTTTTTTTAAAAAAGCAGCTAGGAGAAACGAGAGGGATCAATTCATTTCTGCGCATGAGATGTATGTTCGGATTGCGAGATTATATTTTGGTTTAACAAAAAGGACACAAAAAAAGGCTGTAATTGTTTTATGTGCGACCTCTAGATTCTTAAATATTATCTCAAGCACATCCATCAGTTCAGTTTGTATACGAACATAGTATTCGTAACAGGAACATTTAAAACTACCCATGAGAGATTGAAATTACGTCTCCCCATCGTGCTGGCGACAGAAATACAGCCTGGACAAGTCGCAGCAATACGCATTGCAGCGCTCACGTTTACTATCCTCTATGATCCTTTTCCGGCCACATACAGTATACAAGTCTACTGCTCCCACTGGCAACACCTACCCTCCATGTCTGGATTCAAAGGTGCAAGAGGGGAAACCACCGTGCGGTCCACGCATTATATCTCTGCCTCTGACGACCGTTGTATTTCTAAGAATATGAAGTGTCATCGAATTTTCAATTTCTCTACTCCTATTTACGTGACATTACCCCACATGTTGGGGCTCGGGAGTTTTGACGATACGGTACACTCGGCCGACTTAGCCTGATGCAGTCAGAACCTGTCAGCACAATGTCATTAGTACTTGCCAGACTATTGTCAGTGTATGTAGTTCTGCAGTACGGTTGAATTTATTTCTTGTAGTACGGTATTTAATGTATTAGACTGGTTTTATTTTTTAAGTTACATTTTAAGTAAAGTTATAAGATGCCACCTGTCACCTCTAAAGTTAAAAACAAGAAACTGAACAGCTAAAGTAGGGAGATGATGGCTAATGTCCTAAAATGTATGGAGAATGAAGTGGCTTGCGGTGATTTCAATATTCCTGTTAACCAAACACAAGCTAGGACCGCGGTGGCCACAGGTGTATCTAAAAGAGCGGTGCGTGATATAAAGAGAGAGTTGGCCGATATTGAGAACGTAGAATCGAGCTCGTTCGCAAATCCTGATAAAACTCGTGCGAGAAGTAAGACTGTTACTAATTTGGACGACTATGACCAGTGCACAGTAGGAGGACTGTTCACGAATTTTACGTTAAGGGAAGTGTGTGCCCATAATAAAGAAACTGAAATGCACGCTGGAGGAGAGTATAGGATTTAAAGGGAGCCATTTAAGTCTCAGGATTATATTAAAGCAGTTAGGTTTTAAATGGTCGAAACAACAAATAATAGGAAGTTACTGTGCCCGTTTAGACCGGAGTCCGCACGACCACATATGCATTTTACCAAGAATCAGTCAGCACGAGAGTCAAAATATCCCAGGGCGCCAGATGGGTTAAAGCTAATCGCAAAAAAACGACATCAAAATTAAAAAATGCTTTACTGATTTTTGGCTCAATGCAACAATAAGGATAGAAGGAGATTCACCTGGGCATAACACAACATGTAAAATTATCTCATTTTATTCTAAATTTTAAAATTGACTGCAAAATGATGCTCAAGGTAACATCATTCCAGTGCGACGGCACACACTACTATTTACACAATGTACAGAAATTTTTCAACACATTGAACAATTGTCCTTGGAGACACAAGTCTGATTATCAGTCCTGTAGGCTGTGTTCCAAAATTATATCAATTATTTACGATGAAATCCAGTTCAAATTTAATTGTCTTTACTGGAAATATTGTAGTTCACTGGTTGAATTTCTAACATGATATTAACACTCGTAGAAATTCTCACTGTTTATAATTGTTTATAGAATTTTTTAACTTCCACTTATTTTTCCAGTTTCAAGAATATTGTCAAAAATATTATCTTTGACCCAACACTAATTATGTACACATATTAATAACAACATCTGAAAAGTATTTGACCCTTGAGCATAGCATCGAAGAACTGTGCGAAGCACAACAAAATTTATTATTCTTCCAAAATTAATCATTTCGAGAAGTGACTCGATTATGAACTTCAAATTCCAAAGAAATATGATTTCTGAATCATCAGCTTGATCATAAAAAATTGTTGAACCATTCAATTATTCGATTTTCCACTTGGAATTATTATTAAGAAAAATATTTATATTTGTTGCTATTTTAGTAACTTTCACAACTTGCAATTATTGAACAGAATGCGGAAATAAGAATTGTAGCTTTATAATAAATTGATTTAGTTCATGACAATAGGATTGAAAACATCCTTTAAGTAATTCGTGGATACAGAATTATTATTTTTAATTGACAGTGGCCCATTCAATTATTTGTGTAAGAACACAATATCCCAACAACAACGGCAAAGGTCTTCCTCTGAAGAAGAATAAAATTTTATCATGACAAAACCGGGTTCTAGCAAATCCAAAGTATTAATGGAATACGTAAACAAGTTTGAAATAATTACTGATGGTTTGGTCATTCATTCGACGAAATGTGAGGTTCCAATACTCCTCCTATAAACCTGAGCCATCGAACCTGCTATTTGATTGATGCTCAAAAAAAACCCTCCTCATTCCTGCGACTTAAACATGCGCACCTGGGAATGGCATTTCAACTACTCCACACACATAAATTTTCTTCCCAAAATTTATACAATAAATCAAGCCTCTGCTTGTTATCAAAACTGGAAGATCTATAAACTTACAAGTTTATTTTATTTTACCATTCAGTTCAAACCGTGAAGTTACCACACTTGTGATATTCTCTATTTCACTTTCGAATGTGTGCCTACGTCATGATTTTATACAAACACCAAAAAAATCCTAATTGATACAAATATCATTGGCTTCCTGTTTCATGCCTTTCCGTGTTATCTGAAAAATATACTTTGCTCAATGCAAATATTAACTGTTCAACCAGAACTATAATGTTGGTGGAATACGGGCTTGCGCTATCCACTAGCTTTCGGAAAATCACCTGTTCCAAACTAGGAATGACTAAACTAATCCTTAAGCTCTCTCTCAACGAATGTGATTATTAGAAAATGTAAGATCCAATAATTATTTAGAAAGAATATGAAAATTATTATTATTATTATTATTGGATTATTATTGTTATTATTTCCTTAAATATGTTTAATTATTATTTCCTTATGTGAAAAAACCACATGTTCGACTCTTCGAATATGGACAAAAAAATCCATTCCTCAACAAAAATAAATATTAACTTCTACAGTTATATCGGCTGATTACCGTGATTCTCAAACAAAATGAACTTTCAAATAAATGCTCGGTATGCTCGGTCATCGATCCTAAACTGTTCTGAGTGCTGAAAATACTCAGAATAACCCTAATGTGTCTTGCGTAAATCAATGCAAGATTTAAATACGAAGAAAAATAAATGTGTTGGTCATCTGCAGAAAATGAGTTTGTTCCATTTAGCTAGGCATAATATAAAAGTCAAATGTGGCTTACATTTCTCGTTGGTCTTGAAGCGTAGTGAACCTGGTCTGTACCAGATTTATCCAGATACATGCCCTATTGGACACGCACGTCTAATCCTTGTATCGGCCGCCATTATATACCCACAATCTGTCTAGCACGACAAAGTGGAAATATTTCTTGAAGTTTGAAGTAACTGCTGATCCATTTTAATATTGACTTCAATTAAATCCATAGCAGTTCGCTTAAATGGGGTCAGATCCAAATGATCTGTCCTCAAAAGCGTCAGTTGTAACATAACTCACGGTAATCTTTTCAGTACAGGAAAACACTGATAGTCTAAAACAATCAACGGCTGTTCTGAAGATCGTTCCCTGGGCATGGCTTCACACCATCTATCATGCGCGATGCAACATATAGTTTCCCTTTGTCGGCTAATGAACGACACCGTGATAGACTGGCCTTCAATATACTGAAAGATCTGAGTGGTTATTTAGTTACAATTTGTGAAACTGACAAGTTGGATTAAAATATCCAAGCATTGAATTATTGTTACTGGACTGTGACAGAATAATATCTAGACAAAGTCTAGCATATGTCCATATAGAAACAAAGTGTTTCACCAATGTCCGTAGAAAATAACAATCACCTTAGTGATTCCCTCTACCGGAAAGTTACTACGTTCCCAACGTATCGTAGCACTTTTTTGACTATCACAATTCAAAGATATCTTCTGCGTAGATTCGGCAACCATGTGCCTTGGCTCGACGTAGCAGCAGCACCTTGTCCTACAAGAGCTTGGTTTGAAGTGAGCTGCTTATGCTTGGGCCGAGCGGCTTTTATACAAAACGGTCGGCTCCACGCTGGATCACGCTGAAATTTGTAAATCCTCATACCTCCGGTGTCTCTGGTCTGATTCACTTGAGACTAAGTGCATCCTCTTTCATTTGGCCGTGCCAGTAATCTGATCTAAGTATCAAGTCTCTACTCCATGGCTAAGTATTAAATCACCAAATAGTCTCGACCTCTGCTACTCTTTGCCTTGTCACTTAACATCTTCTTGGCTGCATAAAGTTTCCATTTCAATCTAGAAGGAAAGGAGAGCGATATTCAAATATCTCAACTTTCAAAAGCGGCTGTAGCCTTTCCCTTGATACCTAGGTGTCTGAATCTTGGAATACCCATTCCTAGAATTGGGCACATCCACCCCACACCTAGCAAAAAAAAAAAAAAAATTGAAAAAATTTTATTTTTCCTATCTTCTCATTAAATCATCTGGTTCTTGAATAATAAATCTTCAAATTCGCTTCATTATAAATTCCCACGATGTTACCAGTTCGTGTATTGGCGATTTTATAGCCTCCATTGTTGTTTACTTCCACAACACGATAGGGTCCATCGTAAAGGCTTGCAAACTTCGAGTACACTCGATTTTGCACGTCGGAGGGTGTAGGTTTTTTTTTTACTAAAACAAGAGTTCCTACGCGCAAGGGTCTGCGAAAACGCTTTCCTCTCACTCTGCGCTCTCTTTTCTCAGCGTGGCTCCTCAACTTGTCTAAAGCTCGAGTCTCCCTCCTCTGACGACTAGGTTCAATCTCGGGTGGAATAGAGATGATTCGATCCCATAATCTTGTTGGTTTAATTCCATGATGAAGCAACATAGGAATCTGTCCAGTACTCTCATGAATCGTAGAGTTGATGGATTCAGATGCTAAAGAGAGAACATCCATCCATTTCCAATGCTCATTTGGACAATAGAGGCGGCAAAATTTAGATATTTCAGCCATCACGCGTTCTGATGGATTGCTTTCAGGATGTCTGATAGAACAAAGCAATTGTCTAATCCCAAGATTATTCATGACGGCCCTGAATTCTAAAGAAGTAAATTGGGGTCCGTGATCTGATAAAAGGAATTCCGGTTTGCCTGCTTCCGGAATTACGCTGTCTCTAATTCTCTTCGCACAATATTTTGCGTTTGCCTTCTGAATTGGGTGTAACATAGTGTATTTGCTGAAAACATCTATGGTCACCAGAATATATCGGTTACCTCTTTTAGACTTTGGGAGAGGACCATAAAGATCAGTCGCAAAGATTTCACAAGGCTTAGAAGGAATAATAGGCCTTGGTAATTGAAGGGGTCCCCCGAAAAACGTTGGATAATCCAATTTCAACGAAAGTGTGTTTTCGGTGGAATTACGTTGGATATCCAATGCCTCATAAAATCAAGGAATACATTAGTTGCTATTGCAGTTGGTATCCTTGGTAACCAGCTTTGAAATACGAGCTCCGTGGAAAAACGTTGAACATCCTGACAACATGGCGGAGGAAGAATTGTGTTTACCATCTGTTGCGCAGTTATTACGAGTGAATAAGGACAGAAAACGACCCATTAATATGACCAAGTGGAAGGATAATGTGCGTAAATGTAAAAGGAATAGTGGTAAAGAGTATGAAACAAGGAAAGGTGCGGTAAAACCTGGAAAATGTCCTCCAAGTAAGGTGCGTGGAATAATGTTGTATATCACATATATTGTAGGTTAAGTTAGGTATGATGCTTTAAAGGTAGCATTTCATGTGTATTGTGCAAACCAAAGCTTTACGTTATAATACTATAATATATGTGTGAGTGAGCCGGCAATGTAACAGTGGGGTATTTTAGGTACAGGATGTTTACAAAGTAAGTGACTGTGTGTTTCTCTTTCTGTGTAGGACCGTGTTTGTACATGTCTTCACAGCGATTGCAAAAACACTTACCGTGGACATGAAGAAAGATGCCTTCAGTGATTTTTATGCTTTAAATTACAATGGGCAGTCTAAACTTCTACATATGGACATAATTGAACCTAAACGTCGTCGAGTTGAAGAGGCTGTTTCACATAAATCGTGTTCGTTTAGGTACTATATTCCAGTCAAGGCGAAGCGTCTTCAGGTCTGCCAAAAAACATTTTGTGATACTTTTCCGATTACACAACGAAGAGTGCAGATCTTACAGCAAAAAAATTAAAAATGGGGAAACAGACTTCAAGGATGGCCGGGGTTCCCATAAAATCAGACCACACCGTGTTCCAGATGAAGACAAACAGTCTGTTTGTGATCATTTCAACAGTTTCCCCTTCCAAGAGAGTCACTATAGCAGGAAACGCAACGCTAAAAAATGCCTTAGTTCAGACCTGAATGTTGCTACAATGTACAGGTTATTCCAGAATGTCCACCCCAATTCTAGGGTCTCGTTGCATTTGTACCGTGATATTTTCACTTCAGATGTTAACGTACGTTTTGGGCTTCCAAGGTCGGACAGCTGTGCTACATGTGACAAACAGTTTGTGAAGTTGATTACAGCAGAATCAGACGAAGAAAGGAACAAAATAAGTGTGGAAAACGAACGTCGCCATCGGAAAGCAGAAAAGGCTTACAACAATGAAGGACGATATTGCTGTTGCTAGTGAAAAAGACAATGTAGTTGTATTGTGTGTTGATCTTCAACAAGTACTGTTCTGTTCTACGTTGACACATTCTAATATTTTTTATCAAAGGCAATATGCTACATATAATTTTGCCATTTTTAATCCAGTGAGACCAACAAAGGCAACACATGAATCCATAGCTCGAAGAGGGACAACTGAGATTGCATCATGTGTCCTGAACTACGATCATACGCACTATGAACCTCTTTCGCAATACCAGGAGCGCACACTCATTCTTTAGTCTGATCGTTGTGTAGCTCAGAATAACAACTGGACAATGATTATTTTGATGCAGTGGATGGTTGCATCGAGGTTTTTCACTCAGGTGAACCAAATGTTTCTTTGTAGTGGGCACAGCTTTTTGCCGTGTGACAGGACATTTGCCCAAGTTGAAAAGAAGAAGAGAGTATCCACAGTTCATGTACCATTCCAGTGGGAAGAAGTCATCAAAAATGCATGCCCAAATAAACCATTTGATGTAAAAATGACTCAAGGTGACTTTCTTGATGTTACTCACCTTGTGTGCAACCTGAGGAAAGATCCTGCCTTAAAAATAACTGAGGCGATGTGGATGCGGATTTGTGCCGACAGTCCTACAGTGCTTCAAGTGAGAGCAGATCATACTGTCCTTCACCCTTGGAACTGTTAACAGTCTAACTAAGCGGCAACGTGGGAAAAGCCAGGCGAACGAAAAATGTATTGTGGCCCCACTTTCAAGCCTTACCCTGGTAAACCAGGAGCCTTTGCCGATTAAGAAGGAGAAGAAAAAGGACTTATTAAGCATGTGTGCATTCCTTGAACCTCAGTTCAGAGACTTTTACGTCAATTTGCCTTGTGAATAAGTGAGTAAAGTATTGATGTATGGATATCCAACGTTTTTCCTATTTTGGACACACACTGTAGCCACATAATACTTGCAAAATAATTGAGTGGCACACTACTAATGTTTTTGTTCACCAGTAATTGTGAATTATTCAATAAAACATCCAAACCTGTGGCTTTGGGTGAATTATTTAGTTTTATGCCTCTCCTGTAAAATTACTGAAATGGATTATACAACGTTTTTCGGGGGAGCCCTTCAATTCTCTCATTAATTTAGAATTATATTTACTCCTTTGGCATAAGTCGCACTCCCGAATAGTGTTCCTGAAAGTTTGTCGCATTCGCTCCCATGAAAATTTCTCTTGTATCAAGTTGACTGTCTTATCTACTCCAGCATGACCTGCAATTCGATGCGCCATCCAAATAATGGGTGTTTTCATTCGTGGAGGTACCACTACCCTCAGCTTCGCATGGTCAGGATCTGCAAACCTGTAGACTAGACCATCTAACATCAAATAATCTCTTGAAATTCTTTCAGTTTCCACAAAATCATCGTCATTGGGATCCATATCTCCCTGTAGAAAACGAAAAATGTTTCGAAGACGTCGGTCTTTCCTCTGGGATAAATGTAACAATCTTAACCTTCTTAAGGTATCCTCATCCTCATGCGTCAGGTTAACTTGAAAAACCTTGGATGTAGACTCCACTGCTCTACTCAATAAATCGGCCCCAATGTTCAACTTTCCAGGAGTGTGTTCGATAACTAGGTTGAATTTTTGAAAAAAAAAGTGACCATCTAGTTATTCTATCACTGGCAAAGTTTGTTCTTAAGATAAACTCCAATGCATGGTGATCAGTCCTCACGATTACTGAATGTCCAATTAACATTTTCTTCCAAGACTCCAACGCGAAGATTACAGCAAGGGCTTCTAACTCTGTGGTGTAATAGTTCCTTTCTGATGGACGAAGTTTCCTGCTTATGAAAGCCAGGTAATATCTCCTGTGATCGTCATCTTCTTGAAGAAGAATAGCTCCAATCCCTACGGTGGATGCATCGGATTCTATGATGAAATTCTTGGTGAAGTCAGGATACCCTAATTTCACACTGTTTACCAATAACCTCTTGGCATCTTGAAATGATTTTTCGCAATCTTCATTCCATTTCCATTTGTTTCCCTTTTTTAATAATTCCTGCAAGGGAGCAACTGTCTTGGTGAAGCTTGGACAATGCCCTGCAAAGAATTGGCATGTTCCGAGAAAACTGCGGATATTCTTCACCCTAGTAGGTCTAGGGAAATTCGCAATCGCTTGTATCTTTGTCTCATTGGGACGGTATCCTTCACCATCTAAAATATGGACCAAAAATTTTATTTCCTTCTGAAAGAACTGACATTTTCGAAGGTTTACTTTAAAGTTCGCTTTTCTTAAATCTGCGAATAACATCTGAAGATATATCAAATGTTCCTCCTTAGTCTCAGATGCGATTAGGATATCGTCTATGTAACGAATCGCTGTCTCTTTTACTTCAGGACTCAAATTTTGTTCCAGTGCTCTGATCAAAACAGATCCAGATGTTTTGATCCCAAATGGTAGACGGCGGAATACATATGTATGTTGGTCAAACATAAACCCTGTAAACTTTTTGGAATCTTCACTAAGCCTAATGTGGTGGTAGGACGAAGTGAGATCAATGTTAGAGAACCAGATCTTGCCCTGGAATTTTCTTAACAGTTCCCTAATGATTGGTGGTCTGTCATACTCTGGCAGTAATCTTGAATTCAAATTTCGCGCGTCTAAACACAGTCTCAGACTTCCATCCGGCTTAGACACTACTGCTAATGGATTGACATAAGTGGTAGTGTACTTTTCAATCACATTGTTACCTTCCATCTTTTTGATAAGCACTTTTACCTTTTCTCGATGCTTTTCCGCTACCGGATACAATTTAGCATGGAAAGGTGCATCATCAGTTACACGAATTCGATATTCAAAATCTTTAATTTCACCAGGTTTAATATCAAAAATATCATGGTACTCTTCCAAAATTTTCACTAGCTCTGGGGACCCCTTCTCAGTATAGACTTCTTTTCCTTCAGCTTCCCGAAAAATCAGAGACCATTGAGCGTCTCCCTCGATGTCTTCCTCTTCCTTTCCCTCGAAGTTTATCTCTTCGGTATACTGGAATCTGACCGTCTCTGTCTTCATGTCTATCACGGCTCGATATTTCTGGCCGCTCCCAAGATCATGTCAAAAGCCATGTCCTTCATTACTACAAACACATGTCGGAAATCATGTCCTCCAATAGTAACACATAAGTATAATAGTGTTTTACACAGCGATATTTTGTTGGGTATTATTCCTTGGATTTTAATTCCTGATACTGGAATCTCTTCAAAATTCTCTTTGAGCTTCCACAGACTATAAAGCTTCTCGCTCACAAGACAAAGCATAGCCCCAGTATCAATTAAAGTATCGACAGGCATGCCGAATACTTCGCATGATATGATTGGCAGTTTAATTCTTGTACCCATTTCTTTCCGTTCGTCATTATGTTGAATTAAGTCATCATCCTCTGTTTGCCATTTAATAATCCTGGAAGTGAAAATGTTTAAAATTCGATCTCCTACTGTGAATGCGAATTTTTTTTTTCATTCCCCCGGAATTGCTGTGTTCCCGATGGACCTGGTTCATTGGACTTCTGTTCCAAGAACTGCGAGTTTTCTTGGTGTCTTTCTTCCAAGATCGTCCTCGTCTCCTTATTGAACTCTTCATTGGACTGACGAGTGTTCTCATTCCCTCTGTTATTGTAGTTATTGTTTCTACCATAGTACCTTCTTCCCTGGTATCTTCCTTGATTATTCTTTGGCTCTCTCCATCGATTGTCATATCGATATCCACCCTTTAGTCTCGCATAAGGCTTGTAACTGTATCTATTAGTGTTCTGATTCCATCCTCTTTTATCAGGCTCTTCCCTCGGCGTTTTCTCTTCTCGCCCCTCTCGAATCTCTCGAGGTGTTTGGGAATAACTGTCGGCCATAACAGTGTACACAGCGTTGCCATTCTTTCCTCCCTTCTGATGGAAGAATTGAGCGTTCGTGTGATCAAGTTTCTGCAATACCTCGTCAAATTGCTCCATATTATAAATGTCAGCAGCGATCAAAGTTCTTTGGATTTCTGCTGGAAACTGACGTATTAATGCAGTAATTAATTCATTATCTGGCATCGGCGGATCTAAATGTTGAAGTTTAGAAAGCTGTCCAGAAAAGTACGAAGAGTATCGAGTAGGTTGTGACGTCGAAAATCTCTTCGAATATAATTCTGCCCTGACTTGCTGTTGGGTTTCCGGGGACCAAAGGTTTTTCAATAACCCACGGGAAAACTCCTCAAAATTGGTGAGAGTGGACCTGAATGCTCTAAACCAGAGAAGTGCGGGCCCTTCCAAAAATTTCCCTATCACTCGGATTTGTCTTTCCTTAGGGATTTTGGAATCCTTAAGGTAATCACCTGCTTCTCTCAAGAATTCTACGGGTGTCACAGAATCTCGCCCTGAAAATTTAGAAGGCTTATCCTCCACATTCTTGAATACAGTTATAGGGTTGGATTGAAATACTGTCCTGGCCTCATCCTGTCTTTGACTATCATTTCCTCGAGCTGCTCCTAGGTTTACCTGTATCTGTTCTTCTCCTCTTATACTTGGCATTTTTAACAGATGGTCAGCCTGTTTCTCGTCCTTAACTTGGGTCTTCATAGCCTCAATTGCCTTATGGTTTTCTTCGGCCTTTTTTCTAATTCCTTCGGTTTCCTTCTTTATTTCTTCTGTTTGCTTATAGTTCTCCTTGACATCAGTGGATATCTGGTTCATAACAGCCTCGTGACTCTTCAATGACCCTGTCATATCTGATATGTCCTTCTGAGTCGCTTGAATATCTTTGGAAATTACTTGAATATGGGATGACAAAGATTCTCTAATCTCCTTGACTCCATCTTGGTTCTCCACCTTGAGTGTGTTTTTAATCTCATCGATAACTGTGGTTTTAATTTCAGTTTGTAATTCATTAATCACACCTTCTCTTATTTCTCCCACTACGAGTTCTTTGAATTGGTCTGTCAAACGTTGAACAACTAGAGTTGCCATCTCATTGCTCTCTTTCTTCACTCTGACTTCTAGGTTGACCATGTCTTCACCAACTTTCCTAAGGCCACTTTCTATCCTATCAGCTAAGCTTTGGGATCTTAGATCGGCATCGCGAAATTTATCGTCCATTAAACTTGCGTTAGTAGCTAATGAAGTTTCGAGCTCATGTGTTTTTTCGCATAATTTAGTCATTTACCTTCAAGTGACATTTTCAAGATTTCGGAATTCTCTTTAAATCTATTTTCCATAGAATTAAATTTACTATTTAAACTATCTTTTAAGTTATCTTTTAACCTGCTTTCTAACATATCGGAATTTTCTTTAAGTTTCTCTTCCAAAGCCTCTGTATTTTCTTTCATGATGGCTGCTACGCGCAGTCCAGCTTCTTTGGAACTCTCTTCCAAACTCCTCATCATCCTCATCATCTCTTCCATAATTTTCAGTATTAGTCAAAACTTAGGGGTATACATGTTGGCAGACACAAGATAATAACTAGAACAAGAAATATGAATAGCTAATTGGAACACTCTAATAAAATGAGATTTGTCCTAATGTCGACGCGATGGAAAAAAAACTTCTCTACTTTTACGAATTAAATTTACCACAATATCACAAGAAAAATATGCAAGTCCTCAAATATCCTCCACCTGGATTCTACTAATGCGTATGTCCAGTCATCGAACGTTTACTACTGAATTTACTTGACGCCCTAATGGTTAAGCCATTATCAAAATAATCAAACCCATTCTAATTATTAACCCGGTTAATTTTTAATTTTCGCCACTAATTGGGTTTCCTACTAATTTATTCATCCAAACCAGACATCTCTCAACTCCCAAAATATCTATAAAAAATTATCACAATTTAAATCGGCATGCGATTGACCGTGTCTAACTCGGGCCCCACGTTCGAAGCCATTTTCACTCTCTATCTTATTTTATGTGCCCGTTTAGACCGGAGTCCGCACGACCACATATGCATTTTACCAAGAATCAGTCAGCACGAGAGTCAAAATATCCCGGGACGCCAGATGGGTTAAAGCTAATCGCAAAAAAAAACGACATCAAAATAAAAAATTGCTTTACTGATTTTTGGCTCAATGCAACAATAAGGATAGAAGGAGATTCACCTGGGCATAACACAACATGTAAAATTATCTCATTTTATTCTAAATTTTAAAATTGACTGCAAAATGATGCTCAAGGTAACATCATTCCAGTGCGACGGCACACACTACTATTTACACAATGTACAGAAGTTTTCCAACACATCGAACAATTGTCCTTGGAGACACAAGTCTGATTATCAGTCCTGTAGACTGTGTTCCAAAATTATATCAATTATTTACGATGAAATCCAGTTCAAATTTAATTGTCTTTACTGGAAATATTGTAGTTCACTGGTTGAATTTCTAACATGATATTAACACTCGTAGAAATTCTCACTGTTTATAATTGTTTATAGAATTTTTTAACTTCCACTTATTTTTCCAGTTTCAAAAATATTGTCAAAAATATTATCTTTGACCCAACACTAATTATGTACACATATTAATAACAACATCTGAAAAGTATTTGACCCTTGAGCATAGCATCGAAGAACTGTGCGAAGCACAACAAAATTTATTATTCTTCCAAAATTAATCATTTCGAGAAGTGACTCGATTATGAACTTCAAATTCCAAAGAAATATGATTTCTGAATCATCAGCTTGATCATAAAAAATTGTTGAACCATTCAATTATTCGATTTTCCACTTGGAATTATTATTAAGAAAAATATTTATATTTGTTGCTATTTTAGTAACTTTCACAACTTGCAATTATTGAACAGAATGCGGAAATAAGAATTGTAGCTTTATAATAAATTGATTTAGTTCATGACAATAGGATTGAAAACATCCTTTAAGTAATTCGTGGATACAGAATTATTATTTTTAATTGACAGTGGCCCATTCAATTATTTGTGTAAGAACACAATATCCCAACAACAACGGCAAAGGTCTTCCTCTGAAGAAGAATAAAATTTTATCATGACAAAACCGGGTTCTAGCAAATCCAAAGTATTAATGGAATACGCAAACAAGTTTGAAATAATTACTGATGGTTTGGTCATTCATTCGACGAAATGTGAGGTTCCAATACTCCTCCTATAAACCTGAGCCATCGAACCTGCTATTTGATTGATGCTCAAAAAAAACCCTCCTCATTCCTGCGACTTAAACATGCGCACCTGGGAATGGCATTTCAACTACTCCACACACATAAATTTTCTTCCCAAAATTTATACAATAAATCAAGCCTCTGCTTGTTATCAAAACTGGAAGATCTATAAACTTACAAGTTTATTTTATTTTACCATTCAGTTCAAACCGTGAAGTTACCACACTTGTGATATTCTCTATTTCACTTTCGAATGTGTGCCTACGTCATGATTTTATACAAACACCAAAAAAATCCTAATTGATACAAATATCATTGGCTTCCTGTTTCATGCCTTTCCGTGTTATCTGAAAAATATACTTTGCTCAATGCAAATATTAACTGTTCAACCAGAACTATAATGTTGGTGGAATACGGGCTTGCGCTATCCACTAGCTTTCGGAAAATCACCTGTTCCAAACTAGGAATGACTAAACTAATCCTTAAGCTCTCTCTCAACGAATGTGATTATTAGAAAATGTAAGATCCAATAATTATTTAGAAAAAATATGAAAATTATTATTATTATTATTGGATTATTATTGTTATTATTTCCTTAAATATGTTTAATTATTATTTCCTTATGTGAAAAAACCACATGTTCGACTCTTCGAATATGGACAAAAAAATCCATTCCTCAACAAAAATAAATATTAACTTCTACAGTTATATCGGCTGATTACCGTGATTCTCAAACAAAATGAACATTCAAATAAATGCTCGGTATGCTCGGTCATCGATCCTAAACTGTTCTGAGTGCTGAAAATACTCAGAATAACCCTAATGTGTCTTGCGTAAATCAATGCAAGATTTAAATACGAAGAAAAATAAGTGTGTTGGTCATCTGCAGAAAATGAGTTTGTTCCAATTAGCTAGGCATATTATAAAAGTCAAATGTGGCTTACATTTCTCGTTGGTTTTGAAGCGTAGTGAACCTGGTCTGTACTGATTCATTTTAATATTGACTTCAATTAAATCCATAGCAGTTCGCTTAAATGGGGTCAGATCCAAATGATCTGTCCTCAAAAGCGTCAGTTGTAACATAACTCACGGTAATCTTTTCAGTACAGGAAAACACTGATAGTCTAAAACAATCAACGGCTGTTCTGAAGATCGTTCCCTGGGCATGGCTTCACACCATCTATCATGCGCGAAGCAACATATAGTTTCCCTTTGTCGGCTAATGAACGACACCGTGATAGACTGGCCTTCAATATACTGAAAGATCTGAGTGGTTATTTAGTTACAATTTGTGAAACTGGCAAGTTGGATTAAAATATCCAAGCATTGAATTATTGTTACTGGACTGTGACAGAATAATATCTAGACAAAGTCTAGCATATGTCCATATAGAAACAAAGTGTTTCACCAATGTCAGTAGAAAATAACAATCACCTTAGTGATTCCCTCTACCGGAAACCTACTACGTTCCCCACGTATCGTAGCACTTTTGTGACTATCACAATTCAAAGATATCTTCTGCGTAGATTCGGCAACCATGTGCCTTGGCTCGACGTAGCAGCAGCACCTTGTCCTACAAGAGCTTGGTTTGAAGTGAGCTGCTTATGCTTGGGCCGAGCGGCTTTTATACAAAACGGTCGGCTCCACGCTGGATCACGCTGAAATCTGTAAATCCTCATATATCCGGTGTCTCTGGTCTGATTCACTTGAGACTAAGTGCATCCTCTTTCATTTGGCCGTGCCAGTAATCTGATCCAATTATCAAGTCTCTACTCCATGGCTAAGTATTTAATCACCAAATAGTCTCGACCTCTGCTACTATTTGCCACGTCACTTAACATCTTCTTGGCTGCATAAAGTTTCCATTTCAATCCAGAAGGAAAGGAGCGCGATATTCAAATATCTCAACTTTCAAAAGCGGCTGCATCCTTTCCCTTGATACCTAGGTGTCTGAATCTTGGAATACCCATTCCTAGAATTGGGCACAGTACTAGTGGAAAAAAGTGACGTAAAGAAATTAAGAATTAATTATTTATCCCAATTGCAACATTTTAGAACAAACGAACATCCCATTGTATTCATGGATGAAAGTTATATCCTCACAACCCGTGTAAATGAGAAAGGTTGGAATGACGATTCCAACAAAAGGTTGTTAGTGCTGCGCCCGTTTAGACCGAAGTCCAACGACCACATACGCATGTCACCGAAAATCAGTCAGCACGAGACTCGAAAACATCTCAGGGTGCCAAACTGGGTAAAAGAAAAAACAAATCTAGATCTAACTTGCTTCACTGATTTCCGGTTCGAAGCAACAATAAGGATAAGAAGGGCGAAATGAAAATATCACAATTTCCTAAAATCTCATTTTATTAAATTTAAATACAAATGCACAAAATGCACTCAAAAATGGAAAATAAATTTTTCACACACCAAACAACACAGTAGAATTATCAACACTGGAATATCACTCGTTATATGGATCGATAGCCAGAAATTACTAGTCAATTTGGCATCGACACTATTTTAAAAAAATACATGTCAGGCCGCTCAGGTAAATTCAATTGTCCATCCTGATGCCTGTGTTTTAATATTTACAATATTCAATAACTTTTCACTATCCATGAAAATATGGAATCACTGTCACAATGTTATTCCAAAGATTCATTGAAAACATAAATATTTGACAAACGTGAGTTCAAATATTATTGTTTTTACGATCTGATCCTTAGATAAGGATTTCAAAAGAATGTGATCTTCTCATGATTTATTTGATGACATGATTTTAATCAGAATTTTCATTCCCTTAATTACTTGTCACATTTGACCAACACTTCTAATTATTTTTCATATTCTTTCTTCTTCTAATCACATATTTAATTCGAAAATAGCTTTCGAAAATATTATTCGATTTATTCCTCATACAACAATAACAACATATTTATCTCAATTAATTGATTGATTTATTTATTTATTCCTTCAACTTCAAAATTATTCACTTCCACAAAAGAATTGACCAGTTAATTATTCATTTTATCCAGTTATGAAACTCGTTTAACTTGATTATAATAAATAAAACTATCCTTTAATATTTATAAATGGCTTCTCATTAATAATCAATAATTGTAATATTTTTGCACATACTCAATCTTTCGGTGCGCTTAATTTTCCAACCTTATACCCATTTCGACTTACGGCAAGGCATCGGCAAATCTAGTCGCACTATCGTGACTGACAATTAAGTACGTAAAATCGGACTTGACACGTGAATTTGATTGAAATTGTTTGTGACGATCGTGGATAATAATATTTGGGTTATCCTTTCTACAGTTTATTTATTCATAATTATTTTCCTCACCATATTTTTAATATAAGCTGTCCAACCATCCTTGAGCCTGGTGCAACACATTATTACATATATATTCATATTAACTCAGTACACAACTGAATGACTAAATTCACACTTATTTTCCACATATTTTTTTTTACATCAAGCCATAGGCTTGTTCCATCAAGAAGCTTCACTGCTCCTCCAATAAATCGTATCAATTCGATGATCACATGACTATACATTTGAATCGTGTCTACCCCTGTTCAAATATCATTTAATGACTTTACCATAATATGCCTCATTTACACAAACTCAAGAAATCCCTACGTTATACATGCTTCTTTCGATATTTCGATTGACTTCCGTGTCGTAAAGACACTATTTATCTCACGCAACTACCAAAATGTTTAACATTATCCATTTATAAACAATATTTCCATTAGATATGAGTGTGCATTAAACTATTGAAAACTGGATAATTAATCGCAAAATGAACTAAGCTGTTCCACATTCCTATAACTCAATATTCAAAATTGTTACATAACATTACCATTATTATTCAGAAAAATAAAGTCTCGTATCGGCTTCCATGACTACCCGCAATCCGTTTAACTGCACATAATCGAAAGTTCTAATGCTGGCTTGAAACTAACTCCATCCATACTGTTCATTTGTAGCATCCTTATATCTTGTGCTATTTGAAAATTCGTGGTTCGACTCGCTTGCTCCATAACTTTCAGCCAGTCGTAATTCTGATGCAGGTTTGACTAATACTGGTATGATACTCTTACTGTCTTTTACAAAGGTTCAAATTGCAGTTCCTATTGTAAGCTAGTCCTAACGGGTGAGATTATGCATCTCCCAGGACGCGCTATGCACGGCTGGTCCCAACGTCGGCTAGTTCCTGTGGTCGGGTAATAGGAATTGTCCTAGCACACATCCGTAAAATACAGATGGGCTCCTCTATTCTCCTATCGGTTGACATTATGCATCTCCCAGAAAGCGCTATGCACGGCTGGTCCCAACGTCGGCTAATTATTTGACCAAGTAAGACTGGTATCTGAAGCTGAAAGTATCTCAGTCGTAGCTGAACATTGAACTACCAAGACAAAGCTCGGCACTGACTGTTTGGAAACCCAAAGTTCCAATGCGAAGTTCTATTTTATAGACGAAGTCTATCATATGTCCATTTGAAAAACATTACAAGTATCAACTGGCAACTAACAGCCAAATAACTTCTCAAAGTTCACACATTTTCGAAGATTAACACTCACAGAGCTTTGAAAAATAATAACTTCTACTCAGCGTGTAAAATACTATCACAGCGGCTCGAAGAAATGACCATACAGCGGTCCGGCGATATCCACTGACTAGCACGCATTGTGTGTCAACGAAGAGTGAGCTAACGCCTAGCACGCACTGTGCTTCCCGATGAATAAGGTACCCTCAGCGTGGATCAACGCTCTTTTATACGTGTCCAGGGTTCCAGCAATTTCCAAGTGGCCGTCGCGTCATAGCACGTGGAGATGAGCTTGCCTCCGTGCTACGTCACAGCGTAGAACATCCATAACATTCTAATGTTGATATCTCGGCATCCAGTGAACCGATTTTCTTCCGAGATTATTCAAACTCTTCCAAATTCCAGTGCCAGAAACATGTATTACCTGCGGTGTCTCCAAAACATCAAATAAGAATTGATAATATCAAAGCTTCGTCGTTCTCACCATGGTGTAACTACAATGGTGAGGCGGATCGCTCCCTCTCTCTCGTGCGGATGACGTCACAACGGGAGCTGCCGTGACTTGTGGCTAAAGGCGGGAGTCAAGCGAGTGAATCCATAGTCGATTGAAATAATTATGTTAATGTTGACAGGTGTGTACGTTGCTAGTGAAAGTATTGAATTTCAATCTCTGTCAACGGCATAATAAGGAATGTGTCTTCAAGCATCCAAGCGACGGTTCCTTAAAGGTGTTTGTGTTTGCAAACATTCCTCATTTATTGAAACTTGTGAGAAATCATTTGTTAGATTTGTCCGTAATTAGATCAGGGATGTGTACTGCTCAATGGGAAAAAGGTGAGCAAGGAATGTTTTGGAACTACTAATTTCTATGTCTTCTTCTGAACGCACAAAATTAGCCGATATCATGTAAACTTAAAGGGATCAGAGAGACAAAAATTTCGGCCTGCAGCTCAAGTAGACTACTTTCAAACCAGGTATCAAAGGCTCTTGAATGGTGTGGAGGGAAAGGTTTGATTAAAAACATTGACTGAGAAGAAGCTGCTAGATGTATAAAATTAATAAATGACTGGTTTGGCTTACTTAATGATAAAAACAAATTTGGGAGTCATTCTGAAAGCCCCCAGGGGATCAGAACTTGTGGGACGTGGGTTGGTGACCACGGGACCCCATCTGTCCGGCATTGCTTCCACTTACTTGTGCCGGCCTCCTCTCCATCTTCTTTCCTGTCGACCTCTCTTGGTCAACTCTTGTTCTCTTCCAACCCCGACGGTTTTCCGAGGCCTAGGGAGTATCTTCCTTTTCCGCCTTAATTGGCCCTTGTCTCATCTTTCCTGATACCCTCCTTCTGCGAGGGGTCAGCCTTATTTTTCTTTTCATGTTATCTCCTGCCTTCTGCTCAAGGCCCTCAAGGAGGCAGGGTGTATGTATCCCCACCACTTCTGGTGCACCCTGGATTGTGCTACACCCTCAGGGGCTTACGGCTGGTGAGTTCGGGAGTTGGCGATCCCGAGGGATTCCTGAGCTGGGTCCGTTTTGTCCCCTTTTACCACTGACTTGGGATGGGCCCTCTCCTCTTTCCTATCCGCCTTTCATGGCTCTCCTCCCTTCCAAGTCCGTCAATCCTCATTATTCGAGGGTTGAGGGCATTTATTTTCTTTCTGTCCTTTATTTGCCTTATCCTTTGTTTGTTTACCATTTCTTCGTTTAGTATGTAAGTCTAGTTTGTATTACTTATAGTTTTCATTCTCATCTCATCTTTCACTATCACCCAAACCATTAGGGGCCGATAACCTAGATGTTAAGACCCTAAAAACAAAATATTATCATCATCATCATTATTCTGAATGAAATGCATTTGGTACTGATTTAGAAAAGCAAATCAGTGTGCTAAATAATATCAATGAGTTGATAACGTCCATGAAAGTTGACCGACATAAAGCCTTACTCCCATTTCGAAAATGAATTCTACTCAGCAACACGTATTTAGTTAACCTTTTTAGATGCTTGAAGCCCATGTACCAAATCGAGTACATAATAACTTATCGTCTAAATCAAGATATTTTGGAGAACCTTCTCGCATATATTAGAGGAATGGGAGGCTCCAATGATCACGAATATCCTCTGGATATTAAATAAACTGTAGATTGAGATGGTACATTTTGGACAAGCCCTCTGCTTCAGTTTTTACTTTAAATATAAACACAGAGGAGGATATTGACGAATAGTGTATGATTAAACCAATGGAAACAGAAACCGATACCTGTTTCTCGCAGGCTGCGTTAGTGAATGTTGCCAAACCTATTCCTGATATCGTGGATGCTCCTGACTAAGAAAAATTAGTTTCCAGTTTATTTATTGAATCAAATTACGAAACTGTGGAAATGAATATGAGTTTGTTTAAAATGACCGATCATCAGAATGTTGGATGAATTTGATGCCTCAGATTTTAAAGATGAAATGAACCATGAAGGTTTAAAATACAGTACAGGATATGTAGCACATAGATTCAGGGATAAGTACAAAAATTTGCGAACATTATCTCAAGAACATTGGTTGGTTCCTCAATTTAGGGGCTGCGACAACGCGGTCATGTAGTTCCGTGTTCTTTGTACGGTATCTCAAGAACATTAACCCAGTAATGAAGGCCCAGATTGGCTCCAGTTTATTTCAAGGGGAAATCGTTTGTATCTCTCTAATGAGCATATGGAAGTTGAAACAACAATGGACGCCGCGTTTCATAAATTTCCTGACATTTCGCAATCAAATGATATGTTTATATTCTATGAATTAACCAGCAGGACCTTGTAAAAATTGTCTCATATTAATATTGCATATGAGGTTATTCACTGTTTAGCTCGAACCCGAACATATATTAGGTTGCTTGGCTTAAACAGAAAAATAAGTTTCGGCAATTCACAGAGAAAATTGAATCGCAAAATGTGTAAATTCATCAATGTAAGAAAATAGTTGATTTCGTTATTGGACTATTAATATTATTTAGAGGTACGGCGCATTCATAATTACCAACATTATTATCAGAGTTTACAATACAAAGTATGTTGAGTGCTATAACACATTTTATTTATTAATTATGCCTTCAATTTAAGACCAGAGCCGTGTCAAATACATGTACTTCGTGCTGTGTCACAGAACGCAATGCCCCCGTTGTGACGTCATCCGCACAAGAGAGAGGGAGCGATCCGCCTCACCATTGTAGTTACACCATGGTTCTTACCACGTGCGCCACATTCCTTCAGTAAGTGCTTCCATTCCTTTACGAACAGAAGTCGCGCGTGATTCAAAATTTGCAAATCAACAAAAAATGTGCCTTAGACCAAAATATCACCTTTGAATAAGGGCACAGTACCTTTAAGCAAAGGACAAAGGCTTATTATCGTACACGCGGGAGGTGCCGACGGATTTGTTCCTAATGCCGGTTTTATGTGGAAAGCTAGTTGCAGTAGTTGTGACTATTATGACAATATGAATTCCAGCAATTATATGAGATGGGCGGAGGATAAATGAATCCCAAATTTAAGAACAAATAGTGTAGTAGTGGTGGACAATGTGCCCTATCACAACATTGGGATAAAGAAAGCCCCTACATCCTGCTCGAAAAAAGACGACATGACAAAGTGGCTGGTTGATAATAATACCCCCTTTACTGTAGATATGTTGAAACCTCAATAGTATGTGTTGATCAAGTTGAACAAGCCCAATAAAAAGGAATTTGTTTTTGATGCTCTCTTACAGCGTCATGAGCATACCGTTTTGAGACTCCCCCCCCCCCCCCCCTATCAACCCGACCTTAATCATATTGAACTCATATGGGTGCAGTTAAAAGGTTGGGTTGCTCAGCACAACACAACATTTAAAATGGATGACATTATCAAGCTTTGCGAACAACAAATTCAGAGCATTGGTAAAGAATAACGAAAGAAAGTGTGCACTCATGTGGAGAAAATAGAGAAGGAATACTTGTAGGTTTTAGACTACGAAGTAGAAAGAATAGTTATCAACCTCGAAGGGGAAGATAGCGAGAGTGAAGGTGATGAAGAAGAAGAAGAGGACAGAAAATAGTGATAATGAGTGTGGAGTTGAGCCTTTATGAAAATAATCGGAAGAGGTTTACAACATTAATTCTAAGTGTTTTGAAATGTTTTCTATTCTATTCAAATCTATTCTATAATGCTGCTTAATTAATATCATTTACATTTGAATTTGGAGCAGTGTGTGTTATTCGGGAATTGGTGTTATGAAATTAAATTGAAGTGGTGAATACAAAGACAATTCTCTTACTAGAGGCTCAAAATATCCCAATATTCCTTGGTTGAACAGACTCAAAAAGGCATATCTAGGACGATTATATACGAATTGGTGTGATATTTTCGTTGATGTGGTTCATCTACTGTGCTGTGCCACAAGTGGTACTGAAAAAAGCTACGAAACACACCAATAATGAGTAAACCAATTCCGAAATATCACCGGTTTACACCATAGCAAGGGTTATTTGAGCATGCTATACATCAAACTTCCAGTGGCAACGTTTGAAACGAAGTTTCAAAACTTCTTTGAGAGCAAATCCCAAGTTCATAGCATTTCTATAGCTCACCGTATGTGAAAAAGGTGCTTCGTTGCTTCTTTGGGTTGTTTGGGACTCTCTAGCGAGAGAATCATCTGATATAAGGACACAATCAGACTTCAGTGAAATTACGAAATTAGGTAAGGAGAACATGAAATGGCAATGTAAATAATAATAATAATAATAGTAATAATGACAGGAGTGATTTGAGAAATGTCATTGGTGAGCCTAGTACAGTCGGTATACCTTTCCTGGAAGTACTGACGTAGCTCACTGGCAGAGATATAACGTGGGCACAGTACACGGCTAGCAAGGTTATCTTACAGCAAGCACTTATAACCGGCAAGTCGTCTGCAGTAGACAGTGCTAAAGGCAGGTACAGACTTGCGAACTGAGCGGCGCATGAGCTGCTCACTCTACCAGCGTCACCCGTGTGTGCTGGCTTCTGATCGTTGTCTTAACCGACTTGCAGCTGCTCATTCTAAACCGTTGGAGTCGGATATTCCGGCGAGCACAAAGGGAAACTCAGTGTCAGTGGGGATGACAAAGAGACGTGATCTGAGGTATTTACCTGCTTCTGAGAGTCAAAGCATGGTGATCTGGCCGGATGAAGATGTGCTTGCGCTAACCGACACGAATCTGTTACGTTCTGCTCTATGAGACCTGAAAGATGAGACTCACTTTCAAAAAATGTGAAAGAGGAAGTCCGGCGAGACATCTGTGCAACAATAGCACTCATGGATAAGAAGAAAATGGTTGCTTTGTAGGGGTAATACCGGAGGGAAAGGAGGAAGGAAATGATCAGCTACACTACCGACCACGAACGCTCTGGAACTTCATATCCAACAATAATTCAGAGTTTTTTTACATTTAAATGGGCCATCATCACAGTAAGCAGAGTTTCTTGTTCAGAAGACATCTTGTCTGAGACAACACACAAACTGATCTTGCTCGCGTTCAATATTGCTGAAGCAATGCTCACAGGAGGCTCCGGCATTTACTATTTCCTCGAGCGGCTCATGAGCCGTTTTGCTTACAACTCTGTATCTGCCTTAAGACAACTAAGAGTAAGTTGAGAGTACGTGCATATAAGAACTTCGCTTCTCAAAACCTACCGGGGATTTGAATGTGAGTGCTGGTCCGAGATTTGGTGGCGGGGCGGGCGAAATGGAATACCCGAAAACAATCTCCCGATCTTCACTTGTAGGCTTTTCCTTACGATAGTTCTAAGTGAGACACATGCATTTCAACTTATCGTGGGAGTGCTTAGAGATTTTTAGCCGTCTCCAACTCCGTAGCTCGAAACCATATCTCAACCTCCAACGTATGAAAATCTCTTCCTGCCTGGTTTTCTTGCATTATCTTTGAGATAGTTCGTAAGATCCAAATGATATTTGGCTTCAAATTTGAAAATTATATTTCGTAAGACTTTTCTTCCATACATTTACAAAATTAAGCAACTCATTAGTAAAATCAATTAACGGTTCCCCCTTAACAGCCCGCCCCTCCTCAAATTTTAGAACCGTATAAATAATTTATAGCCAAGTTTCATTGTTGCGATGCTTTCTACGTAAGTACGGATTTTCATGCCATTCACTCCAAGGGGCTTGAAGCCAACCCATACCAAACGACAAACAGAAAAGAAGTATTAAACTAAGAGTATATTTGGTCATTGCATGCTTTATCTTGGATACATACTAAGTTTAAGCCGATAATTCATAATGTATAGACAGGAAACATACTTAATACATTAATTCAATATTTAGATGTTTTTGGTTTTGCCAGATAAACTAAGTTCAGTTGTTTAAACATTCTATTCACATAATTCTCAACTTACATGGAAGAGTTGTCAAATTTTAAAGAAGGTAAATAAATCAATAAAATATGAAACCTCAGGATGAGATATCTATATTTGTGAAGCCCACATCTCTCTTGTGAACTATAGTAATCAGAAAATACGCAACATCTTGTAATTTGATTCTAGGGCACTTTCTGAGGAATTGTTTCATGTCCATTTGGTGCGGTTTATGCTCCATAGCTTTGGTAAACTCAATGCCTGTGTAGTACACGATTGGACGTGTATTGTAGAAGAATGAAATGGCAATCATAATTATAAACCGTCAACGTATACAATTATCAGGTGTATCACACTCAAATAATTCTGCCACATGTAACGTATACCACATAACGATTTTGAAATGCGCTGCTAAAAAGGAATATCAAAGAGACAAGTGACCCACGGCACATCAAAAGCATGTCACTGTATGAGCTTTAATAACTCTTCTACACTAATGTTATTTTAACACAGAGTATCCAATTGATTTAAAATGAAGCAAACAATCCTATTAATATCTAAACTTCAAAACCTGATTGCAACAACATCACCCTTTATTTGACCTGTCATGATCAGCCACCAATGACTTCATAGTACAGAGGGCTTCCTCTGGTCCATTCTGTCGCAATCTGTATAGCCCTAACTTCTATTAGACATACGCGCAACTTCAAGAGAAGACAAGTAGCCTAGTTCCGTAAAGAACTAAAGCCTATTTTCATATATCCTTCTTCTTATTATTATTCTATGGCTCTACAGTTCGTTGTAAACCTTAGCCTCTTCAACAACCTTCCGCCATTTATCTCGTTCCAGCGCTAAAGATTTCCAATTCCCCAAACCCATTTCCCGAAGATCTTCGATAAGTCCGTCCATCCATCTGGTTCTGGGTCGACCTCGTCCTCTCTGTCCCCCTGGGTTTCCATTTAATACCTTTTTAGGTACTTCCGTATCACTCATCCGTGCTACATGCCCGGCCCACCTCAATCTGGCTGATTTCACTATTCTTCTAATAGGAGGGTCTTTATAAATGTTGTACAATTCATGATTGTACCTCCTCCTCTATGTTTCTCTTTCGCAGACTGGGCTTATGATTCTTCGAAGTATCTTTCTTTCGAAGGCATCCAGCATTCCAATATCTTTTGCTGTTAGTGGCCAAGTTTCCGAGGCATATGTAAGCACAGGTCTTATAAGTCTTTTATAGATGGTGAATTTAGTGGTACGAGTCAAGAGCCTTGAGGAGAGAAGCCTTGTTAGAGCAAAATAGGCTCTGTTGGCTGCCATTAATCTCTATTTAATTTCATAAGAGGTATCATTTGAGTAGGTGACTGTTGATCCCAGATATTTAAACTGTTCCACTATCTCAAAGGTGTAATTGCCCACGGTTATTGAGGGTGGCATGTTCTCCTTACGTGCTTTCCCAGCAGCTATATATTTAGTTTTCTGCTGGTTGATGTTCAGTCCCATTTTCCTACTGGCCTGTTCAAGGACGATGAATGTCTCTTCCATTGCCTTTCGAGTTCTTGCCACTATATCTATAGCATCGGCATAAGCAAGTATCTGCGCTGATTTATAGAAAATTGTTCCCGTATTCAGGAGTTTTGCATCTCTCATCACCTTCTCCAAGACAACATTAAACAGGAGACAAGCCAGCGCGTCACCCTGCCGTACCCCATTCTGAATATTTAATGTCTCAGATATCATTCCTCCCGTTCTTATACTACTTCGTGTTCCTCATATTGTCATTCTCACCAACCTTACCAATTTTCCAGGAATTCCCAATTCAATCATAGCATGGTACAATTGCTCTCTGTCAATACTGTCATATGCTCTTTTGTAATAAATGAAGAGGTGATGCATGCCAATCCCACATTCGATTGTCTTCTCCAAAATTTGCCTTAAGGTGAAGATCTGATCTATAGTGGACTTTCCTGGGATAAATCAACACTGATATGACCCAGTCTCTCGCTGAACAATTGGGACAAGACGGTCAAATAGAATGTTGGAGAATACTTTGTATCCCAAATTAAGTAATGTTATTCCTCTATAGCTATCACACTCGAGCTGATCTCCTTTCTTATATATAGGACATATAATTCCTTCTTCCCATTGCTGAGGCATTTTCTCCTCTTCCCATACTGAAGTAGCTATTTTAAGGAAAGTCCGTTCCAATTAATTGTCACCTTGATTGAGCAGTTCCGCTGGAATATAATCTGTTCCTGTTGCCTTGTTGTTGTTGTTCAATTTCTTCATGGCATTTATCACTTCTTCTAGAGTTGGTGGACCTATATTTTCGTCAGGGTCATTTTCTCCTTGCGCATCTATTGAGTTTCTTGTTATCATTTTATTGAGAGGTCTATCAAAATGTCTCCGCCATCTTTCACATATCTCTTTCCCCTCGCTAACAATTTTCCCTGTTTCATCCTTTATCAGGCTAGTTTTGCCACAGAAGGGTTTCCGTGCAGCATTTACCTCTCTATAAAATTTCCTCGCCTCAATTTGATTTCTCAGAAGCTCCATTTCTTCGATATTTGCCTTCATCCACTCTCTCCTTTTTCTCTGATGGGTCTTCTCTTCAATCCTCCGTTTTTTTCTTTATAGACTCCCTTCGTTCTTCTTGTACAATTTGATTGTAATGTCTTTCTGTATGCTGTGTTCTTCTATTCTGTTGCTATTTCACACTCAGTGTCAAACCAAGGAGATCTTTTATATCCTGTTTCAATTAGCAGTGTTTCATTCGCCGACGTCTCCACTGCATTTTTAATCATTTCCCACTGATACTCGATGTCGTTGCACTCTTCAGTATTTTCACGAATCTCTATTATCCTCTCCTGGTACTGCTTTTTGACTTCAGAGGATTCTAGAGCTCTTATATTATATTTAGGATTGTTGGGTCGGGTTCCTTTGAATGCACTAGAGATCCTAGCCCTAATTCGCGCCCGTACCAGGAAATGGTCTGAGTCTATATTTGGATATCTGAGGCTCCTCACATCCAAGAGATCTGATTTGTGCCTTGCATCTATCAACAAATGTTCGATCTGGTTAACTATGTTTCCATCCGGCGATGTCCACGTTCCTTTAAGTATGTCCTTGTGTTGGAACAATGAGGAGCCCACAACCATATTTCTAGATGGTGCAAATATTATATCTCGTTCCATTATCATTGCTTACGGTATGCTTGTTGTGGGGTCCAATTGTTGGCTCATTATCTGTTCCCTTCCCACCTGAGCATTTAGATCACCAGCTACTATTATAATGTCATGGCCTGGGTAAACATCATATATTCTTTCCAAAACTTCATAGAACGATTCTTTCTCTCCTTCCTCAGATTCTTCTGTCGGAGCGTGGGCGTTAATTATAGAGTAGTGAAAGAATTTACCCTTTATCCTGAGTACTGACAGTCTTGTATTAATAGGTGTAAACGCAATTACAACGTGCTTTAGCTGGTGGTGTATCATAAATCCTGTGCCGAACTCGTGCTTCTCCTCGCTGCAGCTATAGAATATACTAGCTTCCCGCTTTTCTAGAATTCCACTTCCGGTCCACCTTACTTCTTGTAGAGCTATGATACTCTGCTTCAGCTTCATTGTTTGGTTCAGCACTTTCAGGGCTCCTGGGCGATACAAAGATCTCACATTCCAGGTTCCAATGAATAAATCTGACTTACGCTTTATATTTCTTTCATGTACTGATGGTCAATTATCATCGTCCTTTTCCATGCCAAGTTTGTCTCCATTCAGCAGTCCGGCTTTCATTCGTTGAAGTTTCGCAACTTGGTATTTTTTACAGAGTGGGGTGTCGGCCCTACGTCCAACCTCTTCCGGAGGACGGGTAATTTTTAATCAGGGTTTTCTTCCCTTAGCCTTTGGGGAACCAACCCCAAATACTACAAGGCAGCAGTATCTCCACCAGAGCCCCGTTAGCCGCCACTTTTCAGGGTTCCTGCTGGGCCTTTGCAGCTACCGAAGCGGTCACGGGGCACACACAGTCCCCACTGTACTTCACCCCACCAGGTAATCCCTTACTTTATGACGTTGCCCGTCTCCCACGACGTGAACGAGGAGTTGGACTTATGGGAGACATTTTCATATATCCTACTTATGTTCATTGCCTCTATCAACATACAAAATTTCAGTTTGATTGCTGTAATAGATTCGTAGATATTGAGAACCGTCTAACATTTCGGTTGGTCGCCATGTTGGATTTTTATATATGTAGGTCCTAGGGTTATGTACTATTACATGAAGGTTATTGTGTACGTGTAGTATTCAAACTTCATCGCATGATTAGGACACAAGAAGTAAAAACGAGGTTTTAAAATTTCGCACAGCTGTCATCTTGTGGTTATGTAAACAATTGATATAAATTAGATGCCAGTGGATTAACATTTGTATAAGCATTTAGCGTACTGAGCCCTAATTCACCCCAGCCCAAGTTAAGGACGGAGAGGAGGATCGAACCGACCTGACAATTTTTCGAGTATTATGTGGAAAGTGGAAATGAAAATTTATTTGTTTGAAATAAATATTTTGGGAAGAATTTGGAGCCATTTAGAAACATTTTTGGAGAATTTTGGGTGATTTTGGATTATTTGGATTTATAAGTTATGAGGTGAATGTAAATTTAACCAAGGAAGTGTCTGAGCAAAGGAAGCTGGAAATTGTCATAAGCTTCAAGTTAGCACTCTCAAGACTGGTTTTTGTCAGCCAGGTCGACACAAAAAAATTTTGCACACGACTTTGTGATAAGAGGCTAGGACAAGTAGAGTTTTGATAATAAACCTGCAGCCAATGAGGATTCAGAACATAATTTGTGTGGGGAACGCTATTTAACCATATTTGCTTTATTAACTGAGATTAGCATTCCCAGAGGTCAAGAAAAATATATTACATTGATTATGAAGAAAAGAATTATAGAATTTTGGCCCAGAGAAGAGTAATTAGCATAATTCTATTACATGTGGACCGGTTGCGAGGCTAGTTTGACCGCGTGCGCGAACCACGGACACACAGCAGTGGCTCTTTCTGATACCTTTCAGACGAGCGGACCTGTCGTGCAGCGCTCCGCAAATTTAACATTGAGTATCGACAAGCAGCATAATATATCAAGAAGAAAGCTAATGAAACAGCGAATAGAGAAGAAGATTGCTATATAATCTACAACATTCAACAGAAGCAAGCAATTTCGTTTTTAAAACGAATCTACGCATCGCAGCATTATAACTGCAGTATTTGAGCAGCATATTACTTTACATTTTCAACATGCTAAAATCGACGAATCGAGAGGGATATTCTTATTCTGCACCCTCTAAGATGATTGGAATGATTCACTAAAAATGGTAGGAGGATAATCTACACTATGACACGGGAAGATTCAGAGTGGATTCCGAAGTCCAGAGATCGACGTCACCACCACTGCGATTCCACCATGCAATTTGCTGAACTTCAAAAGCTACGTTCAAATGTCCATAAAGAACTTGGAGAGATGTTAAATACGGACTCTCAAAGCTACTATTCTGACGCGGGGGAGAAGAGAGAAGAAGATGGTAAGCGGTGTTCATTGTTCCTGGTACGAGCATCTAGACTTGCAAGTGTCGTGAAGCCAGAAGATTGCTGTCCGCAGAGCACGAGTTCACTGAGGCCAGGTGGGCACCCGTCAAGCAGGCTCGGGGAGATCAGCTGTGAGGCGAGCGGCCGTCCAAGGGCACGCATGAAGTGCGACCGACATGCGCCAACTTTTGAGCGGAACATCGAGGCCATCGTTCGAGGTATTTTCATCGCAGACCGTCGGAAAGGTACAGAATTGACAGCTCTAAGATCTCAGTAGTTTGTTGTAGTTTCTTGAGGATGTAGCAGGGTGACCTATTCATTATGTAGAAATTCTTTCTTATAACTCATGTTATTGTGTGTCTATATAGAAATTGAAAGTTAACTTTTTTTACACGTCACCGTGTGCCGTTCAGACGTGATTTTATTAGCATTTGGAATTTAGATTACCGTTTTGGTCAGGTTTTATCCAGCGTCGTTTTTAACCTTCTTATTTTAACGAAAACTGTTCTATGTAAGGAGAATGCTTCGATCGTAACACATACGTTTTCAAACCATGTTATGCGTTTAGATTGATATAATACATTACTACTCACGATAAGATTTATGATGAGGCACTATGATACTGTAAATAACAAGTTTAACATGTATAAACATTTAATAACATATTTAAAATGTTATATGTAATAACATTAACCGAATATTATTCTAATTGAAGAATACATGTTATGTGACGATAAGTAAGTCACGGATAATTTATGTAACCACTATTTATGTCAACAAAGGATCACTACAGTGACAATTGAAGTCAGGTGAGGCCTATTAATGGCAACAATTATTTGTTTTAACATTGCCAATGCGAAATGAAGATAAGAAGACTTGTATGTCTATGGAAAGTCAGTAACATGTTTAAGCAAGTTGGTAAATGAAGACTTTGCTCATTCTTGTTTTGTAACAGAGAAACGAAAGTATTATTATTATTATTATTAACCTTTCAGACGAGCGGACTACAACCATTTTAGTTTACACTCAAGTAAAGTGGTATTCTTATACAATGCAATGGTTTATCATTAGATTGCATTATGATCAGTTACGTGGAATGTCAAACGAGAGATATTTTTGTAGACGAATGTATTGTTGAAGGTAATGAGCACGATGATTTTAAAATTAGAGAAGGAGGAGGTTAGCAGTGTTTCATGAACTGTATAAACAGTCGTGTTGCATAGTATGATCACTAATTCTGCTACAGGTTTGTAGACAGATGGGTTTATTTTGAAGTATTACGAGCAGTATTTTACGAGATTTATTTTAGCAAGAGTAAGTAGAATTTGTTTAGTATTTGGAGCGCAGGAGACGCTATGAATATGTGAAGTTCATATTTTGGTAACGAATTGAGTATTGCCATGAGAGCAATTTACTACTACAGGGTGTTAAGAAAGTCACTGATGTTTATGAGTGTTTGTTGGTATTGTTTTGTCAGTTAGCGTTAATTCTATAGTCACGTCATCGTCGTATTAATTTGGTGTAGTTCCGTCTCGATCTTTAATGTCATTATTATTCTTATGTAATGGATTTGTCTATACAGAACTTTAACTAACTTCATTGTTCGTTAATATAGTTCATTTACTGTAACTTATAACCAGAAGCTTATAGAAGCTATCGTTTTGTGAACAAGTGTTTGTCTAGAAGTGGAGTTTGTAACAGGAGAGCTCATTAGATCGACATATCACGTAAATTCTAGTCCAGATTCGAATACCGCGTTGGACGTGTGTAATTCAACATTGTATATAATTGTTAGTTATATATTCCATTGTTATTTTAGATTTGCTCACGTTTGTAAATAGCTGTATATCGTAGGGTATTTCAAGATTGTTATTATTATGAGTCGAACAGCTGATCGTAGATCAAGCTCACGAGTAACCAGTCACAGGATGACTAACAAGTTTCACTATTCGATCTTATTCGAAGATTTAGGAAGTAGATATTTCATCTACAAGTGTAATTGTTTGTTTTGCAAGTTTCATGTTTTATTATGGATGACTGGGATATTTCTTGTATATACTTATTTTGGGAATAAATCCCAGGCACATGTCGTTTGCCTGTTTTGTTTTATAGAAACTGATCATCTTTTCATTTCACAATCGCCGTGCGATAATACTAGCAGTTAGTTACTAAAACTCACTTAGTCTCAACTTCACCGTTCACGTCCGAGATCCGAGATTCTCGTACTAACAAGTTATTTTGGAATTATATTTGCTAGTAAATGAGTAACTAATTGTAGTGTTATTGTACGTCCGTATGCGTCAAGGGTTTCCTAGTCATTTATCCAGTAGGGATGCGTTGACGTATCTAGCTGGGTGTCAACGTCCCTACAATCCTTACCATTTCAGTGGATATGGGTGATGGCTAATGGGAGATTCGGGCGTATATAGTTCTTTTCATTTGGCGCCCAATGTGTTTAGCCTTGATTGTGTTGAGACACTAACGTGTTCAACGACAACCATGTGGAAATACTGGTGGATTTTTGAAATTAGTAAGAATGCTGATCCCAAATTTTGAAATTTTTTTAAATTTTATAAACATTGATAAATTTGAGGAGTATTATTGTTTGAGGCATGTTTGTTATACCAGCTGCTGATATTTTGGTCATTTAAGTTAAGAGTTAGTTAGATTTATGTTGTTATATTTAAATTCAGTTAGGGATTGTTGAATGAAGGACGACGATAAGTTTACTAAACCACGATTAAGTAGATATTAAGATTTCTGTTTATTATTATTATGAAATTAGGATAATCGAAGCATTTTCTATATAAACAGTATGAATTGGTCACTCTGATATTTCCGTATAGTAGTGCAGAGGATTCCTCCTCATTTCTCAATTGTATTTCACTATGTCTTCGGAAGATGTGACCCATATCCGGTCAATCTTATAAATGATTAGACAAAACCAAACCCAATTAAGAGGAGATGTTGATGCCCTCCATAAGTTAGTCCATGATAATAGTAAGAAATTAGAAAGGGAGTCATCTGCCACAGTTATGTCCCATATGAAAGCGGAATTAGCTGTAGCACAAGTTGACAATAAAGCCAACGTCACACTAGTACAGGAAGAATGTAGAAAGGCGCAGGAGAAACTACAGGAAGAGAATTGAAAAGCACATGAAGAGGACAGAGCTATACAGGAAGATAATTGAAAGGCACATGAAGAGGACAGAGCTGTCCAAGAGGAGATAAGGAAGGCCCAAGAGAAGGCTAGAATAGCCCAGGAAAAGGAACAACAAGAGACGAAAGAATCCCAGGAGCAGATCAAGAAGGCTTTGGTGAAGGCCCAAGAAGAAGGAAGATTAGCCCAAGAGCAGAGTAGATTAGCTCAGGAAGAAAGTAGATTCTCAGTTGAACAAAGTGGGAAGGCTCTGGAAGGGACCAAATCTGCTTTCAATCAAGTGAAAGAAGATATGGCCTCTACCAATTCAGAGATGAGCACACTGAGAGAAGACGTAACTAAGAGAGTAATAGAAGCTAAACTAGAGTGTAGCGATAATATTATTCAGCTAGAAGCTAGAATTCAGGAACGTATACATAAGGCCACCACTGAACAGAGAAACCAAAATGTTTGTATTACAAAATCCCTGAAACAACTTACTGATCAGCATGATAATATTAATAATTTAATAATAATTAATAATTAGTAATTTACAAGGTAAATTAGAAGACCAGCAGAAATTAAATGCTGAAGGTATCAATGTTGATATTGAAGCTTGTATTGGTAAATCTGTTAACGATATGAAGGAAGATGTAATTAAGTCCAACAAAGAATATATTGTTGCGTGCCACCCCCCTAGTGGCACTTTTTGTTAACTGGATTACGGTGGGTTGAAGAGCACAAACACAGGTTGTTCCTTTAAATAATTAACTTTATTGCGGCCAGAAAGATACAGCCACTCATCAGCAAATGCAAACAATTATTACCTTACTCCAGTTTCCTCAAGTCGAAAATACTTCCCCTTTCACTTGTCAACGGACCACAGTTAATCCCTCGTAATGAGGTGGCCCCGTACGCTGGATGGAAATAGCTGCACTAGGTCTGTCATTCACTGTTTTGCAACTCGCCACAATGACCTCTCTTCGCACTAAGTAAGCACACTCGCTCAAAACACAGGCAGTCCCCTGTAAGCTCCTCACTCCCTTCGCTGTCACGAGAATCGGCTTCACTAGTCGGTTTCGAAAGTCTCCACACTTCTGTCGCTCAGGATACGCGCTCGCAGTCGCTCGTAAAACACAACAACAACCACAGCTTGACAGGTCGCACTTATATAGCAGGCCGGTGACTCAATAAATGCTTCTAGATCCATCCAGGGTTCACGGCTTCTCGAGGCTTCCATCGCTGGCTCAGTCACGAATATTCTGGACTATCCCTTTGTCCCAGTAGACCTGTTGCATAAGGCGCACGCAATACACTGAGGGAGAGCAGCCCAGCCCTGGGGCAGTTGTGACTCATGCGGCGAGCGATGAAACAAACTCACAGCCGTAACACCACCCCCTTCCTAAAAGGCTGATCGTCCCGATCAATCATTGGTCCGTCTGTGTCCCTTCGTAGGCTGCCAGGCGATCTCGATGCACGATCTTCATCTTCGCCCTCGGGCTCCGCTGGATCCTGTAGACGACATCGTTGATCCGTTTCACGACTCGGTACGGGCCCTCCCAGGACTTCTGCAGTTTGGGTGACAGGCCTTTCTTTCGTAATGGATTGAAGAGCCAGACCAGGTCGTCCTCGTGGAATCCGCCGGCATCCGTCTGCTGGTCGTATCGGGTCTTCATTCGGTCGGTCTCGATCCGCAGTTTCCTCCTCGCGAACGCGTGCACGTCCTCCAGTTGGTCGACCAGTTCTTGACAATACTGGCTTACCGGGACCGGATCATTCCCAGGTCGGCCGAAGGCAAGATCGACAGGTAGGCGGAGCTCCCTCCCAAACATGGCCCGGGCTGGTGTGCACCCGGTGGCTTCATGCACGGCGGCACGGTAGGCCAGGAGAAATAGTGGAAGATGTTTGTCCCAATCCCTCTGGTGCTCGCTGATGACTATTCGGAGATGGTTCTCGATGGTGCGATTGAATCGCTCTACCATCCCGTCGGACTGAGGGTGTAGATGCGTTGTCCTTGTCTTCCGGATTCCCAGCAGCTGGCATAGGTTCTGGAACACCTGCGACTCGAAGTTCCTCCCTTGGTCGCAGTGCAGCTCCAGGGGTACTCCGTACCTGCTGACGAATTCCTTCACCAGGGTCTCTGCAATCGTCGCGGCTTCCTGGTTAGGGAGTGCATACGCCTCCGGCCATTTGGTGAAGTAGTCGCTGACGACCAATATGTAGCGGTTCCCTGCCTCGCTTAATGGGAATGGCCCAGCATCATCGATGGCCACTCTCTCCATGGGGCCGCCCACGTTGTAGGTCTTCAGTGGACCCCGCCGTCTTCGTCCTGGGCCCTTGCTGGCTGCGCAATCGTGGCACCTCGCGCAGTGGTTCTCCACGTCGGTTCGGCATCCGATCCAGTAGAACCGCTCTCTCAGCTTCTCCAGGGTCTTCTTTATCCCTAAGTGTCCACCAGATGATCCTCCATGGACTTCCTTCAGGACTTCCTCCGTCATAGCCTTTGGAACGACGAATTGTTCCCGAGATGTCTTCCCGTCGGTGCTCTCCCAGGCGCGGCAGATGAGGCCATCCCTTACAATCAGCGAGTCCCACTGCGCCCAGTAGGACTTAAACTTTGGGCTGCAGTCAGTCACAATGTTCCACCTGGGTCTGAGGACACAGGCCCTCTTCCATTCGGCTATCAGTCCCAGGTCATCATCTTCTGCTTGTGCCCGCGTGAAAGATTCGCGGCTCCAGTTCCCTTGAAGTTCCACAGTAGTCCGTCGGCACTGTATCCCGGTGTTCTCCTCCCTTCGGGCACAGAAGGCGCAGTCTTCGGGGCACGGTCTTCGTGACAGGGCGTCGGCGTTAGAATGCAGTTGGCCTTTCCTGTGCTAAATCTCAAAGTTGTACTGTTGAAGCCTCTCTAACCACCGCGCGAGTTGACCCTCGGGCTGCTTGAAGTTCAGGAGCCACCGCAGGGATGCATGGTCAGTCCTGATGAGAAATTCTTGCTCGTACAGGTACTTGTGGAAGTGTTCAATGGTCTTCACGATGGCGAGCAGCTCCTTCCTGGTAACGCAGTAGTTCCTTTCTGGCTTTGACAGGGCCTTGCTGAAGTAGGCCACTACTCTCTCCTCGCCGTTCACTACTTGCGACAGGATCCCCCCTATGCCAAAGTCGCTGGCATCGGTATCGACGATGAACCTTGTTCCAAGTCTGGGGTAGGCCAGAATAGGCGCGGTGCACAGAGCCTGCTTGAGTTGTTCGAAGGCACTGTGGCATTGTGCTGTCCACGTGAAGAGTTGGTCCTTCTCAGTCAGTCGATGTAAAGGTTTATCGATGTCGGCGAATCCTCTCACGAAGCGACGGTAATAAGTGCAGAGTCCCAGGGAGCTTCGTAGTTGGGACTTGTCCTTCGGAACTGGCCACTCCCTCACAGCTGCGGTCTTCTCTGGGTCGGTGCGCACCCCTTCCTCGGAGACGATATGCCCAAGGTACTGGACCCGCTTCTGGAAGAGCTGACACTTCTTGGTGCTCAACTTCAGCTGGGCAGTCCGTAGCTTCAACAAGATCTCCTTCAGGTTGCTGTAGTGCTCCTCGAAGCTTCTCCCCAGAACGATGACGTCGTCTAGGTAGACCAGGCAGGTCTTCCAGTGTAGTCCCCTCAGAATGGACTCCATTAGCCTTTCGAAGGTCGCAGGGGCGTTGCACAGACCGAATGGCATGACGGTGAACTGCCAGAGCCCGCTGCCCACAGAGAACGCAGTTTTCTAGCGGTCCTTAGGGTGGACCTGCACCTGCCAGTAGCCACTCTTCAAATCCAAGGTGGAGAACCATCTCGACCCTGATATGGTGTCCAGGGTATCGTCGATCCGGGGTAGAGGGTAGCTGTCCTTCTTCGTGACGTCATTCACCCGCCTGTAATCCACGCAGAACCTGGTGGAACCGTCCTTCTTCTTCACTAGCACGACCGGAGAACTCCAAGGACTATGTGATGGATCGATTACCCCTTGTTCCTTCATCTCTTCTACCATCCGGTCGACTTCGGCTTGCTTGGCGAGCGGGACTCGTCGGAATGGGGCCCTAATCGGTGCGCTGTCCCCAACGTCGATTCTGGGCTGGACCAAGCTTGTCCTGCCGAAGTCTTTGCTCCCCACGGAGAAGACGTCCTGGAATTCGCGTAGCAGGTCCTGAAGTTGGCGTGATTGTTCCTCGTCTAAATGGACCTGGGATCCTTGGTACAGCTTCTGTAGTTCTTCTGGCAGTGTGCGTCTTCTTCGGTTGTCCGTCTGCAGGTGTCCGTCCGTCGTATCGGTGATGCGGGCAATCCAGGTAACGGGCTCGCAGACTCCTAGGTTGGTGTCCCGGTGAACCGTAATGTCGTAGTCGTTCAGGTTGGACAGGCGGACGTACGGCCGAGACGTCGTGATGATGATAGTCTTGGCAACTAGCAATCCTTTTGTCTGGATGTCCTCATATTTTGGCTCGATGACAGCCGCCACTCCCTCAGCAGTTCCGTCGACAATTACGGCAGCACTGACCTCCGTCCTGGCGGGAACGATGACGTCTTCTCTCAGCCTTACTCGTCGTGCGGTGATGGACTCGTGCGCAGGTTGCAAAGCAAGTTCCTCACCTCCGAAGTGCAGAGTGTTGGTACTCAGATCCAAGATGATGTTGTTCTGGTCCAGGAAGTCCAGTCCGATGATCACTTCATTTGGTATGTCAGCCACAAGCACTGGATGCTTTATCGCCCGTCGACCAATGACGAACTCCAGTGATGCTTCGCCATGTACCGGTGCGGTCTCTCCGGTCGCGGTTATTAGCTGGAGGTTCCTTTGTGTGGGTTGCACTCTCCACTTCGGGATCACGGTGGGACTGACGATGGTCCTCGATGCTCCCTTGTCGATTAGCATGGGCCAGCTCTCTCCGTTGACAACTCCGTCGACCATCAGGCTGCTATTGTCCCTCCGTAACTTCGTCACACGAACCTGGACTGCCGGGGCTTGACGACTGTCACAAGCCAACCTTTGCCCCCCAAGGCTGGCTAATACTCGTTTCCCTGGGTCGCGCGGTTTTCAGACGACTGATTTCCCGTCGGATACCCTCGGCGGCGGCGATCACCACAGTCCTTGCTCAGGTGGCCTTTCTTACTGCAGGTCCAGCAGGTCGGTAGTCCTCCGGTTGCCTTCCGGCTGTGTCGGTGCTGGTGGTGCCGCGACTATCGAAGAAACGGCTTAGCGCCTCCAATAATTCGTCGGCCAGGGGCTTGGTCTCGTTGGTTTTTACTGGTTCGTCGACGTCCATTTGACGCACCCGCGCGTGCATTCTGGATGCCTGTTTTGCCGTCTCAAACTCAAGTGCGTGGCTCAGCGCATCTGTCAGGGTCTTATTGCGCGCGAGTCGCAGCGCCTGTTGAGTGTCCGAGTCCCGTAGCCCGTCGGTGAAAGTCTGCGTCGCTATCTGCTCCAGAAAGTCGGCCGGCGCTGTTGGGTAGGCGAGCCTTACGAGACGTGCGATGTCCATCTCGAGCTCCTGCAGGGTTTCCGCGTTCTTTTGTACCCGGGTCCGGAGCTGCATCTGGTAGGCCTGCTGAAGATGGCTATCTCCATATCGGGACTCCATATGGGCGATCAGTGAAGCGTAGTCCTGGGATCCAGTCGGGATGGCCTGAAGGACGTTAAGGGCGTCACCTCTCAGCGCTACAATGAGAGCTGTAGCCTTTTCTGTGTTGTTCCAGTTATTTATGGAACAGGCCGCCTCGAACTGACGTAAGTAGGTGCTCCACGGGACCTTTCCGTCGAAGGTTGGGGGCGTCACTCTGCTATGTCCCGGTCCTGATATTCCCGGTGTAACGGTGGGCGGGCGTTGGCGCAGCTCGGCAACTTCCTCTCGTAGAGCGTTGAATTTCTCATCCACCCCCGTCAGTGGGCGTTGGCGCAGCTCGGCAACTTCCTTTTGTAAGGCGTTGAATTTCTCCTCCACCCCCATCAGCGGGCGATGGCACAGCTCGGCAACTTCCACTTGTAAGGCGTTGAATTTCTCCTCCACCCCCATCAGCGGTCGTTGGCACAGCTCGGCAACTTCCACTTGCAAGGCGTTGAATTTCTCCTCCACCCCCGTCAGCGGGCGTTGGCGCAGCTCGGCAACCTCCACTTGTAAGGCGTTGAATTTCTCCTCCACCCCCATCAGCGGTCGTTGGCACAGCTCGGCAACTTCCACTTGCAAGGCGTTGAACTTCTCCTCCACCCCCATCAGCGGGCGTTGGCGCAGCTCGGCAACTTCCACTTGTAAGGCGTCGAACTTCTTTTCCACTGCTGCGACTTTCTCACGTAGGCCCTGTTCTAATTTCCTTTGGCTCTCCTCTAATTTCGTCAGCAGACACTCTTCCAGATTTTTCTGGCCATCCAGAAATTTGGCGGTTAGGTCCTCTGCTAACTTATTCTGGCCGTCCTTCAGGTCCTCTGCTAGCTTATTCTGACCTTCTTCTAATTTGGAAGATAGGTCCTCGGCTAAACTTTTCTGGCTGTCTTCCATCTTCTTCAGGTCCTCCGCTAACTTATTTTGACCGTCTTCCATCTTCTTCTGGCCGTCTTCTAATTTGGCAGTTAGCTCCTTGGTTAAATTCTTCTGGCCCTCTTCTATGCCATTTAAATTTTCTAGCAATGCTGCCAATTGCGCCTCCATTTTAGTTGTTTGCATTGTAAAGGGCATGCACTCACAGGAAAATTAGAGAAAATGACCTGCTCGGGTTTTGAAACCAGGACCGTCAGGTGTTGTGCTTGAGTTCGTAATCCGGCTTCTGACACCAGTTGTTGCGTGCCACCCCCCTAGTGGCACTTTTTGTTAACTGGATTACGGTGGGTTGAAGAGCACAAACACAGGTTGTTCCTTTAAATAATTAACTTTATTGCGGCCAGAAAGATACAGCCACTCATCAGCAAATGCAAACAATTATTACCTTACTCCAGTTTCCTCAAGTCGAAAATACTTCCCCTTTCACTTGTCAACGGACCACAGTTAATCCCTCGTAATGAGGTGGCCCCGTACGCTGGATGGAAATAGCTGCACTAGGTCTGTCATTCACTGTTTTGCAACTCACCACAATGACCTCTCTTCGCACTAAGTAAGCACACTCGCTCAAAACACAGGCAGTCCCCTGTAAGCTCCTCACTCCCTTCGCTGTCACGAGAATCGGCTTCACTAGTCGGTTTCGAAAGTCTCCACACTTCTGTCGCTCAGGATACGCGCTCGCAGTCGCTCGTAAAACACAACAACAACCACAGCTTGACAGGTCGCACTTATATAGCAGGTCGGTGACTCAATAAATGCTTCTAGATCCATCCAGGGTTCACGGCTTCTCGAGGCTTCCATCGCTGGCTCAGTCACGAATATTCTGGACTATCCCTTTGTCCCAGTAGACCTGTTGCATAAGGCGCACGCAATACACTGAGGGAGAGCAGCCCAGCCCTGGGGCAGTTGTGACTCATGCGGCGAACGATGAAACAAACTCACAGCCGTAACAATATGTATGAATTACATAATAGAATTGTAAAGGATGTAAATAGAGTTGAAAATGAAGCGAAAACACTTAAAGATAACCTTAAATTAGAGTTATACAAACATGTTGAAGAAACCAGAGTATCGAGCATTACCGAACTTAAAGGAATTGTAAATAGAGCAGATTCCGGTAAAAGTGAGGAGTTAAACGCGATTAAAAATGTTGTTGACGAATTAAATGTAGAATTAGCGAAGGTTAAGTCTAGCCAGGATGAGGAACTACTTGAGATCCGGAGTAGAATCAAAGAACGGTCCATCAATGAACCATGTGATCATGACAGTCTTAAGGAAGAGATACATCTCGGAATAAGAAGAGATTTAGCGGAATTTTTTCAAAGGAGAGATGAAAGGCTTAAAGAGGAGTTAGGAAGACCTGAAGCACGTCAGGAAAGAATCGAAGAGGATAGGGAAAGCATACTAAGTCATACGCACGATAGACCGCACCATACTCAGGACACTGAACGTATTCAAAGAGAATACAGAGGTTCAGATTGGTTGTATAACCAGGGAGGTCCCCATACTAATCAGAGCGTAATTGTACTGACGAACATAGACGATAAACCGTCTCGCTTTTGCGGTGTAGGCAATTTTACTGCCGTAGAGTTCTTAAGAAGTATGCGTTGTTACTTGGATGACAACAGAATACCACGTGATTGGGAGATGAAGTGGTAGAGACATTTTTGGAATCTGAAGCACTGATATGGCACCGCGCATTCCGTTACACGTATGCGAATTTCAAAGAGTTTGCAGATGCCCTGCACAGGCTATTTTGGTCCAAGGAACTCCAGCAAGATATAAGAGCCCAGATCAATTCAAAGAGGTACGCGCATTCAACCACTACGAGGCATGCCACCTTTTTTACAACGCAGCTCGCCATGCTCCAATATCTTAATCCTCCTTTAGCAGAAAGCGAATTGATCCATGAGATATCCCGACAGCTTCCCAATGACGTCAGAAGACATCTGATAGCGGCAAAGGTTGAAACGCTAGAAGATATGGCGGAAACACTGCGCAGATTAGATCATACGAGTTCCACACCCAATGTTGTATCACAAAATAACACCAGACCGAGGCACGAACACAGAGACGTTCACACTGTGTTAGTCGATCAAACTGAACAAACGGACGACAACAGGAATAGGCCAGGTCCAACTGGAAACAACGACTTTGGGAGAAATCGCTACGAACCACCGTATCGCCGTGGAAGAGATGGACGACCGTATCAGACAATATACTGGAACGAAGGTCAACGTAGAACGGGTTTCCATCGTAGTATCGACCGCAGAAGGAACAGTTATTACGACAGTAATAACAAAGGTTCAGGAGGAAATTACTGCAGATATCGTCACTGGAATGATGATAATTATGCCCAGAGACAACAACAACAACAACCTAGGGAGCAACAACAACAACAGAATAGAGGCTGGCGCAACAACGATAACGTTAGACGTTATTATCAGGAAAGAGATAGAGAAAGCCAAGAGTACAGGGATGGCTTGAGAGAGAATGGAAATAAGAATAACCAGAGGAACGAGGAAGTCGAACCTCAACCCTCTACATCAGGTTTACAGCAACAGAAAAACCTAAATGAGGGACAAAAAGAAACTTCGATTTGCAGACGCAAGTAGAAAAGGCAGCACTGTTCACGAACGAAAGGCATGAGATCGCCATAAACGAGTTATATCAAGTATCTGACGATGATTTACTGTATGAAAGAGAGGCCAAGGTAAGAGGTACAGCAGACCTTTGAAGTGTGGAGATTTAGTATTGGTCTGAATGCCCGTGGAGGCTGATGTATTGAAGAAAGTATACGTCAAGTTCTCAAATATATTTAAGGGTCCATTCAAGGTTGGTAGAGTGTATGGAAACAACTGTTATTGGATCGTAAGAATCGAGGACGACAGACCTATTGGAAAGTTCAACCACACGAAACTCAGAAGATTCTATCCAAGGATTCATTGAGGGATGAATAGGTCTCAATTTTGGAAGCAAGAGTAATTAAAGTCCATGTTCAACTTTAATTAACGAGTCAAGAGGGGAGCTGAGCCCTAATTCACCCCAGCCCAAGTTATGGACGGAGACGAGGATCGAACCGACCTGACAATTTTTCGAGTATTATGTGGAAATTGGAAATGAAAATTTATTTGTTTGAAATAAATATTTTGGACAGAATTTGGAGCCATTTAGAAACATTTTTGGAGAATTTTGGATGATTTGGGATTATTTGGATTTATAAGTTATGAGGTGAATGTAAATTTAACCAAGGAAGTGTCTGAGCAAAGGAAGCTGGAAATTGTCATAAGCTCCAAGTTAGCACTCTCAAGACCGGTTTTTGTCAGCCAGGTCGACACAAACAAATTTTGTACACGACTTTGTGATAAGAGGCTAGGACAAGTAGATTTTTGATAATAAACTTGCAGCCAATGAGGATTCAGCACATAATTTGTGTGGGAAACGCTATTTAATCATATTTGCTTTATTAAGAGAGATTAGCATTCCCAGAGGTCAAGAGGAATATATTACATTGATTATGAAGAAGAGAATTATATAATTTTGGCCCAGAGAAGAGTAATTAGCATAATTCTATTACATGTGGACCGGTTGCGAAGCTAGTTTGTCCGCACGCGCGAACCACCTTTCAGACGAGCAGACCTGTCGTGTCGTGCAGCGCTCCGCAAATTTAACATTGAGTATCGACAAGCAGCATAATATATCAAGAAGCAAGTTAATGAAACAGCGAATAGAGAAGAAGATTGCTATATAATCTACAACATTCAACAGAAGCAAGCAATTTCGTTTTTAAAACGAATCTACGCATCGCAGCATTATAACTGCAGTATTTGAGCGGCATATTACTTTACATTTTCAACCTGCTAAAATCTACGAGTCGAGGGGGATATTCTTATTCTGCACCCTCTAAGATGATTGGAATGATTCACTAAAAATGGTAGGAGGATAACCTACACTATGACACGGGAAGATTCAGAGTGGATTTCAGAGTCCTGAGATCGACGTCACCACCACTGCGATTCCACCATGCAGTTTGCTGAACTTCAAAAGCTACGTTCAAATGTCCATAAAGAACTTGGAGAGATGTTAACTACGGACTCTCAAAGCTACGATTCTGACGCTAGGGAGAAGAGAGAAGAAGATGGTAAGCAGTGATCATTGTTCCTGGTACGAGCATCTAGACTTGCAAGTGTCGTGAAGCAAGAAGATTGCTGTCCGCAGAGCACGAGTTCACTGAGGCCAGGTGGGCACCAGTCAAGCAGGCTCGGGGAGATCAGCTGTGAGGCGAGCGGCCGGCCAAGGGCACGCGTGGAGTGCGACTGACACGCGCCAAATTTTGAGCGGAACATCGAGGCCATCGTTCGAGGTATTTTCATCGCAGACCGTCAGAAATGTACAGAATTGACAGCTCTAAGATCTCAGTAGTTTGTTGTAGTTTCTTGAGGATGTAGCAGGGTGACCTATTCATTATGTAGAAATTCTTTCTTATAACTCATGTTATTGTATGTCTAATTAGAAATTGTTAGTTAACATTTTTTTACACGTCACCGTGTGTCGTTCAGACGTGATTTTATTAGATTTGGAATTTAGATTACCGTTTTGGTCAGGTTTTATCCAGCGTCGTTTTTAACCTTCTCATTTTAACGAAAACTGTTCTATGTAAGGAGAATGCTTCGATCGTAACACATACGTTTTCAAACCATGTTATGCCTTTAGATTGCATAATACATTACTACTCACGATAAGTTTATGATGAGGCACTATGATACTGTAAATAACAAATTTAACATGTATAAACATTTAATAACATATTTAAAATGTTATAAGTATTAACATTAACAGAATATTATTCTAATTGAAGAATACATGTTATGTAACGATAAGTAAGTCACGGATAATTTATGTAACCACTATTTATGTCAACAAAGGATCACTACAGTGACAATTGAAGTCAGGTGATGCCTATTAATGGCAACAATTATTTGTTATAACATTGCCAATGCGAAATGAAGATAAGAAGACTTGTATGTCTATGGAAAGACAGTAACATGTTTAAGCAAGTTGGTAAATGAAGACTTTGCTCATTCTTGTTTTGTAACAGAGAAACGAAAGTATTATTATGATTATTATTATTATTATTATTATTATTAATAATAATAATAATAACCTTTCAGACGAGCGGACTACAACCATTTTAGTTTACACTCAAGTAAAGTGGTATTCTTATACAATGTAATGGTTTATCATTAGATTGCATTATGATCAGTTACGTGGAATGTCAAACGAGAGATATTGTTGTAGACAAATGCATTGTCGAAGGTAATGAGCACGATGATTTTAAAATTAGAGAAGGAGGACACAGTAGTGTTGCATAGTAAGATCACTAATTCTGCTACAGGTTTGTAGACAGATGGGTTTGTTTTGAAGTATTACGTGCAGTATTTTACGAGAGTTATTGTAGCAAGGTGGCCAGTTTGCCATCTATTGATGAATGCAGTACATTTGCATTTGTCTGTTGGCACAGGCTAGAGTAAAATGTGGCTTTTCACCGATGTCTCAGTCTCACTTATGGCTGTGATTATATGGAGGCTACTGAGGTATGGGTGGTGCTTAGTAATGACATTCAGGGCACAGTCAGTGCCTGTGGACGTTGTGAAAGGTTCTACTCATAGGGTTAGTACTGCTGTTCTGACTCGGTGAGGAAAGCAATGGCAAACTACCTCACTCCTCTCCTTGCCTAGTACGCCTCAATATAGCGCTGCCTTGGGTTTTTGTGGGTATTTACCCACTTAACCTAACGGCGGTACATTTTGAGGATCCAACCAGCCTTCGGGCTGACTACCAAACAGACAGATTGTAGCAAGAGTAAGGAGAATTTGTGTCGTATTTAGAAGCGCAGGAGACGCTATGAGTATGTGAAGTTCACGTTTTGGTAACGAATTGAGTATTGCCATGAGAGCAATTTACTACTACAGGGTGTTAAGAAAGTCACTGACGTTTATGAGTGTTTGTTGGTATTGTTTTGTTAGTTAGCGTTAATGCTATAGCCAAGTCATCGTCGTATTAAGTTGGTGTAGTTCCGTCTCGATCTTTAATGTCATTATTATTCTTATGTAATGGATTTGTCTATACAGAACTTAAACTAACTTCATTGTTCGTTAATATAGTTCATTTACTGTGACTTATAACCAGAAGCTTATAGAAGCTATCGTTTTGTGAACAAGTGTTTGTCTAGAAGTGAAGTTTGTAACAGGAGAGCTCATTAGATTGACATATCACGTCAATTCTAGTACAGATTCGAATACCGCGTTGGACGCGTCTAATTTAACACTGTATATAATTGTTAGTTATATATTCCATTGTTATTTTAGATTTGCTCACGTTTGTAAATAGCTGTATATCGTAGGGTATTTCAAGATTGTTTTTATTATGTGTCGAACAGCTGATCGTAGATCAAGCTCACGAGTAACCAGTCACAGGATGACTAACAAGTTTCACTATTCGATCTTATTCGAAGATTTAGGAAGTAGATATTTCATCTACAAGTGTAATTGTTTGTTTTGCAAGTTTCATGTTTTATTACGGATGACAGGGATATTTCTTGTTTATATTTATTTTGGGAATAAATCCCAGGCACATGTCGTTTGCCTGTTTTGTTTTATAGAAACTGATCATCTTTTCATTTCGCAATCGCCGTGCGATAATACTAGCAGTTAGATACTAGAACTCACTTAGTCTCAACTTCACCGTTCACGTCCAAGATCCGAGATTCTCGTACAACCAAGTTATTTTGGAATTATATTTGCTAGTAAATGAGTAACTAATTGTAGTGTTATTGTACGTCCGTATGCGTCAAGGGTTTCCTAGTCATTTATCCAGTAGGGATGTGTTGACGTATCTAGATGGGTGTCAACGTCCCTACAATCCTTACCATCTCAGCGGATATGGGTGATGGCTAATGTGAGATTCGGGCGCAGTACCAAGTTTCACTACACTTGGATGGTTAAATCGCGAGAAACGTCCATTTAAATAGTTATATTTCGCGTCGCCACCATGTTGGATTTGTGCTCACCAGGTTTTTGAAAGTCCTATAGGTGAACTTATGTTCAACGCCTCTATAATCATAAGAAAAATCAGTTTGATTGCTGTAAAAGATTCGTAGATATTGAGAACCGTCTAAATATATCAGATGGTCGCCATGTTGGTTTTTTATATGTATAGGCCATAGATTATGTACCATTAAAGGAAAATTGTTGCGTAGGTTCATTACTCAAACTTTCACTTCGATCGCATGATTACCACACAAGAAATGAAAACTTAGGTGTATATTCATTTTCTGCACCAAGTTTCATTACGTTAAATGGTAAAATCTCAACTTCTCTTGGCTGCCATGTTGGTTTTGTAGTTACCAGGTTTCTGAAATCTTCTAGTAGTGCTCATTATCACCATACAAAATGTCAGGGTGTTATCGGTAATAGTTTTGGAGATATTGAATGCTGGTAAAATATTTCGCACAGCCGCCATTTTGGATTGGTGAGACTTAATAAATATGCAGGGCACGGTAGGGGTCGCCCAAAATGGTGCTATGATCTCACTGGGTTTCAATGAAATCGCTCCAGCCGTTTAGAAGTTATTAGCGGTACACACACACACGGACAAAAGATGATCTCATATGCCTATTTTTTTTTTCATAAAATGAAAATAGGCTAATAATGCCTTCGCAGATACGAGAATCCCCACCCTGGTGAATTCTTCAGTCTGTGCGGTACGAAATGCCACAGCCTTGCATTCTGGGGCAAACATTTTTACTCTCCTAATTTTTATCTTTAGAAACTGTTTGGGGAGAATGGACCCTGTATTCTCAAATATATCAGGGAAATGGTCAGTGGTTGCGAAGAAGAAGAATGGAACAGCTTTGCCACAAACGGGGTTTTCTACAGGCAAATTTAATTTCCCTCCTCAAGTGCAGTCTTTCAAACATCGTGGGTTCCCTGACCGATTCCGACCATGCCATGTAAGCCTGTGACAGTGCCTTCTCATTATGGTTCAACAATGCATTCTGAGCAACAAATCTGCATCTTATGAGCAAGTTAGTTATTGTTGTTCAATGGGGTGGAACAGTTAACTGTCCCTTGAGCGAATTACCTTAAGTAAAACTCACTTACTGGCTCTCACTTAAATATACTGCTCATTCATGTCCAAAATGGGACTGACATTAAGGAAGCTTGTGGTTTTACGCGACCATTAATCTCGCGATTATGAGCTACAGGACCTCTATTTAACGTGGAATCAGCGAAAACTGCAAGATCGTTTGCAAATGCTAGGCAGTTAATTGAAATATTCTTGTACCTGTAGCCTAGTCTGACTCGACATTGGACTTCTTCAGAACTAATTTGTTTGCTCCATTCACCGATGACGTTCTCGAGAACGCAGTTGAACAGCAGAGGTGAGAGACCATCCCCATGCCAAACTTCTGTTGATTTTTCAAAATTATCTGAAATTACTCCTCTAAACTTCACACTTGAGATGGTGTTGGTGAGTTTTTTTTTTTTTTTTTGATGATTGTGCATCTTGTGTCGTCCAACCAAAACTAAATTAGCTAGCTCAATCAATTCAGTCGTAGGCCTTCTTAAAGTCAACAAATGTTATTAAGAATTTCTTCCTCCTTAGTTTCAAATAGGAGAGAATAGATTTGAGATTCATAATCTGCTCTACACATCACCGTCCTTTCCTGAAACCGGCTTGGTAATCAACCAACTTTGGATCTAGCTGTTCTTCTGCCCAGGTTTGAAGAGCTTCCGAGAGAAATTTGTTTATTATCGATAGGAAGGAGGTGCCTCGATGGTTGTTAACATCCAGTTTGTCACCTTTCTTATAAAGTGGGTGGATCAGGGCAGTGGCCCACTCACTTGGAATGTATGATGTGCCTGAATTGCCACTAGCAAACTTCCACAATCCAGCTATTATCGTGTCTTCACCCGGTCACTTATTTATCTTCGAAGGTTGGATAAACTGTCCGATTTCCTCTTTTGTGGGTGGGGATGCGTTTGAATGGACTTGTGAGTTATCTTCAAGTAAGAACTTGGATCCTGGGGCTTCGGAGTTAAGAAGGGATTAAAAGTACTTCAGAAGGAACCGGCAATATTCTTTGTCACTATGCGCTAGGTTTCCATTGGAATCTCTGAACTGTAAGCTGGAAGGGTTGTTAGTTAGTTAGTTAGTTATTGAGGTTTCAAGGGGCGGAACTACTAGGTCATATGCCTAAATGGAAGGGGTGTATTTCCTCTCAAGTTACTTTTCAATGTTCTTTAAAAGACGAATATATTGTTGTTCTAGACATCCTGCTCATTTTGAGCCAGCTGGTGTTTATCAAAAGCGCGTTTAACATTGCGAATGTTTTTTGCATCATATTTTCTCTCATTCAAGAAGTTCATTCAATTAAGGGGAACGTTCCTCAATTTTCGCAAAAATTGAGAATTACGTTTTAAAGTATTTTGGTGTTCTTTGACATGTTTACGACATGACAACAGTTTTTATTTCGGCAAAATCGCATTCCAAGTACCCATAATTTGTATATTTCATGGCCTATGTCATCTTAAAGTGCCACACCCCCTTCTGCACGCAGGCGCGGATCTAGAGTTTGGATTTGGGGCGGGTCAGAGAATCGATCCAGAGTTTGGCTTTGGGGGGGGGGGCAGAGAATCGAAATTGTTAAGAAAAATGGTATCACTAAAAACGCAATCACAAAATAACCAAACGTACAAAACCAGACCAATTTTTTTGCAAGCTTCATGGATAGAAATTTGATGCGTTTAGCGAACCAAAATTATTCGTACAAATTGCAACGGCGTGTTTTGCGACTTTTACATCGAGCTTCGAGAAAAGTATCAAGGTACGTTACAGTTTCGGCAAGTCGAGTTGGTACCGACAAAGGGAGAAAGTCACAGTTCAAATTGCCAACCAAGCTTGCAGTTTGGACGTCGGCAAAAATTTTTGATGCGAAAAAAGCCCAAAATTCCTATCCGTGCATTGCTGCACATTCATCCTGACATCACTGTAAACTTCGATTCGGTAATCACAAGGTTTGCTAAACAAAGTAGACGAGTTGATATTGTTGTATAAATAATCGTTTTTATATAAGAGGTTTGAAGTTGTAAATATGTACAGTTGTAACAGAACATAATAATTCGAATAAAGATATTTCAGTATTGAAAAAATGAAAAAAAAACTGTTTTTCAGTTAAAATTCGTTAAGTTTTATTTGTCTGGTAATTGTGTTTTCGTTTTTTGAGTTTCCAAAAAAATTTGGTCTCTGTTTGGGGGGGGGGGTCATGACCCCCGTGACACCCCCCCCCCCCCCCTTGAATCCGCGCCTGTCTGCACGCAAGACTTTAATCTGTGATAACTATCGAGGAAATTTACGTGTATTTATGAACATACCCTCGTTTTGAAGGTAATTCGTTGCTAAGCGATTGGTGCTACTGTCAACAACGTGTGATGCCGCTGTGATGGTTTATGTTTGATTAGTTTGGTGCATGTTGTGAGATACTGTTACGGTTAGCCCTATCCAAGTGTTTAGCTTCAACATGCTCAGGATAAAGAACTTTGGCAGAGGTACCGTAAGTGCTATGGTAATCAACTCAGAAACATTACGACATGCTTGTAGAGATAAAAGGTTGATGCTGTTGCTATTACGAGCAGTGAGTATTTGCCCGCCACCCCATCACTTCAAACAACAGTGAGGCAGGTTCAATATTTCTCCTATAAGTTCGTGCCATAGAAAGCTGGCAGCTTCTGAAAATGTATATACGGAGTATGATTCAGGTAGCGGCTTGACTGGTGTGAACAGTGAAAACATTTCAGTAGGATACCAGGTTATAGACGTTCAGCTCTTGTGTGCTGCTGTGAAATCGTTTGTGGAGTGCAAATTTTGTAAAACTATTGATTGTGTGACAGTGTCTGAAAAGGGAGCATTTCGTAAGGGCCTCGCTTGCATCATAGTTCTTTCATGTGAAAGTTGTGGAAAAGAAACCGAGTTTTCCACCTCAAAATATGTGAACGGTGGACATGTGGTGAACCATCGATTTGTGTATGGCCTCAGATCAATTGATAAGGGGATATGAGAGGGTGATATGCTATGTGCGATAATGAATTTGCCTAATCCTCCTACTAGATGTCATAGGTTCACAGACATTATTAGTGAGTCAGTAGAAAAAAGTCAGTGAACAGAGCATGATGGAAGCCACTCAGGAGGCTATAACTGAACATGAGGGGGTTTTAACCTAGATCTCAAGTAATATTTTTATTAGTTAATCTTTAATGTTTAACCCAGCCATTGAGGGAGCAATCCAGCTCAACTCAATGCCGGTCCCAAGCCCGTGAAAATGGGGGAGGGTCAATGGCTGGTTACTGAGTCTTGGTGGGGGTACTGATGTCGAGAAGATGCCACCAGTAAGTACCGAGAAATGCTCAAGTTGGTAGGCTTGCCTACTTACACAACCAGCAAATCCTACATCTAGGGGATGGGTGAGGGCAAATTTCCAGCGCCTTAAAACCGGATCATCTCGGCTAAGGTATGGTAACCCTGACAGAAGAGTCCCTGGTCCTCCAGGTTGGGGGTTGGACGTAAGGCTAACAACCTTACTCTAGAAAAAAGCACCTGTTACGAAACCACACGATGACAAAAGCCGGACAGATTTATTGGATAGACCCAGGCAAAGAAAAAGGACAAATGATATACGGATCGCCACATTGAATGTGCTGAGCCTCAATAGAATCGTAGCTATGAGAAACCTCCAGCAATAGATGGCAAAATACAAAGTTGAGATAGCTGCTCTCCAAGAGGTGAGATGGAAGGTTACAGGGATAACGGATTTCAGGGATTATACTTTCTATAATAGCGGCAATGTAAATCAGACATTTGGAACTGCATTTATGGTTAAGAAGTCAATGAAGTATGCCGTGATAAATTTTGAGCCAGTCAATGAGAGAATGTGTGTGATAAGGATTCGAGGAAGATTCTTCAACACCACCTTAATATGTGTGCATGCACCTACTGAAGTAAGTGACGAGGAAGAGAAAGATCAGTTTAACGAAAAACTTGAAGAGGTATTTGACCGACAACCACGACATGATATAAAGATGATACTGGGTTACTTGAATGCCAAAGTGGAAAGAGAGGAGATTTACAGACCTACGACAGGACAACATAGCCTATACGAAAGATCAAATGGCAACGGAGTTAGGCTGATAGATTTTGCAGTAAGTAGAAACATGACGGTAAGCAGCAACTTTTTTCCTCATAAACGGATACACTTGGAAACTTGGACATCCCCAGATGGTAATACATCGAATCAGATTGACCCTGTCTTGGTGAAGATACGTTATGGATCTGGAGTAATGGATGTTAGAAGTTACAGAGAGGCAGACTGTGATAGTGACCACCGAATGGTACTGCTAAGGTTCAGACAGAGGATAGCGAACAACAAAAAAGAAATTGGAAGAGGCAGAAAAGGTTTGCTGTTGAGAAGTTGAAGGATGAGCAGATATATATAGAGCATATAGTGAAAGACTTGAGGAACGATTGCAGTTGGCAAAGGAGGAGGTAAATACGTGAATGACTACAGAAGAACGGTGGAAACAGATCAAAAGCACAATTACTAACACAGCCGAAGAAGTACTGGGGAGGCAACCACCAACAGTTAGAGCTGAATGGTTTGATGAAGAATGTCAGCAAGCACTTGATGAACGAAACCAGGCCAGATTGAAAATGCTACAACAGATGACCCGAGTCGCAAAAGGTGAGTACGAGGACAAAAGGAGAGATGCAAAAAGAGTATGTAAAAGGAAGAAAAGGGAACTAGAGAAGAAAAGGTTGCTGGAAATGGAGGAGATGTATGACAAAAAAGAGGTACGAAATGTTTACAACAGGGCAAGATAATTGAGAAGAGGATTCCAACCACGAACATCCTTCTGTAGAGACAGATATGGTAATCTAGTTGGAGATGCTGATGGAGTTATGAAGAGATGGGTAGAATATTTTGAGACGCTACTGAATTTGGAGGACGAGGAGGAAGATGAGCTAACCACTGCAGTTGAGGAGAACCAGGAGACCCTATATGATGAACCACAGTTGCTGGTAGAGAAACCATCACTTGAGGAAGTCAATGAAGCATTAAGATCCTAAAAATAATAAAGCACCAGGAGATGATGGAATCTGTTCTGAATTGTTGGAACATAGTGGGAAAGAGATGAGACAGTGCGTCTATGAATTGCTGGTTAGAATCTGGGAGATGGAGGAAATGCCCCAGGAATGGAATGAGACCATAATTTGCCCACTTCATAAGAAAGGTAGGTCTGTGGAAACGTCAGGGGAATTTCATTGCTAAATGTGACATACAAAGTGCTTACCAAAATATTGGCCTTGCGATTCAGACCGTTTGTGGAGTGTGCACTAGGAGAATGCCAGTGTGGGTTTAGGAGTGGTAAATCCACCTCTGATCAGATTTTCTTGCTGAGATCAATTATGGAGAAATATTATGAGTACAATATCACTCTACATCAACCGTTCATTGATTTTAAACAGGCGTATGAGTGTGTTAGGAGACCTCAGTTGTATGCAGCAATGTTAGAGCTTGGAATACCTAAGAAACTTCTTGGTCTTGTAAAAATGACTTTGAGGAATACCAAGTCAAAAGTTAAAGTTCAACGAATGCTTTCAGAATCCTTCGAAGTGAAACGAGGACTTAGACAAGGAGATGTACAGTCAACATTGCCCTTCAATGTGGCCTTAGAGAAAGTTATGAGGAGTATAGAATGCAATCGAGGAGGATCCATTTTCAATAGGACACTTCAGTATCTTGCTTATGCAGATAATGTAGCTTAGGTAAGCAGAAGCCAAAGATTTTTGTCAGAGGGTTTCAGCCAGATGGAAAGGGAGAGCAGAAAGATGGGCCAAGGGGTAAATGAAGGAAAAACGAAAGATATGGTAGACAGTCGAGGTCACAAACACCAAACATGCATAGTCGTTGACAATTACAACTTTGAGAGGGTCCCATATTTTAAGTACCTTGGATCTGTGATCACTGATAGTAACGAGGTACAGACAGAGTTAAAGAAAGAATGTTGTCTGCGAACAGATGCTACTACGCATTCTTACCTCTCCTGCGATCGCGTTTGTTATCCAGAAGGTTGAAGTAGCGTGTCTATCGAGTAATAATTCGACCAGTAATCATGTACGGTGCGGAAACGTGGACTTTAACCAAAGTAGATGAGAACAGGATAGGAGTATGGGAGAGGAAAATTTTGCGGAAGATTTTTGGCGCTGTGAAGGAGAATGAAGAATTGAGAACTAGAACAAAGGCAGAGCTGAAAGTAGGCCTACTGTATGGGGAGCCAGATCTTGTGACGGAAATTAAGAGGAGTAGGCTGAGGTGGTTGAGACATGTTCAGCGCCTGGAGGACAGCAATCCCGTAAAGAATGTTTTCCGAGGAAAACCACAAGGACGAAGGAGTAGAGCCAGACCAAGGATGCGGTGGCTGGATGATGTGGAGGAGGACCTCCATAGCATGGGAATCCGAAGATGGAGGAGAAAGGCAGCAGACCGAGGAGAATGGGCAAACATCAACAAGGAGGCCAAGGCTCTTCAAGAGCTGTAGTGCCATGGAGTAAGTAAGTAATCTTTAATGTTAATTTCCTTAGATTTTGTTTTCTTTTTTTTAGGTACGCTCAGTTAAAAAAAAACTATATAAGGTAGAAATCTGAAATAATTTTCAATGATACATCTCTACCTGACCTCTTAAAACCAGCTACTTTCCTTTTGATATGTCAATATATGGGGACAGAAAAAAATAATTCCCCAAATGTTTTCATGAAATTTTTGAAGTTTGGAAAAAAATCCCCCCAAAAAAACTATGCGTTTAATACAAAATCAAAAGCCAGCAATGAATGGCAGAATCAATACTACAAAGTTTCAAATATGTAAGACAAAGGAATTTTAAGCTGAGCGTACCTAAAATTGAGAAAAATAGCATTGGCAGCATAGGCAGTACGTACTCCCCTCAACTTGGTTTTTCAGCGAGTTCCATTTCTGTCAAGAAAGCTGTCTTTATCTGGTCACCGCATTGGATTCATTGTTCTACCAAGCATGCTTCCTGGGCGTAGCCGGACAGTCTCTTCCGCAGTTCCGACCAACGCCTCGCGCAATATTGTTCCCAGTTTTCTGTATCTACGAATTATAATTTATGTGTGAACTCATGGTATGATCCAAGTTTTTCTGTATCAAATCTTACTATCTCTTTGGCCTGAAACCTTTTTTGCTTCTCGGGAGCAGATTGTTATTTAAATAGATAATGATCTGAGCCCAGTTGGCCGTTTATTAGACCCTTCATATTATTAATCTTTCTCTGAGCCTTGCGTGCAATCACGACATGATCACTGTAACTCACCAAGGTTGAGATTTGGGGATTCCCAGGTCTTCTGCTTTTTGGGCAGTAGAAAGCAGTAGACTTCATTACCAAGATGAATGCATTACATAGTTCCATTAGTCTTTCCCCATTGCAATTTTTTTCTGATGGGCAAGATAGTCCCTATCAATGTTCCGGAACTTTTTCTCTTTGCCTACTGGAGCGTAGAATTCACCAAGAAAGATTATGGTATATTTGTTCAGAATCTTCGATAAAACATCTTCAAGTTCTTCCCAGAATTCATCACTTCCCTCCGGGTCTCCCTTCTTTGCTTGGTTGATTGGCGTATGAACGTTAGTGTTTCGAAAGGAGAGAGTCAAGACTCGAGGTGATATTTATGGTTCAGTCCAGAATCTTCTTATTGACTACAAACCCTGTATTGAGATGGGAAACAGTCTTTATAACACGTTTTCCAGGTTCACTACCGAAAATCTAGCTTCTTGAATTGCTGCTATCAAATTCTTTTGTTTGAGTTTTGCAACCTTCTGGAGAGAATTGGCGTTAAAAGTAGTAAAGGAATTTTGGCTCTATGCCTGATATTTCGTGGAGTCTCCGATACCTCCTAGCACGTTGCTGCAGGTTCCACAGAATCCGAAGACCTGCAAGCGTCACGCAAGACGACGGTGGATTGTTTACCACCTAGGGTAGGAGCTTTAGCTGAAAAATTTCCCATGCTTTTCACAGATGAAAAATTGTAGACTGGGGTCAGTGATATTTCACGCCGACCAAGGTGCTACCAAGCCCCCAGCACTGATCGGCTCGCCAACCCAGCTTCCCGCTGGGGTTGGTTACACAACTTTCCACCGGGTTGCTCGGCTTAACAGGGGCACCTCTAATAGGTTACGTGCTGGAGTTGGAGTGAAAGAGGTTAGTTGGATTCTCTTGTTGAATCCAATAATTTATTTTATGATTGCAACGACGCGTTTCATTCCCTTTTGCCAAGTTCAAGTTGATACCTCCCAGGTTGATTCTTTGTTTATTATTATTATTATTATTATTATTATTATTATTATTATTATTATTATTATTATTATTATTAAACTATTGAATATTCTATTCAAATTTTTGTTAACACTTTTAATAATTTACTGCAGTCCCGCAGCGAAGCCGTGCTCCTTAAATCCTATACAATGGTAGCGAAGGCACCTTTAAAAATTCCGGAGCTCGTATGTTCGAATCTCGGCGCTGACAGCGGCTATCCTAAGTGTGGTATTTCTCAACATTCTCTCCAGGCAAATGCCAGGATTATTACATCACCGCAAGTCCCCGGGCACCTACACCATCCCTGTCCCTAATATAGTTACAATATTACAGTCATCACATAAATATAGGTTATCAGACAAGTTCAACAAACACCCAACTGCACGAGACTGATAACTTAAATGTCCCAGCCCCAAAAATGAATTAAAACAATAATTCTGCAGAGAAAACTTCTAATGTGTAACAACCTACCTACTGCAGAATTGCGTCCTGGGTTGTTCGTTATTACGTTTTAAAAGTAATCTTGAAAATTTGGAGTTGTTATTTTGCCTTGGGCACACGAAGCCACATTTATAAGATTGTAATTTATCACTAATTTTCGTTATTATTATAGTTCTATAATATAGAGAGTTATTTATTTTTAGCCTACTTTCCACATTTTGCAAAAATGAGGAAAAAGTAGACTTATGAGATCGGGCAAATGTGTGTCTGTCTGCCTGTCTGTCCTTCTATCTGTCTGCCCTTCTGTCTGTCTGTCTGTCTGTCTGTCTGACCTTCTGTCTGTCTGTCTGTCTGGCTGTGTGCGTGTGCCCCCCCCCTATCAACTCCTAAACGGCTGCAGCAATCGAAACAAAATTTGGTAGGAGTAAAGAATATCTCACGGCCATATTTGAAAATGATGTCAGTGCTACCAACTGATGAAAAATCGCAATTGAAATTTGAGCTCCATGTTGGATATCCTGGAAGGTATGAATGGGAGCTATTTCAAAATTGGCACACGTATAGATAATAATATTGCAGTTTAATTTCCAGGAGGCCATACATGGCAGTGTTGCCAAAATGATTCTAAGCCTGCTGATAAGTCCAAATTTTAAATGCATATAACTTCTACACTATCAATTGGATTTCAACCAAAGTTCGTATGTGCTATGTGTACTTTAACAGATATGACTGAGCGTATTCTTAAGAGCCACCAGGGCTGCCAACTGTTAATAAATGCTCTCAATTATTTTTATCCAAATCCCCATATATCAGAACGTATGCAATGTGACACCTTTAAACTATGCACAGGTATAGTACCTGACATTCTAGATTGATTTGGAGTAACTTATATATATCAGTGATACCAACATGATTCTAAGCCTGCTGAGAAGTCCAACTTTAAATACATGTAACTTCTACATCATCATTTGGATTTCAACCAAATTTCGTGTGTGCTATGTGTACCATAACAGATATGACTATGGCGATTCTTAGGAATAACCAGGGCTGCCAACTGTTAATAAATAATGTCTCTCTTTTTGTTATCCTAATACCAATATATCAGAAAGTATGCAAGCCAATAGCTCTAAGCTTTGCACACGTATAGTACCTGGCATTCTAGATTAATTTGGAGAAACTAATATAGACCTACGCCAGTGCTGCCAACATGATTCTAAGCCTGCCGATAGGTCCAATTTTAAAATGCATGTAACTTATATACTAACTAATGGATTTCATTCAAAATTTACACAACAATAGATCATATTATTTCAGATTATTTCTGACCAAGACATGTATGTCATTGTTGCCAACATGATTTTACGCACGCTGTTAGATCCAATGTTTAACTGCATGTAACGTCAATGCTATCCATTGGACGTCAACCAAATTTTGTATTCTGTACCTTAAGATATGGAACTAAGAATATATTCAGTCACCAGGGCTGCCAACTCTATTTCTCTATTAGGCTACATTATGCAGGTATACAGTATTTCGAACTAATAAGAAATTTTGATATTACCAACTTAATTTCTTCATTATTCTAGATAGATCCATATAGATTAATCATTGGCATGAATCTTAAATTTTAAGAAAAGTAGGCTCTTTAGTTCATCACGGAACTTCTTGTTATAATACGGATGGCCACTGTGTGCTATATTCGGTGGATTATTTTATCAGAAATGGTACAGAGACTACTTATATATTTCTTCTCCTCTACCAAGTTTCGTCTGAAGTGTGCATTTATATCGTGAGTTAGTAATTTGTATATTATAATATTATGCCTAGCCGCCATCTTAAATGTATAGAGTTGCTTTTTTATGGACATACGATGCTACTTCTATGGTTATACCTTGTTTACTAATGTTCCTTATTATACTGTAGATCTGAGATATTGGGAGTTACTAATTTATTTTCAATTTTAAAGATTGCCACTGTGTGCGATATTCGTTCTGATAATCATGTGGCTATCACTAGTAAGAATTCCTATATAATACTCATCTGGGGCCAAGATTCGTCTTATTTACGCAATAACTTTCTGAAATGTTGATATTTATGTTCTAATGGTTCGCGCAGCCACCATATTGAATGTATGGAGTTTCTGTTCTCTTGCCTTTGCCACAAAAGGCCACATATACAATCCTAGCTTGTCACCAATGTTCTTTACTGTAGATTTAAGTGTCGAGGGTTACTTATTTTCATATTTTATAGTTTCAGATCTTGGCTGCGAGTAGTGTTCAATTCCATACAGTCAGCACGTTTCTAACAGAGGTTCCTTATATAAAACAACCGGAATACCAAGTACTGTGAGATTTGGTTCATTGTATTGTAATGTTTCCATGATTATCATGGCCGCCATCTTGAATTTATTCGGTTATTGATTTTGAGAATTGGGCCCCAGACGCTCCCACGTGAAGGTTTGTTGTTCCAGAATCAAGTAGAGATCCGATGATAAGTTTGGTCGTTATTCGTTAAAAGCAATGAAAACTCAGGTGACCAACATTTTATTTTCATTACAATAGCGGTGATATAAAACATGACACTGAGGGGCCCTTACTAGTGTTACAAATTTGATTCAATTCGGTGTCGTTGCTTGAGAATTGATAGTGGGGTTAGGCTTACATACATACATACTGTGCCCAAATCCAGTTGTCCAGATTTGAGAGCACAGGCCCAGATGCTAAGTCCAGAGCAAAGGTTAAATAGCGCGCTCCCAATGTTCTAAGAAGCATTTCGAAGCTTTATGCAGCCTACAGAACGTAAAGTGACGTAGCAAGTTTGTAATAGTCGAGGTTATATTTTGATAAAATATTTCCCGATTGATTAGAAACATGGAGCTAGTACAAGATTACTAGCACGGAAAAGGGAAGAAGAACGTGCTATATTTCAAGAAAATCGAACCAGCGAAAGCCGAGATATGAGATGTTTTAGTTTTGAGAAGATGTCTCACAGTGACGTCAGGAGTCCGCATGGAGAGTATAAAACGGCCGTGGACCATGGCATGTTATGTTACTTCTTCGAAAGCGCTCTGCCGCTAAGTACATCGTTATGTTACTACTACACAGTGCCCAGTCGCTGATACATCGCTGTTACGTCGTGAAGATAATCTACGAGCACATGGTTGCCATATTCTACGTTACGCTTATAACTAACACACGGTTGTTTGGACTTAATGCGATTCAACGACAGTACATGGTTACTGGACTTCGAAAAGTGTTTGAAATTATTTCAAGTGAACTTAGGATTCTTCATAAGTTATCACTCAGGTGATAGACTTTTGTGGCAGAACATTGGTAATTATAACTGCTACACGGACATATGATAGACTTTGTATATATTATTTTTCCACAGTCCATAAATATTTAAACTGGGTTATTTTATATCCAATGGCCAGAAGCAAGCTTTTTTCTTGGTAACTACTGTATTTGACCAACCAAGATAATAAGTCAGTACTTTTCAAATACCATTCTTGCACGGTTCAGTTCATTTAGCCGACATAGGGAAACCAGCAGTGCCTAGCATGGTCTGGAGAGTGAGAAGCTCTGCCCAGGGACTTGAACATCAGGACTTGCACTGGTGCTGAATAAGATTGTCAGAGTATTGCTGGTACTGAATGAATCACAGTTGGGTCATGTTACATTTGGTATTTTGCATCATGGATCAATTCGATCTTGCCCCTGTCAATAATATTACTTCAGCTGTTGAAGCAGCTAATATGAACAATTTTCATCTAGAATATCAGGCAACGAATATGATTACCGCTATGTCTGGTTAGACATCTTGCGGGTATACAATGGAGGCCGATACAAGAATTTAAGTACGTTGTCCAAATGGAGACAAAAGACAGGAATGATCTGGTTTTGACCAGATTATCTTCAACATCAAGATCTACAAGAATGTAAGCTACAATTTGCATTATTTGTATGCGTAGTTAGCTTGAATTTCTCATTTATCTACAGTCTTGCCAACACATATTTTTCTTCGATATTTTGCTGTTGCAAATATTTATGCGAGGCATGGGAAGCTTTGTTCTGAGCAGTTTTTACACTCAGACATGAGGATTCAATAATTTGAATCAATGGACGAGCATAATGAGCATTTATTTGATTTTGATATGTTTTTTTTCTAATCGCGGTCATCAGCCTTCGTAACTGTAAATTTAATGATAAATTTAAGTTGAGGAATGGATATTTATCCATATTTAAGAAGTCGAGTATGATATTTCTCGAATAATTTAGCAACATTAAATTCAGTTGTGGAATTAATAATAATAATGCTGATTTAATAATAATTATTATTTTCCAATTTTAGATAATAATAATTATGATTTATATTTTCTAATTATCATATCATGTAGTGTGATTTATAAATTGGATATTTAAACAGTTTACTTGATCGGATACTTGTTTTTCCGAAGGCTAGTGGTTAACGCACGCCCACATTCAACTAACTGAGTAATTCAATGGAAACATTTTACACTTGCATTATGCAGTTAAGTCTTTTGGAAGACACGGAAAGTAATGATAAGGGAAGCAAATAGAATTTATAAAACAGGGTCTTACTAGAGTTTGTATAAATATAAATCATTATGAGCAACGTCTTTTGATAGAACGTTTTACCAGAAATAGACACGTTGTGAAATTATTAATGTTTAAACTGATGGTAAAATTGCAGTAAACTCATTGAGGAGCTTACTAACTTATAAATCTTCGAGTTTGACTAACAAGCAGAGGCTTGATTTTTATGTATAATTTGGGAAGAAATTATTGTGTGTGGAAATAGTTAAATGTGCCATTCCGATTGTGCAATTAAGTCGCAGGAATGAGGTTGTTAAAATGGAGCATCAACCATATTGTGGGTTGGATGACTTTAAAATATGTTGGGGAGTTGAAATATTGTTACAAACCACACTTTCATCGAATTTATAACCAAGGATTATTTTATGGAGCCATCATGGTTATTTCACAGTTTATCCACGTGTTCTATAAATATTTCCTAGTACTTGTTGACACGGATTTTGTTATTACATTTACCTTTCATTATGAGAAGACTTTACCGTTGTCTAATGCTAATATTTATTATGTGAATTTTGACACATTTAAATAGAATGGGCAGAAGCTATAAATAAATTAATACTGTTATTTCATGAACAGCCACTACAATTTAGAGGATATTTGTGATCCTAGTAAAAATATAAATATTATGTAAAATAATTAATTGATTAACATTTTGATATTCTGTCAAAGAATTGCAATTTTGTATAATAGCAAGAAATGCTATTTTTGTAAACAATTTTCTAAATAATATTTTCAAATGATATATGAATGTTTGAATGGTTAAATTAATGTTGATGTTAATTTGATGTTTTGTTAATAATAATTTTTGACCATAATTGATAACCGAGTCAAAAACTCAGAATTATTATTTTGGATCGAGAATAGATGGTAAAATAAATTTTCGGTTTATCGAAGTTCTTCGAATCCATGCTCAGATGTCCATGTAAATTGATGTTGTGTTATACCCATTATTATGACTTTACAATTGAACCAATTTTAAGATACTGATTCCTGGAAAAGTGTTTGTTATTTTCTGCAACTATTTGAAAAACAAAAACAAAGTGATTTTTTCTACATCGAGTGAAACCACTTAATTTCAACAATTGAATACTTTAAAGTTAGGAATCAGGATGGACAATTTAATTTGCACTGAAAAACCTTCGACTTTAAATGGTACATTTGAACGAAGTCAACAGGACTAACAATCTGGCTTTCGTTTCAAATATTTAGTGTTCATGTGTTGGTAAATCTGTAAATTTCTGTACATAATTGTATGAACCGTCATGCATCAATAATGCTATTCTGGAATTAGTTCAGTCAATTTTAAACATTTTAATAAAATGAGATAATTTTACGAATTGTGTTATTTTCATAAAAACTCCTTCTATCCTTATTGTTGCATCGAGCCGAAAATCAGTAAAGCAATTTTTTATTGTGTTATTGTAGTCACATTAACCCTTATGGAGCCCTGTGATGTTTAGATTCTCGTGCTGACTGATTTTTGGTGAAATGCATATGTGGTCGTCCGGACTTCGGTCTGAACGGGCACATAAAATAAGATAGAAGAGAGAAATGGCTTCGAACGTGGGGCCCGATTTCGTTTCGATTCAGTCGATTGTATGCCGATTTAAATTGTGATTTTAATAGATATTTTGGGATTTGAAAAATGTCTGGTATGGATAAATAAATTGATAGGAAACCGAATTAGTGGGAGAAATTAAAATTAACTTGGGTTAATAGTTAGTGTGGTTTTGATTGTTGTACAATGGCTTATCCATTAGTGTGTCAAGTAAATTCTGTAGAATACGTTCGATAGTCTAGTAATGCACAATTTATTAGAATCCAGGTGGAGGATATTTTGAACTTGCATATCTCTTGATATTGTTGTTTAAATTTAATAAATAGTAGAGAATTTTTTCCATCACGTCGCCATTAGGGCTATCTATTTTATTCCGAGAATTCAGAGTAGCTACGCATAATTCATGTTCTAGTTCTAAGACTTTGTGTCTGCCTACATTTATACCCCTAAATTTAAATATTGTGATAATTATGGAGGAGGTCATGAGGATCTTAAATCGTTTGGAGGAGAACGCAAAAAGTTCTGAACTGCAGATGGCAGAAATTATAGAGAAATCCATTAAGATGGAAACTAAACTCAAAGAAAATTCCGATACTTTAAGGGAAAAATTAAGAGAAAACTCAGATTCCCTAGAAAATAGATTGACTACTTCTTTAAAACTAAATCTTGAAAACTCAATGGAAAATAAATTTAAAGAAAATTCAGTTTCTTTGGAGATTAAATTAACTTCCATGGAAAGCATGTTAAAAGATAACTCCGATTCTTTAAAAGCTAACATAAAGGAAAATTCAGATTCTTTGGAGATTAGATTAACTGATTCTTTAGAGGCTAAATTAGAGGAAAATTCTATTAATTTAAAAGCTAAGATGAGAGAGAATTCAGATTCGTAAGGAGCTTCTTTAGAAAATAAAATAAAATAAAACTCTGATTCATTAAAAACTTCTTTAGAAAATAAAATGTCTAAACTTTTCGAGAAAACTCATGAACTTGAAACTTCATTAGCTATGAACACGAGTAAGATGGATGATAAATTTCATGATGCCGACCAAAGAGCTCAACCATTAGCTGATAGAATCGAACGAGGTCTGAGAAAAGTAGGAGAAGATATGGTAAATTTGGAAATTCGTGTCCATAAGGAAAATAGTGAGATGGCAACTAACGTCATTCAACGTTTGACCGAACAATTCCAAGATCTTGTAGTAGGAGAAATAAAAGAAAGTGTAGTCAAGGAGTTGACAACCGAGATGAAAACGACAGTCATCAGTGAAGTGAAAGATGCACTTAAACTGGAGAGTCAAGACGATATCAAAGAGATGTGAGAAACGTTGACGTCACATGTTCAAGTAATTACCAAGGATATCCAGACGACTCACACAGACATTGAGGATATGACGAGTTCGCTGAAGAATCATGAAGAGATCATGAACAAAATATCTTCTGACGTGAAAGAACATTTCAAAGAAACGGAAGGAATTTAGAAAGACACTGAAGAAATCAGAAAAAGATCCGAAGAAACCCGTAGAGAAATTGAGGACATTAAAAATCAAGTCAGAGATAAGAAACAGGGTGATTGTTCACATAGTAAGAGTAGTACCGAAGAGTTAAAGAAATTAGTAGGTGAGGAAAGTGCTGAACTTAAAGAAACAATCAAGAAACTTAGTAATACATTTTTGGATTACCAGCAGAAAGCAAAGAGTGTTGCCGAACCTCAAAACAAATCTACAATTACTAGTAAGGATATGGATGTAGAGGGAGTAAGCAAAGTAGATAATCCCCATAAACAAGAAGAGGTTAGAACATTTGTGCAATCCTCTCCTTGGGGACGATAACCTCGATGTTAGGCCCCTTAAAACAACAATTATCATCATCATCAATCCTCTCCTATAAACTTTTACAAGAATGTTGAAGATAAACCTTCAAAATTCTCAGGAACTGGGATTGTGACACCAGTAGAATTACTGAGGGAAGTGAGAAACTACCTGAAGGATTCTATGATTTCCAAAGAAAGGGAGATAAGAGTAATTGGGAAATTTTTGGATGGTCCCGCACTTACGTGGTTTAGAACCCTTTAGATCCTCTATAAACAACTATGAGGAGTTCTCTAGAGCAGGGGTCCTCAAACTTCCTGTACTCGAGGACCCCTTCAATTATTTATGTAGTCATTGAGGACCCCTCAAAACTACCTTCAATTTTTGTTGTACATTTTTTAATGGTTGTCATTTTAAAAGATAAACAATTTATACCAAAAAATGTTGCGTTGTAAAAACAATTAATCTGTTTGTTTTAGTATATATATATATATAGTTTATTTAAATTGGAATAAATACTGGAAAAACATGACTTACATAAATATAAGCAAATTTTCTTAATTTCAGTAGGAGTAGACTTTAAATGAAATCTTAGAATAAAAAGTTATCAGTGTTTTTACCGTTACTTTAGTGAGAACAATGGTACTATTTTTTGCTTTTGACTATCTCTAAAATTTTGGGATTTATTTTAGAAAGCTTTAGCCTTAAATCGGTTTCAATGTTCTTCAATCTGTTTCTTTTTGCTGGCTTCAGGTTGCACAGTTCAGAAAAGGCGCGTTCACACAAATATGTCGGACAAAAGGGCACAATATGTTCGAGGGCTTTTTTTTTTGGCAAGTTCTGGTACCTCAGCTTGTACAAGTAGCCAAAACCTTGCCGAGTTATTTTCTTGATAAACAATCTCCCAGGCTCTGCTGCATGAGAGTTCCACCAATTGGTCTTGCTCAGTATCAGATAGGTCGATGAGGTTACCAATACTTCTCTTCTTGAATGGATACTTCATCCAATCATTATTAGGATTAGGTTCAGGAAAGTAACTTCTCAGACTCTAAGCTAGGCCTGTTAAATGCTCAGCAAACAGTTCTTTTGTATTTGTAGGCATCTCTTCTTCAGATGTTATTAAGAATTCCTGCAACGTTGTAAAATTGTTGTATGAATTCTTAAGCATACGGTCAGACCAAATCTGCAGTTTTCCTATCATAGCTTCTACTTGCTCTTCTACACGGAATATGTCAGTGTCAGACCCTTGAAGTTTCGTATTTAGGACATTCAAATGCTGGAAGATATCTGCCAAATATGCAACCTTGATCAACCACGCAAACTCACACAACTTGTCTTTGAGAAGAAAGTTTTCATATCTTTCTTCCAAAAGAAATATTCTAATTTCATCACGCAATTCAAAAAACGTGTGAGGACATTACCTCGGGAGAGCCAGAGAACTTCAGTCTGAAGCAAGAGCTGTACATGCTCACTTCCAATTTCTTCACAAAGCTGAGTAAAAATACGAGAGTTCAAAGGTCGGGCTTTAATATAATTTACAACTTTCACAACTTCTTTTAATGATGTTTATAGATCTTCTGGCATTTGTTTTACAGCCAATGCCTCCCTATGAATAGAGCAGTGAGTCCACTTAACTTTGGGAGCGACAGACTTGACACGAGCAATTAGGCCTGTCTTTTTGCCGGCCATGGCCCCTGCTCCATCGGTACTCACACCAACAAAACGTTGCACGTCCAAGTCATTTGATAAAATAAAATCATTTAATGCTTCAAGAACATCATGGGCATTGTTATGAAGAATCTCTTTGTAAAACAAAAGCTCTTCTAAAAGCCAATTTTCATTTTCATACTGATACGTGCAAGGGCACGTCCCTACTCTTTCAAACATGTATATACGCTTGGATTGTAACATCTCGACATTTGAAACGACCGCCTGGTGACTTGCTTCCCATTTTGAACACGAGATGGTAGCACCTGTCGGACTTTGAAAGATTTCAAATAGTTCCTGGCTCCCCACTAGGTAGCGTGTGCTCCGCCTTATAAAACTCATTATATGCATGACATAATTGAAAGACAATTGCATTCCAGCGTCTTAAAACAAATGCCGGTGTATTCATGATACCGCCAAATTATGAACTTATTTATGACATTGTTGTTTTGAGGTGTCACTCCGTGATTGGACAATATTATTTACATGTATACAGTTCGGATTTGACAAGAAAATTCTCCGCCATTTTGGGAGTCTCGATTAGCATCGTGAAGTAAACCCATCTTGCTGTCTGGTCGTGAAAGGTGTCTCCACTAATGGGGGCTTTTAAGCCCCCATTCTCTACAAAATATATGTATTCAAGAGAAAAAGGAATTGCCTGTTTTCTTCAGGCTGTGAATTTTCATCGTTCCGCCGTGAAGAGGAAATGTGCAAAGTTAATCGCAACTGGATGCGATCGAGTGCGGTCATCTACACGAGGCATGGGCGTGTTAGCCATTTTTTGTGAAGCACTTGTAGTTACGTAAAATTATGTGTTAATTACTTTAGTATTATTGTGTCTCCACTGTGAAGAATTTAAGGTACGTTTTTCTAATTTAATTTATGTAATTATTTTATTTTGGGAGCTCCAAATTTGGCCGTGTACGAATGTTGATCATCTGTTATTGTCTGGCTTGTAGGCCTAAAATTTCTTTTACGTTGTAATAACGTTTCCTTGTATATATTAAGTTTATTATTATTTTGTACCTTCTGGAGACACATTTATTAGTTTGTTTTACGTTTAAAATTATTATTTATTTTCATGTGGCAAGCTTGGGATTGTCATTTTTTTTTAAATCTATGTAAGATCCGTCCAGTTTTAAAACGACTTGCATTAATAGTTTTTAGATGTAATTGTTTTCCGTCGTTCATTTCCTTCTGCTAATGTTTAAATTTAATCTTATTAATTGTTTGCCGTAATTTCGATCTGGCATGCCGTGTCCTTGCGTTTTTGCCGCCATGTTATGAAGTGATGAATTATGGTCTCGTTGTCAGTCCATTGGCGCGGGTCTCAAAGCAACGTATTGTATTAACTTAAGATTTTTTTTTAGTTTAACCTTATCGGTTTAACTTTGTGTTTTTCGTAATTGTTCCTGTGTTTTCCTCCTTCATGCAAATTTATGGATTGTTTCCGGATTCCTTTTAATTTAGTTAATTTAACTTTTTTTTCGTTTCTGGTGAAAGTGTTTTTTTATTTTATCATGGATCTACGCATGCCGGATCGCTATTGCATTCCATTGCAAATTGTCAAGCCCTTTCTCAGTATGTTATGCATGTAATATTTATTTTAACCTTTGGGCTGTTTTACCTTTTAATTTTAATTTAAGTCCTTTCTTCTCCTTTGGCCTTGCAAACAAGCCTGTTTGGCGGTCTCTTTAATTCATTGTAAAATAATGGTGGCTGATACATGTTCTGTTCTTGGTGGAGGTGTTTTCTTTGAAATTTTTAACAATTAAATTTTATGGTAAATTTTTAATTCTTTGTTGTGGCATTATTTCACCGACGGCAATTCCGTTGGTTTTTGGGGGGTGTCTGTGGAATAGCCTGTGTGTGTTGTCCCCTTCTCCATCTTCCTTCCACCCCTTTTGGAGCTCTTCTGTTGGGACATGTCATCTGGAGGTGATGTTGTTGCGGAGGTGACCCGGACCCCTGAATACAGGTAAGTTGGCCCATCCACGCTCGCCGTACACGTGTCATTTTGGTAGCAGAGCGTTGGTTATCGAATTACCGACGTGCTGCTGGCCAGTGCCGTTAATGTGGGGTAGCATAATGGTAGTAGATCCTGCTCATGTTCACTTCCGTAACATCATACCTAAGGCTAACAAGTGAGATTTGTTTGATAGGTCTGTACTTTCGTCAAGCTGAAAAGCGTACATTTTTGTAGATTTTAACCTACAAAGTAACTGCTCTTCAATATTTTGAGACATGTCACCAATTCGACGTTTTATAGAATCGTTTGAAAGTGGAACTGTACCTAATTCCTTAGTAGCTGACTCTCCTATCATTATATTACACAATTTTTTTGCCGCTGGTAAGATTAGTTCTTCTGCAATCGTATATGGCTTTCCAGATTTAGCTATGAGTAAGGCTATTTCGTATGACGCCACGGTAGCTTTTTCAGCAGCGCTACCTGACGCCATTTTCTCCATTGATGTTTTCATCTTTTCCATTTCTCGACTTTTTATTAAAAAAACTCAAATGACTTACCAGCAAAGTCTGGATGTTATGTTTCTAAGTGCCTCCTTAATTTCGCAGGTTTCATAGCTTCATTGGAAAGAATCTCGTAGCATAACACGCACTGTGGTTTTTGTTCGTCATTAGATTGCACAAAACCTAATTTTAAATACTCTTCAGAATATTTGCGGCGCTGAACAGTCTTACGTAAATCAGTGTTGCAGCTTGAACTAGCTATTGAAGTTGAGCAGCTAACCTCACTTTCACGATCATTGTCTCTTTCTAATTTATCAACTGTACGTTTTACCGTCCCTGTCTTTAACCAACGATCCATGATACAGGCCCAACATTAACACTTCCTTACGTAAAATGTTTCCACCATTAAAAGTTAAACATCACAACAAAGCAAAACAAACCAACACGACAAGCATCAAAAGTCAACTGAATAACAGATGCCGATACGTTTGCTCCACTGAGAGAACAGATGACAGACTAGGTGTGTTAGTGGCTAGCCGCAGGGTAGCCACCCGTTGAAAACAATATTGACCTGATCATAGGATTGGCTAAGCTTGCCACGCACATATTTTGTAATACAAACTAAAACTTTTATTTGCAGAAAAGGAGTTCTAGGTATGAGTAATTAACAAAATTAGATTCGAATATTTTTTTTGCGGACCCCTGAAAATATGCTTGCGGACCCCCGGGGGTCCGCGGACCACACTTTGAGAAACTATGCTCTAGAGGACTGTTGAAGAAGTTTTGGTCACCAGAAACTCAACAACAGGTGAGAGCGGAGCTATACTCCAAAAGATACTCCACTTCTCAACCCACACGTTATTCGACATATTTTTCAGCGAACCGAAAAGAATACAGGGTGACTCCTAAAGAGGTACACAAGATGCCAGATAAGAATTAAGGGGGACACCTAAAGAGGTGTACAAGATGTCACACAAGAATACAGGGTGACTTCTAAAGAGATATACAATATGCCAGATAAGAATACAAGGTGCCTCCTAAAGAGGTGTGCAGGATGTCAGAGTAAAATACAGTACAAGATGCCAGATAACAATACAGGGTGACTCGTCACATATCCCCTGCCCCCACTCACCTTAATACAGTGGAACTTGGATAATTCGAACCTCAAGGGACCAATAAAAATATTCGAATTAGCCAAGAATTCGAATGAAGGAAGTTCTTTGAAAAAGGGTAGAGAAAATGTATTGTATTACGTCTACATAATGACTTACGTTCAACAAATCAGATTAACAGACAACGGTACTTCATAAAGACTACCTTATCGTGGATAACCTCAAAAGTTTCAAATGCAAAATAAAACCAAAATATACTATTCCCTATTTAACGACAGTAGTAATCCAGCAATCTAGTTAAGTCTTAGACAATTCTACTGTTTTTCAAAAAAGTTTGAGATTTTTAACTGTTTCCTACAATTAAGTCTCTCGGCCATCACAAAAGATTTAAGGAACGGAAAACAGAACCACTTACGTCATTTCTACTGTAAAAAAAGCGCCTAAGCTCTGTGATGTGGTTTGTTGCTTGGGCTGCACTGGGAACAGCTTTTTCGGGAACTGACCCAACTGTTAGGCTTCCGATTAGCTTTTTACACTAAAAACGTCAAATTATCCAAAATATAATTCGAATTAATCACGACGTTTTAGCCTTGATTGTATATAAAATACTAGGGACCAAGAGAAAAAATCGAATTAAAGAAGATTTCGAATTATAGAAGTTCGAATTATGACGAATTATCTACGTGACAGATAATTTACGATATCTATCATGGTCTGCATTGACCCGTTCATGTTCCATTTTTCGTATCAAGCACTATAATTTAAAGGACTGGTCACTCCGTAATATGTACAGTTTTTTTTGTCGTGTAGCCTCCTGAGAGGCCGAGTGCAGGTCTTTCTAGTCGACGCCCGTGGGCGACCTGCGCGTCGGGATGAGAGACGGAATGGATGAAGATGAATGAAACTCCTAAAGAGATATACAAGATGCCGGATAAGAATACAAGGTGACTCATAAAGAGGTGTACAAGATGGCAGAGAAGAATACAGGGTGACTCCTAAAGAGGTGCACAAGATGTCAGACAAGAATACATGGCGACTCCTAAAGAGGTGTACAAGATGTCACACAAGAATACAGGGTGACTTCTAAAGAGATATATAAGATGCCAGATAAGAATACAGGGTGCTTCCTAAAGAGGTGTGCAGGATGTCAGAGCAAAATACAGGGTGACACTTAACGGGGTGTACAGTATGTTAGATTCAATTCAAATACAGGGTGACCCTTAAAGAGGGTTGCAAGATATCAGATTCAAATAATGGGTGACCCTTAAAGAGTTGTAAAAGATGTCAGACTCAAATAAAGGGTGACCCTTAAAGAGGTGCCCGCGCGGGAAGCCTAAGTTAATGGGTAATGGAGTCTGTTGAAAGAGTCCTGGGGCTTCGAGCGAAGAGAGAAGCCCTCCTGAGCCTTTCTAACATGTGTAGCATTTGTAGCATGCGCCATTTGAAATTATATAACGTCTAGTCTTTCAGACTGACTGTAATTTTTTAATACTCAGAACAGATTTATTAAGTGTTTGGGACTAGTTAGTTCCAAAATGAAGGGATGGCAATAGAATGCAATGATCTTCGTTACGGGAAAATTTGTGGATATGAGTTAAAACAGCTGGGAAGATATCTTTTGAATTCAAGTATGAGGAAGAATAATTTGAAAATATCGATAAGTACCCGATTGACTTCAGAGGTACAAGTTGCATTTATAGTTACTACGTCACAAACAAGTGCTAAAACCTCGTTAGTCGCGCTGAGTTTTAACATCTTGCAAACACATGAACTTGCACTGTTATTGACTTTGGACAATTTGTACGGTACTTGAGTCAAGGTTTTAATGAATTGGGATTTTGATTAGTCCCAAGAGAACGGCGAAAACATGACATAAGTTAGCTGATGTCTCATGTCACTCACTGTCACAGCTACCAATCTTGTGAACAACGCCCAAAATATAAATAGTGCTCCTTTCAATTCAACAATATAGGCTACTCATGTTTCATCAACAGTGTCACATTAAGAACTAATCACTGAGGCGCCTTGTTTTTGGAGGATATTCCTAAGCTCCCTCTCCTTAGTCACACACAAGCTGGTCTATTAAGACTTCTATACCAAACAATATCATAAGATTATCAAAGTATTTGAATATCACTGTTAAATGCAGTGATCGCAATGGATAGCCCTGACGCTAGTCGCACCATTGTTGGGAAAACATTAGAAAATATGTCCATCTCAGGACAGTGCTGAAGAAGGCACTAGCGATTCTAATGTATTTAAATATGGATTTAAGTTTAAGTTCAATAATGTATTGCTTGGTGCTGCAAATATTATGTTGGGCGATATTTGTTTGCAGATTAATTTGGATTGTGAAATATATTCTCATAACTACTCTGCAGATTTGTCATTTATGAATAAATGTATAGGATTAAAATTTGCAATAAGATATGGGACAATAGATTAGTATGGGGGCCACCAAACCTAGTTCGAATACTGACGTTATAACCTAGAGCGTTCCTAGCAGAGGTCAATACAGTCCTGGAAATTCTCCTGAGTATATTATATTTCTATCAGGAGCAAGTTATTGGATTTTACTGTGTTTAGAGACATAATATTTACTGTTGTTCGTTGTCAACAAAAAACGGTGAATTTAATAGCCGAAATAATATGAACAAATGAACGACTGTAAGCTTTGAGATCATTAAAGGAAGGTGTGATAAGCAGAGAGCGATAACGGGTATGGAGCTAAATTGCCAATATATAGCACTATAATTGGCTGATTTTAATAAAATTACTACAGATTATTGGTCTAAATCAAAGAAGTGACGTTAGTGGGACTGCCAACAGAGATGCTGTCGAGCTTGTCCCATTTTTAATGTACGACTGCCTCAAATTAAAGTCCAGGTCTTTGGAATATGGAACTAGCCCTCATTACCGCCGAGCCTGTTCTAAATGCATATAGAAGTGATTTTAGATAGTGGAATAGTCAGACAAGGCATACAAATATTAAATTCAGTAGTGACAATTTCTATTCAAAAAATACTTCTTTATTTTTTGACAATTGCATCTGAATCCAGATAAACCAGAACAAAATCAGAACGGTCCGTCTAATGATGGTACCGCTGCATGCTGATGCTTCACCGACTAGTATCCTTTTCAGAACTAGCTCATTGAAAGACTTAAAACAATGCTTATAACAATGGCACGCCAGTAAAGCAAAGAGCCAGATTTTGTATTCGAAATATTGCTCTGAGACTCGTGATGTTTCCTGGAAGAACAATGGTTTAGAATCTAAGATTCTGTACAAACTTTCATCAAGTATGCTAAAAGCATTTTCGTACATATTGGTCTACTAATTAAGTGTTCTTAAAAGAAGCTTGTGATGCAAGGATTAACCTGTAATAAGTGGCAGTAAAGCACATGTAAGAAGTTAGTGAGGCAAGGAATAATCTGGGATATCGGGCAGTAACGCACATGTAAGAATTTTGTGAAGCAAGGAATAACCTGCAATAATGTAATAAATGTCATAAATTAATTTTGAATATGCCATCAAATCAATTTCATATAATTGAACCCTTTTCGATCCTGAATGTAACTCCTCATCTGTTGAACATAAACTATCAAATGAATATGATATGTTGGAATACCATTTTAAATCACTCAGTCCAATCCGTTCATAAATAATAATTCCAGGTGAAAAAGAAAGTAATATTGAGTTATCAAAAGTAAATAAAACATACATGTCTTTAGGATGGAAAAGAGAATTCTAGATTATATCCTTGCTCATGTATGTATTCTCGAGTCACTTCCATCAGGGCCTCTGGCTTGAAAAAATATATCATGGTGTGTGGAGTATGTAATACAACGTTTAGCTCTATTTACAGGCTAATTCTGAGGTGATTCTGCCAATGAATTTTGAACAAGTATATCTTGCTTCGACCCCTCCGAGTCATGTGAAGAACGAGGACATGTTTTTGGTTTTTGAAGTACCAACTATCCCTTCTCTCATGAATGAAGGGACTATTCAATTACATCTCTCGTAATTTACACTAAGAATCCGTACAATGATACAGAAAAAATGCTCTACATATCATTATGCTTAACGTGATTTATTTTTCCCTTGTCAACATTTAATTGGTAGACGTGTTTTAGTGTCTGCAGTAAAGGGAATCAAACATAACCAGGCTTTTAAAATTGTCACTTCATTTATCTCGCAAACCTTGGTCACGGGTCCTCTCGTTCCCCACTTCATCCTTGCACCATTTATTTCACATATTTGCAATTCAAACCCATATAAACAAATAAATGATATCTATATTTCACAGCTGATGCGCATTACACCGTTTATGTCCATGCTTAACGAGTACCATATATTTTTAACTAGACATGTGAATGAGTATATGGTACGCACGCTAACTTGGCAATGTCCCATTCAGAAAGGGAAGCGCTGATGACAGTCACAGTGCTTATACATACCTAATAAAGTGCGTCATATATGCTTCTGTTTGCAGGTGAGCTTGTTTTCGTTTCAAACAGCATGTGAATTTGATAACCTTCACATGGCTGTCTTCTCAACAGGCTGGCGTTCTATGAGATTAAAACTAATAAATTAGGCTATAAATAATGTTGTTTTAAGCTCGGTGGGGATGGAACAGCGTAGATGAACCTACAAGAGTTAGCGTCCTACTTGGAACAAAACTTAATATTTAACGTTAATTTCTTCACGTCTATCAGATTTCGGGAACATTTATGAATAACGGTTTTAATTTGACTGGGACTATTTTCACTAACAGATTTGATAATGCAACACTAAAAAACTCTGTCATGGGGATCTCATCAGCCAATATCAGATGATGAATACAAATCACATAGGCACAGTTTAATGATAACAATGTTGTCATGATTGCATCAACATGTTGCGGTATACCACTACCAGGGATTATGAAGTGCTGAAACAATCTAGAGGAATGTTTTTTTAAGTTGATAAACTGCACTAATCGGTTCAGTACAACAAGTACAGTACATTGATAGCTTTCAAAAAAGAATATCAGAGCACTGTCTCGTACCTCATAGATCTACAGAACAAGTGATGATATTGGTAACTAATTTCTCATGGGCCTTGCAACTCTTCAGACTTAGGCTGCTAATCAGGATGGACCTCCTGGCATTTACAGATGGAGTATTTAGAACTATTTGGATAAGTGGAAGATGCTGCGAAATGAATCCGATCGATCTCCAGCACTAGAGAAGCGCAGGTTGTCCGTCAAAGCACAATAATGCAGCACGTGCTTTAATCTTCACAAAAAAAAACTTTACATTCAGATTGGGAAGAATTCATAAAAAACTTTGTACAGCTTGTAATACTAATTGTGTACCACTTTGCTCTCTTGCAATTAGAACACAATACCATGGCTGCACGTATCACGGTGTTTTACGCTAAGAATTCTCTCCCACATTATAATCTCGAACTTTGGCAATTTGATTAAATGACAACAAGTTAGTAAATTCTTAATGAATTTGGTGGGGGCAATTGTTTTAAGAGGCGCGACACTGAAGAATAATGATCCAATGTAATACATTTCAAAGTTTAGTTTTCTCAGAAATCAAACGAATTTGGTGATTTTCCTACTCTATTTATGGGAATTAAATACTCTCGGCTAATGTAGTGTGATTGAATGTGTTGGGGTGTTGGGTATTACTAAGGCAGTAAATGATTGGAATCAGCTTTCGTTCCGCTCTTGTTATAAAATGTAAGCTGTTTCTGGTGACGTGTTCTCTTTTCCATAAATTTCTAATATATAACACAGATTTTGTGTCAATGCATTTCTATCCTGTCGACCTAAATCATTAATTCATAAGAAACACTGATATACAAGACAATACTACGTTAGAGACAAAGCCGTTTATTGATATAAAAAGTGCTTTGGAATTCATCCTTTAGTAAACACGAAACTTGCATTAATCAATTATTTGCTTACTCTTCCGATCAAGCTCTTCTGAAAATCATTTGTTTACTTTTGTCGTGTATTACTTATAAGTCATTTTCCAGTGCCCATGAGGTGAGGCTGTATATTACCTTTCGTAGCCATTCTTGCCTTCATTTAGTATGTAGGATTTATGATTCTGGTGAGGTGCACTCTGATAACAATAATAATAATACTATAAAGGAAAAGAGAAAGAAATGTTAAGTTGAAATGAAGGTTCTACATGAAATTACGAGTGATGATCAGAAACTAAGATTACAATGCCGATATTCCTAGAGTTTCGTGAGTTATAGGGACATAAGTAAATGCGGTGATTCAAATACATACGACTGGTAACTATGCAGAGTTTCAGCCACCTGCCAACTACAGCGCTAGTTGTAAGTAAACAATTAATGGCGACTCGTTTGGAAAACTTATCTCGTGAAAAGATCCGCTCAGTTTTTCCATTTCTGTGGGCGAATCATGTTTTCGCGGCCAGAACTTCTCACTAAGGGCGTCATCCTCCTTCATGACATCGGGCGATCACATACAGCCTTGAAGACCCCCACGCTGTTGAAGCGGTTTCACTGGGACATCTTTGAGCACCCTCCCTACAGCCCGGACCTCGCTCCAAGCAACATTCACGTTTTTACTCACTTGAAGGAGCCTAGAAGGCCAGCGATTCGCTTCTGACGACGCGGTCAAACACTTCGCAACAACGTGGCTGAACACGCGAGGACAGAATTTTTACCATGAAGGAATATTGAAGCTCATCCCACAAAGCGACAAGTGCCTAAACCAATATGGGGACTATGTCGAAACATAACCTTATGTATGAACTGGCTGGATTGGTTGTATGACATATAATGTACACGTTCCACTGCAGGTTTTGTGACCCTAATTTCTGATCACCCTCGTATTTCAACTCTGAGACCTGCTAATTACAATGTCATAATGGCCGATTCGCCAGGGTGTATGAATGAGTTCCTAAACGCCCCATGACGTAGCCATGCTCGTTGAATCGTGCACCACGGCCACGAGGGCAATTGCAGAAAGCAAAATCCCAGCGCTGACAGCGGCTATCCTGAGTGTGGTTTTTCCACATTCCCTCGAGGCAAATGCCAGGATAATATCTTACTTCATATCCCGATCCACCTACCTGATCTCTGCCCCTAATACGGTTACACACACTACTACAGACATCAGAGGAGTACAGGAAATAAGACAAATTCAGCACACACCCAACTACACGGGACTAATGAACAAGATGTCCCAAGCCCCTAAAATGAATTAACAACAACTAAACGGTGTGGACTCAGTCCTGAGGAAATAATTCATGAAAAGAAATTATAAAACAAAAATAAAGGAATGCATTCGGAAGAAATCAGAAATAGGCTAACTATTGACATCGAAATGGCTGCTGGAAAGTTGAAGGAGGTAGGAGACTCCTGCTACTTTTTAAGCAAAATAAGTAGTGTTGGACAAAGCAAGGATGATACGAATGTTGGTTGGCAATGGCAAAGAAAGAAATCTGTTGACACCAAGAACGGTATATATTTAGATATTAGAAAGTCATTTTGAAAGGCTTTTTCTGAAGCGTGGCGCTCTCAGGAAGGGAAACTTTGACTGTAGGTGCAGCGGAAAAAAGGCGAATAGAAGCATTTGATATGCGGTGTTACAGGAGAATGTTCCAGATCAGATGGGTTGATAGAGTAATAAGTGAAGAGGTACAGTGGAACGTGGCTAATTCGAACTTATAAACCAATATATAGTACAATATATTTCCGTCAATCAATACCAAACAATTTATGTTAAACTGTGTTAACACTTACATTCGTGGGACATGTTTCGGGGCCATGCTGCTCCCTTCTTCAGCCACTTCATCTCCTCAATGTCATCGTGTGTTCTCAAAGATATCTCATTATAAAAGATGCTCACACAAACAAACATTAAAAACAATAAAAACAATCTAAAAACACTATACTAAAAATACACATACGTATAAACTTATACAAATATATCGAAACTCAGAATGTCTGTCACCATGTCCATGTAAAATAAAAATTCCTCTTCTACGTTGAAGTTGGTCCAATCCACCGTTTTGTCCTTAGGTATTAATCACTGTACATATACCGACAGTAGTGGCTACGCTGGCTAAAGCGCTGCGTTAGGTCATGGGGGCCAAGCTCTCTGCTGACTTGGTAGACGCGTGGGTTCGAGCCCCACCGTCGGCTTTCCTTGAAATGGTTTTACGTGGTTCCCATTTTCAACACCAGGCAAATGCTGGGACAGTACCTTCTGACAGGCCACGGCCGCTTCCTTCCACATCCTTGCCCAGCTTCATTCATCTTCATCCATTCCGTCTCTCATCCCGACGCGCAGGTCGCCCACGGGCGTCGACTAGAAAGACCTGCACTCGGCCTCTCAGGAGGCTACACGACAAAAAAAACTGTACATATTACGGAGTGACCAGTCCTTTAAATTATAGTGCTTGATACGAAAAATGGAACATGAACGGGTCAATGCGGACCATGATAGATATCGTAAATTATCTGTCACGTAGATAATTCGTCATAATTCGAACTTCTATAATTCGAAATCTTCTTTAATTCGATTTTTTCTCTTGGTCCCTAGTATTTTATATACAATCAAGGCTAAAACGTCGTGATTAATTCGAATTATATTTTGGATAATTTGACGTTTTTAGTGTAAAAAGCTAATCGGAAGCCTAACAGTTGGGTCAGTTCCCGAAAAAGCTGTTCCCAGTGCAGCCCAAGCAACAAACCACATCACAGAGCTTAGGCGCTTTTTTTACAGTAGAAATGACGTAAGTGGTTCTGTTTGCCGTTCCTTAAATCTTTTGTGATGGCCGAGAGACTTAATTGTAGGAAACAGTTAAAAATCTCAAACTTTTTTGAAAAACAGTAGAATTGTCTAAGACTTAACTAGATTGCTGGATTACTACTGTCGTTAAATAGGGAATAGTATATTTTGGTTTTATTTTGCATTTGAAACTTTTGAGGTTATCCACGATAAGGTAGTCTTTATGAAGTACCGTTGTCTGTTAATCTGATTTGTTGAACGTAAGTCATTATGTAAACGTAATACAATATATTTTCTCTACCCTTTTCAAAGAACTTTCTTCATTCGAATTCTTGGCTAATTCGAATATTTTTATTGGTCCCTTGAGGTTCGAATTATCCAAGTTCCACTGTATTAAGGTGAGTGGGGGCAGGAGAGATGTGACGAGTGATAATGAACAGAAGACGTAGGTTGGATGGGCACATACCAAGACACCCAGGAATAGCACACTTAGTTATGAAAAGAAAGGTCGAGGACAAGAACTGTAGTGCAAACCAAGGTTAGAATATGTTGAATAAATTGTCTCGAATGTAGAGTAAGGTACGGTAGTTATGTAGAGATAAAAGATTAGCGTGGGGCGGGGAGACATAGAGAGCTGCATCTAACCAGTCTAAAGATTGAAGACTCAAACAACAACAACAACAACAACAACTTTATTGTAAAATCGTATCGAATTATTACTGTTCTCTCATTTAAGGCATACAGGGTGTGATAGCGCTGCCGTCATGTTACTTGCCTCTCTGCGAGTTGGGCTGAGCTCAAACCGAGTTACGCATGTAAGATTTCCGAGGTCAAGTTCCACGCCCCGTGGTTCGGATTGCGCGTAAAGATAGGAGGTCTCGTGGCTTACGATCGCGAGGTTCACAGTAACAAAAAATGACCAGCCTCTTCTTTCAATTTAATATATGCATAACTACATACAAACAAGTGGCAAAACTGAGAAGAAGGGGCTTGGATTCCTACCTCAGCCATCCTGGAAGTGGTTTTCAGTGATTTCCCCCCCCCTTATACGCGAGGCAAATGCTGGGATGGTATCCATCCTTAGGCCATGGCCACTTCCTATCAAATCGTACCTAAATTACAAATACACACAGTATTACAGACAGCACAGTGACACAGGTTATCAGACACATTTTACACACACCCAGGTATATGGGGCTACATGACCATGATGTTGCAAAGTCCCTTAAGAATCAACAACAACTCAACGATCCTACTTACCTACCCGGCATTAAAATGAGAAAAATCCATATTTTAGACTTAACGCGTTCCTTAACTCTTTTTACGATTGTGTCAGATTATTTAACACCAACTATAATCGTGTTCAATCATATCCTCATCTTGTAGTGGGGATGGGCATGAATGTAGGCAATTATTCCTTGTTAGTGCTAAACTCTAGCCAATATGATTGGACTCGCTGTGTTACGATGAAGACAGCTACCCTCCACCCCCAATGCAGTTTATGGCAGCAGCAGACGGGACCGTCGCTTTCATTAACCCCCGATGCATCCATTATTCATGAGCGTTGTTCCCTGTAACTCACGTAAAGCAACCTGGATGCACATTGAGCAGACCTCTGTACATTTGTAATCGTCAAATTGGATTTCGCTAAATGTCAGTATTCAGTCATTCACGTGTTAGCATACCGAATGATGTGCAGCTAGGCACCCTTAAGAAGATTTCAACATGCTAATACACAAAATGTCAGACGCTACCTTGTAATTCACAAGCAATGCTTTTGAAATGGAATGGCTGCTTTCCATAATATCGTTTCCACATAGCCCTGAGTTGCATTTGGCATGTTACCTGCTAGGCAGGGCCACGAGCCTGCCAAGTTCAGTCCTGACTTTTGGTGTGAGGTATAGCGATGGTTATTGTTCCAGCTAAATGTAAATTAAAGCTGTTGAGATAATACGATTGAATTAGAGGAAGGAGAACTGCCCCTTATAAGTAATATGCATCCTCTCTGGATGAAGCATTGGTGTAATAATGATAATTGAGTGATAATAGTAATAATTATTACAATAATAATAATTATACCACCGGTGATATCGACAACAGGAGTAGTTCCAAAGGCCCCGGTAACGGTCTGTAAATGGAACCTGATCGCCAGAATGCAAAGAGGAGTGTTGTTAAATACATGTCACATTGCTTTTATTATTGGTTTTACGTCCCTTTTAACTACTGCGGCTTTACGAGACGCCGGGGTGCCGGAATTTTGCCCCGAAGATGATCATTACCTTGCCAGTAAATCTACATCCACGGCTCTTTCGCATTTGCGCACACTCAAATGACAGCTGACTGCGCCAGGATTCGATCCCGCAGCCTTTTGAACAGCAGACGAGAACGTTACGGCTGACCCACGCCGCCAGGAAGTATAGTGAACTCGGTTGTAATGTACGTCCGTATCTTATGTATTGAGATTTACCATATCTATGGGGAACTGATCATAATAATATTAATAATAATAATAAAAAATAATCATCATAAATCTTCATTGTATTATTTTAATCGTTAATATTGTAGATTTCCGTCGGTCAACTTTTGTGTGGACAGACTGGAAGCTACAATAGTATTTGTTAATAAGGCAACACTGAACTCAAAGCTCTCAAGCTATACTTTTAATTTGCATTCATTATTTTATTTGCAATTGGGGGTGTGTCCCTCAGCTGCAAATTGGGTATACATAACAAATTAATATTTATACATAACAATTCAATAACAATTAAACTGGAGTATTCACACAAATCGTCAGTCTTTTCTTAAACACACCTATATGTTTTGGAATAGGCTCTAAGACTGCGGCAGAAAGAGAATTCCAGTTATCAATGGCACGGTTAACGAAAGAATATTGACCATCATTTGTACGCTGTACTTTGTTGTACTTTAAAAGGATGATCACTCCTACTCATGTAAGTGAGCTTTCCGATACGTTTGCTAAGCTCACCCCATGCTGGTTGATTTGTATACGTGTTGTACATAGCGCAGAGTCTAGATTTCATCCTCCTAGCCTCCAGTGATTCCCACCCAAGTTTCTTTAACATACGGCTCACATTGCTCCTGGGATTAAAGTCACTGAGCACAAATCTACCGGCCTTTCTTTGTACCATTTCGAACTCATTGATGAGCCCTACTTGATATGGATCCCAAACCGCCGAGGCGTATTCCAGAATAGGTCTTGCAAGTGACAAATATCCTTGTTCAATAGCAGAGATACTACTTCCTTTTAATACCCTCATTACGAAGTGCACGGATTTGTAAGCTTTAGAAACTACACATCCCACATGACTACTCCATTTCATATCATTCCTTACGTGAACGCCCAAATATTTGCAAGAATCTTCTTCTACAAGTATTTCCGAGCCAATGTTATATTGAAAATCTTGCCTTCGCCCTTTCCCTATTTTTATGAGACTACATTTTATGGTTTTAATTCATTTTTTAATGTTATTTTCAATCGCCCACTTATAGACCAGGTCCAGGTCACCCTGAAGTACTGTGTTGTCTTGTGAATCATTTATCTTTCGATATTCTACACAATCATCCGCAAACTATATTTTATGAATGGATCTGTTCTTATTTACTCACAACTTTGTGACTTTCAGTCATTACATTCAAAATACTCGTAATTCACAAATTTTTGCCATTGGTAACCAGACCTTTACGTGTAGTTCATAACGCAGAGGGGAAATATACTGATATGTTGCTTAAGGTTTTGCATCGTTTATGGACAACTATGGTCACCACTGCCGTTTATCTGGTTATACGTGTAATGTTTTCAGATAGACGTTGATATTGTGGTGCCAGTAGTGTTAAATATGTGACTAATTTACGTTGAGGATTAAGAAAATTAACCCAGGACTAGAAATGGGTAGCATTCAAGCTTATTCCTTGAGAGAAAACGATACACGGGGAAAACTCTGACCACTGTCAACTCTGGGATTTGAACCTTCGATTCCCCGACGTGCAACTACATCATAAAATCTGGGTTCAAAAATACTACGAGGCACGTCCAGAAAGTAAGTTCCATTTGGTAATAAAATTAAATTGTGTACAGATACAGAAAAATTATTTATTGCACAACACTCTACACCTCTTAAACTACTTTTCCTCATAACTGCCGAACTTTTGCAGGCATTTGTCATAGCGTGGCACAAGTTTTTGGATACCTTCTTCATAGAAGTTTGCCGCCTGTGTCTTCAACCAGTTTGAAACATCTTCTTTCAGCTCGTTGTCATTGTTGAAGTGTTGACCGCCAAGGAAAGACTTGAGATGTGTGAACAGATGAAAGTCGCTAGAAGCGAGGTCAGGGATGTACGGAGGGTGGTCAAACACGTCCCAGCCAAATCCCTGTAGGAGGTTTTTCGTCACATTTGCAGTGTGTGGTCGTGCGTTGTCGTGAAGAAAAACAACACCTTTTGACAGCAACCCTCGGCGCTTATTCTGTATTGCGCGGCGAAATTTCCTAAGTGTCTCGCAGTAAGCATCTGCGTTGATTGTTTGACCACGCGGTAAGAAATCAATGAGTAAGATGCCTTTCCAGTCCCAGAACACTGTGCACATCATTTTCCGAGGTGTCAAGATTTGTTTCGGCTTAACCTTTGCTGGGGATTAAGTGTGCTTCCATTCCATTGATTGCCGCTTACTTTCAGGGGTGTCGTAAGAAACCCAAGTTTCATCTCCTGTGACTATCTGTGTCAGAAATTCTTCGCCGCCTTCAATGCAACGGGTCAAAAACTGAAGTGCACTACCCTTCCGTTTTGTTTTGTGTTGCTCCGTAAGAATCTTTGGTGCCCAACGTCGGCAAAGTTTACGAAAATTCAGTTTTTCGGTAACAATTTCATGAATTAGTGATCGTGAGATTTGGGGAAATTCCATAGCGAGAGCACTAATTGTAAACGTGCGGTTTTCCCGGATCTTGTCATCAATCGCGTGAACCAGTTCTTCTGTAACCAAAGATGGACGCCCACTTCGTTCTTCATCGTGCACTTCACTACGTCCTTCATTGAACTGTCGGACCCATCTTCTCACCATTGAATCACTCATCGATTTTGTCCATACACTTCGCAAATTTGCCGATAAATTTCAATTGGTTTCACTTTCCTAGCATTCAGAAAACGAATCACAGATCTGATTTCACAAGCGGTGGAATTTTCAATCAACACCGACATTGTACGAGTAAACATGCACAACAACGTGTACGTGGCTGACAGCGCTCTCCAAATGGCGCACGTTTCTTCACCTTGATACAGAGCGTCTACCGCGCATATGCGGAACTGCGCTGCAGCGGAACGTACAACTAGTTGAAGACACAGGCGGCACACATCTATGAAGAAGGTATACAAAAACTCGTGCCACGCTACGACAAATGCCTGCAACATTTCGGCAGTTATGTGGAAAAGTAGTTTAAGGGTTGTAGAATTTTGTGCAATAAATATTTTTTCTGTATCTGTACACAATTTAATGTTATTACCAAACGGAACTTACTTTCTGGACGTACTTCGTATATAACCCCTGGCACTACAGCCCATGAAGGGCCTAGGCCTACCAAGCAATCGCTGCCCAGCCATTTGCACTCCAGATTTTGGGGTGACGCGTGGTCAGCTCATCGGGTCCCCTCTGCTGTTAATCTTGGTTTTCGTGACCGGGGCGCTGCCTCACTGTCAGGCAGCTACTCAATTGTCCTCACGAGGCTGAGTACACCCCGTTCCAGGCCTCACGTCAGTTCCTAAAATCCCTGCCGGAGCCGGGAATCGAACCTGGGGCCTCCGGGTGAGAGGCAGGTGCCCTACCCCAACACCACGGGGCCAAATAAAAATACTAGTTTCTAAAGTTTCACAAAAATGTGTAACTTCCATTCCGGAATAATTGCTCTTTTCCAATGCCAGAGAGTTTAACTTCGGAATTATGCTTCTCGATTTCACCTCATTCAAACATAAACTCAAGTTATAGAGTTGACATTCCATTCAACAGCTTGTATGGTGCAGCTGGTTGCTGCGATTGTACCATGTCTTGTGTGCAGAGAGGGCTGATGACCAGCCTTTGTCAGCGTGAACATTATCAGTTCGACAAGCGGTGTAATTGTTGATGTTTATTCTATTTTAGGGTCTTGGCGACATCGTGGTCATGTAGCCCCGTGTAGTAGATGTGTGTAGAATTTGTCTGATAACCTGTGTCACTGTAATATCTGTACTATATAGTTATTGTGTATTTGTACTTGAGGTAGGATTTGGGTAGGAAGCGGTCGTGGCCAGAAGTGGATCCTATCAGGATGACACATTGGTGTAATAATAATAACAATAGTTATTAACACGGAAAACCACTTCCAGGAAGGTTGATGCTGGAATAGAACCCACCTCTCCTCAGTTTTGCCCCACGAGGCTGAGTGTACTCCGATCCAGCTCTCAGAACAAAAATATCTTTTTTGGCAGAGCCGGGAATCAGACCCGGGCCTCCCCGGTGACAGCCAAGAGTGCTAGCCACTAGGCAACGAGGCGGAAAACGAACGCAGTTCATTATACATTGAATCTTACAGCTTGAAACTTACAAACATAACAAACCAGAATGAGATGAAAAGCTCCAAGCTCAGTCAACTAAATTAGGCATATGTTTGCTGAGGAATAATTATCTCAATTTTATGGGACATCATGGAAATGGTTTTTAGTGATTCCTACTTCTACTTCAGGTGAATGTTGGAATTGTTCCTAAATTAAGCCCACGGCCGCCTCCCTCCCAATCATCATCTGAATTACAAATACACACACTAATATAGCCATTGCAGTAACACGGGTTATCAGACAAATTTCACAAACACCCAAGTACACCGGGTTACATGGTCACGTTGTCGCAAAGACCCTAAATTAATTATCAACAACAACAATAATAACAACAACGAACTCCGTTTTTTATTTATTTCTTATAAAGGTGTGTGATTCTCGCAGCCGTTCCTTAGTACAGTCAGTTGGCTACTTAATTCTCACTTTGTAGAGGTGGTGCTCATTGTTATTTTAAGGTGAGGTCATATGCCCCTATATTCTGTCTTAATTGTCCATGGAGCTGTATTACGTAGCCTACAATATCTCGAACAGTTTTATGTGATTAAATTATACATAGGTTGATTTTTAGTTTTGTCAACTATGCTATAAATTGATAAATAACACACCTACATGGTTCCAAGTATCATAGGCCCTCAATGTAGTCTCCAGCACTGCGTACAACGTGTTCCCAGCGACGCGGAAGCCGTTGGATTCCGTTGGCACTGCCCAGTCTATCGATGGTGCGAAGAGAGCGCTCGGCTGCCTGCACAACTTCTCCAATTGTAGGCTAGCGGTTCCCGCGCAGTGGCTCCTTCATCTTCGGGATGAGATCTAAGTCGCAGGGACTTAAGTCGTGAGAGTGGGGGGGATGATAGAGCACCTCTCCCAATTCCGGCGATTCAACAATGCAGACACAACTCCTGCTGTGTGTGCGCTAGCATTGTCATGCAGAACGATGGGCGGAGTATCCATGTGGTGTCGCCGTTTCCTTCTCAGAGCTGCTAGGAGATGGTCTTGCAGAATCGAACAATAGTACAGTACGCCGCATTAACGGTTTGCCCTGGGGGAACGGTATGTTTTATGATCATACCATCCCAATCATAGGTAAGAATCAACATTACCTTCACATTGATGGGGGTTTGTCGTACTGTTTGTTTTCGTGGTGATCCGTGGTGCCGCATTTCATTCGATTGACGTTTCAACTGTGGCTCATAAGATTTGGCCCACGTCTCTCAATGGTTATGATACGCCGTATGGAGTCCTCTCCTTCGCGCTTATAACGCTGCAAGTGCGTATGAGAAGCGTCATATCGCAGCCAATTCTGCATGTCGGTTAAGTCATGCGGAATCCATTTTGACTCAATTTTCCTCATTTTCAGGCAGTCCTTCAGGATGTGTCCTGTATCTTGCGCTCATTCACGAAGCGTTGAGTTCCGATCCGCCTCCACTAACGCGGACACCATCTGTACATTTTCATCACTTACTGGTGGGTGATCAGATCGTGGCATGTCCTCCACAAGTTCGCGCCCATCTCGAAAGGCTGCAACCCATCTTGCTACCGTTCTGTAAGGTAACGCAACTGCACGCCTCGTGCAGTCCTTGGTGGCACTCTCGAGCCATGCGACCCCAAGCTCACTGAATTTGTATCCACTTTCTCTGCTCCTGGTTCGAAAACATTGCGACCGTCTTGCGCGAGCGCTTGCCCACAACTACTCATCTAACGGGTGCCACTGCATGCGAATGGGGGAAGGGACGGAAGATGTCATGTGCTCTAAGGTAATGGATACTTTTCGTAACAATGGCAGAGTCCAACACCGTTGCAACATAAAGCAGCAGCATTGTTGCCAAAACTAAAAAAGCAACCCTTGTATTACGTTAAAACCATTTGCTATGTATAGTCTAATGTTGCACATAAAGAGTATATTTAGATGATTTGCTGCAAAATGCTGATATAATTAGATGCAACGAAACGCTAAATATATTAAACCAAAAGGCTTATGAAGAAAGCCATAAAATTCAGCGATTGGATGCGAAGAAGTGACTTCAGAGATTCAAAAATAGGCAATCATCAACACCCTCCCCAGCCACACTACAGTACTTAATGATTGGAACAGAAGTACGGATATCAATTCCAGTTAGAAGATGTTGAGCCCCAAAAGACGCCCTCAGTTTCCGAATTAATTTAGTATTCCAATTAGTAACGTCCCAATATGCCCCCAAGACATTTGGATGAATGTAGCTTATCTAATGTTCATTAATATCAACCATTTAGATCTCGACCAGGGTCTACCATCTGCTCTATCCGGCCGATTGGAAGACCATATCACGTAATCCTTAAGACCCGCGACAAATACTTTGTCAAGTTTACAGTGGGGTAAATGACACCCCGATGTGGTAATTATACATCCTGACCAAATAAAAAGGCTGGTGAGTCCCGTGTTAGACACTGAAATGTCAAGTGGCCGCTATTTTTGATATTTTGCGCGGAATGTGCACGGGAGAACAATTATTGTTCGAACTGGTTCATAAATTGATATTCTTCACACACACAGGTCCTATTATAATACATGAAAACTGCACATGGTGCCATAGTTAAAATAAATACCCTACAAAGTGGTTACTTCGGCGTCTGACTCCGTTTATTGGATGGAACAAAAGTTCTTAATTTTTGAGGCGAACGATGATTGGTTTGGCCAATAGTTCAGTTAGAATATGGAAATTCAAGAGGTTGCCATTTCCTTTTCACTAAAATATACTGCAGATAATGTTGGTAAGGTCCACGGGTGAGTGCCTGCCCATCGAGCATTTCTTTTCAATTTGGCTATCCGTTTAGAACTGACAGGGGGAAGAGGTGATATATACACACACACAGATCCCAAGTGATCACATATTTTTATGATGATAGGCTAACAATTCACTGTAGACTTGAGTTATCTCAACTTAAAAAGTAAGAAACCTCACTTGTTGCTTGCTTGCTTGCTCCCAGAGATGCTTGAAAAGCAATGTTTATGCTGGCCTGCTCCTACGGCCTTTACAACATACACTCAGAGCGCAGTTGGGTAAGTTACTTTTCAAAATTTACTTCGCTACCGTTACAGTTACTTGCCAAAATAATAACGAAGTTATCGTTACAGTAACTTGCCAAAAATGGTAATGAAGTTACCGTTACTTGCCAAAGTTAGTAACGACGTTACCGTTACAGTTACTTGCAAAAATAGTAACGGACTTCCCGTTACCTAGTAACGCGTTTCTCCCCAACCCCGATTTCTTCTGAACGAAGTTGTACTGAAGTGAAGTGATTTGAACTCACAACCTTGCCTTCCGAACTGCTGCCCACACAAACAACTGACACCCTTCATTACACAACTGTAAGATACAGAAAATATTTATGGCAGATAACCTGGATGTTACGCCTCTTATAACAACATTCACCACCACCGAAACTATCCACAAGAACAAGAAACACACTGTATCACTCACCATTAAAATGCAACAAACTAACTAATCAAACATCACCTGCTACATAAAGTCACATGGAGGAAATTTGAGAATATTCCTTGCCACATAAAAAAAATATATGGAGACATATTCGAGAAAGAAGCGAAGAATTGCAATTTATTTCAGCGACTGAAGTAATGCCAAGGAACGTTCGCCATGCAGGCAATCTGGAGCTATCTGCATGAATTCAATCTCACATATGAATGAAGCGTTCCTGTGAATCGATTTGGCTCAATTCGGAATGCGACATCACTATTCAGAATCCAAACATGTCTACAAAGCCCATAGCAGTTCTTCATTTTCCTCCTACACATTTATAAGCTGGGTTAACAGACGCATGGCCCAGTACTGTAAGATGTTTAAGATTTTCTTATTGCTTCATTTAACAGATAGTGACATCTTGGTGAAATACTGATTTTTTTTTTTTTAGCGTATGGCTTTTAGTGCCGGGATTGTCCGAGGACATGTTCGGCTCGCCAGTTTTTGTAGCTGCTTCGAGACGGACACCCAATGGGTGAGCTACAAGTACCGTTGTGGAGGAAAGTTGGGATGTAAGGACGAGGAGTTGGAAGGTAGCGGCTGTGGCCTATAGTTAGGGACCAACCCCGGCATTTGCCTGGAAGGAAGATGGGAAACCACAGAAGACCATCTTCAAGGTTGCCGGCGGGGGGATTCGAACCTCCTCGCCTCCCGGATGTGAGTGACTGCCAGCAGTCATGCCGTAACGACCACGGCTAACAATACTGAAATACTTGTAGCCTACTATAGTAGCCGCCTGACGAGAAATTCGTTGTATTGGAAAAGTCCCGGGTACTACTGTATAAGGTTCAATATGAATAAACGTCCCAAAGTTCAAACCGTTTTCCCCCTATGTACAAAGTTCAGACTACAAACACTACAAGACCACCTCGTGGTGTACCGGCTAGCATTCTTGGATGTAGCCCCGGAGATCTGGGTTTGATTCCCGGCTCTGCCTAGTGGGCTGGAATGAGGTACTATCATCCTCGTGAGGCAAATCTGAGAATAGATGTATTCATTTTCCATCGCTGCCATCTTGGAAGTGGTTTTCCGTGGTTTCCCACCTCTACTCCTGGCAAATGCCGGGATGGTGACAAACTTAAGGCCACGGCCATCTCCTTCCAAATCCTCATCTGATTAAGTAACACACTAACACAGCCATCACAATAACACATATTATCAGACAAATTCCACACACACCCAAGTACACGGTGCTATATGACCACGATGACTCAAAGTACCAAAATCAATCAACAGCATCAACTCAAACACTCCAATACTTACTTAAATACGGGACAGAAACAAACATCCACGATGAAATTATGCAGAGCATAGTAAAATTATTATTTAAACACATTTATTACGAAAAAAAATGCCATTTTTATTACTTTCAAATATTGGAAAAAAATGCTGATTGAGTTATGAGATCTACACGTCTGTCTGCCTGTGTATGTCACCCCACCTCCCGCGACCATAAATCCCCATACTACGAAACCGAATTGAATAAAATTTGGTACAAAGGTGACACTACCAAGTAAGGAGCTCATATAACCACCCTATTAATGAAGACAAAATGGTGGCTACCCGAGCGTTCAATACTTCAATCAGATCACGACTAAAATAATCATCAGAACCGTACTAAAGATTGCAAAACGTAGACTTCTTACTTTTGGGAAGCATAGGAGCTGTAGAATTTCAAGATAGTGACCGTGTAAAATATTCAAACATTACAATAAGTAACCCATGATCTAATGAAGAAATACTGAACAACGAAGGTAAACAAAACGATTTATATTAGGCACCTATGCTGATTTATAACTTTCTAATGCTGATTATTACACGCAGCCACTATCATGGAATTTTACTCGTAGAATATAAAAATCGATAACTCTAAACGTTTTACTGCTACTACAATGAAAATTATCAATAGGCATTTACGCACCCACAAATGCCAACTGACTGTACCAGGATTCGATACCGCAATCTCTTCGATAACTAAGTTGTGATGTAATTCCTCTAATACATACAGTTAGTAGCCTACTAGTTATAAGACAATGAATATAGCACAGTCTTGAATGTATATGCCATTAAAATTGAAAACCCAACATCCATTTTAGCTACAAAGACGATACTTTGCAATTCGATAGGAACGTGTAAGTGGCTGTCTATGCCCAAGACAATAGATCATCTGCTCATAATTTCAAGATGGTGGCTAGGAGTACTATTGAAAAATTAACTCATGATGTAGGCTATATTGCGTAAACACGAAACTTGGCAGGAGAGAAGTATCATATCAAAGAATTTAATAGCGTTAGTTATAAAACTATAAAAGTGAATATAGCATGCAGCTGCCATCTTAAAAATATGTTATTAAAATTGATAACCCACCATCAATCAGAACTACAAAGTGAATTTGTATTACCAAAGCAAAAGAACTGTGACTCGATATATTCATGTTGGTGCCTGGGCGTACTGTCCAAAAATTGAAATCAATCACTCAGGATATAATTGCGCAATTAACTATAAACTTGGTACAAGAGGAGGATCAAATAAGATCACACGCTAACGTTCGTTATAAGAATAATCACACAGCATATAGTACGCAGTGGCACCTTAAAAATAAAAGTAAATGAAATCGATAAGCCTCAATGTAGCCTATTAGTGTTACAATGACCAAGCGTTGCAAGAAGGTAGATTACTATTTACAAGAGACATTACCTACATAAGCACAAGATCAGCAATTTTTTAAAAATGTGATTGGACCAGCTAATACGATATTTAAACCAATAACTCAGAATGTAATGTAGGCTATATTGGGAAATTGACGTGAAACATAATAATGCATATTGGTTTTACGTCCCTTTTAACTACTTTGGCTTTTAGTGACGCCGGGGTGCCGGAATTTTGCCACGAAGGAGATCATTTAAGTGCTAGTAAATCTACTGGCATGGCTCCCTCTCATTTCCGCACTCTCAAATGCCAACTGCGCCAGGATTCGATCCAGTAACCTCGGTCACAGCAGACGAGAACATTACCGCTGAAACACGCAGCCAGTCCATGGCAGTAGAGGGGTACTGTATAAAAGCCCTCGCTAGCATTAGTCATGTGGCTATCACACTGAATATAGCGTGCAGCCACCATAATAAAAATATGATATTAAAATGAATAACTTGCCAACCAGTAGATCTATAATAATAATAATAATAATAATAAAATGTAATAATAATTCGTACTATTCACGCTCATTTCAAATAATGCGGAAAACCTCGTGGCGCAGTGACTAGCATTCTTGGCTGTCAACCAGTAAGTTCAGGTTGAATTCCCGGCTCTGCTAAGACATTTAATTTTGGTCTGAGGGTTGGAACGGGGTACATTCAGCCTCGTGAGACAGAACTGAGAAGAGGTACGTACGAATTTTACCTCAGCTCGTCTAGAAGTGCATTTCCTCGGGTTCCCATGTTACCTTCATACACTTCTTTCCGAGCCTCCACGCCACGTTCAAGCGAATGACAATTTATTAGTTACTTCAGAATTTGTGTTTGTATGCAAGGGTGGAGAGGGCGTGATCATGCAGTGGCACAGGTGCTTGACTTTCACTTGGGTGGACGAGGTTCAAATTCCGGATACTGCAAATAGAAATTTTCAACTGAGGAATTACGTGGTGTAGGAATCGGCATCTGGCCAAATCCAATGATGGCTTCAAATAATAATTGGCATACGCTGGAGAAAGTTTAAACCTAAACACCTCTACTTAATACAATGTAAACAAAACAGGGTAAGGACTAATAATTCACATGGCTAATAGCTGAACGTCAACTGTACCCGACAGCTTAGCCACGCCAATTGTGGAAGTGTTGAAGTCAAGGGAGCAGAGGCGGCCGGTGATATTGGATTCAAGGACGCCGCCCTCCCTCCCTCCTCCCTCCACATCAGCCCTAATGTTCTCTCTCCTCGCACCTAATGTTTTGCCATCGTGACAAAATCTGTGTAGTTCCTCTCCTTGTCGGCAGAGCGCACCAAATGCTCCTGAGGACTCATGAGAAATCGCCCGCGTTGTAATTTACGTTGCCATGACAACGAATGCCTCCAGTTATCCCCTCTCCATCATCTCACGCGCTACGTCACGAAGTGTGTGGACTCAGTCAGCTTGAGTCTGATACAGCCACTGGATAGCTTCCCTCCTGGTTGCTTTAAACTGCCTGCCCATTTAATGATTACGGCATTGGTTTGAGCGTACAACCTCGTTCGCAAATAAAGGCACTAGGAAGCAGTACCAAGTCACTGTGGCAGACATAAGTTTTGTATTGATGTTAATGGCGAAGTTGGAATGTATACTGAATGATTTTATAAAGGTGAACTGCTGCGTGCTCTTTTGTAAATCAGAACTGGACAAGTTAGAATACCGGGGAATCTCATTTCATGAGATACTATCGGACAAACCATTGCGTGAGAAGTGGTTACATGGGATTTCCAGAGAAGGTGACAAGAGAGCAAGCAAATCGTTACCTTCTGATATCTGTGGCTTGTAGTCTTCATTTTCTTCCTGAGAGCTTTAGATCACTTAAATTATTATCAAATTGGTTACAACTAGTGGGATGTGGGTTGGCGACTATGGGACCCCAGCTATATCGGAGGCCTTAATTGGCTCTTTTCTTTTTCTTTCCTGATGCCCTAATTTTTGTAGGATCAGACCTCATTTTGTCCTTTTTTTCTGCCTTCGGTAAGAGGCCCTAAAGGAGGTAGGGTGTGTGTTTTCCCACCATGCACGGTGCACCTTAAATATCGATACACCCTCAATAATGGAGATAATTATTGCCTAAAGGGGTGAAATATCTACGTCATCTACCCTTAGTGGTTTAGGTGATGGTGAGAAATTATGATGAAATGTAATCTACAGCTAGGCTTAACTAATTACTGACTTACAACTAACTTATGTACTAGAAGAAGAAAACGACAATAATAAAAGAAAGAAACGTATAAGGGAGATAAATGACGGAAAAGAAATGCCCTCTATCTTCGAAGGGCAGATGACCTTGCTGTTCATCCCCTTAAAACAAGAATCAATCTTCGAAGAATGAGTACTGAGGTACTTGGAAACTACTAGAGCCTTTAAAGTCAGGTAGAAAAGGGGAAAAGTAGAGGGTCCACCCCAAAGTCAATGCAAAAATGGGAAAATGGATCTCTCTCTGGAACCCATCACGATCGCCAACTCCCGAGCTCAAAAGCTGAGCTCTTGAAGGTGTAGCCATATCCAGTGTGCACCACGTGTGGTGGAGCCTCACATACCCTGCCTCCTTTAGGGCATTGTGTAGAAGGCATTAGATATTATGAAACAAAAAGAATAGGGCTGATCCCTCGAAGAATGAGGGTATCAGGATATATTATATAAGGGTCAGTTACGGCCGGAAAATGAATGTCTCCCTAGACTTTGGATGCTCTAATGCTATCCGGGTTGGAAGAGAACAAGAGTTGACTAATGGAGGTCGACAGGTAGATGACAGCGAAGAGCCCGGCACAAGTGGAAATAATAACCGCCTCGGCTGGGGTCCAAAGGTGTCCAACCCAAGTCCCACTAGGCCTAGTTGTGAACCCTGGTGGTGGGGATAAACCCTCAAGGGCTCATGGTTAGTGACATTGGGAATTGGCAACCCTGATGGATTCCTGAGCTGGGTCCGGTTTTCTTCTTTTTCCAGTGACTGGGAGCAAATATTTTTAATACCTTTGTTATTTCTTTAAAAACATTAGTGTCTAATCCAAACGAAATAAGGAAATCAAGCTACAAATATATGTGAGAAGAAAAAATCCAATTCATGTATGAAATCATCTCTGTCAATTACTGGAAAAGCATCACAGAAACGGTGGAGTCCCCCCTCGGTAAAATTCACGAGCCGCCACTGCAAGGGAGTTGTAACGTTCCTTCCTTACAAAGCACCTCGTTGTGATGTCATTACTTATGCATCTGAACTGTCCCTCAAATTGCTTAGTTGTCTCGTAAATTGAGACCAAAAAGAACAACATTGGTCCGCTGATGGACGACATATCCTTGGTATCCCTATGGGCGCCATCCACTATTTAGCAACGGCTTTCTCCTTCCTCTCTTTTCCTAGATGTAGGGTACTGAAGCTTACACATGGCAACCCTTTGCATTAACTACGCTCTCGTGAAAAATTAAACACAAGAAAATACTGACTTGTTAAAGGAAGGAATAAAACATGATCGTTAATTAGTTCAGATAATATCCACATCTATAGCGACCTTGAGCTATTAACAATGCGATTTATGTTGCTGTACTTCCTGAATGCAAGGACTTGTTGACAAGGACAGGTTACCTGGTTCGGAGATCTGTTGTAGTGATAACGTACCGAGATGGACCGGCCTCGCTGTGTACATAACTCCCGTTATGTCACTAAAGGCTGGCTGGCTGCCTGGATGGCCGGTTGGCTGCATTCCCAACTTCTTCCATTTGCCGATATAAACACTGAGGAGGATTTATGTACTGCAAATAGCAAGTACTTTAATCATAGGGCCACTTGCTCTCTACTGATAACTGATGACTGCTATCGCAGTGCGGGGAACAACACGCGTGCGTACTTAGTGATCGAGTACAGACAACTTAATGAATGAAAGAATCAATGCCAGTCTTCAACATCCTTCAGTCTATATACAGTATACTCATGTGAGGCGTGACACTCTGTATCCAAGGTTCGCACTAAAAGATTCGGCGGTAACCCAATCATCCACTCATGGGCTAGTATTCTGGTCACCTGGTTAATCCTCTTAATTAAAAAGACCCGCCAAGCTCACGTGGTCAATATGTAATTGTCCACTCACACACCAGGATTCTGTCAAGTGTTCAAGCCACGCGTATAAGAGGCACATTTTGTTTCCCTCTAATTTGCACTGCTGACACTATATCTGGCTTCGGTCCCAAAATAAACTTGGTGAAGAAATGTTTCCTCATCTTTCGAATTCGTCGGGTGGTATACAGTACTGATATCGCGCCAGGAGTTGGCAGTTGGGTTAGAATTGAAGTGGTCTTCCCGCTCACTGCGTATCGTGCATTCCAAAAACATTCAGTTTGTCACTACTTGCTTCACTCATTCAGCACATTCCTTCTTTCACTGGCTGCGTGTCGTCTGCTGCAATAATAACCATTGGCATGAGGGTAGCCGATATATTTAAGTTTGGAATAGGTGTACCGCACATGCGTACTGCAAGACCCCCCCCCCCGCACCCCGTCTCAGCGTGTTCAACTGCCATCTCCTGCCGCGATGACAGTACATGGTATACATTTGCTATATAACATGCCCAGAAGTCTCATAAATATACATTGTCTTTCCCTTTAAACGATTTATACAATATGAGGAGGATATTGTGATGATGTGGTAAAAGTTTCCCCTCTCTAGTTGAAAATAAATGAATAAAATAGATCTAAAATCGATATAAACACACTAATTAGCAAATCAATAATAAAGAAAACAATAAAATAATACTCGTATTATAAATACATTAATTAATAAAGATTGTACTGTAATGGATTAAATATCCGTTACAGATCGGCCCCTGTTTCTATGAGAATAAAATGAATAACGAAAACAAAAAATCAAACATCCTGCAAATACATAAAACATTCTGTGTTTACACATCCAATACAATACATAATTATATCAACTATACATGTTACCCTTTACATTTTGCATATTGGCACTCTTGCAATTGTGCCGAGTTAATTGTTCTTATTGTCCTGTGACATTTATGATCAAACTTCCGGGTTGCCCCTTGAAATATAACACGATGCAACACTTTTATACACTGAGATTTCATTCACTCTCTGAGCTTAATGACCTAGCTCTCTTCCCAATATACACCTTCCGGTGTTGTAAGTACTATCACACGCAATTCTTGAAGTATCCTTCTTGCAACAAAATTTATTTCTTAACATTGTACTTCCTCAAGTGGTGGATATTATATGTCCCTAAAAAATTCCCTTACTCGTCATTTAACGAATCTGTCCGTATGCGCCTCTCAATCACATACGGTCCTTTAAAGAGTGAAAATAGCTTTGACATTTACCCTTCCCCAGTGCCGGATGGTAGTGGCGTACGCAACAAAACTTTGCTACCTACTTCCAGTTCATCGAAAACCCTCTTCTATTGACTTTTTCTTTGTTCGACAGAATTTACGAAATTATCTCAGGCCAACAGAAGATAATACTCCCTGGAGCGTTCCTCACCCGGATCTAATTCTATCATCACTGCTATTTCGCCGGAAGGCTTCCTTCCATAGCGAATTTAGAAAGGTGAACACCCCGTACTCTCGTGTAACAATGAGTTTAACCTGCGTTCGGCATCACCCAACCGTGAGAACCACCCGTTGTGTTTGTCGTACACGTATGTACGGAATATTCTTCCAATAGACCGCATGGACCGTCCAACCATGTTGCCCTGTGGATATCTAATTGAAGAGTAGATAGTCCAGGTCCCTAGTTCCATCAGCTTGGTAGTCCATATTTTAGACGTTAACTGGCTTCCATGATCGTTAAGTAACCTGAGTGGGCATTCAAACTCAGGAATATACTTATCTACCATATTGTTTGACAAAACTCCTTCCCGTGTCTCAAGGGATATAGCTTTACATATTATTTTCTGAATGCGGCCAATACTACCAAGATATACTGGTAACCAAATCGAGACTTAACCAGTGGTCCATACAGATCGACACATGCTAGCTCTCCAGGTTTCTTGGCTAATACCGCCTGATAATCTCCAACCAGGTGCCTGTTGGTGTGCTTTGAGCGTTGGCAGAGGTCACAAGTAGCAACGATCTTTCTAACTTTCTTTCCCATAGATAAAAAAAGGCCCTTTAATGACATATAGAACCTTCCTTGCTCCAAAATGACCCAATTGTGCGTGAGAAAAAAGAGATTAAATCTTCCTGTAAAGATTCTGGTGGACTTGCTCTCCACTCACCATCTCAATTTTTCCTAGATAGTATATCATAACATAGTCTGTACTTCAGCATCCCTACTGTAAACTCATCTTCACTGCTGCTTCTCACTGAGCATAAAATGTCCCCTAATACTGTATCTTTCTCCTGTTCTGCCGACATATTACGTAAACGTACCCTCTCATCCTCTTGTACCATACGTTTACCTGCACACACTAAGATGCCTTCTTTCACTCTTATCGTGATATCACACTCTTCACTATAGATATGTCTACTCAAGTAATCTGCCAAATTATTGGATTTACCGCTAATGTGCTTAATACTGAAATCATTCAGGGCTAAAGTCCAATGGGTCATCCTATTGCTAGTTCACTTGCTAGATGTAATGAACGTTAGTGCCTGATGATCTGTCAAAATTTGAAAATGTGTGCCTAGCACGTAAATTCTAAATGTAATCATGGAGTAAAGAATTGCCAAAAATTCCATCTCAGTAATTGTTTAGCGTTTATCAGCCAATGATAAACCTCTACTTGCCAACGATACAATACCCAACTGACGTTGGTCATCATATTGGCATAGACAGCCTGCTATACCAATCTCTGGTACATCTGTGATCACAATAAGTTGCCTGTCATATCTAGGCTGATTCAGCATTACAGCCTTGCTGAAACCTTCTTTCAGTTTACTGAAAGCCTCTTCAGATGTCTGTGTCCACTTCCATTCACTATTACTTTTCAGCAATTCCCTAAAGGGTTCTAATAACCCTGCATATTGGACAACAAAACGCCTGAAGTAATTGCAGACACCAAGAAACGATTTAAACTGCTAAGCATTACGTGGAGATGGCATACTACTGATTTTCTCTAGCCTAGATGACTCTGGTGTAATACCATCTGCAGAAACAGAGTGTCCTAAAAATGTTACTTGTTGCGATCAAAATTGAGATTTTTCTAGTTTAAGAGTGAAACCTCCTTCCCATAATTTATGAAACACTATTCTATGGTGGTCCATATGTTCCTCAAACGTATGCGACGCAATAACTACGTCGTCCACATAAATCGTAACAAACTCTCTAGTCCCTGGACCTAGGGCCATAGATAAAGCTGTAATTTATGCGGAACTGCTAGTTTTAGTCCCGAATGGTATTATTTGAAGTCTAGGAGTCTGCTCTTAAAAACAAAGGCAGTTAAATACCTGTCTGAAGCTCGGAGTGGAACTTGCCAAAATGAGGTACTTAAATCCACTGTCAAGAACCACTTCCACCCCCGAAACCGTTGAGTTAATTCCTCCACCATTTCTGTTGTCAACTGGTCGCCTTCGATTCTGGTATTTAAAGTTCTGGTGTCGATCACAGTCTCACTGAATTAACTTTCTTAGCTACCACGATTAACGAATTCAAATAATGACTAATTGAACGTTCAATGATATGCTATTCCAACATTAACTCCAACTCTTCTTCGACGGCTTCCATGTATTTAGTTGCGACAGGATACCTCGGCCAGACAAAACTACTTCTGTCTTTAATGACAAAACTATGTTCATACAAGTGTGTTACTCCTGGCCTAGTGCTGAAAATCTCCTTATACTTTAATAGTACCTCATGCAACTGATGACCTTGCTCATCATCCAGCATACACTCCGCCAATGCGCCATGATTTTACTTACCAATTCAGACTCCATCATCTCATGACAAACTATAAAAACATTGCTATCACTAGCAAATCCGTGTAATAGTTTTAAAAATATATTTCCTAAATGTGTATGTCGATAATTTTAGTGAATGTTGTAGCCTGGAATGTTGCCAACAGTTCAAAAGAACGTTCATGTAAAAACGTTAAATTTATGGGAACTATTCATGTAAACGCTGTCCAGCCGTCCAAAACATAGCTCAAAGTTTGGTGGCAAAATAATGCATGACTGAAAGCATGTTACAATATATATTCTGTGAATAATAATGAGTAAACTGTGTTTAATAATCCAACCAATTTTTATTTCATTCCAACATATAGTATATGAGATATTTTATTTTATTTTAATAATACGTTAGTAGAAATGCACACAAACCGTGCAAAGATTACAGCAAAGATTACATATAGACCTTATATCTTATAAAGTTTAGTTGTCCTTGCTATACACAGCGATAGGCCTAAATCGTTTCTTGCACTGTAGAATATGATATTGTTCACATTTTTCTGAGCACAGGACACAGATGCAGGTATCGTTCGTGTCGTGGAACGTCTTATTGGAGCATAGCTTGCTGTGGAAGCCATGGACCGCTAGTCTTGTAGTGACATGTCGCATTTCATAGTTCGCTTGCGTCCAGGTTCTGTCCTGCATCGCGCAGATACCATAGAAGTCTGGTCGTATTTCTCTTTTTTTTACTCGGTGGAAATAGTCATGTGAAAGGTGTACCTCACCCCTTATGAACCGTTTTATATCAGGTTCATTTATTTTTTCTCTCATGTTATTAATATTATTATTATTATCATTTCCTTCATGTCACATTATGGTGACATACGTTTCTTCGTCACTATTACTGCGCTCCAAAATTGTAGTTATGTGTAATCTACTTCGTAAGGTGGTGAAACGTTTCATCCCTACTAACTCAATTTTATTCCATAGGCCGAGGCATAACTTGTTGCCAAGCTTTGCTTCTCCCATTGGGCCCCCTTCATGTTCTGGAGAGGGGGTGTTCTGTGACTTATTTTTACGAGTGCGTTACTACGCTCTATTGAGAGGAAGCTTCCTTCTTCCAATTCGGACCGTCATGTGAAACGGTTACAGACAGCCTCCGTGGCTTAGGCGGCAGCACGCCGGCCTCTCACCGCTGGGTCCGTGGTTCAAATCTCGGTCACTCCATGTGAGATCTGTGCTGGACAAAACGGAGGCAGACAGGTTTTTCTCCGGGTACTCCGGTTTTCCCTGTCAAAATTTCATTCCAGCAACACTCTCCACTATCATTTCATTTCATCTGTCATTCATTTAATCATTGCCCCAGAGGAGTGCGTTAGGCCTCGGCAGCCGGCACAGTTCATATCCTCGCCACTAGATGGGGGCTTCATTCATTGCATTCCTGACCCGGTCGGAGACTGGAAGCAGGCTGTGGATTTTCATTTTCATGTGAAACGGTTACAGCTGTGTGTATCGGGCTTTCGCCCGTGCCCAAAGCAACTAAGCGTAAGTACGATTCGATCACTTGATTTATCTGGCATGCTATCATTATGAATTTCTGTTTCACCATTTTTAATTCTGTGTATCCTTTCGATTTGCTTACATTCTTTTCCCCCCTTTCGTTTGATGATGTGAATTCGATCCATGAACCCAAGTCCTTTCGCCTTTGTTTACGTTAGCTTAGCGAAGTCGTTGTGTTTTGTTGTCTTCCTGCCCTTTCATGTAAGCGATTGTATTTTTACTTAAATCTCTGAGGTCTGAAATATATGCTATTTTACATCGAAGCTTAATTATGCTCTGTATTGCGTCACCATCTGGTTCGGCGTTCTTTTGAGACGACCTCCGTTGGATTGTCGCATCAGAGACTTGTTATTTGAGGATGGAATCAGCGAAGTTACGGAGCTGAGTCTCACGTCTTCAGCTTGATCCTCCCTCTGTTTTATGAAAAGTGTGTGAGCGATGGTCTTTGGGCTAATCACCGTCAATGTGCCACATTACTTTCTTTGTTTCATCGTATGTTGTTGTGATTCGGATTTCTATCTCTGCGTAAGCCTACATCTTCCTACGAAGCATATTTTCTTAGCTGATTGATTTTTCCTCTCACTTGTGTCCCCCGGTAACGTCACGTAATTTAGTGTAATTTTCATTTCCTTTATTTGATAACTAGCAGTAGTGCCCGGCTTCGCCCGGTGGAATGATGATAATGTCTCAAAGTCTCCTTAGAAATATAATGGACTTAAAATCTAGGTAATTTGCCCCGAAATACAATGAGGGCGTTATATCTAGGTCATTTGCCCTTTTGATAAGGATGATAATGAAGATGACTACTGAACTGGAACATCAAACTTACAAACTAATGGAAAAACAGCATTTAAAAATCACAGGCGAGTAAGAGTGTGGTGCTGCTCAGTAGTATAATGGACTTAACATCTAGGTCATTTGCCCTTTTGATGAGGATGATAATGAAGACGACTACTACTGAACGGGTACATCAAACTTACAAACTAATGGAAATACACATTTTAAAATTCACAGGCTAGGTAGACTGTTGTGTTGCTTAGCAGTATCATGGACGTAACATCTTAGTCATTTGCCCTTTTCATGAGGATGGTAATGAAGACGACTACTACTGAACGGATATATCAAGCATACAAACTAATGGAAATGTACATTTTAAAAATCACAGGCTAGGTAGACTGTGGTGTTGCTTAGTAGTATAATGGATGTAACATCTTGGTCATTTGCCCTTTTGATGAGGATGATCATGAAGACGACTACTACTGAACGGGTATATCAAACTTACTATCTAATGGAAATACATATTTAAAAAATCACAGGCTAGGTAGACTGTGGTGTTGCTTAGTAGTATAATTGACGTAACATCTAGGTCATTTGCCCTTTTGATGAGGATGATAATGAAGACGACTACTACTGAACGGGTATATCAAACTTACAATCTAATGGAAATATATATTTTAAAAATTACAGGCTAGGTAGACTGTGGTGTTGCTCAGTAGTATAATGGACGTAACATCTAGGTCATTTGCCCTTTTGATGAGGATGATAATGAAGACGACTACTACTGAACGGGTACATCAAACTTACAAACTAATGGGAATACACATTTTAAAAATCACAGGCTAGGTAGACTGTGGTGTTGCTTAGTAGTATAATTGACGTAACATCTAGGTCATTTGCCCTTTTGATGAGGATGATAATGAAGACGACTACTACTGAACGGGTATATCAAACTTACATTCTAATGGAAATACATATTTTAAAAATTACAGGCTAGGTAGAATGTGGTGTTGCTTAGTAGTATAATGGACTTAACATCTAGGTAATTTGCCCTTTTGATGAGGATGATAATGAAGACGACTACCACTGAACGGGTATATCAAACTTACAATCTAATGGAAATACATATTTTAAAAATCACAGGCCAGGTAGACTGTGGTGTTGCTTAGTAGTATAATGGACGTGCTCTTTTGATGAGGATGATAATGAAGACGACTACTACTGAACGGGTATATCCAACTTACAATCTAATGGAAATACATATTTAAAAAATCACAGGCTAGATAGACTGTGGTGTTGCTTAGTAGTATAATGGACGTAACATCTAGGTCATTTGCCCTTTTGATGAGGATGATAATGAAGACGACTTCTACTGAACGGGTATATCAAACTTACAATCAAATGGAAATACATATTTTAAAAATCACAGTCTAGGTAGACTGTGGTGTTGCTTAGTAGTATAATGGATGTAACATCTTGGTCATTTGCCCTTTTGATGAGGATGATAATGAAGACGACTACTACTGAACGGGTATATCAAACTTACAATCTAATGGAAATACATATTTAAAAAATCACAGGCTAGGTAGACTGTGGTGTTGCTTAGTAGTATAATGGACGTAACATCTAGGTCATTTGCCCTTTTGATGAGGATGATAATGAAGACGACTACTACTGAACGGGCACATCAAACTTACAAACTAATGGAAATACACATTTTAAAAATCACAGGCTAGGTAGACTGTGGTGTTGCTTAGTAGTATAATTGACGTAACATCTAGGTCATTTGCCCCTTTGATGAGGATGATAATGAAGACGACTACTACTGAACGGGTATATCAAACTTACAATCTAATGGAAATACATATTTTAAAAATTACAGGCTAGGTAGACTGTGGTGTTGCTTAGTAGTGTAATCTATCAATACTTGCCACAAGATGGCTTCACCCAGAGAAGCCATTTGTAACTTTGAAGATACAAAAATGAAATAAAAATGAATATTCTGCCTCATAAATGGCCTTTCTTTAAAATTTAAGCAAATGACATAATTAGTACTGTAATTGAACAAATCCATCTTTTTGAAACTCTTCTTATCTTCGGGCGTGTGCAGATATTCTGAAAGGACTGGCTCGTACATAGGCCTTACCAAAACCTCCTATAAATTAATAAAGACGAAGGAAGGTTTACATGCATCTAACTAAAAAGAAACTATCCAATTTAAATCTACTTTATATTCTGAAGCTGCATGCAAGAAATTGATAAATATAATAAAAAAGTGACACACAAGGAATGCAATTAAAAATATATAATATAATAATAATAATAATATTTAGGCCTGTAAAGATATCTTATTTGTTTTTCACATTACCGGTAATGCCGTCGTCTGCCCAATATGTCCAGTTCACCTCTACACCACTTTGAAGCCGGTCAGCCATGACTTCACGTTTGACGGTTCTCTTCAACGTTGCACAATCAGCCCTACTGTGATTGTGGCATAAGAACCCAATCACGTGGTGCCCTCCATACTAAAACATATCGGAGTCTTCAAGCTTTTTTCTTTTCGTATAAACACGAAGCACTCAGTTCAAGAGAGACACACTACACAACCTGTACTCTCAATGTCTAGCGAGACAATCACCCCAGCAGTGCTCTCAGGTAGCTTGCTACCGCACCTCTATATCACAGCTCCTAGCAGGAAGTCTTTCTCAGAAGCGCTATTGTCATACGCCTGTTTGTCCAGGCCACTCATAGCAAGCCACTTGCTCAGCTCTTTGACACACCCTGTTCCACGCCTAAGGGCTTCTTCCCTTCTCGTACTCATCCAGTAGATCATACAAGGCCATCTTCTAACAGCACAAGTGAGCTCGTTTGTCATAGTTCTAGCCCTTTGGATAGGTAGCACCACTTGCAAGGGCACCTACTCTATCTCGTGACCAGCGACAGAATATATCTCACCAACAAGTGACAGGCAATTACGTCCCCCACCATTCTCCGTACTTAAATATACCAAAACTGTACAAATGAAATATACTATATTCTTTACAACAGAATCAAAGCAAGCTCCAGAATCTCGTCAAAAGTGACCTAAAATACATTGAATAATTAATAATAAAAAGTATTCGTATATGATAATAGTAATAATAATAATAATGACACTGCGTCTACTGCAGACGTGTCCAATGCAATTGAACACGTTGCCAACACGATAACATGATATAAAGAAATAATAAACCCACTAGCCTACATTAAAACTGTCATGGGGGACTCATAAAATATAGGTTACAAAACGCCCCCTTGCTTTTCATTCATTTGGTCCTATACCATAGAATAAAAAGCAATCCTTTTAGGCATGAATTCCCTTCCAAAATCCTAACTCCTTCCTTCCACAAATATATACACAACCAACAGGGCTACTAGGATATGTACATCCTCAGATTGGAAATATTGTAAATCCCTAGCACCCTTCCGTCCTTTGTAAGGAGCTCGTACGCACAGGCCCCTAATTTCCATGCAATTTCGTACGGTCCTTCATAAAAATGAAAAAATTTACTCACCAATTTCTGAACTAAATCCTCAGTAGTTTCCGGTCGCTGATGATCCGGCGCAATGCGTTTATTAGCTTGTCTTGCATCGAAACATAGCCTAACTGATCCATCCTTCTTAATCACTACTACCAACGGATTGACATACTGGCTCCTACTGAATTCGATCAACTCATCGTCTAGCATCTGCGAAATTACATCATCCATTGCTTTGACATGGGCGTGTGGTATCGGGTATCTAACACCATTAAAACTAGACCTATCGGTGATCTCGAAACTATGCTCGTAAACATGTGTCCTACCAGGTTTGTCAGAGAACACCTCACTGTGCTCTCTCAAGACCTCTAACAACTGAGCCTTCTGCTCTACCTCCAACATGGTATCTTCCACAACACTTGAAAATTCGCCTTCACGCTCCTCTTCCACTACCATACTACAACTTTGAATATCCTCTGATACCATGTCGCTACTAACCTCACTGACTTCTTCCTCTTCATTTAAAACCTGGACACACACTGATATACTCACAAAAGTTCCCGAGTCCACCTGATAACTCAGACTAATCGTATCAAAATTCTCACCCCACTTGAATCTCACCTTAGATTCGCCGTAATCAAGCTTACACATCTGACTGCTTAGCCAACCCGCACCCAATATGACAGGATACACTAAATTCGCGACCACTAGAAAATTCTGACGACCATATTTCTCATCAATGTACATAGGTGCGACAACCTGTCTACGCACTCTCTGTGACTTAGTCCCAACAGCAGACAATATACATATATTGAACACAGGAATCTCCTCTATGGCTTCTCCTTTACTCTTAACCTCATCATAAAAGCCTGCCTTAATGCAAGAACACATGCTCCCAGAGTCCAATAAGGCGTCGACAACTTGACCCCATATCTTCACCTTAATCACAGGACTGATCAACGTAGGCTCACATCTCTCCTGCATAACCTCAACCTGGTCATCTAACAATTCCTTTCTAACATCAAGGTCGTATTCTATCTTCTTCAACACATGAACTGGAATACTGGGATGGTACCCTCTATCTGACCGTCTTAAAGAGCCCTGTTACCGTTTAAATTACTCGGCTGAGCTGGCTGTCTCTCTTCTTCACGCCCCCTATTATCTAACTGCCTTTGTTCCCCAGGTCCTCGATTTTCTGCCTGCCTCCGTTCTCCGCGCCCCCTATTCCGAAAATTCCCTTGGTCACCCCTATCCCTATTTACAAAATTTCCTCTATCATTCCTCACAAAGTTACCTGGCCTATCAATATTCCTACGCTCATAATGCCTATTCCCTTCCTCCTGATACCCCTGATCGTAATTTCCTTCCCTTCCCTGTTCTTGCCTTTTGCCTCCCATTCTAACCAAAGTATCAAACCTTTCTAACACACGTTCCATGTCCTTAATCGTACTTACATCCTGCATGACTACGGCCATCTTCACCTCATCAGAAAAATGACGGGCCATACGCCTAACAATATCACCTTCAGAAGAACTAGTGTCTAAATTCTGACTGATAATGACATGTGTGAGGAAATACTCCGTCATGCTCACCCCCTGATTCGACTGATACCTCCCAAAAGAAATCTTGTCTCTTTCTCTTCCTTTAGTCTGTTCATTCCAGAACTTTCCCTCAAACTTCTGCCTAAAATCTTCTAACCCTTGAAAACCTCCCCTAAAAACTTGATACCAAGATTTAGCCTCCCCCACAAAAGCTAAGGATATGACTTCCTCAACAATATCCCAGTCTAAAGTCCCATCTTCTAACCCTTTCGAAAACCTCATCTGAACAACTTTAACAAACTCCATAGGGTTAAACTGCCTTCCACTAAATTTAGGTAAGTCAGATTCCCTATAGAAGTTACTATGTCCTACAGAGTGATTACAATTTTCCTTATTTGACTTGGCCTGATTCAGCTCTCTTCTTAATTCCAAATTTTCGCTCTCATTAACGGATTTCAGTTCACTAATCTCCTTTTTAACACTCTTATCTACCATCGTTACTCTGGCTGAAGACTCCGCTAGCTCCTGTTCCAAAAACACCTGCTTATTTCTAACCTCAGTTATATCCTTCATCTCTTCCTCTACAACTATCAACCTCTCACTAACTTCTTTCTTGAAAATGGCTACCTCATTACTCACCTCGACTATCTGCTTATCAACAGTATCCATAATGCCCTGCCTCTGTAAGCTCATCTTCTCCTCAACTTGCTCGAGTCTTTTATCTACCATCTCAATTCTACTAGCAATATCCTGACGAATTTCCTTATAGCCTTTACTCATACTCTCTACAATCTTATTAATTTTGCTCTCTAAATCCGTACTTTGAATGTCTATCTTAGTACTGAATTCACTGCTTTGATTATTAATTTGAGTACTTAAATCACTACTCTGAGTATCCATTTTATTACTTAAATCACTTAGTTTACTACTGAATTTAGACATCATCTGCTCCATTAACTTGATCATCTGTGAGTTTTCCCCCAGCCCTACATTTTCCTCCTCACTATTCTCTCCCATTCCTAACTCCTTGCTAGTTGCAACATCATCTTTCTCGGACCCCTCACGTCCCTCCAACGTACCAGAAATCACATCCTTATCTGCCATTTTACTAAGAACTACTCTCGAATTTGTGGAATCTGACCGCTTATTGGTCTGCCTGTTTGACTGACTCCTGCCTCCTCTAGAATGACCAAGAGTGCTTCGGTCAACACTTCTGGATCGCAACGTTAATAAATCAGGCTCACTCTTATTTCTTAGCATACCCTCCAAAATCACTGAACATATATACCCTTCCTAAAATACCCGATCAGATTTCACAAATTACCTGTGCGTACTGCTATACTATGCACCAGCCAGCCTTATTCACGCTCCACGTTGGACGCCATTTGTAATCTATCAATTCTTGCCACAAGATGGCTTCACCCAGAGAAGCCATTTGTAACTTTGAAGATACAAAAATGAAATAAAAATGAATATTCTGCCTCATAAATGGCCTTTCTTTAAAATTTAAGCAAATGACATAATTAGTACTGTAATTGAACAAATCCACCTTTTTGAAACTCTTCTTATCTCCGGGCGTGTGCAGATATTCTGAAAGGACTGGCTCGTACATAGGACTTACCAAATCCTCCTATAAATTAATAAAGACGAAGGAAGGTTTACATGCATCTAACTAAAAAGAAACTATCCAATTTAAATCTACTTTATATTCTGAAGCTGCATGCAAGAAATTGATAAATATAATAAAAAAGTGACACACAAGAAATGCAATTAAAATATATAATATAATAATATAATAATAATAATATTTAGGCTAGGCCTGTAAATATTTCTTATTTGTTTTTCACATTACCGGTAATGCCGTCGTCTGCCCAATATGTCCAGTTCACCTCTACACCACTTTGAAGCCAGTCAGCCATGACTTCACGTTTGACGGTTCTCTTCAACGTTGCACAATCAGCCCTACTGTGATTGTGGCATAACAGTAAGAACCCAATCACGTGGTGCCCTCCATACTAAAACAAATCGGAGTCTTCAAGCTTTTTTCTTTTCGTATAAACACGAAGCACTCAGTTCAAGAGAGACACACTGCGCAACCTGTACTCTCAATGTCTAGCGAGACAATCACCCCAGCAGTGCTCTCAGGTAGCTTGCTACCGCACCTCTATATCACAGCTCCTAGCAAGAAGTCTTTCTCAGAAGCGCTATTGTCATACGCCTGTTTGTCCAGGCCACTCATAGCAAGCCCCTTGCTCATCTCTTTGACACACCCTCTTCCACGCCTAAGGGCTTCTTCCCTTCTCGTACACATCCAGTAGATCATACAAGGCCATCTTCTAACAGCACAAGTGAGCTCGTTTGTCATAGTTCTAGCCCTTTGGATAGGTAGTACCACTTGCAAGGGCACCTATTCTATCTCGTGACCAGCGACATAATATATCTCACCAACAAGTGACAGGCAATTACGTCCCCCACCATTCTCCGTACTTAAATACTGTACTAATGAAATATACTATTTCTTTACAACATAATCAAAGCAAGCTCCAGAATCTCGTCAAAAGTGACCTAAAATACATTGAATAATTAATAATAAAAAGTATTCGTATATGATAATAGTAATAATAATAATGACACTGCGTCTACTGCAGACGTGTCCAATGCAATTGAACACGTTGCCAACACGGTAACATGATATAAAGAAATAATAAACCCACTAGCCTACATTAAAACTGTCATGGGGGACTCATAAAATATAGGTTACAGTAGTATAATGGACGTAACATCTAGGTCATTTGCCCTTTTGATGAGGATGATAATGAAGACGACTACTACTGAACGGGTACATGAAACTTACAAACTAATGGGAATACACATTTTAAAAATCACAGGCTAGGTAGACTGTGGTGTTGCTTAGTAGTATAATTGACGTAACATCTAGGTCATTTGCCCTTTTGATGAGGATGATAATGAAGACGACTACTACTGAACGGGTATATCAAACTTACAATCTAATGGAAATGCATATTTTAAAAATCACAGGCCAGGTAGACTGTGGTGTTGCTTAGTAGTATAATGGACGTGACATCTGGGTCATTTGCCCTTTTGATGAGGAAGATAATGAAGACGACTACTACTGAACGGGTATATCCAACTTACAATCTAATGGAAATACATATTTAAAAAATCACAGGCTAGGTAGACTGTGGTGTTGCTTAGTAGTATAATGGACGTAACATCTAGGTCATTTGCCCTTTTGATGAGGATGATAATGAAGACGACTTCTACTGAACGGGTATATCAAACTTACAATCAAATGGAAATACATATTTTAAAAATCACAGTCTATGTAGACTGTGGTGTTGCTTAGTAGTATAATGGACGTAACATCTAGGTCATTTGCCCTTTTGATGAGGATGGTAATGAAGACGACTACTACTGAACGGGTGTATCAAACTTACAAACTAATGGAAATAATCATTTTAAAAGTCACAGGCTAGGTAGACTGTGGTGTTGCTTTGTAGTATAATGGGCGTAACATCTAGGTCATTTGCCCTTTTGATGAGGATGATAATGAAGACGACTACTACTGAACGGGTATATCAAACTTACAAACTAATGGAAATACATATTTTAAAAAGCACAGGCTAGGTAGACTGTGGTGTTGCTTAGTAGTATAATGGACGTAACATCTAGGTCATTTGCCCTTATGATGAGGATGATAATGAAAACTACTGTTGAATTGACACGGCAAACATACACAGTACCATGATAGAAATAAATATTTCAAAATTCACAAGCAATGAAGGCTAATTGTATGTGGTGATTAGTGGTATAATGGGCGTAACATCTAGGTCATTTGCCCTTATAATGATATTATTAAGGTAATGAAAAAAAACTACTAAACGAACATGGTGTAATTTTAAATCTGATATAGGTAATTCAGATTTCTACCTTCGATGTCTTCCAAAGTCTGAACCTTATTTTCTGGCTTAGGCCTATACTCGATGCGTCTAGTGAAAGAGCTTATGAAGTACTGCTCGGGTCCAAGCTGCACGAACCTGAGAATATCGCAGTTGATGACGATATATGATGACAGACGATCCGGGGGGGAGTCCCGGTCCTATACATTGGCCGGTGAATCACTCACTCTTTCGTAACACTACAGTGGTTTGGGCAAAGGCCCTGTGTGAACATCAGCATAGTCAGCAATACCAGGTAACACGGCGGCCTCCGGACAGTCCTCTCATGACACCTCGCGATGAATCAGCAAGCTATTCTCACACCTTCCCCCTCCTCCAACCCTCCACCCACCAGGGTCTCACAACTTGTGGGACGTGGGTTTGCGACCACGGGACCCCAGCTGAGTCCGGAATTGCTTCTACTTACTGGTGCCGGGCTCCTTTCAGTTCTCTTTCCTGTCAGCCTCCCTTGGTCAAACTCTTGTTTTCTTCCGACCCCGATAGTATCAGGGTATCCGTGGCCTTGCGGCTCTTTCTCTTCCCCGCCTTAATTGGCCCTTGTCTAATCATTCCTGATAGCCTCATTCTTCGAGGTGTCAGCCTTCTTTTTCTTTTCTTAATATCTCATGTCTTCTGCTCAAGGCCCTCAAGGAGGCAGGGTGTGTGTAGCCCCACCACTTCTGGTGCACCCTGGATAGTGCTCCATCATCAAGGGCTCATGGCTGGTGAGTTCGGGAGCTGGCAACCCTGAGGGTTTCCTGAGCTGGATCCGGTTTTACACCATTTTTTTCATTGCCTTTGAGATGGACCCTATCCTCTTTCCCTTTCCTATCTACATTTCGTGACTCTCCTTCCTTCCAAGTCCTCAATTCTCATTTACCTAGGGTTAAGGGCATTTCATTTCCTCCTGTCTTTTATTTCCCTAATTCCTGTCTTTTGTCCTTATTTTCTTCTAGCCCATAAGTTTGTAGTTAATTTTAGTATTAGTTTCATTTTCACGATCCCCCAAACCATTAGGGGCGATAACCTCGTTGTTAGCCCCCTTTAAACAACAATCATCATCATCATCATCATCATCATCACAACTGGAATTGTGCAATTGGGTTACTGAGGCATTTAAAACTTCCTGTTAAGTCCCTCAGCCTTTTGTGTTACATACATAATTTGTTGCTAGAAACCTTCCCTGGAATCCACACAACTGACCCAAGTATCATCGCAATCGGATGAATGGTATATGAACGCATAGGGGACATACATACAGTACATCTATTGAATTGCCACGTCAAACTTACAAACTAACGTAATAGTAATAATAATATTTTATGAATCACAGTCGAGCAAGACAAAATTTGGTTGAGATGGGTGAAACGGTGTAGATTTTTAGCAAAGGGCCTAAATGCAGGGAAAGGAGTGTTCTGCCCAAAATTTTTAAGTAGAGAGGGTTACTCGTCAGGTTCCTAAGGGTATGTATGTAAAATTTGGTTGAGATGGGTGAAATGGTATAGATTTTTGCCAAAGGGCCTAAATGCAGGGAAAGGAGTGGTCTGCCCAAAATTAAAAGTAAATGCAGGGAAAGGGGTGGTCTGCCCAAAATTTCAAGTAGACAGGGTTACTCGTTGGGTTCCAGAGGGTAAGTATGTAAAATTTGGTTGAGATGGGTGAAACGGTGTAGATTTTTCTCAAACGGCCTAAATGCAGGTAATGCAGTAGTCTGTCCGAAATTTTAAGTAGACAGTGTTACTCGTCGGGTTGCAAAGGGTAAGTATGTAAAATTTGGTTGAGATGGGTGAAACGGTGTAGATATTTGCCAAAGGGCCTAAATGCAGGGAATGGAGTAGTCGGTCCAAAATTTCAAGTGGACAGTGTTACTCGCAGGGTACCAAAGGGTAAGTATCCGAATGTTGGTTCTGATCGGTGAAACGGTGTAGATTTGTGCCAAAGGGCCTAAATGCAGGGAGTGGGGTGGTCTGTCCGAAATTTTAAGTGGGCAGTGTTACTCGCAGTGTTTCAAAGGGTACGTATCCACATTTTGGTTCAGATCGGTGAAACAGTGTAGATTTGTGACAAAGGGCCTATATGCAGGGGATGGAGTAGCCTCTCCGCAATTTCAAGCAGACATTGTTAGTCGCAGTGTTCCAAAGGGTAAATATACAAATTTTGGTAGAGATCGGTGAAACGGTGTAGATTTGGGCCAAAGGACCTAAATGCAGGGAATGGAGTGGTCTGTCCGCAATTTCAAGCAGACAGTGCTACTCGCAGGGTTCCAAAGGATAAGTATTCGAATTTTGGTTCAGATCAGTGACGGTGTAGATTTGTGCCAAAGGGCCTAAATGCAGGGAATGGAGTGGTCTGCCCGCAATTTCAAGCAGACAGTGTTACATGCAGGGTACCAAAGGGTAAGAATACGAATTTTGGTTCTGATAGGTGAAACGGTGTAGATTTGGACGAAAGGGCCTAAATGCAGGGAGTGGGGTGGTCTTTCCGAAATTTTAAGTGGACAGTGTTACTCGCAGGGTTCCAAAGGGTAAGTATACACATTTTGGTTCAGATCGGTGAAACGGTGTAGATTTGTGCAAAAGGGCCTAAATGCAGGGAATGGGGTGGTCTGTCCGAAATTTAAAGTTGACAGGGTTACTCGTCGGGTTCCAAAGGGTAAGTATACAAATTTTGGTTCAGATCGGTGAAACGATGTAGATTTGTATACATAACAGACATATAGACAGACAGACACACTTTGTGCTTTATATATAGAGAATTTGTATTCACTTCCTCAGACATCGCTAAATTACGTAATTCAGTGTCATTCCCCCCACCCTCCGATCCCTTGTTTTCCTTTTGTTTCCTACGGGTGTTGGCGAATTCGGCCAGCTAATCTTCCGAGTGGATCTTTCTTATCTTGTCATTCCATCGCACAGTCCTTTTTGGCCAGTTGCCCCAGGCCAATTCTGGTTCTTCCGCTAAACTTATCCTCCCTACCGTCCCCCACCACTACCATTGTGAAAACCCAAAAGAAGACAACTTATTTCTTCTTGCAGAATTTCCTGAAAACACTTGCCTTCAGGGCTGTACAAATTGCACAATTCACAGAAACAAACATTATGCCTTAATTCTTTTAAAAGGCCACATCAGTTAAAAGTTACCTTAAACCCGTTACATTATTATTATTATTATTAATTATTATTATTATTATTATTTTAATTATTATTGTCCTCCGTGGTGTATGGATAGCACACTTTTCTCTTACCGAGGAGGCTCTGGATTAGATTCCAGCCATAAACTTAAGATATATATATAATTTTATTGGTTTTACGTCTCTTAACTACTGTGGCCGGAGTGCCTGAATTTTGTCCCGAAGATCTTTAACGTGCCAGTAAACCTACTGACACAGCGCCATCGCAATTATTATTACGCACCCACAAATGCTAAGTGTCTGCGCCAGGATTCAATCCTGCAGCCTTGGGCACAGTGGGCAAGATCCTTACCAGTGAGGGGCGTGGTGGCGCAGCGCTCAAGCTGTTGGCCTCTCACCACGGCGGACCGGGTTCGATTCCCGGTCAATGCATGTGAGATTTTCAAAGTGAAATGCCATGTCCTGTGGTTCGGATTCCACGTAAAAAGGAGGTCCCGTGGCTTATGATCTCGAGATTAACTGTCACGTTAAACTACAATCTTCCTTTCCTTACCAGTGAGCAACGCAGCCAGTCATACTTAAGATCTGACTTGAGGGCTGGAAAGGGGTGTCTTTTGTCGTTTATTCATTTTGAAGGCTTTGCGATCATGTAGTGCTGTGTACTTTGGTGTGTGTGAAATCTGTCTGATAATCTGTGTTATTGGAACTGCTGTAGCGTACTATTGTGTAAACTACTTGTAATTTGGATAGGATATGGTTAGAAGGGCGGCATGGCCTAAATTTAGGTACAATGTAGGCATCTGCCTGGAGTACAAATGAGAAGCCATGGAAAACCACTTCTAGAATGGCTGACGTAGGAATCAAACCCGCCTCTTCTCATTTCTGCATCAGCAGAAGGAAAGGTGTACACTCAGCCTCATCAGGACAATTAAGTACCTGCTTGATATGAGAAGTAGTTCCCCATGACCTAAAATCGAGGTGATGTGGCTAAGGGTGTCGTCGCGCAGGTTATTCGTTCCCCACAATGTGTAGGCTATGAGCTGGGTTGCAGTCGGCTTGATGTTTGGATCCTCCCAACCACGGGTTTGTTAGACCATTATTGTTGATTCATTGAGGGGCTTTGCGACAACGTCGTCATGTAACCCCGTGTAGTTGGTTGTGTGTGTGGAATTTGTCTGATAACTTGTCTTATTGCGATGGCTGTATTATTGTGTGTAGTTGTAATTTAGATGAGGATTGGGAAGGAGGCAGCCGTGGCATCCAGTCAGGACTCAATCTGGCATTTGCCTGGAGTAGATGTGGGAAACCACGGTAAACTACTTCCAGAATGGGGAGGTGGGACGAACCCTCCTCCACTCAGTTTTAACTCACGAGGCTAAGTGTTCCCCGTTCCAGCCCTCAAACCAGAATTAAAATTCTTGGCAGAGCCGGGTATCGAACCTGGGCCTCCACGGTGGCAGCCACTACGTAATGAGGTGGACATACAATGCTCAGTGAAATTACATCTAAAAATACTACAAAAATGAATGAAAACGACTTTAAAAGAAACTATTCCATCAAACTGAAATATGGCGACAGTTTTATTGAGGATTCATAGAAGCAATCCTGTTTTATTAACTACTCAATTACCTACTCTCATTAAAATATACTTGAATTTAACAAGGAAATGGTAGTTAAAATGTCATTCTTAATCTTAGTGTTTCTTTGAACCATATTAATTAAAATCTCTAAAACCAACTTCCCGGATAGACAAAAAGAAAAAAATGATTAGCTGGAGTAATTTAATACAGCAATACTTTGGAATTAATTTAAATTATGTAGAACACTTTTATAATTTAACTTAAAACAACTCGTTTACTCGTGTCAGTCGTAGGATTCTTTTTTCTAATCATTTATAAAACTAACTACATTTACTAGCCTATGAAGAGTATTTTAACATTTTTCATCGTATGAGAAAAAATATACGATGCATTAAAATTATGTAAAAGAATATCATATTGGTAAATATTGTCGTGAAATTGTCTAAAATGCATGAATCAAAAAATGGCAAAAATATAAAATAATGTTGAATTGAGCGTGTGTTATTCCCCTTCGCTACTGCGTAGAAAGTATTTCTACGTCAATGGGCGTCGTATTACTGTAATTTGAAAAGGAAACATATGACATTTCAACAGCATCTGCCCTCTAGTCATCACTAAGAGAATTTATAAGGTAGAATTTACTTGGGATATCTACCCTTTTCTCGCCGGGAATTAGGTGCCATGAACGTGGTGGTTTCTTTGACGGCCGGATGCCTTTCCTGGAGCCGACCTCACAACATGAGCTACTGAGAGAAGAAATTAATGAACCTAAGTAAGGAGTTGGAAGGAAGCAGCCGTGGCCTATTGGAAGGGTCAGTTCCTTAATTTGTATAGAGTTGAAAATAGGAAAGCACGGAAAACCATTTCAGTCTGGCTGCGTGGTCGAAATATAATTGCTAAATAATATTGCGACCCTTGATTAGTATATAAATATTATTTACACCAATTAAAAATTCAGTACACGGGGCTGATTGACAAGCTACCCCAGCCCTTAAAATGAATCTACAACTATTAATTACGGTACTGGTATTAAGTATTTTTTAATTTCATCTAATAGATTAGGCTATTCAATGAAAATTGTTCACTTGGTTTATTAAAAATTAATTTTGTTCATTCATTAGTGTATGCAATGAAGATCGGGTAAAATATTAGAGCTTGCACTTAGGTTATATTAACGCTGTCAGTTTATCGAACACAATCTCATGGATGTCCATATTTGTGAAACTATTGAGGACATATCGTATTCCTTGTATAAAGCTCCTCCACATACAATAGTTGTCACCATATCCTCAACGCTAGGTCATACATAGAGTAAGTGAATTTATAGTAATTGACACCCCTGGGACCGTCAAACAGAGCCACCTCCCCTCCAACAGTTTAATGACAAAATGTTGGAACATGTGAACAGTATGGTATGTGTTGGCTGCAGAGTGGGGGAAGAGAAGGGAGTTTGCTAATGAGCTATCACTGGCCGAATTGGACTATGTCTTATCAAAGGGGCAGATCATGGTGGCCAGAAAAGTCTGTCCGATTTTATCAGTGTAATTAGCTGGCCCAATTTGACTGCGCCCGTTTCCTACACGCGTCCACCTCCACTTCCCCCCACCGACACATCCTTCTTTGACCGCCCCTTTTGGATTTCACAACATCATGAGCGTCTTAGTTCTGTTTTTGGCGCTGGCATTCTAGTCCAGGTCATCCTCGTAAGTAGAGGTGTTCTCTTATTCGACTCCATGAGTATCAACCATACTCTTTATTTTTTGGTTTTTGTGTTTTAATTTTAGTTATCGAGTCGCGCTTACGGTTTACTTGCACATTAATTGTAAGTACGTTTTAATTTATCTAGTTTCATCTTTGATTGTACTTAAGTTTATTTATACACTTTTCTCTTGATATTTCTTTGTGAACCCCCTTTTCGGGCACCATCTTTAGTCATTAATTTTATTTCGCTTGTTATTAAGTGATTTTAATGCCTCTCCATGTTCACCTTTCATTTTGTGTTTAGATTAATCCTTACTCCTATGCGCATTTGTTTTATTTTACTTTAAATACATTAGTAAATAGTTCGTTTTGCCTTCGTTCTCTTTCATTTGTAATTTTAAGTTCCCTTATCTCTCGTTCGACTTCGCCAGTCTTGGCTTCGTACTGTAACGCTGTCACGACCTATACGCCTCTGGGTTCTTTGATCAATTTATTTAAATTTAATTCCTCTTTTTGATTTGCTTTAAACAATTCATTTGTTTCCTTTTTTGGAAATAATCTTTCTTTCGATCCGGAATCATGGGCCCAGCACGCATCAAAAGAGACATCCTTTCCCCCGCTTCTTAGCGATCCTGTTATATTTTTTAGCTCCCACTATTTTATCTGCAACTCTGCTATCTTTAGTAACGTATAAGCACTAGCGGTGAACTTACTATTTATACATTATGACGTTGATGAAGTGAAGATGTGGTTCAAGTGTCACCTCTCTAGACCAAAATAAATGAATAAAATCGAAATAAACACACTAACTTGCAAATAAATAATATACGCAACAGTAAAATAATACTCGTAATATAAATACATTAATTAATAAAGATTATACTGTAATGTATTTAATATCCGTTACAGAGTAAACGCTTTATGAAGTGTCCTATCATTCCATATGAAACCGTCAACAAAGGGCAATGAAAGCTAGTGTACAATATAAAGCAGTTAAAAAGACGACATTTATCGCGATGGTTGACTCGGATAAATGAATCCCTGTTTAAACAACAAAATTAGTGAATTCGCAAAACGAAAGTGTCACTATGCAAATCTAAGTTTTTTGCGAGAAGGCAGATTTCCAATACTGATTCGTTTTCCTACAAGCTATGTGTTACATGGGCGTGTATTACTTGATATATTGGGCTGTTTGGGCTGACGTTAGTGGCTTACCACTCTAATTCTACGAAGTTATGCTTCGCCAAGGAATCGAATTCGGGAGAAGAGTAAAAGGGTACTCTCTCCTTCGTGAAGCAAAACTGACAAGAGTTGGGTTGATTCCCACTTCAAGAATCCTATAAGTGCTGATGCAGTAGTTTTCCTCAAATTCTACCAACACCAAAGTACACGGGGCTGATGGCAAGGATATCCTTGCCCCAAATTGAAACCTTATTAGCCGAACCATTTGTCATCTAAATGGAACTTCAGATGTATGATTATGAACTCGGTTATTGAGGATATCATAATTACACTCACACAGAGTAGGGGGAGGCAGCCTGTACCGTACAGTTGTCAACTGACTCGCAACGGGACGTACCGATTTTCCAACAAATATTATAGTTATTGTTGTTTTAAGTGGCGGAAGAGTGAGGTCATCAGCCGCGTATTTCAAAAAAGTTTCTGCAAACTTACCACAGTTACACAATTCAAAAAATTCTATGCGGTTCTAATACTGCTGATTTATTGAACGGTTCTGCGACATCGTGGTCATGTGACTTACTTGACTTATAACCTGTAACTCCTAAGTGGAGCATAGGGCATCAACGAACTTCCGTCATCGGACTCGGTTCTACAACATGGTCTTGATCTCCGTCCAGGTCTTCCCACCATTCTCAATGCCCTCCAACTCCACAGTCCTCCTTCAGGTGTTCTTTGGCCTGCCTCTTCTTCCAGTACCTTGTGGGTTCCATTCCAGTGCTTCTCCGGCGACGTTGTTTTCATCACGTCTTAGCGTGTGCCCGAACCATCACCACTTCCTGCGACGCATCTCAATGCCAATAGGTGTTTGTTTAGTTCTGTTCCATAGTTCTTCCTACGAAATGATCTGTGGCCACCATAATCTCAGGATATTCTTCAGACTCTTGTTCACAAAAGCCTGAAGACTTCTGATTATTTGTTTATTTGTTTACCAGGTTTCACAACCATAGGGCAGGACCGACTTGACATTCGTATTAAAGATGCGCAGTTTAGTGTTGATGTTAATCTCTTGAGATCTCTAGATGGGTCTTAGCTCTGCAAATGCACCTTTTGCCTTATTAATCCTATTGTTAATATCTTCTTTGGTTCCTCCATCTGTGGTGACAATGCTTCCCAGGTATCAAAACTGTTTGACTCGTTCTACCCTGTTGGTTTTCTAGGAACTGTTGAGAATTGTTGCGGTTCGTGTATTTCATCTCCTTAGTCTTATTTGTATTAATCTTCAGTCCCATCTGTGCTGCTTCTACTCTCAAATCATTCAACTTGGTTTCCATGTTGCCCCGCGATTTGGGGGAGTGTGTGTGGAATCTGTCTGATGAAATATGTTATTGCGATAGCTGTACTGGTGAGTGTATTTATAAACGAGGTTAGGATTTAGGTAGGATGCGGCTGAGACCTTAATTTAGGCATGGAACCAACCTGGCATTTGCTTGAGTAGATGTGGGACACCACGAAAAGCCACATCTGAGATAACTGAGTTGAAAGTGGAACCCACGTTTTCTCAATTCTTGAGTGTACCCTGTTTTCAGCACTCAGACCAGAATACAGTTTCTTGGCAGACTTGGGAATGAACCCGGACCTTCGTGGTGACAGCCAAGAATGCTAGACACTAAATTACGAGATGGATGGTTCCAGTGTTGCTAAACATTAGTATTAGGTGATACCAAGCATAAATCTACCCTGGAAAATCTGTAAAACTAATACCTACCCGGGACGACTGGAACAATCTGAAAATATAATAATCATGTGTCGCTGACACCACGGAGGTCCGTGTTACCCTTTCGACTCTAGCAATAAATTTAATTCTGGTCTGCTGGTTAGAACGCGGTAACTCAGCTGAGTGAGACCAGACTGAAAACTCATCCCCACCTCAGGGGTTACCAACTTATACAACTTACCATGCAAACACTAGGATGGTTCCTAACATAAAGTCACGGCAGCTTCCTTCATATCCTTAGCCTTAATTACAAATACACCTTAAAATACACAAAGACACCTTAATACAAAAAAGAGAAGGTAATGAGACAAATTTCACCCGCACCTAAGAGTGGACCTACGTTGTGGTAGCCAAGGATTCAGCCCTTGCTGATTATCCCGATGATTAAGCCCCTAAATAAAGCCAAAAAACCATGTTTACGAACAAATAACGAAGAAATAGACCTCGACATATACTGTAACTATTCACATGGTTCCATTGCAGACAATTGTTGGAGTTAAACGATTCCAACCTTACAACGTTTTTAAAATTTCTGAAAAAGCTGGATTTGCATTAGCAAAGAAGTAATACATATGGTGTAATAAATGAATTTCGTGTTAACAATGGTGCCAGTAGAAATCAATAAGTGTTACCAACTTTATATACACCATTGGCATATCCGTATAACATTCTCCCCGTAACCTCATTGGAGCAACAGCGGAGGACAGGAGAAGAGGCATGGACTGTCACGGAACTGGTGAGGAGGCGTCATTCTTACTCCTTGCGAGGATGTCTACAGGACTAAAGAGAACACGTATTCCTCACTCCTTGTGAGGATGTCTACAGGACTAAAGAGAACACGTGTTCCTCACTCCTTATGAGAATGACTACACGACTAAAGTGAACACGTGTTCCTCACTCCTTGTGAGAATGACTACACGACTAAAGAGCACACGTGTTCCTCACTCCTTTTGAGAATGGCTACACGACTAAAGGGAACACGTGTTCCACACTCCTTGTGAGAATGATTACACGACTAAAGAGATCACGTGTTCCTTACTCCTTGTGAGAATGACTACGCGACTAAAGGGAACACGTGTTCCTCTCTCCTTGTGAGAATGACTACACGACTAAAGAGATCACGTATTCCTCACTCCTTGTGAGAATGACTACACGACTAAAGGGAACACGTGTTCCTCACTCCTTGTGAGAATGACTACACGACTAAAGAGATCACATGTTCCTTACTCCTTGTGAGAATGACTACACGACTAAAGGGAACACGTGTTCCTCACTCCTTGTGAGAATGATTACACGACTAAAGAAATCACGTGTTCCTTACTCCTTGTGAGAATGACTACACGACTAAAGGGAGCACGTGTTCCTCACTCCTTGTGAGAATGATTACACGTCTAAAGAGATCACGTGTTCCTCACTCCTTGTGAGAATGACTACACGACTAAAGGGAACACGTGTTCCTCACTCCTTGTGAGAATGACTACACGACTAAAGGGAACACGTGTCCCTCTCTCCTTGTGAGAATGACTACAGGACTAAAAAGAACACGTGTCCCTCTCTCCTTGTGAGAGTGACTACAGGACTAAAGAGAACTCGTGTTCCTCACTCCTTGTGAGAATGACTACACGACTAAAGAAAACACGTGTCCCTCTCTCCTTAGGAGAATAACTACACGACTAAAGCGAACACATGCCCCTCTCTCCTTGTGAGAATGACTACAGGACTAAAAAGAACACGTGTCCCTCTCTCCTTGTGAGAGTGACTACAGGACTAAAGAGAACACGTGTCCCTCACTCCTTGTGAGAATGACTACACGACTAAAGAGAACACGTGTCCCTCTCTCCTTGGGAGAATGACTACACGACTAAAGAGAACACGTGTCCCTCTCTCCTTGGGAGAATGACTACACGACTAAAGAGAACACGTGTCCCTCTCTCCTTGGGAGAATGACTACACGCAGTGCTGGATTAACCATAAAGCACAATAGGCAATTGCCTGGGGCCCCCGGCTCAAAAGGCCCCCCCCCCCCAAAATGTAAAAAAATCCCACCAAAAAATGAAAAAAAATTGGATTTTTTGTGTGTGGAACAAAGTCAAATAAATTAGGTACCGAAAAAAAAAGTGAAACTTAGAATTCCAGTTCTAATTTTACAGTTTAATTTCTTGATTTATATTTCGTAAAGTGCTGTTCCTAAATTCTCTCTGCCCGGGTTTTCCCCATAAATGTTATCTTCTTAATACGCTTCCAATTCATAAATAACTGAACTATTGTTTGACACATTCCAAGTCAATCGAAATTTCAACTTTATATTCGCTCTATTATTTAAGGATTGGAAGCAATTAACTGATACTCCCACGGTCGGGTCCCAAAATTCCCAAAATGCCATGACTAATTGCATTAAGTGATAATCCCCCCCCCCCCTAACCCCTCCACTTTATTAGATATAGATAAGCTCAGAAAGAGTTTTTCCAAATTCTGGCATTCTGGTCTGCGGAGTAATTTCGGAAACAAATAACGTGCTCCGATTTAGTTCAGACTTCAAATCGACGGTTTTGTGATCGACAATTTTAATTCGTTAGTGTTCGATGAACAGTTTTATCTGTGTATCGGGTTGAATTAAAATCCAACTCAAAAATGTCTTCACGTACATATTTGAGTGGTGCACAAAAAATAAAACTTGCCAAAGATATAAATTACCGAGAAAGTGTGGTGTTAGAGAAAGTACCAAAATCGACTGAATTTATACTTCGGAATGAAACCTCTTCAAATTCATTCTGAAAATCAAGAATCTGCCACTAGCGATGGATCAAAGAAGCAAAACAAAACGAACACTGGTCACGCAGAAGACCCGGATAATGATCCGGTCATTTCGAGGTCTCAAACATCCAGTTCTTCTTTCGAGGATGAAAATGAAGCTGGACAACCAGGTGCCGAAAATTTGAACCGTTTCACTGATCCAGGACATTGGGGAAAATTAACCAGTGAAGACATAGGCCTACAGTTTTGGGTAACACATGGTCCGACAAATTGTCAAAATTTTACTGGACCGTTTGAATCGTCCAAGCATCGATATGATAAGGAATCAACGTCAAGATATTGCTTGCTCCCAAAATGTATTCTTTGGAAAGAAACCGAAAGGAGAGAATACAAAACGAGATTGGATCATTTATTCACCTGCGAAAGGTAAGCTTTGATTATAAATTGAGGCCTTCGTGTATTTAAGATACATTGACAGTTTTTGAAATATTATGCTATTTTTATCAAAACCGATTGTAAAGATTTTAAAAAAATATTCTGTCATTGGAATTCTAGTTCAATTTTATTCGTTTCCAGACTTAAATAAGATCTCCCTTATGTATATCAACGTGGTATTTTTGAGCACCAGATGTACTTCTGGTAGCTTGGTCCAAATTATCAGCAACGAGCGTATCACTCAAAGTATATTAAAACGCAACCAAAACTTTAGAATTTTGACAATAATAAGATCAATTTTTTTAGATCATTTTAGTTGATCAGTTTGCTTTTTTCGGAATTTTAGTCCATCGTATTCGTTTAAATTTTTAAATTATTTATAATTATTAACTCTTTTATAACTTCACTTTTGGCAAATCAAATCTTGCAACAACAATTTTGAATATTTCTATCTTACCAAAACTAATCAAATTTTGCATAGTTGTGTAACTTGAAACTACAAATAAATTGTTAAAAACGCTCGTTTAGTACCAAAAAAATACGATCCTACAAAAAAATCAAAAAAAAATACAAAAAGCAACTGAAGTAAAAATAATTACAAAAAAGTCAAAAGTGAATAAAAAATGTAATAAACGTTTTCATTAAACTTAAAACGCAGCGCAAAAAATAAAAAAAACAGTTAAATTTATTAAATTCATTGATATTCAATGAAAGATCGAAATTTTTATGATCAATAAATGATCGAAAATACATCGATTTTGGAGAGGTACGATGCTACTTTTTAATCTCCGGACTAAAAGGATTAACATTTCAGTTACGGGTTTTATGTCTTGAATACCGTTTAATTCATTTTTATTCTTAAATTATAATAATATTTTTTGTTTTATTTTCAGGCCGAGTAGATTGCCTTTTTTGCAAGTTATTTTTGCCGCCAGAAAAATCGAACAGACTTGCGCGTGAAAGGTGTGATGATTGGAAGAACGTCGGGATTTATTTACAGCAGCATGAGAAGAATTTGAATAACCGGGAGAGTGTGCTAATTTACCTGGAAAATCGGAAACATGAAAATTTGCCAGATATATTCAGAAATGGACTACTTGTATTACTACATATATTGTACGATACGGAAATGCTGGAAGAGGTGTTCCTTCGTATTTATCCAAAACTATCTGCGAAGAGTTAATAAACATCATGGGCAAAGAAGTTAGATCATATATTTTGATCATATAGCTCTATATTACAGCCTTTCCGTTGATTCAACTCCCGATGTATCGCATATAGATCAATTGTCAGTTGTGCTCCGGTATGTTTCACCAAAAGATCACAAACCAGTTGAAAGGTTTATATCTTTTCTTGAAACAGAAGGTCATACTGGCGGAAGTTTGAAAACTCAAACTGTGAACTTCGACACTAAAGATTGCAGTTTGGAAATTCAAGATTGTAGAGGACAGTCCTATGACAACGCACCAAACATGTGTGGAAAGTATCAGGGTCTGCAAGCCAAAATATTAGAACTGAATAAATATGCGATTTATATTCCTTGCGGTACACATTCCCTCGATTTAGTTGGACAGTCAGCTGTTAAATGCTGTTTTTACGTAGTTGATTTTTTCCTGATAATGCAATCATTGTATAACTTCTTTTCTGCAAAAAAAAATATATATAAAAAACGCAAAAACTTTGAAATCATAGTCAGATACGCGCTGGGAAGCACATGGTAATGCAACGAACGCGGTGTATGATTCGTTTCATAAAATTGTCGAGGCTTTAGAAAGCATTGAAGGAGACGAGTCGGAAAATAATGACACTCGGCAAGCGGGGTGCATCGCAAACTGAATGCAAAAATTCGAATTCGGGTTCATGTTAATTTTGTGGGATTCAATTTTGACTTCTATGCGTGCAACTAGTAAATCATTACAAGCTGAACAGATCTACTTACAAACGTGTGCTGCCTTGTATAAAACTTTAGACGAAAAGTTAGGCAAGTTTCGAGGAAAAAGCTAAGAAGTTGTCACCTGATGTATGGCATTCTAAAAAATTGTCGCGTAGAGAAAAAAACAACCGAACGATGGAGGCTCTCCTGAAGTCCAATTTTCGCCTCGTGAGCATTTCAGAATAACAGGTTTTCTCGAAATCATCGATAAACTCAACGTCGAAATAAAAAAAAGGGCAAAAGTTTATATAGATGTTTCCAAGAAAGTTGCATTTTTGAATAATTTTTCAATGGGCGATGAAGAACTCTGTGAAACGGTAAACAAATTTATTGGCTTTTATGATAAAGATTTGGAAGAATTTTCAGCTGAACTGAAACATTTTCATTCTTATATAAACAACAGATACACCGCTGCCAAAAAATCTCATAGTAAGTTGTATGGGATTTTAATGAAAGACCAATTGGCAAATGCATTTCCGAATGTAGAAATAGCTCTCCGAATTTTTTAACTTTAATGATAACGGACTGTACCGGTACTGCAGAACATTCTTTTTCACAGTTGAAACGAATTAAAGCGCCTCGAAGGGCCACTATGCGACAAGAACGACTAGACATGTTAAGTCTTCTCTACATAGAATCAGAGATTTTAAGGAAAATCAACTTCGATGATGTTATTGAAACTTTCTGCGAAACAAAATGCAGAAAAATGTTTTTCTGAAAATGTACATGTGATCTAAATTGTATTCATTATTCATTGCAAATTTGTAAATAAGATCTCTTTCAAAGTTATGACTGCCTTTTTTATGAAAGAGGGGGGGGGTTAAATAAAGGGGAAAAGGGGCCTCAAATTAACAATTGCCTAGGGCCACTGGGAGTCTTAATCCGGCACTGATCTACACGACTAAAGAGAACACGTGTTCCCCACTCTTTGACAGGAAGTCTGAAGAGAACACGTGGTCCTCACTCCTTGTAAATAAGCCTACACGACTGGAGAAAGCACACGATCCTCACTCCTCTTGAGGAAGAATACATGACTGAAGAGAACACGTGATGGTCACTTGTCGTAGAGAAGGCCACAAATGTGAAGGGACCACGCATTAATGATTTTTGTAAAAACGTTTTCAGGAATGAAGTGAACATGTAATTTCCTTTTCTCAGCGGCAAGACTACAGGAGTGAAGGGATCATAGCCTACAAAGATCTTACAGCTTTGCTTTTTATGAAAGAACACTGAAGAGTGCAGGATACATCCTGCCCCTTCAGTTGCCGGTACTACAACGTCGGAGAGATGTGTTTTATGAGCGGGGTGATATCCACACAAACTTTTCTCCCAAGATATTCATCTCCATTTTCAGCACGATCGCAGACCTGTCCCTTACTGAAAATAAGTGGGACATAATGACACGGCGTCAGGTCTGGTCTGCATTATCGGCTGCATCCTTTGACCAATTGCAACAACAAGTGGAATTAGCGTGGAACAATATCTCACAATGTGACATCCCATACTTTGTATCTATGCACGATTGTAGAACTACGTTGTAAGTAGGAGAGACTGTCCATGACAATCTGCCAGTTAGTTGATATTGGTTTAAGGGGTGTAACAGCGAGGTCATCTATTGTATGACTCGTTGATTACGATCATATACATTGTATAATATCCAGAATAACATTTGAATAAACTTGTATTGAAGCAGGACTATTGATTTAGGGTACCCTCTAGGGTATTTGGGTACATGAAGGGACAATGTCACGGGACCTGAAATAAAGTAAAGTGCCAACATTTCTCTGGGATAAGAGCAGCCAATTCCCCACGGGGAAAAATATTTAAATTGATCGCTCTCAGCGTTGGGATCTGAACATTCAGACGTGTAGCTACAGATTAACGTGCATTGTGGCATCAGACACATATCCCCGGAGTGAACGATTTATTAACCTCAGAGGACATTCGATTTGGCGAATTGAAACTATCACTGTTATGAGTCATTCACTTCTAGTTCTATTTTTCTTGAAAAGTAAGAAATAGTCTATTTAACAATTTGTAACATTATGTTGGAGTGTTTCTATAAAATAATTTGATGGGCTCTACGCGTGGCCACATTTCTGTGCAATTATGTTGATTACTTTCAAATAATATTTGATGCAACCTGAAAAAGATCATCTTGTAGCATAGTGGCTAGTTAATCAATTTTTAGGTATATTTATGGCTACATTGCACATATCGCAATATACCTAGATACTGTAATATTTTAGAAAATTCCTCTGTCATTTGGTACATATATTGTAACTTAAGTGTCTGCCAAATTGTTATACTGTATATCCATGATGTACATTTTTTTCATAACACCGCCTTAATGACCACTTACTTATTTCACTAAAAGAGTACATCTGCTGGCTTTTCTTTCAAGGAAGATGTTCTGTAATCAGCTCACAGATATAATACCTCGGTTACAGATTGTTGGTACTGCGCCCGATAGCGCATGTTCGATTCGACGATCGACTGCCTGGATGATCCACAAGTTGTTAGATGCATTGGAACGGCGCAGATTTACATAGAAATGGACTAAAATCTCCTTGAAACGTGCTGGAACCGGATTATTTTTGACCTTTCTAATCTACGACTAATATGAAAGAGTTTGGAAATTTTTGGAAATTACTTTGAGAAATATTGGGATTTTTGACAGTATTTGGCATATTTATAACATCGCAGAAAGGCGAGTATGGATTATGTTGAGTGCTTGATGCAAGTAGTCACAGCATGAGTTCCGCCCGCTACCCGCAAATACTACTAGTACCAGGCGCGGGACACTGTTATGGGCGATTCGAATCAAAACAAAGACCGCCATGTGCGTTTTGTTTACTGTTTGGGCCCGCATGCCGACAGCTGTTGCAGTATACTCCATTTTTAGTAACTTAATCTGTATTATGTTGGATCCAATACTAAATTGAATAACAAGTGACTAGCGGTGTTATTAGAAATGGCGACAGCTACGTTCGCTCTAAACGTGGGACAACATAATTGATATGTAGGGTAGGTTTTAATTGCTAAGATGTAAACCTTTGTCATAGTTTCTGTCGGTATAATTATACTGACTAATCAGAATTTATGGATTTACTTTTATTTGTTTGTTTTTCGCGTACCGTAAAAAATCCGAATATAGGTACGATAGTCTTGTACATATTGGACAATATGTAATTTATTCCTGCCAAATGTACCAAACAATTGTTTTCATCTTGGAGAAGACTTCTGTCAAGTCTTTGTGCAGGATCAGCTTTAGTTTAGTTAACGGTAGGCTACTTAAGTAGTTTGATATGCGGTAGGGCCTATCCATGTCCATAATTTTCCTATCTATGCTAATACTTGCATGCATGCAGCTGTCTTAATCAAATACTACAAGTACAGTATTAAAGATACAAAGTGACTTGTGATGGAAGCACCCAGGTTTGGACCCTGGTCCTATTTTGACATACACTCTGCATGGCTGTGACTTCTGGTGTCCTATGCACCAGGGAATAAGGCAAGGATTGATACAATCCTAGGCATGGGCGATGAAGTCGACAAAGAATGTTTGTTGGCTCTAGAAATATATGTTAATATTGTTTGTTTGTGTACTTGCTAGAAGATATTAATACAGATACCCTCCAGAAAAATAATAGTAGGCTTTATTGGCTACATTGTTATCTTCCCTCTGGTCCTCTATTATGCTTAGCCTAGAGCCTGCAAGGTGTAGGCCTACTACATTGTTGGATGTAAGAGCCTAGGAGTACAGTAGGGCTTCATTCAGTAGTGTACGTTAGCCCGTAGCTCCTTTTGAGTGCTGCTTCATTGTAGGTTTCAGTCTTACTGTGTTAGTAATCATCATTTTATGTATGCAGCATGTCAAATTGTACCTCCCTATTTGATGGTGGAGCCTGCTAACATGCATTTTATAGCTGAGAGAACAAGGGTTGTTCTGGCATCGTAGGGACATTTTTCTTACACTGAGGGTTCAAGTTCTCTTAGCTTGATCACTCGAAATATGTAAGAAAGTTAGCATTGTATTCCTGTGCATGACAATGGAGTTCAGTACCTAGTATTTGTTCAAGGTGCTGAATAGCACCCAAATCTGTAATGGGTTCTTTACAGTCTAGCTGGAAACTGTTCTCAATGAGTGAATGACAGTTTGTAGTTCCAGGAAGAAAGGCTACCATGTTTTCAGCTCCCCTATACCTTGTAGATACACATCTCCCTAGTCTTACCCATTAGGCCTAGATACATGCCTGGACACAATTCTTGTTTGACCACCTCGTGTAGTGGCTAGCATTCTCGGTTCTTTCCCCAGAGGTCTGGGTTCGTTTCCTGGCCCTGCCCATAAAAGTAATTCTGATCTGAGGTCTGAAACGGGGTATGCTAAGCCTCATGTGGCAATCCTGAGGCGAGGTGGATTCGATTCCCAACAAGGCCATCTTGGAAGTGGTTTACCACGTCTACTGCAGGCAAATGCCAAGATGGTTCCTTATTTATGGCCACGGCTGCCTCCCTCCCAATCCTCACCTAAAGTACAAAGACACACTAATACAGTCACCATATCAAGAACTATTGCGAGAGCATCATCAGAAGAAAGCAGAGATTTGGAGCGATTTTTACTCTACTGACGCTATGATAAACAGAGAGTGGTCAGTTGCCAATTACGAATTGCGTCCTCTTGTTACCCGATATGCGGTACATGGTTTTCACCACAGAGTTTGCCGCACATTACAGTTTCACACACCTGATATAAACTGCGTTTGTTCTCTCTGCGAGAACACATGTGAGCGTTATCACCTTGCTACTTGCATGAAGAGGAATAAGTCCTTGAAGGAAATTTGTTGTGACTGGTTATGTAGTTATATTTCTTATTTTGTTTGCTTTGGCCATTGGCTGTAATAAATATATTATTAATACAGTCACCATATTACAACATGTTATCGTAAAAAAATACACACACATAAGTACATGGGTCTCAATGACCACCATGTCCAAGCCCCTTGAATGATAAAAGCAACAACAAAATAACTTGTGTTAAAAGTGGTCGTGCTACAGTGTTGAAAACTTCTGAACTATAAGAGACCCCTGGCCAAACTTTTCTGTTCACAAATCTGTTTCAGCTGTATCACATTCGTCATTTGAGACCTTCTCTAGCTTCATGAAGATAAGGGGTAATAAATGAAACAAGTATCAGGCGCCCAGCCTACACTAGGACTGGGCAGAAGAGCAACTCACGTGTGCTGCTCCTCTTCACAGTCCTACTATTGCAAACAAACATTCCCCCACTCTGCCTCTGCTATATTGAAAGGCGGATTACCGACCATTTGAATATATGTGGTGTTGATTTGCAATAATACTACTACATGCATTGCATTTATCTGTGTAGGCCTACATTGAAATTTAATTTTTGCTTCGACTTGTGCTTTGGACATTTGCAGTTTATCTTCCACCCGGGGCTGGTCCAGTTTTCCAAAGAGGGTTTCCGAGGCTGTAGTTGGCGGTCGGGTGGCTTAAAACAGTGTGGCATCAACCATCCAAGTAGCCTACTGACCACGTTTAAGATCTCATGTGTTTGTGTTCTCAACGAGCTTAACCATTGGTATTCACATCTCTGAAGGTTGTTTTCAGCTGCACAATCAAATGTAAAAGACAAAATGTAAACATGCAGAAAGCGGTATTCAAATAAATGAAATCTGTCTTTCACAAAGTAATTATCATTCCTCGAAACCTACTCCTCATCCTGAATCCACATTACTGTATAAAATATTGAGGTTATATTGATCTCATGCGGTAGAGGAGGGTGGGGGTAGAATTTATGGGAGAATGAAATATATGAACATAGCATTTCATTGCAGCTACATTACTGGTGAATAAAGTGCAGCATGGTTGGGGGCGAGGAGGGGTTACGAATGTTTTGAGGTTATGATGGTATAATGAAGCAAACTCTAATTACTCTCGATTATATCATTTTTAACAGCTTTTAGTCATTATTAAGAACATTTATATTGTATTAAAAGCACCGGTAGGCTTTCAAATAGGCAAATAAATGGAAAAATAGTTCTCGTAGATTTGGAAATCATACCAACATGTCACACTGAAACTCATCATTGGTATTTCATTTTTGGAACGATATCTCCTCCTGAGGTGCAATAACGAATGCTTTTGATTCAATGTCAGACACTAAAAATCGGTTCCGAACGTAGTAATATGCGTTCGTAATGATCACAGTCAATCGTAGTTACTTCATATGCGAGGTTGGTAGCCATTGTAGCCCAAACATTGCCACGTGGACCTGGCATTCTACGAAATTCTAGCCAATATAAGCGTCCAGAAAATTAGCATTGAGTGTCGTCTCTCTTATTATATGCTCCTTGACTAGTACTTTGCGTCTCGTGGAGACGGGTTGATTTTGTGACCTTTTGAGAGAAAACGTGCTACATTGAATACTGTACCAGTATCCAACTTTTGTTGGTGGAGATTATTGCTTCCCTGTATGTAATATTACAGAGGTCGTTTGTGAGTCGAAACAGGACTGTGTGATATTATTTTTCATTTCCTTGCATATGTGTGTGCAACATCGTGGTTGAACCAAGGACTGTTGGTCAAGCACATGACAGCAGGTCCAATATTGTGAAATTATTTAACATATACGCATCTAAGTTAAATTGAGACAGTATAATTGTGAATCGAGTGTAAAATTAGAAACGATAACCGTGATAATATACGATCACGTGGTTGGATATAATAAAACCCAAGCTTAGAGTGTGAGAATATCATACAACTGATATTTAAAGCCTGTGGTGGATTGAGAAGGACAATTTTATGGGCCTATATCCGCACTGTGTAACTTCAGTGACATCACATTTGAATTTAAACCATTAAAATTAGAGTCTGTGAAATAATAAACTTCGACATCATGGGAGCAACCAAGCACGGAAATCGAGCCCACCTGAATCTTTGCTGCTTAATTGTACCAGCAGTTGAGATGGAATAAGCGAAAATACATTGGGAGGGTGGAGGATGTTAAATTGCGTGCTGACCTGGCAGGAGATGGCTAAGCCAGAGCTCGCTCATACGCCCCAAGCGAGGCTCGAATCATGCCCTGCAAGCAGAAATGTAAGTGAGACGACACGCATTAAACATGTTTGTAAGGAGTGGAATCATGGAGTAGAATAAATGGTTTCACATTCACGATCTGAGGGTAGGTAACTTATTTTATATTTAGCAATGCGATCATAGTTTTACGTATCAGTTATACATGCCAAGAGCAGGCACATTTTTTAAGGGACATTGTATCATTTTAGCAAGCAGGCAGGTAGCTGTCTTGTGTTTTGTAAGTTACAATTTAAACTTCGCGACGTAGAAGGCTAGTTGATATGTGGTTGTCAAAATTAGAGGCAGTGGCCTTGTGTGTTGAGTTTTTTTTTAAATAATACTGCACTGCGCTATGAATCTTATATTATTATTCATTTGTGTAATTGCCAGGGCAGTGGTATTGAGTCGGACTGCAGCAGACGAAACTAAATGTAACCTGTTTTAAAGCACGCATAACCAGATGCATGAGAAGAAAGATTCTATTATCTTTATGTTGACATTGAAACGACAACTTGGACTGAATTAAATGATTATACTCAGAAGCGAGATATCGCTAGTTCGATGAAGGTCTTTTCTTGAAAGCTTATGTAAGCCTATGATTCTAAAGTAAAGGATTTAAATCGTGTTTTAGACACGTAATTATTAAAAACATGTTTTGGTTATTGAATTTAACTTCATGTTCATTGGAGAACAGCTGATTACCAGCGCATAAGTATATTCGAGTCCATGAATGAGGCTAAGTGTATAAAATAGGGAACCATGCTATTGTGTTGTCGTGTAGCAGACACTAAAAGGGGAGTTTGTTGTTATTGCTCATATTTTTGGAGCTGATGTTTTTGCCAGCGACATTGTACGTTTTTGTCTTGTCGATTGATGATGGAGACTGACGAGTCATTGTTTTATTGAGGTAACATACACTTAAGGTGTCATGCATTTAAGATAACAGGGCTTCCACTGGTATTCTCCGATTTTTGATGGTTCTTTCCCAACGCATTGTTACAATAAACGAAGTTCAAGGTCAATAAAACCCACAACTATACGTCTAGGCATACAATTGAATTAAACCTGAATTTAATAATCAAGTGGTAGGATTTTTGGGAATAAAGTATTACTTAAATAATTTTTGGAATCTAAATACCAGATGAATGCTAATCTTAAATTTTCTTTTCTTGACCAACACATTAGAATTTGCTATCTTTGACTTGTTTGATACATTCTGACTTGATCCCAATTTTGAGACGACGATTAATTGACGTGATAATATGAAAGCACGCATTACATTGATAACGCAACATGAGTCGTGGCGGCCCGCCATAGCAGTTGTCGACGTAATATTTGCTTTTTCTACACTTATGAACATTTACCGCAAAGAGCGTGAAATGTGTGCAGTTAGGGGCGCGCATTGCGCAATCATTAGGAGGGGCAATGCCTATTGTTATTCATTTGTGTTGTACTAGTTTTTTATGATAGGATCAGATTGTGCTTAGATTTGATTTTAATTTTTCAATAAACGCTTATCATTTGTTCTTATTTAACGTAAATCAGGGTTAGCTCGGATGAATAAAGTAAAATTAAATGTTGGAGGTGATATCATCGTAACGTAGCTATTGATATTGTGCTCGTAAATTTAAATGAACCTAGCCTTGTGGACAAGTTAAATGTTTTGCTTTGCCGTAACTTCATGGATGTTATTATTAGTATTATTAATTTCCGATGTATTGCGCAGGGAATACTCACGTGTCACTCTCTTAGTGAGTTTGCTATCGATTTTTGTGGATAGGACTTTGAGAGGCTTAATGTAGAGTTTTAGCTAGGATTACAATTTCTTTTTAGGCCAGATTAGTTCGGACTAGCCGATTTTTACCTCTCTGAAGTAAGCCTGTCCTATTTATTTAATGGTTATGATTCTTTGTTGTTGATGTATTCCTCTGGGCTGGTTTAAAATAGTACCTCTCCTATCCCCGACACCCCCGAATGCATTTTGTCGTGCTGAACCAGTCCAAGAATCCGTCCTCCCCCCGAGTTGTGTGTTATTTGGAAGAGGGTCTTGGAATGGCCGTGTGTAACCGATGGATCCATAAAATCCCCTACTAATGGGCACATTAAGATCTGCAGGTGGAAACCAATATTATCACTGAATTTGTGTTCTCTCTGAAGTTGAAAAATCTCTTTGCAAGTAAAGAATTCCGAAATGTGAGTGAGTTGTTTAATGAAATCCTATGGTTGAAGTTCCCCAAGGACGTTTACACAGGTTAAACAATTAAAAAGATGTGCGTCGATGATGCTGTACTCCATTTAAATAAGACACCGAGGGTAAAGCTGGTCATTATGAGGAGGAGCGGTGTCAACTCAGGAACAAATACCATCACTGAGGATGTCGAGGCCTAAGAAATAAAAAGAATACATACGTAAGAAAAACTATCATAGCAGAAGGCAAAAGAAGACCAGTTATTTGAGAGGCTGAAACCCAAAAACCTATAATCAGAATTGACTTGTGTTATGAAGGCGGTCAAATTTCTATCTTAATCTCCGTAAGTTGAAGTCTTCACAATAACCAATGTTTCAAAACTTCCTTTCCCAGCTAATAATAGTTATATCACAGATATATTGTTACCATTAACTAGCCTCAAATGTTGACTAGTGCGTGGTATAGGGCTATGACAGATCACTAACAATATTTATAATTTTCTTTGAAAATATGCACCACTGTACATTGTTATAATAATGTATATAATTTAGAAACGAACACAAATCAAAGTTAATATCAATGTCAGAAATTAGACTACTGCCTTAGTGAAACAAATGAGGCTATGTCTTGGTAAGTTACTGAAATGTTATATTTCAAGTCATGCCAAAGCTAAAAACAAATATATTTTTACAAATATTTTTAGCAATTTTCCAGTTCTACATTACCATTATTGGAAAACCCTCGTTCCTTCGAACTGTCTTAAGATGTCAACAAATACGCAGATAGCCCCAACTATCGCAAACATACCCATCTCATTGAATGTCGGTGAGGCGGTTTCATGTGTACCTTTGGAGGGTCATGCATAACTGTTTTTCATGTGAATATATTTCCTTCATGGAGAAATGATTCCATTCCAAACTAGATTTAGCTCAATATTTCACTCGCTTTCTCCGAAAAGGGCATGTATTTTAGTAATATCCCATCACAGCGGGAGAGTGCTTTACTTACTTACGTTCCTATAGTAGGGAAATTTTAAAACAAAATCATTGAATTTCTGATAAAATATTAAATTTCTTTTAAGAAAAAGAAAAATTAGCAGTTGATTTCGATTTTACTTCCGAACACAAGGAAAAGGTCAAATGATACCATCACAATGAAAAACAATATTCATCAGTAAAGGGACATGGTCATAAATCAGTTTTAATAAAACCTCAAAATAATGTCAGCTGCTTTTGTTCTAGCGTAATCGTTCTGAAACAACAACAAAATATCCACGCATTTATAAATATTGTCATTTAAAGGAAATAGATGCAGGTTTACACAACACAATACTGTACAGAGGGCCATTTCCATATTTTAGTCCGATTCGATGTCCGCAGGTTTCTAAACTATATTTCACCCAAAATAAATGCAATCATATGTGTAACAATTCTTCCTAGCAAAGCGAGGTTGCTGAAAAGCATTTTACGCACATCAGAACTTATTTTGGTCGGAAACTTATTTTTTTTACGATTTTCCAAAATTGGCAGAACCTTATGAGTGACACTGTCCCCACCCATATGTTCAACATTTGAACACCTAGGCTATTATTTTTTACAATGGTTAAGAAAATAGAAATCGAAAACGCGCCTTTCGTTCAGCACAATGTCTAGATCACGCTGTGCCTTTGCTAGATTTTTATACATATGTTTTAAAAGGTTTTGCTCAAAAATAATTTGTCCCCCAGTTATCACAAAAAAAAGTCCTCTCGGCACGCCGGAAGGCGGAGGTAGATTTCACCGAACAAACTTGGGGATAGGCGAAAATAGGCAGAATATGCAGGTTTTCGTAGAAGGATCAGACCTCATCTATTGCGAGAAAGTATTTTATAATTGGAGATTAATTAACTTTGTTTTTCGTCATTTTATGCATATTTTAAACATTTTATTGCCTTATGATGACGGTAACCTTCTTGTCATTTGGAGTACATTTTTATACTTGTGGTCACACTGTCCTTATGCAAGGTTTCTACACTGATGTGTAACTATGTAACGGTCTGTTACTTCTTCACGCAAAATGATATCTCCCGCAGAGATTTTGGTTGGTTCCTCAGTTTAGCGGCTGCGACAACGCGGTCATGTAACCCCGTGTACTTTGGGTGAGGGTAGAATCTGTCTGATAAACGGTGTGAATTGTGATGGCTGTATTAGTCTGTAATTCAGGTAAGGACTGCAGACGGTCAATTTCAAGCATTAGTTCCTAATGTTGCTACCAGATACTACCGTCAACGACACCTAGCTGTGAACTTGGCTACTAGATGCCACCGCAACCAGCCACTCGCAACGAACGGTGGAACTTTCCCTCCAAAGGAAAGCATACTGAGGGATTTTTAGCGCTCTTAGAAAATCCGACGACTTCGGCCGGCTTTGAACCCGCGACCTTTGGCATAGAAGTTCAGCATGCTACCAGTAACGTCACCGAAGCCGCTTCACACTTAGTAAGATGAACATCTGAATCTGATCTCGTGCAAGTGCGTTGTCATGGCAACGTCTGATGGCTCATCCCTCATCAATTTAGTAGTGTTGCCATGGCAACCACTGGCATTTTCTTATAATTCCGAAATCATTTTTCTCATCCCTTGGCGTAATGGTGGGTCATATCAAAAATTCTTTCAGACAAAAGTGTTAGGTAATTATTAGGGGAATATTGTGTAAGCCTCCGTAGCTTAGGCGGCAGCACGCCGGCCTCTCACCGCAGGGTCCGTGGTTCAAATCCCGGTCACTCCATGTGAGATCTGTGCTGGACAAAACGGAGGCAGACAGGTTTTTCTCCGGGTACTCCGGTTTTCCCTGTCAAAATTTCATTCCAGCAACACTCTCCACTATCATTTCATTTCATCTGTCATTCATTTAATCATTGCCCCAGAGGAGTGCGTCAGGCCTCGGCAGCCGGCACAGTTCATATCCTCGCCGCTAGATGGGGGCTTCATTCATTCCATTCCTGACCCGGTCGGAGACTGGAAGCAGGCTGTGGATTTTCATTTTTCATTAGGGGAATATTGTCCATTTTGTACGGTTTTGATATTGTGCCTATTAAGAGAGATATGATTAATGTTTCCCGAAAAAAACATTTTTTCCCACCCCTTTGGTCAATGGTCGGTGCTATAAAAAAAACTCTTCAAACATACATTTTTGGGCTTTATCTGACACATAGTATGAACTTTGAACGGATTCGATATTTCACATATTAAGAGAGTTATAGCAATATTTCACTTTTTCGAAAAAAGCCCCCCATTTTCACCCCCTTCGACCGATTCAGCCCAGTAACAAACTCGAACGAGATTTTATTGGTATACATATTCGGTAAAAAATTCAAAGTGATTGGTGCGAAATTACGGCAGTTATCGTGTCCAAAAGAAACTGATATACATATATACGAGGCACGTCCAGAAAGTAAGTTCCGTTTGGTAATAAAATTGAATTGTGTACAGATACAGAAAAAATATTTATTGCACAACATCCTACACCTCTTAAACTACTTTTCCACATAACTGCCGAACTTTTGCAGGCATTTGTCATAGCGTGGCACAAGTTTTTGGATACCTTCTTCATAGACGTTTGCCGCCGACCCGTATACGAGAGTGAAGACTCCCCTTAAGATATCCTACTGTTTGGCCACTACTGTTAGGCAAATTGCGTGCTTACCAGGAGAACTGCGTATGTTTAGGAGTTCTCCTGACCACATACGCAATTTGCCTAACAGTGATGGCCAAACAGTAGGATATCTTAAGGGGAGTCTTCACTCTCGTTTACGGGTCGGCGGCAAACTTCTATGAAGAAGGTATGCAAAAACTTGTGCCACGCTATGACAAATGCCTGCAAAAGTTCGGCAGTTATGTTGAAACGTAGTTTAAGAGGTGTAGAATGTTGTGCAATAAATGTTTTTTCTTGATCTGTACACAATTCAATTTTATTACCAAACGGAACTTACTTTCTGGACGTGCCTCGCATATACAGTGTGGTCCACCCGCCCCTTATTATTTAGTTTTATGAAACCCAACTAACATCGCATTTCTCCGGATGGTCGATATTGCTCTGCGCTCTGACTGTGTGACAGCAATGTAATTGGGTCATGGGTCTATCAAAGAAAAACCGACCTTAAACTTTTCCCCGTCGAATACTATGGCCCATTCTACTAACATATGACTTACTGCTCCTTGAAATAACACAGATACACGTAATACGATCAAATTAATAGCTTACGCCACGTGATCTGTAATAGTAGAAAGTTAAATGAACACCATAAACCGTGATTGCAGACTTTGAGATGAACTTAAACGTTTGAGGTGGGACGGCTACAGTAACTAAAGCACGTTTAGCGTGCCATATCTACCATCTGTTTGTGGCTGAGAGGGTATTGGAAGAGTGTACGTTTCCTAATACCGGTGATTCCGATAGTTCCACGGGTGAACTGACCTTCCGTGTGTCGTTCGGACAATACTTTTTCAAGTAGTGTTCCAGATAGGACAACAAAACCAGAAAACCCAGAAAACCCCGCTGAAAATCACGTCCGGATACCAGAGGAAAAACACCGTACGCTGCCAATAGGACAGGCAGAGTTCTCGCGCCACACCAGGAGAAATTCACCGCTGGATTAGCGATACTCTCCGGTTGACTGTCGACCAAGTAGAAGCCATCCAGTTAAATGCGCAAGAAAAAACCATGTACATCAAGGTAATCAGCATATCTACTTATCAGAAATTGTTAAATACTTTTGCAGATCCTATTAAATTTCAGTATGACTCAGGCGAAATGACTAATGGTAAGCTCTCCACAGTGGATTCAAATTTTACCACAGTGCGTATATTTAATGTCCCACTTGAAGTTCCCCCTGAAATTTTCAAATCCGTCCTGTCGAAATATGGCACTGTGAGTGAAGTCAGGAAAGAACAATGGTCTTCTGCTTATCAGTTCCCGGTGTATAATGGAATACGCGCAGTCACTATGGAAATCAAACAAGATATCCCCTCCACTGAGACTTTTGGTGGCCATTCTGGCTACATATCTTATAATGGACAGAAACAGACCTGTTTAATTTGCAATGCTAACACACATCTACGTATCAACTGCCCACAGAAAATGATTCCCCTCGGTATAACTCCTACACAACAACGACGTGTCCAATACTCGGAAGTTGTGACACAGCAAACGTCACATGAAAACATGCTTATTGATCAGTCAGCTGGGACAACACCAGAAGTGGCCTCGGATACACATGACGCAAAACTGGTACCTTACACTGACCAGCTCACCGAGCCACAGAGTGCCCCTGTGCTATCGGCAACCTGTATCGCAGCCTTAGAACCAATTATGCCGTCACTACAGGCTGCCACAGAAATTTTGTCTTCACTGCCCCCACCTTCTCTGGTACCTACCGACTCACTTAAGCAGGTTGATCGGGGATCCGAGAACGTATCTAAGAAGATTAAAACAAATGCCTCGATTGCCGTACCAGCCCAGAAGAATCAAACTGGCTCTACAAACGTTCCCGCAGCTGTGAAAAAGAAACAAAATCTTCATTCTACGTCATCTAGGGACCCACGAACGCTCTCAAACGCTGACAGCCGGCCTATGAATGGCAGTCATAAGGAACTATCTCAACCTAATTTGACATAGTGCACCAGGATAATTCTCACCTGTGTCTTCTTTCGAGTCCACCTTCCAGTATGTCTAGCACAGCTTTTATACTTCTCTTAATGGCGCAATTTCTCACTGTGGCCACTGTGAATATCAATGTAATAGAATGCCCTCTGAAATTTCAACTGTTGGAGAGATTCCTTCGAGATGCAGACATTGACATTGCCTTCATTCAAGAAGTTGCTATACCGTGTTTACCCATATCTGCCTTCTACAAACAATACATCAATACCGGTAATACGAATAGAGGGACCGGATTCCTCATAAGACATGATATCCCACTCGAAGGTGTGCTATGTCATCCATCAGGACGCATAATATCTGGGCACATAAACAATACCACCCTGATAAATGTATATGCCCCATCCGGGTCCAATAAACGTGTGGAACGGAAAATGTTCTTTCAACAGAGTATACTGCCTGATCTGCACGACGTTAAGGAAAAACTTATTCTTGCAGGGGATTTCAATTGTATTCAACGCCCAGAGGATTCCACTAGTCCATACAAAGGTGTCAACCCGGCTCTCAGGACCCTTCTTACCTCCCTACACCTCATTGATGCTGTGGATGGTTTAAGGGTGCCCCTGTCCCATTACACCTGTATAAGTCACAACTCCTCATCACGAATTGACCGCATCTACTGTTCACAGGAACTTATCCAGCCTAGACGATATGAAGTGATACCTGCCAGTTTCACTAACCATCATGCTGTCGTATGTACAATCTCTTACCCCCATCCCATATTTCACATAGGAAGAGGTTATTGGAAACTGAATTGCTCGCTGTTACTGGAGGAGGAATGCCAAGATATTTTCAGACAACACTGGACTCGATGGGTCCAACAAAAATGCAAATTTCTTGACTGCGCAGACTGGTGGGATATTTTGGTTAAACCAGGGATCCGCCGCGTCTTTAAGAACATATCCTACCAACGAGGTCGGGAAAGACGGGATACAGTTGAATTTTACAATCGAGTTCTTCGCCAGCTCCAGCAAAGATCTGATGCTGGGGAGCGTATATATGACCAGATTCGGGAAGTTAAAACCAAGCTCCTGTCTCTACAGCAACGAACGCTCGCTCATATAAACGTGGCTTTAAAAGATCGTACAGTGCTCCCAGACGAAAGTGCAAGTGTATACCATATCGCCAAAGGACAACGTGAGCGGCAACGTAAATATATCCACCGCCTCCGCACCAGTACTGGAAGTGTCGTCACCTCCCCTGACGCTATACGTAGTGAAATATCACTATTTTATCAACGGTTCTACGCTCAGACTCCAATTGATCCACAGCAGGTGACCCTATTGCTTTCATCTGGCAGTACCCATCTATCTCCGGACAACAAAACTCGGCTCAGCGCGGATATTACGGATGAAGAGATTCACTCTATGGTTAAGCACCTCCCAAACAACCGCTCACCTGGCATTGATGGACTGCCATATGAAATGTATAAACACTTCTGGCCTCTCATTGGCAAAGAATTTTGTCATGTCCTGCGTACCATTCTCCAACGTCGTGCTCTTTGTCAATCACATCACGAGGGTACCATAGTCCTCATACCAAAAACATCCTCTCCCATGGCAGTTGGTGACTTCCGACCAGTTACTCTGCTCTGCAGTGATTATAAAGTCCTTACCAAAGTACTTGCATACCGATTGAAGACTGTTCTACATGATATCCTTGGTGATGAACAATGTTGCAGTATTCCTGGAAGAACTCTGTTAACAAACTTAGCGATACTACGGGACCTACACCTAAAAGCCGAAATGCTCCCCTCTGAGCCAATGAGTTTTCTCACCTTGGATCTTGATAAAGCTTTCGATCGCATCAGTCATGAATACTTGTACATGGTCTTGCAGCACTTTGAATTTCCTGCAATCCTTATTGACTACATTCGTATGATAAATTGTAATGCTACGTCTCGAGTGCTCGTCAACGGTTTTCTTTCCCCTCTGATTCCAATACAACGATCAGTTAGGCAAGGATGTCCCCTCTCCATGCTACTTTTTGTCATTGGCCTTGAACCGTTCATTCGGATTACCCAGGTGAAGCTACAGGGTTACAAACTGTCCATACATGTTTTTGGCATGTGTGCCTATGCTGATGACGTATCCATATTGATCATCAATAATGAAGACATCTCCCACATCGATAGCGTCCTTCAGCTCTACCAAATCGCCTCTGGAGCACAATCGAACCCCCAGAAAACTGCTTTGCTTCCGCTCAATAATAACTCAGTGATTACCCAACAGCCCTGGTTCCGGATAGTAAATGAGGTGAAAATTCTTGGCATTACCTGGAAGCAATCGCTTCTGGACACGGTGCAAGCAAACTGGACCAAGGTCATTGCCAAAGTTAGGGGAGTGCTGATCCAATTTGGTCAAAGAAACCTCAATATAGTGCAACGGGTCATAGTCCTCAACGTGTTTGCGCTCTCTAAAATATGGTATGTCGCACAACTTTTCCCACTTCCCAAAATGTTTGAGAGCCAATTGGCAAAATATACAGGTTGGTTTCTATGGCAAGGATTTTTGTTCCGAGTACAACGGGAACAGTTGTATCTCCCATCCCGGCAAGGCGGGCTAGGGCTAACCGCTCATGGCATGAAATGCCGTGCACTCCTCTGCAAGAACGATATCACCATTCTTTCCCAACATGACACTTTTACGAAAGCGCTATACAAAGATATTCGAAACACAGCCCGTGGTTGTGAGAGAGCTTTGCCGAAGATATTTAGGGACCATCAACAGCACCTTCTGGAAACTGTTCGCCAAATGCCTTCAGGGACTGTTCCAACGACGAAAAGTATTTATAACATGTTGCGGCAAGTGGTACACTCCAAACCGCGAATCGAGGCCACCACCCTCTACGTCCATTGGCCCACTGTTTGGAAAAATTTTGGGGCTATGACCATTTCTTCTGCTGTACACTCCCGGGTTTTTATCTTCCTCAACGATCTCATCCCAACCGCTCTACGGCGATATACCATCCGTCTTGAAGCTTACCCATAGTGTACTATATGTGGTCAAACTGATACGGCGATACACCGCTTCACATCATGCACGCGAGTTGCCTCCACGTGGCTGTGGTGTAAGGGAAACGTATGTCAACTATTAAATGTGCCCACGGATGACCTTGATGACAGGAAGTTGATTCGCTTGTCGGTGACCGCCTTCCCCCAAATTAAACAGACTGCCATTGTGTGGATAATGGGACAATATGTACACTTCGTGATGGACAATGATCAACATTTCTCGTTCCTGGATCTCAGGTATCACCTGCAGAAAGAGCGTTGGAAGCTTAGTGAAAGTGGACAATTGTACGATAAATATGGACACTATCTGGATTTTCTTGTGATGTAATAGTATGGTATTTATCATATCTGAAAATTCTGTAATTCTGTAAAGAGCTAATAAATAAATGAAAAAAAAAAGGAGGGTTAAAGCCTGACCGTATGTGGTGGGCGCGAGCGGGAAGAATGCTGCTTCGAATCCAGTAGCAGGCATACTTTTTGAACGAAAACCCACATTCCATTTTAGTCGGGATGTAACTACATTGCCACATTTATTGCCTTACGGCATATTTTTGTGAAGACTACGTTGAATTTTGATGATTTATAAAGAGAATACGATCGAATTGGTACGTTATGCCACGTGACCTGTAATGGCAGAAAATTACAAAACTGGCATGAATATTAACATAACATATCGAAGTGTTGCTCCGGAGGTCCGGGGTCGATTCCCAGCTCTGCCAAGAAATTTAATACTTGTCTGAGGGCTGAAATTGGGTACACGTAGCCTCGTGAAGCAAATATGAGAAGAAGTGGGTTCGATTCCCACCTCAGCCACCCTGGAAATGGTTTTCCGTGGTTTCCCACTTCTACTCGGGCCAAATTCCGGGACGGATTCTATCTTAAGGTCACGGCCGCCTCCTTCCCAATCCTTAATTGCAAATATACACATCATTACAAGCCCGCAATAAATCGGGTTATCAGACAAATTCTACACACATATCCTAGTAAAAGGGGCTAAATGACCGCGATATTCTAGCCCCTCAAATGAAACAAAACAACAACATATCGAAGGATATTCTGATCGCCAGCGCTTGCATCGAAGTATACGTATTCCTTACAAATTCCCATGGTATTATTAGCATACTTTCGATTTTTGCATAAAATGAAAGTAGACTTATGAGATCTATACAAGGCCAAAAATTATGTGTCTGTCTGAGTGTGTGTGACTGTGTGTCTGTGTGTGTGTGTGTGTGAGTGTGTGTACTCTGAATGTCTGCCCCACCCCCCATCAATTCGAACACGGTGAAACAGAATGGAACGAAATTTGGTACAGAGGTAGAACTAGCAAAGGGCACCTCAGAGTCATGTTTTATATCGCCGCCATCTTGATGAAAACGTAATGGCGGCCTCCCAAATGTTAAAAACTTAAATCAATTACGACCAACCTAATAATTTGATCTCTACCAAATTTTGCCACAACATACCTTTATTTGGGAAGCATATTTTGACCAAACTACAAGATCATCAGCCCAACAGTTTGCTTATGGCGGCCATTTATGTGTGCAAATCGATTCCCCTATCAATTCAAACACGGTGAAACCGAATTGAACGAAATTTGGTACTGAGGTAGCCCTAGCAAAGGACACCTCAGTGTCATGATTTATATCGCCACCATCTTGACGGAAACGTAATGGTGGGCACCCAAATGTTCCAAGCTTAAATCAAATTACGACTACCCTAATCATTTGATCTCTACCAAATTTTGTAACAACATATACTTGTATGGCGAGCGTCGTTTGACTGAACTACAAGGTCATCAGCCCAATAGTTTGCAGATGGCGGCCATGTATGTGTGCAAATTGATTCCCCCTATCAATTCAAACACGGTGAAACCGAATTGAACAAAATATGGTACAGAGGTAGCACTATCAAAGGGCACTCCTGTGTCATGTTTTATATCGCCGCCATCTTGATGAAAACGTTATGGCGGCCATCCTAATGTTAAAAGCTTGAATCAAATTACGACCAACCTAATAATCTGATCTCTACCCAATTTTGCAACAACATACCTTTATGTATAGAGATTCGTTTGACCACACTACAAGGTCATTAGGCCAATAATGTACGGATAGCGGCCATGTATGTGTGCAAATCGATTCCCCCTATCTTTTAAATCACGGTGAAACCGAATGGAACGAAGTTTGGTACAGAGGTAGCACTAGCAAAGGCCACCTCAGTGTCATGTTTTATATTGCCGCCATCTTGAGGGAAACGGAATGGCGGCCACCCAAATGTTAAAAGCTAATCAAATTACGACCAACCTAATAGTTTGATCTATACCAAAATTTTCAACAACATACCTTTTTGTGGGAAGCATCTTTTGACTGAACTACAAGGACATCGGCCCAATAGTTTGCAGATAACGGCCATGTATGTGTGCAAATCGATTCCCCATATCAATTCAAACACGGTGAAACCGAATTGAATGAATTTTTTACAGAGATAGCACTAGCAAAGGGCGCATCATATTCATGTATAATATCCGTATAGCACGTTGTATTTCAAGAAGCTACTACAACCAACATTCAATTATAATCCTTGAAAAGGACAAAGAATTATAACAATACCCATGCAGTTAGGGGAAAGTAGGCTATACGTTCTTTACCGAACATCTTGTTTTGTTATTAAATTTTAACAAAAAGTCTTAGCATATCTTTAGGCCCGTATCACACGACACTCGCTGGCAACGAAGCTGCTGTGATCGCTGGTACAAAATCCTGTATGATTCTGTTCTCTTCGTCAGTACACCTGCTTGTATGACCGAAGTGTATCACACGCTAGCAATTTGTACGCTAAGTTGTATGAAATAAAACCGAAGGGCTGTCATTTGAGGGCATTATTTGCAGTTCTTTCGCCTTATTAACGCAAAGCGGTCGCAAAAATTGCTTTAAGTAAATTAGAAAACATTCCAGGTACTGAATGAATGCATTCCAATCAATATTTAGGATCTAACTGTAATAATTGAATATTTTACCATACGTGTAAATAAGAAGCGCAACAAAAACCTCGAGAGTGTGCTGGAAATGTATGCAAGTGTTATTGCGCCCGCTCGCTCTTTCGAAGATCCCGGGTTCAAGACTATCCAACGGCAGAATTTTTAAATTCTTTTTAACTATTTTATTATACCCTCCCTACCTCGTACAGCAAGATTTCAACTTGGTTTTGTTCACGTTATCTACGAAGACGATAGGGAATGCTATTTTCTTGTCTCATTTAAATGGTTATTTTCCCTAAATACTGTTCAAAACCATGGATGGATACTATTCGTTATAATTATTATTTTTTTGGTCGATTTTACCCTCCAGGTTAGATTTTCCCACGGACTCAGCGAGGGATCCCATCATTACCACCTCTACGGGCAGAGTCCTGGAGCTTGAAGCATCTTGTCTGTGGGATACAACTGGGGAGGTGGAATCAGCACCTCGCCCAGGCGGCCTCACCTGCAAAGCGAACAGAGTCCTCTTGAGGGACGGGAAGGGAAGGGACGATCGAGAGGGATAGGCAAGGAAGAGGGAAGGAGGCGGCCGTGGCCGTACGGTAGGTAACATCCGGCTATTTGCCCGATGGCGAAGTGGGAAACCATGGAAAACCACTTTGAGAATGGCTGAGGAGGGAATCGAACCACCTCTACTCATTTGGACCACCCGAGGCTGAGTAGACCCCGTCCCAGTCCTCATACCTCATTTCAAATTTCGTGGCAGAGCCGGGAATCGAACCCAGGACGTCCGGGGTGGCAGCTAATCACGCTGACTACTACGCAACGGAGGCGACTCTATTCGTGATAATTAGAATTTTAATAGTTCAATATTAATCCCAGAATCATAATATGACACGTTCTGTAATTACTGCCTTGATACGAGACTCAGCGGTAACGTTCTTGCATGCTGTGCCGAAGGTTGCAGGTTCGTATCCTGGCTCAGTCAGCTGGCATTTGAGGGTACGCAAATGCGAGGGAGCCGTGTCAGTAGATTTACTGGCACGTTGAAGATCCCCTTCGGAGCAAAATTCCGGCACCCCGGCGTATCTAAATGCCAGAGCAGTTAAAAGGGACGTAAAACCAATAATGTTATAATTATCTGTATTTAGTGTATGTTTGGGGCAGATGACCTCGTAGTTCCGCCCCTTAAAACATCACTAACTAACTATTACTGTAAATGTATAGCAAGCGCTTTTCGCACAGACTCCATTGAAAGAAATTATAGTTTCGGTCTGATGTATTTATCTATTTGTTATGTGGGTCGTCTGAGTGAGTCGGAGTTTTCCTTTAAACAAAGGTGGCCAAAATTTCGAACACTTGCTACCTTGAATATACAGGACACCTTGCTTTCGTTCTACAGATCATTATGTCGTCGTCCAATCTGGCAGCGTACCATCGGATAAGTACGGTCCCTTTGAGGACCAATTAAAGAGTCACTCGTTGGAACAGTTAGGTATGCGTCCGTAATATATCCACAATAAACGACATTAAGAAAAAAAATGCACTAGTTCAAGGTTCGAACCTACTACAATGCGACTTCGTTGACGCTACTCTAGCACTTCTTGATTTAGCCATCTTAGATACCGAGAACCATGGTTTATTGCTGGCACGTATTGAGTCTATTCGTAGACACTTCCTGTCCAAATGTAAGAAGGTATCATTCGGAGCTCTGTTCGTTTCAATCATGCAATATATTTGAGGTCATTGAAAGAACTTTTTAGTTAGATAGTTACTGTTATTTTAAGGGGTGGAACTACGAGGTCATCTGCCCCTATTGAAAGAACACTGCCACTATTGATTTCTACGGTACTATATTCGCGAGGATGTACTCAACGGTAAAGTTGTACAATGGACGTAAAGGAGCAGGTACTAATGTTTTTAGGATGACTGTGATATACGCGTTGCCTTCCTCCAAAAAAATAAGGGGCTGGTGGACCACACTGTATATATATATATACATACATTATATATAAACTTTTGAACTGACAGTGGTTTTGGGGTCTGGGGGATGTAAAACGCGAAGATATGTCGAAATTTTCCGGAAGTCGAAACATGGTACCCATTGCAATAGTTAGCTTTCTAATGAAATCTACCTAACATCCTCAGGAGTAACATTGTGTTTTAGTAGTAGCACTGCAGTCATTTGTTTCGGGGTGTTCAAGATGTTGAGTCAGTGACAGTGGAGCTTGCTCTTCAGTATTTTCAATTTCACCTTCGTGGAAGGACATGTACTGTGTGGGCCTCGCTCTTCAGAACATGGTAAGGGTTTTCTAAGGTCCCATGAGTGACATGCTTATTTTAATCAATATCAATTTATTTCTAAAATTCTTGTATATCACATTTTGTAGCCTTACTATGGATCTTTATATAGCCTACTTCACATTGGCATAACATATTATTAGTAGGCCTAATGTAGGCTTATTTTTATTAACTCATCAGTGACATGGCTCATGAGTGACACTTTTGAGAAAAATTCCGGACATGTCACTCATGTGCTACTGTGTTATTCATGAGCATATATGTTTTTAAATTAATAAAATGTTTACTCATTACATTCTTTTCATGCATTAGGCATAATCCAATGCAGAGAGATGTAAACGGTACGGGATGAAGAGAAAAGGAGACTTACAATGGGAATAAGAATACAAACTAATGCATTTTCGGAGGTAGGTACACCTAGTCTACCAAAACACTTATTTTATAGTTTCATAAACCTACGAACAAAATACGTTCTTTTTCTGTTTTATTTTATTTATTTCCTATTTTCTTCAATTTTTAGGAATTCCTAATGACGAAAAACGCAGACATGAGTCCAACGAAACAAAGAAAAGTGCGGAAAAATAGGGTATGGGATGACAATAGGAGAAACCCAACACATCCCAGCACCATCTCTAGTCCATCGACTTCTCAGGATTTGAAATGGTCCAGCACTGAGGCTAATCCAGCGACGCCAATCAGTCACAATGCCGGCCAACAATCCCATAATTTACCAGGGATGCAACGATCAGACCTATCGGAGATGACCAGTAGGCCTAGTGGATCTTCAGTCAGCACCAGCAGTCCAATGTTCCACTTTTGGTTGATTAGATTGAAATTCCAGGCAACAACAACTTGTTTACACCACCCACAAGAGTCCCTCTTCATCAGAAAATGAGCATACTGCAGTAAATACGATGGAAATGAAACAGAACCAAGTTGGAAATTGGCGCACAATATAATGATACAGGTACATGAGCATGAAAACCAAGAGGACATTATTGGAAATTCAAAAAAGCAATTTCAGAGGCAAACAAAATCTAACAATGGCACGTGAATTATCTAAGAATACCAATCAAACCCAACTTCTGGCTCCCAGTAGGATAGCTGTTGAACTTGTAACACAAAAGTGGAATCGACATGTGAGGTCAAATTACCTCGTAAAGTAAAAGTAAAACTTAAGTTTACAGATTTAAAGACTGTGTATTGTGCAACCTAAGTTAAGAATTGTTAAGAATTTATTGTTTGTTCTGACTGCAATCATAAAATGAAGTATGTTAACTTATGCACATTCTATAAAAGTAATAAAAACTTGTTTTGAAAACTCACAATTTTTTGCCTCCCTACCTAACACATCATTAGGCCTAGTGACACTGTTATAAAATCAATTTTTTTACAACAATAGACTATTGTCTATATGGAAATGGTGAAGCATGAGCAACATCCTACATTAGAAAGAAGTTACAAAAACCAAGACGAGACGATGATATTAGATTCTGTCACTCATGAGAAACAATACATGGTAGGATCTAATCTTTTTGGTAGCACAGCATGAAAATTCAAGTTTCATGATGCAGTAGTTCATTGTTAAAAAGAATGAGTGAAAAATTGCTTCAAACTGAGGAAAAATGAAAATAATTACTGGTGTGTCATTCATGAGTTTCATTACATTTTACTGTATTGCAGCAATCAAAATTTATTTTCCGGTCTGACATTCAACGTTTTGATGTGCAGAAGGATATTACAAAAATGTTGAGCCTCTTCCAAGCAAATACAACAAAATTTCATTTTTGACAACCTTGTTAATTTTGGGTGATGAAATCGGACAAAAATATGAAAATGGCCCCAGTAACTGGTAGCTTCCGAATACATTCAAGAAAAACAGTCAGTTTTAACTCTCCAGTCAGTCAACATGGATTTGCCCAATGACTGTGTGGGGTACAATGTACTGTATATAGGCCTAATATATGAAATAAAAATTGCATGCAATAGTTATGATCACTATTATAATGGGGCGAATTCGCTTTGACCGACTGAAGAGTTACGACTGACAGTTTGAATAGGCAACACTGAAAGAATGGCTTCAAAACATAACATTTCAAGAAAAAGTAATTCCATTAAAGTTTGTTCTCTTCTTCCTAGTTCCACGGCTTTCCTTTTATTAATTGCATCCCTAGTTCCACGTTTCTGGATGTTTCCTTTCGATAGAAAAATTGTCATCTCAGTTTTCACTGGATCGTCACAACACTTTCAATACTAGACAAGTCTCATTGATAGTGGTTTGTTCACATTATTGCACACGGCTTCACTTCGGATTGTCATTGCAAAAACGCGAGTACATCATAGAAATTCCAAATATAACTAAAATGGAACTCACACTATCATTCACACGGGAATTGTAATGGTATGTGTCTGGGTCTATGTGGTTGTGTATGCCTTACGCGATGACTGAAATGTTTGATTAAAATTGTTTGGTTATAGGCTATAGAATTAAGGATTCTAGGTCAAAATAAGGATAGAGTAAGCTAGAGAGCTGTCCAAGGCAGTACTTTCCTTATGAATACTGCTGGTAATTGTTGTATTACGGGGCGGAAATTGAAGTTATCGGCCGGTATTCTCATGTGTCAGTCAATATTTAACGGAGATAAAGTCAACGAATTGTAATTCAAACCTCGTACACCCACCAAAAACTGAGCACACATTCAAAAATATCTTATCTGTATACTTTGGTGGCAAAATAAAAATACCCTCCCTCAATCTAATGGCAAAGCCCTATAGGTAACGAGGGGAATCGCTTTCTGTAGTTGACAGTGTAAGACACCTTTGCGGTCAGGATTGCCTCAAACTTCACTTGTGCAATTTGTGGCCATAGGTCTGTGTTTTTGTGTGGCTACTATTACACTGTACATTGAAACACCAGCCAATACGTCCAAGTATCCTATGTTCGAATCAAACTGTAGGCTATACTGGACATTCTTTACAGTAATTCTTCCATTTGAACTCTATGCAAATTCTTATCTTGGCAATTCGAGCTCAAATTACAATACGCACACCAGTTGAGACATTACTTTAGCTCAAGTTGACCGACATATCACACTCTAAGTACAAGTACACAGCAGCAACGTTCATAATTTCCAGTGACTCGAAATGAAAGCAGTAACTATGTCGTATGCTAGTGATATTATTTAGTTATTGTTGTTTTAAGGCGCAGAACAGCGAGGTCATCTGTCACATGCTAGAGATAGCGAGCAATTGAGCCAGTAATGAGTACAGTATATGCATTTCGTGCCTCTTTTGGCTCCTGTGGCTATTCTGAAGCCAGCGATACCGAAGGAATATTACACTAGAGAGGATCTTGCGAATATGCCAGCAAATCTACTGGCAAGAAAATGTATTACAACAGGTTAAGATTAAGTCAGGATTGAACACGTAATATTTCGTTTTGTAGGCTACCTGCATAAATGTGCGCCGTGACAATGTACGGTAGCAGATGGCGGGCCCTTGTAACTAAGCAGCTCAACTCTCGTATTCTGATACACATACGGTATGTGAGGATTGCTGGATAAGCTGCTAAGAAAGACAAAGGTTCACATTAGAGCTGTGTTGATTGCACTGTACCTGTATGTTGGCTATGACGCGTGAGATCGTGGCCCGCACAGTCACAAGTCCTACCCCTACGAGAGCGGAGACTCAACTGGCGCACTGCAGCGTGGCGAACAGCTGAGAGCAGGAAGTGTTCATGCGCGCATGCGTGGGCGAGTTCTGTGTGAAAGTGAGGTCACGGCCGATCAATGGGAGCGGTCGTTGCACCATCTACCATCTACCATTCAAGAGGAGGAAGAAGTTTCGTGCACTTTCAACTCAACCTAAACCGGTATTTATTCGTAAACTAACAATAGTCTATTCTGCTGTGGCTGGTGCATCAGCTCTGTCTAGCGGTACGTCTGCATGGAATCTGTCTGATAACCAGGGCCCAGATTTTGATGACCTAGTTAAAAATGCTTATATTAGACCTAAAAAATCCCATAAAATGACCCCAAAATTTAAAAATAATTTAAAAATTTGAATGAAACTGGCATAATTTCATCACACGAAAAATGCAGACTGCGTCATTGTTTATTGAAATTATTCTAATTGGTAGGCCTACCTAATAAAATTTAATTATTATTTGACAAATACGAATTATTTTCACACAAATACTGCTTATTATTTCAGGCTATTGTTTGGCAGGCCAAGTTCTATGATCTCATTTTTTTTTTCAAGGAAAATAACACTTCATGGTACGGTATGTGGAACTTGAAGTCTGCAACTTCTGAAGAACAAAAAAGAGAGTTTCACCGTTAGGAACTCGAATTTATTATCGGATAGAGGTAATAAGAAAAATGTGTACTTAAAATACATGACAGGCTTACCTCACTCCGCATTACAGTAGATGACTGTGACCATTCGTAGATTCACACAGGTAAAAGAACGACGATTGTCGACCATTTGAAATACACTTAAAATAACAATCGCGAATGATAACACAAATCCACTTCCCACACGTATGTTTGCACTGAGGTACTTAACCAGACTGGCAATACTGGGCATACTGTTGTCTGTCTTCCTACCCCTTTGATTTCAACATCGCTTCTGGATTAGTTGCAAGCGCAGTGTGTCTCCTGAGATGTTGATATTCCAAGAAATACTGTAAGGGTTGAACAAAGTGGTGAAGATTCTAATGTCTTCGTATTCATCCTCACTTTCAGTTCCGTTAATATCCAGGACCATACGCAAAATATGCATAAACACAAGTAGAAATGTGAGAAAACAACACAAAACGTATAAAATATTCTAATAAATTCGATAAGATAACATAATAATGACGCGAAAAGCGATAAAATGTCCTAAAGATAAAATACTTATAAAAATGACGAAAAAATGACTTAATAACTATGCATTTCCCTAATGTAGGGCCCATGAACTGGATTTGTACATAAGTTAGCAACGTCTGTGGTGAACCATTTAAAAGATGACATATTTTCAGAACTCGGGCCCTGCTGATAACCTATATTATTCTATACCCGTAGCCATTGTACATGTTCAGGGTTTAACTGCCCTAGAAATGGTGAATCTACCGTTACAATCTTGTCGTATATAATGTTGTAAATTCATTAAGGGGCTTTACAACATCGTGGTCATGTAGCCCCATGTACTTGGCTGTGTGTAGAATTTGTCTGACAACCTGTGTTATTATGGTCTGTAGTAGTTGTGTATTTGTAATGCAGATGAAGATTGGGAAGGAGGCGTCGTAGCTTTAAGTTAGTTACCATCCCAGCCTTTGCATGCAGTAGAAGTAGGAATCCACGGAAAACTACTTCCAGGATGTCTCAGATGGGAATCGGACCCACCTCTTATCAGTTTTGCCTCACGAGGCTGAGTGGACCTCATTTCTGCCCTCAGACCAGAATTACATTTCTTGGTAGAGAGGGAAATCAAACCTGGATCTCCGGGGCAACAGCCATGAATGCTAACCGCTACACTAGATCGTAGTTTGTCGTATATGCACAAGTTTGTATATCACCGGACTGAACTGGTATCGTAACCACTGTTTTGGCTTTTTAAGGCCAAAACTAAACCAACTGCACCTCACAACCTGACAAGTGTAGTTTGTTGTTGATTCATTTAGGAGCTTGTGAATTCGTGTTCAATTAGCCCCTTGTATTTGGGCGTGTGTGTGTGTGTGTATACGTATTGTCTGATAACCTATGTTGTTGTGATGTCTGCAGTTGTGTGTGTATTTCCAACTGAGACTGGAATTGAGACGGAAGCGACTACGGCCTTAAGTTATGAAATGAACCATCCCAGCATTTGCCAAAGTAGAAATTGGAATGTACGCGAAACCACTTCTAGGGTGGCTCAGTTTGGCCTCACAAGTCTGGGTTTACCCCGTTCAAGCCGTGAGACCAGAATTTAAATTCTTGGCACTGTACTAGTAAAGACCTGAGAGTTAATAGGTGTCCCTGGACTTGAAACATTTGCCTGTACTGAATCAAAACTTGGACAAAAAGTAGACTCAGATGGCCGTTGTCAGCGAGGGAACTCGAAGCTCAGACCTTAAATATCTTGGCTACGTTGGTGGATTGCTAATTAATTAATTAATTAATTAATTAAAGGAAGTATCAGTGTATTGAAGAGCCTCGGTGACATTGGCGGCAGCACGCCGGTCTCTCACTGCTGGATCCGAGGATCAAATCCCTGTTACTCCATGTGAGATTTGTGCTGGAAAAAGCGGATGCAGACAGGTTTTTCTTCCGGTACTCCAGTTTTCCCTGTCACAATTTAATTCCAGCAACATTTTCCACTATCATTTCATCTGTCAATCATTTAATCAATGCCCCAGGGGAATGCGACAGGCTTCGGCAGCCGGCACAGTTCATATCCTCGCCGCTAGATGGGGGCTTCATTCATTCCGTTCCCTGACCCGGTCGGTCGACTGGAAGCAGGCTGTGGATTTTCATTTTCATCAGTGAATTGAGCCCTCCGACAGAGATACCGTTTCAATGGGGCTGGGCGATGATTTTTCTATGTGGCAGGTGTTTTACGGCCGGATGCCCTTCCTGACACCAATCCCGTGAGAGGGGTTAATGAGAGACGAAATGGATGAAGAGTAGCAATGGATAAAGAGTAATGAAGGAAGCGGCCGTGGCCCATTAGAGGTTACCCTCTCGACATTTGCCTGGAGTTGAATGTGGCAAACCATTGAGAATATTTCAAGGATAGCCGATGGTCATGATCCATTCCTCTCGTCTACAAGTCTGGAGATAGCTTGGCCTCATGGCATTGCTCTGTACCTTAGTGAGTGTAGGTATCTCTGTCGGAGACAGGCATACGCTAAATCAGTGAATTGAGCCCAACTTGTTGGAGACGGAAAGAAAGCAAACGTGACAGTTGAAAGTTTCTTTGCTATCAACAAGCGGACTGATATGCAGGTCAGTAGTGCCTAGGCCAAGCGCCGTAGGCCTACCAGAGACAGACCGATACGACAACCAACAGCGAGTGTCGAGATAGCCGGGGTCGATCAGGCTCAATCCAAAGATAATTAAGGGCAATAAAATGTGACAACTTCGTGTCTGTGGATTTACAGGCACCGTAATAAACCCAAATAAAACCAAATCCCAACACAACACCGTTTCTTATGTCACGTAAAGTTAATATACATTAAACCCTTAACATAATTATTATTTGGATCATTATTGTTCCCTCAGCGACTTACAACTGGTGATTGTTAGGTTAGTGACCACGGGACCCCAGCTGAGCCCGACATTGCTACTACTTATTTCTGCCCCGTTACTTTATTTCAAATTTCCTGACGATCTTCCTTGGTCAACTCATGTACTATTCCGATCCCGATGGTTTAAGGGTATCATAGACATAGGGTGTCTTTCATTTCCCCGCTTCAATTGGATCTTGTCCTTTTTTCCCGACAAAATATTACTTTAAGTGGTCTGAACTCTTACAGGTTTTTGCACAGTATCCTCTGCCTACTGTAAGAGGCCCTAAACGGGGTAGGGTGCACCCTGAAAAGCCCTACACTCTCAAATCCTCAAGGCTGGCACGGTCGGGAGTTGGCTACCTCGAGGGATTCCTTAACAGGGTTCATTGTATCTGTATTTTTATTTTATTTTCAGGGAATTCTGGATGCACCCTCTCTTATTAGAATCCACCCCGCGGCGTAGCCGTGTGCGTTAAGTTATCCACCACGACCGCGGTGAGGAGCTACGGCAAGTCGAGAGATTGGAGGTTCAAATCACGGTGCTGACAGTGCCTATCCTGAATATGACATATCCACGAATTTTTCCACACTCCCTCTAGCCAAATGTCGAGATAGGACCTCATTTTAAGTCCACTTTCATGTCTCTAACACAGTTACAAACACTCTACTACAGTCTTCGCAGAAATACGAGTCGTCAGACAAGTTCTATACACATTCAAGTACACAAGGCTGATGACCGGGATTTCCCAAGCCCCAAAAATGAATTAAGAACATTATTTCCTCCGTGGCTTAGGCGGAAGCACGCCGGCCTCTCACCGCTGGGTCCGTGGTTCAAATCCCGGTTACTCCATATGAGATCTGTGCTGGACAAAACGGAGGGAGACAGGGTTTTCTCCGGCTACTACGGTTTTCCCTGTCAACATTTCATTCCAGCAACACTCTCCACTATCATTTCATTTCATCTGTCATTATTTTAGTCATTGCCTCAGAGGAGTGCGACAGGTTTCGGCAGCCTGCACAGTTCATATCCTCGCCGCTAGATGGGGCCTTAATTCATTCCATCCCCTGACCCGGTCGGTGGACTGGAAGCAGGCTGTGGATTTTCATTTTTCATTTCCATTCATATAGAGCCTCCGTGGCTTAGGCGGCAGCACGCCGACCGTTCACCGCTGGCTCCGTGGTTCAAAACCCGGTCACTTCATGTGAAATTTGTGCTGGATAAAGCGGAGGCAGCCAGGTTTTTCTCTGGGTACTCCGGTTGTCCCTGCCACAAATTTCATTCCAGCAACACTCTCCACTATCATTTCATTTCATCGGTCATTCATTTAAAATCATTGCCCCAGGGGAGTGCGACAGGCTTCGGCAGCTGGCATAGTTCGTATCCTCGCCGAAAGATGGGGGCTTCATTCGTTCCATTCCCTGACCCGGTCGGTTGACTGGAGGCAGGCTGTGGATTTTCATTTCCATTCATATCTAGCAATCATGGCTCTACTTCTTTCTAAGTACCTCAGCCTTGAGAACCCTCATCTTCTCATTCAATTGTATGGTTTTCGTGGTTTCCCATTTAAAGGTTTTCCACTTTCACCACCAGACAAAAGCTTGGACTGTTCTTTTCAATAGGTCCTTGTCCGATTCCCTTCACTGACCCGTCATGAAAAGAAAATGAATGGCCACTGGCTGCATTAATAATTTGAAGAAAAAAAAAGTTACGAGTCTTACAGTAGTCGCATAGGATGTGTTACATCTGACATAGAAGAAACTTCATGTGAAATTTTTGATTCACCGGTAATTTATACTATTATTGGCACAAATATTAATCTATTGTAAAAGGGAGTGTTTTACAGATAATGTAGTTTATAATATGGAACTCATTTTATTAGATGATTTGTAGCTTCCACCAGCACTAGCCTAAGTAAAGAATACGATATGGATTAACTAGATTAATAGACGCGACACCGCTCATAACCTTAAATTCTTTATAAACAGGACCTCTTTATTCACAGACCAACACGTAATTTCATATGGATTCTGTTAAAGTGGGTCATATTGATATGATAAATATCGTTTAAAATGATAATCTGGTAGCAAAAAAATCTACCCCGTCCGCGATTCGAACCCGAGATCTCTAGATTCACAGTCGTAGGGGCTAACCCCACGGCTATTTCGACTACGCAGATGTTATGCACAAGATGGTGACTTATTTCCATGTTCCAAATATACTGCATTACGGAATTAAGTTTCATTTATATTTTGCTTCTTTCGATAAAGTTCCTGCATGAAATTGAGTCTAAAATGCCTTATGAAGTCGCCTCCGTAGCGTAGCGGTCAGCATGGTTAGCTGCCGCCCCGGAGGTCCTGGGTTCGATTCCCGGCTCTGCCACGAAATTTGAAAAGTGGTATGAGGGCTGGAACGGGGTCTACTCAGCCTCGGGTGGCCCAAATGAGTAGAGGGGGTTCGATTCCCACCTCAGCCATCCTCGAAGTGGTTTTCCGTGGTTTCCCGCTTCGTCTTCGGGCAAATGCCGGGATGGTACTGCCCCCGTAATTGAATTATGTAGAGACCACGGTGGCTATATTTGAAATTATAAGGAGAGTTATGGCTGTCATAGTTATGACGTGGGTAGTCATGACGTAAGCACGGATGACGCAAATGTTATGCCAGCAAGCTACTTGAGCCGAGATTCTCAGTGACGTCAGCATTTAGTCGAGAATGTTCCAAGATTTACGACGCAGTCGCAGGAAACGAGGAATTCTGCTGAGGAAGAAACTATGCTATTGGAGGAGAGGCATGAACCAATCAACGATAGTTTAAAGGAAGACGGAGATTGCTGAAACTATGGTATTTTTATTACTTTTGGAATGCAGAATTGTGGAAATCCATTTGCAGTAAAGGCATTGATTTGGAATTTTGGTGAAATTTATTTTCAGTTTTTGAATTTTGAAAATCCGTCATGTATTAACGAAGTTGGAACTTCTAGCGATGACGCAGTATCACGCTTTGGAAGGGATGGAAACGCCCCTCGTGAAGTTAATAAAAGGGCTTGCGCAGAAGAGAGGAGTCTCTTTCGTTCTCTGATCATTCTGAGATCTCATTCTCAGAGCATCGAAGTATATTTGTGAAAGTTCTTTTCTTATACATTCATTATAGTGAGACGTCGAAGTGAACAGCAGTGAAAAGAATCGTCTTTATAACGCGTGGCGAGGCCACTATATTAACGAGATCCAAGTCAAACTAGGTGAAGTTGAAACGGACCTTAGAAAGATTCTACAAGTTTAGCTTCGAACAGTTAGCGGTCACCGATAAGCTAATTGTATTGTGCAGTGCTACATGCAGTTATAGAGAAAAGCTGAACAATTTCGACCGATTAGTTCGAAAGATATTAGCAGTTTTATACGACTAAGAAAAGTGATTATCTCGCCACAAGAGAAGCACTTTTGTATAGCCAGAATCAACGCAACGGCTGACGCTGCGAGTGGAATAGAAAGACTTCAGATTGCTTGGTTACACAACGATACAGTATAATGGAGCAATTGAATACGGCAGTTTGTTCTTCTAACACTACAATCGAAGAGCAGATGGAAGGCTAAGGGCTTATTGCAATTGGGACATACTTCAACGGAGTAAGATAGCGACATGGAACTTCGCTAATTGCTATTCCACACAAGCGAACATGCGGTGAATACCATCTACACCCATGTTTCGTAATTAAAGGCTGAATACCATCGAACAGCCATAGAAACAATTTCATACTCTGAATATGAATAATTTCTTCGGAAATTTCTACAAAACTTCATGGCGATTGTCTACTGGAACTTCAGGGAATTTTTCAAGAGAGGTCAGGGATATCCCGACTCACAAAGAAGATTATTGCCGGAAGGATGTCTATTCGTCTTCGAGGAGCAGAGCGATTCACGGAGAAGGAAGCAGTTCGATTCTCCGAGGGTGCTATTTCCTATTTCGAGGATGGAGCTCAACTTTAACGTGGTGAAATGGATCCATCAGCAGTCTTCTTTGGGGAATTTTCCTCTGGAACGTCAATCGGCAGATAAGGTAGTCGTGAACGTTTATTGTATTTGAGTATATTAATGATGTTTGAGCAACCATTTTTCCCATATTTTTATCCTCATGTTTTTTGCCCTATTTTCTTGTTGAGATTCTTATTCTCAGTACACCTTGATGAGTTTTGCATTTTTCGACGATTTATTAAGACATTGTTATGTCATGGGCATAGTTAATGATTTTGGATCAGTTGAGACTGATATTTGGATTTTTCAGTAATTAATATTTTTGTAGTCACGATTTGACTGTAAGTTAATGATTTTTATGGCAGATTTAAATTCAGACAGCGTGTCACTTTATTAAAGTAATTCAACCCCAGTTTAATTACTTTGACCAATTTTCTGTCATCATCAAGAAGGAAGAACATTTAAATGATTTTAGAGCGTTAAAATCTCTTACGTTGTCGACGATCTTGGAAATACTAGTCGTTATTTGAATTGATTGCAACAAAGACATTTATCGTCAGTTATGAATGAACATTGCATCATATACACTTTTGTGAAAGAGTAACTTTAATAATGAATTATTGAATGCATTAAAGTCAAGAACTTTTGTTAGGAGTTTTTCTCAATTAGAGATTTATAGAACGATGTTTGCATTCCCCAGTCTAATTGGATTCTATTCGACTACTTTGCATTTTAGTCGCACTTTATTTGAAGATAGTATTTTTATACTACAATTTCTTTTAGGATGTTAATCTTAAATTTTGATAGACCAGACAGGCGTATATAAGCGTATTCACTATTAAATTTGTTTGTGATTGGCAAGTTTTGACTTCATTTCGGTTCATGAATGAAATCCACGAAGGTTAAATAGAAAAACAGTTTTGAAACAATTAATGATTATAGAAATTTTTAAGTGGAACTATGAATGTATAATCGCTAGTGCAGCGCGTGTTGAAAGTCGCTGAGATATAATGCCCTTGAATATGAAGGAAGTTCCCACAGGAATTAATGTTAAAGAATTATTTGTGGAAGTTTTGTAAGTTATGTGAAAGTTTAATGCCATATAGATTAATATATGATGATTTTGGGCATATTTTTAATGCAGTTTGTGCATTAACTTGTTAGCGAAGGATTTTCCGCTGGAGTAAGATTGTCATAGTTCGTTGAAAATTAATCAAGTGATTTACTGTTATAATTAACACGAGTTTTGAAAGAATTTGAGAAAAGATTTTGAATGAAGGTTGCCGTCACAAATCATTATTAAAACCTTTATTAAACCAGATTGTGACATTAACATGTATAACTAACCTTCATTGGTCGATTATATTAAACACGATTATGAAAATTACAAACCGAATGAACATGTGGTCAATGTATTTCTGAAATTAATAATTTAAACAATTTAAAATGTTAATATTGTAAATAATTGCTGTAAATATTTTTGAAAATAATATGGAACGAGAGTGATGTTAAAGGCGTGCTTATAATATTTTTATTGTCTTTGACAAATATTATAAACAATTTCTAATTGTTATAAATAATTTATGTGATTTTGTTATAAACAATTAAGAGCTAATTAAACATTTGGATTGAAGTTAACAAGTTTAAGAAATTAACAGAATGATCCAATAGGATGTGAGCAAAATACTTGAAAGATTTGCGTAAATATAATGTGAGTTGTCTTGTAGACAGATAAAAGTTTGAGAGAGCAAGCTGTATTCTTACGTAACATAGCATGTGAGAAGGGAGTGCATTTGACCAGTATGCAACAGGTTCGAGGGTAGCTCGCAGCTGGGCCAACATCTGGTTCACAGAGAGTGAGGTCGTCCACACTCCGGCCTTGCGACTATAAATACCATTCTCATGTTTATTAAAAGGAAACCAAATGCTCTATATATGTCTCACCCTTACGTCCTTTTCCAATCCAATAGTGTTATGAATATTACGCTATTTGGAGCTCTTGGGAGCTAAAATGCTTTATATCATGTTGTATGATAATTTTTGCAAGTCCTACTGGAGGACGTAGTCAGATTGACTTGGGCTACTGATAGCCACGTTTATTTTGGTGTGTTAGTAAAATCATACCCTTTATTAGAAATAAAGCTTTTGTACAGTTCAAAGTTCTCGTCTTCGTTCTGGCTCATTTTTAAATGTCATGGTGGAGGTTATTGTGTGAACAGACTTTTAGTGATCCTGTTGTCAACTCAAACCCCGAGATAATTAAGAGGTAAGTAACGGTAAGTATGAACCCCCGTCTATTTTGGTGTGTTCCACAATGATTTCCTGTGAACTTCTGTGCTCTTATCTCGATAGTATCTGTCAGTGCCATTTTCATTGATGTAACTGTGCCCGTGCGATTGATAATTGGCAATCCGATTGAGGGGGCGGATATCTGACAGCCTACTATCCAGGTAAACGGGGACAGAAAGATTGGCGACCCAAGAACGTGGGGCTGAGTCAACAGAAAGATTGGCGCACCTAAAACTTTGGGGCTCGATTCAACATAACTGGATTACCAGGTTGAACGCCAGAAAGAGTGGCAAACCTAAAACGTAGGGTTCGATTAGACTCAAATAAAGAGGTTGATTCTTTGTTACATGTCTACGCCAATTGTAGTATTTAAGAGTGTGATTATATAGGAATTAAATGTTGTATTGTATTAGGAAAATTACACTCGGAAAAGATCAGATCTTATACAACTTGGGAAAGGTTAAATAGGCTGGAAACTTAGAAAAATCGCCTATAATCTGGAATCTTATTTTATTTGACCGGCTTATGACATTCTAGTCATATTAAAGATAAAATTAATTATTTGGATTGTAAATGTAAATTATTTGTGTTAGGATATTTTAAAATGAGCCAAAGAAATTTGAACATGTGCTTGAGTTTGTTTCAACATGAAGTATCTTCGAAGGTTAATTATAAGGTAGTTATAAGTTAGATTTAAGACAGAAAATTGATCAAAATTATATATGGTGAAAAGTGTTGCTCAAATGTTGTTATTTTGCTCTATTGATGTATGTCCCTACAGCAGTCCATTTTTGAATAATATTGTAATGGCAGATGAAAGTTTGAAGAAAATGTTAGAGGAGATGTCTGCTAACATGAAGCAGATGATGGAGGAGAATGCTAGTAATTTGAATGCAAAGATGGAGGAGAATGCTAGTAATATGTCTGCTAATTTGAAAGCAAGCATGACTAGTAGTATGAAGCAGATGCTGAATGAAAGCATGAAGGAGAATAATACTCGAATGGAGGAGAATTTGAAGGGTATTCAAACTAGTGCTGCTAATTTGGAGGATAATATGTCGCGTTTACAGATTAATACCCAAGGAATTGAGAGTACTGTAAGTGACATCCGCACAAATGTGTCTGATGTTAAAAATGATGTGTCTAAGGTACAGAGAGACCTTACAATGTTAAATCTAGATGTAGCTAATGTCCGAGGGGATATTTCTTGTGCTAGAGCCGAAGTAGTTGTTGTCAAAAACGATGTAGCGACTGTCCAAGACAAGGTCGAGGAAGTCCAAAAAGAAATTCAAAAAGCTAGAACTGATGTATCCAATGTTCAGGTAGACATTAATAACATTCATGCGGATATAACTGAGGTGCAAAGTGACATAACTAAGATTCAGGTAGAGGTCAACACAGTTTTCGTAGATATTACTAAAGTCCAAACTGATGTAAATAAAGTCAGGGAAGAAATCGAAAACTCAAAAACTCTTTGTACGCGTAATATAACTGCATTAGCGACTAGGTTAGTTGATGAATCAGTTAGAACAACAACGTCTTTAGCAGAGTTGAAGTATGATGTAGAGGTCATGAGAACCCAGGTATTAGACCACAATAGAGTATTAAAAGAGGATATCGAAGTAGACATAGCCGAAATGTTAACAGCAAACGTAGCGGTATGGAAAGACGAGTGGAATAAGTCAAGTGGGGAACATGTAACCCAAATTCAGGATAGGATTGAAAGAAAACTTGCCAGTACGCAGATAGAAATTAACAATGAAGTAGTACAGATTAGGAAAGATTTAAGCGTCAGGATAAATTCGTTATCCGAAAAACAGGTTGACGATAGAACACAACTAGATCAGGATATGCAAACTTTAAAATCTACATTAGAGGATCAAATTCATAAAGTTGTCTCGGATGTAAATGAAACGACGAGTAAACTGAAAAATTTGAAGTTAGGAGAGGCTAGTTTAATGGAGAACTACAAAGAAGAGATTATCAAGAAAGTCTTAACAGAAATCACCGACAAGGATACAGAAGGCTTAGCTTGCGAATTGAATAGGAATTATGCTAGAAGACATAACCTAGAGCCAGAAGAGAGAGACGTGACTCCTGAAGAACGTGTATCCAGATTCAGAGAGGAGGATGACGAGAGGAATATGGAACCTGAGTGGAATTATAGAGATAGTGGGAAAAACTATCCGGATTCATATCCGAGGAACGTGACGGTCATCAGGAATTTCGAAGACAAGCCACAAAAATTCAGTAACACTGATAGTTTGACACCTATCGAGTATGTAAGAAATCTCAAAGATTATTTCATCGAAGCTCACATTCCCAGAGAGAGAGAGATGAAGATAGTAGAGAGATATCTGATTGGAGGACCCCTTGAATGGTTTCGCGCATTTAGATACACATTCAGTAACTTTGACGAGTTTGCAGAGGCATTAATCAAGCGATTTTGGTCCATAGAAGCGCAGAATTCGTTAAGAGCGGAGGTGTATTCAAGAAAATACTCAGGTACTCTTCCAACGAGGTACGCTGATTTCTTTACGAGTCAGTTGTCCCGCTTGAGATTTTTGCAACCCCCATTGTCCACGGAGCAACTAATAGATGCGATTTCTCGTATGCTGCCAGTTGAGGTGAGGAGACTTATAATTTCGTCCAACATCAGGGATTTATCCAGCATGGATGAATTACTGAGAAGGTTAGACTACACAAGCCCAATGCCTAACGTAGTCCAGAAAGGTCAAAGGCAGGAGTTTAAAGAAATCAATACGGTATACATGGACCAAGTCCAACAAACTGACAAGCCAGAGGAGGAGAAAAATGACAATGTAGGTCCTCAGAGGAATAATCAGTTTAGAAATTACAGATCACAAGGTTACCGACCGTATCAACAGAGAAGAGGTTGGAACTACAACCGAGGAAACTACAATGGAAGAGGCAGATATTACAACAATAATGGGTATAACCGTAACTATAATAGGAATAACCAAAACCAAAATAGAAACCAGAATACTCAAAGTCAGGTTATGACACCTGATCAGTATCAGCAAAGAGAGAAGGAAAGCCAGCAATACTTAAAAGAATTAAGGGATAAAGAAGCTGACAATCAAAAGAAAAGGCAGGATGTTGTAATCGATCCTGGTCCTTCTACGAGCCGGCAGAACTTAGAAAATAGAAATACTGGTCAGAAGAGAAATTAGAGAGGAAAGAATACATTAACCACATACAACCCAGAGTAGAAGAGATATATGATTAAGGAACATAGAGGAAATATCATACTAGAGTAAGCCAGTAATAATTCAATTTCGTGTTCAAGAGAGTTGAGATACTTGTAACATTGAGTTTACAAACAATTTGCAACTGTTTTTAAAACGTGGTGAGAGGAGAATGCCCCCGTAATTGAATTATGTAGAGACCACGGTGGCTATATTTGAAATTATAAGGAGAGTTATGGCTGTCATAGTTATGACGTGGGTAGTTATGACGTAAGCACGGATGACGCAAATGTTATGCCAGCAAGCTACTTGAGCCGAGATTCTCAGTGACGTCAGCATTTAGTCGAGAATGTTCCAAGATTTACGACGCAGTCGCAGGAAACGAGGAATTCTGCTGAGGAAGAAACTATGCTATTGGAGGAGAGGCATGAACCAATCAACGATAGTTTAAAGGAAGACGGAGATTGCTGAAACTATGGTATTTTTATTACTTTTGGAATGCAGAATTGTGGAAATCCATTTGCAGTAAAGGCATTGATTTGGAATTTTGGTGAAATTTATTTTCAGTTTTTGAATTTTGAAAATCCGTCATGTATTAACGAAGTTGGAACTTCTAGCGATGACGCAGTATCACGCTTTGGAAGGGATGGAAACGCCCCTCGTGAAGTTAATAAAAGGGCTTGCGCAGAAGAGAGGAGTCTCTTTCGTTCTCTGATCATTCTGAGATCTCATTCTCAGAGCATCGAAGTATATTTGTGAAAGTTCTTTTCTTATACATTCATTATAGTGAGACGTCGAAGTGAACAGTTGTGAAAAGAATCGTCTTTATAACGCGTGGCGAGGCCACTATATTAACGAGATCCAAGTCAAACTAGGTGAAGTTGAAACGGACCTTAGAAAGATTCTACAAGTTTAGCTTCGAACAGTTAGCGGTCACCGATAAGCTAATTGTATTGTGCAGTGCTACATGCAGTTATAGAGAAAAGCTGAACAATTTCGACCGATTAGTTCGAAAGATATTAGCAGTTTTATACGACTAAGAAAAGTGATTATCTCGCCACAAGAGAAGCACTTTTGTATAGCCAGAATCAACGCAACGGCTGACGCTGCGAGTGGAATAGAAAGACTTCAGATTGCTTGGTTACACAACGATACAGTATAATGGAGCAATTGAATACGGCAGTTTGTTCTTCTAACACTACAATCGAAGAGCAGATGGAAGGCTAAGGGCTTATTGCAATTGGGACATACTTCAACGGAGTAAGATAGCGACATGGAACTTCGCTAATTGCTATTCCACACAAGCGAACATGCGGTGAATACCATCTACACCCATGTTTCGTAATTAAAGGCTGAATACCATCGAACAGCCATAGAAACAATTTCATACTCTGAATATGAATAATTTCTTCGGAAATTTCTACAAAACTTCATGGCGATTGTCTACTGGAACTTCAGGGAATTTTTCAAGAGAGGTCAGGGATATCCCGACTCACAAAGAAGATTATTGCCGGAAGGATGTCTATTCGTCTTCGAGGAGCAGAGCGATTCACGGAGAAGGAAGCAGTTCGATTCTCCGAGGGTGCTATTTCCTATTTCGAGGATGGAGCTCAACTTTAACGTGGTGAAATGGATCCATCAGCAGTCTTCTTTGGGGAATTTTCCTCTGGAACGTCAATCGGCAGATAAGGTAGTCGTGAACGTTTATTGTATTTGAGTATATTAATGATGTTTGAGCAACCATTTTTCCCATATTTTTATCCTCATGTTTTTTGCCCTATTTTCTTGTTGAGATTCTTATTCTCAGTACACCTTGATGAGTTTTGCATTTTTCGACGATTTATTAAGACATTGTTATGTCATGGGCATAGTTAATGATTTTGGATCAGTTGAGACTGATATTTGGATTTTTCAGTAATTAATATTTTTGTAGTCACGATTTGACTGTAAGTTAATGATTTTTATGGCAGATTTAAATTCAGACAGCGTGTCACTTTATTAAAGTAATTCAACCCCAGTTTAATTACTTTGACCAATTTTCTGTCATCATCAAGAAGGAAGAACATTTAAATGATTTTAGAGCGTTAAAATCTCTTACGTTGTCGACGATCTTGGAAATACTAGTCGTTATTTGAATTGATTGCAACAAAGACATTTATCGTCAGTTATGAATGAACATTGCATCATAGACACTTTTGTGAAAGAGTAACTTTAATAATGAATTATTGAATGCATTAAAGTCAAGAACTTTTGTTAGGAGTTTTTCTCAATTAGAGATTTATAGAACGATGTTTGCATTCCCCAGTCTAATTGGATTCTATTCGACTACTTTGCATTTTAGTCGCACTTTATTTGAAGATCGTATTTTTATACTACAATTTCTTTTAGGATGTTAATCTTAAATTTTGATAGACCAGACAGGCGTATATAAGCGTATTCACTATTAAATTTGTTTGTGATTGGCAAGTTTTGACTTCATTTCGGTTCATGAATGAAATCCACGAAGGTTAAATAGAAAAACAGTTTTGAAACAATTAATGATTATAGAAATTTTTAAGTGGAACTATGAATGTATAATCGCTAGTGCAGCGCGTGTTGAAAGTCGCTGAGATATAATGCCCTTGAATATGAAGGAAGTTCCCACAGGAATTAATGTTAAAGAATTATTTGTGGAAGTTTTGTAAGTTAAGTGAAAGTTTAATGCCATATAGATTAATATATGATGATTTTGGGCATATTTTTAATGCAGTTTGTGCATTAACTTGTTAGCGAAGGATTTTCCGCTGGAGTAAGATTGTCATAGTTCGTTGAAAATTAATCAAGTGATTTACTGTTATAATTAACACGAGTTTTGAAAGAATTTGAGAAAAGATTTTGAATGAAGGTTGCCGTCACAAATCATTATTAAAACCTTTATTAAACCAGATTGTGACATTAACATGTATAACTAACCTTCATTGGTCGATTATATTAAACACGATTATGAAAATTACAAACCGAATGAACATGTGGTCAATGTATTTCTGAAATTAATAATTTAAACAATTTAAAATGTTAATATTGTAAATAATTGCTGTAAATATTTTTGAAAATAATATGGAACGAGAGTGATGTTAAAGGCGTGCTTATAATATTTTTATTGTCTTTGACAAATATTATAAACAATTTCTAATTGTTATAAATAATTTATGTGATTTTGTTATAAACAATTAAGAGCTAATTAAACATTTGGATTGAAGTTAACAAATTTAAGAAATTAACAGAATGATCCAATAGGATGTGAGCAAAATACTTGAAAGATTTGCGTAAATATAATGTGAGTTGTCTTGTAGACAGATAAAAGTTTGAGAGAGCAAGCTGTATTCTTACGTAACATAGCATGTGAGAAGGGAGTGCATTTGACCAGTATGCAACAGGTTCGAGGGTAGCTCGCAGCTGGGCCAACATCTGGTTCACAGAGAGTGAGGTCGTCCACACTCCGGCCTTGCGACTATAAATACCATTCTCATGTTTATTAAAAGGAAACCAAATGCTCTATATATGTCTCACCCTTACGTCCTTTTCCAATCCAATAGTGTTATGAATATTACGCTATTTGGAGCTCTTGGGAGCTAAAATGTTTTATATCATGTTGTATGATAATTTTTGCAAGTCCTACTGGAGGACGTAGTCAGATTGACTTGGGCTACTGATAGCCACGTTTATTTTGTTGTGTTAGTAAAATCATACCCTTTATTAGAAATAAAGCTTTTGTACAGTTCAAAGTTCTCGTCTTCGTTCTGGCTCATTTTTAAATGTCATGGTGGAGGTTATTGTGTGAACAGACGTTTAGTGATCCTGTTGTCAACTCAAACCCCGAGATAATTAAGAGGTAAGTAACGGTAAGTATGAACCCCCGTCTATTTTGGTGTGTTCCACAATGATTTCCTGTGAACTTCTGTGCTCTTATCTCGATAGTATCTGTCAGTGCCATTTTCATTGATGTAACTGTGCCGGTGCGATTGATAATTGGCAATCCGATTGAGGGGGCGGATATCTGACAGCCTACTATCCAGGTAAACGGGGACAGTACCTACTGTAAGGCCACGGCCGCCTCCTTCCCTCTTCCTAGCCTACCCATCCCAATCTTCCATCCCTTCCAATCCCTCATGAGGCCCCTGTTCGCTTTGCAGGTGAGGCCGCCTGGGCGAAGTGCTGATCACACCTCCCCAGTTGTATCCCTCCCGACCAGATGTTCCAAGCTCCAGGACACTGCCCATAGAGGCGGTAGTGGTGAGTTCCCTCGCCGAGTCCGTGGGAACCACCAACCTAGAGGGTAAATTGACAAAATAAAAAATAAATAAAAGTAAAAAATTGCCTTATAAATAGGCCCTCTTGTGAGTAAAGAGAATGTATTCAGCAATGGTTCATGAAGGCTTGCTCAATTCTCGTATAAACACAACGATTATATTATATTGATGTCGCCTCCGTAGCGTAGCGGTCAGCATAGTTAGCTGCCGCCCCGGAGGTCCTGGTTTCGATTCCCGGCTCTGCCACGAAATTTGAAAAGTGGTATGAGGACTGGAACGGGGTCTACTCAGCCTCGGGTGGTCCAAATGAGTAGAGGGGGTTCGATTCCCACCTCAGCCATCCTCGAAGTGGTTTTCCGTGGTTTCCCACTTCGTCTTCGGGCAAATGCCGGGATGGTACCTACTGTAAGGCCACGGCCGCCTCCTTACCTCTTCCTAGCCTATCCATCCCAATCTTCCATCCCTTCCCATCCCTCATGAGGCCCCTGTTCGCTTTGCAGGTGAGGCCGCCTGGGCGAAGTGCTGATCACACCTCCCCAGTTGTATCCTTCCCGACCAGATGTTCCCAGCTCCAGGACACTGCCCATAGAGGCGGTAGTGGTGAGCTCCCTCGCTGAGTCCGTGGGAACCACCAACCTAGAGGGTAAATTGACTAAATAAAAAAATATATTGATGACTGCATTACCGTTATGTGGGTTAATATTTGAATAGCCATTGTGCAGAAACATAATACCAGCAATGCCGACTACTTGCAATGTTTGATATTAAGGCATTTTACCATTTAAATACTGATACGAAGACTTCGAACATGTACCATGTGTTTTGATTCAATCACTTGACACCAGATTTCGCATGAGCGTTTACCGTTCAGTATGTCATATACATTCCACATGACCGAGAGTACGTCATGGTATCAATTTCCGACACCGCGCGCTCATTGTTTCTCTTACCACTGCTGGCTGGATCTTACCACTGCCAGCTGGATCGATCGATCGAGTTGGCAGTGCGTCTTACACTTCCGTTCGATCCACCACTGCCAACTAGCACACTTCCGTTCGAGCACACTTCCGTTCGATCTAACGGAAGTGTGCCAGCTGGTGCCACCTCGATCGTTCCGATCCACTTCCGTCCCATTTTTCAAAATCACTCCCACAAAAATATCCAGCAACCGAGTGGAAAGATGTTACACATCGAAAGCTCATTTTTCTATTTCTTCCTTCAGTTTGAAAGTGGTTAGTAGTGTTATTAAGAATGGAAGTTGAATCCTCCTCCTCCTCCTCCTCCTCCTCCTCGTCGTCATCATCAGGGCAGATGACCATGATGTATCTTCCCTTAAACAACAATCACCACAACCATCATTCTTCTCATTATTGGGGAAGCTTTCCACCCACCAAGGTGGACCAGAATCGATTTCCGGTTTGTGAATGTGGGACATTCGAAATTAAATGTCACGTCTTGTGGTTTGGATTCCACGTAAGAAGGAGGTTTCGTTGGTGATGATCGCAAGATGAACACCTCATAAAACTAAAAGCTCCCGTTCCATTATTATTATTAGTATTATTAATATTATTATTATAATTAGGCCTATTATTATTACTGTATTAACCTTAGGCCTATTATTTTATTGATATAGTCATTATTATTGTCATTTTTAGTATCGTAATGCGTCAATCGTGCGAGATTCTATGTTTCGATGATTTAGGTCTAGTTTACCGGCAGCACCACTGAATTTTTTAGATTCTCTTCATACAGGGGAAAATAAAAGGTTTGAATACCTGTCTGATTTTCACCTGAAATACATAAGAAAAGTTATTACGCGTGTTAACACACAAGGCCTTAAATAGACCAGTAGGCGAGTAGGTTCATATCTCGATCAGTGGTAAGTGGTAAATCTACGCAATTCTAGTGAAAAAGTGGAAAAGAACATACTTCGCCTAATTGTAAGGATTTTTTTCTGCGCAAAATTTCAACTGGAGATACTGAACCATGCAGATTGAGTGAAATATTCACGGCAATTGTCGTCTGAAATGCTGAGGACAGGATAGCTCAAAGTAGATAAGAGATAGGCTACGCAATTGTAACTCTTTGCTGCATTTATGTACAAAACATGTGTTGCAGCAAATATATACGTCAAAAAGAATTTTGCATTTTCTTTGAATGCCATAAACACATTTTCTCCTCAACCTAAGTTGACATGAATCGAAGCACATCGCACTTTGAACTGTATAAATTTGTCTAAACATATCAACAAACCTGCGGATAACCCTAGCTATCGCCAGCATACCCCTTATCAATGAATGGCGGTAAGGCGGTTACATGGTGTCCTTTTGGCGGGTGCTGCAAAACTTAATTGATGTGCGTATAACTAAAGCTCTATCTCCAGCGTAAGTTTCGGTTGTGAGAAGATTCATAAACATGCATTGTTCATATACATTTGTGTTGAATATTGGTGCGATGATGGATATACTGTAATAGGAAGTTAGTAACAAAACAAGTACTTGTACATATAATGAGTAGAGAGATACATTATTATTATGTTGGTATTCACTTACGCCTAACTCTTATATACTTTACTCTCTTCTGTGATTTTATGCACACTAAGCCGCAATTCTTGCATCTTAACTTGGCTCAAAATTGTCTTTCTAGTTCAGGAACAGCATTTGTGTGTCTCTACGCAGTGAAATGAATTGCATGAGTCCTTGATATTGTATAGTTTCGATTCTGGAATTCTGCGTACATGATTTCCATTCACTTGCGGTTTTAAAACCCCTGATGCACTAAATTTAATTTTCCATGCAACTTACAGAATCATATCGACATTACCTACTTAGTTTCGAATTCCTTGCATACCTACACACTGACGTTAGTTTTGATTTAGCATAGTTTTATTTTCACAAGGAAAACGAACATCCAGTTTTCTGTCCTATAATTCGGATAGAAACTAGTGAATGTAATCCAGGTGGTTTATTTCTCTAGATTATAGTAAGGAATGGTCCATTTCATTTATGAGAGGTCAAATGCAAGGGAGAAACCAAGGAACGTTAGCAGACCATACATTCATGTTGTGCTTTCGATTGCATTTTAAAGATATCATTACGTGAAGTTGAGGCCGTGTAACGTAATACGTAGGCCTACTCTAGCCTATATGTCGTTAGTAAGACATTCGTACTCTTAAATTAGCTTGTATTTAAAACAGTTAAGTAATAAGTATAAGGTCCTCCTCGTGGTGTACAGACCAGCATTGTTGATTGTCACCGCAGAGGTTCAGGTTCGATTCCTGGCTCTTTCAGTAAAATGAATTCTGATCTAAGGTTTGGAACGGGGTTTACCGATCCTCGTGAGGCAGTACAGAGAATAGGTGAGTTCCTTTGCCATCCTAGGAGTGATTTTACATTGTTTCCCTTTTCTACTCCAGGGAAATATTAGAATGGTACTTAGGACACGGTCGTCTGCTACTCAAATCCTAGGCCCCAATTACAAATACACGCTCTAATACAGCCATCACAATGACACAAGTTATCAGACATATTCCACACACACCTACGTACACGGGGATACATGACAACGATGTCGTAAATAACCTAAATGAATAAAAACAACAGTATGCGGAAGATATTGAATATGAATACTTCCTTCAGTATAACAGCAAGTGCTGTTGCTTTGATCACATGACCACAACCTTGCATATTGATTCATTCATGAGATAAAACCTTGCGGTAGCTCAAATGAAAACCCATGTCGAATGTAGGTAGAACTGTTCAATCCTCTGCAGTATTTGTTTCATAGTCTGAACTCTGAATAAAATGGTAGAGTTCAGACGGTATGTGGTGAAGCTTCATGGTCAAAATGACCGTTCTGGGCAGACAGATTTCCAGCCATGTTTCAGTGATGGGATGACCAGTGACAGCAATCACTGGTTGTCCACCGAGATGTCGATATCGCGTGTGAGCATGCAATCGTCTTGAGAACAGCGCAGTTAACTAAGAGGTGTCTCCTACAAGACTCCGGCTCCGGCTCCTCACTACTAATACTGTACCGTGACCTAGAAGCCTCAGCACTTACCGTCAATACTCTAACATTTTGGGTGTTACAATCGAACCATGCAGAACTTAAAGTCAATACGGAGGTATGCTCTTAAATTTTTCGTAACTGGTAGTAGAAATCTTTCATGATAGGCTGAAGATATCCTTCACACCTTTTATTTCTGGCAGAGGAATAATATTGAAATATTAGAAATATTAGAAGCCATTTTTCAGTGTTGCCTATGTAATCTATTATTACAAGCTTTTTAGTCGGTCGAAAATCAGCTATGTCCACAAAACCTCAGTGTCGACTCGGTTACCTCTAAGTGTTTGATTAAGTGATTAATCTGAATAGCCAATTACGAAAACTCACAAAGTAAGTAAGAAATCAGGAAAGTAACGGTTAATAACAAAACGGTTTACAACGCAATCACTTCAAAAGTTCGCTACGGTAGAAGTTAACGATTGGAAAATATTTTCACACTTATACACATAAAAAGTCCTAACAATAACTCAATACTTTAGAAGTGCAACAGAACATATAAATATAATTGGTTTAAAAATACAGCTCATCATAAAGTTTAATTAAAAACTTCTATAGCTTAGCATAATAAATGTAAACGCTACTGTACATAGGCCTACGTGTTATAAACATATCCACTGAACCTAAATTAAGCCTAAGTGAGCAGGATCTGATGATGTTCGCTTGACGAACGAAACTATCCTTGCAATTTAGCCTCTCATTTATATGAGAAGTGTTTTATTACGTGTAAAAATAATGCATGTAATTTATTTCAGTCACAGGGAAATTAATTGTAACTGCCCGCCCAATCCAATTGGGTACACTTCTAATAATAGACGAATAATAACCATCGCACCACAGGTCGTATTTACGTTTGACGTGTCAACACGCTTGCAGGGTGACAGCCCCATCCAATGTCTCTCTAACGTTGCATTGCAGCGAGCGCTATATTGGCCAATTATCGCGCTCAACAATGGAGAAGTAATATGAAGGTATGAACTTATGAATTGGGTATACAAATTTTAGGCTATCTAATTTGCATTTATTCTAGGAGGAACAACACTCATATTTTAATTGAAGTGAAGCTCTTAAATATTTTCCTGCAAATCTACTCACTCTTTTGCCCTCTAAAGAGCTGTAGATAATATTATTTACTGAGCTCACATAACTTACTGTATACACACCACCGCCTAGTTGTACTTGTTAATTCACGCACAATAACCATTGTTGTGCTGGAAGTATGGAGAACAAAGCGATGATCCATAGTGCAGTTTTACTCCGCAGATTCCCACATTGTTTCCAGGCAAATGCCAAGATGCTAACTTGTTTCAAGTCCAAGGGCCCCTTCCCTAATCCTAGTCCCTAAGAATTACAGTAACCTGCACTACTACAGTCACCAAAGAAACACAGGTTATCCGACTAATTCAACTCCCATACGGTACTGATTATTATTGTTATTATTATTATTATTATTATTATTGTTTATTTAGCATAAATCGTACAAGAAATATGGAAGGCCTAGTGAAAAAGGGCAAGCCCCACATACATATTTCATGCATCACAGGCACAGTTTACATCTACATTTGTTTAACAATATTTACATTTTATACAAAGATATTTGCAGTATTTACATATTTAGAATATTGACATAATACATTTTTTCTGTTCACTCACTCTCTCACGCACGCACTTTCATAACCTCAATCACTCCATACATTCATTCCATTCAGATACTCATTCATTCAGCGAGACAATCAATCACTCATACATACGTTTATTTATACAATGTACCTTTTTATGTATGGCTTGAATTTCCGAAGAGGCAAGTTCTTGGCATCCCCCGGCAGCGCGTTCCATAACCGCACAGAGCAGCCGTAGGAACCTGTCAGGTAAACATTGCTACGTGCGAAGGGCGGCACGAGAGTTACACCTCGTCCTCTTCGAACTGAGCGATATGCCAATGACAGTCGGCAAAAAGGGTCAATATTAATGGAACCTGTAAGGGATTTTTTGAGAAAAATTAGATCAATTTGTCTGTTGCCTCTATTGATGGAAATTTTGACAAAGGGGAAGGGGAATAACGAGCTATTAGCCTCTATGCATGGCGCTGTACACGCTGGAGCTTGTTCATGTTTTCCGCTGTAGTGGGATGCCAAGCTGGTAAGCCGTACGTTAATATCGGAAGGACCATGCATATGTAAGCCGTCCTGAAGGCTCTAGGTTTACAACCTCTCATGTTTCTGTACAAGAAACCCAGAACTTTGGTGGCCTTACATCTTGCCTCTTCACTTTGAATGCTCCAATTCAGGGTGTCGGAGATTGTTACCCCTAATAACTTTAAGTTTGTGCACTGTGGGATGACACTGTTCATAATTTTGTATTCATTCTCAATGGGTTTGTTTGACCTAGTTATTCTTATGTATTTACATTTTTGTACATTTATATTTAAACTATTCTCAAAACACCACAGCGATAAGTTGTTCAGATCTGATTTAAGACAGAGGGAATCTTCTTCACTTTTAATGCACCTGTATAGCACGGTGTCAACTGCATATTGATGAGGTGACACTGCCAGGAAGACCGAGCACATATATAGTGAAGAGAAGAGGTCCGATCACAGAACCCTGGATCACTCCAGAAGTAACTTGAACAGCCTGTGATCGAGCTCCTCCGTACACTACACACTGCGTTCGACCCTCTAGGAATGACCTCACCCATGCAAGTAAGCTACCCCGTATGTTAAGCTGCTGTAGCTTTAACAAAAGTCTTTCATGAGACACTTGTTCGAAGACCTTAGCCCAAACCAGTGCAATACAGTGCTACTTGTTTCACTTCTGGCTGTTTCAAGTAGAACTGAAACTCATCAATGACTTTTGTCAATAGCGTAGTGCAAGAATGACCCGGAAGAAACCCGTGCTGATTTGGGTCGAGCAGATTGTTCTTCCGCAGGAATTCCAGCACACTGTTTGCTACTAGCCGCTCCATACATTTACAAATTATAGAAGTTAGACCCACCGGTCTGTAATTTGCAACATCTCCTCTGTCACCTTGCTTATAGATTGGCACCACGTTAGCACATTTCCAACCACATGGCACAGAACCTTGGTTGATAGACAGGTTGAATAACGCACACAGAGAGGGCGCTAATGCTTCCGCACACTGCAGCAGAATCCGTCCTGGAACATCATCTGGGCCGGTCGCCGCATGTGGTCTAATCTTCCTCAGGCTCTGAATCACCTCAGATGTTGTGAAGTGCAGGTTGGAGAGAGGGAGGGATGGAAGTGATGACCTTGGCAGAAGCAGGTTCTTGGTCTTATCCGGCTAAGAAAAGTTCTGCTTGAAACTGTCACTGAAGGCTGTTGCAATATCTTGGGGTGCACTGAGGAATGTACCGTTACAGTGAAAGGAGGCTGGCGCTGCGGTGCCACGTCTTCTGGACAAGAATTTCCACATTTCACTGGTGCTGCTTATTTTGTGAATATAATTGTCGTATGTTTCGCGAAATAATTTCTTGTTGACCAAGATGTCCCAATTCACTGAGAAGAATTAGCAACAACAATCCTATTTAGCATTTTAAGATATGTGCGCAGTAAATCACGTCTCGTTATCCGTAACTGTTGGACTTAAAGTGATCCAACAAAAATGTTGGTGCATTAGGCCTACTTCCGTAATGATATGAGGCGTATTCAAAAAGGTTCCGTTTGAGGGCTACTGGAAGGCCTGCAGCCAGTGGATACCCTGGGCGTTCATTGCCGAACAAAAAGACGTTTTGCCTGCAGCACCCGATGCGTTTCAATGTTGAAGGCAACAAGCTCTTGAAGCGCATTGTTGCAGGCGACGAAAGCTGGTGCCACCACTGGGAACTGGAATCGAAAGCGTCTACGGCGAAGTGGAGTCAACGCTTGTCTCCTCGCCTCAAGAAATTCAACAGCCAACCATCCGCAGGGAAGGTAATGTTCATCCGGTTTTTTGATTACCGGGGCCCATTGCGTACTGATTTTGAGGAATCTGATGTCTCCATCACTGGGGATTGGTACTGCGCAACACTGGATAAATTATGGCGTGTAATTAATGTGAAACGTCCGGGAAAACTAGGACAAGGGGTGCTGCTGCTTCATGATAACGCACGTCCCCATACCGCAAAGTTTGTAACGCAGATGATACGTCGACACAAGTAACAGACACTCGAGAACTCGCCCTAGAACCCTGATCTCTCCCCATGCAATAATCACGCTTTTGGCTCCTCAAATAAGGCCTTGAAGGATCGACGATTCCTGTCGGACTGGGATGTGCAGAAGGCGGCTACGTTCTTCTTCACACAGCAGAACCCAGTGTTTTGCCACATGGGGATCTTCAACCTGGTATGCCGGTGGGATGAGTGCCTCAATAGTCACAGTGCTATTGCTTGATTGGCATACCGATGGGCTACTGGTCTGTACGGCCATCAAACGAACACTTGTTGATTATGCCTGATAGTAAGAATCTTCTAGTTAGAACATATTGTTAGAAGCTATGAGAAAAGATTTTCGTAAGGGATAAAGAGACAGTCATCACAGAAATCACGTATGAAAGTTGCATTGAATTTTCAATGACTTTTTAGTCAAATTACGTCCGATTCCTTTAGCTACGTGTTTCAACTCATAACGTCACGATCATGCAAAACATCTAAAACTTATCAGTTTGCCATGTAAGAGGGAGAGGGAAAACTCAGTCCGGATGTAATCAGTCTGTTTTGGAAGTCCAAATGTTGAACCATGCACCTCGTAATCTCCAAAACCTTATTCCCAATTTTGAAAGTTATTATTGCATCCTTCAATAAAGCATTGTTTTCTCAAGATTCATCTACGGGGTCGTGTTCAGTCCTGACTGCGTTACGCAGCAAAGTTCGCTTAAAACAACATGCTCTAATGAATAGAAAGGTTCATGACAGAGGCTATACTAGAAATAAAATGAATAACAAGTAGAATAAAAGAGAAATTTAATGACTGAAAATTATGTGCATAATAATAATAATAAATAAAAGAAATCCTCCCTGACTTTCACCCCCTAATAAATAATAATATTACTGAGCGGAAGGAACACGCTCATCACAACAAAACAATGTGAAAGCAGCTTCACACAAAATAATTAATCATAACATAAACTTTGAGCGGTAAGAACTCACTCGTCACAACATATGGATACAAGTCCATTTATCCTGGTCAAGAATTTTATATAATGTGTGGTGTACTGCTCGTTAATAAGAAACTGAGTACTGATGCGAGTCCGTTTACAACTGAAACAGTCATGTTACTCACGGAGTTGCATCTTTTAAATCACACTATGGCTATGGGACCCACCCTTAATTAATACACTATAATTACTACTGACACAAGCAAGATCTATTAATACAAAAATATGAAGAATCTCCCCGAGATTCTAGCTGGTGCCAGAGCACATAAATGAACAAAATGAGCATGCCAGAAATAGGCCAAAACGCTCTCATCACTACTTGGGAACATAGCCTCGCGCACCGTAACTTGACACGGGTCAATGAACGCGTAGAATAAACACACACAATTTGAACCAACAACAACAAAATACAAGCCTAACGGCTAAAAACTATGTTACATTTTTATAAAACGCCAGACAAACACGAGTTTCGGAAGCTACCTTTCAACTATGGACAGCACCCATTTAATCAATCAATACTCATTATAACCGATCAGGTTTTGTGAATTTAAACAACGTCTAAAATTGACGTACAGGATCCAAGCCTGTTACTAATGACAAGTCACGTTATCTGATTTGAGCGCGCCCCTCTTGTATGAGTCAACACTGTCTCAATTATCTCTCTCAGTCGCTCAAGCCAGGTGCAGTTTCCCTCTGGAAACGCCAACTATCTCACTCATCCCCTTGGAAGGCAAGAAAACACAAATATATACCACAAGTCCAGCCTCGCGAGGTCATGAACTGGGCTAATGTGGAGCAAGTCAGAATAATCACCATGATATATTCTCGCTAGCACATCATAAAAATCACACTACGCACCAAGAGCTTGGACTGACTCTCATACTCTTACCACCGGGCCGGCTCAAAACAGATCAATGACACATTTAAAAAAAATACACAACAAAAACTCGGGTGCAAAGTACCATCCCGTTCAGCTCTGCTGAAAAGCAACCATCAAAATAATCCTGATCCGTCATAAAATTCTACTCACAAATAACCTTTACCCTCCAAATTCTATTTTTAATCTCAAAATTAATTCAGTTCCATTTTTGTTATAAGGCATACCTCCGAATAATAATGCTTGACCGCGATTTACGCAAGCGAACGCGAGCACGAGCTGCGCGCCGCCTCGTATAGTTGAACAAAACACATTTCACAATATTTACAAATTACACAACGCTCGGCTTGTCCCATCTTAACGTGTCAGTAAAACAAGAACTAACAATCTACATTACCAAACAAGCAAACAAATATCTACAAAAATATGTCCCATAATACCATAGCTGATTTAATAAATAAATAAATTCATTTGAACTCAATCCTTTTAAAACAGCATCAAGGAAACGTCTGCAGCCATCTCCTTTAAGATGTTTATCTCGTCATCGACATCTTCTGGCAAATGTCCTGCTGGTTCCAAGATCCGGTCTCGTTCTTAGACGTCATCTCGTGCTGATTTAAATAAAGTTTTGTCAGATACACACACGATATATTTCCTACTACATTCACCTATCAAGTACTAAATTCCTTGACAGTCTAATTGGTGAATTATTTCGATGAACTAGTCCTACTGGTAGTGCTGGGACTACAAATAAATCACTGAAGTTACACTTATAACTTGACGAAACTGTTCCATGTTCAAATAAAAATCAACGTCACGTCCTCAGACGCACAAATTAAAGAGTGTGAACGTTACGTCCTCAGACGCACAAAAATAAGTATCGACGTTACGTCCTCAGACGCACAAAAATAAGTGATACTCTCGAAGCATCGTGGATCCTTATAAAAGAAACTGACTAGGGTAGGTGTGGAAGGGGATTTATGAGAAAATATTCCATAATAATTATCAGACTAGCATGCGATCGGTATCATTGAGTTCGTAGCGATGTGGAGGTTACGATTATGCAGTAGCCGGCTCGAATCGATCGTGGAATTAATCTGTAGATAACTCCCGCGTTAATTTACCAGGGTGCGTCACCAAGCCGAGTTGCCGCTAAAACAAGGCGTCTTGATATTATTGGCCCAGACTCTTGTATGTCTTTGCGCGCTTTTACATGTATTTCTGCAGTAGGGAGTGGTTAACATGATGATTGACCAATTGCCTCGTAGCATTCGATTTTCCTCTTGGCGCCAACCTTCATAGCAACAGGCCATAATGTGCGTGCCCAAGCCGTCTTCGCGCTAAAAGTTGCACCTGTCGTATGTCTCAAGAATATTTATGCTTCTTCCTAAAGTACCACATGAGCTTAAACCATTGTGTCCTCTCGCCCACTGATTTCTCAATATTTCCCAACAACGTCTGGCTCTCATATCTGCTGTCTGTAGAAATGTATCAAAAGATGATGAATAATTATTAGAATCCTTTATACAGCCTGTGGATAAAGGGTTCACAATCCTCCTGCATGGAAAAAATCGAACATAGCATATACTCGATTTAAAAAAACATAACATCTGTAATCCATTTCTGCCAATCCTAGAGAAATCTCCCTCTCATCAGTCTAGTCTAGCCGCCACTGTCGTTGGAGTGTCAACACGCACTCGTGTTTACTTCCAGTTTCCTCATTCATTCAGACATTCCCAAGCCTGTCTGCTTGTCTGATCGCCTAAGGCTAGTACCTCCCCTTTCCAGTGTCCTTATCTCTCTCGCTCGATCGCTCGCTGTGTCATGATCGTGAGAGCTCATTAGTGTTTGACCACGGCAGGCTACTCCCAACTTCCTCGTTCAACTGACGTACTGAACCCGCTGAGCTATGGTTCATGTGATATTTGTTTTATGACAGAGCATTTATGATGGGATGTTGTACTTTTGAACACACCCAGGAAGCCACGTGAAGCTGAGAGATCACGCGATACTTTTTGAAGTAGGGGTGAATCGCACTTTTGACTTTGGTGAAAACTGCTAATTATTTATCTGAGGTCTTATTAATTATTTTTATCTTTCCACAAGACTCAGAATATTCCATTTCGTCATGCTGCATTATTAAAACATTTTGGAGAATGTTTATTTTTACTTTAGGTAAGGTAATACCCTTGCAGATACGCAAAAAGGAACGTAAGTAGTCGCTCAACGACTTCATTTTGACGACCTACTTTCTAGAGACACCCAGTACCTTGCACTGCGTCTTGAGAATCCGCCTTGTGTAGGCGTGGAATTACATTTGTCCTACGAGACGTAGAAGAATATCCGCTGTTTAGCGTTAAAAGTGATTATAAGGTGCCATCGAGCCCGCTAATACTATTATTCACTGTTGTTGAAGCCCAGTGAACTAAAGAAGAAGTTTGGGAAATAATTATCGGCAAGTATAGTGTATTGCACAACATTGCTGTAACACCACATTTTACCCACGCGTATGTGGAGGGCAAATGCCTAGTGGAAATATACAGGTAATAGTGTTACAATTATCCTGAATAAGTGTGATTATAATTGTGTGAGATATTTAAATTGCCAAGGTGAAAGTTTCATTTTGAAAACGTCGTATAATTCACGGATGCTGCGTGATACAAAAGTAGCGTCACTAGCACGTGCAGAATTGTAAAACAGTGTTAGCTCACATGCTAATCCACATCTGCAAAATTAAGGCTGTGTCGTATTTTATAATTGAAGCCTATAACATTCACGACGAACATTATAATTTTGAAAGTGAGAGGATGAATTATTACGCAACTTATTTCACTACCCACGTGATTGGACTTTTCTTCACCATGGTTAAAGCAGTCACCATGGGCTAATACCATCCCGGTATGAGGGTGAAGTTTCTACAGGAACCAGCATGATGGTGGAACTTCCAGGACGATGAACGAGAAGGAAGGAGCCAAAAATGCCATTTCCAGGCATATCCACGAAGATGTCGACAGGGACAAATCGAACCCTGGTCTTTGGAGGAGTCCAGATGGGAATCCTGATGAGGAGGATACCGATCCAGAGAGCCAGAGAGGATTTTGTACAACCCTTGTTGTGGAATAGAGAGCTGAGTGAGAGCTCCTCCATTTCGTGAGTTTTTGTCACACCCCTTCCTTGTTCTAGTTTCTGGTGGTATAGTAGAATTAATGTAGTTTGTGAACCAACCACACTCAGTGTCAGCCATTTTTCTAGGCAGGGATGTAACTAGATCAGTTAGATGTCATTTATTTCAGTTTAGAGTGAGACACCCTTGGGGTCAGACATTTCGGTCAGCCCTGGTGCAGCCTGATGAACGTCGTAGAACGTCAATGCCTACTTTTTGCTGAACCTGATTGTAGTCATTTTGAGGCTATTTTGTTCAACCCTACTTGGGGTAATTTTCAAGTCTTTGCTGACTTACGTTATGGCAATCAGATGCCATGGTTATTAATTAACTGCATTCTTTGCAGCCATCCGTTGTTATACCCCTGACTGTCGTTAGAACGGTCGTATCATTTAGGTAGTCGACTGTAACTACCAGTTTTGTAAAAGCATTATATTTCATTTTGAATAAGCTCAGAAGCTATTCTTGGTCATGTTTGAACCTAACAACTAGAAGGAATGTTTCGTTGCCTAGCATCGAACTCAGTTCCCAACGTATCATTAAGCAGATCCTTGTAGTGAATCTGCGCCACAATTATCATTTTTGCTTGTGTCATGTGAGACACGTTTTTATTTGATGTTCTAGCAACTACTGAGTTGTATTTTAAAGCAAAGAGCTTCAGTTATTGTAAGATTACTTTCATTTAGACGTCTTTGGTAGAAAGACGGAATTATTTTATTATATTCAGATTTATTGAGTGTGTTTTATACACGGACTCTTTAGAGGTTCGTAACCTATGGTAAATTTTGTTATGAACCGGCCAGGTGCGGGTTTTGTATTGATTAAATCGCCGGCCTTGAATAAACTGGTTATGTAACCCAGTGACCTGAAAGCACGCCTGCTTCATTGTGAGACAAAACTACTATTGACAAGGACAGAGTACGATTTGTATTCGCTTCTCCTTTCATTGCTATTTTGCTTATGGAAATCATTTTCCACTCTTGTATTTGATCACATGTTTTATAGATGGTTTTTTGTTAGTTAAACGATCTGTTGCGTGTACTGTCGTCTGACAGGTACAGTTATGTAAGGTTTTCTATAGTATGGTGAAGGCTACCCTGTTATAGCAGGATGTTATTGTATGAAGGTATTTTGTGTATGCCTGGTCCGGGATTGATTCCGTTGACCAGATGTTATTGGAAGGTAACTGTCGTGGACAGGCCTATCCCAGAGTTATTGAACGCGAGCTTAGCGCCGCTGGTAACCCGTGTTATTGTGTGTCCGAGTTGTTGTACTCGTTGATTATATTCCGACTGTTGAGTCGAGGCTTTTTGGTGGAGAATGATCTCAGTGGAGACACTCCGTGCCCAGGCTATTGTCAATGTTATTCGCCATAAACCTACGATAAACCTATAAACCGACATCTTAATAATAAGACGCATAATTGTTGTAAAACAAGTCTAACTAACGATTCTTTCTATCTAACTTTGTTCTTTGCATTCTGGAACTGTTGACATAGCCGTGCAGTCGAAGATAATTTCCTCGTGAGGAAATGACTAGGACAGTTGACATTTTTGTAGCGACCTGAAGCATGCGCGAACCTAGAGTTCGTAGCTTGTGGAGTTCAGGCCATGCGATGTCAGACCTGGTCTCAACTACGCATTCGTCACCGTAACTATACACATTAGATGACTATGGTTTACAAAGAGTAAACCAAGGTGCAGGCAGGAATTTTTAATAAAACCACTGTGTCCATTTCATTATTTATTTATGATGTCAAGTGTATAAATCCTACATGTTACCTTTTGTGTGCTGTTGGCACATAGTTATTAAGCATAATTAATTGTTTGTTTTTCATGGCTGTACACTTAGCTTTTGGATGTAATTGTTTTCTTTTACGGACGTCATCGCCGTAAATTTTGTTAATTGATAGGACTTAGCTAGTTGAATTAACGTTAAATGTAAATGTCGAAATGGTACCATCCTAACTTAGATTTGTCTTGCTACCCTGTTAAATGTAAATTCAGATATTAGCTTAATCTTGTAACTTGAACTAGGGACTTGCGTTGTACCATATTCCTAGCGTTGCTGTTGTTGCTTTATTATTGTGAGTTAGATCTTTCGAGAGGGTCTTCCGTGTCTTCTCAGGTAGGGACCTGCTCTTTATTTTTGTTTATTTATTAGCTTGCGGACTAGCCGATTATAACCCTCCGAACTAGGCTAGGGGCTTGTGAATTTTAATAAATTTTCACGGTGTTTTACATAATTATGGATGTTTATTTTCTCAGTCTAGTTTTAAGGTGAACCTTTCCTTAGGCGGTCTATGACCATCGTCACCATGTACCACGATCCCTGTGGACTACGGACTCTCGTGCCGCTTTAGCCTTTATGGAAGGTCACCCGATCCTCACGGTAATTTTATTCGATTTATGGGACGTTAGGAAAGTCATCGTGGTTGTTGACTCGACCTTGACGGTCTCAGTACTCACTGACCCACGTATAGTTGGATGTGCAAAAGTACTTTCATATATTTAATTTGCAGCATTATTTCTGCGTTCCCAAGGTTCGCTAGTAAAATACAATTTTAAATTCGATTGTAGACAGACATTGTACCTGTACTCAATTCTTTCACTCTGTATGCGTTGTTACCAAGATTACGTACAATACAGAAGGGCCCGATAAATTTTGGACAGAACTTGTTAAATACCTTCTTCTCTGGATCAGATGTCGCTGGCTTCCGTACTAATACAAGCTCGTTGACTAACAGTTATCTGTGATACCTCTTATTTCTGACACGACGTAATCTGCGATCCGCCTGGTTTCTCATATGGACTCTCGTTCTCTCAATTCTCAACTCATGACCAACCATGGGATCTTGTGGGCAATTGATGATGTTGCTCCACGATCTTACTGGATATTCGTTCATGTGCAAGACCATGGGAATCTGGCCTGTCGACTCATGTCTAGTTGTGTTCATACAGGTCTCTACGTCATTGATCCTGTCTACCCACTTGTGATGTTCATTGGGAATGAAGATCCTTAAGTATTTAGTAACACATTTTATTGCGCGTTCGCTAGGATTAGCTTGAGGGTGGCGAATGCTACTAAACATGTGTTTTACATCCAAGTCCTCCATACCTTTCTTGAATTCGGTGCTCGTAAAATAGCTTCCATGGTCCGACAATATAAACTCTGGTTTTCCAAGGATTGGTATAACTCTATTTCGAATACGACTGAGTACTTGCTTCGATGTAGTTTTTTGAATGGGGCACAATACAACAAACTTAGAAAACACATCAATACACACTAGCAAGTGACGGCAACCTCGCCTACCTTTCGGGATTGGACCGAAACAGTCCAGGGCCACAAGCTCGCAGGGTTTCTGAGGTAGCAATGGTCTAGGATACTGCCTCATTAAGTAATTATTCGGCTTCGTCCTCTGACAGGGATCGCAAGTCTTTATTACGTCACAGATGGTAATCCTCATTCGCGGCCATGTAAACGTTTCTCCTATGGTCGCCTGTGCCTTGTCTAATCCCACGTGACCGAAGCTTTCATGTATGTGCCAAGTAAGTCCTCTTTGGAATGATGCAGGTACCATGAGACGTAATTTGGTGTGTTCTTCATCTATCCATTTATGCAATAAATTGTTGAGGTAGACATATCTTCCTTCTCTGGCTTTTGCTTCTCTGTAGGCTGGGGTTCTTGCTGGTAATTCATTCTTAAAATACTGGATCATTTGATACATCCACGGTTCTGCTTCCTGCTCTCGTCGTATCTCCCGTAATTCCTCCAAGAATGCATGGTCCTTTGCTGTTAACTCAATATGCTGTACTATCGCTGTTTCTTCGGTATCAGGCTCGGGGTTCCTGCTTAATACATTCGGAATTACATTCATTTTTCCTGGGCAGTGTTCAATTTTTATGTTAAATTGTTGTATGTAGATGGATGGACCATCGTGTAACACGCTCGCTAGCCATAGATGTCTTGAACAAAAACGTTAGTGCTTTGTGGTATGTTCTAATAACAATGTGGAAACCATATACAATTCGTTTCCATTGTTGCAAAGCATGAAGTATTGCCAACAATTCGAGTTCCGTGACCGTATATTTGCGCTCATGTTTCGCAATCTGCGGCTCACAAATGCTAAATAATCACGATGTTGAAGGTTAGCTGGATCTTCTTGGTATAACATCGCTCCTATACCAACCATGGAAGCATCCGCTTGGATAATAAATTTCCGTTGAAATTCTGGATAACCTAATTTGATACAATTTTCCAGTAATAATTTAGTCTCTTGAAATGATTTCTCACACTCAGCGTTCCAAAGCCATTTGTTGTTCTTCTTCAGCATCTCCTGCATAAGTGCTACGGTTTCAGTATATCCCGGGCAGTTTTCCTTAAAGAAGCCCGTCACGCCAAGGAAAGCTCTGATATGTTTCACTCTCGTTGGTGTAGGGAAATTCTTTATTGCCTCTATCTTCGCATGGTTTGGTCTCACTCCCTCCTGGTCAATGATGTGCCCCAAGTATAAAATCTCCTTCTTGAAGAAATGGGATTTCTTCAAGTTGACTTTAAAATTTGCAGTTCTAAGGTTGTCCAAAAGCTTATCCAAATTTTCCATATGTGTCTCGATGTTATCTGAAGCCAAGAGTATATCGTAAATATATCGTACCGTCATTTCCTTCACTTCTTCAGTCAGGTTCCGATCCAAGGCTTGAATTAATGCGCATCCAGCTGTTTTAACGCCGAAGGGCATGCGGACGAAGCAATATGTCTGATTATCGAACAAGAAGCCAGTAAGATGCTGTGACTTCTCATCCAGTTCGATATGGTGAAACGAACTCGTCAGATCTACAGATGAATAGATGCTTTTGTTCTTAGATCCTTTTAAGACGTCTCTGATGATTGGCGCTCTGTCATACTCGGGAAAAATAAGGCGCATGTTTAGATTTCTGGCGTCTAGACAAAGTCTAATGGATCCATTTGGTTTTGTGACTGCCAAAATCGCATTTAAATAAGATGTAGGAGTCTTCTTAATCACTCCAGCTTGCAACATATCATCAATAATCCTTTTGACCTGCTCCCGATGTTTTTCTGGTATAGGGTACAATTTGCTTCGAAATGGGGACCAATCCTCAACCTGCATAGAATACTGAAAGTTTATTATCTTCCCTGGAACTGTGTCAAACACTGCCTTGTGTCTTCTTAAGATCTCCTCAATTTTCTTCCTATGTTCAACCCCTAGTTGGATGTCACTGAGCCGCTCCTGTAATAGTTCTTCAAACTGAGTATCGCTGTCTTCTCCTTCTGCTAGTAAAGCCCATATCTCCTGAGAGTCACTCTCTTCATTTAATTCCACAACAGCCACATCTATAAGGTCATCTTCCGCCTTTCGTATCTCCTCTTCTGTCTCCTCTGCTATTGCCTCCAATGCCCATGAACCCACGTCTTTCCCTGTAGTGATTTCATCCATGTGTAAGCCCACATCTTTCAGTTTATCAAACTCCTTAAAACTAACTGTATTATTGTGACTGACTGACTGCCTGGTAGTCACAAATAAAATTTGCACCCAGAATAATGTTAAAATTCATTTTAACCATTATGATGAAAGTCTGTCCAAATATATGGTATAATATATCCAATTCTATAAATGCCTGACGTTTGCAAGTGACGGTGCGTTCAGGAATGACGCCCCTCACCTTGAGTTGTGGTACTGGAATCACAGGAATATTCTGACTCCGTCCCAACTTTCGAACCAAAGACTCCGATACAAGACTGATTTGTGACCCCGTGTCAACTAAGCATCTCACGTTAATTCCACCAATCTTGGCATAAATAATAGGTAATTGTTTGATATCATCGTACCGTGGTTTTACAATCTCCTCCAGGCAATCTTCCGGCAAAGCTATCCACTCTTGTATGTGTGCCACGACCCATCCTTCTTCACAATCCGGCTGTTGCTCTCTCAGGGTGAGTCCTTTTTCGATTATTGGGATTTTTTTTACAACCCCCGCGATTACCATCATCCTTCTGTCGCGTATTTCCCTGGCGTTCTTCCTGCTTCAATAAACTCTCGGCCCCCTCAATGTGAGTGTCTGGATTTGACCTCCTATTAATTGCATGTTCCCAATGTTTTTGTTCGTCCCCTCCATTAGCGTGTAATTCTTCCAGGTAACGCTGCGATTCGGCGTGCCTGTCATTCCATTCATTCCTATAATTTTGTAGTCCCCCTGGTTCTGATATTTTCTTTCACGCCACTGTCGATTCTCATTATTGTTATTTTCGTAACGTCTGTAGGGTCCCTCATCTCTCCTATTATTTCTCCATTGTTGGTATCCTCGCTGCTGATACCTATTGTTGCCCTGGTTCTGCCTATCATTATTATTTTCATGACGCTGGTGTGACATATTTTCGTCACCCTCCTGACCTCGTCTTGGTGTTGTTGACACACTTGTATTTGTGGCTTGCGACCTGGTGTGTACTTGAGCGGGTTTAACCACCTCCGTTGTGTTTACAAGTTCCAGCTGTCTTCCCCCTCTTTGCTGCAAGTGAGATGTTGTCTCGTCAATCTGACGTAAGATTTGTTCGGCTCGAACCGCTGTGTCCACGTTTGCTGCTACTAACACCTGCTGAACATTGACTGGCAACTGCCGTGCAATCGTCATAACCAGGTCCGATTCTTCTAAAGGGTGATCAAGATCCCGGAATTTCAATAATTATAGCGAAAAGAAATCTGAGTATATCGTCTGCTGAGTTGACTGATATTTTCTCGAATAAAGTTCCATTCTAAGGCTTTGTTGTAGAGAAGCCGACCAATACTTTTTAAGGAACGCGTTATTGAACTCGTCCATCCCTCCAAAAGTATACTTGAAACTCAAGAACCAGGTAAGTACATTTCCCGAAAGAAATCGTTCCATCAGTCTTAAACGACGCGCGGGCGGTATATTATTATCCTTAAAATAGTGATCCATCTCTTTAAGATACGCCTTCGGTGTGACACCAGAATTTTCGGTGAATTTATTAGGTTTAAATTCATTTGATCGAATTACTTGTACGACTTGAGGGTGCTGATAGCCATGTTGAGGAGTAGAGGTTCCGCCAACGTTGTTGTGAAATCCTTCTGTGTTAGTCGTTAATGGGCTGCCTGTCAGTCCGTGGCTACTCTCCGCACTAATTGCCCCCTGGCTTGTTGGGTCAACTCCCTCATCTTTAGCGTGCTCTGTCTGAAATAACGTTTTCTGTCCTAGTGAACGCAACTCTGCTTTTATGATTCTGTCCGACTGTTCTTTCATTTTACCCTTGATTTCTTCCTCAAGTGCTTTAATGCGCGTATGATTATCACCTACGGTCTTTATGTTTGTTAACCGTTCTTCTTTAGAGTCGCTGCTCATCTTACGCCAATACTTTCTGATGCTATCTTTAATCGCTCCCAGTTTTTCTTCCATCTGCTGTTTTGTGTCCTCCTGACTCGATTCTATCTTCTCAAGCCTGTCTTCTAGACGTAGATTATTCTCATCTATCGTACTCTTCAAATTATCCTGGTCCGATTCTATGTTTCGCCATCGCTCTGCTGATTGTATTTCTAACTTATCCATGTCTTTTATCAGGCCCGTAATACTTTCATTTACTGCTGACAATTGTCCCTGGATAAACGTAGAATCCTCCTCCATTTTATCAAATCGCTTTTCAAGACCATCCTGTGCCGTTTTAACCCCACTGTTATTTACCGTGCATGCTAATTCTATCTGAGCTAGTTTTTGCTAATACAGTTTCGTCCAAATCATTTAATTTACGGTTGAAGGTGTCCTCTAATTTTTGTATCTGACCTAGCTGTTTGTTGTTATTCTTACTTATATCAAGCGCGAATTGAATCATCTGCTGTGTAGTGTACTCTTTCATCTCCGCAGATAATGTGGCTAACTGACTCGTATTTCTACTTTCTTGCGCTTCTAATTGTTTGTTTATATTTTCATTTACTTGCGCTTGTAATGAGCTACCCTGTTCAATTAATTTAATTTCTAATGACTCACTCTGTTCAAATAATTGTGCCTTCTGTTCTGATAATTGTGTTTTAAACTCGCCTGACTGTTCGTTTAATTGTTTAGTTATTGTGTCATTTATTTGAGTCTGGAATGACTCATTTTGTTCCGCTAATTGTGTTTTTATAGTGTCATTCATTTGAGTCTGGAATGACTCATTTTGTTCCGCTAATTGTGTATTCTGTTCAGATAATTTAATGTCTAATTTTTCACTCTGTTCCTTTAATAGTTTCTGGGTTCGTGCCGTGGCACTTTCAATGATCGCCTGGATTTCCGCTACTGTTGCCATTATCACACACAAAAATATATATCACTGAGAAAACAGGAGGATGGCATGCAAATGTCTCCCTGACACACACATATATAATTCTTGACATACATTTACTTCATTTGACCAATTTCAGTTCATTTAAACTTATTCCCTTTAATCCCACAAATCAATCATCACTGAATGGTTCTAACTTTATTTAATACATTTTTAACCCCGCACATATTCAGTCATAAAATTACTATCCAGATCTGATGTTAACACTGACTAATTAACAAAGTATTAATTGTCATTTAAGGCTATTAGCTATATTCATGAGTTTGACTTTCTAAACAAATCTAATTTTACATTTAATCAATGGGCGCCCGATTTCACGTACATTACTTTATTAATTACATCAATAAACAAAACGTGAATCGTATTTTAACTTGCAAACTCGTGATTCTACTGTATATTCCAATTTTCTTGGCGGTATTTCTCTTCGCCGTATTTACGTTAACAAAATATCACTTCCGGTGATTTCAAACAGTCAAAAACAGCGAAATACCACATGTAGGGTAACAGCTTGTCTATGATCCGCTAGAAAAGCCCAAAACAGCGAAACGCCCCACGATGGCTGCGCCAGCTTGTCTATGCACCCTTCAATAAAGCATGGTTTTCTCAAGATTCATCTACGGGTTCGTGTTCAGTCCTGACTGCGTTACGCAGCAAAGTTCGCTTAAAAAAACATGCTCTAATGAATAGAAAGGTTCATGACAAAGGCTATACTAGAAATAAAATGAATAACAAGTAGAATAAAAGAGAAATTTAATGACTGAAAATGATGTGCATAATAATAATAATAAATAAAAGAAATCCCCCCTGACTTTCACCCCCTAATAAATAATAATATTACTGAGCGGTAAGAACTCGCTCGTCACAACAAAACAATGTGAAAGCAGCTTCACACAAAATAATTAATCATAACATAAACTTTGAGCGGTAAGAACTCACTCGTCACAACATATGGATACAATTCCATTTATCCTGGTCAAGAATTTTATATAATGTGTGGTGTACTGTTCGTTAATAAGAAACTGAGTACTGATGCGAGTCCGTCTACAACTGAAACAGTCATGTTACTCACGGAGTTGCATCTTTTAAATCACACTATGGCTATGGGACCCACCCTTAATTAATACACTATAATTACTACTGACACATGCAAGACCTAATAATACAAAAATATGAAGAATCTCCCTGAGATTCTAGCTGGTGCCAGAGCACATAAATGAACAAAATGAGCATGCCAGAAATAGGCCAAAACGCTCTCATCACTACTTGGGAACATAGCCTCGCGCACCCTAACTTGACACGGGTCAATGAACGCGTAAAATAAACACTCAAAAATTGAACCAACAACAACAAAATACAAGCCTAACGGCTAAAAACTATGTCTACATTTTTATAAAATGCCATACAAACACGAGTTTCGGAAGCTACCTTACAACTATGGACAGCACCCATTTAATCAATCAATACTCATTATAACCGATCAGGTTTTGTGAATTTAAACAACGTCTAAAATTTACGCACAGGATCCAAGCCTGTTACTAATGACAAGTCACGTTATCTGATTTGAGCGCGCCCCTCTTGTATGAGTCAACACTGTCTCAATTATCTCTCTCAGTCGCTCAAGCCAGGTGCAGTTTCCCTCTGGAAACGCCAACTATCTCACTCATCCCCTTGGAAGGCAAGAAAACACAAATATATACAAGTCCAGCCTCGCGAGGTCATGAACTGGGCTAATGTGGAGCAAGTCAGAATAATCACCATGATATATTCTCGCTAGCACATCATAAAAATCACACTACGCACCAAAAGCTTGGACTGACTCTCATACTCTTACCTCCGGGTCGGCTCAAAACAGATCAACAATATTGCGTCCAATGACACATTAAAAAAATACACAACAAAAACTCGGGTGCAAAGTGCCATCCCGTTCAGCTCTGCTGAAAAGCAACCATCAAAGTAATCGTGATCCGTCATAAAATTCTACTCACAAATAATCTTTACCCTCCAAATTCTATTTTTAATCTCAAAATTAATTCAGTTCCATTTTTGTTATAAGGCATACCTCCGAATAATAATGCTTGACCGCGATTTACGCAAGCGAACGCGAGCACGAGCTGCGCGCCGCCTCGTATAGTTGAACAAAACACATATCACAATATTTACAAATTACAAAACGCTCGGCTTGTCCATTCTTAACGTGTCAGTAAAACAAGTACTAATAATCTACATTACCAAACAAGCAAACAAATATCTACAAAAATATGTCCCATAATACCATAGCTGATTTAATAAATAAATAAATAAATTCATTTGTACTCAATCCTTTTAAAACAGCATCAAGGAAACGTCTGCAGCCATCTCCTTTAAGATGTTTATCTCGTCATCGACATCTTCTGGCAAATGTCCTGCTGGTTCCAAGATCCGGACTCGTTCTTAGACGTCATCTCGTGCTGAATTAAATAAAGTTTTGTCAGATACACACTCGATATATTTCCTACTACATTCACCTATCAAGTACTAAATTCCTTGACAGTCTAATTGGTGAATTATTTCGATGAACTAGTCCTACTGGTAGTGCTGGGACTACAAATAAATCACTGAAGTTACACTTATAACTTGACGAAACTGTTCCATGTTCAAATAAAAATCAACGTCACGTCCTCAGACGCACAAATTAAAGAGTGTGAACGTTACGTCCTCAGACGCACAAAAATAAGTATCGACGTTACGTCCTCAGACGCACAAAAATAAGTGATACTCTCGAAGCACCGTGGATCCTTATAAAAGAAACTGACTAGGGTAGGTGTGGAAGGGGATTTATGAGAAAATATTCCATAATAATTATCAGACTAGCATGCGATCGGTATCATTGAGTTCGTAGCGATGTGGAGGTTACGATTATGCTGTAGCCGACTCGAATCGAACGTTGAATTAATCTGTAGATAACTCCCGCGTTAATTTACCAGGGTGCGTCACCAAGCCGAGTTGCCGCTAAAACAAGGCGTCTTGATATTATTGGCCCAGACTCTTGTATGTCTTTGCGCGCTTTTACATGTATTTCTGCAGTAGGGAGTGGTTAACATGATGATTGACCAATTGCCTCGTAGCATTCGATTTTCCTCTTGGCGCCAACCTTCATAGCAACAGGCCATAATGTGCGTGCCCAAGCCGTCTTCACGCTAAAAGTTGCACCTGTCCTATGTCTCAAGAATATTTATGCTTCTTCCTAAAATACCACAGGAGCTTAAACCATTGTGTCCTCTCGGCCACTGATTTCTCAATATTTCCCAACACCGTCTGGCTCTCAAAGATGATGAATAATTATTAGAATCCTTTATACAGCCTGTGGATAAAGGGTACTGTACTTTAGGTAATTTTAAACAACATCATACAATTTATGTATTAACATAAGAACTTATTGTTTCATTTGGTTTAAGCTAAGATAGAAACTTGGTTGTGTTTACTCTATGATAGGTTAGAGTTATAAAAGTAATGTTATAAATCATTAATTCGATTATACTATGCATGTATTGGGTCTGAATAAAGAAACGAGAAGTTCTCCTCTATAGAATGTTTATTTTACCGCTATTAGCGGCCCACACAGGTTCATAAAACTAAACCAATCGTACTGTTCCTGTATCCCCACTCATAAACACGCTTAATGTTACTGTGTGTAAGCACGCATATATGGTCAGCTAAAGGTGGTAAAATAAACATTGTTTACAGTTGAACTCCCCGTCTTCTTTAATAATATACCAATATCTGTGTGAACTTTCCATCGTCTTCAATTCTGTCTGAAATCTTCATCTTCAATAATATACCAATATCTGTCTGAACTTCCCATTTACTTCAATTCTGTCTGAACTTCCCATCTTCTTCAATAATAGCCTATACCAATATAAGTCTAAACTTTCCATCTTCAATAATAAACCAATAACTGTCTGAAATTCCCATTCTCTTCAGTATTATACCAATATCTGTCTGAACTTACCATCGTTTACAATAACATAACAATATCGGTCTGAACTTTCAATCTTCAATAATATACCAACATCTGCCCAAAATTTCCCTTCTTCTTCAATAATATTCCAATATATGTCGGAACATCACACCTGCTTCAATAATATACTAATAGCTTCTCAGTCTGAATTTCCCAACGTCTTCAATAATATACCAATATCTGTCTGACCTTCCCATCTACTTGATAATATACCAATATCTGTATGAACTTCATATCTTCTTCAATAATATACCAATATTTGTCTGAACTTCCCACCTGCTTCAATAATATACCAAAATCTGCCAGACTGCTAATATGATGTTCCTTTCAAAACTAGGACGATTAAACAGGTGTCGGATGTTATCCTGTGAAATGGAGGACAACGCTGATTCTTCCTCGCAACGGAATGTTTTCCAATTCTTTCACTGTCCAATCAGGGCCTACACGTGGTCTAATGGAGGAAGTCTGGTCATCGTGTTGATGAAGAGAATTTCCACAAGCCTTACGTAAAACAAGCATTGTACTGTATGTGTTGGTACTGTAGTGTAGAACTTGCAAATCACGCTAACATTTGTAGGATTGACAACATAACGGGTTAGATGACCTATACTCCATGAACACTTGAGTAGATAAGCAAAGAGGTTCCTGGATAAATTTGAATAATTTCGGTTAATTTATTCACTTCCGGTGACGTGACAGGAAGTGGGCGTGTGCATCCGGTCATGTGACGGAAGTCGGATTATTCCGGTCACGTGTGTGACCTCGGGAATACCCTTCCAGTCACGTGACCTTGGGGATTCCCTTCCGGATGATTTCCTGTGAATTCCCGGGGGTTTCCCTGGGGGATTCCCATCCAGCCACGTACGTGGTGTTGGGGAACCCCCCGGGGGATGCCGGATATTTGACCGAGGTAGGGAAGGGGGAGGGGGTCTATAGCCGGATAGGAGGCTCTGGTTTGAGGGGGGCTCTTGCCTCAGGGGGCAGCCGAGGTGTTGTCTGGCCCTTGCAGGCCAGCATACTGAGTGAGCTGATCCGATCCGATCCGAACCCAGCGACGTAAAGTCAGCGAAGATTTAATGCGCGTGAAATTTTAGCCTTTTAGACCGAGGACCTTCAGAGCTATGACAAACGATTTTGACCAGACAGTATTGATTTAGGGGGCCAGAATGTGACCTAGTGCACGGGGCACAGAGAATTACAGGAGATGAAAGGTGGAAGAAGTTCCTAAGAGAAGCGTGATTGAAAGTAGAGAGGTTTATAGAATCAAAGAACTATACTAGCTGTATGGAAGTGAAAGTTTTTATTCGATGAGTATTCTGGGCCGTTTGTATCGGGACTCTGTTCCTCAGTAATCACCCAACCTCTTGATAAGGGGTTGGTATTCAGAGCTTTTCCTGTATACTGCTGCTGTTTTAAGGGGCCTAACATCTAGGTTATCGGCCATTTTCCTGTATAGGCCAGTAGCTTGGTTCAGAATTCTGATCTTAAGTAGAGGAAGCCGATAGTCGGCATGTAGCTGAGCGTTTCGCAAGTACCACTGATCACCTGATATCGTGCGAAGCGCTTTGTTCTGAACAACCAGCAATTTGTTGATGAGGGTGGGTGCAGCGTAGCTCCACATAGGGCAGGCATATTCCATAACTGGCCGTACAATGTTACTGTAAACCAGGAGTTTGTTAAATGTATCAAAGTAGCTCAGGGACCTCATGAGAGGCCAAAGCTTCGATACATGGACTTTCGCCATGTTTGCACGCTGTTTTACTTCCCTGGCGAAAGTAGGCCCCTTACCTAACGTGACTCCCAGTACTTTGTTGCTGCCTGCCTTCTGATTACTTCACCGAAAAAGGTGAGATCCTGAATACCCGTGATTTTACGTTTCTTAGTAAACAGAGTAGCTGAACATTTATTAACATTAATTTTAATGCGCCAGTCCCTTAGCCAGGTTTTAAGGACTTTGAGGGCGCCTTGTAGGTTCTCTTGAATTCTATATCCTTTCCAGGAAGTGGTGGAAATCGCGGTATCATCCGCATACAGATGGAGGTTGGTGTTTTTTTTGTTTTCGGGACGTCAGAGACGTATAGGTTAAACAGAGAAGGCGAAATAACACTGCCCTATGGTACTCCAGCTCGGATCTTCCTTATAGAAGATTGGGCATCCTCCACTTGGATATAGATTTTTCTGTTCCTGAGGTAGGAATTAGTAACCTTATGTAAGTGATCCGGGAATCCCTTGTGCTTCATTTTGTATAACAGGCCATTACCTTATCGAAAGCATGACTGATATCTAAAAATCAAACTCCTGTCTTTCGGTTATTATTAAAAGCGCGCGTGATAATCTCAGTAAATCTGAGTAACTGATGAACAGTTGAGTGGCCTTGTCTGAAGCCGAATTGCTTGTCATTAATTGTGTCTTCAATGTAGACATTTAGCCTGGAAAGCAGAGTCATTTCGAAGATTTTCGAAATGATAGAAAGAAGACTAATGGGCCTATAATTTTGGGTGAATTTGCCATCGGTTTGAGGTTTGCCTATCAAGATAACCTTGGCGACTTTCCAAATCTATAAATAGCGTTAAAAAGCTTAGTGAGACTAGTGAGGACATTTTTAGTAATGTTTTTAATAAAAGAAGCCGCTACCCCGTCAGGCCCGGGAGCCTTCCGGTGTTTCAGCTTTTTAATAAGTTTAAGCAATTCGGCAGGTGTGACTAGTCTGAAGCCTGGCGGAAGCTTTCCCTGAAAGCCGCCACGAAGATCGCGATAGGCTTCTTCTATGAACTCGTCATTGGTAGGTTCGTCGTCAGGCTCGCAGGTTTTTTCAAAAGTATCCGCTAGTACATTAGCCTTGTCAACATTAGTAAAGACCAGTCCCCGTTTTCCGTGTAATGGTGGAATGCCTGTCCATTTCCGGAGTAATTTCCTAGCTATGCCGTACAGAGAACTGAAGTTGCCAGCCTTATTAACTAATTTTGAATTCCATGCTTTGTTACGGAATTCTAGCATGGCTGCGTGAATTTGGCATTTCATACGGAACCATTCCTGTTTCTGTCTGGGATCACGAGTGACCTGCCAACGCCAGCGAGTCATATTTTTTCTTTTGATGAGCTCTCGAAGTGTGGGTGGTATTATGAAAGGGTTGTGTTGTTTTCTGTGTGCAGGACCAGAAGTGGCTGTGCGGGCTGCGTGCAGGAGGGAGCTGGTTATATTCCCTGAGAGGGAGTCAATGTCTCCCTCGCAGAGAATGCTGGGGTTGCCAGCGACGGTGGATTGAAGGGTGGACCTGTAGAGGTCCCAGTCTATTTTACGTAGATGAAGGGGGAATTCGGAGCTGGTAGGTTTGAGTTTGGAATTAAGTGTAATGAGGATGGGGTCGTGATTTGAGTTGAGGAAATTAAGGTTAGAGACGTCTATGGGGTCCTAACTGATTGCGATATCCAGGACGTCTGGCAGTCGATTAGCGTCAATAGGAAAATATGTATACCCAGGTGGCGCGTGTGTAAGGCAGTCGTGATCCTGACGGAATTTTTCAAGCAGCCTGCCGTCCCGCCGGTCACACGATTATTCCATAGCGAACTTTTGCAATTAAAATCATCCGCCAATATTACAGGTGAAGAAAGTTTGATGATAAATGTGAAGAATATACTCTGGTGGACTGTAATTTATAGTGCTGGGATTTCAAATCACTGCACTTCTGTGGAACATTTAGGTAATTATATTAGCCTATATTACACAGTTATATACAATACATGATGATACAATTAATACACTGTCACTCATTCGATGTAATGGTCCGAGACTGCATGTCAGCAGTTCGGCTTCGGTCTCACCCCGTGGTGACTTGTCCAGTTGAGCACAGTTTTGACACTGGCGCAGGAATGTACGGTACTTGGGCGCGGCGAGGGGTAGGGTAGCAACCCCCTCGCGGCCAGGGAATAACGGGACTCGCCACAAAGGCGACTAGAGTCCTGGCGAACAGTTTCACACTTGTTCCTAAACATGCCGCCCGCCAAAAAGAGTTTAACAATTTTTTCAACAGTCACCTGAAATATAACACTAACAAACATAAGAACACAAGGAGCTGAACATAGTTAGTTAGTCAAAACACCATCTTCACAAATGCCTCTGTCTGGCATGGGTAGTGGGCAAAGTTTTGCAATGGGTCTCTTGAATGTACCAGACGAGGTACGTATAGTGGCAACACGTACGAGTCCATCAGCTCCAGGGTGGACCTGATCAACCACTGCAAGCTTCCAGCACAGTGGGGGAAGTTTGTCTTCTTTCACGATCACCAGCGTGCCTGCCTGGACGTTGCGCCCTTCCTTCTTCCATTTTCCTCTCTGTTGTAGATGGGACAAGTAGTCGGTTGACCACGCCTTCCAGAATCCTTGGAACTGTCTTTGGATTTGCTGCCATCTGGAAAGCAAGCTTACACGCACATTACTCAGATCTGGTTGGGGTAGAGCAGTGATTGGTCGGCCAATGAGAAAGTGACCAGGGGTAAGGACAACTAGGTCGTCGGGATCATCGGATGCCAGGACTAGAGGCCTCGAATTGAGACATGCTTCGATCTGGGTTGTGAGTGTTGACAATTCCTCGAATGTAAGGTATGCGGTGCCCATCACTCGCCGAAGATGGTGTTTAAATAATTAGACACCTGCCTCCCATATTCCTCCAAAGTGCGGAGCTTGAGGAGGAATAAAATGCCACTGAATTCCCTCACTGCTTGCAAAGGTAGACAGATCACGTTGATGCTGTTCCTCGTTGAATAATCTTCTTATCTCTTCCAGTTCTCTATTGGCTCCAACGAAATTTCTGCCATTATCGGAAAACACATGGGCTGGCCTGCCTCTACGGGATATGAAACGCCTTAGAGAAGCAATGAAGGCCTGAGTAGTCATACTGCTCACAATCTCTAGATGCACTGCCCTAGTAGAAATGAATACGAAGAGTGCTACATAACACTTGATTTTGGATCTGGTTTTGCGAGAGTGGTCCCGCGTAGTCGATTCCGCAGTGGATGAATGGATTGACTGGAGTTATTCTGTAATTCGGCAGTTGACCCATTAGTTGTTCAGCGTTTTTTGCCGTACGTTTGTGGCAGATAATACAAAAATGAATGATGTGACGAATCGTACTCTTGCCATTAGGTATCCAGTACTGCTCACGTAGCGACGACAGTAGTAGCTGAGATCCAGCATGAAGCAGGCGTAGATGTTCATTTTAAATGATCAGTTTAGTTAGGTGATGCCTTGGCGGTAAAATTATCTGATGTTTCTGGTTAAACGGAAGATCGTATTGTTGTAGTCGACTACCTACTCGAAGGAGTTTTTGGTCACAGAGGAAAGGATTCAGAGATATTAACTTGCTTCCTTTACTAATGGCCCTTGTCATCCAAAGATCGTGAATTTGTGGACCATATTGTGAAGCTTGGGCTATTTTGATGCATGCATGTAATGCAACACGTAGTTCTTCGAACTCCAATTCACCCTTTTTTCTTTGATTGCGAGGATGTCTGGCATTTGCGGCAAATCTGATACAATATGCCGTTACTCTCGTGAGACGCGTTAACTTGGAGAATCGCTTCATGAAATCATCTTGAGGTTGAGCTGCTTTCAGGCTAACAACAGATTTTTTCTGTGCTGGGACGTCCTGAGATATTAATAAAGGGGCTGATGTAGGCCAGGATGCCGAATGCTTCATAAGCCACGATGGTCCGTTCCACCACATGGCGTTGGAAATGAGAGTTTCTGGAGTGACCCCCCGAGAAATCATGTCAGCAGGGTTATCAGCTGAGGCGACGTGTTTCCAGTCCCTAATCGATGTGTTTTGCTGAATTTCCGCAACTCGATTGGCAATGAACGTCTTCTAGCGGTTGGGAGACGCTGCAATCCAGGCAAGAACTATTGTCGAATCTGTCCAGTGATGAACGCTAGTGACATTCAGGTTTAGGATTGAGTTGACCTTCTTAATCAGCCGAGATAAAAGTAGGGCGCCACACTACTCTAGACGGGGTAGAGCAATCCGCTTCAATGGTGCAACTCTGGATTTAGCACTCAACAGTTCCATAACGCAGTCTCCATCTTGAGTTTCAGATCTAAGATAAATGCAACAACCATATCCCTTCTCAGAAACATCCGAAAAACCATGCAGTTGTATGTTCAACAGAGTTCCCTTTGCCAATACAAATCTGTCGATCCGAATTTGGTTGAGAAGTGGAAGTTCGCCGCTCAACTTCTGCCAACGATGAAGTAGCTCTGGTGTTAAATTTCATTCCACCCTAGACGTAGCTGCCACAGTTGCTGTAAGAAGAACTTGCAGGAGATGATGATTGGACTCATTAGCCTAAGTGGGTCGTAGATTGAAGCTATGGTCGATAGTACCTTCCGTTTTGTTACTGGGTTGCGTAGTTGTAAGTTGCCGTTTACGATTTGCAGTTGGTCACTAGCAGGATGCCAAAGCAAGCCTAATGTCTTAATGTTTTCCCCATTATCTAGTTGAAGTGGGAGCTGGGTTTCTCGCCACTCCGAAGGAACTGCTTCAAGTAGTCGGGGGTGATTCGAACACCATTTTCGTAGCTGGAACCCTCCAGTTTCTAGAAGGTTGATGAGTTGATTTTGAGTGTCTAACGCGTCCTCGACGGTCGCGCTTCCAGACATACAGTCATCAATGTAGAAGTCTCTCTGTAAAATCTTCGCTGCCTTAGGAAAGCTGTCTGATTCTTCCATCGCGAGCTGTTGGAGGCATCTAGTGGCGAGGAAGGGAGCTGACGCTGTGCCGTAATGTTTTACAGGATCTTCTGGGGATGATCGATACACGATTCTCTGAAATCTGCGGTCATGACTATCAACCCTTATCTGCCGGTATATCTGTCGAATATCTGCCGTAAAGCATATTTAGCGAGTGCGAAATCTGGTGATAATGGACCAGATATCTTGCTGGATTGTCGGTCCAACCCTGAGGATGTCATTGCGTGACCGTCCGGTGGTAGTACTGGCGGAGGCATCGAATGCAACCCTGGTTTTTGTAGTTGAACTTGACTCCTTGAAAACTGGATGATGGGGCATGAAGTAGCTCTGTTCCTCCTTATCAGACACCGTGGGTATAGGCTCCATATGCCATAGAGTCTCGTACTCTTCTAAAAAGCTGGCCTAATCCCCCTTCAACTGAGGGTTTCTTTCAAGGCGTCTCTCGATATTGTGAAACCGTGATGTAGCCATTGTTAGTGAGTTTCCAAGTTCTGATGGTTTTCCACAGAGTGGGAGTAGCACCGTGAATCTACCTTCTGCATCCCGTCTGACTGTGTCAACAAAATGCCTTTCACACTCCATTTCATCATTCGATCTGATTGGTTGAGTGATCTCTTCTAATTCCCAGAATCGTTGAAGTTGCTGGTCGAGTGAATGGTCATTCATAGTGAAGAATGACTGCACAGGTGGTGAACCCGGACCGCTCGCCTTATCCATTTGAAACTGTCCCACTACAATCCAACCAATTTCCTGGTTTTGGAGAACTGGATGGGGTCCGCTCCTCGTGCGTCTTTCAGGCCTAAGAAGATCAAAAAGTATCTCTGACCCGATTAACATACCAATCTGACCTGGTTGGTTGAAGCTGGGGTCAGCTAAGGTCAGTTCTTCGGGAATTTGCCAGTCTTGATAGTTAATGTATGATCCTGGCAATTCAGCTGAAATTCGTGACAATACAGCACAATTAATAACTACTTGATAGTTGCTAGTAATGGAATGCACCTCTATGTTTGCACTATGATGTGCCTCTGCGTCGATACTACTTATACCTTGGATTAGAATTCTATTCCGTATCATCTTTAAGTTCAGTCGTTGTATGCAGGCCGTCGTGATGAAGTGTGCTTGACTGCCCGAGTCTAGCAGGACTCGGCAAGTCTGAAGTTGGCCCTCCCCATCACGCACCTTTACTAATGCAGTCGAGAGCAATACATGAGTATGCGGTTTTATTTTAAGTGAGCAATAGAACGCTGTGTCGGCACGTTGTTGCGTAACAATAGAGTTGTTGGGTCTTGCCTGTTGCCTACCATGCGTGCTATCAGGCGGCCTTGGGGTAGGAGAACGACCAGTTCCTCGGTTGCGGTGAAGTAGTGTGTGATGCTTCAAACCACGAGAATAGCAAGAACCTGAAGAACTATCACCAACAATGTGACCATGTCTCAAACAATTTGTACACAATTTATGCTGTTTGGCAAATTCTGTTCGTTGTGCAACACTAACACTGGAAAAATCTTGACATTTATAAAGAGGGTGCACGCCAGTACAAAATAAATAATTATTGTTACTTGAAACATACACTTGTCTGACTTGGTTCGTGAGCTTCTTTCTAGTGATGTTTTGAGTGGTAGAATTGACAACTGGGGTAGGAATTCGGTTACCATTGATTAATTCTAGGGCTTGACATATGTCCTTTAAAAATTTACTTAGCACTTCCAGTCTTGGGAATTGTGAATGTGATGACGTCAGCTCCCACTGTTTTCTACTGACGTCATCAGTCTCTTCAAGAATAAATTGCGCTAGAAGGATTTCGTGAAGAGGGATTTCAAGTTCAAGTGCTTCAAGTGCATTTAAGTTACTTGGTACCTGATTTAGAAGTGCTCGTAACTCTGTGGGTGATTCATTATGTACACGTGGAAGGTTCAGCAAGTTGTTCAAGTGTGCTGTGGCAATTAATCTAGGATTATTGTATCTCAGACAGACAGTTTGCCAAGCAATTTTAAAATTAGCACCTGTAATGGGAAGGTTCTTAATCTGGCCATGTGCTTCGCTCGTTAATGAAGATAACAAATAGTGGTATCGTTGTATATCGTCAATTTCTTGATGTTTATTACCAGGCTAGTAAATGTGTCACAAAAATGACGGAATTCAGTGACCTGTCCCCCGAAGGAAGGTACTTTAATTGTAGGAAGTGTCAGCTCTCTCTTGCCGGAACTAGACTGACCATCACTTTTAGTACTCGAAGGATTGTTCTGTTTTGATCGTAACTCTACGCTATCTTCAATCAACGTGGTCATTTTATCAACGAGATCATAATACATAGTCTCAAAAGTATTCCTATCTTCACTGTGGTCCTCGGATTCGTCTTCTAATTCTAATCTCTCCTGCGCGTCTTCATACTTCTGCCTTAACTTTGATAGATCGTCAAACCTTGACTTTATTGCGTTAATACTTGACCCTGGTTGGAAGCTCTTGACGAAGTTTTGCAAACGAGTAATATTTGCCTTTGCGAGGCCCCTAGTCTTTACGAGAAGTGCTTTCAAATTAGGATCCATAATCGGAATAGCATACAGGAATACAGGTAACCATAAATGAGTAAGTACTTACCGAAGCTGCTTAAAGTTGAATTCCTTCCATGTGTAATGTCTCGAGGTTCAATCTGCGCCACTGCGCCACTGCGCGCTGTAGTTAATACGAATCATCGAAGTAGCTTGCATTCAAGGAGAAACACACGATTACCGCTCATACTTCGCGTTGAGGCTACCTTAACAATGTACAATGCGAGGCGTTAATATGAAATGATGCACGAACTCAGTACACACTATCGTTGTTCCACAGAAATTCGGCCCGGTAGGACCATGAAGAAAGTTTGATAATAAATATGAAGAATATACTCTGGTGGACTGTAATTTATAGTGCTGGGATTTCAAATCACTGGACTTCTGTGGAACATTTAAGTAATTATATTAGCCTATATTACAGAGTTATATACAATACATGATGATACAATTAATACACTGTCACTCGTTCGATATAATGGTCCGAGACTGCATGTAAGCAGTTCTGCTTCGGTCTCACCCCGTGGTGACTTGTCCAGTTGAGCACAGTTGTGACACTGGCGAAGGAATGTACGGTACTTGGGCGCGGCGAGGGGTAGGGTAGCAGCCCCCTCGCGGCCAGGGAATAACGGGACTCGCCACAAAGGTGACTAGAGGCCTGGCGAACAGTTTCACACTTGTTCCTAAACAACAGGCATATTGGCTGGCAATAGTGATTCCAAGTCAGCCGGAATAAACGGGGCGCCATGGGGGGATAGCAGGACACTATTGGTATGGCCCTTTTTCTAATTGAATCTGTACGATCGTAGCCTCTATAAATTGCAGGTTGGTCGCAGTGGGGATTCTATGGTGTAGTAGATTAGCTCGCACGATTATGGCGGTTGCTCCTCCACCGCGGGCGAGGGGCCGATCATCCCTGTAGATTTTATAGCCAGCGATATATTCAGAGACGTCTCCAGCCAGGACCCAAGGAAGCGAAACCGGCCAAGCCGGTTTCGTTGCGTGAATTTATAGCCTATCGGCCCGAAGGCCTTGAGTGCTCTAACAAACAGTTTCGACCGACTACAATTGAATGAGGGGGGTTTGGGTGATTACTGTGAGTCAGGCTGGCCAGAATGTGACCTGGTGTACTGAGACATTAGAAATACAGAAGTTGAAAAGGATAGTAGAAGTAAGAAATTCGTGAAAGTGAAAATCGGAAAGTGAAGAATGATGTGATGATATCGGTTTTGAAGAAAAATAAAGGTGCTATAGTAGCATGATTAGGAAAAGATTTATTCTATAATGATGCGGGGGCGCTTGTGGCGGCACCACCTTGCTCGGTAATCACCCAAACTGTAGATGAGAGAGTTTGTGACGAATGTAGATGTTCTGCACATTTTAACTGCCTGTCGGTGAATCCTCTGATTGATGGTCGAGAGGTTGTAGTCAGTGTGTAGCTGAGCATTGCGAACGTACCAGGGATGGTCGAGAGGTTGTAGTAAAGGTGTAGCTGAGCATTGCGAACGTACCAGGGGGCACCTGATATCGTACGCAATGCTCGGTTCTGGACAACCTGAAGTTTCTTGAGAGTTGAGGGAGCTGCGTAACCCCAAACAGGGCTGGCATATTCCATGACAGGGCGCACAAGGGTGCTATAAGACAAGAGCTTGCTGGATTCGTCTAGGGAGCTTTGAGCTTTAATTAAAGGCCAGAGCTGCGCTTGGATCGCTTTCGCTTTGTTAGCGCGCTGAGTAACCTCCTGAGCGAAAGTAAGGCCTCGATCCAGCGTGACTCCCTGGTATTTAGTGTCAGGTTGCCACCTGATTACCTCGCCAAAGAAGTTGAGATCCTGGACTTCTGTATGTTTGCGTTTCTTGGTAAACAATGTGACAGAACATTTACTAACATTAATCATGATTCTCCAATTCCTTAGCCAGGTTTCTAAGGTGCGTAATCCCGCTTGGAGTTTGGATTGAACTCTATGTCCACGCCAGGAGGTGGTGGAGATTGCAGTGTCGTCTGCATAAAGGTGGAGACTGGTAGCGTCAGTTCTGGGAATGTCAGAGACATAAATGTTAACAAGGGCTGGGGCTATGACGCTACCTTGAGGCACGCTGGCCTTAATCCTTCTCATGGAGGATTTATCGTCAGCCACCTGGACATAGAATTTCCTTTTCCTGAGATAGGAATCAATGACCTTGAGTAGATGATCTGGGAATCCATTGTGCTTCATCTTGTACAGCGAACCGCTGTTGCCAGACTTTATCAAAAGCACGACTTATATCCAAAAAGCAAACTCCTGGCATATGGTTCTCGTTAAAGGCGCGCATTATGACTTCTATAAGCCTTAAAAGTTGATGTACAGTGGAATGGCCTTGGCGGAATCCGAACTGCTCGTCGTTGATAACATTTGAAATGCAGGTGTTCAGCCTGGAAAGCAGGGTCATCTCGAATAGTTTCGAGATTATGGAGTGTAGACTGATCGGCCTGTAGTTCTGAGGGAAGGTACCGTCAGTGTTGGGCTTCTTGATCATGACTTTTGCAACTTTCCAGGTTGCAGGAAAATACCAATAGCGGTAAATGGAGTTGATGATTTTGACTGAGCCAGTTAAAGCGTTTTTACTAAGGTTTTTAAGGTACTGCACATCGATCTCGTCAGGTCCGGGGGCCTTACGAGTCTTCAGTTTCATGATAAGTTTGAGCAGTTCGGTCGGGGAGACAAATCTAAAGCCCCGGGGGAGATCCCCCTGAAAGCCACTACGAAGATCATGACGTACGAGATCAACGAAGTCGTCGTTACAAGGTTCGCGGTTTGGCTCACAGGCTCTTTCGAAGGTATCCGCCAGGGCGTTAGCTTTGTCTAAGTTAGTGAATACCATTCAACGTACCCCGTGTAATGGTGGAATGCCAGTCCTCTTCTTAGGCAGCTTTCTGACCATACCGAACAGGGATTTCGAATTTACTGCCATGTTTTCAAGTTTATTTTGCCAAAGTTTATTGCGAATATTAGTCATGGCTGATTGGACCTGTCTATGAAGTCCATACCACTCTTGTTTAATGCGAACATGATGGGTGACTTGCCACCTCCACCTGATCATATTCTTCCACTTGACGAGAGCCAGAAGAGTAGGGAGAATGGAGAGGGGCTTGTGTAATTTGTGTTTGGGTCCGATAGCTGCGGATTGGGCGGCCTGTAGGAGGAATTGAGTTAACCCTTTATAGGTTACTGGTAAGTATACTTACCACTTGCTCTCTAGGTCCATATTATGTGCCAAAACCTATTTACACTGAACATTATAGTCGATCACCAGAGCTCTAAATGGTCTCTGGTATAAATACTCACCACTTTTTGAAATTCGCGCTCCACTGCCACATTGATCACATCATGACTAAAAGTGGTAAGTATGTATACCAGCGTGCTCTACCGGCTGTGTATTGGAGCGTATTGAGGAGTAACATGCTCGTATGAAGATATCAGCCACAACTTTTTCTTTGAAAGGTAAGAATATCATTCAGTATATATTATAGTATTCATAGTCAAGTAATATTACACATTACTGAACGTACAGACAACAATATATTTGAAAGAAGCGCAGTATGCATGGTTACCGAAAAATCATGGAGTTTTCTGCCGTTTTTCTTACTTTATTTACGTTTCCTACCGGAGTATTTTTGGTAATGCGGATTATTATTTGTATTTTATGAAGCTTCTAGTTCCTTATTAGCATTGGGAATTTATTCACATTAGTCCCGCTAAGATGTTATATTGATATAATGAGTAAGGTGTTCCGAAAATGGAGGTTATGTGCAATGACTTATAAAACGAAACCTAGTAATTGTCATGTATAACCTCCAAATCACTCAGAAAGCATGCCAGTGTTTATTTGTAACGTAATTTGATAGTTCAGTGTATGGTTCTATCTTTGTTACAGGCATGGCATACCAATATAGAAGATGGTTAGCAGAAGATGAGTTAGTGGAGGAACTCAACCGGGTTACGGATGAAATGGCTGAAGATTCAGATGTAGGCGGTGATGAAGATGCAGAAGACTGTCTACCTGTAAATTTGAGCAATTCGGTCGGTTCTGAGAGTGCAAAGGCAGTCCCATTCGATATCAATAATGCGCCAATTGTCGATACAGAAGATGAGGAAGAGGAAGAAGAGGCAGAAGATAATGGAGGTGAAAGTGATCCTTCAAATGATAGGCGTAATGAAATACGGTGGTCAAAGCATTGTAAGGTAACACAGCAATTTTCTTCTACAGCTTTTTCTGAGCCATTCGGTTTATCGCATAAAGGTGAAGTAGATATAAACAGTCCGTTGAAAAATTTCATGTTGCTCTTACCTACAACGTTTCTGCAGCTCATTGTTCTTCAGTCTAATTTGTATGCTTCACAACATCATTGTGAACTTGGCTTATCCATTGAGGAACTGAAAGCATTTCTTGGGTTACTAATTATAATGGGGTTCAATACTCTACCTAGCTTCAGACTTTATTGGAGCAATGACAGCAACTTCCACAATAATAGAGTTTCAGCAGTTATGTCAGTGAAGCGGTTCCTCAAGATTTTGAGATTCCTACACCTGAATGATAACTCAAAAATGCCAAAGAAAGGAGAACAAAATTATGACAAAATGTACAAGCTGAGACCCTTGTTGAATCATTTGAATGCTGTTTTCAAGGACGTGTTCCATCCCTCACGTTTCCTTTCGATAGATGAATCCATGGTTAGCTTCAAAGGTCGAAGTTCTCTAAAGCAGTATATGCCAATGAAACCTATAAAGAGGGGATTCAAGATATGGGTAATAGCGTGTGCAGTAACAGGGTATTGTTTAGGTATATCAGTGTATGAAGGCAAGCATGAAGGGGATAGCACTGAGTTTTCATTAGGTGAACGTGTAATAACCAAACTTTGCCATGCATTTGAGGGTTTAGGGTACTGCTTGTTCTTTGATAATTTCTTTTCTAACATTGTTATGATGAAGAGACTCCTAACGAAAAGTTTCTTCGCTTGTGCGACAATCAGACAAACAAGAAAATTGTTCCCCAAAGACAAGCTTCTTCCTGACAGAATGTTGAAAATGGGTGAAAGTGATGCAGTTATGGCTGGTGATGTTGGCGTTTCAAAATGGAAGGACAGGGGTAAGAAGTGTGTAACTGTTATCAGTACAATGCATGATGCTCAATCGAAAGCACAGGTGCTGAGGACTAACAAAGAGGGAAAAAGAGATCTTGTTTCTTGTCCAGAATCTGTGAAGGATTATAATGCCTACATGGGTGGAGTTGATCATTTTGATCAACTTCATTCTACGTACAACATATCCTGGAAATCTCGCAGGTGGTGGATGAAAATTTTCTATTATTGCATTGAAGCTTGCATTGTCAATAGTTATATATTGTACAAAATCACCTTGAAAGAATGCAGTCCGAACACAAAACCACTCACTCACCTAAAATACAGGTCATTGTTGGCAACGGAACTCATTGGGTCATACTGTGGACGAGTGAAGAAAGGTCCAGTGGCAATGGTCGGGAGAGGAAAAAAGAGAAACCACCCAGACGGGCGAAAAACAATCCCAAATGCTACAAGACTTACTAATGTAGGAAATCATCTTCCAAAAAAGGGTCCCACTTTTCGAAGATGTGCTCACTGTAGCACTTCAAAAAAACAAAAACGTTCCACAACAGTGTGTGTTCTGTGTGATGTAGCTCTTTGTTTGAAATGTTTTATACCATTCCACAAACCTGGCATATAAAGTGAGAAGTTCATTCTGTGTTCAGTGTCCACTACATTGTAAGGTTAATTTTTGCAATTCACTGTGTTATCTGATTATTTATTTGTGTTTTTGCAATTTATATTCTACTAACAAATTATTTAGATATCCTCACTTACAATAAATTTCAGTTATGATTGTAAAATAAATATTTAGAACACTAGATTTTGTATATTTCATTGTATCTAAGACATGGTAAGTATTCTTACCAGAGACCATTGACTGTAATATAGTGCTATAAACGATCTCTGGTAAGTATACTTACCATGCCTTATCATTGAGGCAATAACAAAATTAGGCCAAATAACTTCAAAATCATTATTTTCCTTCCCTTAGGAGATGATTTATCCATTTTTCAAATTTTAGTTTTGTTCCCCAGAGTACTGCCCTACAAAGGGTTAACTTCTTTACGTGGACGTCTATGTCGTCCTCGCAGCGAATGCTGGGATTACCAGCAACAGTAGATTTGAAGATAGATTGGAAATTATCCCAATCGATTTTTCGGTTATGAAGTGGGATTGTCTGTAGCTAGAGTTAAGATGTATCATGATGAGGTCGTGATCGGAGGGATTGAGTAAACTTCTCTACGTGGACGTCTATGTCGTCCTCGCAGCGAATGCTGGGATTACCAGCAACGGTAGATTTGAGGATAGATTTGAGACAGCAATCGTCTTTGCAGATGGCAATGTCCAAGAGATCCGGGAGTTTGTTTGGATCAAACGGGAAGTAAGTGAATCCAGGTGGGTCGTGGATTAGGCACCCGTGATCGTCGCAGAACCTCTCTAGAAGCCTGCCCTTTGCCTCCGTGAGTCGGCTGTGCCATAGTCGATTTTTGGAGTTAAAGTCACCTGCCAATATCACAGGAATATTGACAGGCAACAGTGCCTCCAGATCGGTCGGCACAAGCGGAGTACTTGGAGGTATGTAGCAGGAGACAATGCGGTATGGGCCGTTGGAGAGTTCGACCTGCACGATGGTGGCTTCAATAAACCTCAGGTTGTCGGGCGTGGGGATGCGCTGATGAACCAAGTCAGAGAGCACGGCTATGGCAGTTCCTCCACTCGGACGTCCTATATGGTCATCACGGTAAGTACGGTACCCAGGAAGATATAGATTAGTCCCTGGCTTGATAGATGTTTCTCCGAGGAGAGCTATGTGTGTATGTTCCCGTTGCAGGACGTCCGTGAGTTCGCCTATCTGAGAATGCAGGTGATAGGAATTCCATGCCAAGATCATCATGTTGACACCGGCTTGCAGGTTAGTTCCCATTATTGAAGAGATATTGGGTGCAGACTTCAATAATAATCTGTAGCCTAGTGGAGGTATAAGGAGCGTTAACGAGTTTCAACAGGGTATTCTTAACAAGAGTAAGAAGATCTTTAAGCGAGGGGTTCGTGACCAATCTTAAGATTTCAAGCATATCGCTTGAGGTGGACGGCGCAGAGGTGGGTGGGGGGGGGGCGAAGAGGAGAGGCCCGGGAAGTTGCTTTCGTTGAGAGCAGGGGGTGAGGGAGAGGGTTGGCGAGGGGCTGGGATAGGTGGCGTGGGATGGGAGGGCGAAGATGTTGCGCCTGTAAAGCTGGTGCCTGACCTAATTTTGTTGCGGTCTGCCACATGTCCAGCAGGTGCTTTACGTGTAGAGGGAAGCCTGTTGTTGAACGTGCTTGTGAGTTTGATGTAAGAGTCACAACCGGCACACTTGGTGGTGGCTTCCTTGCTGCCGTAGAGAGGACATTCGTTTGCTCTGTGGTCCTGAGCACAGATTACGCATCGGGGTTGACAGTGGCAGCCGTTGGATGCGTGGCCGAAACCCTGACAGTGGTAGCACTACACAGGTCCGGCTTGCCCTTGATATCGGGATACGGAGATAACACTATAGAGGAGGTGCGTCAACTCATAGATGTTGTGCTCAGCTGTGGTAGTGGAATGAGCAACCACAAAGAGAGGGAGCTTCTTGGAGCGATCACTGGTCTGACTGAGTTGAGTCACTCTCTCGATGGAGTAGACCATATCAGTCAGTGCCTCATGGATAAGTCCTGGGGAGGTGGACTCGTGGAGACCACGGATGACTACCTTCCGAATGTTCGTAGGAGCGGAGGGCCTAGTGTGGAATTCGCCCTTAATATTGAGAAGGTGATCTGTGAGGATCCTGTGTTGCTCACGGGTTTTTACAGTGACCCTCCCAGCATTCGGTAGGTTTTTAATAGTGAAGTTGAGATTTAGCTTCACTAATTCTAAGATGAGATAGTTAATGTCACTCAGGTTTTTGATATACACGGGGTGAACATTAATCTTAGCGGGCTTCGGATTCCTGGCTGAAGTGCCGGAGGTGCCAGGTTGCGGTTCAGGAATTGGCTGAGCGCCAGAAAATTGAGAGGAGGGAGCTGAACAAAAGGGTCGACAGAGTTGAGGTCCAGAAGGGACCTGGGTTTGGGAGCCTCGCGAACCTTCATGGTATGCCGCTTACCGGCCTCCATCAAGTCGCCTTGATCCTCGTCCTCACTAGGAGAGATGACAGAGGAATCAATGTCTGACAAGACTGCACGGCGTATTGGGGAGGAAGAAGCTGGACTGGTGTCAGCTGAGCGACGAGTTGGGGGGGGGGGGGGTAAGATTCTGAACTGATGTCTGAGCTTTCAGAGGTCTGGGCTATAGAGGAGGGGTGGGGGGAAGCTGCTTCTAATGGAGGCTGGGGAGGGGATGCCGCTGATGGAGGGTGGAGAGGGACTATCTCCGAAGCAATCTGGGGCAGAAGGGGGCCTTAGGGCGTAAATGAATCCTTATCAGAAGGGTGTTCAGGCAGGGGGCCAGGCAGCTTCGGGGGGATCTTGTGGGCGCAGAAGGGCCGTCCCTGGTAGCGCTAGCCCTCGTCACGGGCGTCGCACTCTCTGACCTGGCTTGCGCTTTCTTCAACTTGCGAGGATCCTTATGCTGCTTCGTAAAGTCGACGGCAGTAGGGCTAGCTTTATTGCGCTTGGCCTTCTTGCCCGTCATGGCTGCAGTGGGGCTCAGCACCCTGCCGAGATAGGGGCTGTGTGTAAGTGTTAATGTGTGTAGTGCAGGCAGTTGTGTTCCTAAACAATTGTAGTGATGAGGGGTTTTGGCGTGAGGCGCCAGGGGAAGAGATGGGAGGAGAGTCAAACGCCCAAGGGCGGTGAAGTTAACTTTAAGTCGCGCGGCAGAAGCCCAAGATTAAGCCAGTCGCAGCAGGTTAACCAGTTGGTCGGTTGGTGCCGGACAAGCTGCGAGTCGGCGATCTGGGCTCTGGCTAATCCTTTGCGTTTAGCGGAGCAAGCAAGGGGATAAACTATTGATATCCGTTGAAGACGGCAAGGGGACCTAGCAAATCCTGGATGCCAGCTCGTCGGTTGCTAAACAATCGCGCCTTATGTCGCGAGCTGGTCTGACAGTTCACAGGGGGACAGCCTGGACAGTAGCGATAATTGCAGACAGCTCTTTCAAAGATTGCTCTTTTGAAAAGTTATCTCTAACTGTCAGGTGTCAGGATATATGGGAAGACCACCTGGCCTGGCGGATAACCTCGTCCGTGCTTCTTGAAGTTCCGTGGCTTCGTTCCCCTCCGACCACTGCCTACTAGGGCCTGTGGTCTCTTCCTGCTGTGGCTGCTTCAGATGTGAAGTATAATATTTGGTCTCGTTGGGCGTCTTAACGGCACGCAACCGAGTTTGGGGGTGAGCGGCAAAACCGGTGTCTGCGCTATAGATGGGCGAACCCGGCAGGGAGTGCCGGGGTTCGGCTTCTCAGCGGATGCCCAGGTCCCTCACGGCTTGGGTAGGCAGCCGGACAGGTCAGGCTGGGGTGGCCAGCAGGCTTCAGGACCAGGCACGGCTCCGGAACGGTAGCTGGACTGCTCTTGTAGAGGCCGGGATGGCCCGGCGCGGCTCCAGGCCCGATGTTACCTCGGCGACGTCAGCAGGAACACTAAACCGGGTGACGATACGCAGCCTTCCTATATAAGGAAGTGGTTGGACCGTGCAGTAAAACGGTCACCCGCTTGGTACTATCTAGCAGCTACTGCCAGCCAAAGTTGCTTAACTCCTAGGAGCAAGCTATGTGTTTGTTAATTTACTGTTGTAGATTTAAGTACGAAGAGATGTTGTTGTTGTTGTTGTTGCTGCTGCTACGATGTAGTCTGTGCGGTTCGTCGCGACTTTATAGGGTGGAGGTGCTGGGAGGGGTAGTGTGTGGCGAGCCAATGAGAGAGCGAGCTGGTCGTGAGACAATGAGAGAGCAGGGCGCGAAAGTGGTCTGGTGCACAAGTTGGCAGCTGCACGCAAGCCAATGGGAGAGCAGCATGATTGGCGCGCAAGATGGCGGCTACGCGTGAGTAAATGGGAGAGCAGCATGGTTGGCACGTCAGTGAGTGACAACGTCTGCCGCCAAGCGTCCCAACATCTGCTCACCCAAGATAGCGGAGGCCAATGGGAAAGCAGCGCGCACTTGGCGGGGTATGTATTTATGTTGGAGTTTTGCACGCGAGCCAAATTGAGGAGCGCTAAAGAGGGCCAAAACCTACCGCCAGAGCGTGCAACACCTGACGTCAGAGCGTTCCAACATCTGCCCGCGCAAGATGGCAGCCTCGGCGGGTGCCAATGGGAGAGCAGCACGGTCAAGAGGGCTGCCCTGCGCACTTGGGGGGCATGTATTTATGTTGCAGTTGGGTACGCGATTTACCGCCAGAGCGTGCTATCATCTGCCACCAGAGCGTGCCAACATCTGCCCACGCATGATGATGGCCTTGGCAGGAGCCAATGGGAGAGCATCGCGCGAAAGATTGCTGCCCTTCGCTCTTGGCGGTGATGTATTTATGTCGGAATTTTGCGCGCAAACCAAGTAGAGTAACTCTAAAGGGTGCCGAAACCTACCGCCAGAGCGTGCCAACATCTGCCAGGACAAGATGGCAGCCTTGGCGTCAGCCAATGGGAGAGGAGCACGGTTGGCGTGCTCTTGGCGGGACATGTATTTATGGTAGCGTTTGGTGCGCGAGGTAATTAGAGGAGCGCTAGTGAATGCCAACATCTACCACCAGAGCGAAGCAAAATCTGCCGTCAGAGCGTGCCAACATCTGCCCGCGCAAGATGGCAGTCTTAGCGGGAGCTAATGGGAGAACAGCGGGGCAGATGTTAGCTCGCTCTGGCGTTAAATGTTGGAACGCTCTGGCGGTACGCTATGGCGGTAGATGACGGCACGCTCTAGCGCTCCTCCATTAGGCTAGTGGGTCGAACTCCAACATAAATACATGCCCACCACCGTGCGGCTCTCATCTTGTGCGGGCAGATGCTGGCACGGTCTGGAGGCAGAGGCTGGCATGCTCTAGCTTTCCTCTATTTGGCTCGGGCGCGCTAAACTCCAACATAAATAAATGCCTCGCCAAGTGCTCAGGGCAGCCATCTTGTGCGCCAACCCTGCTGCTCTCATCTTGCGCGGGCAGATGTTGGCACGCTCTAGTGGCGGATGTCGGAACGCCCAGGCGGCAGATGTTTGTACGCTCAGGCGGTAGGTATTATCACTCTCTAACGCTCCTCTTTTTGGCTCGCGCACCAAACTGCAACTTAAATAAATGCCCGCCACGAGCTCATGCGTATGGCAGCCATCTTAAGCGCGCTGCTCTCCCATTGGCTTCCGCAAAGGCTGCCGTCTTGCGCAGGCACATGTTAGGATGTTCTGGTTGAAGGTTTTGGCATTCTCTAGCGCTCCTCTACTAGACTCGCGCGCCAAACTCCAACATAAATACATGGCTGCCAAGAGCGCAGGGCAGCCATCTTGCCCATGCTGCTCTTCCATTGGCCCTCACCAAGGCTCTCATCTAGCGCGGGTTGAAGTTTGCACGCTCTAGTGGCAGGTGTGGGCACGCTCTGGGGGTAGGTTTTGGCTCTCTCAAGCGCTCCTGTATTTGGCTCGCTCGCCAAACTCTAACATAAATACATACCCCACCAAGTGCACAGAGTAGCCATCTTGCGCAAGCTGCTCTCTGATTGGCCTCCGCCATCTTGCGCGGGCAGATGTTGGCACGCTCTGGTGGCGGATGTTGGCGCTCACTGACGTGCCAACCGTGCTACTCACCCATTAGCTTGCGCGCAGCCGACATCACGCGGGACAACCGTGCTGCTCTCCCATTGAATCTCGCGCAGCCGCCATCTTTCGCGCCAGGCCGCATTCGTGCGCTGCTCTCCCATTCGCTCGCGACCAGCTCGCTCTCTCATTGGCTCGTCCCCCACTCCCCTCACTCCCTGCACCTAAACGCTATAATGCAGCGACGCACCACACAGCTCGCTCAGTATGTCAGTCCCCACGGGCCGGCCAACATCTCGGATCCCCCCCCTTAGGCTAGAACCCCCCCCCCCCTCAAGTCAGAGCCTCCCCCTCTGGCTAGAGAACCCCCTCCCCCTTCCCAACCCTGGTCAAGTGACCAGCATATCCCGGGGGCTTCCCCAACACCACGCACGTGGCCGGATGGGAATCCCCCGGATGGGAATCTCCAAGTTCACGTGACCGGTAGAGTCCGACATCTGGTCACGTGACCGGAAGTGAAAAAATTAGTATAAATCAGCATAAGTTATGCAAATTTATCTAGGAACCGCTTTGCTTATCAACTTACTTGAAGTGACCTGTCAATATCTGGGCTATTGAAATGGCTTTTAAGCCATGTTTGGTGGATTATTTTGTGATGGGAATTAATATGGAATGATGGAACTTAAGATGAAAAAGTAAGTATGTAAACATATGTGATAGAGGGATGTACTGATGTACGGAAGAAAGGAGGAATTGGGAACTTAACACAGTTACAATAGTATACGTTTTAAAATTATGTAATTTATATACTTACCTCATCAGAAGAAACAGGCCCTGATGCCCAATGCAAATGAAAGCTGCGAAAGTTTAAAATACAGTTGTTGACAAAGGCACAACAAGAAAATATTTAGAGCAATTAAGACCTCTAATTTTACGCAGCCTTACATGGAAACAAATAGAGATTCAATGTGTGTGTGGCTTGTCCACCAGAGCCGGAATAGAGAAGAGTGAGAAGCTGGGTTTAAGTGGAAATTGGTATATTGTGAATTTTTGGCGTACAATTCTATTTGCCGATTTTGACGGTTGATAAAAAAATGGCTTCACTGACACTTAACTCTGAATCCCGCAGTGATAAAGACCAGCTTGATGATACAATCCATTTTCAAATCATTTAAAACACCCTAGAACAGGCAACTTAAAATGTAATTTAACTTGCGAAGTTTTACTAGTTAGCGTAGATTAGTAGGCGCCCATTCTCTAGTCAACTTGGAGCAGCGCTCCAGAAGAATGATCAGTATAGAAGGACGTTAGGCGATGGGTGAACAGAGTTTACATACCATCCAAAAGGGTGATACTGCTGACTTCACAGCGACGAGAGAAAGCTGGAACTTCCTCGATAATTGATGTAGGTGTTGCGTAGACTAACGAGACATGGAGCGACCATCGCTCGACCGCTAAGGAACGTGAAGTGTAGTATGACGTAGTGGGACCAAGGAGGGGCTTATCGTCACCGCACGAACCCTATCCACTAACAACCGGCATGCCGAGCAGGTTTGTACACTATAACAGACTTAGAAACCAATCTTTGTTTTGTTCCTGATTACCTTAATAAAGCAGCTTTCGCCGTAAAGCATTTATAATAAAAGTATACGCCTGTGGCGTTATAATGGTGGAGAATTCTGCAAACTTAAAAATTTCAAATCCCTTGTGGTAAAATATAAGTTCAGAAACCTGTGTATCTTCGCAAAGAAAAACAGATGGTCCAGTACGTTACAGCAGAAAATACTGCGGAAGGAGTCACTCACCTGATCAACGCTAAACTCTCAATGAATCGTCTCTAGCACCAAGGTGTAACCTGCTGTCATTACTATAGAACGCTCAGTACAAGTTATCCCTGTAGTTATTTCTTTCACTCCACTATGAAATAGGTTATACGGTGCTTGCAAACTTGTAAACCATGGTCGTATAGTAAACGTTGATTCTGAGATTTGCTGCTCCATTGGTGAAGCGTGAAGAGTCGTTTGACCGGTAGCAGCATTGAACATAGCTCTAGGTGTTCTAGGTGAAGCTTTTGGATGTGACATTGGTTCTAACTATGACTGTGGCCGCCACGCACATCGCCAATGTTATTCAAACGATGAGATGAGCCAGGTCACTTTATGACTGCCGTCCAGACCATGAATATCAAAATGCTCACCTCGCTTGCTCCAACGGAGCCAACATTGACATACAGCGGAGAATATCTTTCCAATATGTTGCATAATTCTTCGCAAAGACCAAAATGTCCCCGCTGGACAACAACACAATCTCACATGAATTAAGTTAACTGTACGAACTGTGATCCTCCACGGCATGACTCACAACATATGCTAGCCATATTTCTGTAGCCACGTTAACAACTTCTAATGTGGACCTGGAGATTCTATTTCAACTTGGTCAAAAGCACTGTACTTTTGATCAACTCATGTGTTACCTTTTAGTAGCACTCAAAGGCAGTGGCAGATCCAGGCCTTGCGGGGCCCTTGGCGACATGGTAAGGTGGGCCCCACAACAATAGGAAAATCAAACCATATCAAATGGAAAGTAGTTTTTAAATAATAAAAAATAAAGAATAGTTTCAATATTTTGAATACACTACAGTACATTTTTAATAATATGAAAGAAACCTTTGATAAGTCCCTTCGAAGAAGATTATGTACATTATGAAATATTAATATTGAGACCGTCGGTGGAGCTGCCAGGATAGCCAACAACCGCAATGACTTCCCTAACATCTCATCCGTCGGACATAATTGCCGTGAGGATCAAGTGAACTTCCAAATAGGCCAAAGCGGCACGAGAATCTGTAGTCCACAGGGATCGTGGTACATGGTGACGATGGTCATAGACTGCCTAAGGAAAGGTTCACCTTAAAAACTAGACTGGGAAAATAAACATCCAGACTTATGTAAAACACCGTGAAAATTTATTGTTAAAATTCACAAGCCCCTAGCCTAGTTCGGAGGGTTTCAATCGGCTAATCCGCAAGCTAATAAACAAACAAAAATAAAAAGCAGGTCCCTACCTGAGAAGTTACGGAAAACCCTCGCGAAAGATCTATCTCACAATAATAAAGCAACAACAGCAACACTAGGAAAATGGTACGACGCAAATCCCTAGGTCAAGTTACAAGATCAAGCTAATATCAGAATTTACATTTAACAGGGTAACAAAACAAATCTAAGTTAGGATGATACCATCTCCACATTTACATTTAACGTTAATTCATCTAGCTAAGTCCTATCAATTAATAACAAAATTTACGGCGATGACGTCCGTAACAGAAAACAATTACATTCAAAGCTAAGTGAACAGCCATATAAAAAACATTTAATTATTCTTAGTAACTAGGTGCTAACAGCACACAATAGGGTAACATGTAGGATTCATACACTTGTACATCATGAATAATTAATAAAGAGACAACAGTTTTATTAAAATGCCTGCCTGCACCTTGGTTTACTCTTTGTAAGCCATAGTCATCTAATGTGTGTAGTTACAGTGACGACTGCGTAGTTAAGACTACGTCTAATATCGCATGGCCTGCGCTCCACAAGCTACGAACTCAAGGTTCGAGCAAGCTTCAGGTCGCTACAAAAGTGTCAGCTGTCCTAGTCATTTCCTCAAAAGGAAATACCTTCATTAGCACGGCCATGTCAGCAGGTTCCAAATGCAAAAGAACAAAGTTAGATAGAAAGAATTCGTTAGTTAGCTTTTGTTTTACCAAAATTATGCGTTTTATTATTAAGATGTCGGTTTAGGTTTATAGTTGGTTTATGGCGAATAATACTGACAATAGCCTGGGCACGGAGTGTCTCCCCTGAGATCAATCTCCACCAAAAAGCCTCGACTCAAAAGTCGGAATACAATCAACGAGCAATAACAACTCGGACACACAATAACACAAGTTACCAGCGGCGCACAGCTCGCGTTCAATAACTCTAGGATGGGCCTGCACACTCAGTCACCCTCCAATAACATCTGGTCAACGGGAACAATCCCGGACAAGGTACACACAAATACCTTCATACAATAAATACCTCCTATAACAGGGCGGCCTACAACGTACTATAGAAACCTGACATAACTGTACACGTCAAACGACAGTACTCGCAAAAGTGCGCTTAACTAACAAAAAAAAAATCTATAAAAACATGTGATCAGATACAAGGTTGGACACTGGGTTCCATGAGCTAAATAGCAATGAAAGGAAGAGCGAATACTAAAAGCATTCTGTCCTCTGTCAAACTATGTATGTCTCATAATACAAGCGTGCTCTCAAGGGCACTGGGTCACAAACCAGTTTGTGTCGCTGCAGGCTACAACATTCCTGCGCTGTCGGACACAACACACACTAACTATCAAGGCCGGCGATTTAAGCAAAATAAAAACTGTACAACTGGCCTCAGCATAAAACCTTTACCATAGGTTATAAACCTCGAAGAATGCGTGTATAAAAACACGCTATAAATCTGAATACAGTAATATAATTCCGTCTTTCTCACCAAAGACATCTAAATGGTAGCAATGTCACATTGCTGGAGCTCTTTGCTCTCAAAGATATAATACTTCAGTAGTTGCTTGTACAACATCAAATAAATACGTGTCTTCACATGACACTAACAAAATAATAATTGTGACGCAGATTCCACACTCTGGATCTGCTTAATGATGCTAGACAACGAAACATCCCTTTTACTTGTAAGGTCTACACTTGACCAGATGGCTTCTGAGCAACATCTCAAATGAAATATAATGCAGTTACAAAACTGGTAATTACAGTCGATTACCTAACTGATACGACTGCTCTAACGAAGTCAGGGGTGGAACAAAGACTGGTTGCAAAAAATGCAGTTAAAGAAATATAACCATGGCATCTGATTGCCATAACTAAAGTCAGCAATGACTTGAAAAATCACCCCAAATAGGGTTAAACAATGTAGCCTCAAATGACTACGGTCACGTTTAGCAAACGATAGGCATTGACGTTCTACGACGTCCATCAAGCTGCACCAGGGTTGACCAAAATGTCTGACCCAAGGGTGTCTCACTCTAACTGAAATAAATGACATCTAATTAGACTAGTTACATTCCCTACCTATAAAAATGGCTGTCACTGAGTTCGGTTGGTTCACAAACTACATTGAACCTACTATACCACCAGAAACTAGAACAGGAAAGGGTGTACAAAAACTCACGAAATGGAGGAGCTCTCACTCAGCCCTCTGTTCAACGACAAGGGTTGAACAAATTCACCCCTGGCTTTCCGGAACGGCGCCATGCTCATCAGGACTCCCATCTGGACTCTTCCAAAGGCCAGGGTTCGATCTGTCCCTGTCGACAACTTCGTGGATGTACTGGACCTGCCTGGGAAAGGCATCCAGGGTTCCTTCCTCCTCGTTCGCTGTTCTGGAAGTTCCACCATCACGCTGGTTCCAATTGATACATCACCCTCATACCATGATGGTATTAGCACATGATGTCGGTCTCAAACATGGTGTAGAATAATTTGATCACGTGGGTGGTGGAATAAATCGTGTAGTAGTTCATTCTTTCACTTCAAAAATCACAATGTTCGTAGTAAATGTTACAGGCTTTAAAACAATTGATAACACAGCCTTTACTTCGCAGATATTGAATAATACGTGATCAAGCACTGTTCTGTGGTTCTTCACGTGTAGTGACGCCACTTTTACATCACGTGGCATCCGTGAAATGTGCGTCGTTTTGTAAATGAAAAATTCACTTTGGCAATTCAAATATATAGTATTTTCATAATCACACTTATTTAAAGTAGTTATAACACGTTTATCTCTATATTTTTCACCAGGCTCTCGGCCCTCCACAAACACGTGGGCACAAAAATGTGGTGTTACGGTAATGTTATAAAATTCACTATACTTGCCAATTATATCACAATATGATTCCTGATGTTCACTGTGCATCAATAAACAGTGATTTATAGAATATTCGTGCTCGATGGCAGCCGATGATAACTTCCACGCTAAACAGCGGATATTTTCACGTCTGACACGACGGCTACAATTTCACGCCTTCACAAGGCGGATTTTCCAGATGTAGTGCAAATAATTCACTATACAATTCTTACTTACACTCGTATTGTAACGTATTCGTGCTCGATGGCAACAGATAACAATTTCCACGCTATAAAGCGGATATTTTCTACGTCTAACAAGACGGATGTAACTTCACGCCTACACGGGGCGGATTCTCCAGACGTAGTGCAAGGCACAGGGTTACTCGAGGAAGTAGGTCGTCAAAACAAAGTCGTAGAGCGACTACTTATGTTCCTATTTGCGTATCTGCAAGGGTATTACCTTACCTTAAGCGAAAATAACATTTTTCAAAATGTTTTAATAATGCTGCATGACGAAATGGAATATTCTGAGTCTCGTGGAAAGATAAAATTGATTAATAAGACCTCAGATAAATAATTAGCAGACTTCACCAAAGTCAAAAGTGCTCCGCTACTTCAAAGAGTATAGCGTGAGCTCTCAGCTCCACGTGGCTCAAAGGTACTACATCACATCATAAATGTGCTGTTATAAAAAATATCACATGAACCTTAGCTCAGCGGGTTCAATATATTACTTTGCGACTTTTTTCCGGCTGAAGTCTTCTATTATTTCTCTGAAATCGAAACTTGCTAAACGATCAAGGGAGGTCATAGCTGCACTGAAAAAATATGAATTAAAATTAGTTTGAAATGTATAATTAATTAATTAATTAATTTAAAAAACATGGCGCGGGGCCCCCTGAACCGCGGGGCCCTGGGTGGTCGCCTCCCTCGCCCTCCCCTAGACCCGCCCCTGCTCAGAGGAAATATGTTCGTATTCATCCATGTCCTGCAAAGTGTTTATTTCTTATTTACAATCCATGCACTGTAGAATTCAACAATTTCAATCCTGTGAAGTACCTTGTTTGATTATTTATGGATTGTCGAAAGTCTCATCTACTACTGTAGCATCGTCTAACGGCACGGGACTACAGGATTCTCTGAGCATGGTTCTATCATTCCTTTTAAGAAAACCATAAAGATCCAATCGGTTATTTTCCCGGTAGACCAGTGGTACACTTATCGCTTGACAATCCCATTAACCTGAACCTGTTTGGTCACTGTCATATCAGGTAACTTTGTTCGTTATTGTTTGAGTCTTCAGTCTTTCGACTGGTTTGATGCAGCCCTCCATGCTTCCCTGTCCTGAGCTAATCGTTTCATCTGAATATAGCTACCACACCCTACATCCGCGGCAACCTGTTAAACATATTCTAACCTTGATCTACCCCTACAGTTCTTACCCTTGACCCTTCAACCTGTAACTAAGTTTGCTATTCCTGGGTGTCTTAGTATGTGTCCTGCCAACCTATCTCTTCTCTTCATTAGCAGTCGCCAGAATAATCTCTCCTCTCCCACTCGTCTTAATGCATCTTCAATCGTGACCCTATCTACCCATGCGATCTTCATCAGCCTCCTGTAACACCATATTTCAAACGCTTCAATTCTCCTCTTTCCTGCTTCTCCAACATTCCAAGTTTCACTACCACAGAGTGCCACGCTTCAGACCAAGGTCTTTGTTCGTAAAAGTGGAAATATTGTCTGCCAAAATCACAATAGCCATTGACAAGCAGAAATGCAAACTATAACTAATTATTTGTGAATAATTTTAATGCTCCTCTAGTGCCACATCAGTGGATCTGCATGTTATTTCATGATGCTTGTGTTCGGTTCAAGAGATCATGAAATTCAAGATATCTTTCGTTTGAGAATGTGATAATTAGTTTAATTCAAGCGAGCAATATAAAAACTCTACAGGTTTCAATTAAAAGCATATAGAATGAAGCAAGTTGTAACATGCACTGTATCATTCGAGCGATGTTATCATAACATTTTTATTAGCCTATTTACATATGGCATAATTGGCTTATGGTATTACTTTTTGTCACGAGTGTGTGTCTTCCTAATAAATTTTTATTGGCTGGAAAATTTCAATGAAATTTGGTGTGTACTTACTCGTCCAACCCTGACCAGGTCTCTCGAAATAAAGTAAATACCAACAATCCAACGTGTCGGCCCGGCGAAATATTTCACTGATTCTCAATATCTCCGAATCTATTGCAGCAAACCACCTGAAACTTTGTATGAAGATAGAAAACTGTAAGTCCACATATGTGACTTTCAAAAGATAGGTACAAAGTCAGCATGCGGCAACGCAAAATGAAGGCTTACAATTTGTCGATCATACAAGTACAGCCCCTCGGATTCCTAAGCATTACAGGAGTTGAGCTAACTGACAATAGCATAACGGTCTAGAAAGGTAGAGGTGACTGTTCACTTAAGGGGTTGGAACATTGAGGTTATCTGATCCTCATGATAATGAGAATGATCACTTCTACCACTACCTACTAATTAGACTACTAATTTAAAACTGCCTTTCTTAAAGTCAAACTTCACACTTTATTACAACTTTCTTTGAACACGGTACCTAATGAACGGCCTCAGATTCATTCTCTGTAATCAGTTGGACCGTGCATTATCATTTAAACATTTTGAGCTCATATTATTTTATCACCGAATTCATCTACGCGCTTTATTACTACAATGGGTATGGTACGAATCTTATACTATAAGTCCCTATACATGTACTACTATTGAACTTCTCACTGAGTTACATCTATGTGATTTTTCTCAAGTGCTTCTGGACACCTTTCATTGACAAGTGATGAATTTTGAAATCAGCTTATTTTAATATCAGAATATTTATCTATCTATAGATATAAATAAGTTTCTCTGCCTGACCGTTTTGAAATTCGGTATTATAATTGTCATTATTTCGATCAGGGTACCGTATGTTATGACCAATATCTGGTTATTATTTTTAAAATGTTTGCTAACAGCATCATGCAGAAACGTTTCTGTAATGTGATTGTAAGTACAGTACTTCTAGACTAGTGGTGTGATTTAGCCTTTATATGCTGAGCCAGTGGGCGCTCTGCCTCATGTGGGCTGCCAATGACGTGAAATGCCTTACTGAACCAACCAACATTCTGTGAAAGGACTGGCACTTAGAGTCTCAATACTCTCTTAGATTAAATAAACAATAAATGACTTTAAAAGAACAAGGGAATGCAATCTTTCACTGATCTCTGTGGACCGCAAGGAACAATAAACAACGGGACCTTTCACTCTATCCCGAAGGCAATAAATTTGTAATGGAAAGAAACTTTGAAGCCCTACTTCTGATGTGATATCCTACAGTTCAGTATCATCTAATGGCAGTAGAACGTGACTGGATCTCAATCACTGGTACGTGAACTGGTACAAAATGTTCAGTTGCGGAAACAAGCACTTATCATCGCCAGCTTCTTTTCTATGAGCTGTCAACAACACAACCATGTTGCCAGTTCACCATTTCAGATCAAAATGCACTCAGCATAGAACAATATGAAAAGTATGTCAGTTTCCAATAAACTTCTGTAACTAAAATATTGTATTTATGTAAATATCTTCACACGCAGACAGATATAACAGCTTGAGTGTATTGGATCGGATGGCGATAGCTTGACGATTGAAACCAGTCATCCAAGCGAATAATGAATCTCATGTCATTTTTTCAGGTTTGCGGAATAACACGCATTAGAATAGGGTACAATCGTGTCGACCGACTGAAAAGCATGTCAATTTCGTTTACTAAGGCAACACTGTAAAATGGCTCCCTACACGATATTGTTTATATTGATCCGCAGTGAATATCGTTATTTAAAAATTAGTCTGCTCTATACTGTGCCCGTCAGAGGAGCTGTCAGGGATGCCAACAACCGAAATGACTTCCCAGACACCTCACCTGCCGAACATCTGTGCCGAGAGGCTCGGATGCACTTATTGTAGGCCAGAGCAGCACGAGAAGCGTGATACAGGGGATCTGGGTAACATGGTGGCTAAAGTCATTGACGATCCAAGAAGTGCACCCAAAAACAACAAAACTATGAAATTAAAACATCCAGACTTAAGTAAAACTCGTGAACACTTTTATTTAAAATTGTCAAACCCCTATCCTACTTCGGAGGGTTTGTATCGGCTAATCCGCAAGCTAATAAAAAAAGAAAAGAAAAGTTCCAGGCCCTAACTGTAAACTAAGTTAAACCCTCTCGAAAGATCTAAATACAAAAGGTTAAGCAACAACAACAAAGCTAGGAAGATGGCACGTAAAGGAACCCTACTCAAATAACAAACAGATGAAGTGAATAACAGAATTTACATTTAACAGAGTAGCAAAGCAAAACTAGTTTATGATGGTACCATTTCCTTATTTTCATTTTACGTTAATCAATTTAGCTAAGTCCTAACAATGAATACAAAATTTACGGAGATGACGTCCGTAAGCAAAAACATTACAACCAAATCTACATGACAGCCAAGAAAAGAAAACATTAATAACACTCTTATGACTATGTGTTCATCAAAAAAGAGAAAGGTACTTAAGGGATTAAACACATGTTGAAGAAATAAAGCACTAGACAACAATTGCACATTATTAAAACCCTGCCTGCACATTTTGGAATACTGTTTGCACCCTAAGTCATCTACGTGAATGTTGGTTAGGTTGGTAATAGCGTAGTTACAACTACTACTTACATTAATTGAGTGTCGTGCTCCACCGAGTACGAACTATTGGTTAAGCGCACTCCGTCTTCTCAAGATTGTGTATTCTGTCCTATGGCATTCCCGCCAGGAAATGATTCACATCAAAATGAGTAGGTCAGCAAGCTCAAGATGTAGATTCCAAGATTATATCAAAACGATTTGTTAATTATCAGATCCATTTAGAATAATTACTCTTGTGATTATTAAAACGTAGGTTTTAAGTTTTATTGTAGGTTTATAACGATAGTGCTGAAGATCCTAGATACCTGGGATAAGCAGTAACGTCTCCTGAAAGATCATTTACTTTCAACAACATCAACATAAAAGTCGGAATACCTTCTACGAACTCACAACGCTCGGACATACAATAATACGCGTTGTTAGTGGCGCTCGCCAATCTAAACAAACTTCGGGTAGGCCTGGGAACCACTTAAGATACCCCTGGCAACATTAAGGTCTCAGAACTAAGTCTGGCACGAAATACCATAAATATACCCTCCAAACAGGGTGTCCTACACTGGTCAATAACAGAAAATAAGTCTTATATAAATTTACAACACTTTCAAGACAGTGTTAAACATTGTCGCTATGCATAGCGATCGAAACATATGACTTTGGCAGTTATCCATTACGAGAGCATAAACATCTGATCTCACAAAATGGCTTCCAAACTTGACCCAAATAATGAAAAACAATCCATAACAGTTATACGATGCTAAAGCAAGTTGAAGGGTCTACATTAGTCTGTCTCAAAATCATGCGCTAGTGGCTTGTGGGTAAAGCTCACACCTGTTCTGTAACAGAGTTCGCTCTGCGCAGACTACACTCAACGCGTCTAGCATTTTACAGCAAACATCACAGTCATTTCAGGCAGCAGTTCGCAGTTGATTTAATGGCTGCTAACTCAGGACTGCAAGAGTCCTCTCTCTCTCTTCTGACAGACATTTAGTGAGATTAACCCCAATGGATGGTAATTATTATAAATAATAGTTCTTCAGCTGCCACCTGTAACCATCACTGTTTTTTCTTCAGATTAACATTTCCTGTCTATCCTTGCATCATGCAATGTGAATACATTTTAGGTTCTGTTAGTAGACCTATATTGGGTACAAGCTGGAGACTAGTAGGCCTGCTTTAAACCACATTCAACTTTAATTTCATTTTATCGGTATTTCCCTTTTTTTAATTCAACCTATCACAAATGTTAAATTAAATGTATAGTCTATATAGCTATAACGTACACTATGTCTTGAGATATAAAACCTTAATGGCATTTTCAGGGTGTATTGGTTGGTGAGTGAAAAGTGACTTTAAACTATGCCTAGCTCAATTCTAGACAGATCTGATGACATGACTGTGTAATTCCAAAATGTTACCAAAGATTGCAGTGTGTTTCACTGTGCCATTATTTAACTCATACATTTATGTGCCATCTGTCATAACTTAACTTTTTCTTTAGCTTCTAAATTGTGTTGTAGTTTGTGCTATTGTAGATTATGAATGACGACATATAATGGTCACTGTACTAATTTCTCTTCTGAGTGACTAGGCAATGCCTTTTACTACTTTACAAGATCATTTAACTTGTACCTATGGTTGTATCTGACCATAGTCTATCAGACATACTTTCCGCTATCAGCCTGAAAAACACAAACTGCCTAAAAATTGCTCATATCAATGCTCAATCATTAGTTGACTCCTCTCACTATTCTGAATTTTGTCACGTCTTTGGTGGTTCGTCTTTTCACATAATTGCAGTAAGTGAGTCCTTTTGCAAGCCCTCAATTCCAAATGCTGCTGTCTCTCTCACTGACCATAAAGTCATTAGAAATGACAGATTAACCGTCGGTGGAGGTGGTGTTGCAGTTTACCGTAGGGATAGCATAAAGTATAGCGTCAGTCTCCTGGTGAAAATAATAAGAGGCCTGAATACATTATACTTGACATTTCTCTTACCGAAACTAAAATTCTCTTTGCTTGTGTGTACCGTCCACCGAAAGCTGGCTACCTAGATATTTTTCTGAATGTCATGTACAGGTTCATTCTTGATTATAAATATGTTTTTATTGTTGGGGACGTCAATGCACGGTTTGGTAGTGGAGCTTTTGAAACTGAACAGGTATGTGATGTGTTCTGTTCCTGTAATGTTGAATGTTTACCATTTGATACTACATTTCACACAGCTACTCGTGACAGCTCTCTCGATATTATCTCTTCAAACTGTAATGATCTCGTTGTTGACTACGGACAAGAACCAGCTGCTGGATTCTCAGCCCATGATCTCCTGTATGCAGTGTTTTCTTTATCTACCCCGAAACTTCGACCAAAATCAATCTTTGTACGTGACTTCAGCAAATTTAATTTAAATGATTTCAAAACGGACGCAGAATTACTCCCTTGGCAGAATTTCTACCAATCCACTGACATAGATGAGAAAGTGACTCTATTTAATGATTGTGTAAATACACTCTATGATATGCATGCACCGCAAGAGAAAGTGGATATAAAACATAGCTCTGCTCCGTGGATCAGTAAAGAAATCAAAACGCTTTTAAAGAAACGTGATAAAGCACGTAGAATATTTATTAAATCTATACTTACCATTGACTATGAAGAGTATAGAATTCTGCGTAATAAGACAAAACAAACAATTAGGAACACTTAAGTGAAATATATGAACAACCTCTTCGGTGAGTGCAAAACCACCTCCGCCAGATGGCGTGCTGCAAAATCATTGGGAGTTGGTGCCAGTTCAGTCACTGATGTTGAGATGCCTGTCTCTGCATCACAATTAAACGAACATTACTCAAATGTTGCGTCAATTGGTGTTGAATTAAGAGTATCAGAGACCGTCATGAAATACACATCCATCCCTTCCCCTGCCCATGAAAAATTTTTCTTTATGTATGTTTACCCACACCAGATTGTGAAAGCCATCAAATCAATTCGTACAAAAGCAAGAGGCCCTGATAGCATCCCAATTTCTCTTATTTCTAACTGTCTTGAAGTATTTCTACCCCCAATTATCCATCTATTCAATTTCTCTCTTCAATGTGGAGTATACCCGGCTCTTTGGAAGTGTGCTAACATACGTCCTGTACCAAGAAATAAAAACCCCACTAGTTGTAGTGACTTTAGACCAATAAATATCCTTTGTGCCCTTAGTAAAGCGCTTGAGAAAATTGTTCATGAACAAGTATGTTAATACCTAACTAAATGTAATATATTCAATCCTTACCAATCTGGGTTTAAAAAGGGGCATTGTACCACCACTGCATTGTTAAAGGTCAGCGATGATATACGCTCAGCTATGGACAAGCGTCAGCTTACAATTTTATGTCTTTTCGATTTCAGTAAGGCTTTTGAGTGTGTGAATCACAATATACTTCTTGCAAAGCTGAAATCTTTTGGCTTCTCTCAGATTGCTCTTTCCTGGTTCAAATCATACCTTTCCATGCGTACACAGAGAGTGGTCCTCGCGGATGGCTCCTCCTCAGACTGGAAATCGGTAGAAAGTGGAGTACCTCAGGGATCTGTCTTAGGTCCACTATGCTTCTCGATATATATAAACGATGTTTCGATTGAATTCCGAAATAGTTCTTTTCATATATACGCTGATGACCTCCAAGCCTATTTTCACCTCACGCCTAGCACTGCATGTGATCGTATAAATATGTTTAATGAAGATATTGACAGGCTTTGTGAATGGGCCCTAAATCATAATCTTAACTTGAACATATCTAAAACACAACTTATATCCATTGGATATACAAAACTTCTAAATTCAGTAGATTCTAATTCACTACCACCCATCAAGATACTGGATAATAATATTAAATATAGCAACACTGTCAGTAATCTTGGAGTGATATTTGATAGAACACTGTCGTGGGCAGAGCATACGTCTAATGTGGTAAGGAAGGTTGTATCAACTATGCATCTCCTGAAAAGAACTGTTTCTTACACCCCTCCTAACATACGTAAGCTCTTCGTCCAAACTCTCATTTTTCCAATCATTGATTATGGCTCTGCTGTATACAATGATTTACCAGAAACACAGAACATCAAATTACAAAGAGTCCAGAATGCATGTGTTCGGTACATTCTGGATGTAAGGCGAGATGAACATATCACACCTTACTACGTGCAGCTGAAATGGCTGAAACTCCACGAGCGCAGGCAGCTATCAGTTGCCATTCTGACACATAAAATATTACATACCAAGACCCCGTTATATCTCTACAATGCCTTTACACCAATGCATTCTGTTCATAATCGAGAAAATAGATACACAAAATTAACACTCCAGATTCCTATACACCGAACCATGAAGTTCAATAAATCATTTGTTTGCACCGCCTCACGCCTCTTCAACACCTTCGATTTATATAAGTTCGTCAACATTGCAAGCACTGCAGCTTTCAAAAGACATCTTTCATCCTGCTTCTTGGAGCAGTATACCTCTCACATTTGATTACTGCATTATGTTAAAATACTTTTTTTTTAAGTTCAATTATAACATCAGGACAATAGCTGACAACCTGCCTAATTTAATAGCTTTTCTTGTAAAGTATATGATGTTTGCTTTTCGGGCTGATACTGTGTCTGTATGCTCTCTTTTGTAAATATTCTTTCCATTATCATTATTACTATTATTATTATTATTATTATTATTGTTGTATTATTACTGTCTTTTTGTTACTATTGATAGACTATTATTATTATTTATATTGTGAATGTAAGTGAAATGTTTTATTTGTATAAGCCCTAACCTTATTTTATGTAGGGCGCTACTGTAAAGGAGCTCTTAAGCTCTAAGTGTAGCCGAGAAAATAAAATCAATCAATCAATCAATCAATCAATCAATCAAATGAAGGTCCTAATATGAACTGGCCTCTGGCTTGTGCCAATATAATATAACGTGCACAAGATCTGCGTGATTGCCCGTTGGCCAACATCTTGTCGCGGGCTGACATGCAAGTGGAGTGTGTGAAGAGTGCTGGACAGCCAATCCGGCCAGGGCTAATTAGAGTAGGCCCCTTCCCGCGCAACGATGAATGAGTCAACCACAATAGCCCTCGAGTCAGGTAAACTATTGGCGCACGGGCTACTAGACTGTTCTGTTTCTTGAACTTACTGGGTGCGACGGGAAATCCAGGAAACTAATGGGAGTGGCTGGATTATTCTAGAAACCAACCATCTGGAACATGCTCGCTGTTGCAAAAGTGGCTATATCGGGAAATTTCTGGACCAGGAACCGGATTGGATAAATACCTGCAAGTGCGGCGGGCGAAGTCAGTTCTGAGTCAGACTGAGAGGTGTTGAAGCAGTTTGCCGTGCATAGCGCGATGAGTGAAAATAAATGTGAAGTACTCTAAATAGTGAAGACAGTGGTGTGAAAATAAATGTGAATATAAATAACGTTGACAGTAAGTGTGAAAAATAAATAGTGACTGTAAGAGATACTTTCTTGCAGAGAACAGTGTAAATAAATAGTGACTTGTGTTGTATGAAGTGAGACTCTGTGTGTGTGTGTGTGTGTGTGTGTGCGAGTGAGTAGGCCAATTTGTTTTATTGTTAATGAGTGTACATAATATTAGTGTAAATACAGTACTAGTGCATTATAGCCTGACCAGTTATTAACGAACCACAAAAACGTTAAACTGGTGTCAGATGTGTGGGGTCAGGCTATAAGGAGTGCTTCTTTGCGAAAACAGTGCGTACTTTTGAAAAGGCCTACTTTAAGGAAGTGTGTACGATAGTTAATTCTTAGTGACTGTCTTGTGTGTACCATCTGGAGGCCTAGTTCATTGTGTAGTGACTGTCCGCGTGTATCACATTTTAGAATATAAAATGGCGACAAGGAAGGTAAAATTTTCAGCACTGAAGGTTTCGGAATTACGGCAGGAATTGGAAGAAAGAGAAACCGATGCCACGGGAACAAAGCCTATGGTACGAGTGCGGTTTAGACAGATACTGATGGACGCTGGTGAGGACCCACATGTATTCGTTTTTGAGCTTCTTTGCGGGTTTACGGCATAGGTCAGATGGAGGACATTTTGGAAAAGAAAATGACAGAAAATTCGCGACTTTTGGAAAATTTCGCAAAGAAAATGGCGGACAATGCGGAAAAAGTTGAAAAGGGAATGACGAAACATTTCGAAAACTTTGGAAAGAAAATGGTGGCATTTCCGGAAAATTTGGAAAAGAAAACTGGGGAAAATTCTAAAAAGAAAGTGGAGCGTTATGAGCATGAAACTAGTCAGGACGAGCTGAAATCAGATCTGAAGTCAAAACCGGAGTGTAACGAGCTTGGAGGCGGTATGGAAAGTGATGCTACAGAGGGTGCTGATGACCAAACCGAACGCATCGTGGAGTCTGGTGTTCGGAATACTGAGCGAGATGGGGACGAGCCACTGGGAAACATCACAGGTCTGGAAACCGGACTGAGGCTTAGCAGCTCTGACGACAGGAACAGTGTCACAAGTGTAAGGACCCCGCACGTCGATGAGGCTACATCACGGCAGATCTGCGGGACCACGTTGGACACTGTTGCGGACCATGCCGAGTGCACGCTGGAGGACGGAGCCGTTCAGCTGATTACGGGACTTCAGGGACGCATGGTGGAAGTACTACACGACATCCAGACCGGGACAGGGAACAACGGGATCGTCGCGACGCTGGAGGAGCATCATCAGGGTTACCAGCTAGCTACCAGCCAATGACCACCTACGGCTAGAAGGGAGGAACAGGCGCCCGAATAAGTCAATTAAAGAGCTCGCGCTAGTTGGCTTGCCGCACGAGCACGTACACGTACTATTTCGCGGATGGGCATCGCGACGCCATGGTACGTCAGTATTCGATGTTCAGTGGAAGGCACTACCCGCGGCAGGTAAAGACCATCTCGTGGGGAATGGCGACGGCGAAGAGGACAGTTTGGGTGACGCCACCGAAGAGGAGTGACTCCCCTGGAGAGGAAGAGGCGGCGGAGGTTGGCTACCCTCCACCAAAGCGACGTAAACCACTACCGGGACGCTGTCGCAGTACAAAGATCACCTGTTTGCTACGGGCTGGACGGGGCCATCTATCGTGGAAATGCCAGCAAGGAGCTGTCTCCCACCCAGCGAAAAGAGAGAGCGTCAGCCAAAACAGGGGATTGTCAGTGCCGTCAATGTCACCCCCCTCGGACCTCGGATAGCCTCTCAATAAACAACTGGAGGCGAGTTGTTTTGAGGAGAGAGGGCAGTGTAACGTGCACAAGATCTGCGTGATTGCCCGTCGTCCCCCATCTTGTCGCGGGCCGACATGCTAGCGGGGTGTGTGAAGAGTGCTTGACAGCCAATCCGGCCAGGGCTAATTAGGGTAGGCCCCTCCCCGCACAACGATGAATGAGTCAACCACAATAGCCCTCGAGTCAGGTATACTATTGGCGAACGGGCTACTAGACTGTTCTCTTTCTTGAACTTACTGGGTGCGACGGGAAATCCAGGACACTAATGGGAGGGGCTGGATTGATTCTAGAAACCAACCATTTGGAACATGCTCGCTGTTGAAAGAAGCGGCTATATCGGGAACTTTCTAGACCAGGAGCCGGATTGGATAAATACCTGCAAGTGCGGCGGACGAAGTCAGTTCTGAGTCAGACTGAGTGGGGTTGAAGCAGTTTGCCGTGCATAGCGCGATGAGTGAAAATAAATGTGAAGTACTGTATATAGTGAAGACAGTGGTGGTAAAATAAATGTGAATATAAATAACGTAGACAGTAAGTGTAAAAAATAAATAGTGACTGTAAGAGATACTTTCTTTCAGAGAACAGTGTAAATAATTAGTGACTAGTGTTGTATGAAGTGAGACTGTGTGTGTGTGCTCGTGAGTAGGCCAATTTGTTTTATTGTTAATTAGTGTACATAATATTAGTGTAAATAAAGCATTAGTTCATTATAGCCTGACCAGTTGTTACCGAACCCCAAAAACGTTACATAACATTAAATAACATCACAGTTGCTACGTGGAAATACGCAGTACGATAAGACCTCATGTCTTAATTATCAAACAGTAGTTAAATCTAGAAATGTCACTCGCTCGGAGTGCTTTGCATTGACAGATATGTCACTTTATATGATATTTACATTTTCTCACATAACCAAAATCCTGTGTCTAAAATCACTGGACACAAATTATACAATAAACTTGCAAAACCTCACATCTGCTGGGTTTGCTATTGATACGTCGTCAGTCCAGGGTTCGATGCTTTATTAGCATAGCAGTTAATCCCTGACTTTGTTCTTCACCAAGAACACCAATGTGGCGTCAAAGCTCACTATAATGAAAATTACAACACAATTACATAACTGATGGCTTCTGCCGGCCATAAATCGATACGACCTGTCTATGCAAGTCAGTGACGTGACGTGGAAATTACATAATGAGGCGTCACGACAAAACACTAAAATGTCGGCTGTCCATCACCTCAAATAAAAAGAAACTCCCATACTAGGGTTGACTGAAATAGCTCAACAGCTACAGTCACGTTCAGGTGGCAATAGACCTGACGTCTCACGACGTTCAAAAGAATGCACCGATTGAACCATGTCCAACCAAAAGGTGGCTAACTTATCACTGGAATGTAATTACAAAAGCTTGAGTGCAAAACTACAAAATTCATACCTATGTGGCTGTCAAGATGACTTCGGTTGATTTAACTAAACTACTCTACCACAAGTAGACCCGTACATGAGAGAAGGAACAGACTCACAGGCTATGGCTTCTCCACCTCATTTGCTCGGAATTGAGGGGTAAAATATTCTCTGGGTTTGAGATATGGTTTTTCCAAGCTAGACTTCCAATCCAAGCCTTATCCATCACCAGGTACTTGATGCGTCCTCGTGGTCGACTTAAAGATGTCTTCTTCTCCATAGTAGCGGCTCTTGTACAGGCTCGAACCACGTTCATCATATCCTCGTAGTCGGCTGGTTCATCCGTCATGTTGAAAACTCTTCCCTCAGAACCGCTCCTTCACACTGTGGGGGTTTATTCCATAACACCCATAGTATATAAGTGTTGAACAATTATACTCACGTGGTCGGTTGAAATATGCATGTTTGAAGATTTACACACGTGATAATTCACAGCTTCGAGCTTTACACAAATTGTAGATACAATCTTAAATAACTCACTGACGTTACACAGTGGCGCAGACGTTATAATAAATAGGCCATTCACTGTCGGCTCATCTCAGATTTGAATTCGCCCACATGGCGTAATCTCACTGAACTTAATACTTTTCAAATCACTGATAATCTCGTCAATCCGTAATCGGAGAATGTTAACGCTGCTGGCGATAATATTATCTACAAAAGTGGCGTTCAAAACAACCACATTAAATCGTTCCAGTTCACAAATGTTGAATACTTTCACGTCCCTTGTGGACATAGAATATGTCGGCCTCGTGGTTAGAGTTGTGGTGTTCCACGACGTTAAGACAATATTGTGAAATAATACTTCAAAATCACCTTTTTTATCGAATGTCTTTTAGTGCCGGGAGTGTCCGAGGACATGTTCGGCTCGCCTGAGTCTGTAGCTGCTTCCAGCGGACACCCTAAAGAGTGAGCTACAAGTTCCGTTCAATTTCAAGTAGTTCCAACTTTCGCCACTAGATATCAATGATACCTAGTGGTGAACGTTTGAACTTTGATAGAGCGTTCTGACGAAATCTAACCTAACAATTTTGCTTTACACAAGGTTAGTCTGTGAAAGGATCTTTTACATGCCATAAATCTATGACATGGGACCGCCGGCTTTACTTCCCCTCCGAAGGAAGGCATACTGAAGGATTTTAACGCTCTTAAAAAATCCGACGACTTAGGCCGGGTTTGAACCCGCTATCTTGGGCACAGCAGTTCAGCATGCTACCGACTACGCCACCGAAGCGGCTAAAAATCACAAATGTTCACCACGCTATCACTGGCGTGAATAATGCGATGATTGCACACAACGGGGTGCCTTAATTAATTACGATGCACACCGAAACTATATTCCCTCGCCTCGTGGGCGGACTGTTACCTCGTCCTGAAGACAGAATATCAAAACGCGTCCAGCATGGACGGATCCAAAACTAGGTTGTGTCGTGGCTTGCCTCTGCCTGCTGGGTCACAGTGCATACTGGAGTCATTGAGCAACTAATTCCTTTCGCTTCGCAGATCCGCGACGTTAAATACCTTTACCAAACGACAAAATACATTCTCCAGAATGTTTAAAATATGCAGAATTACATTATTATATACTCTGAGCCTTGTGAACTGTAGAAACAAATTAATAGGTACTCAGATAAATAATTCGGAGATTTCTTCGAAGTCAAGATCACTTCCTTTATCATATCCAGCCGTGTGCTGATCTCCGGGTGTGTCATATGACAATGCATGACAGGTACAAATGTGCTCCAAAGAAAATATCACTGAGCATGAGCTCAGCGGGCTCAATACGTTGTATTATTTGTAGTTGTTTATTCTCCAGGGGCTTTGCGATATCGTGATAATGTAGTCCCTTGTGCTTGCGTGTGTGTAGAATTTGTCTGATAACCTGTGTCACTGATGTTTGTACTAGTGTGGGTATTTACAATAATTGAGGCAAGGATTGGGATGGAAGCGACCCTGGTCTTAAGTTAGGTGCCATCCTGGCATTTGCTTTGAGTAGGAGTGAGGAACCACTGAAACCACTTCCAGGATGGAACCCACGTCTTCTCAGTTTTGACTCACGAGGCTTGAGCGTAACAAGGTCCAGCCCTCAGACAAGAATTAAATGCCTTGGTTGAGCCGGTAATCAAACCAGCGCCTCCGCGGTGACAGCCAAGAATGCTAGCCAATACGCAACGAGACGAGCCGTTGTTTGATAGGTTTACGAACTACGTACAAATAGTATGCACGTGTAAATAATTTTAATATTTCAATTTATATTATATTTGTATTTTATTTAAAAAATTACATTTATATTTAAATAAATATTTACACGTTCGTAATATTCGTGCATAGTTCACAAACAATCTATTGAACGGACTAACTTTAAATAATGAGATGCACGGTGAACCGATATAAACATTACCATGACAAGTTACACAAAAGTATAATAAGACCACATTGAATATAAAATTAAACCTCAATCCAAGTGATCATGATCTGCTGATAACTGCTTGACGGCCGACTCACGTAATCCTTAATTACTCCTTATTTATAATAACTATTGCATGTAATTATTTTCAGGAGTATTAATACATATTGTACCCCCACCCAATCGGAATGGCCGACTGAAGGGTTATCAAGTGATAGTTGGTACAGGCAACACTAAATATACGCCTTCAAAACTTCACACTTTCTGGAATAAATTTCAAAGGAGCTACAAATGCCTAAATTATGGTTTGCGACTTAAAATGTCCTAAATCGCCGTTTTCACTTCTTGAGGTGATTATGAATATTTGCCCGAATATAAGATATCTTTCTTTTTGGGCGTGTGTTGTTTCTACTGTCATGAACATAAATAACAAGACATAGAAAGGGGTTTATATTAAGATATCACCCCAACTGGGAAATAGCATTGGATTAGGTTTAGGTCACACAGTGGACTGTAATAGACTATATGGAAGTGACCAAAAGTTACTTGGCTGTTGATACATTTATTTGATTGTTATAAACATTTAGATAAATAGTAACAAGTATTTGCATTAAAAGGATTATTTAAAAGAGGCAATTCAAAAATGCCTGTTTCTCCAGGAAACTCAAAAACAACTTGCAACTAGCATTGACTAGAAAAAAATTAATGAAGAAAGACTAATAACACGCAACTCGATAAAAAAAAAATCATAGAGAAAAATCCATGACAACAAAGTTAGCTTTGCCTTGTATTATGTAAAATGAGGGATTGGTTACCACGAGTTCGATACTTGATACAGGGAGTATCTTCCATAAGTAATCCTGCGGAGACCCCGTTGACAATAGCAGGAAGCGATGATGAGTGTCCGGGCAGGACAAGTTAGTTCATCGAGAATCCAAGGTCAGAGAGTAGACCATGAATTGGCTGGCCCGCGTTCAGCGGGTCGTGAAGTCCAGTGAAGTTATTCTCTAAGAAGCCGTGATGTGGCTTCCAAAGGAGATAGATGATAATTCCTCCAGCAAAACTTAACCAGCAGTGCCAGGCCTCTTGGGAATGACCTGATTTAGCAGGTGCGAGCTGTTACGATTCCATCGTGCCGAGTTGTAGAGAATTTAAGTGATGAAGCTGTCGCCTAGATGAAGGTTGTTGACCCCGGACTGCTCGGCCCGACAAAGTCTAAGCAGTGAGGCATGCCATGTAGATAGCTTCAGGTCAAGAGTGTTGGTCAACAGTGCGCCGAGCAGGCTGCACTGAAGTGGGCAGACAGCCGTGGGCAGGTGAAGACAGACACCGCAGTACGGCCATGCGGAGAATATATAGTAGTAATGACAACAGCTGGCCGAACATTCCAGAATGAAGGAGGGGTTTCAAACAGCCAATCAACACACAGCCCCATGCACATTGCGAGGGTTGCCGCTGAGGTGAGCACAGTACCTCATGAGAAAGTGTGACAGTATGGTGCGTCTAGAAAGACACTTCAGAAAAAGGTGAGTTGACAAGGATAATAAAGAACAACAATTCAAAGGAAACATAAGTTAAATAAATAAATAAATAATCAGAACACCGCGTTCATACTGCAATTATAACGAAAAAAATAATGGGGCAGAAAAATTGAACGTGTGTTTCAAACCGTACGGCAAACATAGCCTACAAAAAACATTCGCAAAAGTGAACATGCTGGGAGGGGTGAGAAAATTTTGCAGTAAGAAAGCGCAGAAGTTAGGCCTCGCGTGGCAAAGGAGCAATCATAATGATAGGCCTGAGAAAATGACCATCAGAAGTCTGCAGTTTTACCACGCGAACCCTACCATCTCTGCCAGGAAAGCACTCAACAACCCTACCCAAATTCCAGACAAGAGGGGGACTAGGGTCTTTCAAACGGACCAAGTCCCCTACCTGAAGGTTAGAGCAGGAAACACGCCATTTACCACGCTGCTGAAGCAAACCGAGGTGTTCCAACCTCCAGCGGCGCCAAAAATTGTTGGGCAAACTTTCAATTTTGCGCCAAGAAATGGCTAAAGAAGATTCAGAATAAGAATATAAGAAAGGGGGAGAGGCAGTCAACGGACCACCGATAAGAAAATGGCCTGGCGTTAATGGCAGAAGATCTGAAGGATCATTAGTTAAGGGTGATAAAGGACGAGAATTAATTATGCCCTCAATAAAAATAATTAAGGAATTACATTCTTCATGAGAAAGGGGGGTGGCCACAAACACGTCTAAGGTGCTTCTTGGTGAGTTTCACACAAGACTCCCAACGCCCACCTTGATGAGGTGCATAAGGGGGGATAAAGTGCCACTTGAAATTTCTCTGGTGAGCGTAATCAGTAATCCTTTCCAGCGCTGAATTGTGAGTAAGAGCTCTCTTAATTTGTTCAGAAGCTCCGATAAAATGTTTAGCGTTATCTGAGAATACTTCTGAAGGAAGACCTCGGCGAGCAGGAAATCTGGCAAAAGCTGCCAAAAAGTAAGCAGTAGAGGCGTTGGTAACTAGTTTTAAGTGAACTGCTCCGGTGACCATACATACAAACAGCGAAATATAGAGATTTCCAGAAATACATTTTTTGACCTCAGGAGAATTTCTTCTGTAAACAAAAGGCCCGGAATAATCCGCCCCCGTAAAGGTAAAGGGTCTAGCAGGCACAGATCTAAAGTTGGGAAGATCACCCATGAGCTGAGCGGTAATTTTAGGGTTGGATTTAAAACATGGAATGCATTTCCAGATAACAGAGGTAACTTCATGCACTCCGTTTATGGGCCAATACCTTTCACGAATGACAGAAAGTAATGTACGAGTTGCAGCATGAAGATGCTGGTAATGATACTGACGAATGATTAAAGAAGTGACATGATGCTTTGAGGGAAGAATAATTGAATGTTTTTTATCCTCAGAAAGATCAGCCAAAGATAAACGTCCTCCTGCTCTTAGTAAACCATCAGTATCCAAAAAAGGGGGGAGTGAGGAAAGCCTACTCGATTTCTTAAGGGATTGACCTTGGGATAACACCTGGCATTCTTCAGATAATATTTCTTGTTGAGTAAGCCATAAGATTTTTGTAGTGGCTAAACCTAATTCAGAAAGGGTTAAATATGGCTTAGGAAAAAGGGGTTGTTTCGCTACAAAATATATCCATAGAAGGAGATAAGCCATAAACGTTACCAATTTATGGAAAGAGGAATGATATCGCTGTAAGAGAAGGGGGGAGTCGGAAACGATTAGAGAAGATCCTGTAATCTTCCCAGCATCCGGAAAATCTGATAATACTGGAGGAGGAAATTTTGTTAAAGCAGAAGAGATGTTAGAATGAATTGGAGAGCCAGGTGATAAAGTATCATTTTTCTTGGTAACAACCTCCATGTGCTCGAGCGCCTCATATTCCTCCATAAATGTGAAATATTGAGTTTTAACAACAGGGTCACGTTTAAATTTGCTTTCCACAGCATAAAGTGCTCTAAGAGCCCTAGGGTGTGTTTCAAATAAAAGAGGTGGATTATCCACACGGGGCTTTGTTGCGAAAAATCCACCCTATGAATTGCGTTTGGTTGTTTCGCGAAACAGTTTTTCACACATTTCATTTTCAACTGAGGAAGGTGAAACTGAATCTATAGTTTCGATTTTCCAAAATCTTTCTATGTTGTAATCGAGACTTGCATTGACAAAATGACATTGTGAGAAATTTTGAAATGACTTACGAGGGACTTGACCCGTTACTAACCAACCTAGCTTGGTATGATGAACAAACACTCCTGGTGATATTTTGGCCTCAGAGTTAAGGAGACATTGCCAAAATACTTGGGCACTGAGAAGTATGTCTACTGGAGCGCTCGTATTAAATGTTGGATCTGCCAACTGAATGTTATGAGGAAATTGCCAATTTCTAATTTCAAAAGAAGTACTAGGGGTATTACTGCCAATAGTATCAATGGCAAGACAATTCAACTGAAATGTTGTGTTACAATTAACAGCATCTTTGATATGAATACGAACAAAATGCAAAGATTTAACATTGCTATTGTTAATACCGGTAACCTGAATTAATGTAGATTGCTTGGGAAGACCAAGTTTCTTAATGAGACGCTCACTTATGAAGTCATGGGTGGCGGCATTATCCAATAAGGCACGTGCTTCAAGCCATCTACCAGAGGAATCTTGAACTTTTAATAACACGCTTGATAGTAGCACCTGGGAACTACGAATTGAGCTAGAGCTCTGAGTATAAGATTGCGCATTGGCTCCTGGGGATGTATCTTTGGAACTTCCAGGGGAGGAGCCTGACGTGGCTTTTCAAACCTATGAAGCAAGGTGTTATGTTGAGCCTTGCAATGGGAACAAGTATTTTTAGATAAGCAATCAGGCACCATATGCCTAGCTGACAGGCAGTTGTAGCAATATCTTTTTTGAGCTATTAATTTTCGTCTTTCGTCGGTAGAAAGAGCCTTAAAGGCAACGCAGGAATATAACCTGTGAGGCGCTTTACAGAGAATACAATCTGTTGAATTATGTTGAACAGTAAAGAGAGCAGATTTGTTTATTTTAGTACCGACTGGCTTGACAAGATTAGATTTGTTATCTGCACTTCCTGACGTATGACAGGCTACGGCTGACAAAACCTGACATCTATTATTTATAAACGTAAGCAGTGAATCATAGGTATATGAAGTGTCATTTGTTATTTCCCTCTCCCATGCCTTTAAGGTTGATGGATCAAATTTAGAAGTAACCAAGTGAACTAAGAATAGATCCCAATGCTCGACCGGTTGATTCAACCGTGCCAATGCTCTGACGTGTAGTTGGACCGTGTCACTTAAGGCTCGCAGTGTTGACAAATTGTCAGTACGCAAGGCGGGCAGGTTGAATAAGGCTTGAATATGCCTTTGTATACATAATCTTTGGTTGCCATAACGGCCTTTAAGAAGCTCTATAGCAATGTTATAGTTTTCTCCTGTTAAGGGGAGTTCTCATATAAGTTGAAGGGGTGGGCCCTGCAAAGTGGATTTTAAGTAATGGAATTTCTGAATTTCTGGAAGTGTGGCATTATCATGTGCTAATGAACTGAACAATTCAAAGAATGATTGCCACATCTCCTCCTTTCCTGAAAAATGCGGAATTTCGATTTTAGGTAGCAATGGTTTGACACTATTCCCATTGTCGCTAATTCTTCCTTGAGTTTCCTCTACCTTCAACGCCAGGGTCAAAGTTCTAACTAATGCCACAGCCTGAGCGTGTGTATCAAAGTAATTATTCTCTACTTCTTCCCTATCCGACTGATGTTCCGGACTTTTGATTTAAATTTCAAGTTGCACGAGATCATATTTCTCGTACGCCTGTTCAAAAGCTTTTAAAGGCTGAGATATAATATCAAGGTTTTGTTCCTCTTTAGGCAGAGTAACTAAATATTTTTGAAAACGGGTGAGTTGGCCCTTGTAGGCCGCCCGAGAGTTTAACAGTTTTTCATCTATTATTACTGGCATGACTGGAAAGTTGGAATAACTCACTCACCAAAGCTGCTTGCAGCACCAGACTGAGACCCGCTTTCCGGAAAGAGAACAGTTGTACAATATGCTGGGATTGTTTCCGCCTTCCCCCAGATCTCCTGCGCTAGCCACGGTATACTGGTATGTGTAAGACAAATGTTAGATTGCACTAGTATTTTTTTGGAAATAGAATATGTGGTCTCAGAATTAAAGTTCTGGATTCGATCCCGGGTTTCGGCACCATGCAAAGGGGTTTATGTTAAGATATCACCCCAACTGGGAAATAGCATTGGATTAGGTTAAGGGCACACAGTGGACTGTAATAGGACTATATGGAAGAGACCAAAAGTTACTTGACTGTTGATACATTTATTTGATTGTTATAAACATTTAGATAAATAGTAACAATTATTTGCAATAAAAGGATTATTTAAAAGAGGCAATTCAAAAATGCCTGTTTCTCCAGGAAACTCAAAAACAACTTGCAAGTAGCCATTGACTAGAAAAAAAATGAATGAATAAAGACTAATAACAGGCAACTCGATAAAAAATTTCATAGAGAAAAATCCATGACAACAAAGTTAGAAATAGTAAAGGCTTGGCCTTGTATTATGTAAAATGAGTGATTTTTTACCACGAGTTCGATACTTGATACAGGGAGTATCTTCCATAAGTCATCCTGCGGAGACCCCGTTGTCAATAGCGGGAAGCGATGATGATTGTCCGGGCAGGACAAGTTAGTTCATCGAGAATCGAAGGTCAGAGAGTAGACCATGAATTGGCTGGCCCACGTAGAGCGGGTCGTGAAGTCCAGTGAAGTTATTCTCTAAGAAGCCGTGATGTGGTTTCCAAAGGAGATAGATGATAATTCCTCCAGCAAAACTTAACCAGCAGTGCCAGGCCTCTTGGGAATGACCTGGTTTAGCAGGTGCGAGCTGTTACGATTCCATCGTGCCGAGTTGTAGAGAATTTAAGTGATGAAGCTGTCGCCTAGATGAAGGTTGTTGACCCCGGACTGCTCGGCCTGACAAAGTCTAAGCAGTGAGGCATGCCATGTAGATAGCTTCATGTCGACAGTGTTGGTAAACAGTGCGCCGAGCAGGCTGCACTGAAGTGGTCAGACAGCCGTGGGCAGGTGAAGACAGACACCGCAGTACGGCCATGCGGAGAATATATAGTAGTAATGACAACAGCGCACCGAACATTCCAGAATGAAGGAGGGGTGTCAAACAGCCAATCAACGCACAGCCCCATGCACATTGCGAGGGTTGCCGCTGAGGTGAGCACAGTACCTCATGAGAAAGTGTGACAGTATGGTGCGTCTAGAAAGACACTTCAGAAAAAGGTGAGTTGACAAGAATAATAAAGAACAACAATTCAAATGAAACATAAGTTAAATAAATAAATAAATAATCAGAACACCGCGTTCATACTGCAATTATAACGAAAAAAATATTGGGGCAGAAAAATTGAACGTGTGTTTCAAACCGTACGGGAAACATAGCCTACGAAAAACATTCGCAAAAGCGAACAAGACACGCTGTGAAATCTATTCTCTGTGTGTTTCCTTGTGAGTACATTTGTTAGGGTAAACTACTGAGAGATATGTACATTTAGGCACTAAATAACCGAAATCTTACTAAAATAAGAATTAAACAGAAATTTATTAGGAAATTGCTCACGCCAGACAAATATATGCACCAGGTTTTAGTTATCCACTGCATTGTTAACATATGCCAAAAAAAAGGAAGAAACAGTAAATTATTTGTAGTTGTTTATTCTTCATGGGCTTTGCGATATCGTGGTAATGCAGTCCCTTGTGCTTGCGTGTGTGTAGAATTTGTAATTGTTTATTCTTCAGGGGCTTTGCGATGTCGTTATATGGTTATTGATAAGGTGCACTTTTGTGAAATTAGGCTATAAATGAATGTTACTAGAATAAACACAGCAGAAAAATTATTGGTATTACCATTTATTCATAAAATCTTAAAAGACCCTAATCATGGGCGTGTGGCCTAAAATAAGAGCAGAATGTAATTGGTATTAGTTATAATGATCCACCAAAAAACCTATACAAATCCAATTTAAGGCCATAATGAACCTAAACCGGAGGCTGATAGGACCTACAAATACTGGTCCTAAAATAATAATAATAATAATGATCTAATAACCCCCGGCACTACAGCACATTAAGGGCCTAGGCCTACAAAGCGACCACTGCCCTGCCATTTGGCCTGCAGATATTGGGGTGACGCGTGATCAGCGCATCGGGTCCCCTCAGCCATTAATCTTGGTTTTCGTGATCGGGGCGCTGCCTCACTGTCAGACAGCTACTTAATTGTCCTCACGAGGCTGAGTGCACCCAGTTCCAGCAATCACGTCAGTTTCTAAAATCCCTGACGGAGCCGGGAATCGAACCCGGGGCCTCCTGGTGAGAGGCAGGCGCGCTACCCCAACACCAAGGGGCCGGCAATAATAATAATAATAATTCATAGAATTGTCGCTGAGCAAGACTTCAAATTTAGACCGTGAGCTTTATGAGAAGTAGAAAAAGAGGACGTTTGCCTTTTTTTGACGGAAGGTTATGGGTGCAGTACACCAATTCAGGGAATGCAATGAAACCAAAATAATACGAGCAAAATTTGTAGACAAGGAAGATATGGACAAAATAGAAAGTGAAATTGAATATCACACGTTAATAAGATTACTAAATAGGGAATGGAGTAAGCCAGGTAAATCAGCGAAATATTTTAATGTTATCAGTGAATTATGGTATAGAAAAGCGACAGTTGTGAAACACAGCAAAAATTCATGTGAACCAAATATACGGGTACCGGAGACGGTAACCTAAACTAAAAAGTTAGTTAAAGTCTATGATAGCCTCTCGGCACATAATTAATAGTCATTATTAGTGTTTTTTTTATATTATTGATGTGTAACATCTATCCGCTCGGTTGCTGGATAGTTTTGTGGGAGTGATTTTGAAAATTGGGGACGGAAGTGGTTCGGTACAATTGAGCTGACAGTGGTGGATCGAACGGAAGTAAGCACTGCCCGCTCAATCGATCGAACGGAAGTGTACTAGCTGGCAGTGGTGGAAAACGGAAGTATGCACTGCCCGCTCGATCGATCGATCCAGCGGGCAGTGGTAAGACCCAGCTAGCAATCGTACGAGAAACAATGAGCGCGCGGTGTCGGAAATTGATACCATGACATACTCTCGGCCATATGGAATGTATGTGACATACTTAACGGAAAACGCTCATGCGAACTCTGGTGTCAAGTGATTGAAACAAATGATAATAATGTTATTGGTTTTACGTCCCTTTTAACTACACTGGCTTTTAGAGACGCCGGGGTGCCGGAATTTTGCCCCGAAGGGGATCTTTAACGTGCCAGTAAATCTACTGACACGGCTCCCTCGCATTTGCGCACCCTCAAATGCCAGCTGACTGCGCCAGGTTTCGAACCTAAAACAAATGACATGGTACATGTTCGAAGTCTTCGTATCAGTATATAAATGGTAAAATGCCTTAATATCAAACATTGTAAGTAGTCGGCATTGCCGGTATTATGTTTCTGCACAATGGCTATTCAAATATTAACCCACATAACGGTAATGCTGTCGTCAATATATTATAATCGTTGTGGTTATACAAGAATTGAGCAAGCCTTCATGAACTATTACTGAATACATTCTCTTTACTCACAAGAGGACCTATTCATAAGGCATTTTAAACTCAATTTCACGCAGGAACATTATCGAAACAAGCAAAATATAAATGAAACTTAATTCCGTAATGCCGTATTATTGGAACGTGGAAATAAGTCACCATCTTGTACACATAATTTGCGTAGTTGAAATAGCCGTGGGGTTAGTGCTTATCACTGTGAATCTAGAGTTCTTGGGTTCGAATCCCGGACGGGGTAGATATTTTTGCTACCAGATTATCATTTTAAACGATATTTATCACATCAATATGACTCATTTTAACAGAATCCGTATGAAATTACGTGTTGGTCTGTGAATGAAGAGGACCTGTTTATAAGGAATTTAAGGTTATGAGCGGTGTCGCGTCTATTAATCTAGTTGATCCATATCGTATTCTTTATTTAGGCTAGTGCTGGTGGAAGCTACAAATCATCTAATAAAATGAGTTCCGTATTATAAACTACAATATCTGTAAAACACTCCCTTTTACAATAGATTAATATTTGTGCCAATAATAGTATAAAATACCGGAGTATCAACAATTTCACGTGAGCCTCCTTCTATGTCAGATGTTACACATCATATGCGACTACTTTAAGGTTCGTATTTTTTTATTACATTCAATACAATGTAAATTATTTGTAGGTTCTGTGAGTTATCTTTAAATTCATGTTGCGATTTATAAATCTTCATCAGATGGAGTTTTGAACTAGGCTATTAGGGAATCACTGTAACTAATAATAACATGTATCAGGGAATGGTTGCAATAAATAATACTCTCGCCACAATCTCTGGCTATCCGAGATTTGGAACTATGAGTATTCTATTCTATTCTAAAAACTAAGACCACAGTGGAACACGAACCCAAAGCTCCTTAATTGAGTGAAGGAGCATCATTTGCTTACACCACACCATGAGATCACGCGCTCGTTTCAGAGTCTCATATAATGAGTGAATTGCTGAGCAAACCACTACTGGCTTCGACTACGGTGCAGAGATAGCTCTAGTTACGCATGTTTATATCAAGATCATATCGTCGATATTCAGTGAATCGCTGTACAGTGCTCTCTTTATATTCGACTTGGAAACGTGAGCTAGGTCTGTTGGAGTCGGATGTGATTAAGCGACTAATGCGCCTGCTGGGAATACGGATGATTATGATTAGAGTCTTAAAGCCAGCAAGCTTGAAGTTTATGTGGCACATAAACTCACGATCATGGGCAGATGACCTCGCTCTTCCGCCACAATCATCATCATCAACTCACGATCATCAGCCACGCAAGGGATCCGAACCACTGGACATAACATATTTCACTTTAGAAATACCGCTTGCGTTAACCAGGGATCTAACCCAGTTTGGGAGGGCAAGTTCCGATTCCGACGACGCGACGGCATCATTTTGATGTCTTAGTCAAAACTTATGACCTCTCCAAGGGTATGCTATGAAAACATAGTCCCTCACGTCTCGTCACGGTGGTAATATGCTAACCGTTCCGCTGGACATGTATGGTGGCATCGACTATAGATCTATCTGCAAGAACAATATTGTCCTCCTCGTTGCTTAGTTGCTAGCATTCTTGGCTGTCACCGCAGAGGTCCGGTTTCGATTTCCGGTTCTGCCATGAAATTTTACACTGATCTGAGGGCTGGAACGGGATAAACTCAGCCTCGTGAGGCAAAAATGATAAGATTTGGGTTTGATGCCCCTCTCAGTTTCCTATAAGTTGTTTTCTGTGGTTTCCCACTTTTACTCCAAGCAAATGCCAAGATGGTTCCTATCTTAAGAGTACGGCCACCATTTTCCATAATCCAGTCTCAGATGCTAATACACACACTAATACAGCCATCACAATGACACAGGTTATAAGACACATTCAACAAACACCCAAACACACGGGGCTATATGAATATAAATGTCGCAATGCTCCTAAATGAATTAACAACAACACCAACAACGATTCAACATTTTAAAACATCACAAGTAAAAAGCAGTTTTACGGACAAACCGCACTAACTTCGTATCGTATTTAACTCAGTTATACCAATGTCAACTATTAAAAACAATAGGCTATCATGGAGAATAGAAGTCTGTAAAGCATTAGAATCAATTATGCTAATTTTCACAACCAAATACACCCACTGTGCACGGCGAGCAGGTCAACAATTACATTTATTGGAAAGCAGTCATACACGTAAATACATTTTAAAATACGACAAATCTCATCGAAATTACATCTCTAGTAAAGAAACGCACGATTCTAGCTTAAAATAAACAACATTTACAACAGCCGATAAGAAATTGCCCTAGATATTCAGCTGACTACTGACTATCGCCAATTTTCCTTCAGAGTAGCGACCTGCTCGTGGTGTAGTGGCTAGCATGCATGGCTGTCACCCTTGAGATCCGGGTTCGATTCGCGGCTTGCCAATAAATATGATTCTGGTGTGTTGGTTGGAACGGGGTACACTCAGCCTCGTCAGGGAATTCTGAGGAGTGGTGGTTTCGATTTCCACCTCATCTATCCTAAAGTGGTTTCTTACTTCTAATCCAGTTAAATGCAACGGCCGCTTGCTTCTGAACCGCTAAATCAATTACAGACAGGCACATTATAGACACAGATTACCACAACTCCGAGTATGTGGGGTTGATGACTATGAAGGTCTTAAATTAAATAACAACAAAATATTCAGTGAATATCATATAGCCTTCTTTCTCTTAAATATATGGCTATCATACTAGCTCATTTTCATATCATGGAACAACTACTGACAACTGCCAAGTATAATTATGGTGGTGAACCATCAACGTGCAAACAGCGCAATGAATCAAAGAATTCGCACTCCGTTTGGTCCACATTGGTGAAATAGTAAAGACTGTAAATTTGCCATGTCGTATAACATACACTTGCCTAGTGATAACTGGAATATACGAATTCACTGATGTTGTACCTTACACATTGAAAGTGTCTTATCGGAGTCTACCACCATGTAAGTGCAGTCATCGTATTAAATATTGCGCGCTATCAATTTTAGCATGTTATACTATCCAAACGGTGTTTGCACACATATGAAGAATGTGATATCCTTGTAACTAGTGCTAAGGTTACATCTGTCCCCTCTATCAATTCAAACTTGACGAATTGGAATGGAACCGAATTTGGTACAGAGATAGCACAAGCAAAGGATATCTCAGTGGCATGTATTATAACGCCGCTCCGTAACCAATAAGAATGGCCACCCAAATGTTCAATGCTTAAATCAAATTACGACTAAATTTGTAATCGGATCTCTAATAAATTCGGGGTGAATATACATTTAATTGGGGGAGCGTCTGGCATCCAAATTACAGAATCATCAGCCAAATAATATCAAGATGGCGGCCGTGTGAATCATGCAAGCATTATAGGCACCGCCACTGCCATCGTAATGTACATGCCATCATGCAGTGACCCTAACAAATTGATCAGCTGATCTCGTAGGGTGGTAGAAGTGACGACCATTTTGCTTAACTCTGTGTAGTTTGTGGTGCGTTGTCTACATATTTTATTTAGTGTCCGAGGGAAATGAATTACGTAAGAACGCTACTACTTACGTCATCCAGAATGAGGATTAATCCTTTTGTTTTCTGAAGAAAATGTTCATTTTGTAGGTAGGTTATTGGCCCATATCATAAAAAGTTTAGGTTGCATGTTTGCCACCATACTTATTAAGGATATGGTTCTGTTAGAACCGTTACATCGCTTATATTTTCGACTTATGCAGCTGTTTTGGATAGTAATAAAATTATATTTGTTCATTGAAACAATTATTCCTTACCAGGTCGCTGGTATGCCGAATAGTTTTTGTATTACCGGTTGCAAAAGCAACTATTATGATGGAGATGATTAGATTACCGTATGTGCCTTGTTATTCGTTCCCCACCGACGAAAATTTAAGAAAGCAATGGAGACTAAAAATTCCTAGAATAGATTTGTGCATTACATGGAACACAAGAGTGTGTGTTAAACATTTCTCTGAAAGAAAGATACTTCGAGAGATAGCTACTCGCCTTGGTCAGGGCGAATAAAGTAATAAGTGAAGGAACTCGGTAGTTGACCGTTTCCGCCACTAGGTGGTACTAGCGCAACTTGGCTTGCACGTGCAGGTGGACGGCCTGTCTGGCTCGTTGTTTATTAAAAGAAGTATTGCACTAAATACGAAGCAAGTTGTGAATAATGGAAACAAATCTTCAAGGGAATACGCACATATTAAAATACTATCCAGAACACACTTAAATAAATTTCTAAGAAGAAGAGAGCTTACCTCTAAACAGAAGAGACCTTAATTATTTTTCTCCCTGATTTTGAAGACGATCTGGATCTCAGTTCCCTGGACATTTCTTTCGCCCGGAAAATGAACCGGCATTTAGTGTAATGAAACACTATCCTAGGGAAATATAGTGACAGGTGATCCTCTGAGCAGCACACATTTCGGAACACAGGAAGTTCACAGATCATATCCACACAATCTGAAAATATATCGCCCTACAACGCGCCTTCTTGCTCCAACTTTTCCTCCACTACTGCATCTACACGTTTCATCACCTGTAAGAAAGATAAGGACGGGTGTTTAAGAAATTTAGATTTACATCCGCCATATTCTCTCAGCTTGGAGAGGATACATACATCACTAGCAGCAATGAATGTTTCAGAATCACTTTCAAATGACCTAATGCAGGAAGCACATTTCCCAATCTTCTTTGCTGCAGTGTGAACCAGGTAACCACTCAAATAATAAATAACGTTATCGCCTGCTCTCTCAGAACTGTCATCATTAACTGAGAGGTTTATTGGATCAAGTTCGGGTTCAATGTCTGTCAGTGTAACGTTATTTTTTAAATCTGCTGACAAATGTTATCCTTCACCTCTCTGCTCTTACGCATCTCATTTCTCGCCATTGATCGTATTTGCAACAGGAAGCAAGAATGCTTATTATCAATAACGTCTTCACAATTAACTTGAGAAGATGGGACTCATTTCACTGGTAGGTATTGTGCCCAATTCACGATGTGACTGGTGTGATTTTGTCCGCGAGTGCTGTTCGCGAGTTTGAAGGCCGCGCCATTCCTCTATTTTTGAAATACGCGCTTGCCGTGTTAGGCAACCGTGTTATAGGTGGCAGCATGAGAGACAATTGGAACACTGGTGGCGAGACACTGTATTATTTTTGAATTATAATAACGGAGAATAGACAGACTAGAACATCCAGAACAACACGAGAATGAAGCTTATATTTTCCTATGATCTCTGTAGAATATAATTTTGGAATTAGAAGAAGTAATTGGAAAATGATGCGCATGTCAGTGACGCAACGCTCAAGGCCTACCAGGAGGGTAAAAGGGCTGTAACTGCTGAGAGAGTTGTCATTAGTGCCGAAGTCATGTGCCGAAGTCAGTTGTCAGTTGCAGTGCAGTGAAACACACGCGATAAGGAAATCCGGTAAAGTGGAGCAGAGTGCTGAGCAATACTGTGCAGTGAGTGTGGGGACTTAGTTATTTTCGAGCCGAGGTCAGTGGATGCTCAGGTCGTGAAGTAACAGTCAAACTCAGTGACATTGCGAGTGGTAAATAAACGCAGGCCAAGTGTGTCTGGAGTACTTGATGATGATGATGATAATTGTTGTTTAAGGGGCCTAACATCTAGGTTATCGGCCCCTAATGGTGTGGGTGATCGTGAAGATGAAAATGAAATGGAAACTATAACTAAAATTAACTACTAACTTATATACTAGAAGAAGAAATGGTGAACAAAAGGAGAATAAGGCAAATAAAGGACAGGAGGAAAATAAATGCCCTCAACCCTCGAAGAATGCGGATTGAGGGACTTCTGGAGTACTTAACTCGAAGCGTGATATTTGGTTTTCATAAAGACATATGGTATTTAGTTTGAGTAATTGGGGCAGTTACTCGAATATTTGCTCGAGATCGCTTATATTGATGGTGCAATCTCGAGCCATTATCTCAATAGTCATTTTCCACAGTAGGCCACGGTAACGATAGGTCAGTAGATAGCCGAACAAGAAATATTCATGAAAGATGATATCGGTACTCGAGTGTGTGTGGCTGTCATCTGCAGTACAAGCTAAAATACAGAAAAATTGTTGAACTATTTTGTTTCACTTCGAAACCTGTGTGACTGTTGTGAAGCGTGGAAAGTTCGTTGTCGGGGGCGCGAATGGCAAATGCAATGAGTGTGCCGTGTACGAAATTCGTCATTATCGACATATCTGTTAATTGTCAACATGTTCAATCCACGAAGAACAATATGTATCGCCTGATGGAACATTAAACTTGCTGGGGGAGGATGGAAGCCAATTTTATGTAGCGCCGGTCCGGACCGGTTGGGAGAGGTGCGGTACTCATGTGAGCGCCTATCAGGGTACATGTTATCGCCAGCCAAGTGTGCTTATACCATCTGCACGAAAATGGATTCACTGCCACATCAACCGGACACCGTCTTCTGAAAATGTAAGCTAGATCATTATATTAATCTTTCTTGTTGTCATGAGCTTTGTAAGATCTTGCATTCAACCCCTTCTCGGCGCAAATTTTTCTCCGTACTTTTCATGTCATCAGCCAACATAATAACATACAATAGGACCGGAATCCACTATTTTGTCGACTTCAGTTTAGGAATAAATTGGATGGTTAAATTATATTATTTATGGTGGAGGACACCATATTCTAGTCCATGTGTGACTTACGAGAGATATGACAGCTATTGCTTTTGTTTTGAATGACGCTGTTATGGAGTCGCTGCATTTTTATGTTAAAATTTTGAACCATTTAACACTGGTAGTGGTGGCATTTGAATTAATCGTTTGAGTAATGAATAGTTGAAATTTCGATAATAATAATAATAAATGTCCGGGATTATCGAATCCGATTTGTCTATGTTAATCATAATAATAATTGTGGTAATTATCAATTTTGGAATAATCATAATGAAAATCCACAGCCTGCTTCCAGTCTCCGACCGAGTCAGAAATGGAATGAATGAACCCCCCCCCCCCATCTAGCAGCGAGGATATGGACTGTGCCGGCTGCCGGGGCCTGACGCACTCCTCTGGGGCAATGATTAAATGAATGACATATAAAATGAAGTGATAGTGGAGAGTGTTCCTGGAATGAAATTTTGACAGGGAAAACCGGAGTACCCGGAGAAAAACCTGTCTGCCTCCGTATTGTCCAGCACAGATCTCAAATGGAGTGACCGGGATTTGAACCACAGACCCAGCGGTGAGAGGCCGGCGGGCTGCCGCCTAAGCCACGGAGGCTTCGTTTGGAATAATCATAATAATAATTGAAAATCAGCATAATAAAAATTAAAAATAGTAACTTCTGGAATTATTATAATTTTGAATAATGATAACAATAACCTGAGGAATAATGATGACTGTAAATAATAATAATAATTTGCCATGATTAGGATGATAGGTCTGATAAATTAATATGTAAGGTGATATAAAATGATAGACGCTGTACGATAATTTGAGAATCATTAAAATATATTATCAATAACTAATGTCAATCAAAGATGAGAGGAATGAATATGTAAACTTTTTCTTAGTGTAAACCAGTGGCGGCTGGTGATTTTTCACTTGGTAGTGCCAGCAAATTCAAAATTTGCAATAAAATCATTCAAAGTTGCAGGTACGGATAGTGCATATTTTATGCAATAAGTTAACTTATATGTTAACATTATTTCACTGTGCTATTGTAGAAGACGTTTTAATTGAAGTGTCAGCTGAAGCGAAATGAGAAATTGCGTAACTACTACAAATATTTTAATCTCGGGATTTTTTGCCAACACAAAAGTTCCTCTTTTCTCTACTAGAAAGCGCTATAGTGTCAATGAGCTTAGATATCTAACCTCCTTAACTTTCATAGCGCTCCAAGGAGAAACAAAAATTCGACATGCAAGCTGCCCTCTGGATGTCAAATAACAAAGCTTGCACCCGGCATCCGAGGCCATACGATATTATATCATACACATATTTTGATCCACATGAATTGTAAATAAAAACCATTTAAAAAAATATAATTGAACAAACCTCTCAGAAAACTAATTTGTAGAAAACAACATATGCTAGACCTACTCAACAATAATATTTGTTCCAAAACCTCGATCGACACCTTGATTTGAATTAATAAGAGCGGTGCTGAAAGTCCATTCTTCGTTCTTTCTTTTTGGCAAATACGTCAATCAACTTTGAATTGAAGTTCTCATTCTTACTCACAAATGATTTCTCACACGACAACAATTCCTAAGGCAATTAATTTCTCTTCATTCATTGTGTTCCGAAGAAAGGTCTTTATCCGTTTCAGCATTGAGAAACACTGCTCTGCTTCCGATGTTGAGAGAGGCATTGTGATCAGCAACTTCAAGATTTTGATTGTCTCTTCAAAAGTATCACATAGCTCATCTTCCAGAATCAACGAAAGGAATGGAACGGCACCAGAGACCGCTCTCAATTCAGGCCTAGCATAGAATACTTGCAGCTCACCCTTCAACTTTCGTTTATCAAGAAATGTATATACGCTCGTCATTTCGTTAAGATACTGGACTGGAAAGCTTTTTATATAATTGTCAAAATATTGAACTGCCAATAGGTTGGTTGCTGTGAGGTGTCCAGTGAACTGAAAGCGGGTTTTTATCTCTGAAAGGATAGCATCACATACTTCCAGAGCGTCCCTTTTTCTACAGTCTTTACCAATCTGGGGTCTTTTAGAAGGTAAGGATTCACCTCTTTCGATAAAAGTCTCATTCATTATTTCATCAATATTGTCCCTGATTGCCTGTATGATACCTTCAAAATGCTGAATGTCTTGTTTCAATTTAATTGGGTAAGTAATTCTCTTTTGCAGCTGATTAAAAATTATGTCAACATGCGGCATTATGTTATTGAAAAATGTAAGCCCGAAAATACAATTCTTGTCATTAAGCCTTTGCTTGAAGGCTCCAGCTTTTTCAAAGGTGGAAGGTAACTTAATGGACTCGTTGCTTTCGATGCATTCCATAACTTTGACGAGGTCTTCTCTATTTTCATCTTTCACAGCACGCGAATGGTAATTCCATCGCGTGAGTGATACTCGAGGCAAACGTTTCTCTATGATCTCGCGCAACACTTTCGATCTTTGGGGCGAATGTGAAAAAAAGAACAAATTCCTGTGAGATGAGCGAAAAGATGCGAGCCTGTCGATTGACGGAGGCTGCTGTGGACATTATGAGATTAAGTTGGTGCGCATAGCAATGAATAAAATTTGCATTAGGGTACTTACCCATGATTAACTTTTTCACACCATTTAATACTCCACTCATAACGGATGCTCCGTCATACCTTTGGGCAATCAACTTTCTGGCTTGATCACCAACTAAGGGGTCGATTTCACGTAAAATGCTGTCTGCGATGGCATGAGCATTTTGGCCTTCGGGATTAATAAAGTTCCAAAATCTTTCTACTGGTCTTCCTTCAACAATGTAGCGCAACACAATAACCAATTTAAAATGGCAAGACACATCAGTTGTTTCATCAGCGATTATTGCTATATTGTCAACCTTTCTCATTTCTTTGGACACCTCGTTGTGATACAACTGGAGCATGCATTCGAGCAGTTCGTTTTGAATAGTCATGGAGATGCCTTTAAACACAGGCGACTGGTTGAGATGCAGTTTCAAGCCCTTATCCAATTCATTACTAAACTGAATCAATTCACGAAATACGCCTTTGTTTTCGGATGCTTCTGTTTCATCATGTCCCCTAAGGGCTAATTCCAAAGCACCACAAAAGCGGATGCAGTTTATAATTATATTTAAGACATATCTATTCTTATCTACTTGTTTGCTGTGAGTGATTAGAGTTTGTCTGAACTGACTATTCAACCTGCTCTGAATGTTCGTTTTGCCCAGAAATGAGAGGCTTAAAATATTATCCTTATGTCGCTTTGATGATTCATGGACTTTAATTTTAGACCATATGTGCCCTATATCCCTAATACCAGTCTTACTCAAACTCCCATCACCGCCGAACAACACACAAAGAAAACAGAAGAATGCATTGTCTTCTTCGGAACCACAAATCCTTTTTTTTTTGTTTTGCTATAAATCTCCGGATTGAATTTGCGACATCGATTTTTGACTGTTGCTGGAGATTGAAATTTGGATGTGGCCTACCCAGTTTTTAATGTCTTTTTCAGTGAGGGTCCTATTGCTAAATGGAGTTTGTAACAACTCGCATATTTTATTCATTGTTACACTTCCGAAAGGTGACAAAGAGCTCATTGAGATTCCAACGGCTTCGTATATCGCGCTCGAGCTATGCGATCTTCAAACATGAAGCAAATCAAATTTTAATAAGGAACCTAGCTTGCATATATTGAGCCCGCTGAGCTTAGGCTCATGTGATATTTTTCATTGCAACGCATTTTTGATGTATCATCTTAGAACGCACCCACCGACTAGCCATGCTGCTGCTGGATGCTGTCATACTTTGGAATTATTAATGGTTGCACTTTTGACTTTGGAGAAAGCCATTATATTTTTATCTGAGACCTTATTATCATATTTCAACTATCCACAAGGCTCAGATCTTCACATTTCGTCATTCTGTATCATCGAATCATTCTGGAGAATGTTACTTCTATTTTTGGTAAGGTATTATCATCGCAGACACGCGAACCGGAACCAGTCAGTCGCTACACGACTAGAGTATTTGCTAGATCCAGCAACGAAGGACCGAGCTCCTTGCACTCATGTATGGTTATCCATCCCAGTTGGATGTGTTCTTAAGTCCGTCTTCAAAGACGATGGAAATAGTCCGCCCATAGGCGAAGAAAGTGATTGATTTACATCGTGCATTAATTAGCACCGAACAGTGAAGTAATCGAGTGGAAATTAAAGCCAATGTAGGCTTGTGGTATAATTATTTTGGATTTATCAAAAAGTGATAATATTTCCATAACGTGGAACACCACATTTTCAGCCACGTGCTTGTGAAAACCTATGTCTTCGTGTGAAACAAACTATATTAGTAACAGTGAATAAATGTTTAATGAAGTGAATTATTTCAACGCTAATGATCATAAATGTTACTATAATCGCAAGAGCGAGTGAATTTTTATGTGGATCACATCGATGCCACGAGATTTAATAAGCCTAGAATCTGTGATGGTGAAATCAGATAAGTGCATGGCCAATTTTATTATCATCTGCGCCGTGTAACTTCAGTGAGCTTGTTACCACAATTAGAACTAGCTTCAATGAGAGCAGTGCTAAAATTCTGTATTTTCCAGTGGTTATTTTTCTTCAAAATGATTTACTTAAATAACCACGTGTTCGACGCATTTCACCGTACATTAATCGTGGGAATGATGAGATAAATCCCCATGATCTGAAGGAGCGTTCTTAAGAACTTCAGCATGACAGAAGACCCAGGAACTTAGCACGAGATTAGGAGATGAACGCGCCAAACCGAGGAATATGACAACCACTATGATGGGAAGGAGTCAGATGACATCACAACGTCAACGAATTAAGGCCATGGTAATGGATAGAGTCTATGAGGAGGCCCAGTTTGGACAACCCTTGTCTGGAGACCAGTGGCCCATTTGCATCTCAATTCGTTGGAATAAGCGAGATGTAGACGTCCTGATCTTGTGAGTTTGTTCATTTCTTTCCATGTAAGGTTCTTTTGTGGTATAGTTTAGATTAGAGTAAATTGTAGAACCAACCGAACTCCTTGAAAAGCCGATAGGTAGGGTTTGTAATGTTAGAACGATTTTTTGTCATTCACTTCCAGTGATTGTTAGCCACCCTGTGATTAAACTCTGTTTAATGATGGTGCATTCTGATGGACATCGCTCAGATGTTAATTCTACCCCTACTAAACGTGACTGTAGTCGCTGTTACTACTTTGTTCAACCCTTATGCGGGTGATTTCGTGTACAGTTTATTTTGATATGACGAATGGACGTCATAGTCATTGTTATTTTATAACAACCTTTTAGTTAAATGTTTGTCACTCCACTGATTTCGTTAGAAAAGTTCGTATCGCTTGATAGTCGACAGAAACTATCAGTTTTGTAAATGTGATATTATATTTCATTAAGATGAGCTATGAAGCCATCCTGTTCGAGTGTAGAACATAGTCAGGGAAATAGTATTTGAATGCAACTTAGCATCAAACCCTGTACTCATCGTATCATTGACAAAATCAGCGAATGTGTGATTTTGCGCCTGTTATCATGTTTATTTGTGTCAGGTAATTCGACACATATTTGTTTGGTTATTAAATACAGAGCAGTTATGAAGTGACATCTGCAGATTGCAAAGACTTTCAGAAGAATTGTTATCACTATCTTTTACTTTTCTTTGATTTGAAAAACAAACTACATCTTTGTGTATAGTTTTATGGCGTGCTTTTAAGCCTAACGTTTATTATATTTGAATGTTATACTGGGATTAAATAACAAGGACAGTTTTCTAATGGACTTTCTTTGGAGAGAACTGCCTGCATTCAGTCTATTATGTCATTACAACCGTCCGCGAGGTGACTGTAAGTTGAGAGTCTAGCTCAAGTCACGGACAGGTGATACTAGCTCCCAGCATGCAGCGTGGGCACACTCATATTGTGAGACAGATTTTTCAGACCTTTTGACAAATGCTTGGAGCATTATTTACCATTAGCTTGTGTATTTCATTAGTAGGTCAAGGTCTGGGCTGCCATTTTGTAATAATCACATGTTTTTTGTTATGATGAATTGATTGGCAAACGCTACACGCTTGCATCGCTACTTGAGCAAATACTCTCCAACTCCATTTGAGAGTGTAATTACTTGTTATGTCGAGGTTTATTTTTTGTGTTTGAGGCTAGTGAGAGACGCCTGTGTTAGAGGCTATTCATGTATTTAGTGCATATTGCACTGTGTCCAGAATTCTTTCTGTAGACTAGATATTTATGGGAGGTAACTGAAGTGATTACCAGGCCTACCCGAGGTAATTTAAGTGAGCCGTGAACCACTAATAACCTGTGTTACTGTTTGTCCGGCCTGGAGAGCTCGATGAAGGTGTTGATAGCAGATATTTGATCTCGCACGAGACGCTACTGCTAAGCCAAGGTATTAGGGATGTCAGCACTATTCGCCATAAACCAACGATCAATTAAACCGACAAATTAATAATCAAGCGCATAATTATTATAAACAAATAATAACTAATTGTTTATTGCTTCTAAACTTGATCAATTTGCATTTTGGACCAGCTGACCGACGCCTTGCTGTTGTTTACACTTCTTAGTGGAAGTAATCTAGGACAGATGACACTACCTTTTATCGACAGAGTGTTTGCTTAACCTATGGTTCGTAGCTGGTGGAGCTTCAACCTCATGCGACATAATTCGTGGTTTTCACTACGCAATCGCCAACGTAAATGACATGCATTTAGATGACACTGGTTTACAAAGAGTAATCCAAGGCGCAGGCAGGAATATAACAGATCATTGTCTTGTTGTTTTATTCATTGTTATGCTGTATAAATCCCCTTGTTTACCTTGATGTGCTGATGAGCATCGAGTTCATAAGAATGTATTTAATGTTTTTTATGGCTTGTCATGTAGCTTTTGTTGTATTTGTTTGGCTTACGGACGTCATCGCCGTAAATTTTGTATTAAATATCAGGAAATAGCTAAATTATTTAACACTGAATGTAAATGAGGAAATGGTATCATCCTAACTTAGATTTGTTCTTGCTGCCCTGTTAAATGTAAATTCCGATATTAGCTTGATCTCTTGTAACTTGACTTAGGGTTTATTGCCGTACCATTTTCCTAGTGTTGCTGTTGTTGCTTAACTTTGTAAAATAGATCTTTCGTGAGGGTTTACCACAGTTTAGAGGTAGGGTCCTGATCTTTATTTTTCCTTTATTTATTAGTTTGCGGATTAGCCGATAAAAACCCTCCAAACTAGGATAGGTGCTTGCATATTTTAAATAAATATTTTTACAAGTTTTACATAAGTCTGGATGTTTCTTTTCTCAGTCTAGCTTCTTAAGGTGTATTTTCTTAGGCCGTCTATGACCTTAGCTACCATGTTACCACGGATACCTTGGATCATGGATTCTCGTGCCACTTTGGCCTATTAGAAATTCACCTGATCCTCTAGGCACATGGGTCCGGCAGGTGAGGTGTTTAGGATGTTATTTCGGGTGTTGGCAACCCTTACAGCTCCTCTGATGGGCACAATATCGATTCAAAAAGCACACTTAGATTAAAACGGTGTTTATATGGTCAATGCCGCATGATACACAATGCTATTCAAGTTTATGTAACATGTGCTCGCCTGAGCCTATGTAGGAATAAATAAGCATGGCTATTGCTAACACACACACGCGCACAGCCTCCTTGTCGCAATTTCAGTTGCTGTCTCAAAATAAATAGGTGAGATGAAATGAACACGATGCCCTACCTCCAAGACAACCTTACGTATCGTACATACAGTTTGATTGGGAAGGATATCCCCTGCATCTAATATAAACGAACACAAAAGCTATTTAACGACGGGCACTATCCATACACATTTGCAGTAAAGTTTACAAACTTGAGAATTTGTGTTTATGCATGGGACGTGAAACTGTGTAGCCAAATTAAACTAACGAAGCACAGAAAAACTCGTTGAAAAAATCCAAATTTTTACATTACAAATAGAGAATAAATAATCCCCGTCATCAATATGATGCAAAATGTCAAAAAAATGAACTAAAACTATTTTGTGGTTTGAATTTAATAGTCAGACACAGTGACATATAGTCAAGCTTGTACCACTGCAGGTGTGCAGCCTGAACTGTGCTGCCATTTGTTGTACTCTGGTGGTTGAAATACAAAGCAGTTCATCAGTTCTAACGTGTAATGCCAGTGTGCTTTTACCTGTGGCGTGCTGCTATCAAGTGGATAAAATTGAAGCTCCTGGTCATGGGGCCATTGGCTCTACCTCAGGGTAATATGCGTCTCAACACAACACAAACAAACTCAAGCCAAACTATTCCTTATTGCAGTTCAGTGTCTGATGCGGTCTGATGTTCGTAGGTAGTGCCTTTGGGCTCTGGCTCAGTAATTCAGTTAAGTGTCACCAGAACGAACGTCAGTTTACGCGCTCGTTCAAATTAATGCAGAATATGAATACAATTTCCTCAAAATGTAAATGTAATATAAACTGTTCTTGGGAGGGAAAAGTCACATATTCTCTCTTCATTACATTGGTGGTGCCATGGCACACGGGCACCACCTCACGAGGCACCCCTGGTGTAAACATCATTTAGTGGTGATAGTAATGACAGGTATTTGGAGATTTGAAGGTGATCAACGGGGGTTAGCCATGATTAATTGTAATTCATTGTAATTAATTTTAATTTACGATAATGACTAAAGAATTGTGATTAATGGCGATTATTTATTGATGTTTCAAGTGTATGAAACAAAAGGAGAGCTATGAAGAATGTGGTAACTGGTGTGATAATAATTATGATGAAACAATAATAATAATAATAATAATAAAATCAATAATTTTTGTGTAGGATGAGGAGTGTATTATATCGAGTAACTAGTAAGGAACGCCACAATTTTCGGATTAGAATGGTCTTGGAAAAGAATAATAATCAGTATGTTTGTTTATAATAATCTGAATTAATGACGTCATGTTCATGAAACACATGATGAGAGGAAGGCTAATCCTGTTGTGATACATGTTTTGCATAATTGGAGTGAGAATTACTAGCGGATTATCAGTCATGTGCCGTAATATTGAGAGAAGTAATAATAATAATAATAATAATAATAATAATAATAGAATAACAGGGGACAGATGGGTTAAATGAATAAAATGAATGTTAGATTGAGGAGCATGTGACGAGATGGCTCAGTAGTTGAAGTTAATAATACTCTTGTGAGTTATATAAATATGTGAAAATTATATGAATGTTAAGGGAATGCTTAGGATCTCTATAACATATGGAAATAAAAGAAGGTTTAGACGTTGATCGCCCCATTGCAGATGTGTGCAGGTGTAATTAAGTAAATATGTAGAAAAGAAGGGATATTTGATTGCCCCATTTATAAAACCATATTGTCATCTGTATATTTTTCTAAATTCAAGGCTCAGCTCAATTTACTATTTGTGACGCTCAGAATAAGCCAAACAGGAGGTTGATAAGATCCCATTTGTTATGACAGCCTTATAAAATCCCATGAAAGTAGATAAATGAACATGATGATTCAGACTGCTTATTAATTTCGATAAATAGCTTTATGAGATTGTTTCTAATAGACAAAATATTCGAATGAACAAATGCCAAGTGACATTTTTATTGTTAAATCAGAACCACTTAATGGACCCCATGAGGCCCACTTTCTAGTTGTCATCCATGAAATGACTTGAAAAACCCATGCATTCAGGGGATGGATAATGGCATTTGTGGCATACAGATAAGAAATATTTCCCCCTATCCCTAATATTGAACTTTGATTGCACAGACTATTTTGAGGAGTATATTACAGTAACTTAACCATATGCATTGGATACAAAATTTGGAATTAGTTGTTAGAATGTGAAGGACAGTGTTTAAGCTATGACAAAAATTATTACATAGATGTCGAATCATGACTGGAATTAAACATGGCATCTAATCTAATCTCTGGTAAATATTACATTAATGGTTAAGTGACAAATGAACTATTAATTTCTGTTCATTTAACATCAGTGCTAGCGTAGATATATTTTAATAGGGTTTTTGCATAATTTTTTTTCTATGATAGGATATGATAGATAGGAACCTAGGAAGATAGGGTGTTCTTTTTTACAGTTTGGTGTTTTAGTTTCGTTTTCTTCCTAGGAGGTATTTATTTTAGTTTGGGTGTCCGAGAAGGAAAAATAAATTGTTAATATCATTTTAAACTGTGTTATTTGTGACATTTCTTTATTTCCCCTTCTCCCCTACTGATGCTTGAATTTTGGAATCAGCCAGCTAGTCAGTTTATATTTTGCTTGCCCAGATAGACCCTGAGACCCAGTTCTCGTGTTGATCGCTGATTTCAAAATTCACGCATGTGTGTTAGGGCGACTTCGGTCAAACTGGCACAGTATATAGACTGAAGCAAACGGAGGTGAAAGAAGTCGGTAGAAGTAGGATGATCGTTACTGATTAAAGATACTGGTAAGTCCAAAATGCCTCTCAGCAGGGTCTTGATTAAATTTTGCAGTTAAAACGTACTTGTATCCTGAGGTCCAATGAAATTCAGCTAAGTCAAGAGTGCTTCTGACGGTGACTCTGAGAGATTCAAATGTCCAGTTTGATGCAAATGAGTTATCATTACGCTGAATAACGTCATTAAACTCTTTCAAAGCAATGTGATGCTTATCATCTCCTTAAAGTCCCTCGATCGGCAGTTTCAAATCCAACGCATCGAAAACATTGTTCATGTCTTGAGTGAAAATTTCAGTTCCCTCGCTGTTTTCAAAACCACGCACACCAAATAATCTGTAAAATGCTAACCCTATAGCAACTGACCCACTAAAGAGCTGAGTTGCTAATCTGGCACTCATCTTCTGGAAGGCTTTGGGATCGATGTGGGAAGATGTTAAACGTGGCACCACTCCTTTGCCGACATTAGGTGTGGTTTCGGTGTCGTACAACTTTCTATAATATTCAAAATCTATCATGTGACCATCGTGAATTACTTTCGCGAATTTTAAAGTTATTTCGTACACATTTCACTTCGTGGCAGACGTCTCCCATGGCAAAAATTATTCTAATTGAATCGCTGGGATTCAAAATATATTTTTTCACATCTCCTGCTTTTCCTGAAATGCCGAGCTCCTTCCTGGCCTTTTTGTTGGGTTGACTTCCATCACAGGTGAAGGCTACTACCCTGGCGTTTCTGCTTTCCAACTGTATAACGATGTGTAAAATCAGTTTTGCAATGCTATGGCCGTCAGTCGCATTCTTGCTCAGATAAACCACAACAGGTTGTACCCAGTTTTTCATTACAGAAACAATGAAAAACACTAGTGCATGGTCACCGAGAACATTTTTATCATCCTGTTTTGAAAATTCACCCATGTTTAGAAATCCATCAAAACTGCACATTGAAGAGTTATAGCTTATCTTATATCCTCTGTTAACTTCACTTCGTCAAATATAAGAACGCAGTTACGGTGATTCTCGTCATACATCGCAAATTCTTTAGCAATTGCCGCAATAGCATGTGGGTTTACACCATAGGAACACTTCAGTCCACGAGATAACTTTTTTAGCAATGAAACTGACGCTCATTGGAGCAATTAATGCTTCATGCAATGTTCATACCTTAGCATTTTATTTTTAAAAAATATTTATATTGACTTTAATCAATTTTTTATTGCTTATCGCACCTTTCCTTTTGCGAGGTCGAAACTTAAATAACTAGGAATCCCCGGAAAATTATGCGGCACGGCATTATTGAATAGCTTTCACCTATCAGGAACTAATTCCACCGTATTTCCATCTATTATGAACGAATCCAATTCAACGATCATGTCATCATTAAAATGTAAGTCACACACACGGTCACTCAAAGTTAATTATCGGTCAGCTCGTGGAATTTTTCTGTTCTAATCAAGTGCCGACTGTCTCCTTACTTATAGCCAGACTTAAATGCAGGCACAGAGCAGCCTGGCATAATGATAACAGAAGTTTAAAACATGCATAGATATTAGCTGGTAATGTGCTGCTATGAGCACACTCTATGTATGGACTACTTTTGTAAGCTCCCTGGAGCGCAACATCCAGTGCGCCATGGTTTTAGATAGTTCATAACGCTGCGCTGTCGGCAGTCAATTGTAAAAAGCAACTATTGGCATTGATAACATACAAGGCAATAAACATTAAATAAAAGTCATATTTATTAAAGAGGACAAACATTCATTACACCACCAAAAGCAACCCCAACTCATTAACAATAGATATAAAACGTAAGTACAATTTTCGCGGGGTAATGTATCACTGCTTGAATGCCGTCCCGTCATCTGCTTGAGACCATATGCTCGGCGCGGTGCGTGGTGTTGAAATTTAGAACTACTTCATCTTAACCATTGACTCATATGGAAGTTCCACCACTTATTACTTTATTCGCCCTTCCTTGATGGTAAGTTATAAGTTAATATTGTTTCAATATTATAGTATGAAGTTCTTAATTGTCAGCCTATGCTAGGACCAGAAACATTTCTAAAATGATAATGCTGAGGTTAATTACTTGTTACTTATGTAAATCAGACAAGTTATTTTCAGTATTCAGTATCGGTTGAAGACTGTCCATGTTAAATTTTTTAACCGAGAGGTGTCCCGATCAACCTCAAGTGAACATAATTTTTTGTGGCAGCATTTATGTAGGCTGCTGTAATTACAATAATGGGATTGTTAGCAACTGGTGTAAGCCATGTACCTGATTTCTAGATTAGATTAGATTAGATTTTTATTCATCCATTTAATCAATTACATGTATTCAATACATTTTTATATAGGACACGTCCGAAATTACATCTATAAAATAAAAGAACTTACAGACTAATAGGCCTATTACTAATGCAATAACTATTTATAACTTATTATAATAACATTTTATTTATTTATCGTATGGCTTTTAGTGCCGGGAGTGTCCGAGGACATGTTCGGCTCGCCTGAGTCTGTAGCTGCTTCCAGCGGATACCCTAAAGGGTGAGCTACAAGTTAATAACAGATCTATAAGAGATACAAACTTATTGGACAACTATTTACACCTTACTCTATTATGAAAACTTAATTCTACTTACAGCTAGGTATTACAATTAAAATAGAAAAGTAAAACATAATTATAGATTTCATCGCTCCTATACTCTAAGATATTCAACTACAAAGTAAAAACAATGGCACTGCAGATAAGCTTTCAACGTTCTTTCAAAGTTTTTATTTTCGGGGCAAATTTTATATACTGGGGTAGTTTATTGTATAATTTAACTCCTGTGTGAAAAGTTACTTTTTGAAATATGATTGTGTGTGTGTGTGTAAAATATAAATGTTTTGATTTTTTCTTGTGTTATGCCTACGAACATCATTGTTTGTATTAAGAAATACGTATTTATCATTTAAATTCTTTTAAAAAAACGTAATACTTTCGAAGATATGAATGCAGGGCAGTGGGAGAATGTTTAAACCATTAAACAGAGGTCTACATGATTCTCTAGTGATTACATATCCCATAATTCTAATCGTCCTCTTTTGTATCCTAAACGTGCTTAGTACATCTGGTGACATTCCCCAAATTATGACACCATATCTTGAGTATGAATGGAAGTAAGCAAAATAAGTATTTCTTAATGTGTGCATGCTTGTGAAAGCTTTCAAAATACGTAACGCAAAGCACGTGGAGTTCAGTTTAGTAATCAGATATTGTATTGTGCCCGTTCAGACCGAAGTCCGGACGACCACATATGCATTTCACCAAAAATCAGTCAGCACGAGAATCAAAATATGCCGGGTCGCCAGATGGGTTAAAGTGACTACAATAACTCAACAAAAAAGGCTTTACTGATTTTCGACTCGATGCAACAATAAGGATAGAAGGAGATTTTCTGAAATGAATGCATCCGATAAAATTATCTCATTTTATTTAAAACTTTAAAATTGACTGTAACTATGCCAAAATGACATACAAAATGAATGACGAATCATATGTTATGTACAAGATATACAATTTCACCAACACATGAACACTTAACAATTGAGACGAAGGTCAAATTAATAGTCCTGTCGACTTCGCTCAAAAGAATTATTTACAGTAGTAGAGTTTTGTCAGTGCAAATTTAATTTTCCTTACTGATCCCTATATTATTTGAGTATTCACATATTGAAATGAAAAAAAATATCACTCGTTGAAGATATATCTCACAGTTCACTTTTTCAAAATATCGTAGCAAATTAACTAACACTTCAGGATTCAGTTATCTCAAGATTTGTTCAAAGTTATTAACAAGAAATACAACACAATACCATTTACATGGACTTTCGAGCATTTGGATTCGACGAACTTTGAAAAACAGAAAATATTAATTGAATCATCTGTTCTCGATTCAAAGTCTATTCAGAGCTTTTGACTGAATCATAAATATAATGGATTCAACCATTTAATCAATTAATTATCACTAGGGAATATTATTTAGAAAATTTATCATGAAACAATTTTATTTGTTATTATCAAAATTTCAATAATTTGACAGAATGTCAAATATGTAAATCATCAAACTTATTTGCAAGATGTTTATATATTTTTATAGGATCACAAAATCCTCTCAGTTTGTAGTGATTGTTAAGAAGTAACAGTTTTAAATAATTAACACCATCGGCCCATTCGATTTAAATGCGTCAAAAATCACATAATCATAATTAGCATCTAGATAACGGTAAAGTCTTTTCGTAATGAAAGTTACAAGTTTAACAATAACAGTTCTCGGGTAAGCAATTACTAGGAATACTTCTAGAACACGTGTGTGAACTGTGAATTGACAATGATGGCTCAACAAAATAACCTTTGGTTATATTTCGACGAAACTGTGGCTAAAATCGACTCCTCTACTAATCAAAGACATCCAACATACAATATGATTGATGCTTCATTTCACACAACCTCATTCCTGCGACTTAATTGCGCACTCAGAAGGGCATATTTAACTCTCTGCACACACAACAATTATTTCTTCCCAAATTATACAGAATAATCAAGCCTTTGTTTGTTACGACAACAGGAAGATTTATAAATTGGCAAATTCCACAAATGAGTTTACAATAATAATATTTTTACAATCAGTTTAAAACATGAATAACTCCACGCCGTGTCTATTCTTAGCCAAAACGTATTGAAAGACGTTGCTCCATAATGATTTTATTTGTATACAAACTCTAGCAAAAACCCTGTTTTATACATGCTTTTAGCTTCCCATATCATTACTTTCCGTGTCTTCTCAAAGATTTAAATGCATAATGCAAGTGTGAAATAATTCCAGTGAATTAATATGTTATTTATTTGTGGGCATGCGTTAACCACTAACCTTCGGAATCAACTAGTATTCGAACTTAGAATATTGTGTTTAATGTCAAATGTATAAATCACACTACATGATAATGATTATTAGAAATCAAAAATATTATTATTATTATTTCCGAAAATAGAAAAATAATAATTATTATTAAATCAACATTATTATTATTATTATTATTATTATTATTAATAATAATATTTCATCAACAAAAGTATTTAAAGTTGTTAAACTGTTCGGGGATTATCATCCTCGACTTCTTAATAATGGATAAATATCCATTCCTCAACTTAAATTTATTATTAAATCTTCAGTTACGACGGCAGATGACCGCGATTAGAAAAATATCAAAATTAAATAAATGCTCGTTCTGATAGTCCATAAATTTCGATTCATTGACTTCTGAGTGTAAAAACAACTCAGATCAAAGCTTCCATTGCAAAAGAAAAATATTTGCAACAGCAAAAAACATATCGATGAATAGCAAATATGTGTTGGTAAGACTGTAGAAAAATATGAGAAATCCAGCTAACTACGCATATAAATAATGCAAATTTTAGCTTACATTCTTGTAGATCTTGATGCTTGTAATCTGGTCTGAACCAGATTATTCAGTCTTCTTGTCCCCATTAGGACACGTATTTATAATCTTGTATCGGCCTCCATTTTATACCCGCAATGGTCTTACACAGACATAGCGGTATTCATACTTGAAGCCTTAATATCTTGAAGAAAAATGTTACCAGCTTCAAAAGCTGAAGTAAAGTTGATGGGGGTCAAATCAAAATGATCCATGATAAAAATTATTAACATGACACAACTGTGATGTGTTCAGTACTCCTAATACGCGTATAATCTTGTTTAGCACTAGTACAAATTCTGTTGAGTTTGCTGGGCAGAGTTTCTCACTCTCCAGATTGCGCAAGGCAAAACTGTATTCCCAATATCGGCTAAAGAATAATACTGTGCAAGAATGGTAATAAAAGTGCTGATTTATCTTGGCTGGTCCACTAACAAGACAAAAGCTTGTCCTCTGACTGTTGGATTAAATAATCCAGCTTTGAATAATTGTGGACAGAAGAAAGAAATGTAGACAAAGTCTACCATATGTCGAGTTGTAGCTGTAAATAATTACCAGTGCCACAAATTTTTATCACCTTGGTGATAACTTTTGAAAAGTTCGAAGATCACAATAATGTTTAACACTTTTCTAATACCAGTAACCATGTACTGTCGAAACACTAAGTTCCAGCGACTGTGCTGTTAATAACGAAGAATTTGCAACCATGTGCACGAAGATTATCACAGTGTTCGGAGTTACGTAGAGTGTTTAGCGGCTAGAGCGCTTACGAAGTACTACACATCCATAGCAACGGAGTGCCTATGGAGAAGTGAACATACTTAGATCGGGCAGGCGTCCCTTACGTACTCCTCAGCGGGCTACTAGAGGTCAATGCGGGAAAAAATGCTGGAACTGAAACATCTCATATCTCAGCTTCCGCTCAATCAATTTCCTCGAAATAAAGCTCATTCTTCCTCGTCCGTGCCACTAATCTGATGTTTGTCTCAAGATTCTACTCCATCAGGAAATATTTAATGACATTTAGCCTCGACTATGACGCTCTCGGCCTACGTCACTTAACCATTTCTTGGCTGTCGAAAGCTTCCAATTCCTTCTAAGAACGTTTGGCGCGCGCTATTCAAACTTTCAATTCTGGACTTAGCATTGTGGCCTGTACCCTCAAATCTAGGGAACTGGATTTGGACACATCCACCCCACACATAGCCAAAATTAAAAATTGATTTTTTTTTATTTTTCCTGGTCACACATCAAGCTACCTGGTTCTTGAATATTAAATCTTCAAACTCGAAGAATTGTAATTTCCCACGATGTTAACCAGTTCGTGTGTCAGCTGTCGTGTCATTACATTCCTCGACTCGAGAAGTTTAAAATATATCTCAGGCTAAAGTTTGAATATACCCTCGATGTTGCTTTCTGCATTTAATCTATCTTTTCGTCCCTTGTGGTGTTCTTCGGAAAGTATCTAACTCTCTGTCTTCCTCTTCGAAATTACCATCTTCCTCAATATTATAATCTGTTAAGAAAAAATATTGACTTCAGCAGTTTTTTCATTGGCCTTACTTATCCCGGAAGTACTGGTTTTTTCCTGCTGTTTCAGCCGACATAGGTATTCTTTACTTTCCTGTACTCTATCACCCAGGTTTTTCCTTCTTTCCTCTTCCTCATTCAACTGTCGTGAATTTTCGTTTCTTGGGTAATAGCCATTATATCTCCCAAAGTACCTTCTCTCTTGGTATCGTCCTTGGTTTCCTCTTGGTCTTCCCCATCGACCTGTATAATTGTTCATACCTTCAGGTCTCCCATATGGTTTATTCTCATATGACCGATAGTTGTTTTGGTTCCATCTCCTTTGTCCTGGATCATCCCTCGGCGTTTTCTCTTCTCTACCGTCTCGAGGTGTCTGAGAATATCTATCAGCCATCACTACAAATACCGCGTTGTCATTCTTTCCAGCTTTCTGATGAAGAAATTGAGCGTTCGTATGATCCAACTTCTGTAGAACTTCATCAAATTGTTCCATGTTGTAAATATCCGCTGCTACAAGTGTTCTTTGGACATCGGCAGGAAATTGCCTGATCATACAGTAATCAATTCGTTGTCGGGCATAGGCGGATCTAAATGTTGAAGTTTAGTTAGTTGCCCCGCGAAATAAGTCGAATAACGTGTAGGTTGTGAAGTTGAGTATCTTTTAAAGTATAGCTCCGCTCTCACTTGCAGTTGAGTTTCTGGGGACCAGAATTTCTTCAATAATCCTCTAGCGAATTCCTCAAAATTATTTAGGGTAGATCTAAAGGCCCTAAACCATGTATGTGCGGAACCCTCCAAAAATATCCCTATCACTCTTATTTCCCTTTCTTTGCCAATCTTGGAATCCTTGAGGTAATCTCCTACTGCTCTCAGGAATTCTACGGGTGTAATACTCCCAGATCCAGAGAATTTGGAAGGTTTATCTTCTACGTTTTTATAAAAGGTTATCGGAGTGGATTGCATAATTGTCCTAACCTCTTCCTGTTTATGGGGATTTCCTACTTTGTTTACTCCCTCAATGTCCATATCCTTACTCATAATTGTAGCTTCACCATGAGGTTCAACAACACTCTTTGCTTGCTTTTGGTAATCCAAGAATTTTTTACTAAGTGCTTTGATGGTTTCTTTGAGTTCGGCATTCTCCTCGCCCACTAATTTATACAACTCTTCGCTACTGTTTTTATTATGCGAACAATCACCCTGATTTTTGTCTTTAACCTGACTCTTGATATCCTCAATTTCCTTCTGATTCTCTTCAGATCTTTTCCTGATTTCTTCAGTATCTCTCTTGATCCCTTCTGTTTCCTTACAATTCTCTCTTACATCTGTATAAATTTTGTTCATAATCTCTTCGTGATTCTTTAATGAACTTGTCATATCCACAATGTCTTTCTGAGCTATCTGGATATCCTTAGTAATGACTTGAACATGTGACGTCAAAGTTTCTCTAAGCTCTTTGATTCCGTCTTGAGTCTCAAGTTTAAGTGCATCATTGACTTCACTGATGACGGTCGTCTTTATCTTGGTTGTCAACTTTTTGACTACACTTCGCTGAATCTCTCCAACAACTAGTTCCTGGAATTGCTCGGTCAAACGTTGTATGACGTTATTTGCCATGTCGCTGTTCTCTTTCTGGACACGAATTTCTAGATTTGTCATATTCTCTCCTACTTTTCTAATACCTCGCTCGATCCTATCAGCTAATGACAGAGATATTTGGTCGGCATTGCGAAATCTATCCTCCATTTTACTTGTGTTCAAAGCTAATGAAGTTTCGAGTTCATGAGTTTTCTCAAACAGTTAAGAAATTTTATTTTCTAAAGAAGTGGAATGTTCTTTGATTTTACTTTCTAACGAAGTAGAATTTTCTTTGAATTTATTTTCTGAATATTCCTTGAGTTTATTTTCTAAAGAGGCTCCTAATGAATCTGAATTATCTCTCATATTAGCTTTTAAGTTTACTGAATTCTCTTATAATTTAGCTTCAAAAGAATTGGTTAATCTAGCTTCCAAATAATTAGTTAATCTAATCTCCATAGAATCAGAATTTTCTTTTAAATTATTTCTTTTAAGTATTTTCAAGATTTATTTTTAATCGGTTTTCTAATGAATCGGAGTTTTCCTTTGATTTACTTTCCATTGAGTTTTCAAGATTAACTTTTAAAGAAGTGGTCAATCTATTTTCTAGGGCATCTGAGTTTTCCCTTAATTTTTCCCTTAATGTTTCAGAATTTTCTTTAAGTTTAACCTCCATTTTATTAGTTTTCTCTATAATTTCTGCCATTTGCAGTTCTGCACATTTGGAGCTCTCCTCCATACGATTTAAGATCCTCATGACCTCATCCATAATTATCACAATATAATTCAAAGATAGGGGTATAAATGTAGGCAGACACAAAGACTTAAAACTAGAACAAGAATTATGCGTAGCTACTTGGATTTCTCGGAATAAAATGAGATAAGCCCTAATGTCGACGTGATGAAAAAATCTCTACTATTAATTAAATTTAAACAACAATATCAAAAAAGGTAAGGTCAATATCCTCCAACTGAATTCTAATAAATTGCATATTTCCAGACTATCGAATGTATACTACAAATTTACTTCACACCCTAATGGTTAAGCCATTATACAACAATCAAAAACCACATTAACGATTTGAAATTTTAATTTGAATTAAGTTTCCCACTAACTGGGTTTCCTATGAATGTATTTATCCATACCAGACATCATCCAATTCCCCAAAATATCTATTAAAAAATCACAATCAAATCGGTATGCAAACGACCGTATAGAAATCGGGTCCCCGTTGGGCGCCATTTCTCTCTTCTATCTTATTTTATGTGCCCGTTCAGACCCAAGTCCGGACGACCACATATGCATTACACCAACAATCAGTCAGAACGAGAATCAAAATTTCCCGGGGCGCCAGATGGGTTAAAGTGACTACAATAATTCAACAAAGAATGCTTTATTGATTTTCGACTTGATGCAACAATAAGGATAGAAAGAGATTTTCTGAAATGAATGTATCTGATAAAATTATCTCATTTTATTTAAAACTTCAAAATTGACTGAAAGTATGCCAAAATGGCATAAAAGATGAATGACGAATCATATGTTATGTGCAAGATATACAATTTCACCAACACATGAACACTTAACCATTGAGAAGAAGGTCAAATTAATAGTCCTGTCGACCTCGCTCAAAAGAGTTATTTACAGTAGTAGGGTTTTGTCAGTGCAAATTTCATTGTCTTTACTGATCCCTATATTATTTGAATATTCACATATTGAAATGAAAAAAAATTATCATTCGTTGAAGATATATCTTACAGTTCACTTTTTCAAAATATCGTAGCAAATTAACTAACACTTCAGGATTCAGTTATCTCAAGATTTGTTCAAATACAAAGTTATTAACAAGAAATACAACACAATATCATTTACATGGACTTTCGAGGTTTTGGATTCGACGAACTTCGATAAACAGAAAATATTTATTGAATCATCAGTTCTCGATCCAAAGTCTATTCAGAGCTTTTGACTCAATCATAAATATAATTGTCAAAATATTATTATCAAAAAAATATATATTCCATTCCATATGGATTCAACCATTTAATCAATTAATTATCACTAGGGAATATTATTTAGAAAATTTATCATGAAACAATTTCATTTGTTATTATCAAAATTACAATACTTTGACATAATGTCAAATATGTTCATCATCAAACTTATTTGCAATATGTTTATATATTTTTATAGGAACAGAAAATCCTCTCAGTTTGTAGTGGTTGTTAAGAAGTAACAGTTTTAAAAAAATTAACAGCATCGGCCCTATCGATTTAAATGCGTCAAAAATCACATAATCATAATTAGCATCTAGAAAACGGTAAAGTCTTTTCGTAATGAAAGCTACAAGTTTAACAATAACAAACCTCGGGTAAGCAATTACTAGGAATACTTCTAGAACACGTGAGTAAACTGTGAATTGACAATGATGGTTCAACAAAATAACCAAAGGTTATATTTCGACGAAACTGTGGCTAAAATCGACTCCTCTACTAATCAAAGACATCCAACATACAATATGATTGATGCTTCATTTCACACAACCTCATTCCTGCGACTTACTTGCGCACTCAGTATGGCATATTTAACTCTCTGCACACACAACAATTATTTCTTCCCAAATTATACAGAATAATCAAGCCTTTGCTTGGAACTGGAGGATTTATAAATTGGTAAACTCCACCAGTGAGTTTCCAATAATAAATTTTTTACCATCAGTTTAAAACATGAATAAATCCACACCGTGTCTATTCTTAGCCAAAACGTTTCGAAAGAAGTTAGTCCATAATGATTTTATTTTTATACAAACTCTACCAAAATACCTGTTTTTACATGCTTTTAGCTTCCCGTATCATTACTTTCCGTGTCTTCTCAAAGATTTAAATGCATAATGCAAGCATGAAATAATTCCACTGAATTAATATGTTATTTATTTGTGGGCATGCGATAACCACTAACCTTCGGAATCAACAAGTATCCGAACTTAGAATATTGTTTTTAATGTCAAATGTATAAATCACACTACATGATAATGATTATTAGAAATAACAAATATTATTATTATTATTTCAGAAAATAGAAAAATAATAATTATTATTAAATCAACATTATTATTATTATTATTATTTCCTCAACAAAAGGATTTAAAGTTGTTAAACTGTTCAGGGAATGTCATCCTCGATTTCTTAATAATGGATAAATATCCATTCCTCAACTTAAATTTATTATTAAATCTTCAGATACGACGGCTGATGTCCTCGATTAGAAAAATATCAAAATTAAATAAATGCTCGTTCTGCTCGTCCATCAATTTCGAATCATTGACTTCTGAGTGTAAAAACAACTCAGATCAAAGGTTCTATTGCAAAAGAAAAAATATTTGCAACAGCAAAAATCATATCGATGAATAGAAAATATGTGTTGGTAAGACTGTAGAAGATTATAAGAAAAACAGCTAACTACGCATAAAAATAATGCAAATTTTAGCTTACATTCTTGTAGATCTTGATGCTTGTAATCTGGTCTGAACCAGATTATTCAGTCTTCTTGTCCCCATTAGGACACGTATTTATAATCTTGTATCTGCCTCCATTTTATACCCGCAATGGTCTTACACAGACATAGCGGTATTCATACTTAAAGGCTTAATATCATGAAGAAATATGTTACCAGCTTCAAAAGCTGAAGTTAAGTTGACGGGGGTCTGATCAAAATGATCCATGATGAAAATTATTAACATGACCCAACTGTGATGTGTTCAGTACTCCTAATACGCTTATAATCTCGTTTAGCACTAGTACAAATTCTGTTGAGTTTGCTGGGCAGAGTTTCTCACTCTCCAGATTGCGCAAGGCAAAACTGTATTCCCAATATTGGCTAAAGAATTATACTGTGCAGGAATGGTAATAAAAGTACTGATTTATCTTGGCTGGTCCACTAACAAGACAAAAGCTTGTCCTCTGACTGTTGGATTAAATAATCCAGCTTTGAATAATTGTGGACAGAAGAAAGAAATGTAGACAAAGTCTACCATATGTCCAATTGTAGCTGTAAATAATTACTAGGGCCACAAATTTTTATCACCTTGGTGATAACTTTTGAAAAGTTCGAAGATCACAATAATGTTTAACACTTTTCTAATACCAGTAACCATGTACTGTCGAAACACTAAGTCCCAGCAACTGTGCTGTTAATAACGAAGAATTTGCAACCATGTGCACGAAGATTAAAACAGTGTTCCGAGTTACCTAGAGTGTTTAGCGGGTAGAGCGCTTACGAAGTACTACACATCCATAGCAACGGAGTGCCTATGGAGAAGTGAACATAATTAGCTCGGGCAGGCGTGCCTTATGTACTCCTCAGCGGGCTACTCGAGGTCAATGCGGGAAAAAAATGCTGGAACTAAAACATTTCATATCTCAGCTTCCGCTCAATCAATTTCCTCGAAATAAAGCACATTCTTCCTCCCTTGTCCGTGCCAGTAATCTGATGTTAGTCTCAAGATTCTACTCCATCAGGAAATATTTAATGACATTTAGCCTCGACTATGACGCTCTCGGCCTACGTCACTTAACCATTTCTTGGCTGTCGAAAGCTTACAATTCCTTCTAAGAAGGTTTGGCGCGCGTTATTCAAACTTTCAATTCTGAACTTAGCATTGTGGCCTGTGCCCTCAAATCTAGGCCACAATATATGTTTATTCCATTTCAAGTCATAGTCCTAAAAACTTTTTTTTGATTTATTTTCTATTTGATGACCATTTAATGTTATATTGGGCGTCGCAGGATTCCTATTCTGTGGAGTGTGGAGATTTAGAGATACTGTTTTTATATAGTTTATTATGGGGCGTTTATCTTGTGACCATTTGGTTATCTCTTCTCTATCGGTGTCAGCAGACTGCTGTAAGACCTGTTTAATATCATCTTTTATTAGGAGTGTTGTATCGTCCGCAAACAAAATTCCCTTATGAGAATCATCTTTCTATGTTATATCATTGATATATAGAAGAAAGAGTAGTGGGCCCAAAACCAATCCCTGGGGTACTCCAAATGTAATAATACCCTTATTGGACAATGTTTCATTAAGTAATCTGGTTCCATCGTCCTTGTGTCTCAAGCTTACTATTTGTTTACGTCTTGTTAAGTAAGACTCTATCCATTTATTAGCTAGACCTCTAATACCATATTGATTTAATTTTGTAAGGAGGATTTTATGGTCAACAGCATCAAATGCTATCGATAAATACAAGAATAGGCCCGTTACATGTTCCTTATTGTCAATTAATTTTAGTATATTATTACTACATTCATAAATTGCTGTCTGTGTAGATTTTTCCGCTCTGAATCCATGTTGTGGGTTTGATAGTATTTTATTTTTTTCTATAAAACATATCAGTCTCTTATACATGTTTTTTTCCCCACAATTTTTGCAATACCAGTTGGTAAGGTAATAGGACGATAGTTTTCTAATTCATCTTTTGAACCGTTTTTGTGCACTGGAATTACTTTTGATAACTTCAAAATATCCAGGTAAGTTCCGGGGAGAATTGAACTGTGTATTAAGTGCGTAAGTGGATTTATTATATTTTCTGCACATTTCTTTAAAATTTCATCAGGGATGCCATCAATGCCAGCACAGAATTTATTTTTAGCTCTTTTATGACTATTCTTACCTCTTCACTTGTGACATTATTAGAGTTTAGTGTATCTACCTGTGATTTATTTAATAATTTTTGTGGAATTTCCAGCAATTAGCCATTAAAAGTGTTTGTTATTTCCATTGGATTATTTATCACTTTATTATTGCAGGTCAGTGTAATGTTCCTTTGTGTTTTAGCAGAAGTTCCAGTTTCTCTCTTTATCACGGACCACATAGCCCTGTTTTTATAAGATCATTTGGAAATAAAATTATCATTATGCATTTTCTTTGCTAGTCTTATTACCTTACATAATATGCTTGTGTATTTTTGTAGTATAAATTGAATTCAGGTGTTGTGTGGTATTGCTTATATAATTTGTGTAGACATTTCTTTCTTTGATATGAATTTATAATCCCTGTGGTTATCCAATTGGTAGTTTTGTTATTTTGAATAGTTCTTTGTTTAAAGGGGAATGGTGTTTCAAAATAATGTTTTAGGGTATTGTTAAATGCATTAAATTTATCATTTACATTTTCTAGTTTATACATTTCTGACCATGTTCCCTTATGCAATAAGTCATTGAAATATGTAACATTTGTTTCTGTGAATTACCTTTACTTTGATTGTATTCCATTATCATTATTATTGATTTTTCGGGCACTTCAAAACTCAGTATTTGTCCATGGTGGTCACTAAAACTCGGGCAATAGACTTCTATTGAATGGTGGTATTTATCTGTATTCATAAAAAATTGATCAGAAGTGATTTTACTCAATTTTGTTATCCTTGTTGGGGTATTTATTGAAGGGTTTAGTCCATTCCATAGGTAATTAGTAACTGTGTTAATAATTCACAATTTCTATACCAATTTAAGAAATCCATATTTACATCCCCACAAATTATTATATCGAAATTTACTTTGCTCATGTTATTGAGTGAAAATTCTAATTTATCTATAAATAAACGAACATTTCCTGGCGGAGAACGGTATACGCATACATTATTAACTTAAACTGCTGTATTTTTAAGGCAGAGAATTCAAAATCCTGTTCCATAATTAGATAATCATAAGCTGTTAACTGTTCATGATATAATTTTTTTCTTAAGAAGATACAAGTACCACCATGGCTAATATTAGATCTAGAGTATTTACTAGCTAGTATAAACCCTGGGAATTGAATTAATTCGAGTTGTTCCTCTTTCAGCCAATGTTCTGAAATACATAGTGCTGAGATGTATTTAAGTTCATTTTTAAGAATTAGATTTATGTAATCAATTTTATTATAGAGAGACTGAACATTCTGGCGGTAAATATTAAATTTGTTACTTTTGAAAGCTTGTGTTGGTTATTTATTTACATTATTATTATCATAATTGTTATTATTATTGTTGCTAGACAAATCCGAAATACCATTCTTGCACTCACTTAAATTTGACATCAGAAGATACTCATCTGAATGCCAAATCTCACGTTTGGCTTCTTTTACCAGTTTCCCTGCTTCCACTCTAAAGATATTACTGTTGAACTCTTCTTACCATTTAAATTTACAATTTTGCAGATTTCATCTCGAAGATACTCTTATCCTAACCTATTTAAGTGTAGGCCATGCCGAGTGTGGAATTTCCCGTGGAATTTACTTACATCTATAATTTGGACATTTGGAAAACTCTTACAAATTTTTATAATTTTCCCATTTGTAGCCTCTATTTCTACATTTACACATGATTTGGGAATTAAGTCATATCTCTGCGGAATGTTTACAATAATTACATTTGTGTTTTGCATAGATGGCAATGTACCCTTTAAATCTGTGATTATCTTTTTACTCTCGTTTCTGTAGACGTCGTTTGCTCCAGCGATGATAACTGCATAATCCTTTGAAGTTAGGGACGCACACTCTCCGACCATCACGTCCGTGACCACTGCAATTGGAGCTCCTGGTTTTACTGTCGAAGTGACCTCCATTTCTCCGCTTCGCTCCAGTATGCTTGCTGCTATATCTCGTCCGTGACTATCCGTAAATATTCGCATCTTCCTAGATTTTCTCTTTATCACTTTCTCCTTTTCTTCTTGAAGAAAGTCATCATTTTCTTCGACGAGCGTTCCAAATGAATTCGAGACGGGAATTTCAGTTACTCTATTTTTAGGCCTAGGCTTATTCAATCTTACACTACCAGCAACCACTGTTGATCAAGTTTCCTTGCTTTCTTCTCTGTTTCCGTTTAATTCATTCGACTCTTCCATTAACATAGCAATATCTTCCTTTAGCAGCTTTATAATTTCATCTTTTGAGGACAGTTCGTTGCTCAGAATATGACATTCACATTACGGTACCGTTAGGCCTACATTACAATTGGTTTCACTTTTTTCCTCATTCAATTTTACCTGAGATCTTGTGATGATTTTATTTGCATTTTTACTTTTATTTTGCACGACGAGCATAAATCCTAAACGGTTACCTTACCTGACGAGACACTAACACTGTTTACTGACGCCGTACTAGAGATCAAAGTTAGCCTAGATGTTTACACCAAATTACACTAAATTTATTTTAAATATTACTACCTAAATTAATTAATCTAATTACCTACTGATAAAGAATATGTGAAATACGTATAGCCTATCTTCCAATCGGGTGAAATTTCGTGAAAGCACCACTGCTCTACTTGGCTCAAACAGTGTTTGAAGAAGTCACCGAATCTTTGGATACACGTTCCCACAACTTCGCTTAAGTTTATTAAATTTTATCAATAAGAATTTCTAAATACTATCAATATTCCGTATTTCACTTGACATAAGGAAAGTTACTTAATAGATTTTATACCTCTGTTATAATATTTTACCACTTTTATCAAATATTTACACTAGCTGTTATTTCACTACACTTTCACTGTGACGCCATCTTGCCGCAATCCATGGTAAATTCCTTCTGCAATAGACAAGTTAGATTGAGTTATTAGAAATGTGTGATGTTAGATTTGGTTCTGTTTAGGTCACACGAGAGGTGGTCTGTGCATTGGTTACAGTTAGAGTTAGGTTAGGTTGTGCTTCATCAGCCACGAATAGTTTAGAGTGTGATCTGTTGGGTTTTCACAGGCATTTCACCTTTTCAAAGTGGTGAATAGTGAGGATCAGAATTAATCAGATAAAAAATTATAAACTTGTGATCTACAAATTATGAGTAGTTTCCCTTGAGATACATAGGTCTACATTTTAAGACAGAGACTTTTTAGTGTGATTACCTGTAAAAAGTATTGTAAGTTTAATCTCATTAGATTATCGTTCACACCTAAACTTGGTACGAGTCAGATGTAGCCACTGGTCAACAAGTCACTTAATATAGTAGCCTACTCTGCAATGTTTAGGGTTCAGTAGATCTGTAAAATTTCCGAATATGTCTGTGTCAGAGCAACATCTCTGTAGAAATATAGGCCTATGGTAGGTAGATAGGTTATATACTTTTAGTTATTAATTTTTCGGTACTTTAGCTTACACCATAAGGGGTTAACATCTAGTGCTGGTATATTCTGCTGGGATATTCTTAATTATTGTACACTTTTTAAATAGGGTGAAGATATTCATTCGAAGAAGTGCTTTGAAGACAGTAGGTTTTAATTTTTTTTCAATGTGTCTGACAAAAATGTTCTGTAATATTTTTAATTTCTTTTCTCTGGAAATAAGATGAGATTTGTTTTGTTTTCTTGCTGAAAGGTCATCTAGTAGTGATTTTATTGAGAGAAGATCCTCTGTTATGTAGCCCTGATTTTCGAACCTTGTACCATAAATTTTTCTGGTGGTTTATTGGAGCGCAATACCCTGGTACATACAAGTTTATTCGAAATTGTGGTTCTTGAAACTTATTTTCCTGACAGGAAGCCAAGGGGGACATAGTGTTTTATACATAATTATGTTTATTCGAAGAAGAGTCAGCAAGGGATATCGGTTATTTTGTGCAAAAGATATTCATTCGAATAAGTGCTAGGAAGACAGTAGGTTCATTCATTTTTTGCCTGTTTTCATTTTATAAAAAATAGGCTTATGAGATCACCTTTTGTCCTTGTGTGTGTGTGTGTGTGTGTCCCTCTAATAACTTCTAAACGGCTGGAGGGATTTCAATGAAGCTCCTTAAGGCCATAATACTATTTTGACTGACCCCGACCGTGCCATTCAAATTTTGTTACGTATCACCAATTTAACGTGGTGGTTGTGCGAAATATTTCACCGGCATTCTATGTCTCCGAAACTATTACTGATATCACCCCGAAATTTTGTATAGAGATAAAGGGCACTACTAGAAATTCACCTATGAGACTTTCGAAATCCGCTTAACTTCAAAACGAACACGGCAGCCAAACGAATTTGAACCATTTAAATAGACTTTTCTCGCGTTTTAACCATCCAAACGCAATGAAACTTGGTACAGGAAATGTTAATGTATATAATAATGCATTGGCATCTAATTTAGTTCTATTGTTTACATAACCTAAAGATGGCGGCTGTGTGAAATATTTCACCGGCATTCTATATCTCCGAATCAATTACCGACATCACCCTGAAATTTTGTACGGTGATAAATGACACTACTAAGAGTTCACTTTCAAAGACCTGTTAACTTCAAAACGAACATGGCGGTCAAGCGAATGTGAAACATTTTAATAGACCTTTCTCGCGATTTAACCAACTGAGCTCAGTGAAATATGGTACAGTAAATGTTTATACACATTGCAGTGCAATGGTATCTAATATAATTCAATTGTTCACATAACCTCGAGATGACGGCTGTGCGCAATTTTAAAATTAAGTTATTATTTCTTTTGTATTAATCATGCGATCTATGTGAACGTTTGCATAATGAACATACACAAGAATCGTCATCTATTAGTACATAACTCTTTGGCCTACATATATAAAAATTCAACATGGCGTCGAACCAAGATATTTAGACGGTTCACAATATCTATTGATCTATGATAGCAATTAAACTGACATTTTGTATGGTGATAGAGGATATGAAGGTAAGTTCAGATATGGGTTTCTCAATAACCTGGTTAGCACAAATTCAACATGGCGGCGACGCGAAATATGAATAACTAAATGGACGTTTCTCGCTATTTAATCATCCGAGTGCAGTGAAACTTGGTACGGTAAATGCTTATACAAGTTGAAATCCACTGGCATCGAATCTATTAAAAAAAATCATAACCACAAAATGGCAGCTGTGCAAAATTTTAAAATCTGATTTTCATTTCTTGTGTCCTAATCATGCGATTGAAGTTTGAATACTAGGCCTAAACCTACACAATAATCTTCATGTAATAGTACATAACTCTATGACCTACAGTACATATATAAAGATCCAACATGGCGACCATCCGAAATATTTAGACGGTTCTCAATAACTACGAATCTATTACAGCAATCAAACTGACACTTTGTATGTTGATAGAAGCAATTAATATAAGTAGGATATTTGAAAATTGGCTGCATATTTCTTATCGGAACTACTTGTTTTGAGATGAAGTCAAGTTGGATAACAGTGATTTTTACATTAGTTTATTTGATGGATCTTCAGTACAGTGACGTTGAATTTTTGAAATTTAACCATTTTTCTGACAGGTCAAGGGGGATAACGGTTATATTGTTTAAAAGCTATTTATTTGAAGAAGATCGTCATTAAAGTAACAGGAGCTTTTGGCCCCAATTCCTTTTTTTAGTGCATAAATATACATAAATGCAAAAGTATATTTTTATATCTGGGTTTTGCTGGTATTGTTTAGAGAGGGAGAATCATTTTTGTAACGTTGTTTTACTGATTAGGTCAAGAATGCCAGATTTGTTACTTAGCTTTTTTTTCTCATACAAGTCCAGAAGTGAGTAGCTAGTATTTTTGTAATGTTATTCTGTTTTACAGGTGAGAAGAATACTGAAAGTTTATGTGGGTGAGATCCAGAAAGGAGGTTACCTTCTATGTTGATTTATTTCTGGTAAGCAAGGTCTAGAAATGAATAATTCTGTTACTATTGTATATAATAATTTTTGGGGGCATAATGTTCAAGAAAGCAGTAGGGGGCCTGTTTCTCTAAATGAAGGAAAAATAAAATGCAGAATTTGAGGTGAGATAATAATTTGGTATTTTATCCCAGCAAGTGATTCTGAAGTTTTCTGGAATTTCATAACTTAAGCTCAGTTCGAACTTGAATGGGTTTTTCTGGCAGTAGGCACAGAAAAGTGTACCTGTCTAAGTATTGTTTTTGTGTGTACATAGATTTATTTTATTAATAAACTGTTTCTGTAAATTGTTTTGTGTATTGAAATATTCGAATGTTTCCTTCCTTCAAACCCGAGTTTAGCCATATGCGATATATTGACGTTGAGGTACATGTAACTGTTTCAATGCCTCTTCTCATTGATATAACATTTACAGGACGCCAAAATAATGCAATTTTTCCCTATCTGTGTGCGTCAACGTCCTAGTAAATTCACAGAAGATGTACCATTTTGTTAACTCGTAAAATGCCTGCTACAACGGCATGATTCGAACTAGTGGAGCAATAATTAGGTATATTTAGTGGTAACTTATCTAACTGCCAGTGAACTCCAAATAGTTATAAAATGTCCCTATAAATATGAATTCATATTCGCTTTGGGGTGACTGCGTCACAGGCTTCCGTCCGACAGGCTGCTGCGTCTGAAACGACTCTATGCGTGACGTCACGTCATGCACCTTGCGGCCTGTAGATAATGATGGCAGAGGCACCACGCGCGTCATTTTAGCAGAACGCAGTGACACTAAAGCTGTGAGACAAGGCGGGGGTACAGCATATCGCAGTGCATGAACGCAGGAGAGGATAATCTGCTATTTGGTACTAGATACAAATGTGAGATTTAACAAGCGTGTAATTTCAATATACATGGCACTGACCTCTGGAAGAACATAGCAACTAAAGGGGAGGAAGGGGAAAAACAGTTCCACCCAGCGAACACTCGGGGTTAGTCGACTACAACTGGTGTCTATGGCAACACGCAACTGCTTCAAGTTCCAGTTAAAGAGACAACTCGATAAGTGTAAGTTTGCATTATTTCAGTATAACCATAGTTGATTTTGTAAAACCATATAATCACCCCTAACAGACAAATTCCGGATTTTCATCACTATTTTAGAAGTTTACCTAACATTAGATATACCACATTTAACATACACCGACTGTTGCATTACCAACACTGCAACTAAATAATTGTACATATTGTATATATTTTTCACCTGTATTCTCAAACATGGATGTTGTAGCCTAAGTGTAATGGATCTGATGATGATCGCTTGACGATCGAAACTGGTCATCCTAGTGTATTTATTAATCTTATGTAATTTATTTCAGGATCAGGGCATAACCCAACTCTATTTGGGTACATTCGTGTTGACCGACTGAAAAGCACCAAACTTTTGTTTACTTAGGCAACACTGAAAAATGGCTCCAAACCTCACAATGTAATTTCAAGTTTTTAACTTGTTTTTCAAAATAATATCTCGCGAAAGACGTACGGGTGAACTATGTCATGAAAATCACCTGTTGATATTTTGAATGAAGATGAAGACAGGGCTGTCTCATTCTGCTATTGAAGCTTAGTTCGGAGTCCACCGTACAACTGTGTCACGTATTTTTTACCTCTACTGCAATGCTTCTAGCTTTCGCAAGGTCACATATCGTTTTTTGGTCCAGTAGAGAAAGTGTATATGAGACTATGCCGAGTTCCAATATAAATTCCTGAAATGCAGGCTGATTATTGATTGTACGAAAATTAAAGTTAAACAACCTCCTACGGTACTGTAGATAAGCGGTTCCCAACCTGGGGTACACGTACCCCTTGGTAGTACGTACCGAACCGGTTAGGGGTACGCCAAAAATAAACGGTAATGGCGAGCACCATGTTCCCATCGTACGTGTCAATCGTAATGCACCGATGCGTAGTGCTGTCTTATTCACGAACGTCGAGGTCAATGCTCCTACCCTACCCCAAACCCAGTCACTTTTACCACTGCACTGCTATTGTCTTGATTTGTCCATTTTTGCCAAACTAATCGCTAGAATAAATTGGTTCTCAATAAAATAAAAATTTAAAATATTACGCACTGTAATCGTTTTTTCCTCCACTAAATGTTTATACTGTACATCTTCATTTGCAAAAGTTAATAAAACTTAAAATTGAAAATGATATCTTATTGAAATGAATTGCGTACTAACAGCAAACAACTAATACATTAAGAATATTAGTTACGACTTAGCCTACTGTATTCAAAAAATAAGTTATAAATGGTTGTAAGTTATTTTTATTAGGCCTATTACTTTTTTTTATTAAGTTATGTACATATTGCCCGTAAAATATTAAACGTTTTAAAAGTTTTCTTTTAAAGGGGTACCATGTTAGATAAATATGTTGAAAGGGGTACGGGAGGAAATAAAGGTTGGGAACCGCTGCTGTAGATCGATTAGTGTATCTCTAATCCCATTACAAGGAAACATACACTGTGAAATGTTTAGTTATTATCACACCCAGTGGTATGATTATTTTTATGTCCAAGTGCTACACCGGGAGATGGAGTGACGCATTTATCACACACGACAGTGCATAGTTGACATTGTTAGAACCTGCTGATGAGATCATTGCTGACAAAGGCTTTCCTGGGATGGTAACAAGCCTTTCCAACCCAGGAATGATTGGCGTAACACCTCCTATTCTTCCTGATGACAAGCTGATAGCTGACGAGGTCAGGAAGACACACAGTGTTGCAAATGTTCGCATTCATTTCGAAAGATGAATTCAATGAATTAAAATATACAATATTTTACACACGGTTCCGATTGAACTTCCGCCTCATACCATATTGACGACATTGTTTATGTGTTGCGTTCTTAGAAATTTGCAGTCCCCTGCTGTCCTAGATTCATAATAAAAGAAATGAAGGCAAACCTTGGATATAACTAAATACTTTGATTGACAATGCCACAAACATTTAACTTTAATACTAACACGTGTAGTAGCGATATCTCTTGACTGTCGCTCCAGAGTTCCAAGTTCGATTCCCGGTTCTGCCAAGAAGTTTAATTCTGGTCTGATGACTGGAACGTGGTACACTCAAAACTGACTAGAGGTGGAGTCGATTCCCACCTCAGCCATACTTGAAGTGGTTTTCCGTAGTTTCCCACTTCTACCCCAGGCAAATGCCGGGATAATACCTAACTTAAGGCCACCGCTGCCTCCTCCCCAATCCTTGCCCGAAGTACAGATACACTCCCCAATAACTTAAGTTATGACACAAATTCTACATAATACACCTAAGTACACGGGGATGAATGACCACGATGTCCAAACCCCTCAAGTGAAACAACAACAACAAACCCAAAAGATACATTAAATATTTGTCAGATGTGAGGGGCTCTAATTTGAATAGAATGTTCATAAGCTAGCCTGTAACAAGTTTGGGTAGAAAATACATGAAATACAACTGTTCATTTTTATGAATATAATTACGAGTATACCTGGAGTCGTTCTCCAAGGTTACACACAGTTGATGATTCTTAGTTATATAAACAGGTCACATAAACTGTTTCCTGTTAAGTGCATTAGTAGTTATCTGGCACTGAGTTAAGTACATACCGGTATGAGTTATTTTTAATCTATGTATTATTCGTTTCATCTAACGAAAATTTTACTTCTCTGGTATCTTCCACTATTCCCCTATGCTTGCAATAGGTCGGACATTTCACATCCAACAGTCTCTGTGTCCTGCCATCTTTCACAACGATTCTATCTGGGCTTCCACAAAGCCATGGTTGCAATTGATGGACAATTAAACCACAATTGACTACTTTCACATTAAACATTTCCCTCTAGAACGACATGGCCAATGGTTCCATTTCTTTCCCATATGTAACATCGTGTAGTGAACGCCCCTGAGGTTAGAGTCAGTTATCATAGAAGAACCAATATTTTGTAAGTTTTCGTTCCTGGTTTGATGCAATAAGCCATGCTACTCGCCGATATTATACATTTTCATTCTTGGTACCGGTACCATTCTGGGGACTCGCCCTGTTCCCGAGTTGTTACGGAATTGTGAAGCGCTTTGTCACTGTTTACATTGTTTGCGAATACTCACTGTTCCCTCTCATTCAAAGGCCAGAAAAGTATTTCTCCATGTATGTCACAATGATTCACGAGCAATTCCAAAGTATCTTTATCACACTCCTCTTTCGAAATGAAATTCTCAGCAGAATTTACTACAACATAAATTACGAGCCTTACAGTAGTCGCATATGATGTGTAACATCTGACATAGAAGAAACCTCACGTGAAATTGTTGATACACCGATATTTTATAATATTATTGGCACAAATATTAATCTATTGTAAAAGGGAGTGTTTTACAGATATTGTAGTTTATAATACGGAACTCATTTTATTAGATGATTTGTAGCTTCCACCAGCACTAGCCTAAATAAGGAATACGATATGGATCAACTAGATTAATAGCCGCGACACCGCTCATAACCTTAAATTCCTTATAAACAGGACCTCTTGATTCACAGACCAACACGTAATTTCACATGGATTCTGTTAAAATGAGTCATATTGATATGATAAATATCGTTTAAAATGATAATCTGGTAGCAAAAATATCTACCCCGCCCGGCATTCGAACCCGAGATCTCTAAATTCACAATTATAGGCGCTAACCCCACGGCTATTTAGACTACGCATTATTGTGCACAAGATGGTGACTCATTTCCACGTTCCAATAATACTGCATTACGGAATTAAGTTTCATTTATATTTTGCTTGTTTCGATAATGTTCCTGCGTGAAATTGAGTTTAAAATGCCTTATGAATAGGCCCTCTTGTGAGCAAAGAGAATGTATCAATTTCCGACATCGCGCGCTCATTGTTTCTCTTACCACTGCCAGCTGGGTCTCACCACTGCCCGCTGGATCGATCAATCGAGTAGGCAGTGCATCGTATACTTCCGTTATGAGTTACGAGAATGTATCAATTTCCGACACCGCGCGCTCATTGTTTCTCTTACCACTGCCAGCTGGGTCGTACCACTTCCCGCTGGATCGATCGAGTTGGCAGTGCATCTTATACTTCCTTTCGATCCACCACTGCCAGCTAGTACACATCCGTTCAATCGATCCAGCGGGCAGTGCATCTTATACTTCCGTTCCATCCACCACTGCCAGCTCGATCGTTCCGATCCACTTCCGTCCCCAATTTTCAAAAACACTCCCACAAAACTATCCAGCAACCGAGCGGAAAGATGTTACACATCAAAAATTACTGTACTCCTACAAGTGCATTAGATTTCAGATTTGCTTTCTGCCGGAAACATTCTCAGTAAAGGACAAGGTATTTTTGCTACGGAGTTTTGTGAATTCTTTCAAGGGTATAATTCTTTAATGCGCTTCCCTCTTGGAATTTTTTCTATCGCATCACCTTCTGAACTGGGTTTTGCCCAGGATTGGCACATCAGTTTTAGAAACATAATAATAATACTAATAAATCACCCCAGCAATATGCTCACTAGTATTTCCACGACCAGCTGGACAAGGGCAAAGGGAGACGACTATATTTCGCGCAGTGTGATTCTGTGGAAATATAATGTGTAAGTAATTTAATAAATATGTAAGATATGTAAACATTCAACAATGGATGGGAACACAGCATAATATAATGATACTTGGTAGGACGGAAGCGAAACAGACATTTGCCTAATCACTTCTGCTTTCAGAAAGCACTCATCTTCTCGTTTCCATTTCCCCACTTTAGTAACATGCCCACTAATATAGAGATTTCTACCTCTTCCAACAGGTGATTCTCCAAACTTCGGGTGTCTTATCGGTAAAAAGCCGCAATTTAATTGACTCTCACACATGGTTTTTAAAGGACTGACGCAGCTTGACTTACACCTGCCTCACATTCCTTGTTTCGCAACCCATCGCAGTGCGGTGCTACTAGTACGATTTCAAGTTTCATGCAGAGAATCAATGTTCAAAGTACTTTATATTCTCTTCTTCTCTTCTTCTTTTACGCGATCAGGCCCAGCGGACCACGCACTGCTACAAGTTTTCTTCTCCATCGACCCCTATCCATAGTTGCCATCCGCCATCTGTCCACACGTTGCCTGTTGCAGATCTTAATGGAGTCCATCACTCCACCGCTTCCTTGGTCTCCCTGGTGGTCTCCATCCCGTGGGGATGAAATCCAGTAGCTTCCTTGGCCATCTGTGGTCTTCCATCCGGGCTACATGTCTAACCCACCGCAGTCTTCTGGTACTGATGGTTCCAGCTATTTTGGCATCATGGTGATTGTGATTGTGGCTAATCCTCCATTCACCTGTGAGTATATCCCTCACCAGTCCAAAGATCTGCCGAAGAACTTTCCCCTCAAATACGAGTAGATTATGAAAGTCCTGTTTTCGGATACTCCATGTCTCACAGCCATATAGTACAATGGGTTGGATCAGAATTTTATACAGACGAATTTTGAACTGTCTGGAGAGACATCTGGACCAAGGAAGCTGTGTTAGGCTGTAGAGAGTTCGGTTTCCTGCTTGGATTCTGGCGTTGATCTCTGCCTCACATGATGAATTCTCCGTGGAAAGCGCTCCTAGGTATTTAAATTCATGGACCCTCTTGAAGGACTGGTCCCCCACCCGTAGTGACTGTAGTTGCCCAATACCTTGAACTTGCCCGCGAGTCATAGTGAGGTACTCCGTCTTGGTTTCATTTACTATCAGTCCAAATTTGTTGGCAGCTGCCTTGAGTGCTCTGGTCATTTGCCTCAACTCTTCCTGAGAGCTGGAGAGTAAACTGATATCATCTTCGTAGGCAAGGTACGCTAGGATCTTCCCTTCGACTCGGATTCCTTAAAAATGCTCTCGAATGGTCTCGCGTATGATCTTCTCCAAGGCAAAATTGAACAGTGTAGGAGATAAACCGTCTCCATGCCTCATCCCCGTCAAAATTTCAAAATCCACCATTACTCGATTTCCCATCATTACCTTACCGCGTTTTTCGCTCTGGCAGATCGCTACCAAGTTGATGAATTTCTCGGCCATTCCAAACTCTCTTAGGCAACTGAGTAGGCTCTTTCGGAGTATGCAATCATAGGCCTTCGTGAAATCTACGAATAAATCGTGGAGTTCTTTGCCATATCCACTCATTTTTTTCAGTGAGCTGTCGGAGAACAAATATATTATCTACTGTGGAACGCCCTAGCCGAATTCCTCCATGGTATTCACCAAGCACTGATTCTGCCACTAGTTGAATTTTATGTGGCAGTTGGACAAGATCTTGTAGCAAACGTTAATCAGGGCGATTCCTCGATAGTTATCACTTTTCAATTTGTCACCCTTCTTATAGATTGGACAAATCAGAGCTCTTTTCCATTCTGATGGTAGTCTTTCTTTGATCCAGATTGCTTGTATCAGCCTGTGCAGATTTTCTGCTAGTTTCTCTTCTCCTTCCTGTACCTCAGTCTGTATGCCATCTTCGCCGGGACTTTTTTTTCTTCTTGAACCGTTTGATCTGGGTTTTGATCTCATCCAAAGTGGGTAGGGGATAATCCAAGTCGACTGTGGTTGGAGACTGGAATTCAAATACTATTTCAGGGTCATCGCAATTGAAGAGCTGGCCGAGGTACTCTTTCCATCTCCTGGCGATAGCATAATCGTTGGTCAGGATTTTGTCGCTAGAATTTTTGACAACTTTCTGTCTCGCCTGGTAACCCTTGCTAAAAAACTTCACCTTTTGAATCATTTCCCTGGTAGTGTTTCCTCTGAAGTCTACTTCTGCCGCAACGATGATGTCCTTAACATGTTTCCTCTTTGCCCTTCTCAGAGTTGCTTGGGTAGCCCTTCGAATCTCCTCAAATCGTGCTTCACCCTGCACCATAGCTGTCTCCTGCAGCCACTTATTCCTGTCTTCCTTTCTCCGTTCCATAGCATTTGCACATTCCTTTCCCAACCAGATCTTCTTGCCTACTGTGTCTCCCTTCATCGTATCCTTTGCTGTATCAGTAAGTTAGCTTTGAATCTTTTCCCGAATTTGTTCAGGATCTTCGCTCACGTCCTGTTCACTGAGTGATTCAAAGGGGTTGTTAGGTTGCAGCTGATATACTGTCTTCATGGCTTCATCATTTATTAGTTCAACACGGTATCTCTCAACCTTCTTTAGGTTAGCCCTGGTCCCTCCTTAATATTGAACTTTGAAGTGGCTTTTGACCAGAAGGAGGTCACTTCCGCACTCCGCACCCCTTGCCGTCTTAACATCGGACACCCATCTCTTGGTATGTAGATCAATATCGACATGTTCTATCTGATTTATTATTCTCCCATCTGAGGACATCCAGGTCCCCATTTGGATGTTCTTACGCTGGAAATTTGTGCTGGAAATGAACAAGCTAGATGACGGAGCAAAGCTAATGAACCTTACACCATTATCATTGCTTACCTCAAGTAGGCTGTGCCTTCCTACTGTACCTTGGAATACTTGTTCTTTCCCAAATTTAGCCTTCATATCTCCGATAAGGATCCTCAAGTGTCCATTTGGGATAGCATCCACTACCGCTTCGAGTTGCGCATAGAACTCGTCTTTCACATCACTTACACTTTCTCCCGTGAGAGCATGACAGTTCACAAAGTCGCCTTGAGATGCTGTACGTTCACTGATAACACCGAGATTCTGGGGTTGATAGACAAAAACTCTGAAACAATAGTGGCTAAGACCTTGCTCTCGCAAAAACCCGTACCCAACCTATGCCCTGGTTCACAGGCTCCATATAGGATAGTAGAGTTCTCAATATCGATGCTGCCCGAATCCTCCCACTGGATTTCACAGAGTTTTATATAAGGACGCTCTGTTACTAACGTTATGTTTATATGAGCGTGAATATCACGCACAGCCGCCATCTTGAATTTATTAAATATAAAAATAATGACTCTTAACACTTGGGAGCGACTGTTACGAAAATTAGTGAGAAGGCAGGACCATAAATATGTCCTTGTACGGCCATGGCAAGATAACAGAATCTGCACAATATATTACAACATAAATATCGAAATCTCAGAATGTAATTGGGTAAGGAGAAGAATCTTGCCAATAGATAAGTATCATATAAGGGCTCTCAATACGGTCAGTCAAATACTATCGCACTCAAGATAGACCAGAGTGGCCATTTGAAATTTCAAAATGATTAACAACTTCCGGTATCCTAGAGCTATAATAACGAAAGTTAGTAATGAAATATAACGTTATATGTCGCTTCATATGCCCAAAGCAAACGATCAGTGACTCCATACATTCCAAAAGGTGCCTAGACGTACTACTTTAGTATACAAATTAGTTACTCGGGATGTTATTGCATAATTAAGATAATAATAATAAATTGTCTTACGTCCCTTTTAACTATAGCGGCTATTATAGAGGACGGGGTGCCGGAACTTTTCTCCAAAGGGGATCTTTAACGTGCCAGTAAATCTGATGACACAATTCCCTCGCAATTGCGCACCCTCAAATGCCAGCTGGCTGCGTCATGATTCGACCCTGTAACCCTGGGAAAAGCAAGCGAGAACGTTACCGCTGAGCCACGCAGCCAGCCAAATTTAGATAAATCTTGGTAGAAGATGAGTATTAACAGAGGCGTTGGTAGCGTTGGTGATAAATTGATCACACTGAATATGCGGCGCAGAGGCCATCCTGAAAGTTCATATTTTAAACATATTACTTTATATGTTTTAGAACTACAATTCGAAAATTGGTAGTAATGTAGAAACCTATACGCAGTAGTGTATGCTCAAAGGAAAATAACAGCCGCTTTAAATTTTCCAGAGGGAGGTTGGGCGTAGTATTAAAACGCAATAGTTAATCATTCAGAATCTAATTGCGCAATTAAAACCAAATTTAGGATGAAGAAATACGATATAACATACCTTGATGTAATAAGCAATAAAAAGCGAGGTGGCCATCTTGAAAATATAGAATATGATAATGAATAACTCAAAGTGTTTTAAGATACTGCAACGATAATTAGCAAAAATGAAAAACTTGCAAGTGACTTCCTATGACCAAGTCAGAAAGAACCGCGACTCTATACGTTCATGGTGGTGGCTGGGCGTATTTTATAACTTGAATATCATTAAGTCACAATATAACTGCTCAATTAACGCAAAATTTTCTGACAGAGGAGTACCACATAAAAGACCTCGCCAGCATTGTTCATAGAAATATGACACTGAATTTAGCGCGCAGCACCATTTTGAAATTGTGCAATATACAAGCAAATAATTCTGTATATTTCAGTGAAACATTACCTCAAATTTGCATTAACGTAGAGCCATGTATGGGCTTTGTATTGTGCCCGATCGGGAGGGAATATCGGGGGACCGCTGACCACCGATGGCCTTCTTGACGTCCCCATCCATCGAACCCATACACTCAGAGGATGGAATATGTTCTTAGAGTAGCCCGCACGAGACTGCTACACACGGCTAGTGTCCGGTTGGGTGAGAGATCCGTGGTTATAAAACACCAGCCCAAAGAGAACATACCTCCAAAAACTTAAAGCTAGCAATAATAAGTCCAGTCTTAAGTAAGAGATCATAAAATTTACTCATCAAAAACCAATCCCTATCCTACTTCGGAGGTTAAAAATCGGATAGTCCGCAAATCTAAAATAAAATAAAATAATGACTTCCTCAGCTTAATTCAAATTAAACCCCCTCGAAAACCTTTCACAAAATACATTTTAAAAATATAATCTAACTGCAATATTGCTAGGAATGTGATACGTAAACAATTCCCTAAGCACTACAAAGGTTCATAAAAAATTACAATAATCACAGCCTGAATCTACAGCAAAACAAATGAATTTAATCGTCGTCAATAACGCAGTGTTCAATTTACATTGAATAGTACCAATAATTATATCTAAACTATGAGGGTATCACTTACAACTTTCAACGTTACTTTAATTTGGCTAGCTAAGTCCTATTTTACGTTAAACTGTAGGCGAGATGCGCCTTAAGAAAATAAAATGCTAGCACGACATTAGTCCTAACATAAAAACATATAAACAATACATACAGCACAGGTTACATGATATGGGTTAACAACAATAAATATAAAACTCCTAGTGTTCATGCCTTTCGCATGCATGCCTGCCCCTACTTTAATGCTGTTTGCATTAAATTGTCATCGGCACATGTTCATTAGGGTGGCGAAAGCGTAGTGAAAGCTACGACTCATATCGCGTGATTCCTAATCGCTTTTGCTTTCAGGTTCTCACAGCGATTACAATCAGTCGTCTCAAAATCGTGTAATTCTGTTCTAGCTAATGTGTCTAAATGCCTAGACTATCAGTCAGTCGAAGAAAGAGAGAACGTCAAAGAAAAATCAAAATAAATAAATAAATTAAATATCATATGAATAATCCAAGATTAATTTTCAGTAATTAAGTTAAATTTTAGTAAAATAATTATATTCCATGAATAATAAGTTGAGTATTATATCAAATATTACTCCCTCATCGTGTATTTATACCAGTGTAGAACTCCAGAATATGAGCTGACCAGCAGTAAAACAACTACCCCAGTCTTACCATTAAACGTTGGGAAAATAGTTCTCAATTAGTATACGTTAGTGACCCACAAAGCACATCGTCTTAATGACGTCACACAATGGCTCTAAAACCTCATTATCAATTCAGTTGACTGGGCAAAAATGGTCTCATGTCACCTTACTTCATTAACACATCCTCGCTCTACCGGCAGAATTCCTCGTAGGAATAAAACATCTACGGCAAAATAATACTTAATACGTCACCATACGTTAAACATCTCAGGTCATTTACATTTGGAATATAGTCTATTCGTTTTTTTCTTCAGCAAACCTAAAACCATGGTTGAAAACCACTCCTGAAATACAGTCATCGTAGTTGGAACTTATCCTTGTTGGTTCTGATACAATGGAAATATACAGCTTCAAGTCGGCTGTGACTTCAAACATTCCTTGAAGTCAGGACATGGCATGAATCAAGGCCAAGCCTCCTAGTATCGTCAATCTGTCGTCTCACAAAATTGTAATCATTTTAAACTGTGACTAGTTCTGCCCTCATAAACACAGGTGTACAGAATGAAACAGGTTTTTGTGCTATGCAGTATCGATTGTCCACGAGAATAAAATCTAGTTGGCTGTGCAAACGCAATTTCATAATCCTACATTCTCGTTCTTTCCAGCTTATATAAAATACGTCGATTAATAGTCTACTTCATATTGAAATCCTACAAGTTACTCCAAAGCCTTTAGAAACATAACCATGATTCGAAATAAGCCTAACTGAGAGATAAAATAGCGTGCTACTCCGCAACACTATAAAATGATACGTCAAAACTATCTTACATTCCATACACGGCTTAGCTCAATCCTTCATAAATGTAACAAACGTCCAAAGCTTAGGACATGGAAGATATTCCACTCATCATAAAATTACATAATAAAATAATTCGTTAAACTCAAAATGTGGAAACCAATGCTTATACTTGCAGAAAATACTATAACACAGCGGGGAGTTGGAAATTAGAGGCATTCCGCTCTTAATCCCGTAGAATAATTAGGTGTGGTCTCCTTAGACCTCTCCAAGATTGTTTCAGAGATCATTATGTACAAGGGTTATATCGGTAAATTGTACTGCATGACCGTCGCAGTAATGAAGGCTGTTAAAAAAAAATATATCATACTAGAAGACTAATTGCCTGCCTACAAAGTCGTGCTTAAAATGTGTTCTTCTGAAGCCAATCGACGTGTATCTACTCCTCTACAGAAAATAAATTTGTAACTCACAGACTCGATGGATAATTCGAAGCATTTTACGAGAGCTGTAGCCATAAGTTTGGCGACCACGTGCTCTGCTCCCTTGAGTTTAATAGTTTCTTCCTTCTGCGTCTCATGATTTATCTAATTTTGGTATCTCCCCAAGGCATATCACGTCTACTCCATGATAACCATCATTTCCAAGTGGGGATTATTCCAGACGTGAATAGCTGACCATTCGATCATCGTGGAAGCACTGAATGTATTGACAGTTTGTTCTATTTTAAATCACACTGGATCTACACTTGTTTTGCAGACAAAATCACAAATTGCCCATGGTCACCAACTGAATTTGAATACTGGTTGTTCAGTATTATTTCACTGACTGATTGTTGTTAACTCGGATGACGTCTTAGACGTTTTACTAGTGCATGCAGCTCATAATAAATGCAATATTCTTAGAGATACGCACCGATTATCAAAGTCATGTTTCCTCACGCACAAAATATTACATCCCCGCCATGCGGGAACACGAAGAGAGCTGTCCTTTGCGGATCTAACTGCTTGAGTCAAAAAGTAACAAGAAGTTCCAAGTTTTGCAACTAAATCTTGCTTAGACAGATATATAGCATACAAATAACATTCTTCACATGGAGAAATATCTTGAAATAACTTATCCTCTTCATTTACGAATTCCAGGCCTTTAAATTTCCATTGTCAATCGTAAAGATTAATTTCCGACGATGTGTGAGGTTCCCAAGTGTAAAAATATATCCAATACACAAGTCAAGACATTTATCAGATCTCCTTCTATAGCTTCTTGGTGCGTCCATATATGATCCAGAAAATATCATCGGACATGAGCTCATCGGACTCGTACGCCACGCAAAATAAAAAATTCAGATACTTAATTTTTTGTTCCATTTATCTCCATACTAATTCTGATGTTATTTGTTTAGGTTTGAGGCATTATAAACTCGTAGATCGTCCAATAACTTCTTATTGTAGAAAGTCATCCATCTACATACTGTGATGGCTCTTTGCGTTGGTATCATCCACCTGAACATTGTGGACATCTGCGACAGTTTTAATCTCATTTTCCCTTGATGCTCGGGTAGTATTTCCCTCTCCTTGCAGTCGTTCTCGAAGTTGCCTGATATAGTCGCGGTTATCTTCGGCACGTCCTTGCCAATCATTGCCTATTGGGAAGTTGGGATTCCTAACCCCGCTAAACCGATAATCCTTCCGGATTGATCCGTGGTTTTGGTTACGATTCTGGTCCCGGTCCTTGTTGAATCTGTTATCAAATCTCCACCTGTTTTCCTCCTTTCGGCGGTCATGTTCCCCCCTTGGATCGGGTTGTCGCCCCATGGTATACGATTCTCATTTGTTCGTCTATCACGGTATAGCGATCGATAGTCTCTCTGGAACGATCTCCTGTACGGTCCAGGTTGGTAGTTTTGGTACGGAAGGTTGGGAATTCTTTCAGCGCGGTTGTAAGGACAACTTTGTCCACCGACGCGACGTGAACGTCACGCGTCTCTTTGCGATACCTCTGTGGAGTAGATTGATAATTACTACAGTCTAGCGGACGTAATATCTGATCACATTCCGCATACGTCGTTACCTCGGCTGCAATAAGTATTTTACGCTCTTCGGGTGGTTACTGTCGAATACTTGTTGGATTAGTTTGCTTTGTGATAATGGGGGCATCAAACATTGCAGTTTGGCCAGCTTAAGCGTGAAATATGTGGAATATTTTGTTGGTTGATTTGGACTGCACTGCGTTGTTGAGTTATTTCCGGTCTGATACCTAGATAAATGTCGTTCGACCAATAGGTTTTGAGTAAAGCATCTTTAAACTCTTCATTATTTAGGAATGAGTAACAGAACGCCCTAAACCAGGTGGCTTCATTCCCTTCTAAGAGCTTCTTCACGGCATTTAGTTCACGGTCAGGTGTAATCATCATATCGCGCATATATGACTCAACATTTCTTAAGAATTCGGCAGGGGTAATAACTCCCGTTCCGGAAAATCGTCCTGGTTCTTCTTCGCGTGTCCTGACGACTACCACGTTTGTCCTTTGAACTCGTGTACTTTGAGGTGTGTCAACTCTAAACAAGTTCGTTCGCTTCCAATTGTTTTCTGCTCCCCCAGTGATCGTTCAAAGTTCACACTCGGTTGTTGAGGTTGCGTTTGAATTTGGGCTAACAAACGTCGCTCAAGTGCCCCAATATCCGGTGTAGTGATTTTTGTTGTTTTGTGGAGTTTCATTGAGTCCATCTGTAATTCGATTCTCTCAATCTTCCCTCTGAGACTAGAATCAGGCGCGTCTAAAATCTTTCGAGTACCGTAAGTCCGTTGTTTTATGTTATACCATCATGCCTCTCCACCTTTAGAATGATAACTTATTTTTCAATAGGATTCCTCAGAGAATCAACAACCCCTTTGAGTGACGTCACGTCCATCTCTAACGCAAGATCCCTTTCATGGCAAAAAATCAAGGTTCAGTTCCTCTTTATTTGGGTGGATGTTGCCCTTAATCGCACCCACTTCATATGTTGTTTCCTAAATTCAATGGTGTATTCCTTAACCTCATCTCTAATTTCACGCTTGTTTTGTGTATTCGTGATTGTGTCAAGATTTAGTTGCTCCATGTCATCAGATGCACGTTTCGCATTGAAACTGAGTGCCGTTACTATACCACGTGCTGTATTTAGTGTAGTATTCAAAGTACCAAGTCCTTCTTGCAAGTTCACGACGCTTTGGTGAGTTTCTTCGCAACGCCCCTCAACGTTATCTATTCGACTGCCTACTTCCTCCTTAAATAAGTCCAAGTTCAATGCGTGCATCATTTAATTCGGCGATCATATGCTTTCCATCCTTTACAAGCTCTGCACGAACGTCTGTGAGTCCTTGTAGTAAATTAGCATTAGCTTCGGCCCTAGTTGTTTAGATATATCCCCTAACATCATTCAACTGACCTCCTAATATGTCACTAATTGAATTCATCTCGGCCCTAGTAGCATCAAGATTATCACCTATTATTTCCACACTAATAGTTAACGTGCTTAGATCTGCCCTACCAGCATCAACCCTTTCGGTTAAAGTGTTTACTTTTGCATTTATAGAGTCAGCCCTTTCAGTTAAATTGTTCACATTTCCATTTATAGTATTTATATCGGCCCCTATTTCGGCCCTACCGGCCTCAACATTTTCATTTATAGTGTTCATGTTGGCCCTCATAGTGTTCATTTCGGCCCTACCGGCCTAAACTTCAGTCCTCAAGTCCTGGAGCATAGGTGCCAACAGGTCTACAACAGCCTGAGTATCCAACACAAAAATATACGTATGTGAGAGAAAGGGGAGAACCTCCATTGGAATACACAGAGAGACATGTGGGAATAGACCTACGTAGAAAATTTGTAATCCATGAATAAATTCATGAACTGTACCTGGGCTAGAAGAACAAATGACTCTAACGTAATTGAAAAACAACAACAAACAAACAAGCAAGAATAATTACATTTATTTAAGATGAGGCGTCTGCAAAATCAAAAAGTTTACAAGTTAATTATACCTCACCTCATGGTCTGATATCATTAAATGAAAGCCATGCCGTCCACTAACTAGCAGTACGACAAGCCAGTTCGTCACTGTCCTGTTGGATCACCATTAAACCACAGAAATGCTAATCCTCTGAAAAAGAAGAATACACTCAACATGTGACACGACCCTCAAAATTCGATGCCGACAGGTTGGGATCCAGAGAGAGTATTAGGGTACATGTGCCCGATCGGAAGGGAATGCCGGAGGAACCACAGACCACCGACGGCCTTCTCGACGTCCCCATCCATCGAACCCATACCCACAGAGGATGGAATATGTTCTCAGACTAGCCGCACGAAACGGCAACACACGGGTAGTGTCGGGTTGGGTGAGAGGTCCGTGGTTAAAAAAGACAGCCCAAAGAGAACATACCCCCAAAAAACTTAATGCTAGCAATAATTAGTCATGTCTTACGTACAGTAGAAGATCATAAAATTTGTTCATTAAAAACAAATCCCTAACCTACTTCGGAGGGTACATATCCGCTAGTCGGCAAATCTAAAATAAAACATAACTAAATAGAGTAATTAACTAAATTCCTCAACTTAATTCAAGTCAACCCCCTCGAAGACATTTTACAAAATAACTAGGAATGCGTTACGTAAACAATTCCCTTAGCACTACAAAGTGTCATGAAAAATAACAATAATCACACCCTGAATCTACAGCGAAACAAATGAATTTAATCGTCGACAATCGCAAAGTATTCAATTTACATTTAATAGCAACAATAATTACATCTAAACTATGAAGGTATCACATCCAGAATTTAAAGTAACTTTAATTTGGTTGGCTCAGTCCTATTTTACGCTAAACTGTAGGAGAGATCTGGTTCTGTTTTAAATAAATTCAAATTACATTCCATCACCATGAATAAGTGCAGTATGACATTAGTTTATTGGCTGTTAACATATGAATTGGTGGATATAATGTATAGCCCACATCAACTTATAAGTTACTATCGATGTACAGTTCACGCGACGGTTTTCGGCTGGTGAGCCCCGATTGCGCAGTCATGTGAGGGACGGATGGTGGACCTCAGATATGTGAAATTGATACGTGGGTTGTTTTCCACGCAACTGAAAACTAACGTATCAATTGCGCATGTCTGTGGTTCCCCGCCTGTCTTCTTGGCGACTGTGGGGCCGGGACTGGCCGGCCGAAGACCGTGGTGTTAACGGTAACCTTGCCAATTGTTTCCCATCACTGCAGACATGGCGATGTATGGTATGATTACTTGTAGTTCGGTTGGATGAAGGTTGTATCATTGCTACCAGGCATGTTTCAAGTTACGATGCTTGCAAACGCAGGAATTAGCATACATAATGTAACTTGAAGGTTGGCAGCCTTGTACTGTTTAACAACGTGACATTATAGCGGAACTCGGGCAAATTATTGCAACTCGATCACCAGACAGCAATTATACCTTCCCGAATAGGGTACGTACACATCACAGACTCTAATCACGATTGAAGAGGGTTGTGTGTAGACAGCACGATTGGTACAATCGTGATTGGGTATGGCAGTAACCGCGATTGACCCAATTCTGTTTCTACAACAAGACGATCCCGCTGGGGCAGGGCCAGATCAAGGAGTAATAAAGAGACGCCCTAACGGCCGTACTGGCAAAAAGACACGCCCACTTAGATGCTCAAAACATTGCTGGAAACTGTTAGGAATAGAACTGTTATCCGACCAAATCGTGTCTACTGTTTACGCATACAGTATAGTAATTACAGTAGATGACTAATTCATGATGTACTACTTCTATTTAATTTTAACTCCTTTTAGCTTACGGTAATCAAGTCAAAGTTGATGGAATGCATTTACACTGTGAACCTGCTGTGACTTCTCTTATTAGTCACTGTTCATTATTTCTCAGTAGGTTACTGAAATATACAAAATATAGTATGCCGGAATACTTACAGCGTCATTTCACCCTCACGTTTGTAAATGATCACTCATATTACTTGATTAATCTATCTTCTACGGAAATGCATCAATTAAAAATAGCATTAAAATAACCCAACAGAACGTATTACTGTATTTGCTATTGAAGACAGGTACGAGCAGCTAAAGCCTATATGGGGACGTGGTCAATATTTCTACTCACAGCGTGCTATTGAGTTGACAGGGTGCCTCCGTATTACTCCTTTGGCCAGATCGCCCTCTGATGAACATCTGACGTGTGCCTCAAACTGGCCGGGACTGAAAGGATACGAATGCAACCCCTATCCTCTAATGGAAGCGAGCTAACGATGTTATTTATATTTATAGGCGTATTTTTATATTCGGTTGCTAGTTTTACGTTAAGTAATGATTTATTTATTTGCTTCACAAGACTGTGGTATGTAAGGGTACATGTGAGTGTGTCTGGCGACGGTTACATTGTTTATTAGATATAGTTCAATGTGGTGTGTGAGGGTCCATGTGAGAATGTCCGGTGACAGTTGCATTGTTTATTAGATATAAATGATTGTTTCATTATCCTGTGGTGGGGTAGGTTCCATGTGAGTATGTCTGGTGACAGTTATATTGTTTAATAGATATAGTTCATTGCTTCGCTAGACTTTGGTGTGTGAGAGTCCATCTGAGTGTGTCTGGTGACAGTTACATTGTTTAATATATAGAGTTCATTGTTTCATTAGACTGTGGTGTGGGAGGGTCCATGTGAGTGTGTCTGGTGACAGTTACATTGTTTATTAGAGATACTTCATTGTTTCATTAGACTTTGGTGTGTTAGGGTCCATGTGAGTGCGTCTGGTGACATTTGCATTGTTTATTAGATATAGTTCATTGCTTCACTAGACTGTGGGGTGTGAGGGTCCAAGTGAGTGTGTCTGGTGACAGTTACATTGTTTGTTAGATATAGGGTAGTTCATTGTTTCATTAGCCTGTGGTGTGTGAGGGTCCATGTAAGTGCGTCTGGTGACAGTTATATTGTTTATAAGGGCTAGTTCATTGTATAATTAGCCTGTGGTGTGTTAGGGTCCATGTGAGTGCGTCTGGTGACAGTTTCAATGTTTATTAGATATAGTTCATTGTTTCATTAGACTGTGGTGAGTGCGGGTAAATGTGCTTGTGGCTGGTGATAGTTAAATTGTTTATTCGATATAGTTCATTGTTTCATTAGACTGTGATGTGTGAGGGTCCAGCTCTCCATGCCTCCCTGTCCTGAGCTAATCGTTTCATCTCTACATAGCTACCACACCCTACATCCGAGGCAATCTGTTTAACTTATTCTAACCTTGGTCTACCCCTACAGTTCTTGTCCTCGACACTTCTTTCCATAAGTAAGCTTGCTATTCCTGAGTGTCTTAGTATGTGTCCTACCAACCTATCTCTTCTCTTCATTAGCAATCGCCAGAAACATCTCTCCTCTCCCACTCGTCTTTATACCTCCCCGTTTGTAACCCTGTCTACCAATCTGATCTTCATCATTTACCTGTAACACCACATTTCAAACGCTTCAATTCACCTCTTGTCTGCTGCACCAATGGTCCAAGTTTAACTTCCACATAGTGCCACGCTCCAGACAAAGGCTTTCAAAAATGACTTCCTAATACCTAAATCTATATTCGATGTCAACAGATTCCTTTTCTGTAGAAATGCTTTTCTTTTCTCGCCTGAACCAACCTGCATTTCTACCCTCTTTGTTTCGTCCATCACTGGCTATTTTGCTTCCTAAGTAACGGAAGTTTCCTACCTCCTTTAAGTTTTCACCTGCCAATTTTATGTCCATACAGGTTTCTGATTAATTTCGGCTGCATTCCAATATTTTTGTTTTACATTTAATAATTTTCATCACGAATTCTTTCCTCAAGACGGAGTCCATACCATTCAAAAACTCATTCAAATCCTCAGGAGTGTCGGTCAAGATGACGATGACGATGTCATCAGCAAATTTCAAAGTTGAAATTTTTCCTTGAATCTTCAGTCCCGCTAAAAAAAACTCTAATTTCCTTCATTACTTGTTCAATTTAAAGATTGAAAAGTATGAGTGATAAGTTGCAGCCTTTCCTTACACCTTCCTGAATACCAGCTTCTCCCTCATATCCTTCAGCTCGAATGACTGCTGTCTGGTTGCTGTATAGTATGTAGATCACCCTCCTATCCCTGTACTTTATTTCAATCTTTTTCAAAATGTCAAACAATTTAGCCCAATCAACGTTATAAAAAGCCTTTTCTAAGTCTACAAATGCCATGAACGTGCTCTAAACCTTCCTTATTCTACCTTCCAAAATTAGCCTAAGACTTAGTACAGCTTCCCTTATTCCTACATTTCTCCTGAAACCAAACGCTTCTATCTGGCGTTCCATCCTTTTGTAATTTATTCTAGACAAGATCTTTGAAGCATGAGTAATCAAGCTGATTGTACGTTAATCTTCACATCTGTCTTTTCCTTTTTTCTTAGGTGTAGGGATGATAACATTCTTCTTGTAATCACATATATCCTACACACCAAGTGAAATGACCTGATTTGATCATCATCACCTATGCTTGGTGCTTAGTACCTGCTTAAGACTTCCAATGCTCTGTCAAATTCGGATCTCAATGTTAAATCTCCTTTCACTTCCTCATCAATTTCCTCTTCCCTTATCAGTATATGAGTCTCAATCTCCTTTCCCTTATACAAATACTCTAGGTAAGCTTTCCATCTCTCAACATTTTCTTCCCTATCTGTTAGAGGCTTTCCATCTGTGTCTTTAATATTACATCACTTAGTCTTCTTTTCCCCAAAAGTATTCTTAATTCTTCGATAAGTTGTATCTACTTTTCCAAATTTTAGACAATTTTCTATACCTGCACATTTCTCTTTTAACCATTTTTCTTTCGATTCCTTGCACATCTTGTTGACCTAATTTCTCAGACGTCTCTATTCTGATTTCCCCTTTTCATCTCTTACGTTCTTGTGTTTCCGCCTTTCATCCGTTAATTGTAGTATATCCTGAGTGATCCACGGTTTTCTACCTATTCTTTCTTTCCCACCAATGTTTTCTTCTGCGGATGTTCTTATTCCATTCTTCAACAGAGCCCATCCGTCTGTAATTGAAATTTGTTTAGAGTTCTTCATTAGTCGTTCCTTTATACTCTTCTTGAATCTTTCGTTTACATCCTTCTCTTTCAGTCTGTCTATTGTCCACCTTTTTGGCTTTTGACTTTTCTTCAGTTTCTGCATTTCATAACAACCAGATTGTGGTCAGAGTTTATGTCTGCACCGGGATATGTTTTACAATTCAAAATTTGGTCTCGAAATCTCTGCTTATCCATAATGAAGTCGATTTGGTAACGCCCTGAATCTCCTGGTCTCATCTATGTGTATATTATTCTATTGTGGTTATTGAATAAGGTGTTAGCTCTGAACAACTCATGCTCGGTGCAGAATTCCATCAGCCTGCTTCGTCGATCATTCCTTTCACCTAATCCTAAATCTCCTACTATATTCCCTTCCCTGCCTTTTCCTACCACAGCATTCCAATCTCCCATTACTATAACATTTTCATGACCCTTGATATTCCTCAGAATTTCCTCTATTTCTTCATAGACCTTTTCAACATCTTCTTCATCAGATTGACTGGTAGGCATATAGGCTTGTACCACTGTGGTGCACGTAGGTTTGTTATTTATTTTAGCTACAATAATCCGTACACTATATTGCTCATAATATTCCATCTGCTGTCCAAATTTCCTACTTAATATGAGACCTACCCCCGCATGGCCGTTGTTTGATTTAGTGCTAATGATCCTATAGTCTCTTGACGGAAAGTCCTGTTCTTCTTGGCAGCGCATTTCACTAATTCCAACCAAATCCAACCTCAACCTATCCATTTCCCTTTCCGAATATTCTAACCTTACACTTCCTAGCAGACTTCTAACATTTCACGTTCCGACCCGTAGAACGTCAGGTTTCCTCTTTGTCACTTCTGTGATGTTAACCCCCTCTCTAGTAGACCCCATCCGGAGATTCGAACGGGGGACTAGTTTACCTCCGGATTGGAATTTTATAAGGGAGGAGGCCATCATTACACATAATTATGCATAGAGTATTGCATATCCTCGGGAATAGCATTACGGCTGTAGTTTCCCGTTGCAGCAGAACGCAATGTAACCATTAGTTGGCTAATGGTATCAATAACTCAACCGTCTATAAGACAAGTAAAGAATTGATTTATTCTGAAAGGCTGCTACTTCCTTTCAGAATAAAGTAATAGAGCAATTCTACTTACAAAAATACTAACCTTCTACTTACAATTAAATACCAAAATTCTACTAACGAAAAAACTAAAGTTTTACCAACAACAAAATACTACCCAGAAAACAATCTGTAACCAGGCACACTCACGTGGATAGAAATATATATTCAATATTATTAGCGATACACACCGATTATCAATGTCACGTTCCCTCACGCACAACATATTACATCCGCGCCATGCGGGAAGACGAATAGAGCTGTCCTTTCCGGATCTGACTGCTTGAGTAAAAATGTAACCATCCCACGTTGAGCAACTAAATTTTGCTTAGACCCATTTATAGCATAAAAATAACGTTTTTCACATCAGGAAAAATCTTGAAACACAGGGTCTTTCATATAAAGTAAGAAAGGCGAGCGGTGGATTTGTTATCAGTTGCTGTAGAGACCTTGGCCAAGCTTGTGGCGCGCCACGGCCTCCTGCTGTAGTATTGAAAGCGCGCACATAGTACATACAGTACTTGACCTTGAAATAAGCGTGCAGTTGTTCAGTCGCCAGTCTGAATCTCAGATGCTAACATGGTGAGACAGTTATCATTGCAACATCGTAGTTTTGTAAATAAACCGTATTTTAAGCACGAGTCGGCCATGCGGATACGTGATGCATTTGTTCAGCGATTTCCCGATGCAGTGCCACCTTCACTAGCACAGATTCACGTAATTGAAAATAAGTTTGACAGTACTGGCTCGGTGATCAATAAAATACATAAAATAAAAGATCAGAAACATTACAGTGGCAGAATTCACTAACGTCAGCCAGAATGTGGTTACCAGGTGCAATGCCTGCATTACACAGGAAAGACGACACATCCAGCATCTCTTATCAGGTAATATTGCATATAGGATTGTACACACGCTTAAAGCAGGGGGCCACGGCGCGTCACAAGCTCGGCCAAGGCCACCACAGACGCGGATAACAAACCCGCCGCTTGGATTCTTACATTATATGAAAGACCCTGTAAGTTCTCCTCTTCATTTATGAATTCCAGGCCTTTAAATTTCCATTGTAAATCGTAAAGAATAATTTCCGACTATGTGTGAGATTCCCAAGAGTAAAGATATCTCCACTACTCAAGACAAGAGTTTTGATTGGTCTGCTTCTATAGCTTCCCTGGTGCGTCCATATATGATTCAGAAAATATCATCGGAGATGAGCTCATCAGGCTCAGTATGTCCAAGCCAAAAGCACACTTCGTCCATAATTCAAGATTCTGACTGAACATACCATTTAAACTTCACAATCAATAATTCTGGAACCAATTAACACAAAACTTGATCAGAGGAGAGATATTGATAAACTACCTCGATTGCATTAATCATAGGACTATCACAGTTCATATACCACATAGCTGCCATCTTGAATATATTGACAATCCACTATTTATTACAATAACAATGACGAAACGCTGCAAGTACGCATTCTCACCTCACATGTTTCCTCTGCAGAAGGCGCAAGATTAATGATTGCAAATATTTAAGATGGTGGATGGGCGTACTTTTCTATTGCTTCAATCAATTCCCATGGATAAAAAAAAGGAATTATAATGATTCATTGGCTAGTAAACGGGGGTGTCTTAGCATATACTGGATACATCACTTAACGTCCATCACATTAAATTATACTCCTTGATAGGGACAAATACACACATCAAAAAAAGTTTTGCATCACCTCGGTTCCCAGATCTCCGGCATATAGACGTTGACTGTGTATATTGTATCAAAGATACAGTCCCTTTGACTGTTCATAGATGTCACTAAAACTGCTCAAAGATGTAAACAACCATGCATGAGCAGGGCCTATTAGACGGAGGGGGTACGACAGCCGATCAGTTCCAGTCATTCCACCAGGACGAAGGTACGCTGCTCATGTTGTCTGTAGTTCTACCATGCCTAGAAGGTCAATACCGCAGTTCGATCGCATCCGCATTGTTACTTTGTGTCAAGAAGGGCTCTCAACAAGGGAAGTTTCCAGGCGTCTCAGAGTGAACCAAAGCGATGTTGTTCGGACATGGAGGAGGTACAGAGATACAGGAACTGTCGATGACAGGCCTCGCTCAGGCCGCCCAAGGGCTACTACTGTAGTGGATGACCGCTACTTACGGATTGCCGCTCGGAGGAACCCTGACAGCAATGCCACCATATTGAATAATGCGTTTCGTTGAGCCACAGGACGTCGTGTTTCAACTCAAACTGTGCGCAATAGGCTGCATGATGCGCAACTTCACTCCCGACGTCCATGGCGAGGTCCAGCTTTGCAACCCCGACACTATGCAGCGCGGTACAGATGGGCCCAACAACATACTGAATGGACCCCACAGAATTGGCATCACGTTCTCTTCACCGATGAGTGTCGCATATGCCTTCAACCAGACAATCGTCGGAGACGTGTTTGGAGGCACCCTGGTCAGGCTGAACGTCTTAGACACACTGTCCAGCGAGTGCAGCAAGGTGGTGGTTCCCTGATGTTTTGGGGTGGCATTATGTGGGGACGACGTACGCCACTGGTGGTCATGGAAGGCTCCGAAACGGCTTTACGATACCTGAATGACATCCTCCGACCCATAGTGCACCCATATCGGCAGAATATTGGAGAGGCATTTGTCTTCATGGACGACAATTCTCGACCTCATCGTGCACATCTTGTGAATGCGTTCCTTCAAGATAACGACATCGCTCGACTACAGTGGCCAGCATGTTCGCCAGACATGAACCCTATCGAACATGCCTGGGATATGTTGAAAAGGGCTGTTTATGGACGTCTTGACCCACCAACCACTCTGAGAGATTTACGCCGAATTGTCGTTGAGGAGTGGGACAATTTGGACCAACAGTGTCTTGATGAACTTGTGGATAGTATGCCACGACGAATACAGGCATGCATCAATGCAAGAGGACGTGCTACTGGGTATTAGAGGTAGTGGTGTGTACTGCAATCTGGACCACAAATGCTGAAAGTCTAGCTGTATGATGGTACAACATGCAATGTGTGGGTCTCATGAGCAATAAAACGAGCTGAAATGTTGTTTGTGTTGATCTCTATTCCCTTTGTATTTAAAGGTTCCGGAACTCTTGGAACCGAGGTGATGCAAAACTTTTTTTGATGTGTGTATGTATAACTATACCCATTCATTTAGGAGAAGGAAGGCTATATGTTCTTTTCTGAACATCTCGCTTTGTATTCGGGCTATCATTCTCCTTAAATCATAACCAGAGGCTTCACTGGTCAGATTGTATACAGTTTCCAGGCAAATGTCTTTGGTGGCCAAGCAGACAAAACCAAAGAATAACACTGAGCTAAATTGTCTTGCTAGGCTGTGTGCTGTTTAATAACGATGCGTTCCATAACGTCTGTGTCACAGTGCAGGAAGGGACGAGTAGGATTGACTCTCTCTACAAGTGCAGTTTGTGAGAAGGTCATGTGAGAACGCACGTTTGCACCGCGCAGCTAGCCAAGGGCCGGGTTTCATTCTGCTAACAACTGGTTTGAGGGTTAGAAAATAATAAACTTAGCCTCGTGGGGCAAAGCTGATAAGAGAATTGTTCGACTGCGATTTCAGCCTTCCTAGCAGGGGTTTCAGGGGTTTCCGACCATTACTTCAGATAAATGTTGCGATGGATCCAAACATAAGGCTTTCTTCCAAATTCTACCCTCACTTACAAATGCACACAATACTACACTTACCTCGAAACACAACTTATCAGACAAAATCTACACACACCCAAGTGTACGGAGCTGATCACCAAGAGAACCAAGCGGAACCAAAGTGAAGCAGCAGCAATATTATCAAGTTGCACTGGCCGATACCCTGACGTAATGCTTTCCATATAGTTTGTAGGTATGGCATTCAGTTTCGACATATGAAGAAAAAATTTCCAGCAATACATAATTATAGCTCCTGGTGACTATCCAATGCATATTAGTATAGTATTTTCACAAGGTTTTTTAAAAATGAAGCTCATGATGTATTATGCTTATGTCTCCTTACTTGTCCACTGGACAACATCATAAAGCCAAGTATTGATTCTGTGCAGTGATAGTTTATAGAATTAATTAATGTAAAAGCAGTTTTCTGACGTAACTTATTTATCATAGAACCGTACGTAACTAGGCTACAATGAATTTTCGTTTATTTTGAAATAAGTATAGACTATAACATATTTTTAAAATATTTGTATTGCTATCTCATTGAACTGTAATACGAAAAATGGGATTAACCTGGCGGTGCAACTGCCAGAGCCACACTATATTCCATTAGTTCATGTATCCATGAAGCTCTTCAGCGACAAAATAACAATCTACTCTCTGCCACCTCAAATCACCTTGTATTTCATGACGAGAAGAAATAACCTCTACTGAATTGTTCATGTATTTGACCTGTTTGTAAATTCCCCTGATTGTGTACGAAATTATTTAGCGAGTGGGGAGGTTATAGCAGAGTCTACCGTTGTCTTCACAGCATTTTTCCTCTTTTGCTCTAGGTTCGGAGATGGAGAGGCCTCACATCCTAAAGTAATTTATTTCCGTTTACCAAGAGCTCACCATTTTATAAAAAATATCGATTAACCAGTCATTGTAGTGTGGGTAGTGTGTATTGGCACCTGCCAAGGAGCTCCCGTAGTGAGGAGTCTCCTTGTAAGTCATTAGTGGGTGGAGGGAAAGAGAGCTTGGTATGTGCGCTAGGGACAGCTCTGCGCGCTGACAAGCCCTAGTACTTAGCGTAACAAGGTGCTAAATGCTTGCAAGACGAGAGCTTGGTGAGCGCAAATTCTTGTCCCCATATGTTCAAGCCACGCCATACGGGACAGTAGCGGTTTCCGCGGTCTCGACTCAGGAGGTAGTGAGCCATCTAAACCATTCTTAGCAACTCCATCATCCGGCACCAAGCAATGCAGAGAAGTACCCAGATTGAAGCAACAAGGAGCTCACTTCGTCCTTACGTCACTACACTTCTTCGATTTACAGTATATGAGCGTGTAAATGGTTAGTTCTGTAATCGTGTTATATTTTCAGCAAATCAAGACATAAAAGTTACGAATCAAATTCCATAAATCTGCAATCAAACTGAAAGTAGTGAATGTTGTTAGCCTGTGTTGTTGTTTTTGTTGTTTGAGTCTTCAGTCTTTTTCCTGGTTTGATGCAGCCATCCATGCTTCCCTGTCCTGAGATAATCGTTTCATCTCTACATAGCTACCACACCCTATATCCGAGGCAATCTGTTCAACATATTCAAACCTTGGTCTACCCCTACACTTCTTATCCTCGACCCTTCCTTCCATAACTAACTTTGCTATTCCTGGGTGTCTTAGTATGTGTCCTACCAACCTATCTCCTCTCGTCATTTACAGTCGCCAGAAAAATCTCATCTCTCCCAATCGTCTTAATACCTCTTCATCTGTAACCCTAACTACCCATCTGATCTTCATCATTTTCCATTAACACCACATTCCAAACCTTTCAATTCTCCTCTTTTCTGCTGCTCCAACAGTCCAAGTTTCAATTCCATAGAGTGCCACGCTCCAGACAAAGGCTTTCAAAAATGACTTCCTAATACGTAAATCTATATCCAATGTCAAGAGATTCCTTTTCTATACAAATGCTTTCCTTGCCTGTGCTAACCAACTTTTTATATCCTCTTTGCTTCGTCAATCGCTGGTTATTTTGCTTCATAAGTAACAGAAGTCTCCTATTTCATTTAGGTTTTTACCTGCCAAGATGTTAGCCTATGTTAGTTAACTTCACGAATTTAAATGCAATATCTGTTAATCCAAGTAGTCATTAAAATTTCTTAGCAATTACATTTAGTGTACCATGTTAGAAAAATGTATAATATTTGTCGTAATGATAACTCTTAGAAACACTACGCCTATCAATACAAATCAAGAATCATCTATTCAATTATTGTACATGTTTAGGTCTACGGTGAGGCTATCTTCAGCCAATGTTAGATATTTTTAGTAAAATTTAAATAATCAATTTAAACTTGGTATATCATGTAAGATCATTTATAGGATGGCTGGTATAAGAATCGAACCCACCTCTTCTCAGTTCAGCATCACGAGGCTAGGTGAACACCGTTCCAGTATTCAGATCAGAAATACATTTCTTGGCAAAGCCTGAAATTTAACCATGCACTCCGTAACGACAGCCAAAAATGATGGTCACTACTAAAATTGTAGACCCGTGCAGGCTTCTAACACAATGTAATTGTGCCAGGCATAGGCTGACTTCACACAACGTACCTTTGGGCAATGAAGAACTATGATGTATCCCCTGTTAGCAAAATGGTCAGAGCAACGGCGTATAAAGCCGATCGTTGGGACTTTATGTCCCATATGGGTCATATATTTTAATTCCCTGCCTTCCATATAAGTTGTTATCATATTATTATTATTCCAGTTCAGATGCTTGTACATCGTGGTCATTCAGCCCTATGTACTTGGATGTGTTGATTTTTGTCAGATAGCCTGTGTTTTGTGATGGCTGTATTAGTGTGTGTAGTTGTGATTCAGGTGAGAATTGCGAAGGAGGCGGCCGTGGCCTTAAGTTAGGAACCATCACGGCATTTGCCTGGAGTAGCAATGGGACATCACGCAAAACCACTTAAAAGACAGCTAAGACGGGAATTGATCCCACCTCTTGCCAGTGTTGCCTTACGTGGCTGAGCGTACCCCGCTCCAATCCTCACACCAGAATTAATTGTATTGGCAGAGCCGGTAATCGAACCCGAAACTCCGGAGCGAAGGCCAAGAATGCTAGCCGCTGGGCAGATTATTAGCTTGGGAATAACCTAACCTCCAAGGGAAGATGATAAAGGAAAGAAAGTGGGTTTCGGACTGGAGAAAAAGGATGGAGAAATAGGAGGAGAGTCCTACAAAAGTTATAAGTTTAACTTTAAATATACTCAAAGGCGACTGCCACTGCAAATCCGCTCTCCGATACCTAAAGTGAGAAGGGACCTGGGCAAAGCTAACGGGAAACCCAGCCAGAACTTGGGCGGTTTGTAAGAGAGTGGCTTTAGCGTATTCCATCGCAAGCATACATATGCCTACTATGGGGAAGGGTGATGGTCTGGCAAGACAAAGAGTAACAGATTTATTGTGTATCTGTTCAAAGGCAATTGATATAGATACTTTAGCGTCAGGCAAGTTGGAGTTTGTAGCTGGAGGTTTAGAAGGCCAACAAGAAGAGTCTTCGATTAACCACGAGGGCCCAAGCCAGTACAACGGGGAAGCTGTCAATTGAGAGGGTAAACATCCACGAGAAATAATGTCGGCTGGGTTGTCAGCGCTGGGCACATGCCTCCATTGACATCCCGAAGAAAGTGTTTGAATTTTGGAAACCCTGTTTGCAAAAAAAGTTTGCCAGTGAGCGGGGTTCTTGGCGATCCAAGAAAGAGTGATCATGGAATCGCTCCAGAGATAGATTTGCGAGAATTCGACTTTTAATACTTCCCTAAATTTCTTAACAAGTTCTGCAGCCATGAGTGCAGCACACAATTCAAGCCTAGGCAAAGTGATAGTTTTAAGAGGAGCCACCTTCGATTTGGCACAAACAAGGTTGGAAACTGAGGATCCATTTAATGAACCGCGATAAACCAAATATGCACAGCAACCAGAAGCTTTTTCGGAACTGTCCGCGAACACATGAAGGAAAAAAGATGCATTAGAATGAGCGTTAATTAAATTCCTGGGAATTTCAATAAGGGAAAGACCAAGCAAATTGCTGCGAAAAGAGAGCCATCTGTTAAGAAAAGAAAGGGGAACAGTGTCTTCCCATTCAGATTTGAGCGACCATAGCTCTTGCATGAAAAGTTTGGCTATAACGATAACTGGGGCAAGGAATTGAAGCGGATCAAAAATGTTTGCAATTTCAGAGAGAATTTGTCTTTTTGTGTTAGGGAGCTCTTCTGCGAGCGAAACTTTATAGATGAGAGTGTCAGTGCTAGTGCACCAATGAACTCCAAGAGTTTTTATGGATTCGGAGTTTCCACAAATTTCGACAGAGGAGGGATCTACGTCTTCAATAGGAAACTGGGCGAGAAACTCATGGGAGTTGGAATTCCACTCATGAAGTGGGAAACCTCCATTCTTTAGCAATGCCTGAAGTTCTAAGGACACGAAAGAAGCTTCCTCCAGAGTGGGGAAGGACTGCAAATAATCGTCAACATAGAATGACGTAGTTAGTGCTTCAGAAGCTTTAGAATCAAATAAATGACCATCTTGAGACGCTAACAAGTGTAGGGATCGGATAGCAAGGAAAGCGGTAGGTTTTAAGCCACAAGTAACCGTTTTTAAACGAAATACCTTAATGGGCTTACTGATTTCGTCGCGCCACAAGATTCTTTGGAGATCTCGTTGTTCAGGCTGAATTAAAACTTGACGGTACATCTGTTTTATATCCGCTATAACAGCTATGGGAAATAATCGAAAGTTTAAGAGTATAGCAGATAGATCTGACTGAATAGCAGGACCAGAATAAAGAGTATCGTTAAGGCTGTTGCCATTAACGTCAGGTGATGAACCATTGAAAACAACTCGAATTTTATCCTTTACAAGAGGGTTTTTCCACACGGGATGATGATTTAAGAAAACCGTTCAATTGGGGGTGCAATTCGTCATCAGATTTGTTAACAACTTCCATATGATCTAAGCTTTCATACTCATCCATGAAGTCGGTGTACTGCTGTTTAACGAGAGGTTCTTTTTTGAATTTGCTCTCGATAGCAAAGAGAGCTTTTCGAGCTTTGGGTTGAGAGTTAATAAGTTTAGGGGGATTATGTAATCTTGGCATTTGAACAATGAACCGACCATCAGAAGAGCGAGTGGTGGTGTTCAGGAAAAGTTGCTCACAGAATTCATTTTCTGAAGAGGTCACGTTAGGAGAATCAACGCTTTCGAGCCTCCAGAACTGTTCCAAGTCAGTATTGGCGAAGTAACATTGCGATGCGGGTTGAGGAGAATAATGGGTAAGTTGACCGGTGACGATCCATCCAAAATTAGTGTCTCTGACGACGACGTTTTAGGATAACTTGCGAACCTGTTTACGAAGGCAATTCCAGAAAACATTGGCACTAAAGAGTATGTCAATGGGGTTTTGTACGTTGAACAAAGGATCGGCTAGCCTTAAATGCGAGGGAATGTTTAACCCTGAAATATCCACAGAGTGACTTGGAGTATCTTCTCCTATGCTATTGAGAGTGAGACAATTCAGTTTGAGAAAGTTGTTTCTGTGACAAATGTCTCTTATGGTTAGCTTTGAGAACTGTAAAGCTTGCGATTTTGAGCTGTTAATGCCCGATACGTTAATAGAAGTGGGGTTTACAGGTAGGCCTAGTTTTCTAATCAAAGAATTAGACAAAAAAATCATGAGTTGCCGCTGAATCAAGAAGACCGCGTGCATGGACCCAGTTGCCAAAATTATCCTGAACTTCGATTTGGACAGTAGACAATAGTACTTGGGCACTACGTATGGACTTGGCATTTTGAATGTACGATGAAGCATTGGAACTGTTAGCATTGTCACTTTTCTGAGAAGTAAATGCTGTCGATGACCTTGCCTGGTCATGACGATGTAGTAAAGTGTGAAGAGCTTTTTCACAATGGAAGCAAAGTCTTGTGTACTTGCAATTTGAAGCAGAATGCGTGGGTGCTAGGCAGTTGAAGCAATGTTTATTCTGGGAAACTAATTTTCTTCTGTCGTCGACTGACAGTTCCTTAAAGGATTTACATAGATATAAGGCGTGGGAATCTTTACAAAGTATGCACTTTAAAGGTTCATTTAAACTCTTGCGGGGTTCGCTTTGAGTGTTTAAAACGAGAGAACTAGATATACGGCGTTCGCTAGACCTAGTTGGGTAACCAGTAGTGTTTGACTTGAGTTTAGATGAGCTGGACCCAGGTTTTTGAGTACTAGACGCTAAGCGTTCGCTTTTAGGTTTAAGAGACATTAATTCAAATATAGAACTCGGGGATGAGGGTTCACTTTGATTAGCTAAAGCGGTTAAGAGTTGGCATCTAGCATTTATGAAAGTGACTAAATGCTCGTAAGAGTAATCGTCTTCTCTAGAAAGTTCAATCTCCCAAGCTTTGAGGGTAGCAACATCAACTTTAGAAACCACTAAATGTATTAAGAAAGTGTCCCAGTGTTCAGTGGGTTGATCTAATTGGGACAGAGCTTTAACGTGAAGTTGTGTAGTATCAATGAGAGTACGCAAACTAGTGACGTCATTGTGCTGTGACGCAGGCAAGTTAAATAGAGCCTTCATATGGCTTTGAATACGTAACCGTAAAATTCCGTATCTTTCTTTCAATAAGTTAAAGGCAATGGGGTAGTTTTCGGCACTTAAGGGGAGTGCTTCAACTAACTGCAGAGCTTGACCTTCGAGGATAGATCTCAAATAATGAAACTTGTAGATGATTTGAATGTCTTCATTGTCATGAACAAGAGAGGAAAATAATTCATAGAAAGAATCCCAAGTAGATTCGTCTCCAGAGAAGTGGGGTAAATCAATCTTAGGTAGAATTGGTTTGGGCTTGTGAGTACCATCGCGAAAAGAGGTTTGTTGTTCGTGAAGGGAACCAAGAACAGAACCGTCCTTTTTCTGTTCTTCTTCGAGTTGGCGTATTATTTTGAAAGCAGAACCTATACCTTCGTAATATTGGTTTTCTACTTCGACTCGATCTTCGGTTTGATTGAGCATACAAGTTTCTATTTCAGTTTGGATGTTACAATAATTTTCATATGAACGTTCAAAATCCCTTACACGGTGTTTTAACAAATCTAATTGATCTTCTGAGGGATGTATTTTCTGAATCGGGTAATTTTCCCTTTATAGGTTGCTCGTTTAGAAGTAAGTTTTTCATCCTTATCCTTTTCAGTAGGAGCCATGACAAAGTAGGTAAATTAAAGTATAACTTACGAAACTGTGGAACCTTGGAAATGCTGTCAGGCTGGCAGCAGCAAATAAGTTGAAAGAAAGGGACACGCCGAAGGAGACAGGAGTGGCCTCTTTCCACTTCACAGGCTATGCACGATGTAGTTATAACTGAAAGATTCAAAGAAGATATTAATGATTTGCATAATATTGTCAAATGACCCTTGAAAAAAATAGAAAATGTCATCAATGGACTCTCCCGGGTTTCGGCACCAAAATTTGGGTAGATTATTAGCTTGGGAATAACCTAACCTCCAAGGGAAGATGATAAAAAAAGGTAGTGGGTTTCGGACTGGAGAAAAAGGATGGAGAAATAGGAGGAGAGTCCTACAAAAGTTATAAGTTTAACTTTAATTATACTCAAAGGCGACTGCCACTGCAAATCCGCTGTATAGTGAGAAGGGACCTGGGCAAAGCTAACGGGAAACGCATCCAGAACTTGGGCGGTTTGTAAGAGAGTGGCTTTAGCGTATTCCCTCTCAAGCATACATATGCCTACTATGGGGAAGGGTGATGGTCTGGCAAGACAAAGAGTAACAGATTTATTGTGTATCTGTTCAAAGGAATTTGTTTTTGAACAAGTAATTTGAAGAATGCCAATAATTTGAATCGGTTTCGATATTTTTTGGTTTAGAAATCGTAGAGTTCCTAAAGAGCGACCAAATGCTTCCAAGAAGGATAGGGATAAAACAATTATACCTTTGGGAATAATTTTGGTAAGTGTACCAATAGTTGCATTCAGAAATGGCTAAGCTTTTACCCAGCAAGGAGCCGACTAAAAGTTTAGACAATGAGAAACACTTATATTTTGAAAAACCAACCATAAGTGTTGGAGAGAATCTCCACAAGCAGGAAGCTGGCGTAGCGAGCTATGCTTGCCTTACTGGCCAGTTAGAATTAGCTATTAAAGCTAAGAGAGACTTTACCAAGTTACCAACTAAGAGTTCTTGCTCAAATGCAACAAGTGGTGAAAACCCTATTAATAGATTTATTTGCATTAAGTGGGAAGAGTCAAGGAAGACAGGATCTTGCCTAACCGTTATGTTAGAGAAATGATAAAGCAAAAGAGAACTCTTGAATTTATTTAACAATGCAGAGTGTAATGAATTTAACAAATATATAATTTCAATATTGTTAACAATTTGGGGTCGCAGACCTCCGAAAACATTTAAAGCTTGCGCCAGGCAATTAACAATTCTTTAGGTTTCAAACCTTTATATGTTTTAAAATCTTCGCAAGAATTTGAAATGGCGAAGATAAAATGAAAAATTTAAAGAGAATTAAAGTGATTAAAGTTAGACAATAAATCAAGTACAAGGTGTGTACTTTAAGGAATTTCTAAGTAAATATCTTAGAAAGAGTAACAACTTCGAAAGTAACAACAACAAAAAGCAGGAAGAATAAAATAGAAGTTTCTATAATTTCTTATATTAATGCTGAATTACTTGGTTGGATTATGCAAATAGGGCAGGTCACTTATTGTGAAACCTGAAGAGAAAAATCGAAAGGAAGTTTCTAGACCTCCTATGTTTAAGTAGGAATCACGAGACAAATGGGGCAAGTTTCCCTTTCGTGAAACCTAGAAATAACTCACTTATGAGTTGAAAGAATTGTATTCCCTACTTAGAAGGGAGAAACAAGATAATTTGAGACGTGTACCAGACACGTAGTTATGCAGACATTAATTCGTTTTAAATAAATCAAGAGAGGGAGGGCACTTATTGAGAGTGACACCTCATTGGAAAAGACCTAAAATAACAATTTTTTTTATTATGGTTTGTTAGTAAGAGGTTTGGGAAAGATCAAATGGGATTGAGGATAAGTGTTCATGGACGTATTTATAATAATCGGACGAACACGACGCGGATGAAATATTGAACAAACATTGTTTTTCACTATAGTCTGTTGAAATAGATGAAACGTTCACTGTAGTAGCACAAAAGTTTATGGCAAAGAAAGTTATTGCAATGATGGAAAATAACTAGTTACACTAGATAGGCGAGAGTCTATTGCTTGAGAAAGTTGTAGATTACAGTTAAATGCGCCAGAGAAAATCCCAACGGAGGAAGAAAAATTAGCTATTGATCAGTAATTCATAAGGAAGATTCCTTAGTTAGAATAGGTATTCCCACATGTGAGTGGAAAATACATGACGGTATAACTGGTAGATAGAGTGCAGATTCTGGAAGGTTCCAGAGCAATCCTGACTGAAGAATAGGGCAAAAGTTATTCCAGCGGTGGAACGAGCTAAGTATTTTATAGACAGTGGGTAATTCAATGGTATCCCGCGTTGTGAGAAGATCTCTCATTTAATAAGCATAAGAAATGCTGCTTCCTATTAAGATTGGCTTAGACAAACAAAAGTCCAATATAGAAAATCCCGCGAAGGATGATTATTGCCCCAAATATAGTAATCTCACACTGCCTATAAAATGATCATTAAAAGCATGTAGCTATTTAAAATCCATTAAAATTAGTTGAAGAACGTAGAAGTAGTACTTAGCTTGGCTTCATGGCGAAGGTGAAGTTCCCTTTGACGGTTGAGATTAAAATTCCAACATGGTGTAGAATTAAAAGATTGCCTCTTGAGTTGAGGAGGCGAGCTGTAGTTGAGCTTCAACTGACTGAGTCGAATGCCGGCGTACAAGTGAGACACGCTCAGCGAAGCACGGAGGTACCAGGGAAGGGAAAAGAGTGGGGGTAGGAGACAAAAGGAATACATATAAGAATAGACAACTTAACAAAAATAAATTTTTTCTTGATGAAATGGTCTTCAAACAGTTGATAGTAGGCGACACTAGCGCAGCCTGGTGGGTGAAAAAGTAGACGAAGTTCTCTTGATCACGGAGATGATAGCTGGCGATGGCGACGAGATCTGGTGGCCAGATTGATAAGGAAGTCCTCTTGTACAGGGAAGAATTGAGGAACTTCAGAGATTCGCTGCTAGATGACGCTAGGTGGGTCATGGAAAATATATATCTAGAACAGACTCACGAGTAACATGAGAACCATAAACAGCAAGGAGAAATTAGAAGATCACTGTTGGTGTTTGATAAAAAGGAAGGAATGAACTAGCAAAGAGAAGTAAAAGCTTACTCTATCTTACCGTGTATTCCAAAGAATACACCAGCCGCTACACCACAAGGTGGACCATATAAGTAGCTTGTACTTTCTTTGCAATACGTAACCTAATAATTGAATGATTCCGTTAACGAGTATCGTTGGAGAGTTTTGTCGCTGATATGTAGATTTATTTTTGCTGTACTGGGTGTTTATGCCGTAATATTGGGGAAAACTGCATGTTACGTGTTATAGTTACAGTTTTATAGTGAGCGTCAGGACTTTACTTACCTGCATTCACTTATTATTTTTTTCTTTTATTACTCTTTCAGTGATATGTTGTTCCCTTGTCAAATGAGGTAGACTATCTGGCATCACGCAATCAGACTATAACACTTTCGCTTCTGAACCATTACCTAGGACTGCATAGCATTCTGAAGTTCAGTTATCTAGTGACATCCAAAAATGCTGCATGGAAGCTGTTATTTCGAGTGGAAAGGGCAACCTCTATTGTTTTAGTACCGGGAGAATCTGAATACAGTTCAGCATGAAATAATGTTTGATGTCTTGTAACTCGGAAACAATGTGTCTGTGGAGGTTGTGATTTCGTCTTTAGGCGCATATGTTCCGACAGGATATGATGCGCTAAGACGGTGCCACAGTACATGGTGGGTGGAGTAATAATGCCGGGAACATAATGTTCCTCAGGCCAGGAAGCGCAGACTAGCCAGAAAACATAGCAAAATATGCCTATTTCAGGAGAAATCACGATGAAATGTACATCGCAATCGCTAGCAGCACTTGCAAGTCTGCTGTTGTGCAAAAAAAACTTAGAAACCAGAACACGGCACCTGGCAAACTGGTATGGAGAAAATTTGAGAAAATCTTAGACACGTGAATAGCAGGGAACTGGCTTGTAGGTGATGGTCACGCAGGCTTGCTGTGATAAGACCGGTCTCACGGAGTGAGAGGGAACCCGTCCAAGTACTATTCTGTCCTTTGACACGCGCTTCTCTAAGTGTCGTTATCGGACTGCTTACATAGTACAGCCATCCTTAATGTGATTGCAGTATCATGGAAGTTTGCGACAACCTTTTACCGCTCATAGATCCAGCCCTGACATTATTTCTCCATTGTGCTATGCTGTGCAATGTAGTGCTAATACAAAGTAAGCCCTAATATGGCATACTAGTGTACTAGCGCAAATATAAATTAATATGGTGTAGACCTACTACAGTATTAGGCTGCCTCTTTTATAGGTTTTTGACATACTTTGGTGCTTCCTGGCGTTGGTGATCAGAGGTTTCCATCCACTCTGCCTAATTAATTTCACCAAAAGGCAGCTATTCACTGGTTAAAGGTATTTAGTCACTTTATGATATTTGGCCGATTACTATTGTACGATTTTTTTCCCCTACGGTGTCATAATTACCACCGATGTATTCGAGAATTTAATGTGTGCTGTAGGATAGGTTATGGGTAATTATACCTTAATTTTATAATGGAGGGAAAAATTGCCAAACACTGTACATCAATGATACAGAGGGTTGGCTATTCACACACTAGCTTGGTGAACCATGTTTACATAATTGTTGAAGTGTTTGCAAACTTTAACGAATGCAATAAGACTTGTCTATGAGTCCTCGACTGTCAAACACATCCCCTGTGGAAATCACTATTTGCCATGGCGTATTTACATTCTGACCATGTCACAGTATCAAAACAGATTACTGTATGAGGAGCCTTTTCGTTACCACGCTCAGCACGAGCCAGAAAACAACATACAGTAGCATGAAATATGTAATCAGTCATCCTATAAATAGAGCGTATTGATCTCTAGGAATGAGTAATTGAAATTGACATGTTAATCAATGAGAAGGATGGGTACAGTAATTGGACATACTGATATGCTAACTGCTGCATTCAGTGCAACAACAAATTCTTCAGTGAGCAATGAAACACATTATTTGCCGACAAATACCTTATATATACATAATACAGGGTTAGCCCCCTCTCAAATACCTTCTAAACGGCGAACACATCAATATTCTGCTCTCACCTTTTTAAACAGAGCTAAGGGGCTCATAAAAAAACTTGCACGTCTTTTCCGCTGCTTTGCTAATCACTAACACGTCGGTATAAACTTAAGTTTTTGATTATAGTGTTGGAAGCCAGTTTTTAGTGTTGCCTTAGTAATCGAAATTTAATGTTCTCCAGTCAATCAACGCAATTGTACCCAATTGTAACGGGTGGTTCATGGGGCGGCTCCTGCTTAAAATTGTAGGGTGGGTCAGATGATACTATTGCTGTTTCATATTGAAAATTGTTTTATATTTGGCATTTAGTGTTGCCAATATTGCCATTATCATAATTCCACACAACACATTTGGAAAAGGTTTTGATAATTAGTTCATTCATTGAAAACTGTACTCACATGTCCACTTATTTGTAAATATATTCTCTCCAGTGCTTGGATGAAGCAAATTTATCTATCAGATTGGCTGATGAGGTTCAAATTTTTAAATTTCTAACTTTTTGTTCAGAGCTATAGAAGAAAATAGATTTGTTAATAAAAAAATCGCTTTCATTTTCCTATTCCGCATACAATCGACAGTTTAAATAACTACGTGCCGTGCCCAAAAGTTAAAACACATTTATAAATTAGAAATTAACTTCACCCTCAGAACTCACTGACACATCTGTACTGTACTTGGAACATCAGACAACTGGAAATGTATACCTGGTGAGTCAGCCGCCCCTTATAATTTTGATTTTATGCAGCCCAACTAACGTGTTATGTCATGAAGGTCGATATTTCTATGCTTGCATCCCGTATGGTACTAATGCACTGTAAGTTTATCCCGCAAACGATACTGAACCCTATTATTCCCCCACCCGATATGACTACCGAACGTTCGAATAATATGATATACCTGCAGTCAACTATTGCAGTGCATCATATCATCTGCGTTAAGATGTCGTGCCAAGTGGCTGGGTATCGCAAATCATGAAATTAACGCTTAAAACTACGATGTAGTAACGTAGAGAGCATTTGAAACAGTGAACTGGAGGCGTAACGTACTCTAAGATGCTCTTAATACGAGTCTCTCCCCAAGCTGAGGCGTAGCTCAACTAAGTCGTGGCCGAGTGAGGTGCGCGTGTGCAAGTTGTGTGATCGCTATGGAAGAGTGTACGTTTCCTAATACCGGTACTTCCGATAGTTCCACGGGTGTACTGACCTTCCGTGTGTCATTCGGACAATACTTTTTCAAGTAGTGTTCCAGATAGGACAACAAATCAAGAAACCCAGAAAACCCCGCTGAAAATCATCTCCGGATACCAGAGGAAAAACACCGTACGCTGTCAATGGGACAGGCAGAATTCTCGCCCCACACCAGGAGAAATTCACCGCTGGATTAGCGATACCCTCCGGTTGACTGTTGACCAAGTAGAAGCCATCCAGTTAAATGCGCAAGAAAGAACCATGCACATCAAGGTAATCAGCATATCTACTTATCAAAAATTGCTAAATAATTTTGAAGCTCCTAATAAATTTCAGTATGACTCAGGTGAGGTAACCAATGTTAAGCTCTCCACAGCGGATTCATATTTTACCGCAGTGCGTATATTTAATGTCCCACTCGAAGTTCCCCCTGAAATTTTCAAATCCGTCCTGTCTAAATATGGCACTGTGAGTGACGTCAGGAAAGAACAATGGCCTTCTGCTTATCAGTTCCCGGTGTATAATGGAATACATGCAGTCACTATGGAAATCAAACAAGATATCCCCTCCACTGAGACTTTTGGTGGCCATTCTGGCTATATATCGTATAATGGACAGAAACAGACCTGTTTAATTTGCAATGCTAACACTCATCTCCATATAAACTGCCCAAAGAAAATGATTCCCTTCGGTATTACTCCTACCCAACAAAGACGTGCACAATACTCCGATGTTGTGACACAGCAAACGTCATATGAAAACATGCTTATTGATCAGTCAGCTGGGACACCGGCAGATGTGGCCTCATCCACACATGACACAGACCCCGTAGCTTGCACTGAACAGATCAGCGAGCTACATAGTGCCTCTGCGACCTCGGCCACCTTTATTGCAGCCATAGAGCCAACTATCCCGTCACATCAGGCAGCACCAGAAATTTTGCCTTCACTGCCCTCACCTACTCTACCTACCGACTCACTGAAGCAGGTTGATCGGAGTTCTGAGAACGTAACTAAGAAGATTAAAACAAACTAGATGAAACCCGTCAAAACATGACGGACAATGGAAAACAAATTTACTGAAGAAGCTTCTTATAGAAGTTACATTCTTTGTACGATTACATTTTAGCACTATTGCAATTTTAAGGGCGTCAAAAGATAGCACTCTCAGCATTGCAACATATTGCTGGTCATGACTGAAAACGTGATGAGGTCATCATCATCTTGCACAGTTTCCAGCCACTGGCCGGGTCTGTTTGGAACACAAGCCTCTCCAACGTCTTCTGTCTTCCCACCATCTCTCAGCCTCCACCCTTGTCCAGTCTTCTCCTCTCTTCTTCACGCTTTCTTCCACCCCCTTCAGCCACCTGTCTCTCGGTCTCCCTTTTGGTCTCTTTCCTTCCCACTTCGTCTCGTGTATCCTCCTTGGTATCCTCTTCTCCTCCATTCGTTTTACATGTCCATACCATCTAAGTCTAGATTTCTCTATACCATCCTGTAATGGTTCCTCCTTCATTAATTCTCTGGTCCTCTCATTTCTTATTCTGTCCCTCTTTGTAGCTCCAATACTGCTTCTCAAGAACTTCATCTCACTGGCCTGTATTTTGCTCTTCTCCCTTCCTTTCATAACCCAGGTCTCCGAGGCATACGTCAGGATAGGGACATAGTACGTCCGATATATGATCTTTTTGCTGTTCTGAGGGACATCCTTGCTCCATAACGTGCTTCTCACACTTCTCCGTAATGCTCCTGCCTGTCTCCCCCGCTCATTTATTTCTCTATCGTTACTTCCATTGTCTTGTATCAGGCTTCCCAGATACTTGAAGCTCTCCACTTTCTTCAGCTGTTCCCCACCAATTGTTATTCCCGTTGTGGTTCTTTCCTTCTTCCTTGTTGTGATCACCATCTCACTCTTATTTATGCTAAATTTCATCCCATAACCTTGTATTATTCCTTCCCACACGTCCAACTGTTCCTGTATCTTCTCCTCCTTGTTTCCCCAAATCATCAAATCATCTGCAAGCTCCATTGCTTTCATCTTTCCTTCCCCAATTACTTGTGCCACTCGGGTCATTATGTCATCCATCACCACAATGAAAAGGAACGGTGACAGTGCACTTCCTTGTTTCAGGCCGTTTCTCTGTTCCAACCAGTCCGATCTCTCTCCTCCCACTTTCACACAGCTCACGCTTCCCTGGTACATCTCCTTTATCCTCCTTATAGTCCATTTTTCTTTTCCTCTATCCTCCAGGGACTTCCATACTTTGTTTCTACATACACTGTCATATGCTTTCTCAATGTCCAGGAAGGCCATCAGTAGATCTGTTCCATACTCATAGTGCTGTTCTTGTAACTGCCTTACAGCAAAAATCAAATCCACTGTGGACCTTCCTGCTCTGAAGCCATGTTGTTCTTCTCTCATCCCTCCTTCTATCCTTGTCCTAATTCTCCTTTCCAAAACCTTCTCAAATATCTTTGCACAATGACTCATCAGTGTTATTCCCCGATAGTTTCTGCATTCTGTTCTACTACATTTCTTGCAGATCGGGACAATTTTTCCATTTTCCAGTCCTCTGGGGTCTTCCTTTCCTTCCATGCTGTCTTCATCACTCGGTACAACCATTGTATCCCCACCTCTCCTGCTGCTCTCACCATCTCCACACTCAACTCATCCACACCCGGTGCCTTCCCTCCTTTCATCTTCCTCACTGCATCTTCCAATTCTTTCCATGTTAAGTCCTTTTCTGTTTGCAGTTCATCTACTGTACCTCTTCCCCGATTTCTTCCTCCTCGCCGTGGTTTCCATTTGAGTTCAGGAGTTCTTCAAAATATTCTTTCCACATTTTCTTCAGTTCTTCCCTATTTTCTATCTCTTGTCCCCTTTTGTTCACCATTCTAACATAATCCGTAGGATCCTTCCGCCTCTTATTCTTTACCATCCCATACAGAACCTTTTTTGTACCTTCACTATCCTGCTGGTCATGACTTAAAACGTGATGAGGTAAATAGCCCAATACGTTCAAGAGTTTCTCCTTGAGCGAATAGGACATTGTTGCCTATTAAAAGAAAATGTTCTGTGCCTGCAAGTGTTTTATCGGAAGGTGTTAAATCAAGTCGTAGGATTTGAGCTCTCTGCCTAATATTACTGCACCTATTATATCCGAATCCAAGCAATTTCTTACATATTTCTTACATTTAATATATTACCATATATGAGTCCTTGGGAAACGTTCAAATTTCTAAGGAGCATAACTATGGCTCAAACGTTCGGAGTATGTGGAGGCGAATCACTTAATTCCAAGGATTTGAAAAATTCAATAATAGGGAAATGAAGTAGCTGGCTTTAATCTTCAGTATCCAATCTGTTAACGCTGATGTATGTGTTTGAACTACTGGATATAAGTACAATGACTTTTAAATTAATATCATTACATTGTTGCAGCTTGGCAAATATGTTATATTCCAGCAGATCAATTTTACCCTCACAACAGTTAAGACCAAAGTAATCACGCATAGATTTTACGCAAGAGAAATACAATGTAGGACAATGTTTACATTTGATCGTCAAAGACCTTACAGTACATTGTACTGCAAAATATCTGGAATTGTTTCTGAAATGACCTATTTATATTGGATTTTAAATGTGGCTTCGTATTATTCGATAACACTATAGTGTCCTGCAATAACGGAGCCGCTAAATATTAAATGGCAAATAATACTTCCATTGCCGAAATCAACTGCGTAGTTAGACTCAGTATTCTAAACAAATAATCATTAAACAATTTATTGTCTTATACAATGAACTTCAACATGACCGTCCAGAGACTTTCATACTCAAGTTGGTTGGTGAGGACAATGCGATGAGACTGATCGCTTAAAATAAATTCCATATAATTGATCCTGCCAGCGAAATTTTTTGCAAAAGCTTGAAAACGCAGCTCAGAATGACGTTCTTCATTTTGTTATAAACAGTACGAAACTGCTCTAAATAAACTTTTTCCATCACCTGTTATAGGTTATGGCAATACATTTCGCAGGGGAACATAGATTTACTTAGCCAACTACTGGAACGATCATAGGCCTATACTCAATACTCACTTCGGCAGTCACCCTAATGGAGGCAGTTTTTGAATTCTATGTCCCGTGCATGTCAAAAATCGTATTAACACATGGAGGCCCACCTATTCTTGTCTATCGCCCCGGAGACCCGGGTTACATTTCCTGCTCTGCCAAGAAATTTAATTCTGGTCTGAGGGCAAAAACGGGGCACATTCAGTCTCTTGAGGTATAACTAAGAAGAGGAAGGTTTAATTCCCACCTCGACAATCTTGGATGTGGTTTTCCGTGGTTTCCCACATCCACTTAAGGCAAATACCGGGATGGTTCCTAACTTAAGGCCTTGGCCGTCTCCTTGCCATTTACCACCTTAATTACAAATACACACAGTAATGCAGCCATCACAATAACACAGGTTATGAGAGAAAATTTCACACATACACACCCAAGTACACGGGGCTGAGTGACCACGATGTCGGAGCCCTTCAAACGAATTATGTTTGCCAAGTGTCTTTCATGGCGAATGCAATTGTGGACACGCGCGAGTGCCTGGAAAACTACTTATTTCTTTAATAATTTAAGTATATCGACGTTGCATAATTATAACTTTTAGTCTAGGACGCTAATAACTTGACCACCGAAGCATTGGGAAGAAATTGCAATATTAAGGTACATAAACAACATAGCCTACACATTCAACTGTCGGTTAATGTTCCTCAAAATTTCCCTTCTTAAATATTCCCCTCCTTTATAATTCTCCATCACGTGGAAATGTGCCATGTCTTGTGTTTTAAATATATCGATGCAATGGGGCTGCCATCTGATGTCAGTTACTGGAACTACATGGGCGATGTACTGCCATCTGTTGTCAGTTATAGGAACTGATTGCAGATATTTAAACGGCGTACTTGGGCGTACTGAGGACAACAGTTTGCTCTTTTGATCACATGCTGTAATGCAATGGTAAAACGGAAATAAAACGTATTGAGAGGGAATGTAGAAATATGTATCTTTAACAGACATAAAACCTTACTAATACTCCTTGATTAAACAATATTTCAGTGGTAAAAAAAAATATTGGCGAGGGCCGGGATCGAACCAGTGAACCTTGGAACTACAGTAAGTCGCCTTAACCACATAGCTACTCGCGCACTCTTGTTCTGCAGCAGACGCAGCCATTCATTATCTACAAAAGCCGCTGTCTGAAGGAAATGATCCATTTCATTATCCAAATAAATCAATGTTGCACATTCGTATACGTTCATACTGTTATTATATTTTATTGTCAGAACTTGGTTAATGTATGTTTTAAATTACATGGAAGCTTATTAAATAACTTAAATTTTAATGGACTTCTCACCGCCATTTTGTCATGACCCCAGGCGGATTGTGCGCATGCGAGAGGGGAAAGAATTCTCCTATTTTCTATATTAATTCAAAAATATACCGTAATATATTTGTTTATTTTAGAGACACTCTGCAAATCTAGAGGCCAAGAGCTTTCGTTAGAGTTCTCTACGAAGTAAATCGGTTCTGTCGTTCTCTCAATCTCGTGGTAACAAAAATCCCCTTACTGTTTTAAATATATAGATGCCTCGATAGCTGTACCAGCCCCGAAGAATCAAACTGGTTCTACACATGTTCCCCCAGCTGTGAAAAAGAAACAAAATCTTCCTTCTATGTCATCTAGGGACCCACGAACGCTCTCAAACGCTGACAGCCGGCCCTTGAATGGCACTCATAAGGAACTTTCTTACCCTAATTTGACATAGTGCACCAGTATATTTCACACCCGTGTCTATCTTCCTTTTAGGTCCTTCTTCTTTTTCTCGAGTTCCCCTTCCAGTATGCCTAGCACAGCTTTCATACTCCTCTTAAGGGCGCAATTTCTCACTGTGGCCACTGTGAATAATAATGTAATCGAATGTCCCCTGAAATTTCAACTGTTGGAGAGATTCCTTCGAGATGCAGACATTGACATTGCTTTCAAAGAAGTTGCCATACCCTGCCTTCCCATATCTGCCTTCTACAAACAATACATTAATACCGGTACTAATAATAGAGGGACCGGTTTCCTCATAAGACATGATATCCCACTCGAAGGTGTGCTATGTCATCCATCAGGACGCATAATATCTGGCCACATAAACAATATCACCCTCATAAATATATATGCCTCATCCGGGTCAAGCAAACCTGTGGAACGGAAAATGTTCTTTCAACAGAGTATACTGCCTCATCTGCACGACGTTAAGGAAAAACTTATTCTTGCAGGGGATTTCAACTGTATTCAACGCCCAGAGGATTCCACTAGTCCATACAAAGGTGTCAACCCGGCTCTCAGGACCCTTCTTACCTCCCTACACCTCATTGATGCTGTGGATAGTTTAAGGGTGCCCCTGTCCCATTACACCTGTATAAGTCACAACTCCTCATCACGAATTGACCGCATCTACTGTTCACAGGAACTTATCCAGCCTAGACGATATGAAGTGATACCTGCCAGTTTCACTAACCATCATGCAGTCGTATGTGCAATCTCTTACCCCTATCCCGTTTTCCACATAGGAAGAGGTTATTGGAAATTGAATTGCTCGCTGTTACTGGAGGAGGAATGCCAATATATTTTCAGACAAAACTGGAATCGATGGGTCCAACAAAAATGCAACTTTCGCGACTGTGCAGACTGGTTGGATATTTTAGTTAAACCAGGAATCCGCCGCGTCTTTAAGAACATATCCTACCAAAGAGGTCGGGAAAGATGGCATACAGTTGAATTTTACTGGCTTTAAAAGATCGTACAGTGCTCCCGGACGAAAGTGCAAGTGTATACCATATCGCCAGAGGCCAACGTGAGCGCCAACGTAAATATATCCACCGCCTCCGCACCAGTACTGGAAGTGTCGTCACCTCCCCTGACGCAATACGTAGTGAAATATCATTATTTTATCAGCAGTTCTACGCTAAGGCTCCAATTGTTCCACAGCAGGTGACCCTGCTGCTTTCATCTTGCAGTATCCAACTATCTCCGGACAACAAAACTCTGCTCAGCGCGGACATTACGGATGAAGAGATTCACTCTGTGGTTAAGCACCTCCCAAATAACCGCTCACCTGGAATTGATGGCCTGCCATATGAACTGTATAAACACTTCTGGCCTCTCATTGGCAAAAAATTTGTCACGTCATGCGTACCATTCTCCAACGTCGTGCTCTTTGTCAATCACATCACGAGGGTACCATAGTCGTCATAACAATAACATCCTCTCCCATGGCAGTTGGAGACTTCCGACCAGTTACTCTGCTCTGCAGTGATTATAAAGTCATTACCAAAGTACTTGCATGCCGAATGAAGACTGTTCTACATGATATCATTGGTGATGAACTATGTTGCAGTATTCCTGGAAGAACCCTGTTAACGAACTTAGCGATACTACGGGACCTACACCTAACAGCCGAAGTGCTCCCCACTGAGCCAATGAGTTTTCTCACCTTAGATCTTGATAGAGCTTTCGACCGCATCAGTCATGAATACTTGTACATGGTCTTGCAGCACTTTGAATTTCCTGCAATCCTTATTGACTACATTCGTATGATAAATTGTAATGATACGTCTCGAGTGCTCGTCAACGGTTTTCTTTCCCCTGTGATTCCAATACAACGATCAGTTAGACAAGGATGTCCCCTTTCCATGCTACTTTTTGTCATTGGCCTTGAACCGTTCATTCGGACTACCCTGGTGAAGCTACTGGGTTACAAACTGTCCACACATGTTTTCGGCATGTGCGCCTATGCTGATGACGTATCAATATTGATCCGCAAAAATGAAGACATCTCTCACATCGATAGCGTCCTTCAGCTCTACCATATCGCCTCTGGAGCACAATCGAACCCCCAAAAAACTGCTTTGCTTCCGCTCAATACTAACTCAGTGATTACCCAACAGCCCTGGTTCCGGATAGTAAATGAGGTGAAAATTCTTGGCATTACCTGGAAGCAATCGCTTCTGGACACAGTGCAAGCAAACTGGAGTAAGGTCATTGCCAAAGTTAGGGGAGTGCTGATCCAATTTGGTCAAAGAATCCTCAATATAGTGCAACGGGTAATGGTCCTCAACGTGTTTGCGCTCTCTAAAATATGGTATGTCGCACAACTTTTCCCACTTTCCAAAATGTTTGAGAGCCAATTGTCAAAATATACTGGTTGGTTTATATGGCAAGGATTTTTGTTTCGAGTACAACGGGAACAGTTGTATCTCCCATCCCGGCAAGGCGGGCTAGGGCTAACAGCTCATGGCAAGAAATGCCGTGCACTCCTTTGCAAGAACGATATCACCATCCTTTCCCAACATGACACTTTTACGAAAGCGCTACACAAAGATCTTCGAAACACAGCCCGTGGTTGTGATAGAGCTTTGCCAAAGATTTTTAGGGACCATCAACAGCACCTTCTGGAAACTGTTCGCCAAATGCCTTCAGGGACTGTTCCAACGACGAAAAGTATTTATACCATGTTGCGGCAAGTGGTACACTCCGAACCGCGAATCGAGGCCTCCAGCCTCTACGTCCATTGGCCCACTGCCCACTGTTTGGAAAAATGTTGGGGCTATGACCATTTCTTCTGCTGTACACTCCCAGGTTTTTATCCTCCTCAACGATCTCATCCCAACGGCTCTACGGCGATATAACATCCGTCTTGAATCTTACCCATGGTGTACTATATGTGGTCAAACTGATACGGCGCTACATCGCTTCACAATATGCCCGCGAGTTGCCTCCACGTGGCTGTGGTGTAAGGGAAACGTATGTCAACTATTAAAGGTGCCCACGGGTGACCTTGATGACAGGAAGTTGATTCGTTTGTCGGTGACCGCCTTCCCCCAAATTAAACAGACTGCTATTGTGTGGATAATGGGCCAATATGTACACTTCGTGATGGACAATGATCAACATTTCTCGTTCAGGGATCTCATGTATCACCTGCAGGAAGAGCTTTGGAAGCTTAGTGAAAGTGGACAATTGTACGATAAATATGGACATTATTTGGATTTTTTTGTGATGTAATAGTATAGGATTTATCATTTCTGAAAATTCTGTAATTCTGTAAAAAGCTAATAGAAAAAGTAGACAATCACTTGACTTCCAATTGATGGACCGGAGTAGGAATGGTTCGAATCCCCCATTGGAAAAATATTTTTGCAACGATATGAAGCTTCAATGCTACAATCACATGTCAATGTGTGCCACATCATGCAGTCTAATGCCATTATTACAGTGTTTGTGCGCTACCCACCTGCGCAGCTATACAGTGGGATTGAAGTCATTTCATTAATTCGTCATGTACTCCACGGACGAGTACGTTGACATGTTTCTTGTATACGGGGAGGCGAAAGTTAATTCCTTGCAGGCACTACGTCTGTACCGGGAAATATACCCAGATAGGCGACATCCGAGTGGAAATACTATACGCAATATTGAAAGACGCTTACTAACAACAGGGGAACTTGGGGCGATAACACCGGACCAACTGACGACCATATCGTCTGGTGAGAATGAGGAGGCAGTTATGGACGCAGCTCGCAATGAACCTCACACTAGTACAAGAGCAATTGCACAACAGGTGAACATTAGCCAGTCGTCCGTAAGCCGTTTATTGCATGCAAATAAATGTTAGGAAATGTAGAAGAAGATGTAGCATTTTTTAATCAAAAATCCTATTCTCGGACGAATCGAGATTCCACAAACTGGTACCGTCAACCGCCATAACATGCACTAGTGGAGTGCTGACAATCCCCACTGGGTTCAACTGACAGCCCATTAAGTGCAATGGGGAGTGAGTAGGGGGGTGATGGCGGGTCTAGATGATAGCCTACTTTCCTGGTGACGTCACAAGATGGCGGCCAAGAAGGCGGCCAAGTGACGTCACAAGATGGCGGCTAAGATGGCGGCGGTGACTCACAACCATAGCCTACTTTCCTGATGATATCACAACGAGTTGTGATCAAAAATTTCCGAAATGTTGCCCCATAGCGTACTTTCCTGGTGACGTCACAACGAGATGTGATCAAAAAGTTCGAAAATGTTGACTCATAGCCTACATTCCTGGTAACGTCACAACGAGGTGTGATCGAAAAGTTCCAAAATGTTAACCTATAGCCTACTTCCCTGGTGACATCACAACGAGGTGTGATCGAAAAGTTCCAAAATGTTAACCCATTGCCTACTTCCCAGGTGACGTCACACAGAGGTGTAATTTAAAAAGTTCCAAAATGTTAACCCATAGCCTACTTTCCAGGTGATGTCACAACGAGGTGTGATCAAAAAGTACTAAAATGTTGACCCATAGCCTACTTTCCTGGTGATATCACAAGATGGCTGCCATAGCTTAACTTAACCTAGCCTAACCTAACATAAATTATGAGGTGTGATCAAAAAAGTTTGAAAATGTTGACTCATAGCCTACTTTCCAGGTGACGACTCATACTAACACGCCATACATTCAGGGGCAAAGCCGATATCTCCGGAATGCATGGTCGGATTTTGACGAAAGAGGTGTCATTGAACTCAGGCGGACACCCCCTTTCCAATGAACAACCTATTTTCCACCTAAAAATAAAACCTATCCCTACTAGGGGGGTGGGGGGAGGGTGGGGGGAGGGTGGGGGGGGTGAAATTGTAAATTTTTAGTAAATCTCGCATCCCAAGGGCAGCATGTGGGAGTTTCAATGCTAAAATGAAATTAAACGTTGTTCCACATATGGTAAATGAGAATTCCATGATCAGAATAAGCGGGTTTAAATAAGACAAACAGAACTTGCTTATATGTTGGTTGAAGCGAGTAGAGAAAACAAACTTGCTGGGGTAGAGACTAGCAGAATGAGGATGTTATTGAGCGTATTGCAATGCGCTGACCTGACCTGACTTGACAACTTGGCAATGGAAAACAAATTTACAACCATGGTTTGGAGAGTGAAATGCATGTGAACACGTGTGAAACAACATGTAAGCTAACAAGTCATATCCTGTTTGATTTGTACGTGACAAAATTCAAGTATATGTATCACATGACCTCACGCAGGTGTTGGCCTTGAACGTTAGCTATACACGTGCACGACAATAGAATGCTCAAGAGTGTAAATCACTGAGTCAGTAAAAAGTATCATGCACGTGTAGGAATGTTGTGACCTGCAGTATAGGCTGGGTCAGAGGGGTTGGGGGGGGGGGGGGTTGGGAGAAAAGAGAGATAGCGAGAGAGAAAAAAAGAAAAGAGAGATGTGTTGCTCATAACACTTAACTCTTAGTTACAAGTCTCTAACCATTTGGATCTTGTATGTGGAGCTGAGGACAGTACACACATAGGGGTATAGGTTAAGCACAACATGAGTGAATAAATAAATAAAAGGCACATGAGTTCACAAAACATGTAATTTATTAATCCATGAATTAAAGGCTTAGCTAAATCCTAGCCACATTACAAAGAGTTTATTTCCTTTTTGTTTCAACACTTTTTCCACAAGGTAATGTTTTGGAAACACTGACTTGCATAGTTCTTGGAGATAAAACCTGCCTTTTATAGGTTGATGGTTGAGATCCTTGAGTAAATAGGTGACTGGGCTGTCCAGGTTGACTTGACGAATTTGAAAAGTTCAGTCACCCACTTTGGTGTGTAGTCCTTATCAAAGGCAGACTTAAATTTGCTCACACGAACATGGTCTCCGATGTTGAGGAGGTGACGTTTAGGGTCTGCTGTTTTTATGGGTTTAAACAGTTTATCCAGTCGCGGAATATTTTTGGTCTCAAGTGGTGGCTTGATCCCAATGGTTCTGTGTTAGGTGTCATTGTAACGTGACACTAGCTCAGGTAACAAGTCCAACCAGCGATATGAGCCTTGAGCGGTAAAGGCTTTCCACATAAGAGTTTTCAATGTTCGGTTAAACCGCTCGACCACACTGGCTTTGAAATTGCTGTACGTGGTGTAATGGTGAATATCCAAAGATTTGGGAAAACTAGAGAAATCCTTGTTGAATTTTTTTTTCCATGGTCGGTTTGCAACAACTGGGGTTGACGTTTGGATTGTTGAATATTATGTTTAAAAGCTTAGATGACTAGCGGGCCAGACTGGCGGGGCACCGGTTCAACAAATGCCATTTTGGAGTTCACATTAATGACTGTCAACATATAGCGTACACCATGGTTAACGCTAGCATAGGGAATCATTTCAAGTAAAACGGCTTGCCAAAGTTCATCCACACCCCGTGAAATCACCTTAAGTCGCTGATAGTGATGTCTAGCTGGGCGATGCAACTCGTGAGCAATGCCCACTTTGATGGGTGAAGGTTTAAACAATAATTTTGGCATTTCGAAGTTCTTATTCCATTTCTTGAATTTCCCAATCGTGACCGGTATGGCCGGCTTGACGTGAAGCATGCAACAGCTGTAGCCGCTGGACGAACTTATTGAGATTGTGCCAGTAGGTAACATCAAACAGGGGTTTTAATTATTTAAATGTCACTCCAGAAGCGGACACTTTACGACGAACATTTTGACAGGTTGGACACATTTTTGCAATGATGGTTTTATATTTTTGGGATATATTGGCATTCACTTGCTGAGTAGGATCATACTGTCTTTTTTGGGCATGAGTAACCAATAACATGGATTTATATTTAGCAAGGTCTTGTTGTGTAAAATCATGCGAAGAGGGGGTACGGGAGAAGAGCAGCTTTAACAGTCCTGGAGTTAATTTATAATTGTTTTTTTTATGAAAGCACTAGTAGGAGCTAATTTAATCGATGAATCACCAATTTTAAAACCATCATTCTCATAGCGAACATCATATGAGGTATCTGAATTTCCAATAAATAGATCTGTAGGATAGGGTTCCAGTGTTGATCCATAATGATCCGATTTTCCCACGGGTTCGGGGATGAGATGCAATGGAAATCTTCGTGGCGATGATTTTTTCGGCCGGATGCCCTTCCTGACGCCAACCTCATGAGAGGAGTTAATGAGAGATGAAATGAATGATGGTGAATGAAACTGGACAAGGATGTGGAAGGAAGCGGCCGTGGCCTGTCAGAAGGTACCGTCCCAGCATTTGCCTGGTGTTGAAAATGGGGAAACCACGGAAAACCATTTCAAGGACGGCCGACGGTGGGGCTCGAACCCACGCGTCTACCGAGTTAGCAGAGAGCTTGGCCTCATGACCTAATGCTGAGCTTTAGCCAGCGTAGCCACTACTGTCGGTAGTGTTGATCCATAATATTTTATTAAAATGTTTTTGAGTTGAGCTTTATGTTGAGGTGTGGGCAAGAGTTGTGAAAACGGAGACTATTTGGAACGGCAAGGTGTTTCGACCATGGCCAAGGATTTCTTCTTTCTTAAAAACTCTGCAAGGGGTGAGGATTTGTTTTGAGGCGTAAACATTTGATCATTATCATCCTCATCCTCAACCTCGCTAGCACTACTTAAATGTTCCTGTTCCTGTTCCTCTTCTTCCTCTTCCACAGGGTCCTCGCGTAGCGTCTGCGTAGCTTGTGAAACAGTGGGTAGCGATTCAGATGGCTTGAAAGAGGGTTTAAACATTGCTTTTGGCGGAGGTGCTAACTGTTGTTGAATAAACAAAGCATGATCCGCACATGATCGTTTCAATTGACGAAACTCTTGGCGAATAGTTTTTTTGCTTTAATAATATGCTTTTTCAATTGACTCTCTGCTAACGCCATGGTGTCTTGACAAATAACATGAGTGGGAATTAGACAGTCCCTTAAATAGTATTAAAATGATCAAACCATAAGCGATAACGTCCTTGGATGAGTTCACTTAGTTTGTCAATCACTAAACAGGCATGGCGTTGGGTGTTCCAGCACTTGGCACACAATTCGGTAAACATTTGAAATGTCATATCAGGATTTACATGTTCGTTATATATGTGACGACTCTTCCGCTCATCCTGGCGAAATAAAACAATGACATTGGCATTGTCACGAATACGTTGTTTACACATTTTAGAATATGTTTGTCCAAGATAGAAGCAACCGATATATTTGTGACGACCCATGCTGAAATAGCTTTGAATAAGGTCCCACAATGATGCAGCGAATGGAAGACGGAAACAGTGAACCGTGACGTTGCTCACGTGATGTGGGATAGAGATGGGAAACCATGTCCCCCACGGGTATGACTCTTGCTGCTTAATAATCTTCATATCAACTAAGGCTTAGAGAGGTGAGCAGGCTGTCTGTATATATGGAACCATGTCTTGTCATAGATAGAGTAGACCCCTACTACAGGTCAACAATGGATGTCTTAAGACGTGCGTTAATGGCCAAAGCTAGGTCTGTGTTGTGCTCATACATGAACCTAAACACGAAACAGATCCTGCTAATAAGCACTATGTGGATAGGTCTGTGGTGCCACGCACTAAACAGGGAGATTATGACTTTACAGGAAAGCGATTGACTCATGTGAAACATCCTCAAGTGTCTACGGATGTCACAACAAAAAACTATTTGGCTAACAAGGTGTACGAGTTATATGACAAAGTACCTCTGCTAACGGTGAATGGCTATACGGCCTATCATCACGGCATTATTCACGTGGAAGACCCACAAGAAGAGGATGATGTCTGCACTAAACGTTATGTGACTTATCAAATGAAAAGACTTTATAAATCTGTTCCATCTGTATTTTAGTGTACCTAACAAATAAAAAAACCTGTGAATGACAGGTATCATTTACCACTAGTCCATGACCAGCACCTGCCGTATGTGCTTTCTTCGGTTTTAAAACACTATTGATTACACTATGATGGAACTATTCATATGAAACAATCCATGCCTGATGAAAACCATTGACATGTAGAAATAGAAATAAACGGTCATAGGATGTTGGTCCATTATCATCAAACGGTAAATGTAGGTGGTGAATTATCATTTCATCTCATGCTAACATGGGACGAAAAGCAAGCAGGAAAAAGAATATTTCGATTTCCCACTTTATGTGGAACTTGAATATAATGCCACGAAATAATGCTAACACGTTAGTTGTCACTTACACTTTCTTGTGAAAGGTTCTTGAACATCATTATTGTGAAACAAAGATATATGCTGAAAGAGACTAAAAACAGACCTTGTTCTTGCCAAAGCATGAGGTTAAGGCATAAGCGGACAAGCCCTTGCGAATGAAAAAAATTAAAAAATAATGTGATGACCATAAGGAAAGCCCTTCGAGCAGCACAGAGATGTGTTATTCCATAACGTCAGCGAGAGGCTTCAAAACAAGGTCGAGCGATCCCTGTCCCCAAACGAGCAGGATTTTTACCAGCTTTATTCGCTGGTCTGACTGCTCTGGGTTCACTTTTGGGCGGTGCCAGTGCGGTGGCTAAATCCATTAAAGCTGCACAGCAGGGTAAGCAAGAATTGATAGAAAGTCAGCGACACCATGAAACGATGGAAGCCATTGCTATGGGGGCTAGAAACATCAATTTAAAGCCAGCCTTTTATCAACAAGGATTTGGAATTTTCCCATCTCCAAATAAAAAAAATTAACCTCAACCATAGCAAGACATGCCCTAACCCATGAAGAAGTTAAAAGCTATGCAAAACAACTAAAGCGTTCTCATTTTCGGGTTGTGTTTATGCGGAATCAATTACCACGACGACCATGGAAACAGGAATGCGCAGTTTCAAATCTAGATGAGAGTACAGGACCAGGAACGCATTATGTAGCCTATGTGAAAGAGGGATCCATGATATGGTACTTTGGCAGTTTTGTAAATCTACCACCACCCATGGAACTAGTCACCTATTTTGGAAACAGGACCAAGATATATTATAATGTGAAACGTGAGCAAACGTTTAACAGTCAAGAGTGTGGGCGTTTGTGTTAAATGTTTTATATAAGACACTGCATAAGCAAAAACGTCAACAGGATGTCGACAGAAAGTAAAACGTTTACACTGCATGGACGTGGACCTGACGGCAGCCTAGACTTTTACCCGCCTATTGAATTGAGTGAAGGACCTTATAGTTAAGGACATGTTTCTCTTGAAACGTACAATAGAATATACAACATACGTAAGGATGTAATCAACAAGTTGTACTATAATGATTCTGTGCTCACCCTGAACCCGAGTGGATATGCAATAGATGATATTTCCCAGCACATTTATGTGGTACTCTTCAACGAATATGGTTTAAAGTCATTTCCTGATGGGGCACACAAGTTTGAACTCACAGGAAATACCAACACTCTTCGCTGTAGTATTTTCTCTACTTTTAAGATTGACTTTGAATCACAACCCGATTCCATTGGCCCTTTACTAGGATTTAACCACGAGTGTTGGAGCCCAACAAAAACATGATTCCGACTATGAAGTGAAATTGATTGAGGACCATTGGTGTATTCTTGGAATACACGGTAAGAGAGAATATAATTTTTAATGCTCTTTGCATGTTAATTTTTTCCTTTTTATCAAACACCAACAGCGATCTTCTAGTTTCTCTTTGGTGGTCATGTCTCTTATGTTCTTTATGAGTCTGTTCTAGATATATATCTTCCATGACCCACCTAGCGTCATCTAGCAGCGAATCTCAGAAGTTCCTCAATTCTTCCCTGTACAAGAGGACTTACTTATCAATTTGGCCATCAGATCTCGTCGCCATCGCCAGCTATCATCTCTGTGATCAAGAGAACTTCGTCTACCTTTTCACCCACCATGCTGTGCTAGTATCGCCTGCTATCAACTCTTTGAAGACCATTCATCAAGAAGAACTTTTAGTTTTATAAAGTTGTCTATTCTGTTATGTTCTCCTTTTGTCTCCTACCCCCACTTTTTTTCCTTCCTTGGTCCCTCCGCGCTTCGCTGAGCATGTCTCACTTGTACGTCGGCAGTTGACTTAGTCAGTCAAGGCTCAACTAGAGCCAGTCTCCTCAAACCAAGAGGCACTCTCTACATTCTACGCCATGTTGGCACTTTAAGTTTATACGTCAAAGGGAACTTCACCTTCGCCATGCAACAATGATAAGTACATACTTCTGGTTTTAACCTCATCTTCATCGGTTTTACTGTCGTCATGCTTTTAACTATTATTTTATAGGCAGTGTGAGATATTTATTTGTGGCAATAATCATTCTTCGTGGGATTATCCATGTTGGGCTTCTGTCCAATTAAGCCAACCTTCGTGAAAAGCAGCATTTCTTATGCTTTTTAAATGAGAGATCTTCTCACAACGGGGGATATTATAGAATACCCACTGTCTATAAATATTAAGCTTGTTCCACCGCTGGAGTATTTTTGGCCCTATTCTTCCATTAGGATCGTTCTGGAACTTTCCAGAAATCCACAACTTTCTGAAGTAATAGACTTTCGCCTATCTAGTGCAACCAGTCATTTTTCACAATTGCAATAACTTTCTTTGCCATAAACTTTTGCGCTACTACAGTGAACTTTTCATCCATTCAACAGACTATAGTGAAAACTAGTGCTTGTTCAACATTTCTACCGCGTCGCGATCGTCCGATTACCATAAATAAGGCCATGAACATTTATCCTCAATCCCAATTGATCTTTCCTAAACCCTTTACTAATAAACCATAATAATAAATTTATTTTTTCAATGAGGTGTCACTCTATAGAAGTGCCCTCCCTTTTTCTTATATAACATTAATTAACTTCTGCATAAATACGTGTCTAGCACACGTTTTAAACTTACATTGTTTCTCACTTCTAATTAGAGAATACAATTCTTTCAACTCATTAGTGAGTTATTTCTAGGTCTCACGAAAGGGAAACTTGCCCTATTTGTCTCGTGATTCCTATTTAACCATACAGTAGGAAGTCTAGAACCTTCCTTTTGACTTTCTCTTCAGGTTTCACAGTAAGTGACCTGTCCTATTTTGTAACTATTATAAAAGTAATTCAGCGTAAATATAAGAAGTTATAGGAACTTCTCTTCAATTCTACCTGTTTTCTTTTTTTTTGTTATTTTCGAAGTTGTAACTTTTTCTAAGATAGGTACTTGGGAATTTCTGAAAGTACACACATTGTACTCGATTTAATGTTTAAACTTTAATCACTTCATTTGTCTTTTTTAAATCTTACAAAGATTTTAGTACATATATAAGGTTTGAAACCTAAAGAATTGTTAATTGCCTGGAGCAAACTTTAAATGTTAGGAGGTCTGCGACCCCAAATTGTTAACCAAATTGAAACTATATGCTTGTTAAACTCATTACGCTCTTTTGCCTTGTTAAATAAATTAAATATTTGTTTTTGGATTTATCATTTCTCTAATACAACGGTTAGGCAAGATCCTGGCTTTCCTAACTTTTCCTAGGTTCATGCCCTCGTTAATACGCAATAAATCTGTTACTATTTGTCTTGTCAGACCATCACCCTTCCCCATAGAAGGCATATGCATGCTTGAGAGGGAATACGCTATAGCCATTCTCTGGCAAACCGCCCAAGTCCTAGCTGCGGTTCCCGTTAGCTTCGACCAGGTCTTTACCCACTTTAGGTATCAGAGAGCGGATTTGCGGTGGCAACCGCCTCTGAGTGCATTTAAAGTTAAATTTATAACTTTTGTGGGATTCTCCTCCTATTTCTCCATCCTTTTTCTCCAGTCCGAAACCCACCTCCTTTTCTTTATCATCTTCCCTTGGTGGTTAGGTTATTCCTCAGCCAATAATCTACCCAAAATTTGGTGCCGAAACCCGGGAGAGTCCATTTTTTATTCCTATTCTTTTTAAAGATCATTTGGCAATACCTTGCAAATTATTAATATCTGCTTTGAATCTTTCAGCTATAACTACATTATGCAAAGCCTGTGAAGGGGAAAGAGGCCGCTCCTGTCTCCCGTGGTGCGTCCCTTTCTTTCAACTTACTTGCTGCTGCCAGCTTGGCAGCATTTCCAAGGTTCCACACTTTCGTTAGTTACACTTTAATTTACTTACTTTGTCATGGCTCCTACTGAAAAGGATGAAACTCTCATTGCTAGACGTTCTTCCTACAAAAGGCAACTCACCAGATTTAGAAATTTCATCAACAAAATAAATCCCGCCGAGTGTGATCTAGATATCTTGACACAACGCCTTAAGTTGTACGAACGGTCCTATGATTATTACGATCAAATTCAAACCGAGATTGAATCCGCTGCCCAGAACTTCAATCGGATCGGGACGAGGTCGAACCCTTGTACTTTGAAGGGATTGCCAAGGCCCACCAACTGATCCGCAGTATCTCAGAACCGGACACTAGGGTCATCAATCCGGCCCAGTTCGCACCCGCTTCAGTTCACAAGGATAAACCGAAACCGTTACATCCAAAGATAAGCCTACCTCACTTCTCAGGCCAGGAAGGTGAATGGTATTCCTTTTATGAACTCTACTGCTCCCTAATTCATGAAAATGATGACATTCTCGACATTCATAAATTCTACTTCTTGCGTACGTCCTTGGAAGGCGAGGCCTTGGCCATGGTCGAGTCACTGCCTTTAAGCGCAGATAACTACCGCATCACCTTTAATCTCCTTAAAGAGAGATATGACAATTTACGTTTGAGTGTTGCTCGCCACATCCGCTGTCGGTTCAACCTGCCAGCCGTCAAACCTAATGACGTCACCTCTTTAAGAGACCTGTTAGACTCTATGCAATTAAATGTTAGAGCGTTATATCAACTTAAGCAGCCAGTCCAAACTTGGGACACTATCCTTATTTATCTACCTACATCCAGATTCGATTTTTCGACATTAAAGTCTTGGGAGATCGAACTCACTCGCAACGAGGAACATTCGTTTGAACACCTCATCTCGTTTCTCAACAGCCGGTGCCAAGTCCTTACAGCACTCTCATTTCAGTGCGAAAATGTCGAAACGAGTGATAAGTGTCACATTTTTTAGAAAAAACTTGTCTCTTCAAATGGTCGTCAGCCCCCATCTGTCGAGAACAAGCAAACCCGTTCTGCTTCTTTCAACTATCCAAGAGAACATATCAGGCCGCTCAACAAATCTTTAAAATGCATGCTCTGGAAAAAGTTTCACACTTTGTACTCGTGCAAATCCTTTAAAGAATTGTCTGTTGAAGACCGAAGGAAGTATGTCTTCAATAGTAAACATTGAACTTCAACTGCTTGTCACCTAAGCATTCTTCTTCTAACTGTACGTCTTCCAACCTCTGTTTCCATTGCAAAAAACCGCACCATTCTTTATTGCACGTCCATGATAAATCGAGGTCACTAGTACCCGCTTCTTTAAACTCCATGCAGAGCAGCTCCGAACAAACTAATGCTTCTTCCTGCATTTCTAACGCCGAAACTTCTCACAGTGCGCAAGTCCTTTTGTCCACTGTACAATTCGAAATCCAAGATAAATTTGGAAATTGGTTTCGAACCCGCGGTCTTCTCGATTCCGCTTCAACTCACAACTTTGTTTCGCGATCGTTAATTAAAAAACTAGGTCTTTCGTCATCGCCTAGTTCTATCAATGTGTCCGGCATTGACAATTTGAAAACTCAAGAGTTGCAGTCTTCAAAATTGAAAATCAGAGACATTTGTCATAGAAACACCAATCTTAACTTAAACTGTCTCATTATTACCAGTATTGGCAAGGACACTCCTAGCAGCTGTATTAATACTTCCGGTTTAAAGATTCCTTCGCACTTAAGGTTAGCTGATCCTCATTTTAATGCTCAAGGTCCCATTGATGTACTTTTCAGTGCCAATGTTTTCTGGAATTGCCTTCGTAAACAGGTTCGCAAGTTATCCTCAAACGTGGTCGCCAGAGACACAGATTTTGGTAGGGTTATTACTGGTGAAATCCAACATCTCAGTCTTCAAACCAAATCGCAATGTCATTTCGTTACTGCTGATATAAATCCCCTTTCTGAAAAAGAGAACACCTATGCTTTCGATCTCGATACTTTTGAAAAACACTTGCCGAAACGATGTCTCATCGTGAACAACTACGCCACCTTTGTAAGTTGTTTAAATGATTTTGCCTTCTTCCCGCATAAAATGGCAATTCACGTTTGCCTCACCATGTGTCACTTAGTTTACCTTCTCATGTCATTTTTTATAGCAGGTAATTGCTTAAACTTTCTATCGAAAACTATCTTCCCCTTGTGTAAAACCATGGCTATCAGTCACCATCATTTCGCTGTAAGCTATGTTTCACTTCTTTCGCTATTTAGAAGGATGGCCACGGCCGGCTCCTTCCCCCTTCCTCACAATCGGAAGCCGCTTTTGAAACTGCTTGAAAATCTGAATTCTCTAGCATCTAGAATAACTATTCTTACGCATAAACTCCTTCTCTTCTCTGTTCGGAAGAATTAAGCTTTTTTCTGTTGAAAATTGTCGGATTCCGTGATCCTCAAAATTATGCGAAATTCATTTCCTACTTTATTTCATATGTCTCTAAATTGGTTTTTCACGTCCAAGCTACGATTGACTGCATGCCGTGTAACCTGAATATCTGCTTTAAATCTCAGCTGATTTCACTTGTGTTGTTTGTTTATTTCGAACTGCTTGTTTGTCAAACTTGTTTGTATACAAGCTTGGGTAAGGCCAAGCTGCTGTTTATTTCCTGTATGCTTGCCAAAGGTCAGAGCAAGTTTCCCTTATCTCAACTCTGGCTGACTGCCAACCATTGTCTTGCGAGTTGCTTCCGTAAGTTCAGAAGCTGCTCACCTCATTACCAAAATAAACTTGTTCCGGTCAAGGACTCTTTCAGCTATTTATATTCCTTATCTCGCTGTACTATGTGGGTCAAGGCCGTGTTTGCCTGTCTCCCCCACTTGCTTACGCTCGTATCCTACAACTGCTTCGATTCTTGTTTCATAACATCGTTGCGTATTTTTTACGCGCTCATGTATTGCACCTTGCTTACATATTTTGCAATCTTATTGTTCATTGATGAACAAACTCGGTTTCTCTCGTCGTTACATTCGATGTGTTTTTGTATTTATGCCCGTCATGTCACGTTTCTCGATGACTTAAGTATTTTTCTGATTAACCCCTTTGATACTTATTATAACTTAAGGTCATTGTTTATGGCTACTAGATTGTTGTTACCTATGGCGTTCTTGCCTTCTACTCGCATAGTTCCTTTGTTTATTTGGTATATTCTTATCCTTAATAGATGTACTTGTTTCTATGCGCTTTGTTTAAACTTGTTAATTCTCCTTTTGCATCTTATCGCAATCTTTACTAGTGCTTTACTTCCCGCAGCTTCTAGCTACTTTGTGATTGAAGGTGTTGTTAATTCTCGCCCTTTAACTCCGCTTTCCAATGACCCTGATGACCTGATTCCACTCACACCTGGTCACTTCCTTATAGCCACTTCTCTTTCCGCTCCTCCTCCCCTTTCCAGCTCTTACAGGGATTCAAATTTACCTATTGTTTGGCGTAAACTTGAAGCCCTCCGCAATTCTTTTTGGAAGAGGTGGAACTTGGAATATTTAACTTCCTTGCAACGGAGACAGTAGTGGTTTCTTTCCAGTCCCGACATTAAAGTGGGGGACTTGGTCTTGTTTAGGGATGTCTCTCCCCCCTGGTCTGGATTTCTGGTAGAGTGACCGAGTGTTATCCTGGAAGGGATGGGAGAGTCAGGGTGGCCAAAATCATGACCACTAATGGTCATATCACAAGACCACTGACTTCAATTGCTTCATTACCTTTAAATGTTTAATTGCTTTTCCTGCTCTCTGTTGGTGTTTAACCCTCCCAGTATGGTCTATTCTTGGAATACACGGTAAGAGAGAATATAATTTTTAATGCTCTTTGCATGTTCATTTTTTCCTTTTTATCAATCACCAACAGCGATCTTCTAGTTTCTCTTTGGTGGTCATGTCTCTTATGTTCTTTATGAGTCTGTTCTAGATATATATCTTCCATGACCCACCTAGCGTCATCTAGCAGCGAATATCAGAATTTCCTCAATTCTTCCCTGTACAAGAGGACTTACTTATCAATTTGGCCATCAGATCTCGTCGCCATCGCCAGCTATCATCTCTGTGATCAAGAGAACTTCGTCTACCTTTTCACCCACCATGCTGTGCTAGTATCGCCTGCTATCAACTCTTTGAAGACCATTCATCAAGAAGAACTTTTAGTTTTATAAAGTTGTCTATTCTGTTATGTTCTCCTTTTGTCTCCTACCCCCACTTTTTTCCTTCCTTGGTCCCTCCGCGCTTCGCTGAGCATGTCTCACTTGTACGTCGGCAGTTGACTTAGTCAGTCAAGGCTCAACTAGAGCCAGTCTCCTCAAACCAAGAGGCACTCTCTACATTCTACGCCATGTTGGCACATTAAGTTTATACGTCAAAGGGAACTTCACCTTCGCCATGCAACAAAGATAAGTACATACTTCAGGTTTTAACCTCATCTTCATCGGTTTTACTGTCGTCATGCTTTTAACTATTATTTTATAGGCAGTGTGAGATATTTATTTGTGGCAATAATCATTCTTCGTGGGATTATCCATGTTGGGCTTCTGTCCAATTAAGCCAACCTTCGTGAAAAGCAGCATTTCTTATGCTTATTAAATGAGAGATCTTCTCACAACGGGGGATATTATAGAATACCCACTGTCTATAAATATTAAGCTTGTTCCACCGCTGGAGTAACTTTGGCCCTATTCTCCATTAGGATCGTTCTGGAACTTTCCAGAATCTGCACTTTATCTACAAGTCACGCCGTCATGTATCTTTCACTCACTTGTGGGAATGCCCTTTCAAGCTAAGGAATCTTCCTTATAAATTATTGCTCAATAGCTAAATTTTCTTCCACCGTTGGGATTTTTTCTGGCGCATTTAATTGTAATCCACAACTTTCTCAAGTAATAGACTTTCGCCTATCTAGTGCAACCAGTCATTTTTCACAATTGCAATAACTTTCTTTGCCATAAACTTTTGCGCTGCTACAGTGAACTTTTCATCCATTCAACAGACTATAGTGAAAACTAGTGCTTGTTCAACATTTCTACCGCGTCGCGATCGTCCGATTACCATAAATAAGGCCATGCACATTTATCCTCAATCCCAATTGATCTTTCCTAAACCCTTTACTAACAAACCATAATAATTAATTTATTACTTTAAGTCTTTTTTTTTCAATGAGGTGTCACTCTATAGAAGTGCCCTCCCTTTTTCTTATATAACATTAATTAACTTCTGCATAAATACGTGTCTAGCACACGTTTTAAACTTACATTGTTTCTCCCTTCTAATTAGAGAATACAATTCTTTCAACTCATTAGTGAGTTATTTCTAGGTCTCACGAAAGGGAAACTTGCCCTATTTGTCTCGTGATTCCTATTTAACCATAGGAAGTCTAGAACCTTCCTTTTGACTTTCTCTTCAGGTTTCACAGTAAGTGACCTGTCCTATTTTGTAACTATTATAAAAGTAATTCAGCGTAAATATAAGAAGTTATAGTAAATTCTCTTCAATTCTACCTGTTTTCTTTTTTTTTTTGTTATTTTCGAAGTTGTAACTTTTTCTAAGATAGGTACTTGGGAATTTCTGAAAGTACACACATTGTACTCGATTTAATGTTTAAACTTTAATCACTTCATTTGTCTTTTTTAAATCTTACAAAGATTTTAGTACTTATATAAGGTTTGAAACCTAAAGAATTGTTAATTGCCTGGAGCAAACTTTAAATGTTAGGAGGTCTGCGACCCCAAATTGTTAACCAAATTGAAACTATATGCTTGTTAAACTCATTACGCTCTTTTGTCTTGTTAAATAAATTAAATATTTGTTTTTGGATTTATCATTTCTCTAATACAACGGTTAGGCAGGATCCTGGCTTTCCTAACTCTTCCTAGGTTCATGCCCTCGTTAATACGCAATAAATCTGTTACTATTTGTCTTGTCAGACCACCACCCTTCCCCATAGTAGGCATATGCATGCTTGAGAGGGAATACGCTAAAGCCATTCTCTGGCAAACCGCCCAAGTCCTAGCTGCGGTTCCCGTTAGCTTCGACCAGATTTTTACCCACTTTAGGTATCAGAGAGCGGATTTGCGGTGGCAACCGCCTCTGAGTGCATTTAAAGTTAAATTTATAACTTTTGTGGGACTCTCCTCCTATTTCTCCATCTTTTTTCTCCAGTCCGAAACCCACCTCCTTTTCTTTATCATCTTCCCTTGGTGGTTAGGTTATTCCTCAGCCAATAATCTACCCAACCATAACGTGTAGTTGACGTGTAATATTATTAGCCAAGTGTATACCAATCAAGAACCATCGTATTCGCTTTATGACTTCACTGTGACATCGCCCAATGGCTATATTATTCATGAAAACCTACCAGTAGTGCTCTTTCATTGTGTGGCTGTTAATCCTATTAGAAATATAACGTTAAGACTGGTCGTTGGAGATCAACAACTCATACAACCAGATTCTACCACACCAGTGACTTACAAGTTGGTGCTAAAGCCGCAATGAAGCTGGTGTATAAAGTATCAACGCCGTCTAGGAAGGGTGTTAGTTGTTTGCCTGGTGAATACGCGTTCACACTTAAGGACAAGCAGATTTTACAGCATCTGGGTTACCACAACAATCCTCATCATGAATTCTATCCTGGAAGTAGAAAACAACATCGAGGAGCAGCCAGGGGTGGTAAGAATTGACCCCCATTCCTATCAAGCGCAAACACCTGGACTCAATAACAATGATGAAATTCAATTTGTTATCAACAACCAAGATATTTACACCCTACCGCATGAAAGTGTTATTCAGATTGAAGGTCGACTCACTAAAGCCGATGGCTCTACACCAACGACATCCAAGTTAGCCAACCATGCTTATGCCTTTCTGTTTTCAGAGGTGCGCTATGTGATTAACGATATTGTGGTGGATAGCACTAGAAATGTGGCTATTTCAAGTGTCATGAAACTATACCCCTCTTATAGTGAGGAAGAAGGTTAAACACGTTGCATGGCAGGTTAGTCCCCTGACTCGACCAATGACTGTATGGTGCACACCGATGGCACCTTTACAGGATTGTTACCTCCTAAACTCATTTTAGGCTTTACCGAAGATCACCAGCGTATTGTGGTGACCGCAAGGCAAGTGCTTTATCTGTTTGGAGACAGGAGTGATAATAATGCACTCAAGGGAACTCAAGATGCACCCATATATTCAAAAATTCAATTACAACGAATGCTATGGAAAGTACCCCACGTGACCCTTGCCGATAGCAAAAAACTGGACATGCTCAAGATTGTGGAAAGAGATATGCCATTACCCATGGAATTTAGAAGCGGGGCTCTCCATGAGTATCCCCTATTACCAACCACCAACACACATAGTTGGTCTGTAAAAACAGCATGCTATACAGAGAGACCTCTCTACCTGATCATGGGTTTTCAAAGCAATCGCAAGTATCATCAAACCAAAGATGCTACACAGTTTGATCATCTGTAATTGAGAAATGCACGTCTTTTCCTCAACGGAGCTGTTTTTTCCCTATGAGGGTCTAGATTTGGATTTTTCAAAAAATAAGTTTGACCCCCTGTACGATATGTTTTTTTTAAATTTAGGTGGTCGTATTATCAAAAGAAAACGGTCCCATGTTGTCACCTCAAGCCTTTAAGACAAGGGCACCACTGATTGTCTTTGACTGTTCCTACGTGGAAGAGTCTGTCAAGCAATCCAATATCGACATTCGACTAGATTTTGAAACGCATGACAATGTTCCAGCCAATACCACGGTCTACTGTTTGATCATTCATCACAAACAAGTCAACTATTATCCATTGTCCAACCAAGTGACGAGTGTATAAATAACAGGTCAACCCACGTCAAGCCACTCAGTCATGGCTTGCTTTAAAGCCTCAACAGGTGTTACACCCATGACTTTAAAATCTGAGGAACAACGTTTCAAGACCTTTGCGACGTGGCCTGTGCCTTTCATAAACCCTCAAGCCTTGGCAGCCGCTGGCTTCTATTATTTAAAAACAAGAGATGAAGAGAAATGTTCCTTTTGTTCAATCACTATAGATCAATGGGATGAAAGTGATGAACCTTTGCAAGAACATCAGTGCTGGTCACCAGCCAGACCCGACTTGTGTGGAATAGAGGTGTGTAATATACCCTGTCATTCAAGCTTGCCCTCACTAGTACCTCTAAGTGATGACAAAACAAGTTACGATACGTGTGGAACTTGTGGCGTCAACGGTGCTTCGATGAGCAGCTTACAGTCAAAAACCCCAGTTTAGAGACATTGGGACATCATCGGTGTTATGGACGCTATAAACACAAAATACTGTATTGTTGTATGTGTTGGTATCGTCCCTATCCCAACATTACAGATGTATTTAAAACTTGTTATACCAATAAAATGATGTAATAAAAAAAAATTATTGTTGATGTTATTATTTATCATGTCACCTGTCATATCCTAACCTCAATTTGTTTACTAGAATGGGAATGTAAGTCAATGTCATGGGTACACCTTAGTCACGGATAGTCAGTTAGTGGTCAGTTGGTCTTGATTCAGACAAGCATCAACATATTGAGCACACTGATTGTGGATTGCCAAGGGTTTAACATTGGAGATAACAAATTTATATGTAAAGAGGTTGCCATTATTGATTGTTCTACCTTTTGGATATCACAAGCTACCCATTCGGTGTGTAAACTACCCTATGCTTTTGATTTGTTGTGTGAGAAAGACTGTAAACAAACTAAATGGATTGAAAATCATTTGCAACTAGACTGGGATCAAGGAACCATTTCATATAATCATCTGAACATAGTGATGAAAGCCCATTTGTCCTCCGTCCATGTGGTATTTTTGAAAGGTAGTTAAAAACGCCAATGGTTACAACCATTTTTAACACATTACTGTCAATGTATTGATCTCATGGTCTTGGGATGTCCCTCGATTCAAACAGTCATGGACCGCTATCCCTGTGGCAACATTACCCATAAAGCCTTAGCTCAAGTGTGGCATCTCTTTCATTGGATAACTACCAATGCCTGCTGGGAGTTGTTGAATAAAATTAAAACTCAAGTATCACCCGTGGACGACATCAGTGAGATTTCTACAAGCGACGTGTAAACATCAACGTAATACCATGGAGAGAGGAGATGCTACTGATAAAGCGATTGGGATTTTTTTGTGTGCTAAAAGAAACTAGACAGTTTTACCAAAGAGGAATTATTGGCGCTCCCCATGTCATTCATTTATGATGTAGCATCGAGTGCAGTGAAGGAAATCTGGCATCATGTACCAAATCATGGACTCAAGACCCTGTGTAGAGTGAATTGCAACCATGTACGGATTACGATCACCATAAAGAGTGGCCATGGCAAAAATTCCCTCTATGCGACAGTGTGCTACTTGCCGGCCGGTGAAACTGTATCACGGTCATAATAGTCCGTGTAATGACTTTGTTTCCTCATTCCACGAGTGTGATGGCGAGAAAAATCAGCAACAACAACAACAACAAACATCGTCTACAGAGGAGGATGAAGATCAAAACTTTTCACCATCAATGGAAAAGGATATATCAAACGTGTACTGGCAATGGCCTCATTGACAAAGTCATTCAATACATGCCTTTCGAAATCCATCTTCCTGGTTAACGTTTTTGTGGCCTTGGAACACATCTTGAAAAACGTTTGCAGCGTGGTGATGTTCCTATTAATATTTTGGGTCAAGCATGTAAATAACATGATCTTTCTTATCGCCATAGTCATCCAGGTTTAAGACATGTGGCTGATAATGTGTTGTTGAAAAAAACAACGTTTGGCATCCTGTGATACGTCAGTGGGAGAGAGGTTGGCAGCCTTGATTGTGATGTGTGTTATGAAAGGAAAGTTAATGATGTGTGGACATAAACATTGAAAAAGATTTGAGGAATTGATATTTCTTTTGTATTATATTTTTGTAAAGCGCTATTGGTTATAAAATAAAAACAAGGTTTCCCAGAGCATGATGTTTTTTTTATTTAAAAAATGATGATTAGTTATTTGTTGATGTTTTATTTTCACATTTTACACACATTTCTTATTCTTCATTTTCCAATTTTCACTTTTTAAATTCATTACATAATTTTGACACGACGAAGCTCATTTTCTATATCCAATAGTTCTTCCTCATATTCAGTATGACCAGCCTGTTTACAGGCATGCAAGTACTGAAGCTGCTGGATTAGCTTACTGGGATTGTTCTAGTAATCAAATTTAACAAATGTTTTTAGGGGTAAACAAAGCATTATCATTATCATCATCATCCTCAGCATCTTTATCATTATTATTATTTATCACCATCATTGTAATCAACATTATCCTCAACATCACTAAAACTATTGAATTCCTTTTGTTCCTTTCCCACAGTGACCCTTTTATAGTCTGTGTTGACTTTGATAGTGTAGAGGTTTTCTTAGACGTTGACAACTGTCCTAACATGCCTTTTTGAGGATATGATAAGTGCTTTTGAACAAACACTGCACTATCTGGAGCCGCAATATCTTTTTCATGAACTTGCTTTTGAGTATTATCATGATTTTTGTAAACAGCAACCGTGGTTTGTTTGGAGTACTACATTGATGAACACTTACACTTAAAACCTTTCCATTTTTAGCCTACTTTTCACATTTTGCAAAAATGAGGAAAAAGTAGATTTATGAGATCGATCCGGGAAAATGTGTGTCTGTCTGTCTGTCTGTCTGTCTGTCTGTCCTTCTGCCTGTCTGTCTGTCTGGCTGTGTGTGTGTCCCCCCTATCAACTCCTAAACGGCTGCAGCAATCAAAACCAAATTTAGTATGAGTAAAGAAGTGCACCGGAATATCTCACGTCCATATTTGATATTGATGTCAGTGCTACCAACTGCTGAAAAAACGCACTAGAAATTGTAGCTCCATGTTGGATATCTAGCAAGGTATGCATGGGAGCTATTCCAAAATTGGCACACATTTAGTCAATACTATTTCAGTTTAATTTCCAGGAGGCCAACCATGACAGTGTTGCCAAAATAATTTTAAGCCTTCTGATAAGTCCAATGTTTAAATGCATATAACTTCTACACTATTAATTGGATTTCAACCAAATTTTGTATGTAATATCTGTACATAAACAGATATGACTGAGCGTATTCTTAAGAGACACCAGGGCTGCCAACTGTTAATAATTGCTCTCTCTATTTTTCTTTATCCAAATACCAATATATCAGAAAGTATGCAAGCCAACAGCTTTAAACTATGCACACGTATATTCGGACATTTTAGATTAATTTGGAGTAACTTATATACGTCAGTTCTACCAACATGATTATAAGCCTGCTGATAGTACCAATTTTTAAATACATGTAACTTCTATACTATCAGTTGGATTTCAACCAAATTTCGTATGCGCTATGTGTATCATAACAGATATGACTATAAGTATTATTAAGAGCAATCATGGCTGCCAACTGTTAATAAATGCTGTCTATATTTTTTACCCTAATATCAATATATCAGAACGTATGCAAGCCAACAGCTCTATATAGTTTGCACACGTATAGCACCTGACGTTATAGATTAATTTGGAGTAATTAATACAAGGCAGTGATGCCAACATGCTTCTCTGCCTGATGACATGTCCAATTTTAAAATACAGGTAACTCCTATACTAACAAATGTATCTCATCCAAAATAGGCACAACAAGATATCATAATATTTCAGATTATTTCTGACCAGCACACGCATGGTATTGTTGGCAACATGATTTTACGCGTGCTGATAGATCCAGTGTCTAACTGATGTAACGTCCATTGGACTTCAACCAAATTTTGTATTCTCTACCTTAAGAGATGGAACTAAGAATATATTCAGTCACCAGGGCTGCCAACTCTAGTGCTCTATTAGGCTACATTATACCAGGTATATTTTGAACTAATTAGATATTTCGATATTACCAACTTAATTTAGTCATTATTCTAGATAGGTTCATATACTGTAGAATAATCGTTGTTTCCTATGGCTAGCCCGGATTCCAATCCATCAGCTTCTATAGAATAATCATTGGCATGAAAAGTAGGCTGTATAGTTCTTCAGGGAACTTCTTGTTACTTTTTAGATTCCCTCGACATTTTGTTGACCTCTCTTTTGAGCATCGCCGGTATATTATTCCATTCACATTCTGACGATTATAGTTTTAAGAGTAGCCTTTATAGAGCGGACGTTACCTACCTTTGTTGGTTGTAGTTAGTTCCATAGTTGTAACTGACCTGTCAGTATGATGTATACACTACAAAGTTTACAACTGTTTAGGTGATAAGGTGACTTACCATAAACTTACATATTTGCTTTTGTGTTGGCTTATGTGTTGACTTTTGTGTTGGCTTTGGTGTTGGCTTTTGTATTGGCTTATGTGTTGGCATATATATCGGCTATTGTGTTGTCTTATACGTTTAGACTTGCTTTATGACTGGCTATGCCATCACACATAGCTCACCTAACCTAATGTAATATATCATAACCTAAACTAACCGCATGTGTTGGCTTTTGTGTTGGCCTATGTGTTGGCTTTTTTATTGGCTTTTGTGTTGGCTTTTGTGTTGGCACAATCCCAATAAGCTCGTCCAGCGACTACAGCTGTTGCATGCTTCACGTCAAGCCAGCAATACCGGTCATGATTGGGAAATTCATGAAATCGAAGAAGAACTTCGAAATGCCAAAATTATTGTTTAAGCCCTCACCCAATAAAATGGGCATTGCTCACGAGTTGTTGGCTTTTGTGGTAGCTTTTGTGTTGGCTTTTCTGTTGTCTTTTGTGTTGGATTTTGTATTGGCTTATGCATTGGCTTTTGTGTTGGCAATTGTATTGGCTTATGTATTGGCTCTTGTGTTAGCCAGGAAAGTGCGACAGGCTTTAGCAGCCGCCTGCACTGTTCAAATCCTCACCGCTAAATGAAGGATTCATTCATTCCATTCCCAAACCCGCTCGGTCAACTGAAAGCAGGCTGTGGATTTTCATATTTCAATCCTGTCTTTACCAATCATGAGTTGAACCATCATATACAGCTCTACGATTCATGATTTTTGAAACAGCAATGAATGCATTTTGCTAGCATGAAACGCCGTGGCCGACCATCGGTTTCGTGCATTCATAGCTTACGGGTTAGCGTGCTAGGCTTTGGCTTAAAGTATCTCGAAATATCTAAATGCGCATGCGTAAAAGCAAAAAAAAAAAAAAAAAATTCATACCGGCAATCGGCTGTACGCATGCGCATTATGTGCAACAACGTTTAATTCCCTATTAGCATTCAAATTCTCACATGTTGCCCTTGGAAAGCGAGATTTACTAAAACAATATTTTTTCACCCCCTAGTAGGGATAGGTTTTATTTTGGGGTGGAAAATAGGTTGTTCTTTGGAAAGGGGGTGTTAGCCCGAGTTCAACGACTCCTCATTCGTCAAAATCCGACCATGCGTTCGGGAGATATCGGCGTTGCCCCTGAATGTATGGCGTGTTAGTATGTGACGTCACCAGGAAAGTAGGCTATGAGTCAATATTTTGAAACTTCTTTGATCACACCTCATAGGTTAGTTTAGGTTAGGCTAGGTTAGGTTAAGCTATGGCAGCCATCTTTTGACATCACCAGGAAAGTAGGCTGTGGGTCAACATTTAAGAACTTTTTGATCACACCTCGTTGTGACGTCACCTGGAAAGTAGGCTATGGGTTAACATTTTGGAGCTTTTTCAATCACACCTCGTTGTGACGTCCAGGAAAGTAGGCTATGGGTTAACTTATGGAACTTTTCGATCACACCTCGTTGTGACGTCACCAGGAAAGTAGGCTATGAGTCAACATTTTGGAACTTTTCGATCACACCTCGTTGTGACGTCACCAGGAAAGTAGGCTATGAGTTAACATTTTGGAACTTTTCGATCACACCTTGTTGTGACGTTATTAGGAAAGTAGGCTATGAGTCAACTTTTTGGAACTTTTTTATCACACCTCGTTGTGACGTCACCAGGAAAGTAGGCAATGGGTGACGTCACTGCCGCCTTCTTGGCCGCCATCTTGTGACGTCACCAGGAAACTAGGCTATCATATAGAACCGCCATCACCCCCCTACTGGAGTGAATGTATGATGTGGAATTTTGGGCGTTCATCTTATTGGACCGTATTTCTTGAAGGTCATTTGACAGGCGCACGCTATCTATATTTTCTACGCCACGAGCTCCCACTTCTGCTGGAGAATGTGCCACTTGGGGAACGATTAACGATGTGGTTTCAACACAACGAAGCTCCACCATATAGTACGTTAGCTGTCCGTAACCATCTCAATAACACACATCCAGGAAAATGGTTAGGAAGAGGAGGACCTGTCCCTTGGCACGACAGGTCACTAGATTTAACGCCATTAGACTTCTTCCTGTGGGTGTATTTGATGGAGAAAGTGTACACCCCGCAGCCAGAAAATCCAGAGCGCCTTCGACAACCCATCGTCGAAACTTGTAATTCCATTACACCGGCCATGCTACAGAAATCTAGAATGTCCATTCATCGGCGTGCGAATATGTGCATAAACCAAGAGCATTAGCTTTCGTAACTAAACAAACCATTGTTAGTGCAGTTTGGTCCCTCTGCTCCCCAACCCCTCCCTTCCCACTACCCCACTTACCCATCTTTTGGTAGTCGGACCCTGATGACAAATCGGCTCTCCTTAGGGCCACATACACTTTCATTTAATGACAATTTGCAAACAAGGGGATATTACGAGATAGTAGCAAACTACGTAAAACTTCAATAAGGAATAAAAGAATATCCTCGCCCGTACTCGATCTTCTCACATGTAGGACTGGCTCTTCGCCATGTTCGCCTCGTTCTTGCCACATGAGCTATACTCTATCACGACAAGCTGCTCGTAGATTACAGCTCATGCGAGAGTTCCAAAATGGTCGCTATGTCATTCCATGTTTTACAGAGGTTTCATTAACGTCTAAAGGCCCGTATCATACGACACTCGTTAGCATGGAAGTTTCTGCCAGTACGGGTATACACCCTCTTATAGACGCGTCTAGCACCGTGTGATTTGTACATTCCATGCTAGGTTGTGCCTGCCATAACAGCTTCCATACAATCCACGAATTGTTGGCCTCTCACCAAGTCAATGCATGTGAGATTTTCGAAGTGAAATGTCATGTTCTGTGGTTCGGATTCCACGTTAAAAGGAGGTCCCGTGGCTCATGATCTAGAGATTGATGGTCACGTTAAATTACAAGCTTCCTTCCTTACAATCCACGAAATTGCACAGGTGCCATTTTTCCTGGCAGTTTTCAAGGTCGTTGGAGTACAACCAGCAATCGGATTGCTTTTCTCGTTCTGGTATAGTTTCTAGGGGAAACATAAGCAAATAGATTTGTTATGTGGGTAGGCCCACGAATAAATACATCAGAATGAAACTACTTTTCTTTAAACGGCGTCTGTGCGCAATCCAGTAAATCCAGAACGTGTCATATTATTATTAATCTGGGATAAATATTGAACTATTACAATTCTAATAGTCTCCTCTCTAGCGTAGCGGTCAGAGTGGTTAGCTACCGCCCCGGAGGTCCTGGGTTCGATTCCCGGCTATGCCACGAAATTTGAAAAGTGGGATGAGGACTGCACATCCTGGGGTGGTCCAAATGAGTAGAGGGGTTTTGATTCCCACCTCAGCCATCCTTGAAGTGGTTTTCCACTTCGTCCACGGGCAAATGCCGGGATGGTACTGTACCCGTAAATCAGGAAAGTAGCCTGTTGGAATATCCATTGCCCAAGCTGGATCGCCTATTTCTAACAGCACCGGCCAATGACTACATTAGAAATCACTCCAAACATGATCTTTAGGGATTTACATACAGCAGTTACAAGAATATTGTGGATTAACAACAAACTACACGGGGCACACCTACCTTTACTTACGCTCTCGGGGACTGGGAACTCAGCTTCGCCTACAATACATCCACAATACTCTACCCCTTGTATTTAAAATGAATCACACATAAACAACGACAGATAACGAACTGAATAAATGTATTAAAAATGGTAAACTTACCTAAATAAACAAAATAACAATAAACTAATCTAATAACAAAATAAAAAATAAAACCATACAATCATTCACACTTCCTTTCTACTACACATCTTACTACAATGCCGTACAAAATATGAGCATAAAAGTCTTGGCTTGTTTAGGCCTACACTACGTAAAAAGAAAAACGTTTAAGGAAGGCTCTTATATTCGTGGCATCCCTGAGAACGGGTTACCTTCACTAGCACGCGTCTGGAAAACGCACGTGTACTGGCCTGTTTCATCAATGAAACGCCAGCACCACGCTGAATTCAGAACCTTTTTACATTTTATAGAAGGCTGTGAATCTTCACCTGTACATATTATGTCACACCGCTCTCCAATCCTAACGGTGAATCATTCTGGCTAGCCTAAATTGAGACTGCTTTGTGTGCGTTTAAAATACACGTAAAATTAACATTCAGATCTCACAACAATGCTCACTACTTCTATGTTCCTTTAACACTCATTCTGAAAGTTTGTATACACTCTTTCATTCGCACCCCGAAATTGTTCTAGACCAATCCGGTTCAAAAATTACTCTTAACAGTGGACAATCATTCATACCAAAAACATCTGCTCACAAAACACACGCTATTCCAAAACAATCGATTAATAAATCCTACCAAAATTATTTAACTAATTAAATCATTTCCGAGAAATATTTACATGTAATTTGTTCATAATAATAGACACTATTTAGTGTTGCTAACACGTTACATTCGAGATTCTAGCTTCTCGGTTACAGTACAACGCTCAATTAATTAAATACACTGTTTTTCCACATAATCACGTTCTATCACTCCGTAGTTTACATATACTGCTTACACATCGTCTTATATTGGTTTCATTTCATTGTCGGTCTAATACAATCGACTGATTAAGGTTAACTCTACGTAATTACATAAATTCGGGTTTAATAAAATATAATAATTGTATCATCGACATGAGTAGACAATCGTTCTCTAGTGGTATTTCCGCTAAAACCCTTCTGTCAACACAGCTAAAACGTTACATCTCATGAACTGGACTACTTGTATACAATGACTCTTATCATGATCCATGCCCTATTATCAAAGAACAATAATACTGTGATTTCCCTTAAAATGCGGAACTTCCTTCGCACGAGCACTTCATAGCTCTACATATCCTCATTTAACAGTATATATGGCATAAAAAAATATCATCCACTATGTTAAACAATAACCAAAATGGATTAATTGTTATTAACCTTTCTTCTGTAGGACTTCTCTCAAATAAAAGCGTGACCCTCAGTATCGTTTCACATGACTACTGATCTACAATTATATATACTCAAGTTCATCAAACGAAACTTCCAATCGTAATGAACGATATTAGACTGTCGTGATTGACCTCCTAAAGTTTACTCCACAAAAAGATAATTAACTGTTAACTCATCTGGCTTAAATACATGTAATAAAAATAATAGTCCTGTCTCACTTCACTGATCAAGCTTTAAATTTTATATCGTTGTAATATCAGGTCGACATAATGACGTGATGTTATACAAATAGTGTAAAATAACACGCATGTTATTTATAGTGTCATATAGAATTCAATCTTGACCGGGATAAACTAGCTTTGAATTCCTATCCAAAGATTTGAATAATCTTCTATCAAAATATATTTCCTCTAACATATTAAATGAACAAAGCTCTCAGATTTACAAATAATAAAAACGTTTGTCAACGTCCTAATGTTTTTCCACTCTACACAAAGAATGTTTATAGAGATTAAGACTTCGGTCTAATCAAACGACTAGTATTTCCTAGATCGTCGACAGTTTATGTACAATAATGATATAAAAATATCATTCGATGTTTCTTCTGTTCTTGAAGTTAGATGGTGTTACATTAAAGTGCTCAAAATAATTTAAAAAGAATTTAATTTGAAGCTATGACACAATGTCAGAATACTTGGTTTAAATAAAATTATTAAAATTCGAGAGTCGAAACGACCAGTCTTCTATGAGGCAATATGATTCCTCAAACAAAATTTTAATGTCAGTTCCACAATTGATCCGTAGAATAAAATTGAAAAATAGATGAAAGGCAATCATATCCTAAATAATCTTGAAGCATAAAAATCTTAGCACACATCTGAAGTGTAAAATACATGAGAACACTGAAATACATGGAATGTGAAAATATGGAGTATGATCGTTGGCTCAGGATGTCACTGATCAAGCTCTATACTAAAAATAAGAGGCACTGCTACCTTATGTGGACGAAAACTTGAAGATCTATTTAAGTATTCACACAATACTTTAGATGTTTCCTCAGTTCAAGATACTGAGATGGATCTGCATTCGAACCTCGGATCTGCGACCTCAGAGATAGGAAAAACTTTCCCTCTCCGGAATTCACCAACATTCGCCTGTGCTCGAACGACATCCTTCTGGCAATTTCTTCTATTGTTGCAGGGCTACCCTAGCATCTTGACAAATCTCCTGTAGAATCTTCATTCTCCGTCACAAATATGTATCAGCCTCATCATTGGAAAATAATTTATAGAAATATTCATATAAAAGGTGAATGAAATATTTCTATTGCTAATTGATGTTACATTAGTGTTCGTAGACTGACGAAAATGTACAAGATGGACCGTACACTACGTCTGTATTCAAGAATAAGTCGTCTAACGAAGTTCCATCGTTGTATCTTAACTTCTGTTATCGAATATGTCTCTGGCGCATGACTATATAGTTCATCATATCAACAGTGTTAATTATGTTGAATGAAACCACTTGAAGAATAATGATAGTCATTATGATAATGTTTATTTGCTGCGCCAATGTTAAAAGTTCTTCGCTACTGTTCGCTTGAACTGCGTTCGCCAACTTCATGTTGCAACTAAAATGATATTCAGCTTTATTTCCAACACATTTGAAAATCTGTCTTAACAGGCTTATATTTTCGAAACGGTAAATTTTAGAACGCTCGACTTTCAACAGAATGTAGTATGCGACCTGTTCTTTATATATATTCGCTTAGTTGAACTCAAATCTCAATTATATACGAGATATACTAATTTCAATGTTCCTCACAACTTCACATAGAATGGAAGTGCGGTAATCTCCTACGATCTACCTTGCTATCCTCGCGTCTCCACAAGTCGACAGTCGTCGCACTCGGACAAAGCTTCAGGATCTCCGTTAACCCAGTAAAAACACTTCCTCACTCTTCAAAGACTGCTGGAATAAGAACATCGATCCTTGGATCTCCCCCTCCAAGTCGAAATTTCGGCGGCCATATCAATCTCCCACCATAATTTTAGCCCGAAGATTACTAATGCTAATTACTGCGTAGATTAAACGATCTGCGGTTTTTAAAGTATCAGACATAATTTCTTTAAATATTCTCTTCATAACCAAATACGAAAATCTTCTTCTAAGGGCCTAAATGCATAATTTTACCAAATTATGTAGTTGAAGTTGATCCCGTCTTCAATAAGAACTCTTCTCATTGGCTCTGGGCTGGGATCCAATAGCATAATTTATAACAATATTTATAATATTAATTTCCAAACTCACTTTTGCTATGCCAATTTTAGCCTTCTAGAAGCGTCTATTGTGCAATATATCACGTGATCGGGCTCTCCCACGGCCTCGAACTTGTAACACTACCCTCCTGTGTCACACTTCCAGAATTAATATTTGCTGGTTAAATTTTATCATGGGGACGGAAAATACTCTCATTTTGTCCCAGAATAATTCAATTTTCGGGGGCAGTACTGTACCCGTATCCACGTGGTCTTACCTGTTGAAATCCGATGGAAGAGCTGGATCGTAGAATCCGGAAGTACCCGGCTGAAATAACCCCCAAAACTCTACCAACTATGATCAACCAGGGATAAGGATACCCCAATATAAAAGAATGCGATAAGAAGATGCCAGTGGTTGAAGAAATGAAAATGAAAAATCGGCTCAAAATGAACTTACAAGACTCTTTAAAAGTAAATTTAACTCGGGCATAAGGCTAAGCATTCACTAAAATAACCCACTGGTCCTCGTAGCACATCCTGGTTTTAATATAAATCACCAAGTAATCCGTAGAAAATTTAAAATTGAATTAACATTTTATTGTCTAAAAACCGTCGATTTGTGGAAACTCCATCCACCAAACAAAAAATAAATTTGCTTCCACTGAAGCCCATGGTAGACAAATATTTCATTAGCCGCGAACTTGGCTAAAATATGCTGCTAGATTATTACAGCAGTAAATGAAGTTCAAATCGAAAATGCGATTAAATTTAACAATATCGTACAAGTTATTTTTACATACACAAAAACCCAATAAATTCATATTAATGGATTTTACCAATGTACACTTAATTCGTTGTTCGAATTATTCCTTTGCTTTCATTATTCCAGTGACAAAGTATTTTGGTTTAGTTCTGTCATAGTCTTATTCGGTCACATCCGACAAACAATGAAGCTAATCGAACGTAAAATCGCTCCAGTAAATTATTTTAATCAGTTTTAAATCATTTCATAAAAAAGTTTAAGTTATCATCAATTAAACTTTCACTTATTATTATTACAATCTTATACAATTATTTCAAGTCTTTCAAATCGTAGCTTTCCACTGAAACTTATGTCATTATTAGCAATCCATTTTAGATAAATTGTTACAATGCATAAATTGGTTTTAAATGTAGGATTCAAAGTCTACTAGCTTTCTAGTAACTGTCATCTTGACTGTAATTCGCGTTCAATAATACACATTAATTCAAACAGCTTATCATCTTATTTAATACTGAAAATTCGATATTGACCATCTCTCGATGTCTAATATCTGCCTCAAAATACTTCAATTCCCACAAACATTAATTGCTTTAGACGCACATTAGCTCTCAATAGCTATTAATAATTACCAAACATTTTTAGAATCCATTAGCTTTAATACAATTAACGTAAAATACCATGTTTCATAATAGACAAAAAGTTAGTGTGTCATGGACAATTTGTATCAGAACTGTGTTAATAAAGTTGTATTCTCATGTTTGAATAATAGTATTCGTGATCTTCCAAAACTGTCATTTCGTTTTATGACGAAAATATTTCATACATGAATTTGTTTTTCTTTCAACAGTATTTCATTTCAGTATACTCTCATGTTTCACAAATAGTTCTTTCAAAGAATCATAGATTGATCACTATAAAAAGGAACAATTCAGTTTTCGCCTAAACAAAATTCGAAATGGAGTTCCTCCTCCAAGGAAATTTCTTAAGAAAGTACACCATGAAAAAGAGCCTGGCTTAAGAAGGTACAAATAATCCATTTGAATCAAACGGTGAACCAAGTTGGAGTTTTCCAAAAGAATTATGAAAATCGAAAAACTGAACGAACTCGAAAAGAGTCAATATTCAACAAGAAATTCAAAAATGTGGACTGCAATAGCCTAATCCAAAAATCGTAATTATTCCCACCAAAAATTCCTATATTTCCAAGTCTATATCGAACTCGATGTAAAATAGACTATCACATCTATTAAATAATGTTTCACGAAATGTTAAAATATTCTGTTTCGTTGCTCATATTATCACAATTATATATTCCGCAAAATGTTCAAGTGTAAGTGGAATATCGGTCATCTCCTTGCTAACAACTATTCTTATATAATATTATCGTAGTCTTGGCCCTGTTTCTTCTTGTAACGTGTATCTTCGCAACTAATTATAATGCTCAATTTATCGCCAAAATAAATTTAGAAAAAGAAAAGTAATGCTCTAAAAATAACATCACATTAACATTAATTACAAGGTAAAATACATGCTTGGACAGAAATGATAAAAGTATCAGATCTAGCCCTAGAATGCACTTTCGATCTACTGAATAAAAATTGGTGAAAGAAGGACATTCTAAAATACGACTAATTCATACTGTCTACTTATATGAAGATATGTCCAGCTACCTTATTCGTTGTCATCTCGATGAGAATGGAAAAAAAATGTTGGAACACATTCCCTGCAGGGAATGAACCATTGTCCATTGCGCTGAGTAGTTCACGTACCGGCTGGAACTGCGTAAGATCGAACCCCGTTCCCATCTGGCTCGAAAAACAGTTGTTCGCGTCGCAAACTTCATCGCACCGACACGTTCTAAGTCTGCTCGATAGCTTTGATGTAAATTCAATTTAAAGTTCATATTTGTAGCAGTATAAATTGCAGTGTCAATATTACACCAGTGCCTTCAGTCTTTTCTTTTATAGCATTCTGCTAGCGAAATACATAATTCAGCTTGGTTGTCATACCAAATGCTCAATCCTGCTTGACTGCTGCATTCCTGTTATTCATTTAGTAGTTCATCATATCGGTAGTGTATTGTAGTGTAATTCCAGACATTGTAACCTCAATGTTCATTGCTGCAGTATATATTGACTAGTGTATTATGTTAAAGTCTCTTGTTATGGTAATAGAATTAACACAAGTCTACATTCATCGAACACAAAGTTAACACAATGGGCTATCCGTCCGTCCCACCTGTTTCTCGCACTCGTGTCTTGCTGTATCAAGTCATGACCAACCGTTTTGTATCGGACTATTTCACACTCCGCACAAGTTTAAAGTTTCACTCTTATAGGCTTACTTCGATTCAGCGGACACGTTCCTGGGCAGATTCTGAAGACGAAGTAAGAATGAATGTCATGTCTCACTCCCGAGCGAGATACATCCAACTGACTTGCCTGTCTACCCATAATACCTTACGTTCAAAAGATGTGATAATCGAAGTCGACACAGTATGATTGCGATAATCACCTGTTTATTTGTGATCCCATAATTATTCTCAAGTTGTTTCTACTTGTAATACAATGTAATTGCCACTTGTCGATCCCCTCTGTGATCTCTGTAGTGCCTTATAACAGCGCATATCGGAGTCAAGCTTGCACGGCATCCATCTTGTAGGCAATAACTGTACCTCAGCCGGTCACATGGCCAAGTCTGTAATGCAGGTTGCTAGTACAACCCCTAAGCGCGTGTCACAGAGTCCCCGCTGCTGCTTGCAGTTGAAACATAGCCATACAAATACCAGCTGTGTTCTTTCCAACATGTCCAGGTTCCAAACCAATGCAAAATACTGGCTCAGTGCTGTACCCGTAAATTCGAGAAGTTGCCTGCCGGAAATCCATAGCACTGCTGGATTGCAAAATTCTGAAGGCATCCGGCTAAATATACCATCAAAATCGCTCCAACAAGTTCATCGGGAATATACACAGTAGTCTACAATGATATTATGGACAAACAATAAAAGTCGCTGGGCTCAAGTGAACACTTACCTTAAATCTCGGGGTTTTATTAAGTGGAATCAGCTCCAATCCTGAAATGGGGTTCCGTAATATCATTTCCTTTATATCTAAAATAAGTCACTCAAGACACGACGCAGAGAACGAACTTAATATGTTTATTAACAATTGTAAACTATAAACTAAACAAATAAAAATCCCTATCTTAATAAATTAATTAATAAATTCCTACACACTCATCCCTCTCAACACACATACGCCACTGAAGTTACTATGTCTCCAGTAATACAGAAATTAAATTTTGACTTGCCTCCGCAAATTACAAGTAATAGAACATTTAACGAAAAATCCCAGCGTGTTTAGCATTCCTCTAGAAGCTATTAACATTCCTACGCGCGTCAAAAGCGTGCATCTGGACTGTCGACTCGTTTATATATTGACAAAGTTTCCACTCAGCCTTCAACCTGTTTTCATTCATAAAGTTTGTAGCCGTAGTAACTCTTTTCGTTTATATAATACATTGACCTTGATTTTATAACGGGAGTTGCCTCCCTTGCAACCGGCCGGTCCACACTGCCTGTCTGAGCATAGCGAACATGCGTAACATGGCTTCGACGTTACATGTCTCAAATTGTATCAATCACTCATAACAAAACCTTCTATAAAACAGTCATCCCATTATCGAATACATCAAACTTAAACATAACACTCCATACATTCGCTTGCACCATTCATGACTGCTGAAGTTGTCTCATTCACACTTAACATCGTAAAACATTCGTTCCAAAAATATTTACCCTCAAATACAATACATTTTAAAAACATACGGTCAAATAATTATTAGCAAATTATGCCTTTAATTAAATAATTATCAAAATTTATTTACAGTATCTACACTCGTTATCGTTCACGTTTATTCTTATAACGGTAATAACTCGTTATATCCCTGAGCCTAAACTCTGATTCAAAGTTTATCTTTCTACACATTTAAATGTGATACGTATATAGAGATCTCCGTCTCTTTCATGAAATACTACACCACCATGTCATATTTAGGTTTGAAGTCGTTATCAATCTAATGTATTCAATCAACAAAGATCAAACACACGTATTTACTCAGATCCCTGTTTAATAAAAATGTTAATAAAACGTATTAGAAATCAGAAGTTGACAACATTTTCTCCATTTTATTTCCGCACATACATTCTTGCCTCCAATTCTAAGTCGTAAATTCACACATCGGAGTTCTTAACAACTAGATTCCATTATTATAATACAATGTTCTTACCAAAAACAGTACAACACTGCAATAACCTATTAATGCGGAAACTGCCTCGCATTTACACTAACATTTCTCTACGTAGCCTCATATACCTATGTATACGGTAATAAACTCTCCTCTACTACACAAAATAATTGTTACCAACACCTCTTCTGTAGAACTTACATTATTGGCATTTCCCTCAGCGTTGCAACAATCAACCGCTGGCATCCTGAACAGCTACTTCTGTTCCTAAATGTTACCTTCATTCTTAAAGACGACCTTAGATGTATTGTGGGTGACCACCATGAGTTTACTCTAAAATGTTACTTGGCTGTCGACGAAAACTGTTACACATAAATTTAATAGAAATACATATATGTTCCACCGTACTTATCTGGCTTCAAAGTTACACGTCTTGCAATGTTACGTCCACAATATAACGTGACATTACATATTGTGTACAAATAACCACAAATGTTATTTAAGTGTCCAATAGAATCGCGACTGCGATAGACTAGCTTTGACTTCCCTAACGTCGGATGAAAGTATATTCCAGGAAGATATATCTCTAACAAAATTTACATCTCTAGTAAAACAAGGATTGCCAATTCCGGAATGTGTCTTCATTCTATACAAAGAATGTCTATGAGAATATGACTTCTTATCGTAATCATGACGAATATTTCTTGTCAGATCGGCGTAAAGTTCATAGTAATTGTGATATTATTGTGCCGATAATTGGCACTATTCTCTGGTCGAACGTACAAATTATACTTTGGCACGAATAATTGAAAAGAGCGTCGGAGTTAGTTCTGGCTAGTCATCGATAGGTGGCATCACTTGCCGGTTCTGTCTAGAACGAGATGGTAGTTCGTTTCTCTGTCCGCTAGGAAGTGCTTTGATCTAGCAATGAAGTATTCGAACAACCTCGACGTGTTTGTTTATGATTTTGGAAGGCTGGTATTTTTCAAGACATGCATGATATTCGTACTGATGTTGTTGAGCCTACTATCATGGATCTACCTAAATATATAAATACATAAGAAGAAAGCTGAAAGTTCTACGATATGTGGAGTAGTTGAATGATATTATCCCTCTTCGCCAAGTTTATTGGTTGGTTACAAATTGTAATCTTACAGGAGATAAACGTCAGGATATGATTTGCATATAATGGAAATAATGTAGGCTATTTGTCATCGTAAGTATTTGTGACTGTATCGACTGGCAAGGTAAATGTATTTATATGGTATTATTCTACGTTGCATGAAAAGGGTCTTCAAGGTTATAAATTTAATATTTATGTCATCCTCGTGTCTTCACACTGGTAGGTTAACTGACACTCATATTTGTTTACGTAATTAATGTTTCGTTTTCTGTTAAAATGTAACTCCTTTTAATTACGGGTAGTGTGCCTCATGGTCTGTGTAAAGTTTATTAATGTAGGACTTGTTTTGATATTCTACAGCGCTAGTACGGTTATCGTTTATCGACTGTTTTTTCATAATGGCGGAGGTCGTATTGTTTTTAACTATGAGTGATCATCGGTTGTTAATATTTTAAGAGAATTTGGTAGCCATTGAGGTGAAAAGACGTAAATTGAATTAGCTCCGTATATTTTGAGTTGGAGGACATTAATTCTTCAGTTTTAGGCAAAGTATTATATTGGAAATAGTAACATACGTAGGCCTAGCTTTGTGACATGTATTGTCTCGAGAATTAATTAATTATTTGTGTGGAGATGTATGAAATACGGTATGATGCATTATGTAGGGACTTAATGAAGCTATGAAATGTTTAATTCGTCCTCGTCTTGATGTTGGGCTTGACTTCTCGCTTACGACAACAGGTTGAAAGCACTGCTTATTTACTTCATTGTAACAACATTAGTTGACTTGGTAAAAATATTCATGACAGTCAACTGGAAGAAGCAAATAATTGATGTCAGAATCCACATCTAGATTTAGTAAGTGTTTGTTTATATTTGTATGCATGTTTATTGTCAATACATTATGATTTTACCCGATCACCTTAGTATTATTTCCGGGTTCCGGGGTTCGAAGAAGGTTTCAGACAATTACCCTCTGAGTATGGACTTACTATGGCCTAGTACCATCCCTCCCAAAGGCCATTACTTTAGTAGTGGGTCAGTTATATCAATATATGACTCGTGGTTACTTCTGTTCTTGAATTTTCTTCATTACATTTAAGATGCCCAAATTATATTACCAAAAATTATTTAATTGGCATCCAAGACAAACTGTCTGAATCATCTATTCAAAACGAATCGAAAAACATCTAATGTTGAAATTACTGATCTTAAATGAAGAATACTAATTCCTCAAACAAATTAACATCTCAGTTCAGAAAATGAATCGTAGAATACATATGTGAAAATGACGAAAAACGATCACCTCACATGATCTTGTATAATAAAAATTGTTACATACATTAAGTACAAATATATATCGAAATATGGAGAAAAGGTTGCTCTGAATGTCACTATATTGCTCCGCTCCAACTACATAATAATGTACACTACTTCCTTGACAGATGACTCTCGATGATCTGGTTAAGTATTTGGAAAATACTTAGGTGTTTCCTCTTCTCAAGGAACTAAGTTGGACCCCAGTCCGCTTCCTCGAACAAGCGATCTCGGAGAAGGAAGGAATTTCCCCTCCGGCAAACACCAATCTCCGTCTGGAATCGAACTGCAACCTCTCGTTCATAGATCTTCATTGTTGCCGGGTCCACCCTGGCATCTTGACTTTTGTTATGATGAATCTTCATTCTCCGTCATTGATAGAGTTTCCATGTCATTACCAAGCAATGTTGTAGGTTCAGCTTCATGTTTGCAAATTAAATTTGTAAAGAAAGTGCTGGACCACAATCGTTGTTAGAAATATTCATAATGATGGTCTATGAAATATTTATGTAGCTCGTAGCTGTTAAGTTCAAGTCCACGAAGTCACGTTAATGCACGAGATGGAGTTGTACATAACGTTTCATGTATACTTGATTCGTAGACATTTAGAAGTAATCTTGTTAGCGAAGCTCCATATTGTATCTATTACTCTGTTTCAAACACATCCCTTGCGCATAAAGTCTTTAGTTCATCATCTCACACATATTATAAATGTCGAATAACAGGTCTTCTTGATGATTATTAGCAGTCATGGTTATATTGTAATAATATACTGCTCCAATGTTAAAGTCAATCACACTATTACTCACATGGACTTCGTATAGTGAACCTGTGCTCGCTGCAATCTCGTTGAAACTAAAAGGCTTTTCAGCTTTTGAGACCGTCACTTTTCATTTGTACTACTAAATAGTCAATATCTGCTAAAGTCTTCTTCCTGTGACGTTGAAATTGTATATACTGATACTATGCATTCGTAACTATATACTGTATTAATTTACTTTGATATATTATCGAAGAATAATCAGTAATTGCAATGTTAAGTCTTTTCACAACTTCACTCAATTCGTAAGCGCGGGCGATCTCCACTATCTACCCTGCAACGGCGCTGTCTCCACGAGTGGATAACTCCGTACTCGGCTATTACCTTCGGGAACTCGACTCTCCCGGAATCTGCATATACAATCTTCGAAGTCTGTAGGAAAAAGAACCCTGTTGCTTGCAGTCCCCTCTCCATGTCAAAAGTTCTGGCCGCCATTTCTGTTCCCACCAGAAATATAGCGCACTCTTGAAGAATGCTTAGTACGGCGAAATTCGTCCTTTCGGCGACTTTCAAAGTATCTGTAATATTTTCTTTTAATTTTCTTGTCATTTACAATGAATAAAATATCTTTCTTGGGGCCTAAATGTAATAATTCTCCATATAATTTAGTTGAAGGTAATCCCGTCTTCAATAAAACCTCTTCTTATTGGCTGTGGGCTTTTATAACAATAATTAATTATAATCCGCAGCAAATTCACTGTTGCTAGGTCCTTTTCAACCTTCGAGAACATTCTATTGCGCAACATGTCACGTGATGGGATCTCCCTTCTTGCTCGACACACTAAAACGACTCGTTTGTGTCAAGTTCCAGGATTCATATTGCCATGTTAAATTATATCATGGGCTAGAAAATAATTTCATTTTAGTCCCAAATAATTCATTTTTCGTAGGCCTCCTTCCCTCTTCCTTGCCTATCCCTCCTAATCTTCCCCTCCCTTCCCTCATGAGGCCCCTTTCGGTTTGCAGGTGAGGCCGCCTGGGCGTGGTGCTGATCATACCTCCCCTGTTGTGTCCACACCGATCAGATCTAGGACACTGCCCGTAGGAACGGTAGAGGTGAGTACCCTCGCTGAGTCCGTGGGAGCCACCAACCAGGAGGGTAAATTCGATTTTTTTAAAATCTGATTGTTATCACGAATAGTACCGGTATTGAAGGAAAATGGAATTGTAAGTGAGAGAAAAGAAATTTGCTATCGTCCTCGTAGATCATGTACAAAAATCTAAGTTGGAATCTTGCTGTACGATGTAGGGAGGATTTAATAAATTAATTACAAAGAAGTAAAAAATTTTCGCAGTTGGTTAGCATTGAACCTGGGATCTTCAAAACAACAAGTGAGCACGATACCACTCGCACACTTTTACAACATACTGTATAGCTATTTGTTGCGATAATTATTGACGCGTATGGTTAAATATCCAATTATACATTACAGTTAGATCTTAGATATTGATTGGAATGCATGTTTTCAAATGTACTTAAAGCAAGTTTCATGACCACTTTGCGTTAATAATGGATATCAACTGTAATTGTTACCCCCAAACGACAACCGTCCTCCTTGTTTTATTTCATATAACTTGGTGCACGAAATGCTAACGTGTGATATACTTCGGTCATTAAACCAGGTGTACTGACGAGGATGAAGAGAATTATGAAGGATTTTGTACCAGCCATCACAACAGCTTTCTTGCCATAGGGTGTCGTGTGATAGAATAGAAATTGAACGTTTCCCAAGGACTCCTATATGGAACCATATTAATTGTAAGAAATATGTAAGAAATTGCTTGGATTTGGAGATACTAAGTGCAGTTAATATAAGACAGAGCTCTCTAATCCTACTACTTGATTTAACACCTTCCGATAAAACTTATTATTTACGAGGTAACAACATCCAATTCGCTTGGCATATTTTATCACAATCAATAAAGCTCAAGGGGAAACTCAGGAACGTATAGGTCTCTATTTACCTCATCAAGTTTTCAGTCGTGGCCAGCAGTATGTTGCAATGTCGAGAGTGCAATCTTATGACGCTCTTAAAGTTGCAATAGTGCCAAAAAGTGATCGTACAATGAATGTAATGAATGTATAAAAACTTCTTCAGTAAATATTTTTCCATTGTTCGTCATGTTTTGACGGGTTTCAACTGGTATATCATTAAATTACTTTAAACAGAAACTATATGAATTGCATATTGGACATAAAGTTCCTAAAAATGATCAGTCGAATTCTGTCTCAGACCAAGAGGGAAGCATAGAAATGAAAACACGAACACATCATTATTTACTGTGTTTGATCTGAAAGGAGCAAGACCGAAGATTTATTACATTAAATACGTGAATATTTTGTAGAAACTTAAATCTAGTGTAATTGGATACAAATACAATACTATACAGGAGATATTACTGAATGAAATCTGAGCAGACTCAGGGGAGAACGTTTCTATTTGATGTGAAGGGAGATACTGATAGAGCCATCGCTTAGGTCGAGAAAAGACGGTGCCCACAATGCATAGTTGTATGTTTTAACAATGGAGCATTCTGCCGTTAATTAATTATACGAGTAGTCACACACAAACGTAAACATTTTATATGCTTAAAATTAGTAAGGTGCACTTTTCAACTAATACAGGGATACCAATGTGGTAGGCTAAACTAATGATGGAGGAATGATCACAATAAAGTAGGAATGCTAATCAGGAATCGATATACCAAATGAAATGAAAGTAGTACGAAGAATAAAGTCGACAACTTGTTGATCTTATGTTGGCAGGAAAATGTACTGGAATTGAGCAGGAAGTTGAGTTATAATAATCCATTTCAATAGATGATATCATTCTGAATAAGCCTTTATGCCTACCACTTTCATTATTTCCAACTCATCGGGTCGAGGACGAGGTGCGATTTTGAAGCACATATCTTTTCGAAATATGAAGGCCCTGATCACTATAAATATGATGAAGGGTAATTATACGAGTTTTGCATGAACAAAATATTACCCTTACTTGAATCCCCGGTTAAATGAATTGTATGTTGAAATATTTACTACATGGACTTCAAACGTATTGCGGTTTCAAAAGTACACACCCCCACGAAGATGACTGTGTAGCCTACAGTTGCAGAGTATTTTATTGTACTGGACACGGCGTAAACGATCCGGATAAACCGTACAAACCATTATTAACACAGTGCTTTCAGCCTCTCGATTCTTGTTACTTCCAAGCAGGTTTCAGAGATGACAAACGCTCAACATTACAACATTCTTGAAGACAATAAGTTATGAGGCTCATTTTCTTGCAGTTAGTTTCTTTTACATCCTTTTCCTGGGACATTAGGTACGACCGTCTCATTTGTATTCTTGCCATTTTGTTAGAAGTTAAAATTGGCAGCTGAGGTTGAAAGCGAGGTAATATCAGTGATAATGGTCATGTTCCCGCTGGCAAAATCACCGCAATCATCATAAAACGAAACGCAGCGAGCCGGAACTTCTAAGGGGTATGAACATTCTATGCCGGACACTATACTATGTTTTCTTTCCCAGTTGTGTGCGATTTCTCACGTTCGCATCTTAGTAAACTAACCTATATATTCTTGCATGTTAACTCATGTACCTGTAAGAAAACGTGTGATATTTGAACCCAGATCTTTGTGGTGAGTCAAGGTGTGCTGTCCATTGATAATCTCACGGAGACTGCGTACCTGTTCTTAAATGTACACTCTTTGATGCCATAAATTACAACATGGCACCCTTGTGAAAAACTTATCATACATACCATATTAGTAAATAGACCACATCAGTATGGATCATTAGAGAGTGTTCATTTGCAAAGTTTAACAGTAAAACTCATTATTATTATTATTATTGTCATCATAAATATTATAAAGCGTGATCAAGAAATTTCCGATTGGGGGCATTGCTGCAGCGATAGCCCGGGCGTCGAATGCCGATCAGAAAGCACACCAAATGGCGGTTTGCCTGCAGCACCTGATGCGTTTCAATGTTGAAGGCAACACGTTCCTGGAGCAAATTGTTGCAGGCGACGAAAGCTGGTGCCACCACTGGGAACCAGAATCGAAAGCGTCGACAATGTAGTGGTGTTATCCATCGTCCCCTCGTCCCATGGAGTTCAAGAGCCAAGCACCCACTGGAAAGGTGATGTTCACCCTTTTCACAGATTAATGGTACCCATTATTTAATGCCTTCAAGGAACCAGGTGTCTCCAACACTGGGGAACGGTGCTGCGCAACACTGGAGAAATTACGGCGTGCAATTAAGGCGAAAAGTCCGGGAAAACTGCGACAAAGGGTGCTGCTGCTTCATGTTAACGCACGTCCCATTACCGCAAAGGTCGTAACGCAGAAGGTACACAACTCAAGAGGGAATATTTTACTGATTCACAATAATTATTTAATGACACTAAATACTGCAGCTAACTTTTCTTAAATCGTAAAATTCGAGCATTTTACTTTTCTTAAAATAAACTCCTGCGATTCGTTATAGAAAGATGACATCTCGATACCTTAAGTTATATATTCTAGCACATAATTTCTGTTCAGAAATCAAACTGAAATTCAGTATGGTGATAGAGGACTGTTAAAAAGTAGTCACTGTTTACCTGCTCATAAACTATGCCGATATCGGAATTCTATGTCAGGCCACCTGATGCGGTTGAATCGTACTTAATGATTTCGAGCCAACTCCATTTATGGAGACAGTGCATAGAGAAAGAGGCAGGAGATGGCTGTGGAATGATCGAGCGAACAGTGGAATTATGATATGGGAATACATATTTCAATAATAGAGGATATGGGCAAAACGTTTTGGTTCATCGTGAGGAAAACGGAAGCGTACAGGAGCTCCGTACGGATGACCCTGAAGTAATATTTCAGCTTTTCGTTGAAAGATTTTTACCGTTTGTTACAGACGCCCTTGGTTAAATGGTAAGCCATTTTCATTTTGCCCCTGCTCAATGCAAAACTTCTTTTTCTGATACATTGGGTGCTATAATTACTCCGAAGTATTCAAACTGTGCTACTCCCTTCCATTTTCCTTCTTCCATTGCAAGTTGTTTGGGCGCCAGGTTGATATAGGTTATGAACTCTGACTTATCAAAGGAGTTCTGGAGTCCTGCCTCCACTGGTTTTGCACTAACAATAAGATGATTTGTCAGTTACATGGCTGCCTCTAATGAATCAGGAAAGATTACAAGATCATCGGCAAAGACTAGACAGTCGATTGTAAGGTTCCCGTTTCTGTGTCCCAGTCTGACGCCGCTTGCATCCCCTTGCTTTTTCAGTTTTTTACGCCATTTACGGATAACTTTCTCTCGGAAACACTTGAAGTGTAAAGGCCATTTTCATTTTGTCCCTGCTCGATCTTCTAACCTTACTCCTGTCTTGATTTCGAAAGTGTTTGATATCTTGCCCCTAAATTTTAACTTCGAGGTGGTGTTGGTTAACGATTGTTTGATGATATCTGGTTTTGTCCCAGCCAAATTCATTAAGGATTCGGGTCAGGGTGTTACGATCAATGCAGTCCTAAGCCATCTTGATATCTTCAAAGGTCTCCACAAATTCGTTATTCCTGATCTTCAAAAAGGAGAGGGTAGATTTTAGGTTTATAATATGTTTAACGTTTAATCACCCTTTCCGAAAACCTGCTTGATATTCTTCCAGTTAGGGTTCTTGAAGTTTCTCTGCCCTAGTCAGAAGAAATTTCGAGAGAAACTTTTAGGTTATCGAAAGAAGATAAATTCCACGGTAGTTATTTACGTCCGTTTCATCTCTTTTCCTATGGATGGGGTGAATCAAATCAGAGGTACATCTGTTAGGGAGTCTCTAAATTTCCCGAACCTCGCTGATAATTTCCAATAGTTTATCTGGAATCTTGCCACCAGCATATTCCTAAAGTTCGGCCATTATACTCTAGAGTCTTTGATAAGACTGCGCTTTAAGTTTCGACAGAAGATCCGGGTTGGGTCATCTGTGTTATGTCGAATGCACATTTCACCCCCACCTGGATGATATTCGCTGCTTGTTTTATTTTATCAAGAAAGTTTGTACCGTTAACCTCGTTCTTCTGACAGTTCAATTTCTGTCATGCGAGTTGTATTTGTTCTACTGCCGAATAACACTTACCCTCCACCTTGGCTTTGAGAGTGAAATTGTCTCCTTGATCATGTAGTTGTTGAACCGCACCCCTTGGAACGACCGGACCCATTTAACTCTACTACCCCAGAGACACTCATTTAGGCTGTGCTATTGTACTTAAAATTTAGAAAGAATACGCAGGTACTCTGGCATGATCTTACATGTAGTGTAATCTTTGAGTACAATTTAACAAACTAATATATATTGACACATAAACATTAAATAAACAAGACATGGAAGTTACACTAACCTGAAGGAACACCTTTCCGATACTAAATCCAGACAGGATTTTGGTAATATTAATGTCAACAGCTTTAACATATTCCTCTAACATCCTTTGCAAACATCAATAGAACTTCTATTCAAAGGAAAGTCTTCTTTCAGGTGACCGTACGCATTTTCTGTACTTAACTTCAAGTACACGAATAGCCTACCCCTCAATTGTACCAAGACACTTCTCATCCGACTCAAATATCGTGGTTGTCGGTAACCATACTGACAGTTAGAGTATTCTTCAAATACCCAGATTAATAATCTTGTTTTAATAGGGAACTTCATATCCAAGTATTCCACTTATTAAGTATAAAAGGTACGGGGCTAAATTCATTACGACATTTCTTCAAGATGGCTCCCCACGATCTTCTCTTTTCACATCTAACAGCTGATCGACTACTACTGTTAGGCTCGGTCAACAGAAGATCAAGAACAACAACAGAATAGCTTAGGGCAAACGACATTTCCAAGTAATAAAATAAACATTCCAAACATATCGTAGTTTCCTTGATAAGACTTAGTACCGTTTAGGCCAATGTTCTCGACAATTCAGGCGCTCTGATAATAACCCAAGGTATCTCACTTCCCACGAGGACTTTCATCAATAGTTTCTTACATCTAGTCAGGTCGATGCTAATTTACAACTTTATAATACTTTTTTCAAGCTCCAAAACAGCTGTCCGGACTTCGACAATAACACCAACGCCATCTAGCGGCAGCGCTCAACACACATTGAGTCATCCAATATCTTACATTCTAATTAATGCCGCGCTCTCTGCCGTGAAGCAGCAAACTAAAATCTCTATCACTGGCAGAGAATGACAAACACGGAGCCTTGAAGGTAGGAGCGTACAAGTGTCGTTCTAAGAACGGCACATTCTCCCCGTCCACTATTGTTGACTTAGGTTTAGAAAACCAAGACAACATCAAAAGGTAGGTCAGTTCAAATCTTAAAATTGATAACATCAGCCTTTTCCTAAACAGTCATTTTCACATCTCCCATACCACCACACACTCCAGAATAGAAACACTTCCCAAACAAAGTTCTTTTCTACAACAAACACTATAGGACTGAGTCATTCCATAACGATACAATACATCTCATAGTTCTTTTCAGGTTAGATAACATGCTTTAAAATTAATAAACCCTTACAGTATATGTTACATTCATGACAAAGGTCTTCCAATATGAATACAGATTTTCTTGTATCCATTTCCTTCTTCCTTAGTTATTTGAAGATAAGTTCATCATGTAGAAGTATCCCAGATATAGTTCAGTCCTCCGGCCCCTGGATTCCCTCAAAATACACCTAAAATCTTCCGCGCATAAACATCGTCAAGGGAAGCAGCTGAAAGCAATTTCAACTTGGACAGTGCCAGAACAAATAATACTTAACAGCTAAAAACAAGTACCCTCCTTATGAAGTAACAGCACAATCGTGACAATCACAAGATCTTACACCTTTAACGTAACTCTTCCCAAAAAGTATTTTTCCATGTCTTTAACAATAAGAATTAAATATACAACTATTGGAAGTCACCGTTCCTTTTTTAACAGAATGTACTCAAATCTTAACATCCAGAATTAATTATTTACATCCAAATATAAAATTCAACAATACAACTTCAAACAAAATATGTTCATGTAACATGAGATCGCAAGTATTAAAATGAATAATCAAATGAAAAATGGGAGAAGTAATATTAAGTCCTCAAATAACAACCGTCTTTTACTCAATAATTCCTTACCCCCCCCCCAAAAAAAGCAACGAAGAAAAAGAAACTTAACAAGGACAAACCAATCCCAAGAAAAAATAACAAGAAATAAGCCAAACAAGAACAGACTCGACAGAACCCCCAAGAAATGATCACAGAAGACCCTTACTAAATAGAGAATCAACTGACACCCGTGCAGACCAACAAGATACAAACATCCCAATCTTTCATCCAAATCACACTACCTTACAAACACCCAATATTATTAAAAAGATTAACCATCCACAATATTTCCAAGGTTTTCCAGAATATAAATAGACACACGTCAGAACATCGACATACACAAAAATAAAAACCCTTAAATAACATACCGTGTAAATCAACATGTCATACCCACCGCATTTAGTCCTGGTGTGGCATGATTACCCGTCACCTCACAACTTTTTTCGGCAAGCACTTACCTTCCCAAATCAACAAGCAAAAATAAATGAACATGTCATCACTCGGAGAAACAAGGAAGAGCTTCGTAAATACTTACCAATGATATCCCAACATATTATCTCTTTATACTGTACCCGATACCTAGTTGAGGCTATCGGCTACGCCAGTTGACATCGAGCCGTAGTTGAGATTTATGGGAAAAGAAGAAAATATAGCGCTCAGATCGAGTCGAGAAGAATGGTAGGAAATGACGTAGGAGGTCAAGGATGAAGGTGGCACTACCAGTCAAGCAGATGGAGTTATGCGAGGAATATTGAAGTATTATCAAGATATATATGGAATATAATATTATATCATCTCAGAAGAGAAGAAATATCAAGAAATCTTTACGGTGATTACTTGAAGAAAGGCAGATAAATCCTTAAGTTATGGTATAACTTAATTGCCGATATGATTGTGGTCGAGATTATACTTGTGACGTATGACCGCGGAAGGTAGGGGAACGTCACGTGACAGCGCCGAGCGGAGCTCATCACACAGTCTGAGGACAGCAATATTAGTTCAGCCAGTCGAGCTGAGTACAGCACATGGTGCGCGGAGGAAACGACAGTAGTATTCCGGCAAGCAGAGCTGAGTACAGCACATGGTGCGCGGAGAAAACAGCAGTAGTAGTCCAGCCAGCAGAGCTGAGTACAGCACATGGTGCGCGAAGAAAGCAGTAATCATATCCCAGCCAGTTGAGCTGAGTGCAGCACATGGTGCGCGGAGAAAACGACAGTATTAGTTCAGCAAGCGGGGCTGATAGCAGCATACGCTAGGAGAACGAATGTAGGTCAGTCAGTCAAGACAAGAGAAGCACGGTGTGCAGTGCGAGAAGCGGTTAGCAAGGCAAGCTATACAGGCCGTGAAAGCGAAAGGAGAACCGGTGTTCGGGCCGATGTATTTTCAACATTGTGGTTACAGTTATGTGAAACAGCAATGCTTTTCCAATGTTACAGTTCGTTAAAGTAATACGCAGCATTGTGACAGAATTGAGAACATTATTTCAAGCCGCATTCTTAATACAGGACAGCACAGCGAAGCGATATAATGAGGCCAGTTTTAAGCGTCGCATTATTCGAGAACAGTGAGGCAGAACAGGGCGTGCTGGGTCCGACATTTAAGCAGGCGACATGCAAGCAGCTGAACATTATTTCGACATTTTGTAAAACTTAGTAAGTTTGGACTTGTGTTCGACAGTCTAATTGTGCAGGCAGATAGCAATTATACACTGCTATTGTGAACTTTCAAATGGACTTAGATATATTCCAATGGTATTACGGCTTATTAAGTAATGCATATCAGACCGGAATATTTAAGGCGACCATGAGGTCAGGCCAACATTAATGCTTTTAGGCAAATGAACAGTTACGAGAATATGCACATTATGAACAGTGGCACGTGCATTATTATAGTTGTTTTTCATGAACAATTATGAAATATCATTTACGAACACAGATACAGGGTGTTTAAGAAATTTATACACTTTCATAAATAATTTATTTTCTACTAGTGAAATTCAGCCGCTGTGGAGATTAACTTTTGTCATATGCAAACCGAACATTGTATGGGACAGTGGCGTGACATAGTCGAAGAATATGGGGTACTCTACATTTATGAACTTTTATGGGAGAGTTTGGACAATATCCGTGATGGATAATATGCAGTTCATCATGTAGGGCTAGGCGAATACGGAGACGTGATGGCACCACAGAGCGATGGATTCGGTTCCTGAAGAAGAGGATATCCAACATCAGATTCACTTGGAATATGAAGTCAATCGTTAGTTCAGTGGGTGATACGATGTTTTCGTCGATCTTTCGAGAAATTTGTTGCACACACGAGGATTAATCGACGATCTTTGAATTATATTAACAGCTGATATAAGAAGGTATTGTATGAGTTATGACTTGTATATATTTCTAGTAGGAGTTCTACGATTATTTTGACATGGCTTAGATATTTTTTGCTCCATTTTGCTAGAATATGGCGTTACCATATGATATGGTAGGCACCATTATAAGACGTTCTCACCATTGGTTGGCTTTATTAAGCAGATGTTTGGTCTTTTTGATATTTTTCAGTAAGGATAGTTTTTCTTGGATAGTTATTTTTTTGTGGCGAGTGTTTCGAACTCGTGATCTGCAATTGGATTATTTAAATTACTTCGTCAGTTCATTGCATACTAGCGAGTATGTATTATTCATCAGTAGGGATTTTTTCTATTGGATTGTTTGGAGATATTAAGATTTTATTCACTCAAGTGAATGAATATCGCTTTTATGTGACAACTAGAGACTTGTTGATTCCAATCTGGTACATTCACTCATCAGTCTACGAGATGGGGCCTTTCGTTTTATACGATTGCGTGGTGGTACACACCTGACCCATCGTCTAGGGCATTATCATGATAGTCTACGGGGCGGGGCCTTTCGCTTTAGGCGATTGCGTGGTGGTACTCACCTAACCTGCCAGTTGAGGGCCTCATTTTTATCATCCGAGTGTACTTGAGATCGTAAGAGGATTAAACAAGAAACTACTAGTCACACATTAGTCGAATTTTGTTAAATAAATTAAAAATAAATGTCAGCAGGGTTACATTTTGTAATTCTTGTTTGCCAATCCAATATTTTGTTGCTATACTCTTTTGAGAGTACATTCATTTAACAGCTGATACTTTTGATACTTTTGATACTCTTTTGTGAGTGAGTTTGATACCTTAGAGAAGGATTTCAAGTAATTGAATCTTGTAAGATGAATCATTAATGGTCAGATTTATTTTGAGGCAGATCAGTATTATATATTTTTGATGTGAGAGATTATAACACATTGGTGTTTTCTTTGAAGTGAATTTTGAGAATTTTAAGAGAATTTATGCTTTATTTGAAAGCAGATCTTGAATTGGATTTCGATTACTATGGTAATTTTTCCTAATTGTTTAAGAAGTTGTCTAGATGTGATCAGATTACTTATAGTTCTTGGAGATTGTGTGCGTTAATAACTTGAAGCCAGTTATATATTTTGTAGATCATGCAACGTGATTAAGTGAAGTTTGTGATAGGCATTTTCTGGAAGTTGCCAAGTGGAAGTTGCAATATTGCTAATGTATTTTGAGGCAGACATGAGGTTGTCGAAACCAGTCTAGCATAATTTCTGAGATTCATGCTGTGCGCTGAATAGTTATGGTGTTATGTGGAATAGTTATGGTGTTACGTGGAATAATTATGGTATTCAAATATGGTATTTGATAAAGTGAGAGTATATGATGAAGTTTTGGATAGTGAGATCCAACGTGATTTTATGAAGGCAATAATATTGTTTGGCATGATAATTAAATACGAGATATAACTTGGAAGTGATAAAACTGTAAGACTCTATAACCCATATTAAACAATTTGTTAGGAAATTAAACAAATAAATAATGTTGATAATACAAGATTTTCTGATAATAATAATTAATAAAATAATAATCTGAAGTTTAAGCATATTAATGATCTGACCTAATGAAATAAAAATCTAAATGACTCGATGAAATAAAAATCTAAATAACCAGATGAAATAAAATTTAAATATATTGATAAATTAAAATTTGGAATAAATCAATGAATTAAATAAGTGGATGAATTAAAGATTGAATAAATAAGCTGATTTAAATAAATTAATAGATGATTAAATAGTTGATGAATAACTGAATTAGAAGGTGATAATTAATTAAAGAAGCTGATGATTAATAAATTTAAATGGATTTAAATAAATTTAAATGAGAGATATGATTTAAATAATTTGAAGAATTGCAACTTGAATTAATGAATTAAACAATTTAGATGGATGATTTAAGATGATTTAATTTGAATGAGATGATGCAATGAGAGTGTGTGGATAATTAGAGAATATAATGAATTGATGATTATAATATTCATTTAAATGATTTGATGGTAATGAATTAATTATTCTGACTTGAATATAATGAATTTTGAGACGAGAACTAATGTGAAAGATATTTAATTTTGATATGATGATGATGATGATGATAACCAATGAGTAGTGGAGTTTCTTTGATTCACAAACAAGCAATCATTAATGACAGTGTAAATATAGTGTAAATTAATTATTCGATTTCTAGGAGCATTTACTGAGATTTTCAGCATTTGAATAATGCCATTCAAGCCATAAAATTAGTTGATATTTAAATATGTGATTAGAATATATGTGTTTAGACAGATTCATTATTTTTGACATCCACATTCATGATGTTAACTTAAAGAGAAGTTAGGTCTCAGGTATCACGAATGTCAGTGACGCATAGACATAGTGCTACGGTGAACCTGAGAACCCAAGTGAACTTTAGAAAATTTTCATATTTTATGTGGCTGAAGTACACTTGAATAGCGTAGAGATGGTTCGATTTTCAGGACAATGACAATTTAACGTTGGCATTCGACCATACTCTTAGGTAGGATGTGTGTTTAATATTTCTGTCTGACTATCAAAGTTTGAATAAATTTGTTTTTATCGTAGTTGTGATCTGATGATGATGTGATTTTCCTAATTCTTTCCTTGTCTTAATTAAGGCTTAACCAGGAAGGATGTGGTTTGCTAGGGATTCAAATGGTGGCGCCCATTTCTATTTGTATTTTTTTAAAATTAAATTTAAACCCGTAACGACCCTGGAGATACTTTATCTCGTGTTACCCTCTGCGTTTGTGATATTTCAACTGAATTTCCGACACATTCCTTATTTGACTTCATTTAACTCCACTCTGTCCTGGAAATCCAGGAATGCGATGTAATAGCAGACGGGTCATCGCATCCCCCGGACGAACGGGTACAATACATACGGCGTAATTAATCAAATTAAGTTAAAAATTAAGGTCAAATAATCCCTGACCTTAATTTACACCAAGAAACAACAACAAATCCCACCCGACTACAAGAACCAATTACCGGCTGCAATTCTTGCTTTTATTTCTTCTCTTGTGCTATTATCTTCAGTAACCAGTACTCCCAAATATTTGAAACTTTTACACCTCTCGAAATTCACCCCATTTAGGTTTATATATAAATTTATATATTTATCTTTCTCCACAGTATTTCTCCTAGATAATAATAAATATTGAGTTTTGTTGTAGTTCAATCGTAATCCTACTTCCTCTGATTCTTTTTCTAACCGTCCCAACCCTTCTTCAAGATCTTTCAGTCTTCGTGACAGCATACCTACATCATCAGCATACGCTAGATTTTGGCTCATACGGTTTAACAGCGTGCCTCCTCGATTGCTGATATCTATCTTCCTCATTACTCTCTCTAGTACTATATTGTACAGCAGCGTGGACAGTACGTCTCCCTGTATTCCTCAAGCTTTTAATTGCCAAACTAACCTCCTCCAACGTCGGCACGGGTACTGGCATTGCATCAGTGTTATCCTTGCACCATGGTTGGTTATTCTCTTGACCCTCCTATTCTAGCAAATACCGTTTCTGCGGTAGCATTAAGCAGCTCGCTGAAATATTCAGCCCATCGATCTAAAATCTGTTCTTCTCCTCCTACGAAATTTCCTTCTTTATCTCTGCCTCCGTGGCTTAGGTGGCAGCACGCCGGCCTCTCACCGCTGGGTCTGTGGTTCAAATCCCGGTCACTCCATGTGAGATCTGTGCTGGACAAAACGGAGGCAGACAGGTTTCCCTCCGGGTACTCCGGTTTTCCCTGTCAACGTTTCATTCCAGCAACACTCTCCACTGTCATTTCATTTCATCTGCCATTCATTTGATCATTGCCCCAGAGGAGTGCGTCAGGCCTCGGCAGCTGGCACAGTTCATATCCTCGCCGCTAGATGGGGGCTTCATTCATTCCATTCCTGACCCGGTCGGAGACTGGAAGCAGGCTGTGGATTTTCATTTTTCATCTCTGCAGAAAACTGCTCGGGGTTGAAAGCCCTTCTTCACTTCCTGTATTCGTTTATAGTACTTTCGTACTTCTTGATTATTTTATTCTTCTTCTAGCTCTTCAATCCATTTCTTCTCTGATTCCCGTTTCTTTCTTCTACAAATTCTATCTGCCTCTTTCCTTTTCTTTTTATGTTCTTCTGTATTGTTTCTCGTTGGTCTACTTATCATTTTCTCCCTTGCAGCATTCCTCTCCATCTATTTTACATTCTTCTTCGAATCAGATTTGTCTTTTAATCCTTTCTTCTGTCCCCAGTACTTCTTCTGCAGCTTCGTGTAGTGCGTCCCTCATTATACTCATTATACAAACAGCACGCCTTTGTCTAAACCATTCCAAGTCTAACAAGAAGTTCCGTGACGAACTAAAGAGCCTACTTTTCTCGAAATGTAAGATTCATTCCAATGATTAATCTATATGGACCAAATTAGAATAATAACGAAATTGAGTTGGTAATAACGAAATTTCTTATTAGTTCGAAATATAACTGGCATAATGTAGCCTAATAGAGCACTACAGTTGGCAGCCCTGGTGACTGACTATATTCTTAGTTCCATCTCTTAAGGTACAAAATACAAAATTTGGCTGAAGTCCAATGGCTAGGATGGACGTTACATGCAGTTAAACATTGGATTTAACAGCGCGCGTAAAATCATGTTGGCAACAATGTCATGCATGTATTGGTCAGAAATAATCTGAACTATTATGATCTATTGTTGTGCCAATTTTGGAATAAATACATTTATTTGTATAGAAGTTACATGAATTTTAAAATTGGACTAATCAGCAGGCTTAGAATCATGTTGGGAAGCACTGACGTATATTAATTACTCAAAATTAATCTAGAATGTAAGGTACTATACGTGTGCAAGGTTTAGTGCTGTTGGCTTGAATACTTTCTGATATACTGATATTGGGTAAAAAAATAGAGACAGCATTTATTAAGAGTTGGCAGCCCCGGTTGTTCTTAAGAATATGCATAGTCATATCTGTTATAGTAGGCCTACACATAGCACATACGAAATTTGGTTGAAATCCAATTGATAGTACAGGAGTTACATGTATTTACATTTGGTCGTGTCAGCAGGCTCAGAATCATGTTGATAGTACTGAGGTCCATTAGTTACTCCAAATTAATCTAGAATGTCGGGTACTATACGTGTGCATAGTTTAAAGCTGTCGGCTTGCATACTTTCTGATATATGGGTATTTGGATAAAATAAATTGAGAGCATTTATTAACAGTTGGCAGCCCTGGTGACTCTTAAGAATACGCTCAGTCATATCTGTTTACGTACACATAGCACATACGAAATTCGGTTGAAATCCAATTGATAGTGTAGAAGTTATATGCATTTAAAATTATATCTATCAGCAGGCTTATAATGATTTTGCCAACACTGCCATGTATGGCCTCCTGGAAATTAAACCGAAGTAGTGTTATCTACATGTGTGCCAATTTTGGAATAGCTCCCATGCATACCTTCCAAGATATCCAACATGGAGCTCAAAATTCTAGTGCGTTTTTTCAGCAGTTGGTTGCACTGACATGATTTTCAAATATGGACGTGAGATATTCCGGTATACATATTTACTCCTACCAAATTTTGTTTCAATTGCTGCAGCCGTTTAGCAGTTGATAGGGGGACACACACACAGCCAGCCAGACAGACAGACAGACAGACAGACAGAAGGACAGACAGACAGACAGACAGACACACATTTGCCCGATCTCATAAGTCTACTTTTTCCTCATTTTTGCAAAATGTGAAAAGTAGGCTAAAAATGAACTTACGCTTCCCGAATCAACTAATGCAACAACAGGTTCATTATGTATATCGATATCAATAAAGGGCGTAATACTATCATCCACATAAGAAACCCTATTACATATTTTTCTTTCTTGCGGCTAGACCACGACAAAAATATTGATCGCGATATCTTTTATATTTTCTCTTTCCTTCGTTAGAAATCTGATATTCACCTTCCGGTGAGACCCCATTATCATTATACAAGAAGCTGTCTTTTGAGTCGTTATCACACCACCTACGAATATGTCCATACAAACCACATCGATCACACTTCCTACCTTGGTTGTTACCCATACCGGGTCTCTGGGAGTTAGGCCACTACGATCTCTCAGCAGGAACACGAACAGGCACTAACTCACTCTTCGGCTGAAAAACATTTTCCTGAAATACATTTGGATGATGAACAGAATCTCAATGAATGCCAGGATGTCGTACAGGTTGCTGCCTATGAAAAGAATGGTCATTAACTAACACACCAGAAGTCGAATACTCAGAAGGATATGGCATAAACGGTTTAAATATGCGTCTAGAATCTGCTTTCTTAACCTTTTCAGCTTCTAGTATAATATCATTAAACTCGCTGTAGGTTTTAGGCTTAACATTCATAGAGAGCGCTAACCTATAATGGGGATTAATACCTTCGACTATGGAATCAACAATTGGACGTTCTGATAACTTGACCGCGAACACTCATGCATACCATTTAATAACTAACAAGAATTACCGTGACGAACTAAAGAGCCTACTTTTCATGCCAATGATTATTCTACAGTATATGACCCTATCTAGAATAATGACGGAATTAAGGTGGTAATATCGAAATGTCTAATTAGTTCGAAATATACCTGGTATAATGTAACCTAATATAGCATTACAGTTGGCAGCCCTGGTGACTGAATATATTCTTAGTTCCATCTCTTAAGGTACAGATTTTAAAAAAATGGTTTGAAGTCCAATGGACGTTACATGCAGTTAGACATTGGATCCATCATCACGCGTAAAAGCATGTTGGCAACAATGTCATGCGTGTGCTAGTCAGAAATAGCCTAATCTGAAATATTATGATATTTTGTTGTAACAATTTTGGACGAAATCCATTTGTTAGTTTAGATGTTACATATATTTTAAAATTGGAACTATCAGCAGGCATATAATTATGTTGTCAGCACTGACTTATATTAATCATTCCAAATTAATCTAGAATGTCAGGTGCTATACGTGTGCAAAGTATAGGGCTGTTGGCTTGCCTACTTCCTGATATATTGATATTAGTTTTTTAAAAAATAGACAGCATTAATTAACAGTTGGCAGCCCTGATTTATCTTAAGAATACTTATAGTCATATCTGTTATGTTACACATAGTACATACGAAATTTTGTTGAAATCCAACTAATAGTATAGAAGTTACATGTATTTAAAAATTGGCCCTATCATCAGGCTTAGAATCATGTTGGTAGAACTGAAGTATATAAGTTACTCCAAAATTAATCTAAAATGTCAGGTACTATATGTGTGCATAGTTTAAAGCTGTCGGCTTGCATACTTTCTGATATATTGGTATTTGGATAAAAGAATAGAGAGAGCAATTATTAACAATTGGCAACCCTGGTGGCTCTTAAGAATACGCTCAGTCATATCTGATTCTGTACACATATTACATACGAATTTTGGTTGAAATCCAATTGATAGTGTAGACGTTATAGGCATTTAAAATTGGACCTATCAGAAGGCTCAAAATTATTTTGGCAACACTGTCATGTATGGCCTCCTGGAAATTAAACTGAAATAGTGTTATCTACATGTGAGCCAATTTTGGAATAGCTCCCATGTATACCTTCCAAGATATCCAGCATGGAGCTCAAATTTCAAGTGCGTTTTTTCAGCAGTTGGTAGCACTGACACCATTTTCAAATATGGACGTGAGATATTCCGGTATACATCTTTACTCATACAAAATTTGGTTTCAATATCTGCAGCCGTTTAGGAGTTGATAGGGGGGGACACACACACAGCCAGACAGACAGACAGAAGGACTGACAGACAGACAGACACACATTTTCCCAGATCGATGTCATAAGTCTACTTTTTCCTCATTTTTGCAAAATGTGAAAAGTAGGCTAAAAATACCGATGCAAGGATTCATCCATTCTTAGGACTCGGTACAAGTACTCACGGTGCAAGTCCGGTAAGGTGCGAGGTGTGATAAAAAATTAAGATTTCAACTTGGAAATTATTCAAGGAACAATCACTCGTCATTCACTCAATCAATTTCTCCCGAAATATGCCTGTAGTAAAAGGATATATCAACCTAAATATTTGTCTTTCCGACAAGCCAAAGACCATCGCACTATCACTCAACTCCACAACTTTCCTTAGAAATTTAATTAATAGATGATCATCTATTCCATCGCACACATGAAAATCTCTTAAGATAAGATTTAAAGGATTTTGTACATTATCGAACATAACACCACAATCAGATATAGAAGGCATATCTATGTTAGCTCTATATAAAGCACTATTATTCATCATGGTCTTAGAATTATTAGCTTCCTTCCGGTCACACTCAATATCTTAACTATCACCTGTCCGAACAGATTTTCCTACTTAAGAAGCGAATTTATTTAGGTTATGTGTAGAACACATCCCCTCAACATCTGATACTAGTGGAGTAGTACTTTTTCTACCAAGTTGCTTTGCTCACTTACTTCCGGTCTGATAACACACGACACTCGTTTTGGTAAACATATACAAGACCCTACCAACTTATTTTATCCGAAATATCACTCTTAAAATATTCAACGCCTTTGGTCTATTCATTACCAACATATTTTCAGATTCCTCAATAATCTGCACACCTTCACTATTTTCACACGATTCATCACCATTACCATTAACACTTTTCGAACAAATTGAAACTTCGATAGGAACATTCTCGGTTACCTCCGGAAATAATAACGCAAACTTATCCAATAGTTTTGACCGCCAAGCAGCTAACTCATCACTAAACGACCCTCTCTTTTGTGACCAAACGTTAATCAAATCGCCTAGCCTTTGGATCCAATGCAACGATCTGTATTTGACGCGATTCACATGCGAAGTAGAACGATTCTCACCACAATGTAAAGATAGTTAGGAATTCACCAGATCAAAAACAGTTGGAATTATTGAAGGCTTACCATTATCCCATAACTTGTTGTCATAAGTAGGAATGATCACGGGAACATCTCTCAGATCCTTGAGAGTAATTAAATCCAGCTCACGATGATTGTTAGACGTTCCATTTCTAATATGTATCTCATATTCCAATTCAATTTTGTTTAGATAAGACATAGTAGGCAAAATCCTTTGCTTCGGTTCCGCCATTTTGGTACGCTCAAACATGAATCAAATAACACATATTATTAGAGGTTATGCTTAGACAATGTTCCTAAAATAACTCGACGTGCTTTTATCTCCATCTCTTTTCAGATCTCTCACACAACAACACAACCCCTAACGAGTGTTCATTTGAAGAAAAAAAAAACATCGAAAAACCACGCTCTGCTACCAGTGAACCGCCCCCCTTGGAATGACCGGACCCATTTAACTCTACTACCCCAGAGGCACTCATTTAGGGTGTGCTATTGTACTTAAGATCTAGAAAGAATACGCAGGTACTCGGGCATGATCTTACTTGAATTGTAATCTTTGAGTACATTTTAACAAACTAATATATATTGACACATAAACATTACATTAACAAGACATGGAAGTTACACTAACCTGAAGGAACACCTTTCCGATACTAAATCCAGACAGGATTTTGGTAATATTAATGTCAACAGCTTTAACATATTCCTCTAACATCCTTTGCAAACATCAATAGAACTTCTATTCAAAGGAAAGTCTTCTTTCAGGTGACCGTACGTATTTTCTGTACTTAACTTCAAGTACACGAACAGCCTACCTCTCAATTGTACCAAGAAACTTCTCATCTGACTCAAATATCGTGGTTGTCAGTAACCATACTGATATTTAAAGTATTCTCCAAATACCCAGATTAATAATCTTGTTTTAATAGGGAACTTCATATCCAAGTATTCCACATATTAAGTATAAAAGGTACGGAGCTAAATTCATTACGACATTTCTTCAAGATGGCTCCCCACGATCTTCTCTTGTCACATCTAACTGCTGATCGACTACTACTGTTAGGCTCGGTCAACAGAAGATCAAGAACAACAACAGAATAGCTTAGGGCAAACGACATTTCCAAGTAATAAAATAAACATTCCAAACATATCGTAGTTTCCTTGATAAGACTTAGTACCGTTTAGGCCAATGTTCTCGACAATTCAGGCGCTCTGATAATAACCCAAGGTATCTCACTTCCCACGAGGACTTTCTTCAGTAGTTTCTTACATCTAGTCAGGTCGATGCTAATTTACAACTTTATAATACTCTTTTCAAGCTCCAAAACAGCTGTCCGGACTTCGACAATAACACCAACGCCATCTAGCGGCAGCGCTCAACACACATTGAGTCAACCAATATCTTACCTTCTAATTAATGCCGCGCTCTCTGCCGTGAACCAGCAAACTAAAATCTCTATCACTGGCAGAGAATGACACACACGGAGCCTTGAAGGTAGGAGCGTACAAGTGTCGTTTTAAAAACGGCACAGTTGTTTCAAGTTTTTGAGATCCAAGGATTCATGTTTCTGAGTGAACTCTTGGTCGGATTTCATCTTTTCGGTGTCAAATGTATCTATCCATTTTACATTTACCTTCCTGGAATTTCTCGGAATTAGTTTCATGGTAAACTTTGAGAGATAGTGATCTGAATCAAGTCAGGCAGTCCTGAGCATTTCACGTTCTGGATCTCTTGTTGTGCTCTCCAGGTGTTGACAACGAGGTCAATAGTAATTATCTGAGCTTGGGATTTAGGAATGTCCATTTCTTCTGTTTTCTAGACTGGAAAGCAGTTGATTTGAGGTCCAAATTGTACGCCCTACAGTAGTTCTACGAAATTCTCTCCATTGGAATTGGTTCTTATCTAAGCTGGGAAGCTCACAACAATTTTTATTACTGTTGTTTGTAGTTTTACTTTTCGTCCAAGCTATTTAGTTTCAAGACATCGTGACTCCTCTTTCTCATTCATGGAACATCCATTTATCTGCTCTGCCAGAAACTAAACGGGAGATAGGCCCCGGGCAGCTTGAATACTCAATTCCATCAAAAGTACTCATCTGATTTGAAAACGAATAACACCGCTATATTTGAGCAATAAAACATCGCATGCTCCCGAAAGAAATCAGCATTTCTAATTTCAAAAACTAAACAAAATTTAATATTTTTAGTCGGTCATCACGATTGTACCCAATTGTAATGGATGGTAATCGTGAATAATGTTTTACATGAGATTAATAAATAAACCTGGATGACCAGTTTTGATCAACACGCGATCGTCGTCAGATCCTTGACACCAAGGCTATCAAATCTATGTTTACAATATGGGTTATGATATTCACGCTATATACACTTATTTATTTGCAGTAGTGATTAAACTAGCACAACTAGTCAAGGTATGTTGTAATGGTCCAATTCGTCCATTCATGTTAAATATTTTATTCAAGTACTTATAATAAAGTATTTTGTTCAAAATTTAATTCATACAGCGAGGAAATTTATATTTAATTAGAATAATTTATATTTTGAATCCAGTCCGATTCACATATACATCCAATTATATAATTTGATTTATTGATATATTCGTAATATTATATGTAGAATGGAAGTAAGTCATTTGCGTTAAGTTAGGACGTACAGAGATTCTTTACTAAAGCTGTTTGTTGGGTTTCAATAACTGTCACGACGGGAGGCCCACTCACATTTGGCTCATGAAACAAAGGAGGGTATTGCAATGTTCCTGGAAGAGACTACTCAACTTACAAAGGAAAGTGTTGCAACCAGTAGCCGGTTCATGACCACTCCAGGGTCAGGCATTATTTTCGTAACGAAGAACTGATTTTCCTGAAGAAGAGACGGTTCATCACGTGACGGTCCTGTCGAAACAGTGACGAAGAGATTGATTTTGGAACGAGGAGGGATGTGTTGTTATAGCAACGGGATGTTCATTGGTGAAGAAGAATATTCTTGGAGGGAGAACTTATCATTTTCAACGACTATTGATTTGTCTTTCGAAAACTCAACTATCATCTTGTCTTGCGTCAACTGAACTTTTATTCTGTCTTCGGAGTTTGTTATTTGATATTCCGACCACTTAAGCCTATTCTGAATGTTCAGTTCGTCAATGACTTGTGATTGTACTTATATTAAGCAGTTCGGCTGGAGCTTGCTTAAGTCTGCAAAGTAATAGAATCCTCCTCCGAATTCATGATATGATTGCGTATTTGGTCATACTCACCAAGGTGATTATCGAATTAGATTCGATCACCGTCTCAGTAAGCACCTGACAAATTTTATGTCACTGCTACTCAATACAACTTCTTATCTTCATTGTCAATCTACGAGGGAAGCTACATTCTTGGAGATGTAAGATGACACATGGCCATGAAGATAATCCAGTCAACCCCGGTGAGCTTGCGTATTGCCCAAACACAAGTATCTCTGTAATTTTCGAAAGTGGCATTTAACTTCCAGGTATGCGATTCCATTCATTTTTAATTTAAGTACTTCAATTTTGCATATTGCTATAGTAAAGTAAATTCAAGGATGACGTATAATGGAACCAACAGCTTATACAGAAGAACTGTTCTTCCTTTGTGGCTTCCGAGGAGTAATAGTGGTTTTACGTGTAGCGCTAAAGATGGGTTAGTGTTATCTTGTGAATTTGTTCGTGTATAATAGTGATGTTGGGGTAATGTTTAATATGAATGTTGTGATATAAATATTCGCCACCTGGGTAATTGCGAAATTTATTCCATAGGTAACACTACCTAGAGTTCGCTCCGTATATCTGATTAACTCTTTTGATCTACAGTAACTGCCACCATTTGTTTCTGTTGTCATTACTTCTATAGATACCACGATTAGAATCTGTAATACTCTTTATATTCTCCGCTTTACCTAGGTCACACAGTCGGCCACTATTGTCAGCCACTTTTACGACTGACAATGTGACGTTTCTGAACTAGTCAGCTTATTTCATTATAACCTGGTCAGTTCACGCGGGGTTTAGTCACGAACTGAGTACGAGCTAAGCAAACCCCGGTGTGAGACACTAGGGTGGAGGCCTCAACCTCGACACGGCGCGTCCCATATGACTGATAGGTGACGTCCTGTAGATATGCAGGACAGGTGCGAATAAGGAATGGCCAAATAAGCACCCGCGGATCAACTGAGGCAAAAAAGGAAAATGGTCAACGGTCTCTAAGGCGGAAGAGGAGGTCTCCCTACGGCTTGGAGGGCGGAAGAACTGACTCCAAGTCTCCCAACTTGGTTTCATTGCTGGACAGAACATTGTGGTTGCCAAACGTTCGAAAACTACCCCCAGCCGGTAAAATCTGGGGCCAAGGAATTGATCGAATATCACCTTGGTCTAGGGCACAAGATTCTGGGGGCCTTAACCCATGATGTTATGATCAGTCGGAGGATCCAACACTTTGCAAAGTCAGGACAAAGAAGAAATACTTTTTCGGTTTCCTCAACTTGAATACACTACTTTAATATGGAAAACAAATGGAATTGATCAAGGTTCTTCATTAATATAGGATAAAATTTTGCAGTTCAAGAAACAAGATTTGTATCTAATGAAATCTTAACAATAGGGGGTTACAGAATCTTAAAATGACAACCAGCCATTAAGGAAGGAAAAAATCAGGAAGAATGAAATGTCCCTTCATCCCAGGAACCGCTATTTCGTTCATAACTCGATCACTCATGCGATACATGACTTTCGGCCCCCATCTCCTAGGTTATTAATACTTACCCTTAAAGGAGGGAACAAACTGTATATGCTTTTCAACGCTCATGCTCCTATCAACGAGGATCACAAGAAATATCCAGAGAAAGTAGACGAGTTTTGGTCACAACTGGAGCAAGACCTATTTCAGTCTCCAGATAACTGTGGTAAAATTCTGATGGGTGACTTTTATGCGCATGTAGGAAAGGAAAAGAAATATCGGAAAATAGTGGTAAAGTACTCAGGACATCAATGAACCAATAAAATTGGGGAGGGATTGATAGATGTATGTGAATCTTTTGGAATGAAACTGGTGTCAACTCTCCTTAAATAGGACTCCAAGAAAAGAAAGACATGGTGATCACCTAATCCCAAATTGGGAGAACTTCAGATAGATCATGTTACGACGACCAGCCCAAATTTAGATAATGAACGTCAAGGTACAAAGAGGACCCAACTTTAATTCTGATCACTATCTTACTAGGAACAAAGTAAGATCCCTACCAAAATGCAACAAAAGGACATCCCCCAAGATCACTAAATATAGAATCAATGAGTAAAAAATAAACCAAAACATAGTGGAGAACTACCGCAAAGAACTGGAAACTCTGGATTCTTACATGTGGGAAGAAATGGCTCAAAAATGTCAGGACGCTGCAAAACAGACTATACAATTGCCCCCCCCCAAAACACCCCTGGTGGAACGATCAATGTAAAGCTAACCTACAAGACTGCTCAATGAACCAATAAAATTGTGGAGGGATTGATAGATGTATGCGAATCTTTTGGAATGAAACTGATGTCAACTCTCTTTAAAAAGGACTCCAAGAAAAGAAAGACATGGTGATCACCTAATCCCAAATTGGGAGAACTTCAGATATATCATGTTAAAAATAATACCTACAGAGGTATCTCATTGCGTCCCGTAGCATATAAAATCTTCGGGAATGCCAAACGACAGTATGATATAGAACAACTAAATAAAATTTAAGAGGATTTTCGGAAGAATAACATAAGAGACTTTTACTAAACTTTCAAGAATAAGATTAGGGTGTACACATCGGGAAATTTATGCTTTAAGGAGGAAGTAGGGGAGCTTATCATGAGCTATAAGCTAATTTGCGAACATCTGTCAAAATAAATTAAGGACCTTCTAAGCTCTGACCCACCACATGACAACTGATGATCTCTCCTCCTCAGCAAAAATTCCTGACTCTTCTCCTCGAACCCAAGAAGAGATTGGAGATATAATCACGGAGGTTAAACACAACAAAGCTTCGGGGAAGGGCTCCATCAGAGCAGAACTTCTTAAATGTGGAGGACACAGAGTGGTGACACAAATGGAGAAGCTTCGGCAGCACAGTTTTGAAAACTGGAACGATCCCAGATGATTGGACGAACGTAGTAATTCGCCCCTTGCACAAAAAGGGAGATAAAACGTATGCCAACACCTACAAAGGTATCACATTGCGTCCCGTAGCATATAAAATGCTGTCCAAAGCATTGCACCGACGAATAGAGGGACACCTTTAAAGCAGATAGGCGAATATCACGCAGGATTCAGGAATGGACGATCATGTGCTGAACAGATCTTTGCATCAAGTCTCTAATCAAAATCAAATAATGAGAAACAATGAAAAGGTGATCAGGACATTTGTTGACTTTAAGAAAGCATATGATTCTGTAGACCATGATACCCTCATTGAAATTCTGAGAGAGTTTGAGTACACGAAAACTCAATGACTCTAATTCGCCAAACTTTGACAAATACCTACTCACAGATCAAGTTTCTTGGAGAGCTTTCAGAACCTTTTGAGAACAGAACGGGATTAATGCAAGGAGATGGCCTCCTCTCACCTCTTTTATTCAACTGTGTTTTAGAGAAGACCATTAGAGAATGGCGCAATGAGATAAGTCAACAAGACCTTCCAGAAGGTCTCATAATAAGATTGTCTCGCATTTGCAGATGATGTTGTTTTCTTTGCCGAACATCTAGAAATTTCAACTAGACCAATTGAGACACTCAAGGAGATAGCTGAGAGAGCAGGTATGCAAATCTCTTTTGAGAAAACTGAGTATATGAATCTGGACAAATGGGATCTAGTTCAAGAAATGAATACCAAGTATGGGACCATTTGGAGGAGTCATAAATTCAAGTATTTGGGAGAAGGTTTGACTCCAAATGGTAACGAGAAAGCAGCCATTGAAACAAGGGCTAGGAAAATGGATATGGCATTCCGACTTCTAGAGCGACAACCAAGACCGCGGAGCGCGAACGTCAGGAGTCGCGCACGGTTTAAAGGACACGGTAATAGATCAACGCCAGGAGTCGCGCACAGTGGAAACGACCAGGCTTGAAAACGAGCTCTCTACTAACTGACTGGGAATGGAAGTGGGAACAGCAAACATAGACACGTGCAGTGGTTGAGTCCATTGAAAGGTATAGGAGGGGCGGAAGCTTTACGCCCTGAAATTATTTCGGAAGAGTAAAGTATGTATGCGCCCTGTCTAAAAGATCGTGGCGCGACCCCTCACGGGTTAAAAAAAAGTAACATATCATTAATTCATAACGTGTATAGAAGGGATTAAGATGTCATTCACTATTATGAAAACTGCAACACCATGAAGGAATCATGTGAATATACTAAAATGATGATATTCATGAGTGATTTAAGTCTCAGGGCAATGGTATAGTTACGTGTAAATATTTTAATGTTACGAAATCTTGCACGAGATGCTTTAGGAGTTACTGAACGTCGTTATATCAATTCCTAAAGGCGATGGATGTCTACCAGCCAGCCTGCTGTTGTGCGAGTCCGCAGGTAATTGAAACTAACTACTTGAGGACTTTCACAGGACTAATCGTCGACTGATCACTGTCTTGACCATATTCAATTTGCGACACAGCTTGTGAATGGGCAGGTCAGGAAAAAACTCCTTGTTCTTTGCTTTGAAGAAGACTTGAGCATTCCTGTACATTATACCAATATGCATATTCAGAGTTACTGAAGGAAATTACTATTTTTCTCCTCTTTTATAGTTTTGAATGTACTAATTTGTTGAAGACATTCTTCAGTGGGGATTTCCTACTTTCCGCGCAGCATCATGTGTATGTTCATTACATACTGTATCTTATAACACAGAATTAATCATACAAGGGCACGACTTTTTACTGTAGATAAATTCGTTGCATTAAACGTTACGTGGAATATCTGTTCCATGTTTTACCGTTCACAGCGAGAAAAAATGTGCCATGATGAGATGAGATGGCATGCCAGTAGATGTGTGAACATCGGCAGCTTTAGTTCATCAAGCACAAATGTACTCAAAAAGCGCTAAGGAATTTTGTACCCGATTATTTGAATCACAGGTGTTCACTTTAGGAAAAGTCACTTGCACGGCTTCTTTGATTTACGAAAAGTAAGTTAGAGAATTCAGTGCCAGTAGATAAAGTCTATTATAACTCTTTATTATACTAATCTTCACTTATTCCCTTGAATGGGACACGAGAAGTGAAAATATGTTTTAAGAATTTCCATCTCCACACTCTACCTTCAATTAAATATATTTTCCTTGTGATAGGCCAAAACATATGGTACGTGACTTACATTGTAAAAACATATAGGGAAATAATTTCAAATTCTGGATTTAATATTAAAACATTGTAATCATTTAGACAATGAACATAGAAATAATATTTTAGGATAGCAAAATTGTCTTAAGTTGGGAATAATGCCATGTCATAAACTAAAGCTTCGTCGGTGCTTAGGACGCGCGTCTAGCAATGAAAAATCTGTGCCTAAATTCACATGATAAAGCTATGTCTACAATACATTAAAACAGCACTAAGGAATTATGTACCCGAATATTTAAATCACAGGTGTTCACTTTAGGAAAAGTCACTTGCATGGCTTCTTTGATTTACGAAAAGTAAGTTAGAGAATTCAGTGCCAGTAGATAAAGACTATTATAACTCTTCATTATACTAAGCTTTACTTATTTCCCTTGAATGGGACACGAGAAGTGAAAACATGTTTTAAGAACTTCACGCTGATTCGTAGAATTTTTGAAACTAATTATATTAAATGATATGCTAACTTATTAAGCTGTAAATTAAGATTTTCTGTGCCAAGTTCCACTGCAGACTGATAATTATATTGCCGGACAAGTCAAGTTAAATATTTGAAATTCACGTAGCTGCTATTTCGCTTTCTTGCTTACGAGGTTTATGAATGTTGCATATATGCATTTAAATATAGTCTTCTATGACCATAAAAAATGAAGTTTGGTTGCTGTAACAATGTAGCTGCGTAGAGATTGTGTGCCAGTGAAATATTTAACACGGCCACCACATTGGACTGGCTTAAATGTAAGCCATAGCGTAATGTATTAGCAAATAAAAAATATTCCAAATTGATTAATTCAATGAGATGCATGTAACAAAAATAAGTGTTAATAATTTTACAATGTGGCCTTCTTGAATGTTTGGAGAAAATTAAACAATAATACATGCCTATATACTACATTTACTTATTTCTTCGATAATTTTATTGACAGTTCTCAAATGCATTAATGTATAGATACGTGCAAATATTCATGTTCTAAAATGATCCAATGTCGATGCTTGCAGAGCTTGTTGGATAAACGAGACTTATCACCAAATTCAGTGAGCGTACTTCGGATTTACTGTACAGTAAGTGAAGATTAGTGTGGATTCTTCTGGTAGAAATAGTATTTTCCGCATTAGTACTGTGCCCGTCAGACAAGGTCATTGGGGGACTATCTGTGGCCAATAGTCTTCCCGACTTCCCTATCCTTTAGGCCCTCACATTGAGAGGATGGGATGTGTCCTCAGACCAGCTCCGGCACAAGACCAATAACCCCAGGAGTATAGGGTAATGTGAGAGAAAAGTCAATGACATGCCGAGGAAACACACCCCCTAAAGAAATATTATGTAAGAATGAATAGTCCATTCTTAAGTAGAATTCATTAAAAATGTAAAGCAGAACAAATGTTTGTCCTACCTTGGAGGGTTTAAAACCTCTGCTAATCCACAAAGCTAGTAAAATAAAAATAAATAAATAAATTAATAATTCTCCCATAAACTGACGTTAAGGGGGGACGTTCATGAAAAACACATACTATTTAAAAGATGCACCAAACCCACAATTTTGAAGATATGAAAATGAAATTTTGTACCAGGCTTTATATTGAGTTAATGAATGTACTGTTAAGTTCCTAGGTTATAATTTCAACATTAACTTTTTTAAGATAATTTAATTTGTATTTCCAAAAAATCATAAATTTTCCTTTTTCCAGAAACTATTCAACAGATTTCTACAAAACTTTCTGTATTTATTCTCTTTGCGTATAGGAAGCTTCTCTCATGAGATTTTTTTCATATATCTAATACGAGCATTTTAATAATTTTTTAATTGTAATTCTGTTCGTATAATATAAAATCCACCCAAAATTTCAAGCACTATGCCCCATATCTCAGGTTATACACAGAATTTTAAAATTTTCTCATGAGAGAACATTTATTATGTTTATAGAAATAAAAGTACAAAATTTCATAATCCTAGCCTTTTTAGATCCTGAGGAAAAGGTACATAAACTTTGAAAAATATAATTTTCAGGAAAAGCAATTTGAAGTTCGACATATCGTTTTTTCTTCTGTTAACTCTTTAAAAGGCCCCATAACTGTACTCAGGGTCCTCTTTCCCTTCAAGGCTTCTCTTTTGGCATCTTGTTTTCTGCCTCCCATCCTTAAACAGGTCTTCAACTGACTTTTCAGCCGCAGAGAGGCGCTGTAAATCTATTTTTCTCAGGATGTCTTGAGTGAAAACTCTTATCTTCAAGCCCATTTTATCTAATGCCTTCATCCTCCCTACATTCTCGTCATTGAATACAATGACTGCATCATTAGTAGCAATTCTGACAACTGTAGCAGAATAAAATGTGGTTTTAGGGCATCGCTTCCATGTGAGTGAATTTAGAGACTCATTTGGAATCTGGGTTTTTCCATGAACACACTTTTTGAGAAGGTAGAAACCTCTAAGTGGGCTTGACAACATCCAGGACACAATTTGGATGCCTCTCCTTGTGAAAGTAAGGGATGTTATCCCTATGGACATGTAGATATTTACACCTGCTAATGTGTAACGGTGAATGGGATGTTTATCTGTTGACACCATGTAGAAATATGTAGCCCATACAGCACTTTTCATTTCACTTACACTGGATAGGTTCTGTCTGATGGTCTTGACGTAATGCACTTGAAGAGTACATCTTCTAGCATTCAGCAGCTTCTGCAAACGCTGCTTCCATTTTTCTGTTCACTCTACGTGGCCGTGGCATTATTGAATGATGAACAAATGAAATACTTTCATAAATCGCCGTCAGTAGCACAGGGCAAAACAAGAATGGTTCTTTATAAACCAAGCAGCTGATTGATTGTTATGGTTTCTAAGATACGGCACAGGGTCGCAGGTGATCTGTAAAAACCAGAGAGTAGGCTATATATCACGGCCTCCTAGATGCATCCCGCGCAATTTTGCTTGAATGTAATCCACGGAATCGTTGTTGACCGTGCTAGTATCTAAGAGTTACTTCGAAACGAGGGCGTAACAGGAAGGTCACGCTACACATTTAATTATTTTTCAGGCACTTCGGATGCGATTTTGTTACTGAAACTTTGGGAACTTTCTGTCAATGTGTTTTATAAATAAATAAAAAATAAATTGAAAATTGACATTTTCAGTCCATTTCATGAACATCCCCCTTAAATTAATCCTCTCGAAAGACCTAATTTCAAAATTAGAATGAAGTTCAAAATCCTAGCTAAGAATGTGACACGTAAAATAATCCCTAAGCAATTACAAAGAATCATTAAAAATACGAATAATTAAATCATCAAATTTACTGCAAAACAAAACATTTAACTTGTTCACAAGGCTAAGTTCATTTACATTAAATGCACCAATAGAACATAGGCTATGCTATGATGGTTTCACTTCCAACATTTAAATTTACTACAATCTGCTAGCTAGATCCTATCTGAAGTTAACACAAGATGATAAGCATCTGTAACGAAGAAAAATTGAAAGCTATTATAGAAACCAGTCTATCATTAAAAAAACCTAAATGATTACACACATAATACAATCAGGATAAATAATTGACACTCTTATCACACGACATTTAATAATGGTAACTACACTCCCCCCTGCGCATATCCGAATGCTCTTTGCATCGGATAGTCATCTGCGTGCATGTACAAACGTTGGCGGTGGCATAGCTACAGAGCAATTTGCCCCACATAGTTGTTAAATGTTCACGGTTACTGGGATCTCGTGACATTACAACTTGTCGTCTGGAAGGTCGTGTTACCTTGTCCAAAGATTTTGAATCCTAATAAACAGATTCCATAGTGTCGGCCATAATAATAATGAATAAATCAAGTTTAGAAAATTCATCAATTAATTAGTTCGCTCGATTTATCTCGTAGGTTTAGTTTAATTACTTCTCGTGATTTAATCTCAGTTTATTTTCCAATCTTATTCCCTCATAGTGTGTTTCATTTCTCCTTTTAACCCTAACGACATGAAGAAACAATAGCAAAAACACAGAAGTGGAGTTGTCTGTTTCAAAACATAACATTACCTCACTCACGAGTAACACAATAACAAGCGCTAAATATAGCGGTAAATAGCATACAAGCTCGCTAAACCTCGGTTGATGTGACGAAAAGTCCAATCACCATCACCGGAACAAGAATACCTCAAAATGATGTGGGTGAAACACGTTAATCCCATCATCCATCATAACCACAGACACAACAATTACATGGGTCGTTAACTTATTCATGGCTTATGATCGATCAGGATAAACAAGGGGGAAAATCCATCTAAGTGGAATGCGTGAGAAGCTGGTACGAAAGATTGACACAAGCATGGACTAGTTTCTAAATAATAACATGAACGTCTCCTAATAATGATAAATAATGCACAAAGTGCGACCGTGATTCTATTCCATAATCAACCCTATAGCTTAATTACAGAACAATGCAGTCAAAGTCTAAATTTGTCGTTTTACATAAGTTGTAACAATCAGTGGGCTCCCAGACCTGCTTTGGCACAGCCGTTTGATCATATATGATTCACGCACAACAGGTTTGGAGTGTGTCACGGGTTTTGCATTCAGTTGCATATCATTCATTTCATTTAAAACGAGCATTTTTAAAACACTACCGTCCCAATTGTTAGCTCGTCAAAGAATACACTTATTTAGATTAACACTCATAGTATAGCTAACCTGCACGCAGGCGTGTGGTTATAATCAAAACAAATTTCATAGAGTAGGAAAATGGAGGGACCCCACTCGTATCGTGGAATGTTACCTGTTGTTCCAAAGACCTTGGTCTATTGTAAAGACATTCCCAAGTTTCACAGTTCTTGAAATATTATTACACACTCCCAAATACGCATTATTAGAGCTATGTGCACACTTGGCATTAGAAATTATATATAAAAGACAACATTAACACCTGAGTTGTCAACTGATACGCTAACTGGGCGACAGCTATGCCTCGGTTCTTATATCTCGGTGTTACCTCCAAACACACATTTTACAGGTTTATAACAACTAAAACCAGTGGCATCTTAGCATACTCAAATGCAATATTTCAAAAGTGGCAGAGCACAACTTCAGCTTCCACCGAATGATACGGCCAATAAATAGGATAGCTACTCCTCAGTGCATCTGCACTTTTCTAATTGAAATTACATGTAGAAAATGCTTTAACTATCATCGTAGCCTCAAATATAACTGTTATTATAAATGGAATGTATAGGAGATTACAGGTGTCTCCTCCTGCTAGGAAATAATGTACCTCTGTACACGTGACGTACAATCACTTGGCATCCTTAATTAGTGGTATGACCAAAATAAGGTCACGAATAGGTTGAGAAGCGTAAAATAGGCATGGCGAGTAATATAAAATCCTACCTAGGGTTGCTTTAAAAGTGCGTCACTGAAATTAATCAACATGAACATTGGGCCTTGACATGGTTTAAGTTGGTTTCAAAACTCACATTAACAATGCATCGTCATAGCACAGAGCTCTTGAAAAGTGGCCTTCAGAATAGAGCCTGGGCTCGACTCTCGGCTCTATTCTCTCCTTGGTCTCATCATGTAGACTCAGGGCCCCGGCATCTCCCCCATAGAGATTCGATTAGCACATCATGGAAACGACTGGATACGCAGGATACCTTTCCACATCGTCATATTGCAGTCGGATAAACTTGCCATGACGCTCTAGACGTTCTAGTCGTATTCCAATCTGGAATGGATAAAGTGACACTATTACAGTGCTCAAGCTGACACAGTAATTGATACCTAGGTTGCCTAGCACGAGGCTAATGGCGTCTGTTCATGGATTTATTTGATGTATGAAAATCGTAGTAGATCTCAGCGTTCTTAATAATTATAATGGTACACAGAATGTTGTTTCACCATTTAACACTTGTTACTACTGGTGATTGCCAATATTAAAACAGATTTATGATTGAACTTGATTGTACAATTGCCTCGTGATCTAGATCATTGTAGTCTACCACACTGGCATAAATTATCACGAATAGGCGTGAAATGCTTATAAGTGTTTATTCCTTTCACTTCTACAACGTAGTGGTGTACTTTCGCTACACTCAATGATACATATTCGGCTTCCTATAAGCTCACAATTCACTGAATTAAATATACATTTCGCTCTTGCAGAATTCACATGTGAACCTCACACAGAACACGAAGGGGTTGTAGTATGACGTCATTGGTGGCGTGGTTCCGGCTTCAGGAAGCATGCGCTAGTCACTTAGCGACTATAAATTCCTTATCATTAATCCAACCACGTATCTCGTGGTAAAATGTGATTCCTGGACAGCCAAAATTCCTCAAATTAGTCCGTTATGTAGGCCTTAAGCACTGTACCCATGTTTCCAAATTCAAAGACAAAAATCCACACTAGGAATATATCTGCTCGTGGTCTGAGAAATATCATGAGAATCAAGTTCAAAGCATCCGTGTCTCGTTCTAGCCGACTTCGTGCAATGCCAACTTCATCGCGACAAAAATATATCGCCCACCATGAGCAATAGGGCTTAGTAAAAAAATGCGATATTCGTCATTCTTGTTGTCATTAGTATGGAAGTGAAGAAATAGAGAGAGTGGCGCTAGAGTTAGTTTGTATGGTTACATTGTCCAATATTATGAAAAAGAAATACGGATTCTATTGTGTTATTTGAGTCTTCAGTCTTTTGACTGGTTTGATGCAGCATTCCATGCCTCCCTGTCATGAGCCAGTCGTTTCATCTCTACATAGCTACCACACCCTATATCCGAGGCAATATTCTAACCTTGGTAAACCCCTACAGTTCTTTTTCACGACCCTTCCTTCCATAACTAAGCTTGCTATTCCTGGGTGTCTTAGTATGTGTCCTACCAACCTATATCTTCTCTTCATTAGCAGTCGCCAGAAACATCTCTCCTCTCCCACTTTTTTAATACCGCTTTCTTTGAAACCCTACCTAGCCATCTGATCTTCATCAATTTCCTGTTACACCACATTTCAAACGCTTCAATTCTCCTCATTTCTGCTGCACCAATAGTCCAAGTTTCACATCCATAGAGTGCCACACTCGAGGCAAAAGCCTTCGAAGATGACTTCCTAATAGCTAAATCTATATTCGATGTCAAGAGATTCCTTTTCTGTAGAAATGCTTTCCTTTCCTGAGCCAACCTACTTTTTATATCCGCTTTGCTTCGTCCATCACTAGTTATTTTGCTTCCTAATGTGCCCAAATCCAGTTGCCCAGATTTGAGAGCACAGGCGCAGATGCTGTTCAGAGCTGAGGTTTTGAATAACGCGCGCCAATCCTTCTAAGCTGCATTTAGACGTTTTATGCATCCAAGAGATCGCTAAGTGACGTAGCAAGGTTATCAGAGTCGAGGCTATATTTGTATAAAATATTGTCATGTGGAGTAGAAACATGAGACTAACACCAAATTACTGGCACGTACAAGGGAAGAAGAACGTGCTATATTTCAAGAAAATTGTACGAGCGGAAGCTGAGATATGAGATGTTTTAGTTTTAGCCGAGGTCACACCTTGACGTAGAGAAGTCCGTCCGCTGGGTATATAAGAGCTGGCAGCCACCACTCAAATATAGTCACTTCTCCATAGGCGCTCCGTCGCTATGGATGTCACTTCTTCGTAAGCGCCCTGTCGCTAGACATATCACGTCGCTCCGAAAATCATTATACTTCCGAATTATCTTCGTGCACATGGTTTTTACTAGCACGCAGTTGCTAGGACTTAGTGAAATTCTACGACAGTACATGGTTACTGTACTTCGAAAAGTGTTGGAAGTTTTAGAGAAATTCATCGTAAGTTATCACTGAGGTGATAGACTTTGTGGCAGAACATTGGTAACTATTAATGCTACACGGACATATGATACACTTAGTCTATATTATTCTTTCCACTGTCCACTAAGATTTAAACTTGGATTATTTTCTTCCAATGACCAGAACAAGCTTTTGTCTTGATAACACTTTGACCAACCAAGATAAGTCAGTACTGTTCACATACCAGTCTTGCACGTCCAGTTCATTTAGCCGACATAGGGAAACCGGCATGCTTAGCATTGTCTGGAGGGTGAGAAACTCTGCCCATGGAATTGAACATCAGAACTTGGACCGGTGCTGAATAAGATTGTCAGAGTATTGACAGTACTGAATGCATCACAGTTGGGTCAAGTCATTACTGGTAATTTTTGCATCATGGATCATTTCGATCTTACCCCTATCAAGATGAGTACTTCTGCTGTTGAAGAAGCCAATATTATAGACAGTTTTCATCAAGATATTCAGGCAACGAGTATGAATACCGCTATGTCTGGTTAGACATTTTTGCGGGTATATAATGGAGGGCGATATGAGATTATACGTACGTGTCCAAATGGGGACAGAAGACTGAAATACTCTGGTTCAGACCAGATTATCCACATCAAGATCTACAAGAATGTAAGCCACATTTTGCATTATTCTTATGCGTAATTATATGGAATTTCTCATTTTTTTAGTCTTGCCAAAACATGTTTTTCTTCGATATTTTGCTGTGGCAAATATTTTTGCAATGCATATGGAAGCCTTGATCTGAGTAGTTTTTACACTCAGACATGAGAGGTCAATGATTTGAATTAATGGACGAGCAAAACGAGCATTTGTTTGATTTTGAAATTATTTTTCTAATCGCGGTCATCAGCCGTCATAACTGTAAATTTAATAATAAATTTAAGTTGAGGAATGGATGTTTATCCATATTTCAGAAGTCGAGGTTGATTTTTCCCGAACAGTTTAGCAACGTAAATTCCATTTGTGGAATAATTATAATAATAATGCTGATTTAATAATAATAATCATTTTCAATATTTTTCAGGAGATTATGATTTATATTTCTAATAATCATATCATGTGGTATGATTTATAAAGTTAATATTTAAAACTGTTTGCTAGATCGGAGACTTGTTTTTCCGAAGGCTAGTGGTTAACGCATGCCCTCATTCAACTAACAGAATTATCCTATGGGAACATTTAACACTTGCATTATGCAGTTAAATCTTTTGAAAGACACGGAAAGTAACGATACGGGAAGCATATAGCATGTATTAATTAGGGTTTTACTAGAGTTTGTATAAAATAATATCATTTTGAGCAACGTCTTGTGATAGAACGTTTGGCTAGAAATAGACACAGTGTGGAATAATTAATGTTTAAACTGATGGTAACATTACTTTAAACTCATTTAGGAGCTTACTAGCTTACGAATCTTCCAGTTTGAGTAACAAGCAAAGGATAGATTATTATGTATAATTTGGGAAGAAATTTTGTGTGTGTGGAAATAGTTGAATATGCCATTCTGATTGTGCATTTTAAGTCGCAGGAATGAGGTTGTTATAATGGAGCATCAACCATATTGTAGGTTGGATGACATTGAAATAATGTTGGGAGTTTAAATATTTTTGTAAGCCACACTTTCATCGAATTCATAACCAAGGGTAATATTATGGAACCATCATGTCAATCCACAGTTTGCCCACGTGTTCTATAAATATTTTCTAGTAATTGTAAGCCCGGAATTTTGTTATTTCATTATGAGAAGACTTTACCGTTGTCTAGATGCTAATTATGATAATGTGAGTTTTGACACATTTAAATCGAATCGAATGCTGTAAATAAATTAAAACTGTTATTTCCTAAATAACCCATGTGAGATCTGTGCTGGACAAAACGGAGGCAGACAGGTTTTTCTCCGGGTACTCCGGTTTTCCCTGTCAAAATTTCATTCCAGCAACACTCTCCACTATCATTTCATTTCATCTGTCATTCATTTAATCATTGCCCCAGAGGATTGCGTCAGGCCTCGGCAGCAGGCACAGTCCATATCCTCGCCGCTAGATGGGGGATTCATTCATTCCATTCCTGACCCGGTCGGAGACTGGAAGCAGGCTGTGGATTTTCATTTTCATTTCCTAAATAACCACTACAATTGGGAGGATATTTGTGACCCTGTTAAGAATATAAACATTCTGCAAATTAATTTGATGATTAACATTTTTGACATTCTGTCATAATAATTGTAATTTTGATAATAGCAACAACTAATATTATTTTTGCGATTATTTTTCTAAATAATATTTCCAATTGATATTGAAACATTTGAATGGTTAAATCCAGATTTAAAGGAGGTCATATTTTGTTAATAATAAATTTTTACCATAATATTGCTAATTGAGTCAATAACTCAGAATATTACTGTTGGATTGAGAGCAGATGATTCAATAAATATTTTTTTCTGTTTATCGAAGTTCTTCGAATCCATGCTCGAATGCCCATGTAATTAATATTGTGTTATTTTTATTGTTGTAACTTTATATCGGAACAATTTTTGAGATACTGTTTCCTGGAAAAATTGTTTTTTTGCTACCTTTTGAAAGACAAACAAAAACAGTGATATTTTTTTCATCGAGTGACAATATTTCATTTCAACGTGTGAATACTTAAAGTTAGGAACCAGGATGGACAATTAAATTTGCATTGACTAACCTTACGATTGTAAATAATTCTTTTGAGCGAAGTCAACAGGACTATTAATTTTCGTTTCAAATTTCGTTTCAAATGCTTAGTGTCCATGTGTTGGTGAATCTGTAAATTTTTGTATATAATATATGATTCGTCAAGCATCCATTGTGCTATTTTTAGCATTTCTTCGTTAATTTTTAAACATTTTGAATAAAATGAGATTATTTTACGGATTGTGTTTTTTTCAAAAAATCTCCCTCTATCCTTATTGTTGCATCGAGCCGAAAATCAGTAAAGCAATTTTTTTGTGTTATTGTACTCACTTTAACCCATATGGCACCCTGGGATGTTTAGATTCTCGTGCTAACTGATTTTTGGGGAAAATGCATATGTGGTCGTCCAGACTTAGGTCTAAACGGGCACATAAAATAAGAGAGAAATGGCTTCGGACATGGGGCCCAATTTAGAATCGATTCGGTCGATTGTTTGCCGATTTAGTTGCGATTTTTCAAATAGATATTTTGGGAATTGGAAGATGTCTGGTATGGATAAATAAATTCATAGGAAACCCAATCAGTGGGAAACTTAACGCAAGTAAATTTTGTAATAGTTAGAGTGTGGTTTTGATTATTGTATAATGGCTTATCCATTAGGGTGTCAAGTAAAATTTGTAGTATACGTTCGATAGTCTGGAAATACGCAATTTATTAGAATCCAGGTGGAGGATATTGAGAACTTGCAGATTTTTTGATATTGATGTTTAAATTTAATTAAATAGTAGAGAATTTTTTTCCATCACGTCGACATTAGGGCATATCTGATTTTATTCCGAGAATTCCAATTAGCTACGCATAATACATGTTCTAGTTCTAAGTCTTTGTGTCTGCCTAAATTTATACCCCTAACTTTGAATTATATTGTGATAATTATGGAAGAGTTCGTGAGGATCTTAAATCGTATGGATGAGAGCTCCAAATGTGCAGAACTGCAAATGGCAGAAATTATAGAGTTAACTAACAAAATGGAGGTTTAACTTAAAGAAAATTCTGAAACCTTAAGGGAAAAACTAAGAGAAAACTCAGATGCCCTAGAAAATAGATTGACCACTTCTCTAAAAGTAAATCTTGAAAACTAAATGGAAAATAAATTTAAAGAAAATACTAATTCTTTGGAGACTAAATTAACTTCCTTAGAAAACAAATTAAAAGAAAACTCCACTTCTTTAGAAAACAAATTAAAAGAAAACTCCTATTCATTAGAAAACAGGTTAAAAGAAAATTTATAAAAGAAGCTAAAACAAATTCTGATTCTATGGAGGTTAGATTAACGGGTTCTTTGGAAGCTAGATTAACTGATTCTTTTGAAACTAAATTAGAGGAAAATTCAGTTAACTTAAAAGCTAAGATGTGGGGGAATTCAGATTCATTAGGAGCTTCTTTTGAAAACAAACTCAAAAGAAAATTATACTTCGTTAGAGAATAAAATCAAAGAAAATTCTGTTTCATTAGAAAGTAAAATGAAGGAAAATTCTGATGTATTAAAAATGTCTTTAGAAGGTAAACTATGTAAACTATTTGAGAAAACTCATGAACTCGAAACTTCATTAACTTTGAACACGAGTAAGATGGAGGATAAATTTCGCGATGCCGACCAAAAATCTCAGTCATTAGCTGATAGGATCGAGCGACGTCTCAGAAAAGTAGGAGAGGAAAGGATAAATCTAGAAATCCGTGACCACAAAGTGAATATTGATATGGCAAATAACGTCATACAACGTTTGACCGAGCAATTCCAGGAACGTGTTGTTGGATAAATTCAGGAAGGTGTAGTCAAAGAGTTGAAAACCGAGATAAAGACAACGGTCATGAGTGAAGACAAAGATTCACTTAAACTGGAGACTCAAGAAGGAATCAAAGAGATCAGAGAAACTTTGACGTCACATGGTCAAGTTATTACCAAGGATATCCATACCGCTCAGAAAGACATTTTGGATATGACAAGTTCGTTAAAGAATCACGAGGAGATTAAGAACAAGATATCTACAAATGTGAAAGGGAACTTTAAAGATACAGAAGGAATTAAGAGAGATACTGAAGAAATCAAGAAAAGATTTGAGGAGAACCAGAAAGAAATCGCGGATATTAAAAATCAGGTTAAAGATCAGAAACAGGGTGATTGTTCACACAATAAAAATAATACCGAAGAGTTAAAGAAATTAGTAGGTGAAGACAATGCTGAACTCAAAGAAACCATCAAGCAGCTTAGAGACAAATTTTTTGATTACCAGCAGGAAGCAAAGAATGTTGTCAAAACTCAAAGCAAACCTACCATTACTAGTATGAATATTGAGGGAGTATGCAAAGTAGATAATCCCCATAAACAGGAAGAGGTTAGAACGTTTATGCAATACACTCCTATAACCTTTTACAAGAACGTTGAAGATAAACCTTCAAAATTCTCAGGAACTGGGATTGTTACACCGGTAGAATTCCTGAGGGAAGTAGGAGATTACTTCAAGGATTATAAAATTTCCAAAGAAAAAAAGGAAGCTTGTATTTTAACGTGACCGTTAATCTTGAGATCATGAGCCGCGGGAATTTCCAAAAAAAGGGAAATAAGAGTAATAGGGAAATGTTTGGATGGTCCCGCACTTACGTGGTTTAGGGCCTTTAGATCCACTCTGAATAACTATGAGGAATTTGCTAGAGGACTGTTGAAGAAATTCTGGTCTCCAGGAACTCAACAACAGGTGAGAGCGGAACTTTACTCCAAAAGATACTCTGCTTCTCAACCTACACGTTATTCGACATATTTTGCAAGGCAATTATCTAAACTGCAAAATTTGGATCTGCCTATGCCAGATAACGAATTAATTACTGCTTTGATCAGACAATTTCCTGCGGATATCCAAAGAACGCTTATAGCTGCGGACATCTATAACATGGAACAATTTGATGATGTTCTACAAAAGCTTGATCACACGAACGCACAATTCTTCCATCAGAAGGGTGGCAAGAATGACAACACGGTATTTGCAGTTATGGCTGACATATATTCTCAGACACCTCGAGATCATCAAGAAGAGAAAACTCCGAGGGAGGATCCAGAGAGAAGAAGACGGAACCAAAACAACTATAGGGCATATGAGAACAAACCATATACGAGACCTGATGGTACGAACAATTATAGAACTGGCTGGGGAAGACCAAGATGAAACCAAGGAAGATACCAAGAGAGAAGGTACTTTGGAAGGAATAATGGCTTCTACCCAAGAAAAGAAAATCCACGACAATACAATGAGGAGTTCAAACAGGAAACGAGGAAAAACTTGGAGGAGAGACACCAAGAGAATAAACAGTTCATGGAACAGCTGAAACAGAGTGAACCTGGTACATCAGGGTTGCAGCAATCCAAGAGCAATGAAAAAAACGTCAAATATCCATTAGCAGATAGGATAATTACAACTTTCACTTCCAGAATCATTAAGTGGCAAGCAGAGGATGATGACCTGATACAAAATAATCATGGGCGAAAAGAAGTGGGAACGAGGATTAGATTGCCAATTATATCAGGCGAAGTATTCGGCAAGCCTGTCGTTACTTTAATCGATACTGGAGCAATGCTATGTCTTATACGTGAGTAATTGTATGTTCTTTGGAAACTCACTGAGAAGTTAGAAGAAATTCCTGTGTCCGGAATTAAGATTCAAGGAATAATCTCAAACAAGACATCCCTATGCAAAACTCAGTTATATTTATGTGTTACGATTGGAGGACATGATTTTCGACATGTGTTTGTCGTGATGAAGGATATTGCATTTGATATGATCCTGGGAGCAGATTTCATACAGAAATATCAAGCTGTCATTGACATGAGCAATGAGACAATACGATTTCAGCATACCGAAGAAATAACCTTCGAGGGAAATGAAGATGAAAACACCGAGGGAGATGCTCAATGGTCTCTGATATTTCATGAATCAACTGAAGAGGAGATTAACAAATCTAAGAGGTCACCAGAGTTGGAAAATATTCTTGAGGAATATAAGGATATATTCGATATTAGACCTGGAGAAATTAAGGATTTCGAATACTAAATTTGAGTCAAGGATGACGCACCGTTCCATGCAAAATTATACCCTGTAGCTGAAAAGCATAGAGAGAAAGTAAAGATACTTATCCAGGATATGGAGTAGAATAATGTCATTAAGAGATTTACGACCTCTTATGTAAATCCTTTGGCAGTTGTATCTAAACCGGATGGCAGTCTAAGGTTATGTCTAGACGGGTGAAATTTAAATTCAAAATTGTTACCAGAGTATGAGAGGCCGCCTATTATTAGAGAATTAGTTAGGAAATTCCAAAGCAAGATTTGGTTCTCAAATATTGACCTCACTTCGTCCTACCAGCATATTAGGCTTAGTGAAGATTCAAGGAAATTTACAGGTTTTATGTTTGACCAACAAACCTATTATTTCGACCTCTACCTTTTGGAGTTAAAACATCTGGATCTGTGTTAATAAGAGCGCTGGAACAGAATTTGAGTCCTGAATTCAAAGAAATAGCTATCCGCTATATAGACGATATTCTCATTGCATCCGAGAATAAAGAAGAACTTCTGCTACATCTCCGAATGTTTTTCGAAGATTTAAGGAAGGCAAATTTCAAGGCCATCCTTCGAAAATGCCAATTTTTTCGAAAGGAAATTAAATTCTTGGAACACATTTTGGAAGGTGAGGGCTACCGTCCAAATGAAACGAAAATACAGGCTATTGCAAATTTTCCCAGACCTACTAGGGTAAAACATGTCCGAAGGTTTCTCGGCACATGCCAATTATTGCAGGGCATTGTCCTAGTTACACAGAGACAGTTGCGCCTCTGCAAGAATTACTCAGAAAAAGTAATAAATGGAAACGGAACGAAGGTTGAGAACAGTCATTCCAGGATGCCAAGAGATTGTCGGTAAACAGCATCAAATTGGAATACCCAGACTTCACCAAGAATTTTATAATCGAATCCGATGCATCCACCGTAGGGATTGGAGCTATTCTTCTTCAAAAACATGACGATCATAGGAGACATTACCCGGCTTTCATAAGCAGGATACTTCGTCCATCAGAGAGAAATTATTATACTACAGAGTTAGAAGCACTTGCTGTTATATTTGCTTTGGAAACATGGAAGATGCTTCTAATAGGACATTCTGTGATTGTAAGGACAGATCACCATGCTCTAGAATGTATTCTTCGAACTAACTTTGCCAGTGAAAGAATAACTAGATGGTCACTTTTCATACAGCAATTCAACTTATTTATTGAACACACTCGAGGAAAGTTGAACGTTGGAGCTGATTAGCTGAGTAGAACTGTTGAATATACACCTAAGTTTCTTCAAATCAACTTGACACTTGAAGATGAAGAATCCTTAAGGAAGTTAAGGCTTGTACCGTTATCACAGTGAAGAAATAGACGACATAGGAACATTTATCGTTTTCTTCAAGGTTACATGGATCCTGCAGATGAAGAATTTAATGAGACTGAAAGAATTTCGAGGGATTTTTTGATGCTGGATGGTTTGATCTATAACTTTATCGATCCAGACCATACCAAGCTGAGGATAGTCGTACCTCCGCGGATGCAAGTCCCCATCATTTGGATGGCGCATCGTATGGCAGGTCATGCAGGAATGGACAAGACATTCAGAGTAATTCAAGAGAAATTTTCGTGGGAGCTGATGAGACACACTGTCAGAAACAATATCCGAGAATGCGATTTATGCCAGAGGAGTAAGCACAATTCTAAGTTATTAAAGAAAGCTCCAAGACCTATTATTCTAACTAAGCCTTGTGAAATCTTTGCCACAGATATTTATGGTCCTCTCCCCAAATCTAAAAGAGGAAACCGATACATACATGTAACCATAGATGTTTTCAGCATGTACACTATGTTGCATCCTATCCAGAAGGCGAATGCAAAACATTGTGCAAACAGGATCAGGAATAGTGAAATTCCGGAAGCAGGCAAACCGGAATTCCTTTTATCAGACCATGGATCCCAATTTACATCTTTGGAATTCAGGATTGCAATGGATAATTTGAGTATAAAACAGCTACTCTGTTCTATAAGGCATCCAGAGACCAACCCTGCTGAACGAGTAATGGCTGAAATTTCTGAATTTTGTCGCTTGTATTGTCCAAACGAGCATTAGAAATGGATGGACGTGATTCCTTTAGCAGCCGAGTCCATAAATTCTACAGTCCACGAGAGAACTGGACAGATTCCCATGTAGCTTCACCATGGAATCAACCGACGAGACTATGGGATCGGATAATCTCAATTCCACCTGAGATCGAACCCAGTCGTCAAAGGAGGGAGACGCTAGCCTTGGACAGTCTGAGAAACCAAGCATTGAAGAGAGAGCTCCGAATCAGAGGGAAAGGCTTTCGCAGACCCTTGCGAATACGAACACTCGTGTTGGTGAGGAGACCAATACCATCCGATGTTCAAAATCGCATACATTCTGAATTTGCGAGATTATATTCTGGACCCTACCGAATTGAGGAAAGTAACGATGATGGTAGTTATAAGAAAGCCGACACACCAACTGGTAACATCGTGGGAACTTACAACTTATCGAATTTGAAAGTTTACTATTCAAGAACCAGGTAGCTTGAGGTGTGAATAGGAAAAATAAATATTTTTCAATTTTTATTTTTGGCTATGTGTGGGGTGGATGTGCCCAAATCCACTTGCCCAGATTTGAGAGCACAGGCCCAGATGCTATGTCCAGAGCTGAGGTTTTGAATAGCGCGCGCCAATCCTTCTAAGAAGCATTTATAAGTTTTATGCAGCCAAGAGATCGCTAAGTGACGTAGCAAGGTTATCAGAGTCGAGTCTATATTTGTATAAAATATTTTCCTGTGGAGTGGAAACTCAAGACTAACACCAAATTACTGGCACGGACAAGGGAAGAAGAACGTGCTATATTTCAAGAAAATTGATTGAGCGGAAGCTGAGATATGAGATGTTTTAGTTTTAGCCGAGGTCACACAGTGACGCAGAGAAGTCCGTCCGCTGGGTATATAAGAGCTGGGAGCCACCACTCAAATATAGTCACTTCTCGATAGGCGCTCCGTCGCTATGGATGTCACTTCTTCGTAAGCGCCCTGCCGCTAGACATATCACGTCGCTCCGAACATCGTTATACTTCAGAATTATCTTCGTGCACACGGTTGCAATACTCTACGTTTTTACTAGCACGCAGTTGCTAGGACTTAGTGAAATTCTACGACAGTACATGGTTACTTTACTTCGAAAAGTGTTGGAAGTTTTAGTGAAATTCATCGTATGTTATCACTGAGGTGATAGACTTAGTGACAGAACATTGGTAACTATTACTGCTACACGGACTTATGATAGACATAGTCTGTATTTTTCTTTCCACTGTTCACTTAGCATTGTCTGGAGAGTGAGAAACTCTGCCCAGGGAATTGAACATCAGAACTTGGACCGGTGCTGAATGAGATTGTCAGAGTATTGATAGTACTGAATGCATCACAGTTGGGTCAAGTTATTACTGGTAATTTTTGAATCATGGAACATTTCGATCTTACCCCTATCATGAAGATTACTTCAGCTATTGAAGCAGCTAATATTATTGACAGTTTTCATCAAGATATTCAGGCAACGAGTGTGAATACCTCCATGTATGGTTAGACATTTTGGAGGCCGATACGAGATTATACGTACGTGTCCAAATGGGGACAGAAGACTGAAATAATCTGGTGGAGACCAGATTATCCACATCAAGATCTACTAGAATGTAAGCTACATTTTGCATTATTTTTATGCGTAGTTAGCTGAAATGTCTCATTTTTTCTACAGTCTTGCCAAAACATTTTTTTCAGCGATATTTTGCTGTTGCAAATATTTTTGCAAGGCATATGGAAGCCTTGATCTGAGTAGTTTTTACACTCAGACATGATAAGTCAATGATTTGAATTAATGGACGATTAAAACGAGTATTTGTTTGATTTTGAAATTATGTTACTAATCGCGGTCATCAGACGTCTTAACTGTAAATTTTATAATAAATTTAAATTGGGGAATGGATTTTTATCCATATTTCAGAAGTCAAGGATGATTTTTCCCCAACAGTTTAGCAACGTAAATTCCATTTGTGGAATAATAATAATAATAATAATAATAATAATGCTGATTTAATAATAATAATCATTTTCAATATATTTCAGGAGAAGATAATAATAATTTTGATTTATATTACTAATAATCATATCATGTAGTGTGATTTATAAAGTTGATATTTAAAACAGTTTGCTAGATCATACACTAGTTTTCCGAAGGCTAGTGGTTAACGCATGCCCACATTCAACTAACAGAATTATCCTATGGGAACATTTTACACTTGCATTATGCAGTTAAATCTTTTGAAAGGCACGGAAAGTAATGATACGGGAAGCATATAGCATGTATAAATTAGGTTTTTACTAGAGTTTGTATAGATATAATATCATTTTGAGCAACGTCTTTTGATAGAACGTTTGGCTAGAAATGGGCACAATGTTGAATATTTAATATTTAAACTGATGGTAAAATTACTTTAAACTCATTTAGGAGCTTAATAGCTTACGAATCTTCCAGTTTGAGTAACAAGCAAAGGCTTGATTATTATGTATAATTTGGGAAGAAATTTTGTGTGTGTGGAAACAGTTGAATATGCCATTCTGATTGTGCATTTTAAGTCGCAGGAATGAGATTGTTATAACGGAGCATCAACCATATTGTAGGTTGGATGACTTTGAAATAATGTTGAGAGTTTAATTATTTTTGTAAGCCACACTTTCATCGAATTCATAACTGAGGGTTATATTATGGAACCATCATGTCAATCCACAGTTTGACCACTTATTCTATAAATATTCCCTAGTAATTGTAAGCCCGGAATTTTGTTATTTCATTATGAGAAGACTTTACTGTTGTCTAGATGCTAATTATGATAATGTGAGTTTTGACACATTTAAATCGAATGGGCCAATGCTGTAAATAAATTAAAACTGTTATTTCCTAAATAACAAGCCTCCGTGGCTCAGGCGGCAGCTCGCCGCCCTCTCACCGCTGGGTCCGTGGTTCAAATCCCGGTCACTCCATGTGAGATCTGTGCTGGACAAAACGGAGGCAGACAGGTTTTTCTCCGGGTACTCCGGTTTTCCCTGTCACAATTTCATTCCAGCAACACTCTCCACTATCATTTCATTTCATCTGTCATTCATTTAATCATTGCCCACGAGGTGTGCGTCAGGCCTCGGCAGCCGGCACGTTCATATCCTCGCCGCTAGATAGGGGCTTCATTCATTCCATTCCTGACCCGGTCGGAGACTGGAAGCAGGCTGTGGATTTTCATTTTCATTTCCTAAATAACCACTACAATTTAGAGGATATTTGTGATCCTGTTAAGAATATAAACATTCTGCAAATTAATTTCATGATTAACATTTTTGACATTCTGTCAAAATAATTGTAATTTTGATAATAGCAGCAACTAATATTATTTTTGTGATAATTTTTCTAAATAATATTTCCAATTGATATTGAAACATTTGAAAGGTTAAATCCAGATTGAAAGGAGTTCATATTTTGTTAATAATAAATTTTTGACCATAATATTGCTAATTGAGTCGAGAACTCAGAATATTACTGTTGGGTCGAGAACAGATGATTCAATATTTTTTTTTCTGTTTATAGAAGTTCTTCGAATCCATGCTCGAATGTCCATGTAATTAATATTGTGTTATTTTAATTGTTGTAACTTTATATCTGAACAAATTATGAGATACTGATTCCTGGAAAAGGTTTTAGTTAATGTTCTGCTACTATTTGAAAGACAAACAAAAACAGTGATATTTTTTTTCATCGAGTGATAATATTTCATTTCAACATGTGAATACCTAAAGTTAGGAATCAGGAAGAACAATTAAATTTGCACTGACAAACCTTACTGTTGTAAATAATTGTTTTGAGCGAAGTCAACAGGACTATTAATTTGACTTTCGTTTCAAATGCTTAGTGTTCATGTGTTGGTGAATCCGTAAATTTGTGTATATAATGTATGATTCGTCATGCATCCATTAGGCTATTTTTACATTTCTTGTTTAACTATTTTAACATTTTAAATAAAATGAGATAATTTTACGGATTTTGTTATTTTCAGAAAATCTCCTTCTATCCTTATTGTTGCTTCGAGCCGAAAATCAGTAAAGCATTTCTTTTGTGTTATTGTACTCACTTTAACCCATATGGCGTCCTGGGATATTTAGATTTTCGTGCTAACTGATTTTTGGTGAAAATGCATATTTGGTTGTCCAGGCTTAGGTCTAAACGGGCACACTAAGTAACAGAAGTCTCCTATTTTCTTTAGTTTTTAACTGCCAAATTGATGCCCATATAGGTTTCTGATTTATTTCGGCTGCATTCCAATATTTTTGTTTTACATTTATTAATTTTCATCATGAATTCTTTCCTCAAGACGGAGTCCATACCATTCAAAAACTCATTGAAATTCTCATGCGTGCCAGCCAAGTTGACGATGTCAACAGCAAATCTCAAAGTTGAAATTATTTTTCATGGAATCTTCACCACCACTTTTCTCTAATGTCCTTCATTGCTTGTTCAATGTAAAGATTGAAAAGTATGGGTGATAAGTTGCAGCCTTGCCTTACGCCTTTCTGAATAACAGCCTCTCTCTCATGTCCTTCAGCTCCAATGACTGTTGTCTGGTTTTTGTTAGATTGTAGATAACCCTCCTATCCCTGTATTTTTTTCCATCAATTTTCAAAATGTCAAAAATTTAGCCCAATCTACGTTATCAAAAGCCTTTTCTAAGTCTACCAATGCCATAAACGTTCTCTTATCTTTCCTTATTCGACCTTCCAAAATCAACTCTTAGTACAGCTTCTCTTGTTCCTACATTTCCCCTGAAATCGAACTGGTCTTCATCCAACTCCGCTTCTATCTGCCTTCCCATCCTCTTGTAAATTATTCTAGACAGGATATTTGAAGCATGAGTAACCAAGCTGATTGCACGGTAATCTTCACATCTGTCAGCTCCTACTTTATTCGGTATAGGGATGACAACATTCTACTTGAATTCAGAGGGTACCTCAACTGTCTCCTAAATCCTACGCAACAAGTGAAATAACCTGATCAGACCATCATCACCTTTGCAGCGTAGCAACTCAATTAGTATATCATCCATGCCTGGTGCTTTGTTCCTGCTTAAGTCTTCCAATGCTCTGTCAAATTCTGATCTCAATATTACATCTCCTTTCACTTCCTCATCAATTTCCTCTTTCCTTTCCATTACATCTCCTATCCCTTATACAAACACTCTAGGTAAGCTTTCCATCTCTCAACATTTCTTCCCTGTTAGAGGCTTTCAATCTGTGTCCTTATTATTACATCACTTAGTCTTCTTTTCCCCAAAAATATTCTTAATCCTTCGGTAAGCTGTGTCTACTTTTCCTAATTTCAGACAATTGTCTATACCTGCACATTTCCCTTTCAACCATTCGTCCTTCACTTCCTTGCACTTCTAGTTAACCTCATTTCTCCGTCTGTATTCTGCTTTCCCCTTTTCATCTCTTACATTCCTGTGTTTCCGCGTTCCATCCATTAATTCTAGTATATCCTGAGTGATCCACGGTTTTCTGATTAGTCCTTAATTCTTGAGTTTCTGGCTCGTAACATCTAACCATGCCACGTTTGAAAACGTGTTCATGCCAATACTCATTTACATCAACACTACAGTTTATGTGGAACTGAAGAAATAATTTGATTCCTCTCTGTGGTTACCTGTATCCTGCTATGCAGGTGACTAAAATGGGTTTGGATGCATGTAACTTGGTATTGCGTTATCATTAATGCACTCCTTGCACCTCTCATTACCATTCACCTAATTGGGAATCCATTAAGAATGTATAAGGACGCGTTAGGTGGACCACCGTATCCGTGAACAGAACAAAATGAATCATGAATCGTATTGAGCGAAATGGAGGAAGGGGGAGTGAAGCAGGGTCCCATTACGTATTTACATATCCATTAGTATCAAGGGGGCTGTTTCCCATGTGCTTGCCTTACTCATTTCAGAATAGCGTGTAGATCACCTATGGGCGTCAACTTGAAAGACTGCACCAGGACCCTACACACAATTATTATTATTATTATTACTATTATCATTAATATTATTACTCGCTCCACATGCATTCTGGTTTAGTAACATAATTCAGCTCTGGGACACTTAACATTACAATCCTAGCTCACACAATAATCAAGACACCACAAAAACACGGGTTATTGAATAATGGTGACCTCTGTGTCAACGGTTGCTTTGTGAAGCAAAATGTTTGCATTTAGTGAGGTGAATGTGTAACAATAGGCAACTGGTAATATTCTCATTCAGTAACGAACGTGATTTCGTATTGTTATTTTTGTTGCTTCATGTGGTGGCTAGGAAGGGCATGTGACTTACTTTTTCCTTGCTGTTGTTCAAAAACCCGTACTGCGGTTTACAATGAGGATATATTACGGGGGATAGTTCAGAGTCGTTGTGTTTACCAAGTGAATGTGAAGTTTTCCATTGAAAATTACATTGATATTGTCGAAGTTTCTTGGAACGAACGACTAATCTACGGATTTCTATTCGTCTACTGTCTTAGCACGGGCAGAAATTAATGGTGGAACAACACCTTTCAAAATTTAAAAATTGTGGCAACATCGCTATAGTGCCGTACATGAGGTGTTTGAAGGAAATTTTAGCAGGGAACGAACCCAAGCACCAGAGCAGAGAATGTAAAATTACTGCAACAAAATTAATAACGGAAACGACGCAAATTTTAGAAAATGCCAGTTGGGGTTCATCGTCAATTATAATTATTTGAGGACTGCTGTTATTTCGTGTAGTCAAACAACTCTATTTCACTAGAATTTGAAATGTACCGTAACTAAATGTATCAAACAATGGACATTTCCTCTCAAGTGATATCCGCAGATTCATTTGGTCTACCTACCGACGCTGAAAATGATCTTATTACACAAACTGTGTATTACTCAAGGAAACAGAAGTCCCTTACTTATTGGCTTATTTTCTATTTTCTTAAATAGGCTTATTATATCATCCTCTGTACGTGTGAGTGTGTGTGTGCGTATGTGTGAGTGTATCCCCCTAATAAAATCTAAACGGCAAAAGCGATTTCAATGAAACTCGGTAAGTACGTGAGGTTATTCCGGGACAGGTGCCGCGCCGGTAGAGATGCCGCATTTACTGGTTTCCATCGTTGGAGCTAGATGGCAGTGTGTAAGCTATTTAGGTATCTATGCAATAACCACTGTCTGCGGGTATGGTGCAAGTTGCTCGCATATTACGCAAATTGTAGACGATAACGTGAGGCGAGGCCATGTTTCCACAGCCGTTTTTAGTACAGAATAACTCTTAATTGTTATTTTCGGCCATGTTAGCCTTGAGGTACAACAACAGGAGGGTGCGGCGTATCCACCTGACACTTGGGAGGGTTGCCGCACAGCAATCCGCTAGAGATGCCCGATTGATATGCCACTTTTAAACGATCTGGATTTTAAACGATTTCATTGGTTTCATTGTTAACATCATTGCTACTGCATACAATTACACAATTTTCAGAAAAAAATGGCATACCTACTCAGTACAAAAGTAAGGGCACAGTCAGAAGCGGTCATTGGGACCGAAAACGCTACGAGAATTTGTATAAAGGCTGAACAAAGGTTGTACTATTCAAGAAGGCAAAAAGGTGAAATGGATTGCAGGCATGAAAATAAAAACGAAGAATGTATTCCGGAAATCTGGATCAGGCACAATGGGTCTATATGTGTTTGTTAAATGAGGCCTGTATAAACTTATCATAATATTTATAATGTGAATTAATATACATCGTAGTTTGTATTGACGAGGTGGAGTACTTTTGAAAGATAAATTCTTTTTTCAAAATTTAATTGTCTTGTAGTAAGTTCTAATACTTATTTGTATTAGATTTAAAGACATTAGCATACATTTAATTTTGTTATTAATTATTTTACTTGCGGTACCTCTCCCGAGCAAAGTCGGCATCTCTCCCGCGTTCCAGGGAGAGATGCCGCTGATAGAACAATTTCTTTGTTCTTTCCTTTCTCCCATTTATTTTCAATTTCCAATTTTTTCTCATACGTGATCTAATGCCTACATTTTAAAATTGTACTGTATCAATTTGCAGGAACAAAATGTAAAACCTGCGCCAACTCTCCCAGATTTACCTTACTACTACATCGTCCAACCTACACCGTATCATTCAAATTGTAATACGTTTCACTAATCCAACATGGCAGCCACGCGAATTATTTCACAGGCAAGCTATATTTCCGCACCCGTTACCGATATCACCCTGATATTTTGTACAGTGACAAAGGGTACTACTAGAAACTAACTTATGTGACACTGAAATACCTATTAAGTACAAAACTACCATGGCGGCCAAGCGAATTTGAAATATTTAAATAGACTTTCTCGTGATTCAACCATCCGAACGTAGTGAAAATTGGTACGCTAAATGTTTATACAAATTTTAATTTAGTGGCATCTCCTTTGATTGAATTGTTTCCTTAAACTCAAGATGGCGCCTTCGCGAAATTCGATAATGAAGTTTTTATTTCTTGTGTCCCAATCATGTGGTCGAAGTCAACGTATGGATATTGAACCTACGCAGTAATCCTCATATAATGGTTTTGAGCCCGATTGCTCATCTTCGATCTGTAAATCGACGACAGTATGTCGACTATTGCATAGAAGTTGCGTTGGAAGAACGCTGAGCACACCCGAATTATATGTGAACTATTTGAGTACTTCGATTTGAATTTTGTATCATCTGGATTTATCTTTGTGCATCCTGTATTTTTGATATACTTGGAAACATTTTGAAACTAGTCAGAAGATGTATTTTGGAATTTTTGGAATTATTTTACAACTTTGGTAAAGATATAACATCGCGGAAATGCGAAAGGAATATATAGGAAAAACATTTGGCTACAGCAGTCACAGCTTACGTCCGTCACCTACGACGTGAGACAGCCCCCTTGGTTAACCTCAAGGAAGGTGGACGTGTTTTTGGTTGAGTAAAGATTGATAGTTATAATCGACGTTATGTCTGTCTAAGAGGTGAAGATTATTATTCATCGCTGTGAGTACAGTGAAGTGAGACTTTTATTCAGCCAATATTTTGTAAATATTGGTTATATTTACCAAGTTATGATTTTTCGTACACTGTGCATGAGGAGACGGGACATTGAACGATCATGTGGTCTTACCGCACATGAAACAAGTTATTAGAGTGTATAAATCAATTTCTACACGACAAAACAGTGGAACAATATTATTCAACGCATCAGGAAAAGGAACTGTGAGATATTTATTTTCTGCAACACCAGATTGCAACGACATTGAACGATCATTTGGTGAAAACGTGCTTGTAATTGACACCAATTTTATTGTTGCTGAATATCAATTTAATGATATTGTTAACGCCAGTGGCGGATATTATTGTCATTTTTTATTATACCGCACACCTGTCAATTCAGTGAAAGTATTATTTAAACTTGTGAGAATCATCCAATGGAGATACTTCTAACATGGAAGCACGTGGTCATGGAAACCGAGCCCAATTGAACCTGTATCCTATTGCTACGGAAGCAGTTAAAATGGAATAATTTACCATGGGCCGGGAGAGTGACGGATGTCAGAACATGCTGAATCATTAAGCATGACAAGGGGGAAAGGCATGATTTGCCTCGAAGACCCGGGCGTAGCCCAAACGAACTACACTATGTAAGTGACCTACGCTTCAACTTTATTCTGTATAGGGATTCGATATTTGTGGCGGATTTAGTATTAAATGGTCTTACGTTTTGCACATTCTGATACGTAGGCAATATTACACTTATGTTTCGATTATATCTGGTCATTCGTATAATTTCTAACTACGCATGAAGTAAAGCTAGTTTCTTTTGTAATACTTTAATGTTATGATTAGTACGAGCTTAGTATGTGGCTTCGGCAACTTGCCATGTTAAAAATGTAGAAAACGATGTTGTGAGATTGGACAATGGACTGTTAACATATGTTCTTCAAGGCTGTGTGAAGGCCAAATGTATCGATCACTTCATAAGCAAGATTGTTATAGTAGCCTACTATTCTGTATACGAATTTCTTGGGCAGTGAGTTCGGAAAACTCGTTTGTTTTTGGTCACACCACCTGCTAACTTGCATAACCGCATAGCACGAGTGTAGAGGGAGGCCTTGTTTAAATTTTTGTTTTATTTCGACGCACGGCGACAGAATCAGACTGAATGAAATTAGTGTTTTGTAAGCGAGATATCGTAGATCCGAAGGAGGTCTCAACTTGATGTTTATAACAGATGTAAGTACAGCATTCCATAGTGTATTAGACATTAAGTAAGTATTAAAGTGAGTCATATTTAACTATTTTTCATGGTAAACTTCTGGTTCTTCATGAATGAACACATACCAGCAATTATTTCGAATTTGAGTCCATGGAAGGGACCTATTGTATAACATTAAGGACCATGTTGTCTAGATGAGTGGAGTTTTTGGGAGCCTATTTAGCTCATGTTTTGGAGCAAGTACCTGATTATGGTGTTAATCCAGCGGCCTTGTACACTTTTTACGCGCTGATTGATGATTGGGATAGACGAGTCCGTGTTATTGTTATGGAACACAGCGTGTCCACGACACTAGTGAACAGTGATTCACAGATAATTATGAGGTATTTCGCTAGATGTTTCTCTCAAATGTATAGCTACACTCCACACGTTTATTGGTCACTAAGAATATACAATGACACTTTGAGGATTAATAATGAACTAAAACTAGAACTAATAATCACTAATAATCATGTGATAAAATTTTGAATTAAACCAGGTACTAAATAATTATGCAGTCTAACCTGATGAAACCGAAACTTAAATTTCTTTTCTGACCATTTTTAGTGCTTGCGATCTTCGACGTTATTTAAATACACTCTTAACTATTCCCGAATTTGAGACGACGATCATCTAATGACGGGATAATTTGAAAACTCGGTCGTTATGATGATAAGCGACATAAGAAGTGGCAGTCAGTCACTGCAGTCGCCGACCTAATTTTAACCTCCACACCCTCATGACCATTTCTTTGCAAACAGCAAGAAACTGGGCAGATAGGAATGCCAATTGCATTACAATTAGGAGTGTACATTGAACTTGTTATATTTGTGTTGTAATAGCTTTGATATTTATCTATTGAGTCAGTTAGGACCTGAATGTACATAGTTTAGTATTTTTAACATTCTTTGAATAAACGCGTCTCGCTTATCAGTAGTATTTTAACGTCACATGTTTATCGAAAATTTAAATGTTGAAGAGTTAGCTTAGCTATTCTTATTGTGCCTTGATTAACGTAGATCCTACCTTGCATTGTAATAAGTGAATATGCTTCTTGGTAGTAGATTCACGCCTGTCATTGATATTACAGTATTATTTAAATCTCCGATATAATTGCTTAGGGAATCGTTACATCTTTCTCTCTTAGAGATTGCTTAATTTTTCACTTTTGTGGATAGCACGTCGAGAGGCTGGCAGTTTAGATTCGGACTAGCTGATTTTTGCCTCCCAGTAGTAGCCTAGGGTTCTGTGATTTTATCAATAAATTTAGTTAGATTTTAACATAAGCCTGTCCTCATTATTTCATGTTTCTTTTGTGTTTTCCTGTGAATGTATTCCACTGGGCTGGTCGTAAGAATAGAACTCTCCTATTCCCGTCACCCCCGAGTGCTTTTTTCCGTGTTAGGCCAGTCTACGAATACATTCCTTCACGGGTCCTGTGTGTTGGTCAGAAGAGGGTAGTAGGGGAGCTGTAGCGCTTCTGCCTCCCCCCACCACTACTCACAATGCAAGCTGATATCTCCCGAACCCATGGTTGGATTTCAACATGCGACATGTTGTAGGACGCGGGGTGATGTCCCTTTTCCTATGGACAACTCGTTATATTTAAAAGAAATAATTCATTTTTTTGAAAGTAGGCGATATTTGGAAAACCAGACATGATAGGACGTTGTGCAATAGCTTAAACGGAAGGTCTATATGTCTGTTAGAACAAAACGTAATATTTTTATTTCTTTTCCAAAACTGTTCAATTTTGAAAGTGGGTTATATTTTGGAAACTAGGAATTTTACAAAAAAGGTGGTTGGATATAAATGAAAGGTCCTTAACCACTCTACCCACAAACCAAGTTTCAGGTCTCTAGGAAAAAAACTGTATAGTAGTGAGGTAGGGACAGATGTACCCCAGGTCGCGTGTGCGCTTGAATACGTATGGCTACGTTGGAAAAGGGTTTCTGCGGGTGAAGGACTAGGGTCGAGTGAGGGGTCGTTTGAATGGTATGTTTCCGCTCTGTCTGATGATGAGGTTATTTTTTAATTGGCGGATTATTGGAAACTAAATTTGGGGTAAACACGTATTTTTTGTGATTTTTGGTCATATCTCGCAAACCCATAAAGCTAGAACAAAGTTTGATATGCCATTGTTTTCATCGTGCTACCGTTTTGACGATGATGTCTGTGCCTAATAAGTGTGAAACCTATTTTGGGGTAAAACCATGATTTCAGACTTTTTGTTATATCTCGCAAACCAATAAGGCTAGAGACGTGTACCAGGTGTCCAAGGACATAGAGCGACGTCCCATTTTGAATGTTGTATTTATATTTCAAAAATAATTCACAAAGGGCCTAAAGCCATTCATATTGAATTTTTTACCTGTATGACATTTTAATGAAGGGTGGTCGTCGAGAGAGACGGTACCTCTGGGCGCGTGTTTCAACGAGTCTGTCCCCAGCAACGGTGGGGGGTATTCCAATAGAACTATCGATATTTCAACGGTACGGCGGGGCGGTCTACGACGGTGGAACGTGTGTGTTTGGAACCATTGTCAGGCAGGCTAGAGCTGAAAACTCAGGTGAGAGTGTTTTAAAAAAATGTGTATTTTACAGCTGCAGATGCTTTAAATTGGCAACCCCTTGATCACTGCTTTAAATCGCGTGTATGCTCTGGTCGCGTGGTAAATGTTAGGAAGGATTAATCCCCAAATAAGTTTTTGAATCTTGTTTTGAAATTTTTAAGGATCAAATTTGAACAGCACAATGGTTGCATACGGCTTTAAGGTCATTACAGAACTCGTTTGCGATTTCATATATAAAAAGAAGGACGGTGAGCAAGAAAGAAACATTTGATATTTGCAGTAAAATGCGAGAGCTTTTCATAGCCCTTAATTTGAATCCCTCGTGGTCAATGCCTTGCTAACAAAATTTGAATAAACTGCAAGAAGGACCCCGTGGTCATGCCTTAAACGAAATTCATCACCTGAAAATTAACATTTGTCAACTCAACCCTTTTAATGCTGGGTCAAGCTTTATTCGAACGCCACAAGCAATAGCATCGAAAAAGGCTGTGGTTATTGACCCGTTAATAAAATTAACTCGCATCCCAACCGTTCCGCGGGCGGTTGTTGATGCAATCCTGACCTTCACTGTACCTATTATTGTCTGACTAAACTTGTATCTCGGCTACTTCCGCGAGGTTCTGTACTGTCGATGGCTCGCTCTAGTGGCAAATGTTTGTACCTCGACATGTTTGTACCTCGGCGAGTCTCTGTCCAGTAGATGGCTTGACCTAGTGGCAAAAGTTGGAACTTAATTTTTGAAGTGTACGAAGCTTGCCGATCAGGTCCGTTGGTGCCCGAACGAACTCCTATTGTCTCCGTTTGTTGACGAAAACAAAAGTAAGTTGAAGGAATTCTTACAAGAAGAAGAGATGTGAGAACTAAATCTCTGGTGTAAAACGGGGATTATCTGGTCGTAGGCCAGATAAATCTCCTTTCCCCGATATTATTTCATCACTACGTGATGTACATTTACCATCCACCGAGGGGAAATCTATATCATCGGGTTAAATATGTAGACATGAAGGAAAACGTAATGTATGAAGTTTGGCTACAACAGGAGTACATCTCTATTAAGGTTGGTTATGTGTTTAAATTTATTGGAACTATTTGTGACCTGAAAAGGTGAATTGGTCGTCGGTACGAGTATACTGTGTTGGTGTTATTCTTAATATTTTTTATGTTGCAGTCTTGAGCTATTGAATAATTATCTTAGTGCAGTTGGCATATATTTTGCTATTGGTAAGTCTCTTGGCTTGTAGAACCGAGTAGGCCTAAGCATGAAATGAAGGTTCCAATAACTTAATTTTTTAATCTGATGTGAGACAAAAATATTTATATGTATTTTAGGGGCTGTGTTTAATCTTTTATTTCTGACGTACCGAGCTGTGTAACGTTCAGATCTCATTTTGTGTTGAGCGAGGAATTTCCCTAACCTTAAAATATTGTCGTAATAATTAATTTTCTTTTCCTCGTCTCATTTAGTATGGTCTCTTATAGACTCTGTTTAATATATCACTTCTTATGATATGTATTTTATTATTTCGTCCGTTGCCTGGAAACAACTTCGGGATTGTTAATATTTTCATGTTTCTCTTGGAAATAATGTGGGTAATTTTTCCAGTCGAGTTGTGGTCAGTCATTTTGCAATTGCTTGCTGAACGCACGTATTTGAGGTTGGTCGTGAATAATTAATTGATTTAAAGACTCATTCAATTTATTTGAAGGAAATATTCTCTAAACGCTTTGACGTTGTCATTACTTCTAAGATTTTTGTGGATATTTATGCATTTTATTGAGATCTAATTCTACTGATCTGGAATATAATTGTTCATCGGTTATTAAAAGAGTAAATACTTACTTCTCCTTCCCACTTGTGGGTTGTTTGCTTCTTAATTTTAATTAATTTGTTTTCTTTATGTTTATATTTTATGTTATGTTCATCTTTTAAACATGCAGGTAAAATTGTCCTCTCATTTAATTATATTTTATATTATGAAACATGCTTCGTGTTTTCTTCAATCTTAGATTTAGTGCTCTTCTCTCAACTTAATTACAACTCGGGTATGGTAATTTGTCCAGCCGTTCCACACACATACCCTAGTTACTCTTTGTTATTATTTATTTTTAAATTTCTTGAAGGGTTATATATTTCTTATCTGTTAGTGTTTCTTAAGGTAGCTTGTGGGTACATACATTGGTAGCAGAGCGTGGATTTGTTTCCACTTTGTATTTTGTTGAGAGAATGGGTACTGGGTTTAACTTGGAGAAAGTATAGGCATAAAAGGGTTACATATTCTGAAAAATCTTGTATTAATCCTTTGTGATTTTATGTTTTATGTCGACTATAAATGGAGCAACGGAATCTTAGGACAGCTTACAGTTTGACCAAAGAAGAAATTATTTATGAACTCCTGATTAGAGGTTCTACTTCTTCTGGAAATAGGGAAAAGGATCTGATATTACTGAATGCAGTTACGGATAATCCTGTACGTGTACCTAACTGGAGGAAATTTGACTGGACGTTAGGTAAGTGCCTTATTGTACCATCTGTTGAAAGTTTAATTGTGGTTTTTCATTGATTAAACTCTGACTGTGCTCCGTCTAATTCTCAACTTACCAGATTTAAGGTCCCCTGTTTACATTGGTACCATCACCTTCGTGATTTAATAGAAGTTTGGCAGGATAAAGATCCTGAATTCCATTTAAAATTAATTTCTCTTCGTGCTAAGCTTGTTGATTGTTTTTTGCGTTATTCCCAAATAATAGTGAGAGTACGATTGTTAACCCTGTTGTGTGTGCAAATGAAGGGGTTCCTTCTATTAGTGGATTGAACGAATTTGTGCATAATATCAGTGTTGAAAGCAATTTAGGAAGTTTATGTGGATCTTTGTCGAATCATAGTGGACCTGCAGCTATGTATAATCAGGAAAACTATCTAAGTGCGTGCAGAATATCTGAGGTTAGGTCTGAGTGTAGCAATGTCAGAACAGGATCGAACTCATCACGTCATAACCTTGAAAATCTTGATGATATTAATGTTCCCTTTGCTAATGTGTCCATCTCTGGTGATGCGAACAACCAGGTTAGGGGTAATTTATCAAATGCTAGGTCAAATGGTGAAAGATTATCGCCCCCATGTTCTGAAAATCCTATTAATCCTATGAATTTAGAACATGATGTGTCATCTAATGTAAATAATAATCCTTGTGTGGAGCTTAAGATGGGAATTAAGGTTGGTAGTGTACCTCATCCCTTAAATGCTTGCATCCAAAATCTAGAGATGTGCAACGGTAACTATGCTAACCTGTTAATTGAATTTTTAAAGCAATTTATTGAACTTACTGACAATGCCCTAAGATTTGGGTGTTCTGATAGTCAAATTTTCAACCTGATCTTTCCTTAAACTTCTGGTTTATTAAGAGAAAAGTTAATTGTAGTCATGGAAGGTTGTTATTCAATTGATCGATTCCATCGTGAAATATTAAGTTCATTTATTCCTAGTCGTGCTTTGATTATGCTGATGCATAATTTTTTCTATAGAGTTCAGAGATTCCAAGATTCGTTAAATGATTATGTAACTGATATTAAGTCTTATCCTAGAGTTTTTTCTGTGCAATTAAGTGAACAACAAATTGTGGCTTCTATATTGGAAGGGATTAATCCAGAAAGCAGGTCATACTTGACAACATGCAGTATTGCCATAATTTTTTCTGATTTAAACAGATTTGTGTTGAACTCCGGTATTATCAAACACTCCGATTCCATGAGAGTTGCCAATGTTCCTCCACCTAATTTTAATTTTAATCAATCTCAGGATTATGGAAATCCTTTCCGTTAGGATAGCTCGCAAGGCCCTCGTTTCCAAAATAGAAATTCCTTCGATTCGAGTAATCGCACATCGAATAACAGGAGAAGATGTGATACGTGTGGATCATTTCAACATATTGCTAAATGGTGTACGAGAAGACCTAAGCATAACCAATGACTAATTCGTAAGAAAACTTCTTCGGATTGTCATGCATCAAATAGTTCTAAAATAAATTCTATGAAGGTAAATAATTATTTTGATGATGCCAGAAGTCTCAAACCTAAAGTGTGGTTATGCAGTCGCATTTCTCAAGTTTCTAAACATTGATCTCCATTTATTGATATTTTGGTAAATAACGAACCTGTTACTGCTCTGATCGATTCGGGTAGTGTGAATTCATTTTAAGTAAAAACTGGTTTGAAAATATGAGGTCAGTATGCAAATTTGGAAAACTTATTAAAGAACCGAATAATTTTGTGTCAGCGAACAGTTCTAGTCTTGAAGTTTTAGGAATGGTAAACTTAAAGATCTGCATTTTAGATTTCACTTGGAGATATGATTTTAGGGTTGCAAATAATTTATCTTGCGATGCTATTATGGGTGCTGATTTTTTGTCTCATGTTGGGTTGTTACTAGACCTTAGAATCAGGTCATGTTGGTTTCGTTTCAAGCCTAATTTAAAATTAAACTTCAAGCCTTGTGTTAATTTTTCCGGAGTGAATTGCTCCAAAGTTATACCTAGTTCTGACACCATTGAGGAGCTTAATTTTGAAAATCTAAAACCTGAACAAGCTGATAAACTTCGTGAACTGTGTTCATCCTTCCCTGAGGTTTTGACGAATAAGTTAGGGGTGACCAATCTATTGGAATACAAGTTTGATGTTTCCGATAATATTCCAGTCAGTTCGCCACCGTGCCCAAATCTGACGGTAAATTTCGCCCAGTAGTTGATTATCGAGCTCTTAATAAAAAGGTTATTCAGCAGTCCATCCCGCTTCCTGATCTGAGATCTTGCTTTGCATGGTTTAGGGGTGCTAACTGGTATACAATTTTAGATCTGAATCGCGCGTACTTTCAGATCCCATTAACTGAGGATTCTAAACATCTAACAGCCTTCTCCACTAACTGGAACCTCATTCATTTTAACCGTTTACCATTTGGGATCTCCACGGGTGCAGCCATCCTAAGCCGTTTGCTGGATATGGTATTTGATGGAATCAAGTTCAAGTTTGTGTATCATTATCTAGATGACGTAGTCATATTCAGTGAGAACTTTGATGATCATCTGGAACATATTAGTGAGGTTATGTCTCGTCTAAAGAAAGCTGGTCTTACCGTAAAACCATCTAAAGTTTCCTTTGCTAAACCTAAGATTTCATTTTTGGGACATATCCTAACATCGTCTGGAATTTCTGTGGATCATTCGAGAACCCAAGCAATTCGTGACTTTAAGCCCCCCAAGAACGTTAAAGGTGTATCAAGGTTCATCGGTATGATGAACTATTTCCGTAAGTTCATTAACAATTTCGCTCAGCGTGCTGCTCCCATAAATATGTTGAGGAAGAAGGGAGTTGATTTTGTTTGGGGTCCTTCGCAAGAAGCAGCATTTGAAGATTTGAAATTAGCTTTGATAAATGCACCTATTTTGTCCATCCCTGATTTCTCCAAAACCTTTATTGTGCAAACCGATGCCTCCAATAGTGCTGTTGGTGCAGTATTACTACAAGACCATGGAAAAGGTAGATTACCTATTGCATACACTTTCCGCACTCTGAATGATGCAGAAAGAAATTACTCTGTTTATGAACTCAAAGGTTTGGCCGTCATGGATGCTCTTGAAAAGTTCAAGTTCTGTATCGAACATGTACCCTTCGAGTTAGAAACCGATAACCAGGCCTTGAGTTGGGTTCTTGGCAGACCTAGGAAAACTGGTAGAATAGCTCGTTGGGCCACTCGAATTTCTTCCTTTAAGTTCTCTGTACGACACATCCGAGGGAGTGAAAATGTCATCGCTGATTGTTTAAGTCGGATGTATAGTGACACTAGTGTTGAGGTTGAGGAAAATGTGAATTGTAACGCAATTTTGGAACATAACATGTCGAACGTAATTCTGTCTAACTGTCCCATGTTGTTTCGGGATGTATCTGAATATCAAAAGGAAGATCCAGTTCTAAGTGAGATTATAAGAAAATTAGAGGTTGGTGAAATTGTAAAACCATATTCCTTAAGGAATGGAATCTTGTGTTGTTTGGCCCGTTCTGATAGAACACCTAAGATTGTTCTTTCCACTGTTTTAGTAGGCGAGATCTTTAAATACTTTCATGAGTCTCCTATCGGTGGACATTTAGGAGTATATAAGACCAGATTAAAAGTGAGGCAAAACTTTATCTGGAAAGGTATGGATGGTGACATCAGAAGACTGGTAAATACTTGTACGACATGTTAATTGGCTAAACCATCTCCTAACACTAAGGTTGGAATTTTATCGTCTCAACTTTCCAATAAACCCATGGAGAGATTGTTCGTGGATTTTGTCGGCCCGATGCCGCTGTCGAAGCTGGGTAACCGTTTTGTACTGGTTTGTACGGATGGCTTCAGTCGTTTTAACTGGTTGTTCCCAACTCGTTCAGCTACCACTGAAACGGTAATTAAATGTCTTAACCAAATTTTTGCTGTTTTTGGCCCCAGTCAATTTCTGGTATCAGATAACGCGAAATGCTTTACATCACATGTTTTCCGCAATTTTTGTTTCGAGTTATCCATTTCCCATGTGACATCCTCTATCTATTATCCTAAAGGATCGTGTGCTGAGAGGGTGAACAGAAATCTTAGAGCTGCATTAATTGCTTGCCATCACAAGGACCATAGAATATGGGACAGCTGTATTTCTTGGTTGACTTATTCGTTCAACACTGCGGTGCATGAATCTCATCGTACCACCCCTTTCCATTTAATGTTCTCCTTCGTCCCAAATTCCCCTATATCTAATTTGTGGACTATTAATCAATTGTTGCCTGATAAAGTTATGAACGAGAACGTACGTTCTGTTTGGAAACAAGCCAAAAAATATATGAGGTGGCACACGAGAAACTACAGCAGAGGTATAATAAAGGACGTAAACCTGCGTCACTTCAGATTGGGGACATGGTTTTTGTCAAGAATTTTTCTGTTAAGGAAGTTGGTTCTAAAGAATCTGGGAAACTACTATAGGATTTTTTATTATGGATACTCGAGTTTAGGCCTAAATTACAACCAAACCGACAGACCTATTGAAAAACGAGTTATACCATTATTTTCCTTGTTCAATTCTGCGTTAGGCTATATAAGCCAATTACTTTCAGGTTTATTAATTATTTATTTATTTGTGGTTGTATGAAAAATTGTCCGTGTTTTTGACGTCTTTTCTAGGGACCGTTCACTTAAAACTATATATATGGAAAACTACTTGGCTGAGGGTAATGAAATGTTTATATGTTATAGGCACAATATTGGTAGTGTAAATCTCAAGTTTCAATTTTTTTCAACTACCCAATAAAAAGTTCTTATACGATTTCTGACGTAACGTATTCTCAGCCCAGGAAAAACGTACAGCAGTAAACTTGGTCTCATTTTGAAGCTCTCATTCGTGATTATCGGAAACTACGACCACTGTAAACGTACAGTGTGATGATGAATTTATGAAGAGTAATAGTAATGGTAAGTTTTGTGCATTCAGGCCAGTGCGATTAAAAGCGGGCGAGCCGGTGATTTCGGGTGCAGAGTTGCCGGGCAGTTGTGTAATGGAATGCAAGTGGCCTGGCTATGTCCACATGCTATTTTAAGTCTTCCTGTTTATTACTTATAGGCCACATCACATCACATCCAGATGCCTCAGAGACCACCATTGTCTGAGGTCGAACTTGCGCTAACATATTACAAAATGGTAGAAGTATGGAAGCAATGAATGTTTTATGCCGAGAGGCCTTGCGTACCGTTGCTCCAGACCTCTGGAAACAATGTATTAAACACGCTAAAAGAATTGAAGACCACCACAGGGAGATAGATGGCCTGTCTGAAAATGTGCCTCATTTCGAGCCAGTCATAATTAACATGAATGACAGCAGTTCTGATTCATCGGAACAGAGCGATTCTTCAGACGACGATTACTGACTGAATTAAATATTGTAAAGATATGTAAATAATGTAAATATCCCATCTAAAATTGTGTAGTATGACATTTCCAAATTAGGAAGCAAACCATTTTTAAACCTGCCATTGAATGTCCAAAACCCTTATGTGGAAAAGGTGATGGAAAATGACATTTGTACGAAGAAATAAAATAAAAGGTTGAAACGTAAAGCAGTGTTCGTTCATTGCAAGCCGCGACGACTCCAACTTAACGCGGCAACGCAGCACCGGATTTCACAAGCCCGCTCGCTTTTAATCGCACAGCCCAAAACGCACAAAACCTCCCATTAATATTACTCTTCATGAATTGGTCATCACACTGTACGTTTACAGAGGTCGTAGTTTCCGATAATCACGAATGAGAGCTTCAAAATGAGACCAAGTTACCTGCTGTACGTTTTTCTTGGGCTGAGAAAACATTAGGCTACGTCAGAAAAAGTATAAGAACTTTTTTTTGGGTAGTTGAAAAAAAATTAAAAAATTGAGATTTACACTACCAATGCTTGTGCTTATATCATAATGTAAATTTAATTACCCTCAGCCAAGTAGTTTTCCATGTATATAGTTTTAAGTGAGCGGTTCCTAGAAAAGACGTCAAAAACACGGACAATTTTTCATACAACCACGAATAAATAATTAATAAACTTGAAAATAATTGGCCTATACAGTCTAACGCAGAATTAAACAAGGAAAATATTGGTATAACTCGTTCTTCAATAAGTCTGTTGGTTTGGGTGTAATTAAGGCCTAAACTCGAGTATCCATAATAATAAATCCGATAGTAGTCACAAGATTCCGTGGTCCTTGTGAAATTATATGTTTTATCACTCCGGTGACTTAACTTGTAAAGGACCCTCAGAAAAGGAAAATATTTAGAGTGCATTTGTCTCATGTTAAGAGAGGTAGTGATGTTTCTAATTAATGATTATAAGTTGTATTTTAAATTTGTAAAAGCAAGGAATCTCAAAACTTTTGTTGGGGGAAGCATTAGTTAAAATTAGTGATGTATTTTCTGTTAGCCAAATTTTTCTTAAATCTTATTTAACCATGGACTTGTCGTGCTGATGTAAATCAGTAATTGTGTTGAAGATAGAAATGGACCATTGCTGTCGGAGTACGGTTTGATTTCAGATCAAATGTCGGCGATATCGTCATCCGGATTGAAGAGTGTTGTGACTGTTGCGAATGTCCAGGGCCCGGACATAGTGATGTTAAGTCATGACCTCTCTCACTAAGATGACCGAGTCTCCATCTACCTATGAAGACGTTATTTCTGTATGACCGAGTCTACATCACCCTATGAAGATGTTATTTCTGTATTTTATGCATAAAAAAGGGACTGTCCTACTGCCAAATAAGAGTTGGAATTTTACGCATATTGGAGGTTTTCTAATGCATGAAAAACTTGGATGTATCAAATCATGGAACGATCAGATTAGTGTACAAGGTGTTGTCATGTGAGAACTGGTGTATGTTTTCAGATCATGTCCATTCGGTGTTCTTCCTACCCTCCCTCCCCCCCCCCCCCCCCCGCTATCAAAAAACTGTGAACAATCGTTACCTATTGTTCAGCATTGTGCGGGGGAGAGATGATCCGTTAATAAAATTAACTCGCATCCAAACCGTTCCGCGGGCGGTTGTTGATGCAATCCTGACCTTCACTGTACCTATTATTGTCTGACAAACCTTGTATCTCGTCTACTTCCGCGAGGTTCTGTACTGTCGATGGCTCGCTCTAGTGGCAAATGTTTGTACCTCGACATGTTTGTACCTCGGCGAGTCTCTGTCCAGTAGATGGCTCGACCTAGTGGCAAAAGTTGGAACTTAATTTTTGAAGTGTACGAAGCTTGCCGATCAAGTCCGTTGGTGCACGAACGAACTCCTATTGTCTCCGTTTGTTGACGAAAACAAAAGTAAGTTGAAGGAATTCTTACATGAAGAAGAGATGTGAGAACTAAATCTCTGGTGTAAAACGGGGATTATCTGGCCGTAGGCCAGATAAATCTCCTTTCCCCGATACTATTTCATCACTACGTGATGTGCATTTACCGTCCGCCGAGGGGAAATCTATATCATCGGGTTAAATATGTAGACATGAAGGAAAACGTAATGTATGAAGTTTGGCTACAACAGGAGTACATCTCTATTAAGGTTGGTTATGCGTTAAAAGTTATTGGAACTAGTTGTGACCTGAAAAGGTGAATTGGTCGTCGGTACGAGTATACTGTGTTGGTGTTATTCTTCATATTTTTTATGTTGCAGTCTTGAACTGTTGAATAATTATCCTAGTGCAGTTGGCATATATTTTGCTATTGGTAAGTCTCTTGGCTTGGAGAACCGAGTAGACCTAAGCATGAAATGAAGGTTCCAATAACTTAATTTTTTAATCTGATGTAAGACATATATTTATATGTATTTTAGGGGCTGTGTTTAATCTTTTATTTCTGACGTACCGAGCTGTGTAACGTTCAGATCTCATTTTGTGTTGAGCGAGGAATTTCCCTAACCTTAAAATATTTTCGTAATAATTAATTTTCTTTTCCTCGTCTCATTTAGTATGGTCTCTTATAGACTCTGTTTAATATATCACTTCTTATGATATGTATTTTATTATTTCATTCGTTGCCTGGAAACAACTTCGGCATTGTTAATTTTTTCATGTTTCTCTTGGAAACAATGTGGGTAATTTTTTCAGTCGAGTTGTGGTCAGTCATTTTGCAATTGCTTGCTGTACGCATGTATTTGAGGTTGGTCGTGAATAATTAATTGATTTAAAGACTCATTCAATTTATTTGAAGGAAATATTCTCTAAACGCTTTGACGTTGTCATTACTTCGAAGATTTTCGTGGATATTTATGCATTTTATTGAGATCTAATTCTACTGATCTGGAATATAATTCGTTCATCGGTTATTAAAAGGGTAAATACTTACTTCTCCTTCCCGCTTTTGGGTCCCTTGCTTCTTAATTTTAATTAATTTGTTTTGTTTACGTTTATATTTTATGTTATGTTCAACTTTTAAACTTGCAAGTAAAATTGTCCTCTCATTTAATTATATTTTATATTATGAAACATGCTTCGTGTTTTCTTCAATCTTAGATTTAGTGCTCTTATCTCAACTTAATTACAACTCGGGTATGGTAATTTGCCCAGCCGTTCCACACACATACCCTAGTTACTCTTTGTTATTATTTATATTTAAATTTCTTGAAGGGTTATATATTTCTTATCTGTTAGTGTTTCTTAAGGTAGCTTGTGGGTACAGTTATCATTGAAAATGTTGATGATGAATGCTTTCTCTGGTGTGTGGCTGCGTATTTGCAGCCAGCGCATAATCGTAACGTAAACACACCGGGTATGTACAAGGCCAAGTTTGAACCATTAAAGCAAGATTAAAACTTAACTTGCGTGTCGTTCCCTATGGCCTTAACTGACATTCATATGTTTGAACCAAATAATTGTGATTATTCGTTTATGGGGTATGGCCTTGATGGTGATGAAATTGTGGGTCCTCTTTTTACCACAAAAGAACTGAAACGACACCACATTCACCACATTTTGTCTGATGGAGAGGTGAATCAATATTGCCTCATTAAGAATTTGAGTATATTGGTAGGCAGATAAGTGTCAAAGTACCAGGGTGTAAAACATATTTGTGACAGTTGCATGCAATATTTTAATACCCCTACGCTGTTGGAATGACATAGGATAGATTATGTATCTCAGGAAGCGGTGAGAGTAGTATTGCCAAAAGGGGACCATGCTGTGTTGAAATTTAAGAATATTCACAAGAGTGACACAGTGCCTTTTGTGGTCTATGCGGATTTTGAAACTCTCACCACACCCATGGCTGGATGTGAACCAGATCCCGCCATCAGCTCATCCACACCCACTCAAAAACATGAACCCTTTGCTGTGGGATTTAAAGTGACGTGTGCTTATGACCCCACAATATATTTTACAAATCCTGTGAGGGACCAGATTGTGCGAAATTGTTTTTGAATCAACTTGTTGAGTTGGCTGATGATGTACAAAAGTTACTGGACAACCCAGGACCCATGACCCTAACTCGAGAACAGCAGCAGCAGTATGAGCATGGTACCACATGCCATATTTTTGAAAAGCCGCTGGTCAGTGCTGAAGACTCAGTTCGTGATCACTCACTCTTTACGGGAGAGTTTCGAGGAGCCACCCATAGAAAGTGTAATGTGAGTTACCCAGCTACTCGATTTATCAGTGTGTTTTTCCACAATCTGGTAAATTACGATATCCAGTTTCTGAATCGTGAATTGGGTCATGTCGATAAGGGATCGTTTTCAATTATTCCTCATATCCATGAACGTTTTACAGTCTTGACATGGTGGTTGGACAAACTTTGCATTCGATTTCTAGAATCCTTCAAGTTTATGGCATTCTCCCTAGACAGTCTAGTCAACGGCTTAGATGAGAAGGATTTATAATACACCAGGATGCATTTTCAACATCCTGAGCATTTTAAATTGTGCATTCGGGAAGGTATTTTCCCCTATGATTTCTGTGCAAGTTGGGACGTGATAAAACAGTAAGCTCTCCCACAACAAGAGAAATTTTACCACAAGCTTACCCGCTGCACCTTTTCCGATGAAGTCTATGCACATGCATGGCAAGTTTGGCGAGCGTTTGCTATAAATACGCTAGGTGAATATGCTATGCACTACCTAAAATTCAATGGATTGCTGCTGACAGATGTGTTTGAAAAATTTCGTGAGTTGTGTCAACACATCAATGGACTTGTCCCGGCTCACTATTTTACGAGTCCCGGGCAGTCCTTTGATGCACATTTGAAATACACTCTAGTGGAATTGGATTTACACACGGATGTTGACATGGTATTATTCTTTGGAAAGGGCATTCGCGGCGGCTTTGTGTCGCTTAACCAACGGCATGCGGAAGCGAATAATCCATGCATGCCCTCTTATTCACATGACAAAGAAGAATCCTACTTAATGTACTACGATTTGAATAATGTGTATGGCTGTGGCATTACACAGCCTTTTTCCTATGGGGATTTTCTTGGCTGACAGACAAACAAGTGTCACAATTTGATGTGAACATGACCAGCCAAGAAACATGCCGTGGATATGTTTTAGAAGTGGATGTTATTATTTCTCATCCTTGTATGATGAACATGCTGATTTTCCATTTTGCCTAGAGCGAATGGTTCCCCCTAATAGTAAAGTGAAAACGGCATAATTGATGGCCACACTGTGCAACAAAAATCGGTATGTGCTACATATCCAAATGTTGGTGCGATGCTTAGCCCAAGGCTTGGTGATGAAGGAAATTCACAGGGGTATTACTTTTGTTCAAAAAGCATGGCTCAAGCCATACATGCAACTCAACACTGAGCACCGACAAATGGCAACACAGCAGTATGATTTTTTTTAAATTGATAAACAACTGCATCTATGGCAAGTCAATGGAAAATGTCCGCAAATACCGCGACATTAAATTGGTCAATGACTGGGAAGGACGTTACGGTGCCCGGCGGTTCATTTCCAAGCCAAATTTCAAATCAATCAAAATTATCGATGAGAATTTGGCCACTATTGAAATGAGTAAGACCAGTGTGACCATGAATAAGCCCATTTACTTGAGCCAAGTCATTTTAAAGTTTTCCATATCGGCCATGTATCGATTCCGTTACGAGTTTGCCAAACAGCATTTCGAGGATGTACCTCTTTTGTATATGGATACGGACTCGTTCATTTATCACATTCGCCACTGCAACCCCTATGTCGTGATGAGTCAGCATAGTGACTGGTTCGACACCTCTTCATATAACACTGACAACGAGTTTCAACTGCCCATAAAAACAAGAACGTAATGGGTGGTTTAAAAGATGAATGCGGTGATTCCATAATGACGTAATTAGTTGGTTTGGCTTCCAAAATGTATGCTTATCGCAAACTAGACTGTACGGAAGCCAAAAGAGCAAAATGTGTAGGTAGGGCAATTGTAAAATGGCTACGTGTAGACGACTACCTAGCGGTTTTACGAAATGGCAAAGCTATGTCGGATAAATAGTGCAGGATACAATCCAGCAACCATAATTTGTATCTTGTGGAACAAAGAAAACGCACCCTCACCTCAATGGAAACAAACGTGTGTGGACGGATGACCTGCTCACCAGCCTGCCATGGGGTTATCACCACGAGGAGGAGGTGTGATTTCTGTGCTTTATCGTTTAGAGACATAGCTTTTTGTAAATAGTCGTATTATTAGATTTAGAATTTTGTAAATATTCGTTCTTGTAATTGTAAATAGTGGATTTTGTAAATAGTGGAAACAACCTAGGCCCTTTGCTCTTTAAAGCCCTGTGCAACCTTATTTTTTTTTTTTTTTTTTTTTTTATTCTACTGAGTTTGAAAATGGGGAATGGTATTTTTTTCAAGGCTTTACAAAGGTGCTATTTGTTTTTTTTAGTAACTTAAATAAGTAATGGTAAATGGTAATCTAAAAGTTATTTGGAATGAGTGTGCATGTCAAGGATGTTCTTTGGAATAAATAGAGTAGTTGTGTTTGTTTCCAGAGACAGGCATGGTTGTGTGAATGTATGACTATAGAGAGAAAGAGATGATGATGATGATGATGATAATTGTTTTAAGGGGCCTAACATCGAGAATGCTTGTGTGTAGGTAGCGTTTATCGTTTGACCAGAGCATACACGGTGTGGTAGGGAGGGGAGAGGAAAATCGATGCTTATATCTGAATGGTAAATAGTAATTTTGTTTTTCTATAGTTTGGTTTCTTTGAATGCAGCGGTAGATTGGCATTATTTTGTAAAACAGTCTTACCTGCAGTAGAAGTAGTAGTAGTAGTAGTAGTAGTAGGCTTCTACGTTGCTGCAAACACATAGACCGACTGTACCATCGCCATGGTCAAGCACTCACAGCAACGTAAAAATCAACAAATGGCTATCATCATTTATTAAAATTAAAGAACATCGTGCTCTGGTAAATCTTGTTTTTAGTTCATAGAAAAAGGGCTTTAAAAATAGAATAAAAAGAAATGCCAATTCCTTATTCCATTTTTATTTCAATGGTAATGTCCACGCATCATTAACGTTCGTTTCATAGCATTCATCACAATCAGGGAAGCCAACCTCTCTCTCACTGAGCCATCACAGGATGTCAAACGTTGTTTAGCTTTTTTCAACAACATTTTATCCGCCACATGACTTAATGCAGGACGACTATGGCGATAAGAAAGGTCATTTTCTTTGCATGCTTGATTCAGAGGATTAATAGGTACATCGCCACGCTGCAAACGTTCTTCAAGGCGAGTTCCAGGACCACAAAAACGGTAACCAGGTAGGTGGATTTCAAAAGGTAAGTATTGAATGACTTTGCCAATGACACCATTGCCGGTACAAGTTCGATACATCCTTTTCCATCGATAGCGAAAAGGTTTGATCTTCCTCCTCCCCTATGGACGCTGTTTGTTGTTGTTGCTTTTTCTCGCCACCACACCCGTGGAATGAGGAAACAAAGTCTTTACATTGACTTTTATGACCGTGATACAGTTTGACCAGCTGGCAAGTAGCACACTGTCGCATAGATGGTATTTTTGCCATGGCCACTTGCTTATGGTGATCGTAATCCGTACATGGTTGCAATTCACTTAACACAGGGTCTTGAGGCCATGATTTTGGTAGATATTGCCAGATTTGTTTCGTGGTGTTGGCCGCCAAATAATAAATGAACGACATGGGGAGCGCCAATTATTCCCCCTTGGTAAAACTTCCTTTTTGCACACAAAATATTTCCCAATCGCTTTATCAGTAGCACCCCTTCTCTCCATGGTATAAGGTAAATATTTACACGTCGCTTGTAGGAATCTCACTGCTCTCATTCATGTGTAAACCTTGAGTTTAAAAATTATTTAATAACTCCCAGCAGGCATTGTTTGTTAACCAATGAAATAGAGGCCAAACATGTGCCAGGGCTTTATTGGTAATATTGCCGCTGAGACAGTGGTCCATGAGTGTTTGCAGTGAGGGGCACCCCATGTTCATGAGATGGATACATTGACAGTAAGGAGCCAAAAACTGTTGAAGCCATTGGCGTCTTTCAATACCATTTACAATTAGCACATCGGCTGAGGCCAAATGGGCTTTCATTACCATGTCTAAGTATTTATACGAAAGGATTCCTTGATTCCAGTCTAGTTGCAAATGATTTTAAATCCATTGGGTTTGTTTACGGTCTTTTTCACACAACAAATCAAAAGCATGGGGTGGTTTAAACACCAAATGGGTAGCTTGTGATATCCAAAATGTGGAACAATCGATCATGGCCACTTCATTAAATATAAATTTGTTGTCTCCAATTGTAAACCCTTCGCAATCCACGATCAGTGTACGCAACATGTTGCCTGTACCAAGTCCAACTGACCACGGATTGACTATCAACGACCAAGGTGTGCCAATGGCATTTACTTACATTTCCATTCTAGTAAAAAAATAATTGAGCCCACTATCAATGTGCTCACTTAGGTTAGGGTATGACAGGTGACATTAGAAATAATAATAGAAACAACCTATTTTTACATCATTTTATTGTCATAACAAATTTTACATTCTTTAGTCATTTTGGGATAGGGACGGTACCTACTCATACAACAATACAGTCTTTTGTGTTTATAGCGTCCATGACCCCGATAATGTCCCAATGTCTCTAAAGTAGGTGTTTTTGACTGTGAGCTGCTCACCGAAGCACCGTTGACGCCATAAGGTCAGCACGTATCATAATTTTTTTCATCACTCAGAGGCACTAGAGAGGGGTAGCTTGAATGGCAGGGTATATTACCCACATCCATTCTACAGAGGTTGGGGCCGGTGGGTGACCAGTGGTGATGTTCCTGCATAGGTTCATCACTCTCTTCCCAATAGTCTATGGAGATGGAACAAAACACACATTTCACTTCATCTCTAGTTTTTAAATAATAGGAACATAGCGGCCGCCAAGGCTTGAGGGCTCATGAAAGGCACAGGGTACGTCGCAGGTCTTGAAACGTTGCTCCTCAGATTAGAAATTCATAGGTGTGACACCTCTTGAGGCTTTAAAGCAATGTATGACTGAGCTGCTTGACGCGAGTAAACCTGTTATTTTACACTCGTCACTTGGTTGGGCAGTGGATAATAGTTGACTTGTTTGTGATGAATAATCAAACAGTAGGCGGTCGTATTGGCTGGTACATTTTCATGCGTTTCAAAATCTAGCCGGATGTCAATATTGGATTGCTTGACAGACTCTTCCAGAATAGAACAGTCAAAGATAATCAGTGGTGCCCTTGCCTTAAACACTTGAGGTGACAACATGGGGCAGTTCACTATTTGATAATACGACCATCTAAATTTAGAAAACAAGTCGTACAGGGGGCCAAACTTATTTTTTGAAAAATCCAAATCCCGTCCTTCATAGAGAAAAACAGCTCCGTTGAGGAAAAGACGTGCATTTCTCAAATGCAGGTGATCAAATTGCGTGGCGTTTTTGGTTAGTTGATACTTGCGATTGGTTTGAAAATCCACTATAATATAGAGAGGTATCTCTGTATAGCGGGCTGTATTTACAGACCAACTGTGCGTGTTGGTGGTTGGCAATAGGGGGTATTCATGGAGTGCACGGCTTCTAAATTCCATGGGTAAAGGCATATCTCTTCCCACAATCTTGAGCATTTCCAGTTTTTTGCTCTCGGAAAGGGTCACATGCGGTACTTTCCATAGTAATCGTTGTAGTTGAATTTTTGAATCTATGGGTGCATCTTCGGCTGCCTTGATTGCATTATTATCACTCCTGTCTGTGACCAGATAAGGCACTTTCCTTGCGTTGACCACAATACGCTGGTGATCTTCGGCAAAGCCTAAAATGAGTTTGAGAGGTAAAAATCCAGTAAAGGTGCCATCAGTGTGTACCATCCAGTCATTGGTCGAGTCAGGGGACCAACCTGCCATGCAAAGTGTTTTACCTTCTTCCTCTCTAAAAGAGGGGTATAGTTTCATGACACTTGAAATACCCACATTTCGAGTGCTATCCACCACAATATCGTTAATCACATAGCGAACCTCAGATAACAAAAAGGCAAATGCATGGTTGGCTAACTTGGATGTTGAGGGTGTAGGGCCATCGGCTTTCGTGAACCGACCTTCAACCTGAATGACACTTAAATGCGATAGGGTGTAAATAACTTGGTTGTTGATAACAAATTGAATTTCATCATTGTTATTTAGTCCAGGTGTTTGAGCTTCATAGGATTGGGGATCAATTCTAGCCACCCCTTCTTGCTCCTCGATGCGGTTCACCACTTCTAGGATAGAATTTATCATGTAGGTTTACGTGGTAACCCAGATGCTGAATAATCTGATTGTCCTTAGGTGTTAACGTGTATTCACTTGGCAAAGAACTATCACCATTCCTAGAAGGTGTTGATGCTTAATACACCAACTTCACAGTGGCTTTAACTTGCCACGGTGGGTGAGTGGATAGCGTGTCGGTCTACTAACCCTAAGATTGCAGATTCGCTCCTGGCCGGTATAGGTGGCAAAAATACGACACGCATGTCATACGGTGTTGGCATGTTAAAGAAACCATTTGAATTCAGTAGGCCGTGTTCATAATGGCAAAATTAATCTCGGGAGTTTCCGCCAACACAAAGTTCCTCATTTCTCTACTAGAAAGCGCTGTATTGTTCAATGAGGTTAGATTCCTAACCTCCTTGACTTTCATAGTGATTCAAGGAACAACCAAATTCGAAATGCAAGCTACCCTCTGGGTGTCAAATTACAAAGCTTGCACCCGGCACCCGAGGCCATACGATATTATTATTATTATAGTGGCTTTAAAACCAACTTGTAAGTCACTGGTGTGTTAGAATCTAGTTGAATGAGTTGTTGGTCTCTATTCATCAGCCTTAAAGTTATATTACTAAATTGGTCAACAGCCACAGAATGAAAAAGCACCACTGGAGGGTTTTCACGAATAATATAGCCATTGGGCGATGTCACAATAAAATCATAAAGCGAATGCGATGGCTCTTGATTGGTGTACACATTGCTAATAATATTGCAAGTCACCGAGACGTGATTTCACTTCATAGTCTAAATCATGTTTTTTGATGGGCTCCAACACTCGTGATTTAAATCATAGTAAAGGACCAATGAAATCGGGTTGTGTTTCAAGGTCAATCTTAAACGTGGATAAAATACTGCAGCGATGAGTGTTGGTATTTCCTGTAATTTCAAACTTGTGTGTCCAATCAAGAAATGACTTTAAACCATATTCGTTGAATAGTACCACATAAATGTGCTCGTAAATATCATCTATTGTATATCCACTCGGGTTCAGGGTGAGCACAGAATCATTATAGTAAAACTTGTTGATTACAACCTTACGTATGTTGTATATTCTATTGTACGTTTCACGAGAAACAAGTCCCAAACCATAAAGTCCTTCGCTCAATTCAATAGGAGGGTAAAATTCTAGGCTGACTACAGGTCCACGTCCATGCAGCGCAAACGTCTTACTTTCTGCCGACATACTGTTGACGTTTTTGCCTATGCTGTGTAATATATAAAAAAAGTAAACACAAACGCCCACACACTTCGCTTTTAAACGCTTGCTGACGTTTCACAATATAATATATCTTGGTCCTCTTTCCAAAATACGTGTCTAGTTCCAAGGGCGGGGGCAAATTCCCAAAACTGTCAAAGTACCATACCGTGGACCCCTCTTTCACATAATCTAAATAATGGTTTCCTGGCCCTTGGTAATCATCTAGATTTCGAACAGCACATGGTCGTGGCGGAAATTGGTTCCGCATAAACACACGTTGATAATGAGAAAGCTTTAGTTGTTTGGCATAGCTTACGAGTTCTTCATGGGTCAGGGCATGTCTTGCTATGGCTATTGTTTATTTTGTTTATTTTTTATTTGGAGATAGATAAATCCCAACTCCTTGTTGATAATAGGCTGGCTTTTAATTAGCGTTTCTAGCCTCCATAGCAATCGCTTCTATCGTTTCATTGTGTCGCTGACTGTCTTTTAATTGTTGTTTGCCCTGCTGTACAGCTTTAATGGTTTTAGCCACCGCGCTCACACCACCCAAAAGTGTACCCAGGCCGGCTAGGCCAGGAAATAGAGCAGGTAATAATCCGGCTCGTTTGGGGACAGGAATCACTCGACCTTGTTTTGAGACCTGTCGTTTACGTTTTGGAATAACACGTCTCTGTGCTGCTTGAAGGGCTTTCTTTATCGTCAACACCTTACTTTTTTATTTTTTCATTCGCAAGGGCTTGTCAACCAATACCTTCACCCCATTCTTTGGCAATGACAGGGTCTTCGTTTTAGTCTTTATCACCACGTATCTTTTTCACCATGATGATGACGAACAACCTTTCACAAGGAAGTTTGAGTGACAACTAACGTGTGGTCATTATTTAATGGCTGTATATTCAAGTTCCACATAAAGCGGAAGATCGTTTATTGTGTTTCCTGCTTGCTTTTCATCCCATGAAAGAATGAGATGAAATGATAATTCATCACCTGGGTTGATTGTTTGATGGTTATGTACTAGCATCCTACGACGGTTTATCTGTACATGTAAATGTTTCTCATCAGCCATCGATTGTTTAAAGTGAATGACACCATCATAGTGTAATCGATATTGTTTTTAACCTGCAGAAAGCACATACGTAAGGGGGTCATTGACTAGCGGTAAATGGTTTCTGTCATTCAAAGGTTTTTCATTAGTCAGGTACACTAAAAATATGGATGGGACAAATTTATAAAGTCTTTTCATTTCATAGGTAAGGTAGCGTTTGGTGCAGACATCATCATCATCTTGTGGGTCTTCCACGAGAATAATGCGGTTATGATTAGCTGTATAGCCATCCACAGTGAGATGGGGCACTTTGTCATATAACTCGTGCACCTTGTTATCCACATATTTTTTTGTAGTGATATCTGTAGACACTTCAGGATGTTTCACATGGGTTATCCGCTTTCCCTTTAAGTCATAACCTCCCGTTTAGTGCGTGGCACTATAGACCTATCAACATAGTGCTTTTTAGCAGGGTCTGTCTCTTGTTTAGGATCATGTATTAGGAAAGACCTAGCTTTGGCCATGAACGCACGTCCAAATACATCCATCCCCAACCTGTAGTACTGGTCTACTGTTTCTATAACAAGGTCTAATTCCATGTATATAGACAACCTGCTAGTCTCTCTGGCCCTTAGGGGCCGATAACCTAGATGTTAGGCCCCTTAAAACAACAATTATAATCATCATCATCATCTCTGGCCCTTAGTTGATATGAAGATTATTATGGAGCAAGAGTCATTCCCCGTGGGGGACATGGTTTCCCATCTCTATCCCACATCACGTGAACAACGCCACGGTTCACTGCTTCCGTCTTCCATTCGCTGCATCAGCGTGGGGCCTTTGGGATGTGGAAAGACCAATCTTTTGCTTACGCTCATCACAGCGCCAAATGGTCTGTGTTTTCAAAATATTTATATTTTTGCAAAATCTCTCTACCAAACCCTATACGTGTTCCTGGATCAAGTCATGTTGAATTACAAAGCGAGAATATGGGTTATTTTTCGTTTTCTATGCAAGAAAATATTATTGCCCCGGATGCGGTGAGGCCTGATTCACTCATGAATTTCGATGATGTATGCACTGAACGACAAGCCATCATTCAGAGCTATTTCAGCATGGGTCGTCACAAACATATTGATTGCTTCTATGTTGGACAAACGTATTCTAAAATATCCAACAACTTATTCGTGACAGTGCCAATGTCATTGTTTTATTTCACCAGGATGAGCGGAATAGTCACCACTTTTATAATGAACATGTCAATCCCGATATATCGTTTCAAACGTTTACTGAATTGTGTGCCAAGTGTTGGAACACCCAACGCCATGCCTTGTTGGTGATTGACAAACAAAGTGAACTCAACCAAGAACGTTATCGCTTAGGGTTTGATCATTTTATTACTATTCAAGGGACTGGGTCATTCCCTCTTAAGTCTTTTGTCAAGACACCATGGCGTTAGCTGAGAGTCAATTGAAAAAGCATATTATTAGAGCAAAGAATAATATTCGCCAAAAGTTTCGTCAATTGAAATGATCACGTGCTAATAATGCTTTGTTTATTCAACAACATTTAGCACCTCCTCTATAAGCCATGTTTAAACGCTCCTTCAAGCTATCTGAAACGCTACCCACTGTTTCACAAGCCACCCAGACTCTACACGAGGTCCCTGTGGAAAAGGAAGAGGAAGAATTGACTAGTGTTAGCGATGTAGAGGATGATGATGATCAAGCGTTTACTCCTCAAAAGGAATCATCACCCCTTGCAGAGTTCTTTAAAAGAACGCCTCAACATAAAGATCAATTAAAAGACATATTAATAAAATATTATGGATCAACACTTGAACCCTATCTCACAGATCTATTTATTGGAAAGACGGATACGACGTTTGGTGTTCGCTATCAGGATGATGGTTTTAATATTGGTGATTCGTCTATTAAATTTGCTCGTACTAGTGTCATCATTAAAAACACAAACTATCCATTATCACCAGATCTGTTAAAGCTGTTATTTTCTCGTACCCCATATTCACATGATTATACGCAACAGGACCGTAATAAATATAAATCCGTTCGATTGGACACCAATTCCCACAAAAGACAGTAAGATCCCTCTCAACAAGTCAATGCCAATATCTCATAAATATAAAACCATAATCGCAAAACTGTTTCCAACCAGTCTAAGTGCTCGTCGTAGAGGGTCAGCGTTGGGAGTGACATTTAAACTATTAAAACTCCTTGTGGATATTACTTATTGGCATAATCCCAGTAAGCTCGTTCCGCGGCTACAGCATTTGCATGATTCACGCCAAGCCGGCCACACCGGTCACGATTGGGAAATTCAAGAAATTGAACAAGAACTTCCAAATGCCAAAATTATTGTTTAAGCCCTCACCCATCAAAGTGGGCATCGCTTACGAGATGCATCGCCAGGCTAGGCGTCACTATCTGCGACTCGAGGTGATTTCACGGGTTGTGGATTTACCTCGGCAAGCCGATTTTCTGGAAATGATTCCCTATGCTAGCGTTAACGATGGTGTACGCTACATGTTGACTGTCATTTATGTGTATTCCAAAATGGTCTTTGTTCAACCTGTGAGTCGCATGTCTGGCCCGCTTGTTGCCAAGGCATTTTAACAAATTATTCAACAATCCAAACGTCAACCCCAGTTGTTGCAAACCGACCAGGGAATATAATTTTTCAACAAGGATTTCTCCAGTTTTCTCAAATCTTTGGATATTCACCATTACACCACGTACATCAATCTAAAAGCCAGTGTGGTAGAGTAGTTTAACCGAACACTAACAAATCATATGTGGAAAGCGTTTACCGTTCAGTGCTCTTATCGCTGGTTAGACTTGTTACCTGAGCTAGTGTCACGTTACAATGACACCAAACACAGAACGATTGGGACCAAGCCACGACTAGTGACGAAAAATATTCCACGACTGGATAAACTGTTTAACCCCAAAAATACCGCGGACCCTAAACGTCACCTCCTCAAAATCGGAGACCATGGTCCTGTGAGCAAATTTAAGTCTGTCTTCGATATAGCCTACACACCGAATTGGGGGGGGGGGGGGCGAACTAATTCGAATTCGTCAAGTCAACATGGATAGTCCAGTCACCTATTTACTCGAGGATCTCAACTATCAACCCATAAAATTCAGGTTTTATCTTCAAGAACTCCACAAGACAGCGTTTCCAAAATATTACCTTGTGGAAAAAGTGTTGAAACAAAAAGGAAATAGAATGTATGTGAAATGGTTCGTATTTTAACTCAGCCTTCGATTCTTGAATTAATAAATTAAATGTTATGTGAAACCGTGTGTCTATTATCCATTTATTTACTCATGTTGTACTCAACCTATAGCCCTGTGTACTGCGCTCAGCTCTTCATACACGTCGACATGTGTTATCAGCGACACGTCTTTCTCTCTATCCACCTGTGTTCTCTCTTCTTACCTCCCCCCCCCCCCTCCCTACCCACCACTGCCTTTTCACACACAGCACTCGTCCGGCTATTGGTGGTCATGGAATGCAGAGCTCTCTGGGTTCCCCCCCACCGCGTTCTACGCCGCTCGCCCCACCAACCTCAGCTGTTGACACAACTTTTGCTAGGCTATGGGTGGTCATGAGATCCATTGTTCTCTCTCTGAATCCCGCTCATCCCCTCTCCTCTCCTCCCACGGCTGCCAGCTCGTTTGACCTTGATCTGCCCTCTGCCTACAGCTAGCGGTATTGTCTAGTCAGGTTCGTACATTCCTAAAGATTGATAACATTTGCAGCCAGCCATCTCCAGCGGGTTTGTTTTCTGTTCTGCCTTGAAGCGACACACAACCAAGTTCTGTTGTCCTATATCAAGCCAGCTTCGTTTGCATCATAGAATTATAATTAGTCATGTCACTCATAACCGTTTACACGTTCAAGATCCCCTTCAGGGGAAAAATCTTAGCACGCTTCACACGTTTTGGGACATAAGCCTCCATCCGTCCGCCATAGGAAATATCGGAAAAACGAACCATCGTAGACCGCTCCGCCGTCCCGTTGAAATATCGATTGTTCTATTAGAATACCCTCACCATGGCCGGCAACAGACTCGCTGACACACACGCCCAGCGGTACCGTCTCTCTCGACGACCACTCTTCATTAAAATTTAAAATAGTTAAAAAACATTTTTCAACATGTATGGCATTAGGCCCTTTGTGAATTTTTTTGTAAAAATAAATACAACATTCAAAAGGGGAGCGTCACTCAAAGTCCTTGGAATCTGGTACACGTCTCTAGCCTTATTGGTTTCCGAGGTATAACAAAAGTATAAAATCATGGTTTTACCCCAAAAGAGGTTTCACGCTTACTGGACACAGGCATTATCGTCAAGACGGCAGCGCGACGAAAAACCTGACTTGTCGAACGTTGTTCTAGCTTTATGGGTTTGCGAGATATCAGCAAAAATCACAAAAATCACGTTTTTACCCCATATTTAGTTACCAATAATCCACCAATTTAAAAAATATCCTCGCCATCAGATAGAGCGGAAAAAAATACCATTCAAATGTCCCCTCACTCGACCCTAGTCCTTCTCCCACCTAACCCATTTACAGGGTAAGGACCTTTCATTTATATCCAACCACCGTTTTTGTAAAATTCCTAGTTTCCTAAATATAACCCACTTTCAAAATTGAACGGTTTTGGAAAAATGTAAAAAATATAAAGTTTTTCTAACGGTCATAGAGACCTCCCCTTTTAAGCTATTGCACAACTTTCTATCATATTTGCTTTTCAAAATATTTCATACTTTAAACAATAAAAATTTTGATTTTTTTTAAATTATAACGAGTGGTCCATAGGAAAGTAGGAAAGGAGACATCACCCCGAGTCCTACAACATGTCGCATGTTGAAATCCGACCACGGGTTCGGGAGATATCGACTCTCATTGGGATTAGTGGGAGGGGGGGGGGGGGGGGGAGGCAGAAGCGCTACACCTCCTTTACTGAGGCTCCCGGAAGTGCTCGTTAAAACCGGCAGCTCCCGGAAACTCTTGTCTGTCGGGCACAGTATATAAATCTAGAGTCTAAATATGTAACAACCCAACATGGCGGCCATCCAAAATATTTATACGGTTCTCAATATCTACGAATCTGTTACATTAATCAACCTTAAACATTGTATATATTGATAAAGGCTATTAACATACGTTCATCTATGGGACTTTCAATACCCTGATGAGCACAAATCAAACATGGCGGTGACGGGAAATTTAAATATTTTAATTGATTTTTCCCTGACTTCTCATCCGTGTGCTATAAAACATTTTCATACAACCCTTAATATACCTATATTGTCGTCTAATTTAATTGAATTTGATGAGGACGTAAAAATGGTAGTTGTACAAATTGAATAAGATCTTGATTTTGTTTCTCGTGTCCTTATCAATAAATATAAATGTAGATTAGTATAATAATCCATCATTAGAATATTCATTTGCTGTTATATTATTATATAGCCTTTATATTAAACAATACAACAAGTCGTTCATACAATCTAATTTACCGGTTCACAATATAACCTAAACTATTTAAGCAACCAAACTGATTTTCTTTATGGCGATAGAAGAATATTAAGTAAATAGATACACCGTATGTGACTTTCCGAATCCTGAGAAACAAAAACAAAATATGGCCGGCAAGTGGTCTTCAAATATGTTAAATACATTTTCTAGGTATCCAATCACCCGAAATCTGTGGTGATAAAAACAGCGAAACTTTATTCAGAACTTAGTATACATTATTTTCAAAAATTCAAGTTGACATTAGTTATAAATAAAAAGTTATAGTTAAAATTTTACGTATCCTAATTAAACGAGAGAATTTAAAGAGAAGATCCGTATGATAGGTTATTATAATAATTATAATATAATGGCACTAAATTATGTAGCTTACCTTTCGTAAATCGGAGAAGCCGTGCATTTGACTTTACTTATGTATACTCCCGTGACGCGCTACAGAAAGGTGCCAAATCGCGGGAGGGGTCTTTTTCACCGGTACTGAAAGTTCCATTATATATTCTAGCACGTACTTCCTCAGTATAGGTCCCTCGGAACAAATTGGCCCTTGAATGAGTAAGTGAAGCTAGCCAGCGGGCCTACCTCAAGATCGTTGACACTTGCAATGCAGAGGAGGGTTAGGAAGGGGCAAGAGGGGGCAAAGGAAGGAGGGGTGCTTCTTGTGGCAGATTTATAACTGAGAGGTACAGTGAGTTTGGTTCGGTTCGTTGTCAGTGCATGTTTCTATCGTTCGTATTTTTTGTATTCGCAAAGAAGTGATACCGCCTGTGAATTCTAAACTCATGTTTACGACAAAAGAGGGCAAACGCGAGAGATTCTTTTCAATGTTTATAAGTTTATGAAGAAGGAAACTGATGAGCGTAAGAATAAGACACAAGAAGAGTACAGAAGAAAATTGTTGAAAGTACAACAAAGAGTGTCAGAGGCTACTCAAGTACACATAATGTCACCTTTAAAATTAATGATGTAAAAAGCCTTTGCGAACAGAGGTTTTCAGAGCAGGAAAGTAATTGGATTAGCGTTTGTGATCACGTAGAGAAAATAGAAAAAAAGAAATAAGTATTATGAACGAGAGGGAGATATAGAGGAGAGAATAAAACCGCTCATATTAACTAGTGCAAACAATTGCAGCAGCAATGACAGTGGCAGTGTAAGTAAAACTGAAGAAAGTGATAGTGACAGTGAAATGTCTAGAATCGTACCATTAGATGAATAATGACTCCCCGGTGATTGCTTTTGAAGTGAAGATTGAAAATGCATTGCCATTTGCTTAGTTAATTAATTATAATTATTATGATTTCAATTGTTGTTGTTTGAGTCTTAAGCCTTTTGACTGGTTTGATGCAGCCCTCCGTACATTCCTGTCGGGAGCTAATCGTTTCATTTCTACATAGCTACCACACACTACATCCGAGGCAATTTGTTTAACATATTCTAACCTTGGTCTGCCCCTACAGTTCTTGTCCTCGACCCATCCTTCCATAACTAAGCGTGCTATTCATGTGGGTCTTAGTATGTGTTATATCAACCTATCTCTTCTCTTCATTAGCAGTCGCCAGAAACATCTCTCCTCTCACACTAGTCTTAATACTGTGTCCGTTTGAGCAAGTCATCTGCTCACCACCAACTGTGTATGTCCTCCCAGTTGACCTCTTCCTCCGAACACGTACCGAAGAAGAGGATTGGAGTGCAAACCAATTGGGCTCGCCGGCTATGAGACTCCCCTGTCCCAAGGATCAGGTTCCCCTTATGATTTTTAAATGTCGAAGACACCCCTGGTTATAAGCTTACACCCCCAAAAATAAACAAGCTACTAAAGAAGGTAGTCCAGACTGAAGTAAAAATCGTTGGAAATATTTATTAATAAGAACCAACCCCTAACCTAGGATCAGAGGGTATCAAAATCGGCTAATCCGCTATCTAATTAAACAATAAGACAAGAAAAGGAAACAACCCCTAAGCTATGAAATTACCCCTCTTGATCAGTTCTATTTACAATCCAAAAATGAAGCAAAGCTGAGGAAAATGGTACAAAAATCCTAATTTAATTACAAAGCAAAAGGTAACGATGTTCTGTGAAGAATCATCGTGCCTGAAAATAGTCAAAATGACTGCAAAATTCTAAAGTATACTGGGACCATCCCACATATACATTTACCATTATCTCTCTAAGCTGAACGTTCCATTGAAGATATATAGGAACCAAATGTCCGTTTTAAACAAACAAATACTAGTATAACAATCATTTGATTACAAAAGTAAACATTAAAAATTATCTGTACAACAAAACTACAAATCATACAACAGTAGGGTTCACAAAGGGAAATATGCACTTATATAACTCAATAAACACAATAAATATTGTTATTACCCTTCCTACCTGGAAATGGAGACTGTTTGTTCTATTCGTCAACTAATATGTGTAAAAATGAGACAAAGCATGCTTTCAGAGCATTTCATCAATAATAAAGGGAACTCGACCCTCGAGTTGATTACTTCCAGTCAGCAACTGGTTCCTGTTAAGTCTAACTGTGTAGTTTCTCTCTAAAAATTCCCTTCCAGGGACATCCTGTATCAATCACGTTGAATTGGTCCAGGCGAAAAGCAATTACGATCAAAGTTAAACAGCTGATTAAGAATTAACTGAAGTTTTAACCGACGTCGTTTTAATAATAATGAACTTTCATGATTTATGCTTTTGTGATTATTACCATCGTCGTTTAGGAGTATCTTATTTATGTAGAATGACCAACTATGCAAGGCTGATGGACTGAAGAGTAAACACAACAGAGAACACGTGGCCTCTGCTTGTAACAATAACACAATCTTATAGACTGTAGTCGTAAGTCTGCCTCAGATGCCTACGAGATGTATGACCCGAAAAAGTCATAACAATATTGAGCTCTCTACGTGGCTCCAATATCATAAAAATATAATCAAGTCCACAATAAAACTTCTCCAGATCGGCGTGCAAAGCTCCATCTAAAACCATATCGAGTCCCTTGACTGGATCACGAAAAGAGGTCACCTCAGAGGTCATCCATATTAATCTGCTGGCAATCACCATAAAACGGAAACCACCCCACTATCCTCGTGTCAAAACACGGTAAAACATCAATCACCTTAAGTGAGAAAAATATAAGCCTTCATAAACAAAAGTGTGGTTCCATTCTTTATGAATTACTCTGATAGTATCAAAAATAAAGTTAAAATCCTTTTCATTCGCTTACAACACTTGCGAATTTAATTAAACATTGGGAAACTTGACTTACTAATCACCCTGTACTCAAACAATTTACTATGACGCAATTTACATTCCATTCGAGCACCAAGAACTGCTCAATAAAGATTACCTTCCTGGCAAAAACAAAGGAGATTTGGGTCGTGTGTCATGTGTCTTGCACGGAGAATCTAATTTGCTGCTGGGACATGTAACTGTAATCTAACCATGAGTGCCGTCAGCTGTCATTCTAGCGGACTCAAATGTTACTTATGGCAGTATCTCGCTTCATTGCGTAGCAAGGTCTATAAAACTCTGATGAAAATTTGTGTAATTCACTTAATGATGTCTCTAGTTTTCATCTATTACACATAACAATATAATGACACTGTACTTTGTACTCAAGTCATCTTAACTCGCCTTGAAAAATCACTAGTATACATGTGCTATCTTATAGCCCAGCAAAGAGTAGCAACAGAGAGTTGTGCCTACTCACCAAAGTGTTTGGAAGAGATTCCACTGTAAGACAAAAATATTTCATTCCAAATAATGTGCGCTATGCACTCAAAAGCTGATAAATGTTATTAACAACACCATTCTCATGGTTTATGGTTGCAAATGATACGGTTAAAGTTGTATGTACGGTTGAGAGTGTGTTAACCCACAATCACTCTCATTCACAAATCTGATTCTACTTGAATCTTGGTTCTGAGACTTTTACAAAAATATATTTACATAAACTTTGTGGACGCGTAACCTTCACGGCATCGAAATGATACGACCGGTTACAGTGGCGTACATTCATTTAATGGGAGCCTCAAAGTAATACAATGTTTTGAGCATCTGTTAATCCAAGTAATTATTTCTCCATGTTAAATTCACGTCCATTCTGTGGACAACACAAATATTATTTATTTTGCACCTGAGTTCAACCCATGAGGTGTCTAACTCTAGGCATGAGCTATTCCCAATCATGTGGAAGCTCATAAAAAGGTGAAAACACACCCACAGAGGCGTCTACAAGAAATAGAAAAATCCTACCTAAATGACTGTTAATTGTACGTTTGTCTACATCTAATCCAGCCCTGATTCATAACCAGATACAAATAAAAATTAACGGAAACTCGCGGCGGCGTGTTGGTCACCTCTAACCATCACTGGTTTCATTTTGAGGGATAATCCTTATATTCCAAGAGTAGAATAATCTCCTCGGCCATGGTTCACGGAATTCTTGTATCGGCTTCCATCCTGCTGGTACATTAGGTGGTCAATGGCTCCTCCATTGTGTTATTTAAGCCATCATCATGATCCTCGTGGTACGGGAATAAATTGGCTTGTAGCTTAGTTCACACATCCTTCAAGTTCTCGTTGAGTCAGACATTTACTATTATATGTGATAAATCACTGATTTTATTACTGGTGGTATTTAGCAACACTGACTTTAAACTGCGCAGGCTTGGTAATAGATATGGCTATGTGCCTGCTTTCCACTGAAGTTATTATTCACAGATTCCATTTTATAGTGAAGCACTATCAATTTGATATCCAAGCAATCTGTCGTCTTCAAGATCCGCCCTTGCACGGCGTGTTTCTTGGATATAGCAGAAATATTATGGTAATTACTGGTAATGAATTTAGCTAATATTTTTAACACTTTGACAAATTTTTCTCGACAGACTGTTCACCATGCGGTGTCGCGGTGCACACGTGCTTTCTTAATTCACTGTTTTGCCGAAATATCACTTTACCGTGATTACAATTCGTAGAATACGATTTTCACTAGCACTGAGGTGCTGAAATAATATTGGATGCCTTTGCAATCCTTCGATGAGACTCACTAGTCTTGTGACAAAGAATACTCATCGGTTCACTTGACCGGACTTGTAAAATACACGTCTGTGCGTCTCTCCACTAAAACTCATCATTTTTCTGTAACTCCACATTTCAAGCGCCTTAATTCTCCTCCGTTCTGCTGCACCAATAGTACAAGTTTCACTTCCATAGATCGCCACGCTGTAGACAAATGCCTCCAAAAATGACTTCCTGATACCTAAATCTATAATTGATGTCAAGAGATACCTTTTTCTGTAGAAACGCTTTCCTTGCCTGAGCTAACCTCCTTTTATATCCTCTTTTCTTCGTCCATCACTTGTTGTTTTGCTTCATAAGCAACAGAAGTCTTCTACTTCCTTTAGTTTTTCACCTGCCAATTTGATGTCCATAGAAGTTTCTGATTTATTTCGGCTGCATTCCAATATTTTTGTTTTACATTTATTAATTTTCATCATGAATTCTTTCCTGAAGACGGAGTCCATACCATTCAAAAAGTGATTAAAATCCCCAGCCGTGTCGGCCAAGATGACTATTTCATCGGCAAATTTCAGAGTTGAAATGATTTCACCTTGAATCTTCACTCCCATTTAAATTCTTCTCCAATTTCCTTCATTGCTTCTTCAATGCAAAGATTGAAAAAAGTATGGGTGATAAGTTGCAGCCATGCCTTACACCTTTCTGAATACCAGCTTCTCTTTCATGTCCTTCAGCTCGATTGACTGCTGTCTGATTTCTGTATAGATTGTAGATCTCTCTCCTACCCTTGTACATTATTCCAATCGTTTTCAAAATGTCAAATAATTTAGTCCAATCAACGTTATCAAAAGCCTTTTCTGAGTCTACAAATGCCATGTACGTTCTCTTATCTTTCATGATTCTTTCTTCTAAAATCAGCCTAAGATTTAGTACAGCTTCCCTTATTCCTACATTTCTCCTGAAACCAAACTGGTCTTCACCCAACCCCTTTTCTATTTGGCTTTCCATCCTCTTGTAAATTATTCTAGACAGGATCATTGAAGCATGAGTAATCAAGCTCATTGTACGGTAATCTTCACATCTGTCAGATCCCACTTTCTTTTGTATAGGGATGATAACATTCTTCTTGAAATCAGAGGGTACCTCACCTGTCTCATAAATCCTACACACCTAGTGATATAACCTGATCAACACTTCCTCTCCTATGCAGCGTAGCAACTCAATCGGTATATCATTCATGCCTGGTGCTTTGTTCCTGATTATGTCTTCCTATGCTCTGTCAAATTCTGATCGCAATATTAAATATCCTTTTGCATTCTCATCAATTTCCTCCTCTCTTTGCATTACATGATTCTCAATCTCCTTTCCCTTACACAAACACTCTATGTAAGCTTTCCATCTCTCAACCTTTTCTTCCCTATCTGCTAGAGGCATTCCATTTGTGTCCTTAATATTAGAGCACTTAGTCTTCTATTCCCAAATGTATTCTTTATCCTTCGATAATCTGTGTCTACGTTTCTTAATTTCAGACAATTTTTTATACCTGCACATATCTCTATCCACCAGTCCTCTTAAGCTTCCTTGCACTTCTTGTTAACCTCATTTCTCAGACGTTTGTATTCTGCTTACCCCCTTTTCATCACTCAAATTTCTGTATTTCCGCCTTTCATCCATCAATTCTAGTATATCCTGAGTGATCAACAGTTTTCTACCTATTCTTTCTTTCCTACTGTGACCGAAATCCACCATGTTGCTCAGCTACGCCGATGGTGGATAATTTAATTGCCGAGATTCGCGAGCCAGTAGTCTAGTATTTACCTCAGAGCAACCTTGAAAACATCGCATTTAAGCGGAATATTGAGATGTATTAGAGCAAACATATGTATTATAAAAGCCCCGAGTTATGGAAATGTTCTTTGTATTTGTCAAGCAAAGATAACAGAAATTATCATTTGACAATTGACCTAAAATATTGCAGGAGAAATCAGAACATCGTTGAAGGTAAGGGACTACCCATGTCATTGACCTTGTCTTGACGGGGCCAATAAGGGATGATAGCAGCCTCACTCACTGCTTTTAATCAGGTGACCAGAACAGCGTCTCGGCTCGGAGTAACACGTGCGGAGCTTTCATTCCATGCTAGTCTTTTCCAGTTTAATCTGTGCGCGGAAACACCATTCTATTCTATTTTATGTCGATCTGACAAGTGTCCGCGGAGACGAACATTATACGTTCGGGAAGCGTGTGTTCACACCGTGCAATTAGTATTACAACTTGCTTGTGAAATGCCGGTACTTGCGATAACTTTTTACGAGTAAGAGGTAATGTTAGAATCAGTGATATCTGCCAGAAGCTGACGTGAGTAAATCTGTACATTCATCAAGTGGGCACTTTAACATAGCAACACATCGGACTTTACAAATACACAGTGGAAGTCGGTGCTAGGAGATATAGATATGCATCATGTCACAGCAGACTATGCAACATGTCATGCTATGAAACCTGCCATACAGCCAGTCAATGTTGAACAATTTCTACAACAGTAATTACATCTCATTCGACAAATAACTGGATTGCTATCAAGATCATCAATAAAATATTAATAATATTGAAACAACACCGCACATTCCAAATCATTTAAATATATGGAACATTTTTGGTTCGACAGTGGCGTACACCTAATTCTACTTAGGGGGTGTATGACGGCATCCATTATGATACTTGTGCTCAAGACTATTGGAACATTAATGGAACTTTTAATACACTACAAGATGAAGGCTTAAGCAATTAAAAGGGGAACTTGATGGTGAGAACGAATCCAGGATTTGGAGAGGCTGAATACCTGGCATCATGATAATGTTGGCGTACTCAATTTTATCAAACGTCGATCTTGCAAATTAAAGAACAGATTCAAGATTAATTCGTCGTGGGAAAACATGGGAAACACTTTCATCGTCAACATGGGAAAATATTCAGACCACACCCTTCTGAACACTAATGGCAAACCATTACCATGGGTTAACTATGCTCTTTCTACCAGGTGGTTAAAATATAATTCGAATGAATTTCCAGACTATGAGAACAAATTATTTTTAAGGCATTGAGATTATTTCACACACATAATTTCCGATATTTAATTTTTTTTTTAAATTATATACTGCTCAAAAAAATTAAAGCACCACTTTTTTCAAAGGCCATCAAATTTGGAAAGTTGACTGCACAAGGTCGAAATCTCAGTATGACGTTTGCCCCGACGCCTACCAAGCACATGCTTCAGCACAACTCCCCAACTTGTATAGTTTCGGGATAGCGCCCCCAAAACCAGCCCATTTTTGAAATCCGTAAATTGAAGTTTGCGAAAAATGCTGTAGGACTTGTCGCAGGTTGCCAAAGCAGTCGAAAATGAATGAGTCTTGCTCTTAAGGTTCCACGAACACGTTGAAATCGTTACATTTGACGTTTGGGCATTTTCCACCCCCTTCATCATCCCCTAAACATGGACTACCATTGGGGGCGCCTGAGAAGGTACCGGATGTGTTTAACCACCTGAAAACCTGCACACCGTCCTCAGTTTCTGATTGCAGTAAGTTCTTAAGGCCTCCGGCAATGTTCACCCCTCCTAACACCCTCAACTGGCAAGGGACCAAACCACCCCGTCATGATTCACCCCTAAGAAAGGTTTAAATCGAGATTTTTATCAGTGCTGCTAATGGGGGGGGGGGTCTTCCCCCAACGTTTCAAAAGAGGACCTGGGCCTGTGTCGCCACCCCTTCCCTTGCTACCCCCTTTTGTATGATTTTTCGAATCAGGCCCTTTTTAAGGGCTGAAATGAGGTCTTAATCGCTGAAAGGGCTGTAAAGGTCCTTAGAAGTAGTGGTGACACGAAATCAACCCCTTCCGATGTTTGATTGACATTCCATCCCCCAAAGTTGACATTTTTGCACCCTCAACCCTCCCTGTCTGGACGCGTAACGCGTCATGGCAGAGTTTTCAGAGTTGGATCAAAATGAAGCTTATGGCCTGAAATGGAGCCCAAAACAGCAGGTTGGATGGAAATTCATCGGTAGGGTGGGAAACGGGACCACAATTTTTCAAAAAAGTTAACAGCCTGTAGTAAGTACACCAATGCATAGGCAACCCACATCACGTCATTTTTCTCCCATTGCCAAACTTTGTAACCTATTGCCGATCATAGGCAACCCACACGCACGGACGTGATGTGGGTTGCCTATGCATGGGCGTACTTAATGTAGGCTGTACACTTTTTTGAAAAATTTTGGTCCCGTTTCCCAACCTACCGATGAATTTCTATCCAGCCTGCTGTTTTGGGCTCCATTGCAGGCCTAAGCTTCATTTTCATACAACTCTGAAAACTCTGCCATGACGCATTACGCGTCCAGACAGGGAGGGTTGGGGGTGCAAAAATTTCGAATTTGGGGGACGGAATGTCAATCATCGATCGGAAGGGGTTGATTTCGTGTCACCACTACTTCTAAGGACCTTTACAGCCCTTTCAGCGATTAAGACGTCGTTTCAGCCCTTAAAAGAGCCTGATTCGAAAAATCATACAAACGGGGGTTGCAGGGGAAGGGGTGGTGACAAAGGCACAGTTCCTTTTTTGAAACGTTAGGGGAAGACCCTCCCCCCCCATTAGCAGCACTGATAAACATCTCGATTAAAACCTTCCTTAGGGGTGAATCGAGAGGGGGTGGTTTTGTCCCATGCCAGTTGAGGGTGTTAGGGGGTGTGGACATTGCCGGAGGCCTTGAGAACTTACTGCAATCAGCAACTGAGGACGGGGTACAGGTTTTCAGGTGGTTAAACACACCCGGTACCTTCTCAGACGCCCCCAATGGTAGTCCATGTTTAGGGGATGATGAAGGGGTTGAAAATACCCAAACGTCAAATGTAACGATTTCAACGTGTTTGTGGAACCTTTAAGAGCAAGACTCATTCATTTTCGACTGCTTTGGCAACCTGCGACAAGTCCTGCAGCGTTTTTCGCAAACTTCAATTTGCGGTTTTCGAAAATGGGCTTGTTTTCGGGGTGCTACCCCGAAACTACTCAAGTTGGGGAGTTGTGCAGAAGCATATGCTTGGTAGGCGTCAGGACAAACGTCATACTGCGATTTCGAGCTTGTAGGTCAATTTTCAAAATTTGGTGGCCTTTGAAAAAAGTGGTGCTTTAATTTTTTGAGCAGTATATTTAATCATTCTTAACTGTAGACTTTTTTCCTTATGGCAATTTTTTCTACCGTGAAGGCCATTGCAAACCGAACGATTGACATGAGCAGCACTAATGATTGTAGCCTATTGATTAATTTATGGCACTGTAATTATTATAATTATGATTCATCATCTATGATCCTAGACATTACAATAATATAATTCAGATTGCACAATAATACAAAGCATATGATGATCATTCACATTAGTGGAATTTTTGACCAGATTTAGGAATGCAGATTAATGGAGTTAAAGGTTTGAGGATTTTTATGGCATTATGTCAAACGAAGTTGGAACTGCAATTTGAGTATAAGCACAATGAATTATGAGTTGTAGACACTTTTTAGTGGTCTTATGGTGGCAGCTGTTGGAGATGAGAAATACCATTCCAACTTTTTAATAGAATAATACATTAATACATTTCTTCGAGGATATAATAGATGTTTTTGATGATGCCACGATATATAGGGGCTTATGCAGTACTAGGTTTAATGATATTCGAATGTGCTTTATATATGTAATCATTTGAATTATTTCCAGTGGTGGAAAATAGTGCAATGACAGATACTGCATTACTGTTCAATTAATCGTCATAATATAAGATATGTTATCAGAATTACATGAGCTGGTCAATTAAAAATGAATAACTCCTGCAGATCACGGGTGAATCATTTGTATTCTAATTTAATAAATACTAAAATTATAATGTCGCAATCTGAATAATTAAGTTGATCCCATAGGGATATGGTATACTCAGCTAATTGTTTATAAATGATATGAGGGATTAGGATGTCATTTAAGACAGTTATGAGGTGGCTATAGCAAGTTATTGCCATTAATAGCAGATATAATTTCATAAGGAAACTTTAAATTATTTTGATATTTTATTTATAATAATAATTTCTTTTTACAAGTTAATTTAGTCAAATTAATTGATTAAGTCATCCTTGACAATCTAATGCCTGTAAATATTATAAATGTGTGAAATTTGTGTGTAAATTATGAATTCAGTTAGTAGTTATGGGAAGGAAAAATGTTTAATGATTTTTTAAAACTGAAAGTGGAAGTGAAGTGTATTTTTTAAATTATTCAGCTAATCTTCGAACACTTGAACTAGAATAATTTCGTTTGCGAGTACTTCCCAGATTATGATAAGTAGGGTAGATCAATGACATAGATGGACATTTTGGATTCTTATGATCCCAACCTAATGATCGTCATTGAGTGATAGGAGCGTAAATTTATTTCTTCTTGTGTTCGTCTGCTCCTAAACAAATTAAGGACTTTGTTTTTAAAGGCTCTCATATTGTTCCTGTAGTTTTTGATCTTCTCCCGAATCAGTGATATTTTCTTATTTTCTTATTGAGGGATATTTTTCCAGTTAAACCTTACATGCCTATCTATTTAACCGACCCGAGTTAATCGATCTCTTGCCTGCCCGAGCTAGTTTTTCGATTATTTTGTTGGAGCAAATATTTCCAGGACTTAATTTTCCTTTATCGCCTGTGTCCTTTCTACGGTTTCACGTTGAAATCGCCGGGCCAACGTGACCTCGGGGAAACGGGCACAGCGATTTGGCACCCTAAACGTGGGGTCCGACGTTACGTTAGGCAGCAATTTGGTGCCGAGCGTGATTAGCTCGACGGTTTGGTAACTTATTGCAGTCCATTTTTGGGATAGTTGGATAGTCAGATGAGTTCTGGTATCTAGCAATATCATTGAATCGGAGTATTTTATTCAAATCTGGATGTTGTTTGTTTAACTTATTAGGTAAGGATAAATGTCAGGATAATTGGAAGTTTACGAAATCGATGTGCTCTATTTATTAGACGTAAAACATGTTTGGAATTCATTCGAATATATTCAGTCTCATGGTCTTGGTTCGTCATCTTTCTATGAAGTATCCCTAGTCTTAAGTATATTTATATATTTGTGTGATTATAATGAATGGTGCAGCAGAAGCAGAAGGACCCCAGGACATTCTTACTCAAATCCAAAGGGGCTTTGACAGACTGTATGAGGATTTGAATGATGTAAAGGACACTTTAGCTGCTGATAAGCAGGATTTTAAGCAGGAACTAAATGCACGAATAACTACGTTAAATGAGAATTTAGCTGCTGATAAGCAGGAACTTAAGGATAGTTTAGCTGCTGATAAGCAGGAACTTAAGAATAATTTAGCTGCTGGTAAGCAGGAACTTACGGATAGTTTGGCTGCTGATAAGCAGGAACTTGAGGCTAGTATAGCGACATTGCATGTAAATATAGCTACTCATAAGCAGGAACTAAACACCAATATTGGCAATTTATCAAGCAACGTGCAATTGATAAAAGATGATACAAAAGAAATTTCAAGCTGATATGTTAAATTTAACAACCGATATATTAAAAGCCATTATGGAAATAGAAAGTATTAACTTTTCTATAATAGATATTAAATCAGATATTGAGTCATTAACTACAGACATTCAAATGATATCTAGCGATGTAAAGAGTCTAGATGTCCGTTTGCAAACGCAAATTGCGCAACTGCAGGCAGATTTTGAAAAAAGTCATTCAGCCATAGACAGAAAGTTAGATGCTTGTGATACAAGACTTACCCATAATCTCAACGTTCTTAGAAAGGAATTGCATGGGCACGTTTCAGGGCAAGTTAACGCTGTCAAGGCACAATTTGTAGACAGATTGCAAGGATTAGAAAGGAAGTTAACCGAGAACTTAGATGGTTTAAGTAAGGATTTGTCAGAACTATTGAGCGAGTACAGCAGAAAAATGAAACAGTATGAATTTGATAACAATTACTGACACTAATTCTACGGAGAGAGCAGAAATCAAAGAGAAAGGAAATCAGCTAACAGGGATATTCAACAACACTTTCGAGCACGTGCGTAATGAACTACAGACACAGATGAGGAATAGTGAAGTTATTACAGCGGCAGAAATGGAAAACAAACTAAGGCTAGAGCATGACGTGACCACTATACGGATATCGAATCTGGAAACCGAACTAAGCAGCGTGAAAAAGTAATGTTAGCCAAACTCGTGAGCAATCAGGACAAACATTACAATCAGATGGTCCCAATGTTTCAATAACATCAGTTAGTCCCAATGTTCTAAGAACATCAGATAGTCCCAATGTTTTAAGCACGCCAGACAGTCCTAAAGCTTGTGGAACGTTAGACACGGAAGAAAATCGATCCAATACAACTACAACGAGACACGTCACAATAATTCGAAACATTGATGACCGACCACGCAAGCTTAATGGGGGTAATAACTTGGCACCAATGGAATTCCTGAGAGATATTCGGGATTACATCGATGAAAACAGGATATCCAAGGGCAGAGAGCTCAGAATAGTTGAAGGACACTTGAAAGGAGTTCCGTTAAATTGGTTTAGTGCATTTAGATGTTCGTTTATTAATATGGAGGACATTAGTCAATCCTTTCTACACCGTGTTTGGAGTTCAGATGAACAGTTGGATATTAGAGCGGAAATGTATTCTAAGAAATATGCCACGTCACATCTGAAGAGATATGCGAATTACTTCAAATGCAGCTCGCAAAGCTACAGTTTCTAACACCACCTTTACCACGCCAGGAACTGATAAGAGCCAAAACGAGGCAATTTCCAATCGAAAGACAGGGTAAGCTCATTTTATCGGGAGTAGAAACCCTGGAAGATTTTAAAGAAGTTCTAACGCGTGTGGATCACGCTACCTAGGCCAGAACGGTAGACATGACAGAAAGAAAAGTCGGGAAATGAATGCAGTTTTCATGTATAGGACAGCCCAAACAGAAAGACCAGCGCAACAAGAAGAGAAAACATCGAGGGATTCTGACCAACGACAAAATGATTATAACTACAACCGTAGACACTATTATAATAATCAGAGAAATACCCCGTACAATCGAAGATATTTGAGGTATCGTTACAAACGACAAAATAACTGGTACCAACGCGGGAGGTTTATCAGCTACTCCAACGAGAATAACAGATTTCAAAAGGAGGGGAACAACTTAACAGTATCAATTTGGACACCAGGTATCAGGAAAGCCGAGAATATATAGAACAATTAAGAAATACTCGACCTTCAGCTCCAACAGATGAAGAGTTAAACCAGCCTAGTACTAGTGGGCTGAACCAAGAATTAAAAACGTCGAATCAACAATAGGCAATGATATTCTAATCCACTCAGACATTGTACAAATTCAGGAATTATACGAAATAAAGGATGAGGACCTCATATTTGAAAATGAAGAAGTACGCCGAGGGATCAGACATGAATTACCGATTATTTCTTTAAGGGACACTGGGACTATGTTTTCTAATTCCTGTAAATATTAAGGTACAATCTTGATATTTTGTGTGCTGGTATTATGCGGTAGTATAAACATGTGTGCCAAATTTGATCAATGTAGCTTCACTAGCTGCATAGAAATTAATTATTTTCCAATATTTATATGCAAATTATCCAAATATTCAAAATGTCAACCGCGTCAAACTAATGTAGATAGAACAATTTATTTTTATTTTTCTAGTACCTTATTCTTATACAAATAAAATAATGCATCGAATTTGAGATTGTATTGTTTACTACGAAGATATAATTTTTTCCCCAATGAAGTTTATTTTTGGTAAAATTCTTCAAATTTGAAGGTTTTTTTTACAGGCAAACCAGAACTCCAATCCAAAAAGTAATGCACACGTTTGTGGATAAAGTACTAAGGAACATGCATGTACATTTATAAGAAAATTGCATTACATCTGTAACGCGTACTAGATTTTATACATCAGAAAATGTGAAACTGAGAAAACTGCATTTTTCCTAAAACTTGCATATATTTTAATATTTCCACTCAACTTACCCATTATAACTCTCCTTCTTCTGTTTTGCATCCTCCTTCTTCACCTTTGTGCCCTTGGTCTTGTGTGATGTGTGTGTGTGCAGCCCCCCTAATAACTTCACAAACACAATAAATTTCGAAAAATTCTAGCCTAGCGTCCGATAAATTGTTTATAAACTGAGGTAGACCATGCGTTCACTTCTAATGTCAACACAAATATCAAATAAAGATAAATTGTGCATCTATTGTCATTCTATAAGCGACTAGAAACTCTCATATTCTTCTTCTTCCTAGCATTTGTCCCGCCTGGTGGCAGGGTCTGCTGTGAGGATTCGTTGTCTCCATTTCTTTCGGTCTTGAGCCATATCTGGGTGTAGATGTGCAGTCTTCAGGTCATTATGGATCGTATCAACCCACCTCTGCCTTGGTCGTCCCTTGGGCCTCTTTCCCGTGACCTCCAGGGTATATGCTGACTTAGCTATTGTGTCTTCTTCTGCACGCAGCACATGGCCAAACCAGCGTAAACGGCCTTCCCGCATTTTCTGATGGATCGGCGCCACTCCGAAACGTTTCCGTATATCAACATTGGTAACATGATCCATTCTAGTGACGCCACCTGTCCACCTAAGCATCCTTGTCTCCATGACGCTTAGCCGACGTTCCACCTCTTTTGTAGTGGGCCAACACTCGGTACCATATAGTGCGACTGGACGGATAACAGTGCGGTAGATCTTGGATTTAAGGTGGTCTTTCATCCGGCGGTCACAGGTGACACTTGTCGTCGTACGCCATTTCAACCAAGACGCCTGCGTCCTTGCGTTCACCTCGTCAATGATTCTTCCATTGTCAGAGACAGTAGATCCAAGATATTTGAATTTTGTTACACGAAACTCTCATGAAATTGGAAAATACAATATAAATGCAAAATTTCATCATGTCGACCGTTTGAGATATTTATTCATTTATTTTCAAACATTTGCAGTATTTGTAAAGCTTACGTAGTAAATAGTGTCAATATTCATCGGTAGATAGTAGCACAATGCAGAGCCAGTAGTACAGAGGGAATTTCAAATCCGTATTCAAACTACTCCGATAAAAATGCATAAATGCGTGTACAGGATAATGTACCAAGAGAAAGGGGCGTTTAAATGGCAGTGGGGCCGGCATTTAAACGTCTCGCCGTGCCTCAAAAAGTGGCGGAATGTGGAAAATGATACCGCTAATTGATCCGTTATGGTCAGTGGTACAATAATATGTCAAAATCGAAAATTTGAATATTTTAATAAAATATGCTTAAAACTCAGTCCCAGTGTCCCTTAAATGTAATGGGAAGCCAAATCAAGACGTTGGTGGACACAGGGGCCATGGTGTCCATTATATCACTGTCATGCTTAGACTTGCTCCAGTCAAAATGAAAACTCGACATTCTTCCTGCATCAACTATAAAGATTAGAGGAGTCATCCCAGACAGGATAATTAAATGTAAACAACATGTTATGTTAGACATGGAACTTGCCGGAAGGAAGATCAAATTCAAATTTCGATATCATGATCGGAGTTGATTTCAACTCTGACAATGGTCTAGTATTTGATATGAAGAACCGATATATATATATTACTTCCTCCGAGGGACTGAGAGAAGAAGCTCGTGAAAGTGAAGTATGGGAATTTGGAAATATTGATGTCATGAATGAAATGATCAATTCAGTGGAAACAAGGAGAAAGGGAGGACAGGCAGGAAGAAAATTCAGAGAACCTCTACGGGAAAACGATTTAGTCTTAATAAGGAGACCAGTATCCTCCAACGTACCAATGAGAATCTATAACAAATTCGCTAAGCTTTATTATGGTCCAGTAAAGATTGTAAGAGTATTCGGCAACTACAGTTATCGTTTGGTAGAGATACCCTCCGACCGATTGATTGGAAACTACAACGATGGAAATCTAAGAAAATATTTCAAACTAGAGAATTAAAACTGGACAAACATTTTTGATTTCTTCACATAATCTTAACATGATGATATTTTATAAGTCTCCTTACCAAAACTTATAAAAACCAGGAGACGGGAACATGTGACCGAAATCCACCATGTTGCTCAGCTACGCCGATTGTTGACAATTTAAGTGCCGAGATTCGTGAGCCAGGAGTCTATTATTTACCTCAGAGCAATCTTGAAAACATCGGATTTAAGCGGCATATTGAGATGTATTAGAGCAAACATATGTATTATAAAAGACCCGAGTTATGGAATTATCCTTCGTATTTGTCAAGCAAAGATGACAGAAATTAACATTTGACAATTGACCTAAAATATTGCAGGAGAAAGAAGAACATCTTTGGAGGTAAGGCACTACCCATGTCTTTGACTTTATCGTGACGCGGCCAATAAGGGATGATAACAGCCCCACTCACTGCTTTTAGTCAGGTGACCAGAGAAGTGGCTCGGCTCGGTGTAACACGTTCGGAGCTTTCATTCCACGCTAGTCTTTTCCAGTTTAATATGTGCGCGGAAAGACCATTCTATTCTATTTTATGTTGATCTGACAAGTGTCCGCGGAGACGAACATTATACGCTCGGGAAGCGTGTGTTCACACCGTGCAATTAGTATTACAACTTGCTTGTGAAATGCCGGAACTTGTGATAACTTATTTACGAGTAACAGGTAATGTTAGAATCAGTGATTTCTGCCAGAAGCTGACGTGAGTAAGACTGTACATTTATCGAGTGGACACATTAACATACTAACACATCGGATTTGTTCCATTACACGTATTAGTGTCATTTAGTTATTCTAATCACTCCGAATACAGTTTTAACAAGCGAAATAAATAATGGTTGTTATTGTGTGAGTGAGTGAGTGACAGTTGCTGCGGGAAGGGAGTGAACTTCTGTCGGCTGACGGGTGACGTAGCGGACACCACCCAGCAGGCTGAGGTAAGCAGACATTCTCTTGAGCTTCCCACTAGATTTTCACAAGGGACAATTAGTTCTGAGGCAGTTATACAATGGTGTTGGTAGTGAAATAGGTCGTGTATCAACAGCTATTTAGGACTAGTATACATCACTTGTAAAATCCTATTAATTCCAGGGGGAGTATTCGTAGGAGAAGACCAGGAGATATATGAAAATAAGTTATTTAGATCTTCACGGAATTACAGTATTGTTCTCTAATTGATCTTTAATTAATTTATATAAATATATAATTATATAATTTTCTTCTGCGTAGTTCGGCGGTCCCGTAAAAGGAATGTCCATTTCCTGTTGTAGCGGTAAGCATTCTTTGCTGTCACCCTGGAGACCAGGGTTCGATTTCCGGTTCTACGAAAGAATTTAATTCTGGTCTGAAGGCTGGAACGGTGTACACTCAGCTTCGTGATGCAAAACAACGAATTACAAATACACATACTGGGTGAGTTTTCTGCCCCTTATTTTTCCAGAGTATGGCCACACTTCTAACATCTGATGGCGGCATGGTCGACAGTTCCCCGTCTACAGCCAATCCACAATGACCCTAGATGAGTTTGTGAGATTTATGGCGAAATGGAAGCAAGACCTTTACAAAAACATGTGGGTGACAAGTGATTATACAATGCATCAAACTGCTGAGCGTAAACTACATCTTTCAAATAGGAATAGGAAGAAGTCGAGTGGTGTCAAGTCCGACGATCGTGCAGGCTTGGTGACAGGTCCTCCGCTTCCTATCCATTGACTGGGGTGTGCAGCATTCAGGTGGTTGTGAACAGCTGCTGGCATGTGAGGTGGAGCTCCATCGTGTTGATACCACTTGGATACACGCTCACCCAGGGGCACATTTACTAGCAGCATTGGCAATTTGGTCTTGGAGAGACTGTAGGTAATGAAACCGTATTTATAAAGCCCAGTGTATGTCATGAGTCCAGAGTCGAACTGTCCGCACGTAAGGATTGTATGTATAGAAATAAAGGGACTGGATAGGATACACGCCTCATATGGAAGCATTCTACAGCGCAGGCGAGTCATGCGGCGGTGTTGAATGATATTGTAAGCTCATTTTATGTGCGAAGAAGGAAAGAGTTTCGTAAACGAATATTTTAACATGGGATAAATGAGATTTGCATTGATCTGGAAATAGACAAATTAGCAAGTTTCTGTGAAGCCTTGTCAACAGAAACCAGTTTTGGTTAATCACGTGGCAGAAGCGAGCGGGTTTCGTTTCGCTGAGGAGAAGTGCGGCCGGCTCGTGTCTTATATACACGTCTCGCACAATTAAGCTCGTAGACAAAGGAGGTCACATGATGGAATATAACCAATGGGAATATTAGGAATATTATAAATTGATGACGTATGACTATTTAATATTTACTTGGAATTACATTTTAAAGAAATTGGAGGACAGAAATCTGATAAGAATTGAAAATAAAACACATCGATATTAAGGAAATTTTAAGTTGAAAGCTTATCACGCAGATATTTGGATATGAAGTACACCTTCATTGTTTGACGCTAATGTAGCCATTTTATAATAATAATTTTATTGCAGCTAAATAGCCTTTGAAAATAAACCATAAAAACGTACACTAAAATTGCACTCTGACACTTTGAGTTGCATAGTCTTTGATTGATTTTGTCCTTTTCATACAGAGCTCTAAGTGGTAGCGATCACATGCTTGTCCACATAGTTGGCATACACACGTCACTGTAGGTTCAAGGAAAAATTTGCTGACGCAAATAAGATGTTGAAAAACATGGATAGCCATACGTGTAAACACATGCCTCAACTCAAAGTTGGCACTTGTCAACGTCCGGTCAATCATGGCTCCGGTTCCATAAAAGTCTTGAGGTACTGTGCCCGTTTAGACCGGAGTCCGCACGACCACATATGCATTTTACCAATAATCAGTCAGCACGAGAATCAAAATATCCCGGAGCGCCAGATGGGTTAAAGCAAATCGCAAAAACGACATCAAATTTATAAAAATGCTTTGCTGATTTTTGGCTCAATGCAACAATAAGGATAGAAGGAGATTTAATTGGGTGAAACACATCTGGTAAAATTATCTCAGTTTATTTAACGTTAAAATCTGACTGCAAGAATAATGCTCAAAGCAGCATCATTCACGTGTGGCGATCCACACTCTTATTTACACACAATATACAGAAATCTTCCAAACACATCTGACAATCTTTTTGAAAACACAAGTCCGATTGTTAGTCCTGTGGACTGTGTTCCAAAATTATTAATATTATTCCAGCTCAAAATGAATTGTCCATACTGGAAATAACGTAGATCACTGTTTGACTATTTACATGATATTAACACTCGTAGAATAAATGTTTATAGAATTTCTTAGACTTTCATTTGTTTTCCAGTTTTCCAAAATATATCGTTGAAACTATTATTATCATCGTAGCAACACAAATTATTAACACATATTAACAACATCTGAAAAGTATTTGACCATTGAGCATAGCATCGAAGAACTGTGCGAAGCACAACAACAATTAATTGTTCTTCTGACATTAAATATTCGAGAAGTGACTCGATTATGAACTTCAAGTTCCAAACAAAACATATGATTTCTGAATCATCAACTTGATCAATAAATGGTTGAACCATTCGACTACTAGATTTTCCACTTGGAATTATTATGAAAAAATATATTTATATTTATGGCCATTTCTAGCAACTTTCACAACTTGCAATTCTTCGACAGAATGCGGAAATTAGAATTGTAGTCTTACAATGAATTCATTTAGTTCATGGCACTAGGATTTGAAAATATCCTTCAAATTATTCGTGGTTAAAGAATTATTTTAAATTGGCAGTGGCCCATTCTACTATTTGTGTAAGAACACAATATTATAACAACAACAACAACAACGGCAAAGGTCTTCCTCTGAAGAAGAATAAACTACTATCATGACAAATCCGGGTTCTAGCAAAATCAAAGTCTAAATGGAATTCGTAAACAAGGTTGAAATAAGAACTGATGGTTTCAAAGAAATAACCTTCGGGTTATTCATACGACGAAATGTGTGGCTCCAATACTCCAACTATAAACCTGAGCCATCGAACCTGCTATTTGATTGATGCTCGAAAAAACCTTCATTCCTGCGACTTAACATGCGCACCTGGGAATGGCATTTCAACTATTCCACACACATAAATTATCTTCCCAAAATTTATACAATAAATCAAGCCTCTGCTTGTTATCAACACTGGAAGATTAATAAACTGACTAGTTTATTTTATTTTACCATTCAGTTCAACCCGTGAATTTACCATACTTATGAAAAGCATCATTTCACTTTCGAAGTGTATTTACGTCATGATTTTATATAAATTCAAAAATATCCTATTTGATACAAATATCAATTGCTTCCCGTTTCATGCCTCTCCGTGTTATATGAAACATATACTTTGCTCATAGCAAATATCAACTGTTCAACCAGAACTGAAATGTAGGTTGAATGCGGGCTTGCGCTAACCACTCTCCTTCGTAAAATCTCCTGTTCCAAACTAGAAATGATTAAACTACTTCATAGGCTCTTTCTCAATACATATGATTATTATAAAATATAATATCCAAGAATTATTTAGAAAAATTATGAAAATTATTATTATTATTATCAGTGGATTATTATTATTATTATTATTTCAAATATGTTTAATTATCATCTCATTATGTGAGAATCCACATGTTCGAACCTTCGAATATGGAAAAAATATCCATTCCTCAACAAAAATAAATTTAACTTTTACAGTTACATCGGCTGATTACCGTGATTTCCCAAAAATATGAAAAATTCAAATAAATGCTCAAAATGCTCGGTCATCGATCCTAAACTGTTCTGAGTGCTGAAAATGCTCAGAATAAATCTAACTAGTCTTGCGTAAATCATTACAAGCTTTAAACACGATGAAAAAAATGTGTTGGTCATCTGCAGAAAAATAGTTTGTTCCAATTAGCTAAGCATAAAATAATTCAAATGTGGCTTACATTTCTTGATGTTCTTGAAGTGTAGTAAACCTGGTCTATACCAGATTTATCCGTAGATATGCCCTAGCGGACAAGCACGTATAATCCTTGTATCGGCCGCCATTGTAGACCCACAAATCGTCTAGTCAGACATAGTGGTAGTATCTTTCGACGTTTTAAATGACTGTGGTTCCATTTTAATATGGGCTTCTAACAAAGCCATAACAATTTGTTTGAAAAGGGTCAGATCTAAGCGATCTCTTCTTAAATGTGTCAGTTGTAACCCAACTCACTGTAATCTCATCAGTACAAGAAAAAACGTTGCCAGTCTAAGCAGTTAACGGCTGTTCTGAAGATCGTTCCCTGGGCATGGTTTATTAAAATCACCATCTGCCATGCGCTAGACAACTTGCAGTTTCCCTTGCGTAGACTAATGAACGCCACCGTTATAGACTATTCTTCAATGTACTGACCGATCGAAGTGGTTAAATAGTTACAAAATATGAAAACTGACTTCAAATGGATCTAAACATCCAAGTATTAATTTACTATTGGACTGTGACAAATACTATTTTCTAGACCAAGTCTAGCATATGTCCTTTTTGGGAAATATAAATATTTCCACCAATGTCTGTAGAAAAACAATCACCTCAGTGATTCTCCTCACCAGAAACTTACTAAGTTCCAACTCGTTTGCGCAGCACTTCTCGTGACTATCACGATTTGAAAAGTACTTCTTCGTAGACGTGGCAACCATGTGCCTTGGCTCAGCGTAGACGCAACTTGTTCGCCAAGAGCTTGTGATGAATTGAGCTAACTAAGCCTGCTCCAGCTTGCTTTTATACAAAAACGGTCAGGGTCACGCGTCATCGCCTGATATCTAGAAATCCTCATATCTCTTGAATCCCTGGTCCGATTTACTTGATACTAATTGCATTCTCTTTCATTTGGCCGTGCCAGTAATCTGATCCCAGTCTCAAGTCTCTGCTCCATAGTTAACTATTTAATCAATAAATAGTCTCCACCTCTGCTGTTACTCGCTACGTCATTTACCATCCAACTATCGGTAATTTCCTTCGAAAGGCTTCGAGAAGCAATGTAGCGCGATATTCAAATATCCGAACTTTCAAACGCTGCTACAGCCTTTCCCTTGATATCTAGGTGTCTGAAACTTGGAATACCCATTCCTAGATTTGGGCACATCCACCCCACACCTAGCAAAAAATAAAAATTGAAAAATTTTTATTTTTCCTATCTACACATTAAATTATCTGGTTCTTGAATAATAGATCTTCAAATTCGAAGCATTATAAGTTCCCACGATGTTACCAGTTCGTGTATGAGCTACTTCATAGCTTCCATTATTGTTTACTTCCACAATATTCAAAATCCTTAATTTTACCATTCCCCCGGGATTGTTGTGTTCCCGATGGACATGGATCATTGGACCTCTGTTCCACAAATTGTAAGTTATCTTGGTGTCTTGCTTCCAAGTTTTTCCTCGTGTCCTTGTTAAACTCTTCATTGGACTGACGAGTATCTACATTCCCTCTGTTATTATAGTTATTACCATAGGATCTTCTTTCCTGGTACCTTCCTTGAGTATCTCGTGGTCTTCTCCATCGAGTGTTGTATCGATTACCACCATCCGGTCTTGCATATGGTTTGTAACTGTATCTGTTACGGTATTGGTTCCATCCTCTCATATTGGAATCTTCCCTCGGCGATTTCTCTTCTCGCTCCTCTCGAATCTCTCGAGGTGTCTGAGAATAACTGTCAGCCATAACAGCATACACAGCGTTATTACTCTTTACTCCCTTCTGATGGAAGAATTGAGCGTTTGTATGATCCAGCTTCTGCAATACTTCATCAAACTGTTCCATATTGTAGATATCAGCAGCGATCAAAGTCCTCTGGACGTCTGCTGGAAATTGTCGTATCAAAGCAGTAATCAACTCGTTATCTGGCATTGGCGGATCTAAATGTTGGAGTTTAGACAGCTGTCCAGAAAAGTATGTAGAGTATCGAGTAGGTTGTGACGTTGAGAATCTCTTCGAATACAACTCTGCTCTAACTTGCTGTTGGGTTTCAGGGGACCAAAACTTCTTCAATAACCCACGAGAAAACTCTTCAAAAGTATTTAGAGTGGATCTAAATGCTCTAAACCACAAAAGTGCGGGACCTTCCAAGAACTTCCCTATTACCCTGATCTGTCTTTCTTTAGGGATCTTAGAATCTTTCAGATAATCACCTGCTTCTCTCAAAAATTCCACGGGTGTTACAGAATCTCGCCCTGAAAATTTAGAAGGCTTGTTTTCTATATTCTTAAATACAGTTATGGGGTTGGATTGAAATACTGTCCTGACCTCATCCTGTCTATCAGTCTCTCTAGCTCCTCCTAGATTTATCTGTATCTGTTCCTTTCCTTTTACATTCGGCATTTTCAAAAGATGATCAGACTGTTTCTCATCCTTTATTTGAGTTTTCATAGCCTCAAGTTCCTTCTGGTTTTCTTCTGCCATCTTCTTGATTGCTTCAGTCTCCTTACAATTGTCTTTAACATCAATGGATATCTGGTTCATAACAGCCTCATGACTTTTCAATGACCCTGTCATATCTGATATGTCCTTCTGAGTTGCTTGAATATCCTTGGCAATTACTTCAATGTGGGATGACAAAGATTCCCTAATCTCCTTGATTCCCTCTTGATTCTCCAGCTTGAGTGTGTCTTTAATTTCATTGACAACTGTGGTTTTGATTTCAGTTTGCAATTCACGAATCACTCCTTCTCTTATTTCTCCCATGACAAGTTCCTTGAATTGTTCCGTTAAACGTTGAACAACTAGAATTCCCATCTCGTTACTCTCCTTCTTCACTCTGACTTCCAGGTTGACCATGTCTTCACCAACTTTCCTAAGACCATGTTCTATCCTATCAGCTAAGCTTTGGGATCGAAGATCGGCATCGCGAAATTTATCGTCCATTAAACTAGCGTTAGTAGCTAATGAAGTTTCGAGCTCATGTGTTTTATCGCATAATTTATTCATTTTACTTTCAAGTGTCATTTTCAAAATTTCAGAATTCTCTTTAAATTTACTTTCCATTGAATTAAATTTACTATTTAAATTTTCTTTCAAGTTATCTTTTAACCTGCTTTCTAACAAATCGGAATTTTCTTTGAGTTTATCAGAACTTTCTTTAAGTTTATTTTCCAAAGAATCAGAATTTTCTTTAAGTTTATTTTCTAAAGAATCAGAATTTTCTTTATGTTTATCATTCAAATTTTCTCTAAGTTTATTCTCTAAAGAATCAGAATTTTCTTTAAGTTTATTTTCTAAAGAATCAGAATTTTCTTTAAGTTTATCATCTAAGCTTTCTTTCAAATTATCAGAATTTTCTTTAAGTTTCTTTTCTAAAGCCTCAGTATTCTCTTTCATAATGGCTGCTACACGCAGTCCAGCCTGTTTCGAACTCTCCTCCAAACTCCTCATCATTCTCATCATTTCTTCCATAATTTCAATTAATATTCAAACTTAGGGGTATACAACAGTGGCAAACACAAGCTTATAACTAGAACAAGAAATATGAATAGCTAATTGGAACACTATAATAAAATGAGATTTGTCCTAATATCGACGTGATGGACAAACAAAATTCTTTACTTTACGAATTACATTTACCATAATATCACAAGAAAAATATGCAAGTTCTCAAATATCCTCCACCTGGATTCTAATAATGTGTATCTCCAGTCATCGAACGTTTACTACTGAATTTACTTGACGCCCTAATGGTTAAGCCATTATCAAAAATAATCAAACCCATTCTAATTATTAACCAGTTAAATTTTTAATTTTCCCCACTAATTGGGTTTCCTACTAATTTATTCATCCAAACCAGACATCTCTCAACTCCCAAAATATTTCTATAAAAATTATCACAATTTCAAATCGGCATGCGATTGACCATGTCTAAATCGGGACCCACGTTCGAAGCCATTTCTCTCTCTATCTTATTTTATGTGCCCGTTTAGACCGGAGTCCGCACGACCACATATGCATTCTACCAATAATCAGTCAGCACGAGAATCAAAATATCCCGGAGCGCCAGATGGGCTAAAGCAAATCGCAAAAACGACATCAAATTTATAAAAATGCTTTGCTGATTTTTGGCTCAATGCAACAATAAGGATAGAAGGAGATTTAATTGGGTGAAACACATCTGGTAAAATTATCTCAGTTTATTTAACGTTAAAATCTGACTGCAAGAATAATGCTCAAAGCAGCATCATCCACGTGTGGCGATCCACACTCTTATTTACACACAATATACAGAAATCTTCCAAACACATCTGACAATCTTTTTGAAAACACAAGTCCGATTGTTAGTCCTGTGGACTGTGTTCCAAAATTATTAATATTATTCCAGCTCAAAATGAATTGTCCATACTGGAAATAACGTAGATCACTGTTTGACTATTTACATGATATTAACACTCGTAGAATAAATGTTTATAGAATTTCTTAGACTTTCATTTGTTTTCCAGTTTTCCAAAATATATCGTTGAAACTATTATTATCATCGTAGCAACACAAATTATTAACACATATTAACAACATCTGAAAAGTATTTGACCATTGAGCATAGCATCGAAGAACTGTGCGAAGCACAACAACAATTAATTGTTCTTCTGACATTAAATATTCGAGAAGTGACTCGATTATGAACTTCAAGTTCCAAACAAAACATATGATTTCTGAATCATCAACTTGATCAATAAATGGTTGAACCATTCGACTACTAGATTTTCCACTTGGAATTATTATGAAAAAATATATTTATATTTATGGCCATTTCTAGCAACTTTCACAACTTGCAATTCTTCGACAGAATGCGGAAATTAGAATTGTAGTCTTACAATGAATTCATTTAGTTCATGGCACTAGGATTTGAAAATATCCTTCAAATTATTCGTGGTTAAAGAATTATTTTAAATTGGCAGTGGCCCATTCTACTATTTGTGTAAGAACACAATATTATAACAACAACAACAACGGCAAAGGTCTTCCTCTGAAGAAGAATAAACTACTATCATGACAAATCCGGGTTCTAGCAAAATCAAAGTCTAAATGGAATTCGTAAACAAGGTTGAAATAAGAACTGATGGTTTCAAAGAAATAATCTTCGGGTTATTCATACAACGAAATGTGTGGCTCCAATACTCCAACTATAAACCTGAGCCATCGAACCTGCTATTTGATTGATGCTCGAAAAAACCTTCATTCCTGCGACTTAACATGCGCACCTGGGAATGGCATTTCAACTATTCCACACACATAAATTATCTTCCCAAAATTTATACAATAAATCAAGCCTCTGCTTGTTATCAACACTGGAAGATTAATAAACTGACAAGTTTATTTTATTTTACCATTCAGTTCAACCCGTGAATTTACCATACTTATGAAAAGCATCATTTCACTTTCGAAGTGTATTTACGTCATGATTTTATATAAATTCAAAAATATCCTATTTGATACAAATATCAATTGCTTCCCGTTTCATGCCTCTCCGTGTTATATGAAACATATACTTTGCTCATAGCAAATATCAACTGTTCAACCAGAACTGAAATGTAGGTTGAATGCGGGCTTGCGCTAACCACTCTCCTTCGTAAAATCTCCTGTTCCAAACTAGAAATGATTAAACTACTTCATAGGCTCTTTCTCAATACATATGATTATTATAAAATATAATATCCAAGAATTATTTAGAAAAATTATGAAAATTATTATTATTATTATCAGTGGATTATTATTATTATTATTATTTCAAATATGTTTAATTATCATCTCATTATGTGAGAATCCACATGTTCGAACCTTCGAATATGGAAAAAATATCCATTCCTCAACAAAAATAAATTTAACTTTTACAGTTACATCGGCTGATTACCGTGATTTCCCAAAAATATGAAAAATTCAAATAAATGCTCAAAATGCTCGGTCATCGATCCTAAACTGTTCTGAGTGCTGAAAATGCTCAGAATAAATCTAACTAGTCTTGCGTAAATCATTACAAGCTTTAAACACGATGAAAAAAATGTGTTGGTCATCTGCAGAAAAATAGTTTGTTCCAATTAGCTAAGCATAAAATAATTCAAATGTGGCTTACATTTCTTGATGTTCTTGAAGTGTAGTAAACCTGGTCTATACCAGATTTATCCGTAGATATGCCCTAGCGGACAAGCACGTATAATCCTTGTATCGGCCGCCATTGTAGACCCACAAATCGTCTAGTCAGACATAGTGGTAGTATCTTTCGACGTTTTAAATGACTGTGGTTCCATTTTAATATGGGCTTCTAACAAAGCCATAACAATTTGTTTGAAAAGGGTCAGATCTAAGCGATCTCTTCTTAAATGTGTCAGTTGTAACCCAACTCACTGTAATCTCATCAGTACAAGAAAAAACGTTGCCAGTCTAAGCAGTTAACGCCTGTTCTGAAGATCGTTCCCTGGGCATGGTTTATTAAAATCACCATCTGCCATGCGCTAGACAACTTGCAGTTTCCCTTGCGTAGACTAATGAACGCCACCGTTATAGACTAATCTTCAATGTACTGACCGATCGAAGTGGTTAAATAGTTACAAAATATGAAAACTGACTTCAAATGGATCTAAACATCCAAGTATTAATTTACTATTGGACTGTGACAAATACTATTTTCTAGACCAAGTCTAGCATATGTCCTTTTTGGGAAATATAAATATTTCCACCAATGTCTGTAGAAAAACAATCACCTCAGTGATTCTCCTCACCAGAAACTTACTAAGTTCCAACTCGTTTGCGCAGCACTTCTCGTGACTATCACGATTTGAAAAGTACTTCTTCGTAGACGTGGCAACCATGTGCCTTGGCTCAGCGTAGACGCAACTTGTTCGCCAAGTGCTTGTGATGAATTGAGCTAACTAAGCCTGCTCCAGCTTGCTTTTATACAAAAACGGTCAGGGTCACGCGTCATCGCCTGATATCTAGAAATCCTCATATCTCTTGAATCCCTGGTCCGATTTACTTGATACTAATTGCATTCTCTTTCATTTGGCCGTGCCAGTAATCTGATCCCAGTCTCAAGTCTCTGCTCCATAGTTAACTATTTAATCAATAAATAGTCTCCACCTCTGCTGTTACTCGCTACGTCATTTACCATCCAACTATCGGTAATTTCCTTCGAAAGGCTTCGAGAAGCAATGTAGCGCGATATTCAAATATCCGAACTTTCAAACGCTGCTACAGCCTTTCCCTTGATATCTAGGTGTCTGAAACTTGGAATACCCATTCCTAGATTTGGGCACAGTACGTCTTCTCATTTTTTCTTCAATGAGGTTAAGAGCCGTTCCGAGGCTCTGCTATTTGGTAGAGGTAAATAGTTTCTAAGGTATTCTATAAGAAACGATTCTCGTGCCAGGAGGTAGACGAATCGTGACATGGTAGTTTTTGACGCTCTAATTGCCTTTTTTATGAATAATGCCTTCACTTTTTCTTGTGAGGAAAGATTATTTTCTGTTAGGTGTTCCCCAATGACTTCAATGCCATATATTAGAACAGGCATGATTTTGTTTCTGAACAGAGCCATTGCTGTCTCTAAACTGAGGATTCTCAAGTATCTAATTGATTTCTCTATCACATGATAGGTGAAAGATGTAGCACTTGTTTGGAGCGTGATACCCAAATATTTGAATTCCTTTACGATGTTTATTTTCATCCTCTTGATGAAAAATGTCTGTCGCTGCTGGAACATTCCCCCCTTTTCTAAACACCATTATTACTGTTTTTGAAACGTTGATTTCAAACTTATGATCGGAGCACCATTGTTCCATTTATGTTAATGTGACGTCTTTAGAGCCAATTAGTATGTCATCAGCCTACGCGTATGACACTACGTCCTCTCTTTGAGCCATTCTCATGATTTCTTCTGTTGCCAGAATGAAAAGTAAAGGGCATTCCGTTTGTTTGCAATAACTGTTCTGATTATGATATATTGTCTGAAACTATTAGTTTGTTCCATAAGAGTTTTGATTTTATAGTTTGTGTCCATACATTTTGTCTACCTAGGGTTTCCTCTAGTTTCTGTATCACAAGTTCTCGGTTTATGAGATCAAATGCTTTGGTAAAGTCTATGATGACTGTGTAAAACTTTTGTTTACCTTCTAAGGCTTCCTATATATTAGTTAGTAGTAGTTTTGTTGAGGTCATAGTTGATCTACCCTTCCTGAACCCGAATTGAGTGTCTGGGAGATGTCCATCTATTTCATATTTTATTCTTTCTGTAATTGTTTTTGTGAGTAATTTGAAAGAAATAATTTCAAGACCAATGCCTCTGTATGTGTTAGTGTCATTTGGTTCTCCTTTTCCTTTGTACAGTATTTTATTATTGAATGTCTGCACCTCTCGGGTATGGCGACCGTCTCTAAGCATTTGTTAAACAGATTTGTCCATATCGGCAATAGGAGATGAACTGTGTTCCTTATGTACTCACTATATATGTTGTCTGGTCCAGCAGCTTTCTTTTTCTTTGAGCTGTCAATGAGGTTTTAAACCTCGTTTGTGGTCAGTGGCGTCCAATCTTTTGTTTCCTGTACCGGTACGTCCTTTATTTCATCTTTGTTTAGTATACTGCTAAAGTGTGACGTCCATGCTTCCATATTTATATAGTATGTCTGCGTTTGCTTCCTGGGACGAAGAGCAATATACGGGTCCTTCCTAGCTTCTTCTACTATTCTCTTGCCTTCTTCTTCCCAATATGTCCTCTTCTTCTCTCTTATGAATTTCTTGTAGAGATTTCTCTTCATATTGTAAATCTTACGAAGAATGGGACTCTGTATTTTCAATTTTAGCTGATGAAGGATTTCCAACACCTCTTTCCTTAGCAGATAGCAGTTCTGGTCAAACCATGGTTGTGCCTTTCGTTTTTTTCTTGAACTTGTGACTTGTGTTAGTAGTTCCTCAAGCATTTGTACCGCTTCCTCCAATTTTGAGTTCTCTATTAAGGTTTATATTTGCTCTATCCATTCGATTCGTTCTTCTACTTTTTTGACGTCAATTACTCTCGAGAATAAGTGCTGTATTTGTTTTTTGGTTCATGCCATTCTCCTGTAACTGTAATTTCCATTGGGATATGTTTGCGAATTGGTGTGTGAGTCGCTGTCAAGAGGGGGGTTATTTCCCCTCGTATTGGGCCTCTTATAAGTGCGATATCGATCACACTTTTGTCATAATGGCATATATATGTTGGTTCATTTCTGTTAATCAATAGGTGGAATCCTTCTTCTTGCAGATTTTCCAATACTAGTTTCGTTTTGAAACTTGGTATATCCAGTCTACAATTTAGGTCCCCTGCAATTATTACAGGGTTATCTTGTACATTGAGTGTGATTAATTGGCCTAATTCATCTATTATCTCCAAGGCCGTTACATTCGGCTGGAAGTAGATTGCTATGACAGTGATAAACAGTACTTTGAATCTATTAGTAGCCTGTTATCTTGCTGTGTTGTCGAGATTATTGAGGTTAACCATGGCTTTAGAAGGACTGTAATTCCTCCGATAGGTCTTCCTCTTTCCCCTTGTTCTGCTTTTAAATCGATGCAATTATAACCTGTATGTTGCCATTGGTCTATGAGAAATGTTTCTGTTAATATTAATACGTCGTGTCCTTTAATGCAGTCGGTAGATGTCATGTTGAATGCGCTTTTTAAACCTTCAATGTTCCATAACATTATCCTTATATTATCTTTTTCCTTATTTTCTCTGTACATAGTCCTTTCCGGTAGTCTTATTTGTGTTTTATTCGGGAAATGTCCCTGTTTTCCTCCGAAAGAACTGGAAACGTCTGACTGTTTTTTCTGCTGGCCAAAATTCTGGCTCATTTACATTCTCTAGGTACTTATAAGGAACTCCTATTTTGAAATATGTTGTGTTGTATTTCGTTGAAAATTCTTCGCAAATTATGTTTCCTACAATTTCCTTCCTTGTAAGGAATTTCCTGATAGATTCTATCGTGCATTCCTGTTTCAGTCTTCCAACGAAGAGCTAGGTCAATTTTTCTGCTGCTTGTAAGTCATCGTCCTTTCACCCATTGCCTAGCAAAGGAGGTTTAGGTCGTGTTGGTTGCCTTTTCCTTTTGTGCGTTACCGTTTTCCATTTCTCTATAGCTGTCGCATCTTGCGGCGTTTCCTGTTCTTGGATATGGGGGTCGTCCCTTCTTAACGGTGGGAATTCATCTTCGTATGTTTTCTAATCCTCAGCACTTTCGTTGATCATAGTAATGGGATAAATTCCTTTGGGCGAGTTGAATTCCGGTTCGTTCCTGTCGAATTGGTATATTATATCCGATTTCGATTTTCCTTGTTCAGAAACTAGGTTATGTTGATTTATAATGTTCAATTCCTCTCTGATCATCTTCCTGATGTTGCTGGAGATGTTTCCCATTAGCAATTGTTTTCCAGTGCGCTGCCTGTTTCTGCGCTAGTGTTTCTCGACGTTTCCTCAGTAGGTGTAGTTATGTACCGGATGTTGGTTGTTTTCTGCAGCATGCTGGTAGGTGGCACCTTTTGTGCTTCAGAGCAGCTGCTTCCTCTCTCCGACGTGTTTGATCGTTAATAGTTTCCGCGATAGTTTTCGTTACCGTTATTTGTTGGATGCTGCATGTTCTCTTTGCACTTCCGGTTGGTAGAGTGCCCTTTATCACAGGGCATCTGTCTTTTCCCTCTGATGTGGTATCTCTTTGGTTTCATTTGACCACAATTTGATGTGGCGATTGTACCTCGTTTGTATTATTTACATCCATGTTTAATGCAGTAATATCGTTTTTATATCACTCACCACATTTAGAATAACCTCCTTTACATCCTTTTCCATGTATCCTACTATTTTTGTGATTTTAATGAAATGTTGAAAAGCATCTTCTGCACGTTTGTCCATATCAACCGCCATCTTGATAAAGGTACATGCGCTCAACCCCAAGAGAGATAACTAGTACTTTCGTCTGTAGAGACCAAAAAAACACGAATGCCAATGCTCTTGCACATTGGTCGCAAGAGAACGGCGTTCAATTCCTTCTTACTATTGATGCAGGTACATGCTTACATTCCCGAGTGAGATAACTTACAGAAGCGAATGCCATTGCCTTCGCGCATGGCCCGCGTGAGAGCTCCCCAACTCCCGAGTGAGGATTTATTCCTTGGCCGCTTCCAGCACACAGCGCTAGGCTTCGATGTTGAACTGAGCGTGTTGCAATTTGATGCTTATCCTGTTTCCCTTAGCCTCAAAGTATTATCAATTGTGGCACATATTCGTCACACTAAAACTTGTAGTCTAAATTTACTTAAGTTAATACTTGTAGCACATATATTCATCACACTAAAAACGTCTTGGCTAAATTTACTTAATTTAATACTTGTGGCACATATTCATCACACTAAATACTTGTAGCCATTTTTTTAAGACCAGAAGAGAAGAGACGCAGCGTCAGTCAGACTATTCCATCTCTAGCATCGAATGAGTGAGGACGTGTTCCTTGAGATCAGAATAATGAGCCGAGGATTGTAAAGAAGGATTGACGGACGAGTCGTCATCACCATCTGTCAAGGTACTTCAAGTCTTCGTTGATAGATTACATCGATAAATGGACTAAGAATTTGAAGTTATAAATAAGAAGATTAATAATCCTACGAAGTGATTTCACCATATAAGCAACATAAGAAGAAGGTTACGTATAAGTCCTACGTCTACAAGGAAAAATACTACAAAATTGAGAACTACAAGTGTTGTTAGAAAAATAAACTATTCCACTTTCTACAAACATTGAAAGATTTCCTGCTTCTTTGAAATACTTTAATATGTTGAAAAACTGGTGTCGACGAGGACGTTTGACATGAAATACATGACGGCAGCGATGATGTCACATTAAGCGATTAAGGGGAACAAGCTTACGTCAGTATATGGATTCCTGGGGTGACGTAGCATACCGAGGATGATACATATGAAAGAGTGGAGTATAACATCTTCAATTCCACTACCATCATTACAACATAAAACAAATGAGTTTCCATCACTATCTCGGAAATCTCATAAATATCAGCATGTGTCTACAATTCACCGGAGATCTTCCAGGAACGAGCCTTTGAAGCATGAACAACAGAAGCCACCTGGCTTCAGAAGCGTACTAGAGATCACTGTTCGAATCCCAAGAAGAAGGAGAGGGAGAAGAATGGTGCGTCTTCTCGGAGGAACGCAGTCGCAACGAAGGGAGCACAGGACAGCTGTTAGACGAGTGCTTGGCAATCCGCTTGACAGCTCAGCTGTTTTCCAGTCGCGTGCCATGGCACGGCGGCATTCCAATTTTCAAGGATCCTGTTTATAAAGAGATTATTGGGGCAGACGCTAATTGAAGTGCTTGATTATTTTAGTTGTGAGTTGCCATACTTTGGATGTATTTGACCTGACCTGAATTTTATGTAGCTAATTGACCATTTTCTCGTTTAATTGTTGATAGTCTAGATCAGTATTTTATTGTAGAAATTTCATGTTATTATTTTTAAAACGTCATCGTTATGATTTTAACGTAGCGTAGTTTTTTATTCGTCGTCGCATTTTGATATTGTTAGTCTTGCGATTTTTTATGCGTATCCGTGTTTTTAATAGTTAGTGGAATACTTTGAATACCTTGAATTCTTTGAATATTTTGAAATAATTTAAAAGCATTTCTCTGTTTACGTCAGTATTATTGGAAGGAATGTTTTTGAACATTTTAAGTAAATACTTTGTAATTATCCTGGTAACAACAAATTATTGATTTGGTTCATTATCGAATATTGATAAGTTTATTCGTATTGAAGCAACATATTGTTGGCATTAATGATCATTTAAAGGAATTGATAGTTTAGTCGGAGAGTGAAACTTTTGACAACGCAGATTTGCGTGATACAACGAAGGAATGTAGGAATTTATAATGGAATGCATCGATAGATCATGTAATAAATGTAAACAGCGGTTGAATTGAATTTAAAGTAATGAAGTATAACAGAATGGAGAGGATATGCAACGTATTTTTATTATTGTGATAATTATATAGAGACGAGTATCTTTAAATGGTAAAGTTCAAAGAACTGTGATTTTATAAAATGATGGTAATAATGAAATCGCAATGAATCGCTAAGAAATATATTATATATGAAATTTTTGACAGATATAAGAGTGTGGTAACGAAACAAGTCATAATAAGTGCGAGCACGAGGAAATGAAGCGTATATAATCGATAGAGGAGTTGTAAATTGAAAGATATATCACGCAGTCGTGTATGATGAGTAGACTTACTGAATTTCATGCACTCTTGAGGTGTAGAGAAATGGTAACGAGAGTATTTATATTGAAATTCTGTGCAATTATAAGTTGAGGTGGAAAGGTGTAAATGGTGGAGTTGTAATTTGAAGTTTATATCATGCATTCGTGTATGATGAGTAGAATTACAGAATTTCGTACATTCTTGATGTGTAGAGAAATGGGAATGAGAGTATTTATGCATAAAATATAACGCCAGACTTGTATAAAGATATGTGAATGTTTCTGCGATGTATATTGAATTATAGCGATCTGTAAAATGTACTTACAACAGTGTTGTTGAGGAACGTGATGTATAAGTAATGCGATAAATGTATATGTGATGCTAAGTATTTTAAAACCACGATATTGCAAGTATGTGAAAGCCACGAAAGATAGTATGTATATTTTGTCAAGTGTTATCGTTTTTATCAAGATTTGGACGTATTCTGGAACAGTGATTAGCTTCATTGCTTGCCACATATGTTCACTAGGAGGTGACAAACATAAGCGACAATGTTATTGTTTTATACCTGTGTTGGGGGATGGGATAAACAGGGTAGTGTAGATGTATTAATTTAGGGGATGTTTCCGAAAAGGGGTAGTTTCCCGTAATTGGGGGAGACTACTAGTGTAATGTGTTGGTGTGAGGATGTGATCAGTTGGGGTGCGTTCCTACAGGGTGTGTCTACCTGTTAGGGGATGAACGTCTAAGACTGAGCTATTAACTTAGCCTGCCAATTAAGTATGAGCGAGCGTTTAGCGAGCTCACGTGCAGAGTCGACAACTCGGCACGTTGCAGTCTGGCTGCTTACTCGAATACAATGAGATTCCTGACGGTGCAGTTCCTGGCCTTCACGGTCAGGGGCAATTAGGACTAAGGTCAGGTTGGGTGTAGGGATGTAAAACTGGGTGAAATGAGTAGAAGATGAATGTGTTTACTGACCAAGTATTTATTGGTCAGTGGTGATAATGTACTGTCCCTTTAAGTGGTGGACAAGTATAAAACAAAGTACAAAGTGTGTGAATACAAAAGTGTTCTGGGTTAGGTGTTACAATAATTAGGAATCTGAGCACACGGCTAGTTCTCACCTGGTGACGTAGTGAAGAGCTGGAACGGACCTTGAGGAGCAGAGCCGCCGGCCACGAATAGATAATTGGGCTCTTCTGGGTCTAGCTTTTAAGGCTTTCCCCCACTGCTTATCCGGCGTTTCCTCACTGTTGCTGTTCCAGATAGTGTGTTTGTGTATGTGCTGTGCAAGCGTGGCTGGCAGCAATACTGCTGTGCCTGCTCGTATCAAAGAAGTGTGTAAGGCTTATGGCATGCCTATGAGGGTGGTTTATGGTGAAAGATGAAGCGGTGGGTCCTAGGGGTACTGGCCCTGGGCTGTACAAGACCTCCTCGGCCTTCGTTCGCGGCCTCGCGAACGGAAAATAGAGTAGGTGTGTCGGTGTAGTGGTTCTTCTTCTTCTTCTTCTACTTCTTGTCCCTCTTCTTCTTCTTCTTCTTTGGTATCGTGTAGATGTGTGGATGTCGTGTTGTCCTTCTGGTGATGTGAGTTTAGCGTGTGCTCAGAGAGGGTGGGTTCTGGGTTTGTACATATACATAGTTGATTTTTATTATTATTATTATCTTGATGTTGTTGCTGTTGATGAAAAAAGGAAGATAGATATATGCATATTGGTTCCATGCCGAAAGGAATAAAACCATGGTTGGACGGGTGGTTGTGTCGTCCTTCGTTGTGTGTGAATAAAATTGCTCCATGCATGTACCTTGTGTCTATAAAATTTTGGCAAAGTATTGTATAAAAGGTGGATGAAAATAGAAAAACAGGTGCCCCAGGGTTTAAGTTAAAGGTATATATCAGAATGGTTTATTGTTGTCGGGATGAAATAGGACACCTTCACAAATTTTAACGTTATTAGAAAGAAATTAAAGAAACAAAAGCGTAATCAGTGTGCGTGTATACATATGCATTGGTGAATGCGGAGTTACAATGTGAGCTGTAGTGACATTTTCCAAAATTATTACAATGATATTAATAATGATAATGATAACAATGGTGGTGGTGTTCTTTAAAAATGGCCATAGTAATTGTCGTTGTACTTATGATACGATAAAAATACTGCTAATGATAATAGTGATAACCATAGACATAATAAAATATAACCATGTTTCGGGATTCGAAATATGTTTGTCCCTTGGCGTTCTTCATCTGCCATACCTTTCTCTGTTTATCTATATTCTATTTACATATATTGTCTTATGCGGCCGCTATGATCTATAATCTACTTATGTACTATTTCGGCCGTTGTTCCACTGTGGTATAGTGGTTATTCTGTTGGTCTATACTCTAATGGTCTTCCTGCCGTGAGTAGGAATTCGATCCTGATGATGAGGCACGGCACTTACAAAATCTGTGCCGCCCCTGGTCATCGTATTATTGCTCCTTCGCTCGAGCGTTTTTGTGTTAGCGTCAACGGCTTTCAGCATCTCACGGCTGCTGACTGCCATTGGGCGCTGGCGTCATCACTTTACTAGTGTGACCAAGCTGATGAGTATCGTGTATTTCTGTGCTAGAAAGAGAGAGTGTGTTACATTTGTGTTGGAAAATATATATACAAAAGACATGTGTACAATATGTTTGCATCTGTGGAACAAAATTCGTTAGTGGGTATGCTGATGTCCCCGTTGAATTTTCGTAATCTGAAAGAGAACGCATTGTCATTATTACATCGATGGTACATTTTTGCCATCGTACATTCATATACCTTTTGATTGCCATTGGTGCATGTAAATACTAATCTCTCTTTGTGCGCTTTATTCTATTCTTAGCCTATGCCGGCAATAACCTTATCTTAGCTTACTTATGTCTATTGTGTTCTTTTGTGTATTTGTGTGTCTCCTCAGTGTATACAGGTGTATGAGTATGTGTGTATGACGTCGGTGGTTCACCTTACCTTGTAAATCATGATTATTTGGCTTCCATTCCTTGGTGTAGCGTTGGAGCTCTTTGCTGAAAAACAAAGACATGCGGTAAATATGCCCTTGGCCAAATATTGGTAATACGCGCCTATGTCGCGCAGCGCTGTTTTAAGGGTCGGCTTGGATGGTGCCACCGCCCTTGAGACCTCTTCGGACGTCTCGTGTATTACTGCGGTTGGTCAGCCCCGGTTGCTGCACCGTTCTTCGTTGACATGTTTTCGGACTTACCCTAGACGGTGCCGAACGCCCTATGTCGCGTTCGCATATCAGTATCAATTAAACCTATATGGTGTCGGTCTTACCCTATACGGTGCCGAACGCCCAATGTTGCGTTCGCATAGTAATATCACTTAAATCTACATGGTGTCGGTCTTACCATATATGGTGCCGAAATATTATGATATGTGAAGTGTGCTTAATCTAGATTATGAAAGAAAAAATATTTGTATGTACATGCCGAAATAGTTCTTAACCTAATGCCGAAATATGCTGTAGCTACTGTTTTACAACAGTGCTTGTTAAATTTGCTTAAGTCTAAGTTGCCTTCCAAATGCAACTATATCTTATATACTAAAATTTTGACGTGAGGATCCCCCGGTCGGTCTCCCTTCCGAGGTGCCCTTGTGACATCCTGCTGGGACCGGAACCCGACAGGAGCCCATAGTCCCCATCCATAAACTAACTGTCGACTTCCCCCCTTAATAACTAATGTGTAGTGTGTATAGGCCAGTGTGACTGCGTTGCTCTGTGCAAACGCTGCGCGCGGATATCCATTTCGATCATATTTTTATAAGCTTATAGTCGCTTTATTCGCCATATATCATTCATTTATATTTATTAGTGGGTTGCCCACAAACCCCTATGGGTGCCCGCTGCATTCCCATTTACATCTTTGGCCGCTCGTTTCGTTACCATTTAAGCTCTGGTGACTCGGTGTCATCCATTTATGTGGGCTGGAACATCGTCCATTATTAAGTGTAGGTGTACTCTTCACCCCATTTTCCCGGATGAGGACTGTGTTGTTTCACCTCCTTCGGGCGGAAGACTATCCTCTACGCCTCCGAGGATGGACCTAGCTTACATCTAGCTATGGGTCTAGTCCTAAATGTGGTCGTCTCTGGGTTTGTCTCCTGAGTCTAATACTGAGCTGGCTAATTCTCCTACTAGACGTCAAGAGTCTCCCCTGCAGGTCTGGCTTCGACGACCGCAGTGCATAATGCGTGTAACGTTTCTTCGTCCCGGGGACAGGCTAGGTACTCCCAGGATTCCGAAGTTTACCCGCACTAAGTCATCGGCGCTTCGACCTTATGTCCATCTGTCATTAAACTGGGTCAGGATCCATCGCCGCCTTCTCCATCTCTGCTCTCGTGTGGCGATCCTGCTCCCATCCGTATACCTTTTCGTCACCATCTAGTGTGACCTCAGATTCCTTTGAAAATAAATGTGATACTGTATACTGTAGTGTTTAGTGTGATTTTTAGGTATATTTTCGTGTACTGTGTAATTAGGTAAAGTTCGTAGTGTTTTGGGGCTGTAGAATCTTCGAAATGCAGTGACTACTTTAGGCCTGTTATTGCCGTATCGGATCTCCTGCGTTGATGCCTTGTTACGTTTCTGGAGATATCAGTAGGTTTATGGGGGTGTCTGGTCCCTTATTATTAGGATCCGAGAGGGTGTTATTTGCTGAGTAGGGTTAAAGCGTGGTGGGAGAGGGTTATGCATCGTTGGACTCCATGTTTATGGTGGCCGGGAGCCGGTGATGCTATTAGGATGTATTTATTGTGAGTGGATGGGGTGGGTTTTTCCCAGGTGTCCAAAATTGAAAATATCATGCAGGTGTGATAGTAATACAACCCTTAGTGTGTGGGCGGGGTATCTCATGCAGTGAGATGGATATGAGGCGTGTCTCCTCTCATTTAAGGACAAGGCATGTGCTAGGATATAATAAGTCTCTGTCCCCTGCATGCAGGATTATTTAATAAAATATTTGTTAGTATCAGTATGGCCTCATCTCTCTATATAGAGATGTGCATCGCCGCTTAATATTTGTTTCCGAATCACCTCTAATATTCAGGTGTAGGCGTTCGGGTCCAAGGTGTAGCAAACCTTAATTTGTGAAAAGCATGAAGACTACCAACCCCTATGTATAATTTGCAATGTAGTGTAGGTGTTTTTATGTATCTGTATGTCTGTGCTGGATATTGTTTTAGGTAATGGGGTATGTAGGAGGGAGGGTATGGGGATGTTAGACCGTAGCTTGTACTATGGCCATCCTGATGACATTATCCACCTCTACTCCTATTGTAGTGTGTCAGCCTCTTTTGGCCGTTATCTGTTTTCCTCCCCTCTTTGGGGATTTACGCTCGCTGAGTTGAGATGCCATATAGAATCTTGTGTCTCCCAATATATTAATCTGTGTAGTGCCCGTGGGCCTGTCATTCCTACGCCGTGTAAAATGTCTATGTCTCTGGGCACCGCCCTCTGGCTGCCCCTATGATGTCTAAGTGTGGTGACGCTGTGTCGTTCACGGCCTTATCTGGTCCCCTGTTTATATTGTGGGAAGGGGTAGCATGTGGCTTGCGAATATAAATCGGCATAGCATAATTGCTTGTAGTGGTTTTAGGCAAAAAACAACCGAAAAGAAATGATTAGGGGGGGAGTTGTTCACCCATGGAATCTGTCTCTACCCGCCCTTAGTTAGTTTGTATGTTCGCGTGTAATTGCCTGTCTGCCCCTAAGTGCTGGGCGCGTGTGGGAGGGAAACGGCCGTGTCTTTAATTGGTGCGCGCTTGAATGTACGCAGCCGCCTGCCGCTAGCTCTCTCGCCGGCGCGTGTTCTGTTATCGGAGCGGGTTTATCAATGTTGCGTGCTATCGGCACGCGCCTTCTAGTGTTACTTTATCTCACCGGTACACATGTTCCCTTTGTATTAATGGCTGGTCAGGGATAGTGTAGTCTGCCGGCATGAAATCTGTTCTACAATGTATGTGAAATGTTTTGGCAGAACCTAATGTTACACTGTTCTCATTTCCTGTATTAACATCCGTGTTTGTCACTGTATGACTTCCTACTATTGTTTATTGCCCATGTCATCATGTTTGTGTATTGTTGTGCCAGTTTGCTGTTGGAAAAATTTCTTCCGCAAACAGTGTGTGGCGTCATGTTGGAATGTGCTGTGTTTGCAATGCGTTTAGTTCCTATGTTTTGTTTACCGCCCTCTGTGTAACGAATGTCTTTAGCACGTGCCGGAAGAATATCAATTGTGTTGTCGCTTATTGCCCGTGTGCCAATATATGTTTGTATTATAAAAGGACAATTTGCTAACTTGTAATACTTCCGTTACAAAGCTTGTTTGGGAACTTGTTTCCGTGATTTCTTCACTCTGTGCACTTATCTATTATTTTATGTGTCTGGGGTAATCTGACTGCCCCTTATATTGAATATGCATGATTTTCGGCCGTAGAGATGTGGTGTTAACTTATTTTGTGTGAGCGTTTGTCTGTGCTCGTGATATTCCCCTTTTTGGAGCGTATCCTGACCTATTTCTGGGGCATTTCTAAGTGTCCCACACTGATTTGTCATATTGTTCAGTGTTGAAATGTGGTCTTCCCGTCTTTGTGTATTGATGTCTGTTGGGTTCGTTTATAGCGTCCCAGTGTTTCCAAAATGTATGCTGTGTATGTCTACCTTCGTGTCATTGTTTGTCTAGGTGTGTGCTATCACTGTTCCGTGATCCGTGCACTTGAATGGGTTGCTCTTTAATCGGTCAACTCCCTCTTCCCTTACTATTCGTTGGGCCGCCTGTCCTTATCTAAAATACGGACCCTAGATTGCATATCGCTCTCGTGTGTGCCTGTATGGCCTCTGGTATCGTTATACGAAACTAAATGTCATTGGGTAACTGGTATTAGCCCCGTTTACTCTACCAGAGTTTGTAGATTGTCAATTGTATCTGTATTTACTTAGTGTGGGCGCTCCGTGCACTCTTGGACGTCCCTCGTGTTCAGATTTCGGGTGCTATGGTCCAAAAGAGTATTTTGTGGTCCCCGTAGAGGCCTGGTTTTCTCGGTACGTCCCCTATTGGTAGTCCCGGAGTCGCTAATGCCCTAAGTAGGTTGCTATAGCAAATACCATGGAACGGGCCTATGCACATTAAGTATGACCCGTGTATGTCGTCTGTGTGGGTTTTGGTTAGCTTTGGTCTTAATTTGTGGGCGTAGTGTGGTTTTGAATCCCTAGTGAATGATTCTTGGCCAGCCGTAATGCTACTAGAGCTGTAGGCTGTCTCTGGTCACCCAGTGTGTCACGTATTCGCGCTGAGTATGCAAAGTAATAGGTTACCTCATGTGATAACGCCGCTGCTGCCACCGTGTTTCCTGTCCGGCTGTTGAAATTGGAAGTGCACAGCATTCGTGTTGTAACCTTGCCACAAATGGTGAGAGCGGTTTTAAAATATGTTTCCTACAAGGCCCTTCGTTTCTTCATAATTACCGTGCCTTATCTCTTGGCCTTCCTATTGTGATGACGCTATCTGTGTCAGATTTGTGTAGTGTAGCCTTTATGTCATCCGTGCCTGCTGTCTGTCCGTGTGGCATCTGGTGTTATGTCTCGCAGCTACGTGTCAGTGTCTCTGCCTGTGAAATGTATGTGTTTGAGTCCTCGTAGGTTTGTGTGTCAGGGCTTTCCTTTCTCTCTGTCTGTGCGTTCTCGTGTTAGTACATGTATGCCCTGTATGTAAATGAACCTCCCAGTGTTCATGTTTGTGTGGCTCAAGCGTTCTTGTGCTTGTATCTCCTGGCCTCTAGTTGCCATGTCGCGCCTATTGAGGCTAACTTTGGGCAGTAGGCCATTGCTGTATACTCCCGTGTCGGTGTACCTACCTTGTAGAAGAACCTCCCCGTGTTTATGTCTGTGTTGTGAATGACATTAGTGTAATTCATATGCCATCCCTGGTGTATATTTAAGATGTGTACTCAATGATAATATGCAAGTCATATACATACAATATAAACCCTCTTATGCATACATTAATTCTTAGCTATAACTTTATGGGACACAGTGTCTATATGGGATTCTATGGTTTTTCCATGGGATTGTGTATTTATGTTCTTTGTGAGATGTCGCCCGTTCAACTGTCTGCCCCCGTGTCTATGTCCCTGGCTTTAATTTTAATGTGTCTACAAATTGCCTTATTTCTGGCCAGTTTTATTCTATGTTGGGAGTGGATTTTCCCCTGTAAATGTGTTTATCCTCGCCCGAGCGCTGTTGCCCGACGGGGTGACTGTGCTCGTCCTGAAATGATGACATAGGCTTCCGCCCTCCATTGGGGTGCTTCTTTACCATTTTCTGCGGTGTTTTAAGTAAAGTAAGCCTAAGCCTACGTTCACCGTAGTGCCTGTTTATAGGCGTAGGTGTGCTGGCGCCTGAACGGCTGCGTTGGCTCTGCGCTACCCTATCAGTGTCTGTGGGGGTGTATGCCCTCCTGTCTGGCTGGCCTCGTGGGGTGGGCGGTAAAACTTCCCTTATACCCCGTGTACTTTGTTTTGGAGGCAGGATAGTGCGTGCAGGCGTGTATGTTACACCCTGGTGAATTGTAAGCAATCACCCTGTATTTCTTTGCACTGGGGGTGCACATGTTCCTGTCCGTCCCCATTCTGTCGAAATCGTCCTTTGAACTGGCGGTAGAGGTCGTGTAGTTGTCTGTGAGCGCCCCTCTAATGTATTGGAGGGTAGTCTGGCCGTTTCCGGACTATGGCCACGGCAGACTCCTTCCTTTGTGTCTGTCTATGTGTGTGAGTCTGTATGGGCTTACTGTGCTGTGGCACGTTCTCTACGTCCTCAACCCATGATATAGTTTCCTTCAGGTTCCTCTTTGTGTTATCGTGTGTGTTTGAGAGCCCTGGCCTCAACTCCCTCTCGTTCATTCGTTCTGAGGTGGTTGGTGTAGGTTTCGCCCCTCGGAATGGCAAAATTGCCTCCCGGACCGGAGCTGCGGGACGTGTGTCTACGTAAGTTTGGCCCTGTAGTGTATTGGAGGCTAGCCTGACCGTTTTCTGGCCTATGGCCAAGGCAAACTCCTTCCCTTGTGTTGTGGGATATGTATATTGATGGACATGTTCGCAAATTGCTGCGTTAACGAGTTTATGTCCTATACAGTTCTGTGGCCGCCAACTGGAGGAGCGCCTGTTCGCGAATAAGCTCCCTATATCGGGCATATAACATTGTGTAGTGCACCCTTATTCTCTCTAAGGTTGTGTTACCCGTTATCGGGCCATGTGTAGTGTTCAATCGGTCATATATCCTGTTCCTTCGGACATGGCTCCTGTTGAGGTGTTCGTGTATGTTATGTAAATGTTGGTGTGCGCGTTTCAATTGCGCTATCCTACCCTCCGACGGGGTGCATTGGTGTTTGCCCCGTATTGCTCCAACCCTTGTCTGGAGTAACCGTATTTGAACCTGTCGCCTTTGTATATGCCTCTGGTACCTTAGTAATAAGGTGAATAATACTGGTGCACCCCTTTCGCCTCTATGGCTTACAACCCCTGTTGCTTCTGCATGTGGTGCCATTCTGTATATCGTAATCTTAATGTAACGCTGTTTTAAGTGTAGTGTGTCCTGTCAGGATTAAAGTATTTTTAACAGCGTTGGTTATAAAGAAACCAAAAAGAGAACTTCTGCCCTAGTGGGGGGTGGGTAGGTGGGCTAAAATTTCCCTTATGTTCCCAGAGAGGAAACAAAATAATGCTTTCTCTTTAAAAAATTAATTTCGCTTGGCAGTTTTTGTACCTTGCGCTCTACCACGAGGGCTCGTTGTTTGAGTCCCTTACCCTTATTTTGCGTGGTAGTGGCGACTCCATCGATCTGTTTTATCCCTGTGTTGGGGGATGGGATAAACAGGGTAGTGTAGATGTATTAATTTAGGGGATGTTTCCGAAAAGGGGTAGTTTCCTGTAATTGGGGGAGACTACTAGTTTAATATGTTGGTGTGAGGATGTGATCTGTTGGGGTGCGTTCCTACAGGGTGCGTCTACCTGTTAGGGGATGAACGTCTAAGACTGAGCTATTAACTTAGCCTGCCAATTCAAGTATGAGCGAGCGTTTAGCGAGCTCACGTGCAGAGTCGACAACTCGGCGCGTTGCAGTCTGGCTGCTTACTCGAATACAATGAGATTCCTGACGGTGCAGTTCCTGGCCTTCACGGTCAGGGGCAATTAGGACTAAGGTCAGGTTGGGTGTAGGGATGTAAAACTGGGTGAAATGAGTAGTAGATGTATGTGTTTACTGACCAAGTATTTATTGGTCAGTGGTGATAATGTACTGTCCCTTTAAGTGGTGGACAAGTATAAAACAAAGTACAAAGTGTGTGAATACAAAAGTGTTCTGGGTTAGGTGTTACAATAATTAGGAATCTGAGCACACGGCTAGTTCTCACCTGGTGACGTAGTGAAGAGCTGGAACGGACCTTGAGGAGCAGAGCCGCCGGCCACGAATAGATAATTGGGCTCTTCTGGGTCTAGCTTTTAAGGCTTTCCCCCACTGCTTATCCGGCGTTTCCTCACTGTTGCTGTTTCAGATAGTGTGTTTGTGTATGTGTTGTGCAAGCGTGGCTGGCAGCAATACCGCTGTGCCTGCTCGTGTCAATGAAGTGTGTAAGGCTTATTGCATGCCTATGAGGGTGGTTTATGGTGAAAGATGAAGGGGTGGGTCCTAGGGGTACTGCCCCTGGGCTGTACATTATGGTAATTGTGATCTAAGAATGACATGAAAGACTGAAGGAATAAATAGTGTGATCTAGGAAGGATCGTTAATGTAATAGAATATCGTTCAGGAAAAAGATAGTAGTTGGAAACAATGTAAATATTTAATTAATTATAATAATAAGTTAAGAATTTTATTAAAGGTTAAGGATTATTAAAACGTTAATTTAAGGAGACCCCTGTGTATATTAGGGGTGGAAATATAAATAGTAAACATCGTTTCACAAGTTTTATAACTTTAATGATGTACAGTACAATCAACAAGTTGTTTATATTTTTAAATATTTTAATAGACGAGGTGTCTAAAGTAATACAGTTTGATTTACTCCTTAAAGAGGACACACAGTGAAGTCCCAATACCGATATTCACGGTATATTTTGCTTCTAGGCGAAGCCATGATATTATTTTGATGTTTTAAATTTTATTTTACGTAACGAGTGAAGTGTTGATTAATTGTTTGTTGGACATTTATCTTTGTTTGTTGTTCTTTATATTTGAATAAACGCTAGCAGGCACTGCTTAATTTGCCTATTCCCTTTTTATAGAACTTTACGATTTCTCATTTAATAATCAGCTGCGGTGATACTACTAGATCGGTACAGGCGCCCACTTTTAAACCGTTCCGAGAATCTCGTCCTCCAATACTTTGTTGTAGGATTTTGTATCTAACTAGGTAGTAGTACTATCGTATTTGTAATAAATATCATGTATCTAGAGGTTCCTAACTAACCATCTAGCAGGGTATTGTTGGTTTATCTAGCTGGTTATCAGCGTCCCTAGCGATCCTTTCCATCCTTCGGATAATAGGTGGTAGTTACGTGAATATCGGGTACAGTACCGGGCTCCCGTCAAATGATTCTCAAAAAAATGTGGTCAAATTAGGTGATCATCCAGTATACCACACAAGACATTCACTGCCCATCAGTCCTGAAATGATGCCTGTCTCACACAGTGGGGATTTTCAACACTCCAGTAGTGCATGTTGTGGCGATTCACTGAGCCATTATTGTAGAATCCAGAATCGGATAAAAATAAAATGAGAGACAATAACGCGTGATTATATGCCATTTTCTCCATGAACAAAAATCAACCCGAGATATGAAATCTCGTCCTTGGAGTGCTTGATGTAGCTGCTGGTCATACAGGTCAGACGTTTGATTTCGACGAAATAAAAATTATAATGGAAGCCTGAAGGCCAGTTACTAGCGTACCTGTTTACCCGAATTTATAATGGTGAAGTTTTGTGAAGAGATTAGCATTGTATTATAAATGTTACAATCGAGAATCTCTGGTCTGCTGGAAAGCTACCTGTATTCAACACGTGCATGAGTGTCGAGCGAGGGAGATTTTTGCAAGGAGTTTGCCGCAGCCAATCAGAAAATTCCATTTATTTAATGAAGAGAGAGGCGGCAAAAACCTGTTTTCAAAGAGTCAGCCGTCACGCGAACAATGGATGTGTGACAGGGGACGATATACTTGCCCGCAACAACCAAAGCGTAGACCGCGCGTGTAGGCTTGTGACGATTCGAGGGGTACAAAAAGCACACCTGATAAGTCACGTGGCCTGTGTTAGTCATTCAGATAAATTCAACGAATTTTCAGAGCTTCTAATCAGTAATTAGGAAGCTTATTGCAAGAAATTTTATTTAAGAATATGGTGGAAAATATTATTTGGAAATATCCCAGCACGTTTGATAACAAGAAATCAGCACAGATAACGAGTAAATTAATAATTTACTGTTACCGCCAAGATAGACCGACAGAAATTTTTATGTAACGCCAACTTTCAGCGCGAGAAGGGCGATAGCGTGATTGACTCGAGGCTTTTTAATTTGTGAATAGATAATGGCTAGTTAAGCATCGTGGTAGGCGAACCAATAGAGGTCGACCACACTATTGAAATAAGGACTTAGTAAATTTTCGAACTACAACCGAAAAGAATTAGTTAATTTTGAGAGGTATCACTAATTGACAATAGTGATAGATATAAACAATTCCACGGCAATTTTGATAAACATTTACTTCAAATATTGAAGGCAGACTTTTAACAATTTTAATCTGCAACTAATACAGGGAAGCTACATGTATTCAACGAAAATTATTAAGCAAAGATACATAGGAATATTCAACATTTTACAATATTGCAAAGTTATGACAAGTATAACCATGATTAACATAGTGAAATTGGGAGAGACGATTCGATACTTTACCAGCGAGATGATGATATCGTACTAAATACCATGATGGAAACATTAGCTGCAGGATGATGAAGATATTTGAAGGAACTTAACGCCAATAACGAAAGAAATTATTTTCGACACAACATTCGAAATTTATGGCAAACTAAAGATGAAACGACTACATGAATGAAGTTCTACGACTTCACCACCAGCGAGGATGAAGACAAACTAGGACCATCCCGATTCGCAATGCATTTCGACTTCAGAACTAGGGCCATGCCAGTTCTTGACTTCAGTTCGGTGCCCAGATGAGTAGATGCTGTGAGGAATGTCTACGCGATGATGTCTGGAGTTCGATTCTGTACGAGGGATGCTAATCCAGGAACACCGCGGAACAGAGTTATGAGAGGAGACCTTGGTTGTGGAATTCAACGCAAGAGGAACCTATGTGAGGCATCTATAAATCAACACAAGGTAGAAAAAGAATTTCATCATGTAGAATTCTTGTAGTTGGTTGGCTTAGTAATTTATTTGAAGCATCCATATTTTTTAATTGTTTTAGGTATTACATTTTCAAATTTAGGATTTCGAACTTAGGTTTTATATAGGATTTTTGACTTTTCGAAATAAGATGATTTTTGTATTTGCATTCGCAGACCAAATATTTCTATTTTGCAATATTTCAGTATTCTTAATCCATTTTAGATTTTTTTCTATATTCGATTTTTAAGTAGGATTGATAGGTTCCTTGATCGCATTCTAGATCGCGTATATTTTTAAGTAACGTTGGATGATACAATTTTAAACAATTTGAGGAAAAACATTTGGACGTAGGATCCAATTTAACATGAAACACATTGAAAGTGGTATAATAAACATTTAACATTGTGGAAAATCTTATGAACTTGTATGGAAAGATTTCGACAATTTATTATCAATTGCAACATGAAGTTTAATCGATATAAGGAACTTTGGAGAATATCATTTGCACATTCAGTAGTAATGGATGCATTTCATGTAATTGAAAGACAAGATGATGAGAGCTGTTCACATTTTTGAAGTGGTATTAAACTATATTGTTGAGAGATAATTATTGAGCTAACATTGAGCAGGAGTGATAAAGGACGAATGGAAGATATTTCTTTGCAAGATTTGTTGCGCATTTAAAGAAAGCATAAGTACGCACGAGTTTATTGTATGAGTTATGAGACTGAGGAGATTGTAGTCCAGTTTATCAAGTTTATCATTGATATTGTACGTTGATAATGACAGTGTGCCGTTGACATTGTTCATTTATGGTATATAAAGTTTATTCATCGAGGAAATATTATGACAAGGAAATATTGATGTATATAAGAAATGATTGCCTTGTTAGTAGAGCATTTTTGTGTTTATTGACGGTTATTTAGAGATTCATGAGGAGTATTTTGCAATATAGAGTTGTGAGACGATGCAGTCGAAGTAAACAACTGATTAGAACTCAATTTTATTCATGATAGAAAGATTGTTTAAAATGGAGAAGTAACAGTAATGGCAACAGTTAATTTAAAGGAACAACTTGTATTATAATTCTTATCAATATGTTATTGAATGAAAAGAATTAACGAGGACATCAGCATTATAATCAAGGCTTAGTTGCACGGATTATATATCCGAATTTGACTTCATAGACCAAATTAAGACTACAGAAATTGGTGAATTTCCATAAGATTATTGAAATGTCGGAAGGACAATCATTTTGTGTATAATACGTAAATATTTAGACAGAGTACGGATATTTTGAATATCTAGAATATAAGAGTTTAGTGCTTTTCAGTCGGTCAACACGAATGTACCCAAAAGAGCTAGGTTATGCCCTAATTGTTTATTAAATTACATGCGATTAATAAATACCGGTGGTGACAAATTGAAGCGACAGGGCGAGAGACTGACTGAGTGCAGGCACACCCGCAAGCTTCAAGGTCAAGGGCAATCGTCTAAAACAATCTCATGTAATTTATTTCAGGATTGGGGCATAACCCAGCTCTTTTGGGTACATACGTGTTGACCGACTGAAAAGCACTAAACTCTTGTTTACTAAGGCAACACTGAAAATATGGCTTCAAACCTCACAATGATCTAAAATATAAGTAATTCGGATAAGAATCGTTAGGATAGGAATAATTAGAATAGGGATTAATTAGAAACAATGAGTTATGTATAGAATAAAATTTGTTTGAAAGAGCGAAAGACCATCGCTAATTTATTTTGAAAATTAGGTAATTTAAAATATTTTATTTTTACTCCTTAGATCTCGGGAACAGTATTTTCATGCCAGGAGCATATTTAAAATTTATTTTGAGTTTTGTTTGACTTAAAAAGGAATGATTAGGAGAGCTATTTAATTTTTAATTTGTTATATTTCTTTTGCCCCTGTATTAATTTATCTGTAATTCTGTCATCAAAAATAAATCAATAGACACGTCATTACGAATGTCTGATATATTTATAGAGCATTGAGTTATCCTTTGGAGTTAATTAGGTAATTTTAGTTTGCTATAGAGATAGAATTGGACTCAACACCCACACCCTTTTCCCGTTACGCCCGGAGAACCGTACGTTTCTCATTCTCCATTGTTAGATAGACGCCCATCATTCAAATAGTGCAGTACTGTAGCACAATAGTAGTAATTGTATCCAATAAGTGTTATCTGTCAGTAGTACTTTAGTAGTTATTCGAGCCGGTTTCTACAAGTTGCTTCAATCCACCTGTGGATCCTGGCAGGTTCTTCTAGATTCGGGTACAATGTGTTGTCACCTGCCCCATGTGGTCAAATGATGGACAAAAAATATCTTCCGCTACTGCTGAAGTACAGTCATTGGCAAATATAATGGCGTTCTGTTCGTAACTAAGTAACATGTACTTCCTTGTCACACATTACTTCGACGTGGATTGTACTCTTCCGCACGGTGGTGCCGTCTCGTGCTCAAGTCTGGAATTCCATTACATCAGACCGGTGGTGACAACTTTGAAGCGACAGGGCGAGAGACTGACTGTGTGAAGGCTCACCCGCAAGCTTCAAGGTCAAGGGCAATCTTCTGAAACAAACGTTCGACTTGTGCGGATGAAACAAACTCTCATGCAAGATCTGTACCTCAGACGACTGGCTGATATTGGTCTGTTGAGTTACTGTGCGGGTACTAGTGTGAGAATTCTCCCGGAAGGTGTCCAAAACCATCTCAGTAGTAGCACCTTATGTAACTGGCAACTCTAAAACAGGAACTGTTCGAGAAAGTGACGAAGTTATACGCAAACGTCGCTCCACCTTCCTATAGGTATTTGCGACCGGTTGCCTGCTGTGTAGAAATTTCTCCTGGTACAGGAGATTCACCGCATCAAATGACCAGCAAGCACTTTTAGGCAGCACACTGTGTGAAGCCAGTACACCATTGAACCGTAAAAAAACACTACATGATATTGGTCAAATGTGGAACGAATACCCTTGCATTTGATCCCCAGACCTGCAAGTGTGGTGAGTTTCGGAACCCAACCTCCCAAACATAGGTCCGCTACCTTCTACGCACTTGTGCCATTGCTCCACAGCTACTCGACACTTTACCTTGCCTGAAAGCGTATGGAATGTGATACTGCTTTCCAATTCAAAAGTTCATTCACGTGTTTCATCACCAAGCCACTGTACCCAGCGTAAATTTCGTATCCAACCAAAACCGTGTAATTGATATGTAGGTTTGCACATGCCCGTATGACAGTTTGATGCATTGTATAATCACTTGTCCCACACCTGTTTTTGTTAAGGTCTTACTTCCATGTCATCGTACATTTTGTGAAGTCGTTTAGGGTCATTGTGGCTTGGCTAAGGGCGGGGAACTATCAACCATGCCGCAATCAGACGTTGGAAGTGTGGCCAAAAACTAGAAAAATAAGTGGCAGATGACTCACCTGGTATATATACAGAGTGGTTCACCAGCCCCCCCTATTACTTAGTTTTATGAAACCCAATTAACATTACATGTCTCCCGATGGTCGAAATTACTCTGCCTCTGTGACAGCAATGTAATTATTGAGTCATGGATCTAGCGAAGAAAAACGACCGTAAACATCTCCGCGCCATATACTACGGACCATTCTACTAACATGTGACTTATTGCTCCCCAAATTAACACATGCACATGTAATACGAACGAATCAATAGATTACGCCACGTGATCTGTAATAGTAGATAGTTAATTCAACACCATACACCGTGATTGAAGACTTTGACATGCACCTCAACGTTCGAGGAGGGACAACCACAGTAACTAGTGCACGAGCAGCGCATGGAATCTACCGTGTATTCGTGGCTGGATTGGTTTAAGTCCTGCAGGACATTTTGGGCAAGAAAGGGTAGAATGGTGCTTCGAATCAAACGGTAGGCTTACGTTTTTGAACGACAGGGCGTGCTCCATTTTAGTGGGGATGTAACTACATTGACACATTTTTTTACTTACGATATATATTTTACCGATCCGTCACGGATGTATATGTCTTACCTGTCCGGTTGCTAAGCTAAGGGTTGCGGTACGTTCTCCCACAGTCAGCCGCGGTGGCCGAGAGTGCTAACGCGCTATCTCGTGCCTCGCTGGCATCGGGAGAGCGTGGATTAAAATCCCACCTCGGCCGTCCTGAAAATGGTTTTCGTGGTTTCCCATTTTCACCACCAGACAAATGCCGGCACGGTTCCTTTCAATAGGTCCACTGCCGATTTTCTTCCAATATCCCTTCTCTGACCCTTCATGAAAAGAAAAGTACATGGCCATTGGCTGCATTAAATATATATATATATACATGAGGATTTTATCTAGGATCACCATTTACCAACAAGAAAACAACAAGTTTTCTATCATCTAATTTATTCAAATATCTGACATAAACAATGAAATTAATAAACGCAAAAAAGGACATAAAATCTTATCCCTTAAAAATGTATATATTTTTCACAAATTCAAAATCAGTAACTTACTCTTCCTCCATGATCCTATGATCATGAGCAAAATCAAATGAGTTACACTAGCAACATAGGGGCCCATCTATGTCGTCATAGTCAGTCTTAAAGCAAGCCTAAACTTGTAGAACATGTAACGTGACAAAGTTTGGTTAGGTTAAGTTAGGTTATGTTAGGTGAGCTGAGGTGAAGTCTCAAACTATTCCCTCTTTGTCTTGTACTTGGTGTAAACATTGACACTGTAACTTTGTGATATCAAAGGTGATGTGAGGTTAGGTTAGGTGAGGTTTGATCAAGTTAGGTTAAGTGAGGTAAAGTTAAGTTAGGTTAGGTGAGGTGAGGTTAGCTACCACTATCACACTCTTAGTCAATCATTAACCATTAAGTACTTTAGAATGTGTTGGAATCTTAGTGTATTCTCAAACGTAGATGCTATAGCCTAAGTGTAATAAATCTAATGATGATCGCTTGACGATCGAAACTGGTCATCCTTGTGTATTAATTAATCTCATGTAATTTATTTCAGGATTAGGGCATAACCCAGCTCTATTTGGGTACATTCATGTTGACCGACTGAAAAGCACCAAACTTTTTTTTACTTAGGCATCACTGGAAAATGGCTTCAAACCTCTCAATCTTAGTGTGTTGTAAGTCAACATAATATTTATCGATATAAATTTCTCCCAGTATAAATCGCGTTATCAATTGCGCCTACTATCAGTCGCACCTACTACCAATTGCGTCTACTACCAATCGCGCCTACTATCAATTGCGCCTACTATACATTGCGCTTACTACCAATTACAACTACTATCCAATGCGCCTACTACCAATTGCGCCTACTGCAAATTGCCCCTACTATCAATAGCACCTACTACCAATTGCGCCTTCTATCAATTGCGCCTACTACCAATCGCGCCTACTATCAATTGCATTGAGATGCGCCTACTATCCATTGCGCCTACTACCAATTACGCCTACTATCCATTGCGCCTACTATCCATTGCGCCTACTATCAATAGCGCCTACTATTCATTGCGCCTACTATCATTTGCGCCTACTATCAATTACGCCTACTATCAATTTCACCTACTATCAATCGCGCCTACTATCAATTGCGTCTACTATCAATTGCGTTGAGTATTCCCCCGGTGAAATTGCTTTCAGTAAAAATTGAGCTAAGTAATAATCATAATAGTATAAAACGCACCCAGTATAAAACGCGTCTACTAATCGTACCTACTATATATTGAGCGTGCTATAAAACGCACTCAGTATAAATTGCTCCTACTAACCATGGCTACTATCAATCACAGTCGATGATTTGGTTCAGTTATTGTTTGGCTTTTGGTTCTCTATAGTCTGGTTTGGTTCGGTTCGTTAAGTTATAAAAGTAAGGATATTGTTTATTTACATGAGTAATTTATGACCTAGGCTTAAATAGCATGCCTAAAGACATGTTTACGCCTTGGTATTTTCAATGCCCATACACTTTTACAAGTTACGAAATGTTTGCTAATGCAATTGTAAAATGTTACGTCCTGTTTGCTAATGCAATTGTCAAATGTTGAACACTTGCATAGTATTACATTTTAGGTAACTTTTTGTTACATTATTTAAACAAGATATATTTGTCTTAAACGATAAAGCAAACCCACAGTGTGTATTGTTAGTGGTAAGAACAATTGCGTCCATTATTGAGCAAGCATGCTAGTAGTTCAGTGGGTGCTCATATCCACCGCTAGGTAGAATGCTAGTAGTTTGGGTAGTGCTCATATTCACCACCAGGTAGCGGAAACATACTTTGTGTGTTGCATGTGACTATCTCGCAAAGTTTGACTGAGTGCAAAACGTGCTTGTATAATCTATGTATTTAAATTCAATATATAATTAACCACTAAATGTTCAGAACTAACATGTATAGCCTTGTCTAGGGTATATATGGGATCCTTAGCCAAAAAAGACTAAACCACGAGTGTACAGCCTTGTCATACGCAGTAAGTACCTGTTAAACTTGACTAGGATATAAGAATATTGTCAGTTGACTACTACCAGTTACAGTGTTCACACCGTGAAAGACTGTCGAAAACACCAGTCTCCAGCCTTGTCATACGCAGTAAGCAGCTGTTGTCAGAAAACAACATCCATAAATCTTGACATTTAGGAAAGTGTGTGTGTAAATCGCTTGTAATCTAAAGATTGTTCATGCGACTTTACTGAAATTTAATTCATATGTATTAGTTGATATGGAAGTCTCAACAACCTGCCATGGTAAGCCATGTGTCTACTATAAAGGACATACATATATTGTAAAAACAACCAATAAAAATGGAACTGTTATTTGGCGATGTTCAAAACAACGATCCAAAAAGTGTCGAGGAATGATTAAAACAAAAGACTCCAACGTACTTACTTCAAACGAACATCATTGTGAATCTCAAATCAATAGACATTTAAATACACAAAATACTCTAACCAAGGTAAAAAATCAAGTCCAAGAAAAATATCTTGCTGCTCAAGATAGTGCATTGTTTGTTGAAAAGCATTTATCACCACCTCAAAAAGTCATGTTAGGACAGTTGTCAACGTTCAAAAATCTCTTAACACTATCAAAAGCAACGCAGACTCTACAAGAGGTCCCTGTGGAAAAGGAACAAGAGGAATTGGATAGTTCTAGTGTTGTTGAGGATGATGATGATGATGATGGTGATAATGACTACTATATTTTTTATGATAATATTCATGATGATGATGATGATGATGAAAAAGAAGAGGATGGGGATTTTATGTCTATAAAACCATTGCGGCTTCCCCAGTTTTTAAGAACAAGAGTACCTGGAGGGAGTTATAAAAGTATCTACAACAATCGTGTTTAAAAAATCTATATCAAACAATGGTAAAGAGAGAAAGAGTTGTTTTCAGTGTGTATCTATTATAAAATGAAATTAATAAAAATATGTTATGGTTATTGTCTGTTTTTCTCTTAATTACTATCACTACATCCCCCCAATATTAATGCAATTTTTAACCATCGGCAGTCTATAGCTATGTTTAGAAAGAGAGAGTGGACTTAAACAATACACTCTATCTATAGTTTGTGTATCGAGTATCATAATAATACAGTATCGCTAAGCCATGTTAAAGCAATAATTATGTCAGGTAAGAGGTTCAAACCCTTGCTTTCTTGTAATGAAATGTGAACTTAAGTCAAACGCCTTAACCACTCGGCCAACCTGACAGTTAATAATGTAATTTGTTTTGTGCACTTGAGGGTTTACATAATTTTCCAGTGTACATTGACTCAACCACTTGCTCGCTTTTAAATGTAGATTTTTGTTTTGTTTTTCCATAACATTGCAGTTATGAGTCTTGAGAACTGGGTGTTTAATATAGGGTTAAAGGCATCTTAAAATAATTTTAGATAAGCCCTCAGGTATCGTGTCATTGGTTTTAGTAATGCATTACTGTTTGTTGACTAGCATTTACCGTTACACAACATTATTTTGATAAGCTCTACATGTTGTTGTTTGAGTCTTCAGCCTTTTGACTGGTTTAATACAGCACTCCATGACTCCCTGTCCTGAGCTAATCGTTTCATCTCTATATAGCTATCACACTCTACATGCAAGGCTATCTGTTTAACATATTGTAACCTTGGTATAACCCTACAGTTATTGTCCTCAACACTTTCTTCCATAACTATGCTTGCTATTCCTGGGCGTCTTAGTCTGTGTCCTACCAACCTATCTGATTACTTCATTAGCAGTCGCCAGAAACATCTCTCCTCTCCCACTCGTCTTAATGCCCCTTTGTTTGTAACCCTATTTACCCATTTAATCTTCATCATTCTCCTGTAACACCACATTTCAAACACTTCAATTCTCCACTTTTCTGCTACACCAATAGTCCAAGTTTCACTTTCATTGAGTGCCACGCTCCAGGCAAAGGCCTACAAAAATGATTTCCTAATACCTAAACTACAGTATATTCAATGTCAACAGATTCTGTAGAAATGCTTTCCTTGCCTTAGCTACATAATAATCCTTATCGTCTCTGGTATAATGTCTTGTTTAGCAAACATAGTCGCTCAGTAACTTAAAATCTAAAATCCAATATCTATATTCTAAAATCTAAAATCTAAAAAAATATATAGTATAGAAAACATAATTCCAAGTAATACAAATCCTTATATATCTTTTTTTAATAATTAGTTACCGAAAATTTAAAGTCATGACAATACGGTTTGATCTTTTTGCAAAATCTAGAATCTAAAATGCAAAATCTAAAATCTAAAGTCTAAAATCCAAAAAACAGTCAAAAATCTTACTTTCATTAACTGTATATCAAACCCAGTCCATCTTTGTATTTGTAATCCAAGTAATAATTATAAAAAAGACAAGTGTAATCGGTCATAAAACATTATCCCTGCTTTTTTATATGTTTATGACAAGCATATTGACCTAAAATCAAACCCTGGTCTACCTTAGTCAAAGGCTAACAGCTTAACCACTGCACTAGCATGATCGTGTTTCTTGGTTTGGTTCGTTCTAAGGCTCAAAGCTAAAAATCGAGTTAGGACCTCTAGTTCAAGAGCAAAAAGTGCTTGCCACTGCAGCAGAAATTGGTTAGCTAGTAACATTAGACATTCAAAAACGATTGTATTGGTTCGGTTTGGTTCAGGGTAGTCACCATCTCGTTTTTAGCTACCCTCTTTAACCAATTAATTAAAGATAGACGACTCTTAATTCTTGAATAGATAAATTTGATTTTGTGTGTGTACCTATACTCCCTATGAACTGCGGTCAGGTCTAAAAACAAGTTTCAATGGTCAAAGACTTGTCAGTCACCATACGTGTAGCCTAAATAATTATTTCTCTACCTAGCTATGTTGCATCACTCACCATAAACTTCTAACATTATGGGTTTGCAATATATAAAGGAAAACAAAAGTCCATGATCTTGTTGTTTTCAGTATTTTGGGAAAATTCATAAGCCATAAAATGAAAGCGTCATGTCAAGTTCTAGTACACCTTATGTGTCCAAATCCCATTATTAGTTTATAAAATCTCAAATAAGTAACCTTGCCGTTTTGGGTTATTTGAATAAATGCATGCATCATAGGAAAAATCATAAAAATATTCTTAAAACAAGTCGTCGCATGACCCTCTCCGATCAATGCTTCACAAAATATCGATTTATCCATTGGACATGGCCGCCGCGGTCGGAGACATGCTCCTTTAAACACAACCGGTACTGTCTATCTCCATAAAAAACCTGAATTTTCAAAATGTGTACTTAGGCCCTTTGTAAGAATTTCAAACATAAATAATAAATTCAAAAAGGATAGTCACCCTGAGTTCTATAACACCTCATGTGTCCAAATCTGAATATTGGTTCCCCTTTTCCCTTGTAAAATCTACATTCATTGTTTTAGGGGTGAAATAGCCGAACGTGGTAAAAGAGTATTTAATGACCATTTTTTTTGAGCTATCACACCTAATTTTAGGGTTCTTAGTTTCCAAATTATCGATTTTTCTATTTTGGGGTAGTTTTCACCCCCCCCTACTATTTTTCATCAAAAGAAAAAGATCTTCGATTCATTTATAATTTTTAGGTCTTTGACACCTTTTTTCTTGTAAAATCAATATTCACTGTTTTAGGCGTGAAATGACCTATAGTGGAAAAAGAGTATGTCATGACCTATTTTTTAAGCTATCACGCCTAATTTTAGGGTTCTTAGTTTCCAAGATATCGATTTTTCAATTTTGGTGATTATTGGTTTCCTTTTTACCTGTAAAATTTTACTTTAAATTCATTGTTTTAGGGGTAAAATGAACGATCGTGGTAAAAGAGTATTTAATGACCATTTTTTGAGCCATCACACCTAATTTTAGGGTTCTTAGTTTCCAAGATATCGATTTTCAATTTTTGGGGGTAGTTTCACCCCTCAAAGGGGACGTTAGGTTAGGCTAGGTTAATTCATTCATTCATTCATTCATTCGTTTATTTGCAATTGGGGGTGTGTCCCCGGTGGCAAATTAGATATACATAACAAATAAATAACTGTACTGTACAGTATCCCAGGGGTATGCACCCCTTGGAGACCATCCCCCCGGCATCTGGCTAAATCCCCTAAATGGCAACTCTTGGAAAGCCGGGGCAACATCCATTAATACCGTAAGGACAGCTTGCTACTCCATAAAGCAGCTCAAGCCTTACGTAATCATTACACTCAGCGACATAGTACTAACTGGGCCAATACATTGCTGACAGCAGGGCGTCAGAAGGTATAAGAAGACGTCCTAATGAGGTCAAACTCTCTCTCCATTGTCAGTGCTCCATCGAGACGGCCGAAGCTACGCTGGTGTCAACCGAGGTGAGTCAGTCAATCGTGTTCAGAATTCCTACTTTGTAACCTGTAACCCAACAACTTGTATCACATTATAAACATAATTTCATTCCCTACAAGGGACTCACTATCAGAATCACAGACCAATAAAACACTTGGTCCACACTCTACACTAGCATTACTGTTATACGCCTCTTTACATCCCAACGTCCTTCCTTATTCCCGTCACGTAAAGACGTGACAGACAGCAGTCTATTAGCGCCAACTTAAGTACTTTTGTATTCCCCGAGCCGGCCCGGCTGCAAGCGAGCAGCGCGTGCCACTCAGCTGATACAAGCAGACTCAATTACGTAATAAGCAGTCAGCTGAGCGACCAGTACAGCGACCCTTTGCAGTGGGTCCCATCCCTCCAAACGCTACCACATTATTTATAGGAACGCCCCCTAGTTCCTAGCACACCACAACACTCTACACTGGTCAGCTTACCCTGACAAGGGAAGCTACCCTTTTAGGCACCACCTTATAAATTAGTACAACAACTCTCCCTTTTAGATCCACCCCCAAATAAGGGATCTAAAACACTGGTGGAGGCGCGGGCCTACGCATAGAGAAAAGGGACTCAACCAACGAGCCCTCGTAGGTAAAACGACCCCTTCCGTACCGCAAAAAGCCAAGCAAATAGTGAGAAAATTTTTCCCCCAGACAAAAAGCACCATTTTTTTTATGTGCTCCAAACTAGCTACACAGGGGAAATTCTTAATAAACCAACCCCCTAGCCCCATACAGAATCAGAGAAATATAAGAATACACTGTCAAACACGCACAGATTTTTTTTTAAATATTATTCTTATTGTAGGCCCATACACTTCAGACAGAATGGCACCTCATGCAGAGATTGCAAGCCGTACAGCCAATAGGGGTACCACAACAATACTTACACTACTACTCACCCTCATGATCAACGGGATCCTCACAAACGCCTTAAAACAAGACCCAAGGGGGGCGAGGGTAAAGATCACCCCGGGCGTCCATTGGAAACACATAAGGGGACAGACGGTCTATCAGGCCAGTATACCCATCACCTATGACGTACCGGTAAAACAGGAATACGTACCGGTACCGTCGACTACACTAGATGAGGGCCATGAATCCCAAATACACTCATTATGGGAGGCCATCGAGCAAGCACTCAACATACACGGTGATACAAAACAACTCCGAGGGACATCCACCCCTGTGTAGATTATGCGGGGGAGGGACAAGAGAGAATTAACATTTATAGGAAACTTCCTACAATACTGCTGCGGCGTTGCTACAGAAGAAGATAGTAAAACATTACGAATGACGCAGCAGCAAATCGCGAGCTACACAGACAACCTAGGTAAAATGATCCACGCGAATCACAAGGACCTAACCGAGACTACACTTAAGCTAAACAATTGGACACACACGGTACACGACTCTATTGCCACAATTGCGGAACAAATCAAAACACTTGCGAATGCAACCCGAGCAAACAAAGAAGCGCAAGACACTATACTGGCTTCCACGGCCCAAATGGCTATGGGAAATGCCATAAGTATTTACAATGCCATCATGAGCATGCACAGACAGCAAGACTTAATGGCATGCAGACAACATAAGATACCCGAGAACACCATACACACGAGCATCTTGCGAGACGATCTGACTAACCTCCAACACAAACTCGCAAAACACAATTACCAACTAGCCACTTCCATCGATCAAATAAGCTGGTATTACACGAAGCCAATATGCTCGTGCATATACCATGCTAACAGGTTACACATTAAAATCAATATACCTATAATCGAGGAAAACGCGCGGTGGAATCTATTTGAATACATTCCCATACCGTACAAGTGGCTAGGGGGAACATGCACACTCGTACACGAACCAACGCTGCTGGCGGTTAATGGCCACGACATTAGGGTACTAACAGGGAATGCGCTACATGACTGCATTACACAGATCAATGCGCTCTGTTACGTACCTCGGTTCCAAGAGGTGACCACAATCCAACCTGCTTGTGCTGTCAACCTGTACAATAACGCGCCCACTGACAAAATACTGGAATCATGCGCATATAGATGCGACGAGGGATCGCAGAGAGCCCTTATCACACAGATTGATATGGACAAGTTTATTGTTACAAATCCTACGGCGGAAATGGGGACCCAATGCCCAGAAGGAAGGACAACCCTACTGCACCCACACACGGAGGCACCGCCAGGGGCTCTAGAGATACACCTCCCATGCAATTGCCAACTCTTAGAGGGCGACATCATCCTGATACCCCAGGCGTTTCCGTGTGACGCCAAAATGGTAAAGGAATTAGCCATCACGCACACATTGCCGGCAGCATGGACTAAACAAATACAATTGCAAATACACGACTTTGAGCCTTTACAGACAAAGCCGTTATGGTACGATAACATAACGGCCATACTCAATTCCAACTGGTCATCAGTCATTCCGACATTTAATATAACAGAAACACCTTTCAGACATCACAAACAGCCCCTACAAATACCAGGACTTCACCAATCCTGGTATGACCTAGATACAACGACAACTTCCACTATGGCATGGAACGCCGGAATGACAGTGGTAATCATCTACATATTAGCCAGACAGATGGCAATGGCTAGAGACATCCGGCGGTTACACGCACATAGAGCCAATACTTGAAACGAAACACACTCAAGTACACACACGAGTAGCAGGCGAAAACCCTGGATAAGGTAGCTAATATGGATGTCCCTCTTACACAAATAGGCTCACACGATGGCAGGAGTCTGCCGTGGCCACAGGCCGAAAAGCGGTCAGACTACAAGCCACCACATTGCTAGGCCAGACACGAGCCATTAGGCGACCTTTACCGCCAGTTCAAAGGGCAAATTTGCCAGAACGAAGGCGAACACCGGTATTAGGCCCTAAGGATGCACGATATACGCACGAACATTTTGACCGGGCATTACCACACAGTACACGGGGATTAGGAAAGGTGTTCTCACCTACCCCCACAAAACCACGCAGGCAAATATATACACACTCCCGTAAAATCTACTAGGGCAGCGCCAAGCGCAATTAGGCCCTCGAATACAGGTACATTTAAACCTATAGACACGCGCTACGGTGGGAGTAGGCCAAAGCTTACTTTGCTAGAAATTCCGCCGGAAGGTAGCAAAGGAACACCCCAGTGGATTCCAGAGGCCTATAATCTAATAACAGGGCAAAACCCTTCACCTTTCTGAGCACTGAAGCTCGAAAGAGGATAACGACTTCCACCAGGGCCACAGAAATAAACTAACATCGCTAACACCAAAATTATAGGCCACATAAGTTCTTTCACACGGGGGCGATAAGAAAATGGTCCAACAAGTACATAATAAACATGAAATCGCATATTTTTCTTTCTTATTTTATGTATATACAGTGCAATATAGCCAAAGTAGAAGGAACAATTCTAAATCCTTCTTGTTTTTTTTTTCGGAACCATGGCATTTTTCTCTCAGGCCATCAATGGTTATTGGGCGAAGTGATTAACGCCATAACGTAAAGTCTCTAATATGCTAAGCCAAGTGGAAGCCAAGCAGGCTTCAGGCCGAAAAAGAGATATTTTGAACACAACTTAAGCATAAAATCACAGCATAAAGCTTAAGTGAGTCTTTCTAAGTAGAAATGACTAAACGTTCTATGTTAGGGTTCCACAGTTTGATAGATTCTCCTGTTGCGGGCGAAAGCCGTAAGTGTGGCAGGAATTAAGAATCTCAAACTAACTTCAAAAATTTGGTGAGGTGTGCTTTAGCCAACTGAAAAGCCCAATTGCACATCGGGACGAGACACTGTCATTTTGGTGAGTTACAATTACTTTGAAGGGCAGGTTTGACTCCCATAGTGCACTGGCTTTGCTCGTGACGTGGATACAGGTATATCAATTACGTCTTGCAATGGCCTTCCTAATGTGTACTAGACAGTGTCGGTAGATTCCCCTGAGACGTAACCAGATTACGGTAGTACTCACGTTACCAAAATGGTAAATATTACACTCAGGTCCCAAGCACCATTTTTTTTTATTTTTAACATTTTTTATAGTGTTCACGACATAATTTTTAGAGACTATCGCCACCTGCTATTATTTTCTTTCAAAGTGCTCTCTTAATCCAGAGCGGGGCATAGCTCATTTTTTTTTCTATTATGACGCAGGCATTAGGCCCGATGAAAGAAAAACGTGTCCGAATTCCTCCTACCACGATGGGCAGGTCCCTTCAAAGTCTGCAGGAAGGTATCTGACCTAAATTATATAGTGAACGTGCGCCATGGGAGGAAACTCATAAAGGACATTATTCACGCCCGCCGGATGAAGGCATATCACACACGTAAAGATCACACACCTACACGTACAGGCGGGCACACTACTAAGAGAAAAGGAAACGGTCCCGCTGGCACACGTGGGAAGAAAGCCAAGAAATAGCCCACTGACCGCGCCGGGATACGATCCTAACACCCCACAGAACTGTCCCGGAGACACGCGGGCATAATGACATTTCGTACCATTGTAGGGACATAATCGAACCACGGCACAGTAACACACAAGCGGGGACACAAAAATAGTTAGTAGAAGGTTCTTTTCCATTACGAAGAGCCTGCCCGCAATTACAATGGACAGCTATCAGGTTCCCACATACGCGTGCCGGAAGCAAAAGCACGGACATACAGCGTTATCAAGACAAGTAACGAGCGTGCGCACAGGACATTGCAATCCGATACCGCCATGCTCAGCAATAACACAGGCCTCAGTGATAAACTGTACGCTTACAGACAACTGCTCTCAGAGCAGAGCGCACGGCATCATTCACGCCCGATTTACAGACCCTATATCTTCCAAAATTACACTACAAGGGGAAATCAAAAACATACAAACTCTACACAGGTATGCTTGCTTTCATTTGCGCATTGCACATCCACGGGAACATGCCATATTATATGCTGCACGGAAATGATCACACCAAGTCTTTACAGACAACCGGATTCGAACCCATGACCACACACCACACGCGTACCAAAAACTAACTATCCAATGGTATTTTTGGTACACGGAACACAAGCAAAGACCACACTGGGAAAGCCCCAAGCCCTGTCACACAACGCAAACATAAAACACAGAGAATGACAGAAGGTCACGGGTCTGAGTTCCAGTAAAAATTTAGACACAAAGGGAAACAGCTATTCAGGCGTCCAATCATACTGAAGGTGGCCCACACAAATGCATGTACAGGGAATACTACATTTCCTCCCACCAAAAGCCAAACATAAAATTTCGGATTACACCAGACATAGGGAATACATTTCACAAACACAGGTAGGAAAATTTCGCAAGACACAAGTCTTAGGGAACGATGGCCACACGACGTCATTACCTAACTAGGGCGAATTGCTACATTAGACCGCTAGGAATCCAAAACAATGACCACACTTGCATTCGTGCAGGAAGGCACATACCAGCGGATGACAAACAGTAACTTCCCGGCCTGGTATTGCACATACTAACTGCTGACAGCAGACTAGTTACACTGCAATAATGCGGTGACGAGACACTATTGCGTTGCGCCAGTGACCATGAAATTACAAACACATAACAATTATAATACCATACATTTTTTTCTCACACTGCAGAAACATTTGGCAATGGACAAGACGTGACACAGCGGAACCTATCCTGGGCCTCAAGGGCACGTTCGCAAAGACGTTGAAAGGCCACGGGCGCTTCCCGCCCAGACACAATATACACAGTAGGACTTAGCCTTATAACAGACCAACCGTCCGCGTGGTGTAGCGGTACATAGTCACACACACGCACACGCACTCAACAGTTAGGAGCGAACACAGACAAGATCTCCCCCCTAATAACTTCTCTTATCGCTCGTAAGGCATAGGAGTCATTACAGATGACTAGCACATGACCAGTCGCATTACGACCACTGGCCACATCTACACTGCAAATGGCCGACCAGGTTAGGTCATGCAGCTCTACTATCCCAAGGCGCGGATAGAAAGCCAACATGGACCAAGGGAGGACGACAGGAGAACAGGCTACCAGCGTACCACCTTACTCCCTTCCCATAACCTTCTCACGCCCAACATAAACAACGCAACCACATCTACACGACCAAAAACAGCTACACTACATTACAAAATACACACAGGGGTTGATGGACTTCATGCGTCTAAAAAAGCAGGCATGCTACGCCTTGCGTCCCAATGCTAACACCTGAGTATTAGGGGTGTGTCAGCAAACATTAGAGAAGCATAATGCGCCTCTCCAAATGAGAGAGGAGGCCATAGATATATACTAACCATTCTTTAGTACTTAAACACTCCCGCATGAAAGGAACATATGGTATTATGCCCCATCCTACACCTATCCGTACTTGAAGGCAGAAACTTCATATCCAGACACATGCATGAGTATCCCATCCAATTACCAGGGATTTTAATATCAAACCTGCATGAATTTTCGTATTTTTGCAATCCCGGGAATTGCCTCCCCAATCCACTCACTATAGGAGCATCCCAACGCCACCACCGGTTCTAGGCCACCACTAACGTGGAACCCAAAGGTGCGCAAACCCTTCCTACCATACTTTAAGCCCACTCAACAAATAACTACCCCCAAATCCTAATAACAGGGTACCTGACATTACAGACCCTACTAACACCTCCATTAAGGTAAAGAAAGCATTATTGCTGGAAAGCTGACATAGCGATGGTAGGCCAGAAGTAGCCTATGTACTTAGAAGATCTACAACCCCGCTACACTGGAAATATTTTACATTTTAACACAGAGATTACACTATTTACACGGGTTACGCTACATTTTTTTTTCTCTTACAAAGGAATCTGATACGGTATGATTGTTGACAACGGTGTAAGCCAAAGGTCAGGAGAACCACACTTTGAGAGATGGGGAAGGCGATGTGGACCCTTCCCCAGTTGGCGCGACAGCGCAGCGACCTCACTTAACTGACGACTAGACCAAACAGACGAACTACGTAAGGTCAAAGCATTCGCGGCCTGGTCGGGCAAGCTCTGGAATCCTAGGTGCGCATAAACCGCCCTTGGGAGGAAGGGATGCTATACCCACTTTGTGCCACGGTCGTCGAGGCCAAGACCTGCAGGGAGACTTTCTGAGAATGGCGGGAGAAATAGCTCACTCCGCGCCGGCCTCGGGAGCTATCCCTAGAGACGACCCCATATTATGACTAGACTGTTAGTTAAATTTACGTAAGTAGGACTTCCATAGCGGGAAGCAAAACTCCTGTGCGTTGGAGCATACTACGGCGGCCCATAGAGGCAAATTTATATATCAATGCGAAAATGCATACTACGGCGGCCCATAGAGGCAAATTTATATATCAATGCGAAAATGCATACTACGGCGGCCCATAGAGGCAAATATCACTGCGAAAGCAGATTGCGACGGCCGATTAAGGCGAAGACAATATTATGCCATTGGACCACACTGTCCAATGCCCACATAAATGGCGACGCAACGGGCAACCAGAGGGTATTAAGAGAGGGGCATTGCGCGCCCCTCACAGGAGCCAAGTGGGCGGCTCAACTACGTTAAATCGGAACAGCAAACGGTCATGAACAAGGAAGTTACAGCGGGCGAAACGGTTAGCTTAGTGGCACCGTAAGCGCCTGCGAATAGGCTAGTACTAGTATTAAGACCTAGAATAGATGTCGACTATAGTATTAAAACGGAGGGGACTACGAGGCATTGTTGGGTTCCGGTCCCGACAATGTACTACAAGGGCGCCACCGTGAGAGAAATCAAACGGACAGCCTCCATCTAAATTTTAGTACTTAAGTCATAGTGCCATGTTAAGGTCACTTAGATGTAAGCAAATTTACTAACAGCGGTTGCTAATAATAGCACAGCACATTTCGGCTTTAGAATAAGGTCCACTCGGCATGTAAATACAGAATAGTTTTACAATTAAGTAATTGTATTAATAAGTTAAATAAGTAAGGTAAGATGTAAGGTAACATAAACCTACATTTAAGGCATTTTTTTATATATATAGATCACCGTAGAATATATCGGCACTCGGTGACTATAAATCCGTTACCGAGGTAAGCCCGACAATACTTAGGATAAACTAGGTTAAAATAGGCATAATCAAAGTGGAATATATCGGCACCCGGTAACCACAATTCCGCTACCGGGGTAAGACCAACTACATATTATTTACGGCATTACGGCACCGTATAGGGTAAGCCCGGCCTTGCAGCTAAGTAACATTAATCATGCTATTTTTTTTCAGTGAAAGAAGAGCTTCAACCAGTACTAATATGTTTTTTCTAAACCTCGCCATTTTTTTTCACAGGCCTCGTCACCAGATACAGGAAACTGGTGACAGGAATTTCACTACCATATTGCAGTGGCATATTATTTACAGCATGCCATGATGTGTACTATTTTATTTTTATTTTTCAACGTGCACTAATCCCGACACACTCGCAAACACTCACCACATTTTTCTTTTTCAGCTACACACTCCAAAATAAATCTGCACAGCAGGACTGGTGCCTGTGGGGTACCAGGCTTACTGGCAGATCAACTAAAATTTAAACACATAAAGCGTCAAAATGCGACGCAGATTACGACAATGAGGGCGCAACCGATTTGTGGCAGTGACTCTCATTGTCAAGTGTGAAAGCATTCACCCACAGAGGATGCTTCACAGATTAGGTATTAAGCATACATGCAAGCGGTACGACCACTATACCGTACCAAGGAGTGGCCGTACAGAATCAGCCGTGAGACGGCAAGAGTACGTACAGACGGGTAGCGTGCACGCGAGGTACCTCACAACAACTATAATAATAAGGGATTAGCGCGATTAAGTAGACATAAGACCACTGTAATTACTAATTTTTAAGGATAAACTTTATACAATTTTTCCAATAGACATAAGGTCATTGTAATTTATAATTTTTTCAGGATACACTTTATACAATTATACACTATATATCTTTTTGTTTGTGTATCAAGATGCCAATGTACATAATATGTATGATTTGTTTTCTTTCATCTTTCCTTCTTCTAACTTCCCCATTTGTCAGGGTGTTCCGTTTTTTCCCAAACCAATAAACGTCTTTTGAATATTTCCCTTAAATGATACCCTGGAACACCCATTTTTCTATTTTCTTCCACCTTTCTTATTGCAGGGAGCACTTTTTCCCTAAGATAGGGCGGACGACGCCATCATCCGTTCGGCCCTGGGTTTTTCCTCCCTGCAAAACTATGTAACACATCACCATCAGAAACCATGTTTTTTTTTTAAACTAGCAATATGCCAGCAATAACAAAGGCAATTTTTTTTTTACATGTCGAATTTATTTTAACGTTAAATTTTTCTCAAAATGTCATTTTTTTCCCAATGTTAATCAAATCTTTCGCAATGTCAATTTTTTTGTTTGTTCTTTCACAATGTCAATGTATACATATATTTGTAAATCCCATAACCCTCCCCTCTGAACACGGGCTGACCTCACACCCACACTTCGATACGACGCCACCAGGAGATACGAGGGGGTTCCAAGGACCACTACGTCAACATCCCAACTTCCAGTTCCGTTCCCGTTCGCGAGGACGCGAACAAATGAAGGAAGACTCTTGTACAGTATCCCAGGGGTATGCACCCCTTGGAGACCATCCCCCCGGCATCTGGCTAAATCCCCTAAATGGCAACTCTTGGAAAGCCGGGGCAACATCCATTAATACCGTAAGGACAGCTTGCTACTCCATAAAGCAGCTCAAGCCTTACGTAATCATTACACTCAGCGACATAGTACTAACTGGGCCAATACATTGCTGACAGCAGGGCGTCAGAAGGTATAAGAAGACGTCCTAATGAGGTCAAACTCTCTCTCCATTGTCAGTGCTCCATCGAGACGGCCGAAGCTACGCTGGTGTCAACCGAGGTGAGTCAGTCAATCGTGTTCAGAATTCCTACTTTGTAACCTGTAACCCAACAACTTGTATCACATTATAAACATAATTTCATTCCCTACAAGGGACTCACTATCAGAATCACAGACCAATAAAACACTTGGTCCACACTCTACACTAGCATTACTGTTATACGCCTCTTTACATCCCAACGCCCTTCCTTATTCCCGTCACGTAAAGACGTGACAGACAGCAGTCTATTAGCGCCAACTTAAGTACTTTTGTATTCCCCGAGCCGGCCCGGCTGCAAGCGAGCAGCGCGTGCCACTCAGCTGATACAAGCAGACTCAATTACGTAATAAGCAGTCAGCTGAGCGACCAGTACAGCGACCCTTTGCAGTGGGTCCCATCCCTCCAAACGCTACCACATTATTTATAGGAACGCCCCCTAGTTCTTAGCACACCACAACACTCTACACTGGTCAGCTTACCCTGACAAGGGAAGCTACCCTTTTAGGCACCACCTTATAAATTAGTACAACAACTCTCCCTTTTAGATCCACCCCCAAATAAGGGATCTAAAACAGTACATAACAATTCACTAACAATTAATCTGGAGTATTTACACAAATAGTCAGTCTTTTCATAAACACACCTATATGTATGGGAAAAGGCTCTAAGACTGCGGCAGGTAGAGAGTTCCTATTATCAATGGCACGGTTTATGAAAGAATATTTACCATATTTTTTTCGCTGTGGTCGGCCCTTAACGTTGAAAGGATGATCGCTCCTACCCATGTAAGTAGGCTTTTCCATACATTTACTAAGCTCACCCCATGCTGATTGATTTGTGTACGTCTTGTACATAGCCCAAGAATTTTAGGTTTTAACCTTGAATTTTTTTTAGTAAAGCTGAAAATTGTTACAGATGTCCTATTCGATGTTCTTAACAACATATTAAAAGTCCCCGGTCTTCCCGTGTCGGCTTCCTGGATTTCCAGCCGTTTGAACTCCTGGAATGCTGGAGAAGTAGGTGGTGTCGCTGGAATGTGCATTGCAAGCGAACGATTTGGCTTACAGTGCTCTAACATGGCTTAAATTAAAGGAGAAAAAATAAGCGATAAGTTAATTCATGGGTTGGCATGTTAGCGATACTTCCGGTCTAACAAGAAACGAAAAAATGCCGTGAAATTTAAAAAAAAAAAGTGCTACGTTTTTTTTGACGTTTTTTGGCAAACTATCACGAGTATCGCAGACAAGTCTTGTATAAAAGTTGTTCGCGATAAAATAAGCTTTCATTTGATGTATTTATAATTGACATCCGAATAATAGTTGCCGAGCTATAGCGGTGTAAACAAAAGATTGTTACGTCATTCTCTTCTCCGTCTGCGCTACACACACTGCGACCGGGACGCGCTCTGATTTTGCATTGTTACATCCGACAGGGGCTTCCTTTCTCTATGATAAATGAAGTGCTTCCCCTCTTTTCAAAATATTTAACGATTAAACCCCCCTCTCAGAACCCCCCTCCCCCCACCCAAAAAAAAGAAAAATAACGAAAATTGTCTATTTTTTGTGGTTTTAATGAATATCACCCTTTTTTACATCTGCTCCTAATAGTGAAAATAATTCAATTTCGAATTTTGAGTCCACCCTACCCCCCCCCCCCCCCCCCCCCAATCGACATCTCTTCATTCTATAAGGTGTTCTCGGTGCGGTTTTTTACGTGCTTCATTGAGCTAGGTAAACAAAATTAATGTTTTAATATGTAAAATATGTAACCATTTGTGCCTTGGCGATCATAAATTATTATTTTAATGCCATTTTTATTAGAGCAAATATCTTAAGTAAAAGGTAGTGCGAATATCGGAGTAGATATTTCTGCTTAAAACTAATAGAGTTTATAATGTATTATTTATCAAATAATTCAAATAATTGTTGTTAGAAACCAATTTGTAAACAAAAGAGAATTTGAATTTTATAACAGCAAAGTAAAATGGTGTAACAACATGCTGAAAATAATATATACCTGCAAAAATGTACGTCGGACGAAGAATTAACTGTCTGTCTTGCGATTGTCCTTCCATACAGATGCACACGAAGCTCGTTTAGAGAATTAAAGCCCTTTCCGTTGAACAACTCCAGAACAAATTTTTCTCCAGCTATCTTGATATCTTCCTTGGATGCGCCAGGAAGATTGAAAACTTCGACAGTTTTCCGAAGATCTTCGTTGTTTTTGAGAATGCCCCATGGACGCTTCTTCCCTTTGCTAAAAATAGCCGAAGTTGTGTCACATCTGCTCACGGCATGTGCAAATAGCACACAACTATTCATCTCGCCGATATGTTCCTGAATGTTTGTGATAGGGAAAGTCTTTCCAAGAGATGTTGTGTTTCCAGGACTGTAAAAATGGATGTTGTTGTTCTCTCTTGCTTTTGCCAACAACATGCATATGACATCAATGCCTGACGCTATAACAGTAACAGCATGATCTAGAGACAACGCTACGTCGACAATTAGTCTGTCTGCGTCCCCTGTCGCCTGACGAACAGCAACTCCAGCATTTCTAAGCTCCTTTGTCAACGTAGAGATGAACCGTCCCTTGTTTTTGGTGTTACTTAGAAAGTCTGCCTAAGAAGTGGAAACCATTGTGTTGGAATCGAAAACGATGTCTATGGACGTTCGCTTCCCCGCACGGCGTGCCTGCTCCTGGTTCTTCGTGCTTGGAGTCTGATCGTAGTTGCCAAACACAATGGTAACGTTTGAAGGATAGTGCTTGCTTATGTACAACTTGTAGGACTGGATTATGCCACCAAAAGTTGCAGGTCTTGGCCATACAACGGTATGCAAAAGCAGACCTCCATCATCGACTACTTTGTGGTGTTCTTCAAAATCTTTGGGGGCTTCTGAAGATTTGAAAAGGTGTTGAAATGCTGACTTGGCTGTTTTTCTCAATAAGGATGAATCGAAGAGAGCTGGAGGCGTCGGTGCAAGCTCGTATTTCAAGAACTCCACGATATCCGCTTCCGATTTCATCACACATATGATTCGCATGAAAAGTTAGTGCGGGTTGACCGGGACGATGTCATCACGAATTTTTAGTTGGCACCCAACAACTGACAAAGGGACTACGCGGCTTTTTCTTGCGAGCTTGAGACCCTAAAAACTTTTCCCCACCATTTGTTGTATTGCTTCTTCACCAACTTCTCGATCCTTGTCGCAGTTGATGCTGTTGTCTGCAACTACGCCAGTGGAAAGCGATTGAAGACTTTCTTTATTTACATCCCACGGAGAGCGATCTTCTACCCACGAGCGAAACACTTCTGCGTCGCGGTTTTCCAGCTTCAGCCGTGAGTCTCTCAACTCAACGTGCTGTTCCGAGGATTTTGTCTTTATACCAGACACATTTTCTACAGCTTCACAGATAGGGATGCACAGTGGAAACGCCGAGACAAAGTGAGCCAGCGCGCTATCGTCCACTCCTCGTCCTCTTGTTAAACCTCCACTTGATTTCTTAGGCCGCGTAAGGTCCTGTTCTATGGCCATATCTGACCATATTCCAGCCCTAAAATCATGCGTGCGTCGGATGGAAAAGTACCGGTTCTTCGTGAAGTTGATTTACTCGTCCACGGGCATCTTCTGATCTAACTTAGCATTTGATGCAGGTACAAGTAGGCTGACTTAGCGTTGTGAATATGCTCTGCAGCGTGTAGGCTATGACAACATCTTCGATACGCAGTACAAATGGAGTTCCAATTTGATGTTCTTTCTGCCCGAATAAACTGCCGAACGATTTTCACTTGCCTGCAGTACTCCTCCCACAGCTTCGCTGTCCGGCTAACTTCTGACAGAGTCTTCATCTTGTCTTCCATGTACTCCGTGACCCGAGCTACAACTTGATCTTCGCATACTTCTTGCGGTGTTAGTTTTCCTTCTAAAACCTTTTAAAACACAAACAACGCCCACCGGATCGTCGAGTGGCTTCTTACACAAAATGCAGTCTTCAAAACTCATTTCTATGACAACAACACTATAAATAACACTTATACGGCATAACACACATAGGTCAACGACCAACTGTTTAAAATTTAGAAACAAAAGAAAACAAAAAGCTCCGCCAATTCGACGCATCAATGCTGCGGGCGAACGCGTCAGTTGGTCGCTGAGAAACAACTTAAACACGGGCTGATTCAGGTCGCGTGCCATTGTTTAAATCTCTGTAGCTCGGCAACTATTACTTGCACATCAATTATAAATACATCAAATGAAAGCTTATTTTGTTGCCAACAACTTTTATAGAAGACTTGTCTGTGATATTCGTGATAGTTTGCCAACAAACGTCAAAAAAATAAAAACATGGCACTTAAAAAAATCGCGGCATTTCTTCGTTTCCTGTTAGACCGGAAGTATTGCCAACATGCCAACCCATGAATTAACTTATCGCTTATTTATTCTCTTTTAATTTAAGCCATGTTAGAGCACTGTAAGCCAAATCGTTCGCTTACAATTCGAATTCCAGCGGCACCACCTACTTCTCCAGCATTCCAGGAGTTCAAACGGCTGGAAATTCAGGAAGCCGACACAGGAAGACCGGGGACATTTAATATGTTGTTAAGAACATTAAATAGGACAACTGTACCAATTTTCAGCTTTACTAAAATGTTTTCAAGGTTTTCACCGTTTCTTGACTAAAATTCCTGGGCTATAAGTTAACCAATTGCCACCATCTTGTTAGGTTTGGCTAGGTTAAGTTAACCTACAGCCGCCATCTTGTTAGGTTAGGCTAAGTTAAGTTAAGCTGCGGCCGCCATCTTGTAGGAGGAAAGCCGTAGGAGGGTATAGATCTATTATAAAACCACTACTTCAGCACATGCAACATTTAAACATCCTTTGAAAGTCAACAGTAATGATGGAAGCGTATGTAATATTCCAAAACAAAGTAACACTGCCAGTTTAATCCAAAATTGTTCGTCAGTTTTATGGGATGAGGCTACAATGTCGCACAAAACTTCCGTTGAAGCTGTAGACAGGACCTTGCGTGATTTAAGGAATCGGAACACACCTATGGGTGGCTGCACAGTTTTGTTCGTCGGAGATTTTTGTCAAATCTTACCAGTTGTTACCAGAGGAACGAGAGCCGACGAAGTGAACGTTTCAATAAAAAGATCTTACATCTGGCCGGATATAACAAAATTGGCACTCAAAGCTAACATGAGAGTACTCTTATCTTCAGAAGATAATAATATGTTTGCTAATTTGTTACTTAAAGTCGGAAATGGAGATTTACCGGTCATTGACGGGAAAATTACCCTCAGTCACGATTTCTGTGTAAGCAGCATTCAAGAATTCATTGATAGCGTTTATCCTCAAATCCATGACCTATCTAACAAGTCGCATTCATGATTTAAAGAGAGAGCAATATTATCGCCGCAAACAAACAAGTTGTGAAAATTAATGACTTGGTATTCTCCAAATTCACTGACCAGGCTCAAGTTTATTACTCAGTAGACGCAGTAGTCGATAGTGAAGATGCTGTTCAATACCATACAGAATTCCTAAATTCTTTACTTCCTTCTGGCTTTCCACCACACAAGCTTATTTTAAAAGTGGGAGTGCCTATTATAATCTTATGCAATTTACACCCACCAAAGTTATGCAATGGGACGCGATTGGTACTGAAAACTTTGAAAAACTGTTTCATTAACTAGCTGTGGTACAGGAGAAGCGGTCTTATTACCAAGAATCCCTATGATTCCTTCAGATTTGTCAAATGTAAGAATGAGGAATGGTTTACATCCCGGAGTTACAGAGACCTTTGACTTGACACAGCATGAGAATGAGGAACGGTTTACAACCCGGTGTTACAGAGGTTTTGACTTGACACGTTCGGCGGCCTGAGTGAGTCTGAGTTTTCCTTTAGACCATGGTCGTCAACATTTCGAACACTTGCTACCCTGAATATACAGATAACCAGTCTTTTGTTCTACAGAACATTATGTCGTCGTCCAACCTGGCTACGTACCATCGGATAAAAACGGTCTTTCTCAGGACCAAATAGAAAATCGTGTGTTGTAACAGGTTGACATGCGTCCATAATAAACGACATTAAGCAAAAAAGAATTCACTTGCTCGGGGTATGAACCTGCTTCCAGGCAGCGTGGCTGCCGGTACTCTAACATTTCTGATGTAGCCGCCTTAGCTACTGAGAACAATGGTGTAGTTCTGGCACGTATTGAATCTATTCTTAGACACTTCCTGTCCAAACGTAAGGTGGTGTAATTTGGAGCTGTGATCGTTTTAATCATGGATTATATTGGAGGTCATTGAAATAAAACTGCCACTAATGATTTCTGCTATATTCGCGAGCATGAACTCAACGGTAAAGTTGTACTAAGGCCGTAAAGGAGCAGGTACTAATGTTTTTTGGATGACTATGATATACGCGTTAGTTGGGTTGCCTTCCTCAACAACAAAAAAAGAGGGGGGGTCTAGTGAACCCAACTGTATATTATTAATGCAGCCAATGGCCAATTACTTTCTCTTCAGGACAGGACATGCAAGGAATTTTTGAAGGAAATCGGCCGTGAACCTCTTGAAAGGAACCGTCCTGGCATTTGCCTGGTGGTGAAACTGGGAAACAACGAATACCGTTTTCACACACACGCACACATGTAGAAGGGGCTAAATGACCACGATGTCCAAGCCCCTTAAATGAAACAACAACAATGTTAATGGAATCGTTGCAATTTTATGACGTTCGGTGTAGTCCCTTAAATTATTAAATTATTAGATCATAGCATAACTTTCTCTACCTTCCCCTAAACTGACGAGAGTTACGCAAAGAAATTTCTATAGAACAGAATTGAATAGCTTTGTACGGAAAGAGTCATACAGATACCTTCTTGTTGAACTAGTTTCTTTAGAGATAGTACGCAAATAATGTGTAGTTACGATAATTTTCATCGCCCTATTCCTCAATAATGCAAAGCTGTACGTTTATTTATTATTTATTGCAAGTCATTTGAACATAAATCTGAAATTCAATATTTTTGAATAAGACTAATTATGCAGTGGCTTTTGGGTATAGAGAATAGTCAATGAAATGGCCGACTACATGTGTTTAATGATAGTCAAATAGTTCCTATTAGAGTTGGTGACTACGCTCGACCACAAATGATTTTGCGGATTGATATACATATACTATCGGATTTTTTATTATGGATACTCGAGTTTAGGCCTTAATTACAACCAAACCAACAGACCTATTGCAAATCGAGTCGTACCAATATTTTCCTTGTTCAATTCTGCGTTAGACTGTATAAGCCAATTATTTTCAAGGTTATTAATTATTTATTTATTTGTGGTTGTATGAAAAATTGTCCGTGTTTTTGACGTCTTTTATAGAAACCGCTCACATAAAACTATATACATGGAAAACTACTTGGCGGAGGGTAATTAAATTTTTATATGTGATAGGCACAAGTATTGGTAATACACACCTCAAGTTACATTTTTTTTGAACGACCCAATAAAAAGTTCTTATACTTTATCTGACGTAACGTTTTCTCAGCCCAGGATAAACGTACAGCAGGAAACATGGTCTCATTTTGAAGCTCTCATTTGTGATTATCGGAAACTACGACCACTGTAAACGTACAGTGTGATGACGAATTTATGAAGAGTAATATTAATGGTATGTTTTGTGCGTTCTGGCCATGCGATTAAAATCGAGCGAGCCGGTGAATTCGAGTGCAGCATTGCGGGGCAGATGTGTAATGGAATGCGACTGACCTGGCTATGTCCACATGCTATTTTCAGTCTTCCTGTTTACTACTTATAGGCCACATCCACAGATCTCTATAGAGATCAGTGGCCACATCACATCACATCCAAATGCCTCAGAGACCACCATTGTCTGAGGGCGAACTTGCGCTATCATATTACAAAATGGTAGAAGTATGGAAGCAATTAATATTTTATGCCGATAAGCCTTGCTTACCGTTGATCCTGAACTCTGGAAACAATGTATTAAACACGCTAAAAGAATTGAAGACCACTACTGGGAGATAGATGGCCTGTCTGAAAATGTCCCTCATTTCGAGCAGTTCTGATTCATCGGAACAGAGCCATTCTTCAGACGAAGAATGCTGACTGAATTAAATATTGTAAAGATATTATGTAAATAATGTAGGCCTAAATAGCCCATGCAAAAATTGTGTAGTCTGACATTTCCAAATTAGGAAGACAAACCATTTTTAAACCGGCCATTGAAGGTCCAAAGCTCTTATGTGGAAAAGGTGATGTAAAATGAAATTTGTACGAGGAAAGAAAATAAAAGATTGATAGGAAATTTAAAGCAGTGTTCGTTCGTTGCGAGCCGCGTCGACTGCAACTTAACGCGGCAACGCTGTACCGGATTTCACAAGCCCGCTCGCTTTTAATCGCACAGGCCAGAACGCACAAAACATACCATTAATATTACTCTTCATAAATTCGTCATCAAACTGTACGTTTACAGTGGTCGTAGTTTCCGATAATCACGAATGAGAGCTTCAAAATGAGACCAAGTTTCCTGCTGTACGTTTATCCTGGGCTGAGAAAACGTTACGTCAGAAAAAGTATAAGAACTTTTTATCGGGAGGTTGAAAAAAATTGAAACTTGAGATTTGCACTACCAACAGTTGTGCCTATCAGATATAAAATTTTCATTACCCCCAGACAAGTAGTGTTCCATGTATATAGTTTTAAGTGAGCGGTTCCTAGAAATGACGTCAAAACACGGACAATTTTTCACACAATCACAAATAAATAAATAAATAAATAATTAATAAACTTGAAAATAATTGGATTATACAGTCTAACGCAGAATTAAACAAGGAAAATATTGGTATGACTCGTTTTTCAATAGGTCTGTTTGTTTGGTTGTAATAAAGGCCTAAACTCGAGTACGCATAATAAAAAAAAATCCGATAGTCGGCTGTCATTTTCGTTTTAACGACAGGAGCAATATCTCAAACTATAATGTAAAATAGTTCGTCCTACCTTTCAGGATATCTCGGAATCTTTGAGCAGCCTATGGTACAGAGATTTCGATGATCTTTTCGTTTGAATATCGCTGTTGACCATCTTTGATACCATTTCCTTTGGCTTCTTATTTCAACCTAAAATAATGCTGGAGTGGGTTATATTCCAATGCCACCAAAACATCCTTAGTGACCATATCTCCTAAAATGAGCATGAATAAGCTGACAGGTTTTACAGACGAAACATATAAACGATACCCTAACCTCCTCAGGCTCCCGGGGGAGCCACGACTTTTGGGTGACGCCTTGTCCTAAGTTACCCGAATACATCTCTCCAGCGTGAGAGGTAGGGTAAGCATGCGAGCATGTGACCTTCAAGGAAAAGCCCCCTTACGCTATTAATCCTCTCCTTTTGAATTAATTTACGCGAGGTAATTTCATATCCCTTTTCTTTAAAGGAAAAGTGGCTATTAGAATGGTAAATTATTTTCTTGTGTCAAATATAGTTATTTACATCCTGAATTCAGAAGAACATACCGCGTGCTTAGAAAGCTGACTATGCTTTTTCTTATCAACAGGTTCATGAATGTTGTGTAAGTAATCTCAGCCATCATTGACCTGCTCATCCGTCAGTCTGCTATGAAAATGTGGCTTCGTTAATTTCGTAAAATGAAAGACACCGTCACAAGAATAAGTCGTCGCAAACAATAAAAACTCATTTACATTTAATTTACTTGGGAGATTGTTGTATCAGTTCTTCTCCGTTGAACAACTCATTGGGCTTTGTTGATGTATTTCTTTCTATAATTTCAACATTCCGTCCTCTTCGCTGCAACAACCAAAGACATCTTCTGACACGAATAAAGAAAGTCCCACAATCATATGATCAGGTGGCTTAAATAATTCGTTAGGTGTGTATTTACTTTGTAATATCAAAAGGTAGTCACAATTACTAAATTGGACTATAACATCTACGCCGTTTATTATCCAGCGTGTTGTATGAAATTGCATCTTAAGAGCATAAAGTGATAAATGCGATTCTATTGTAAATTTTCTTCATTGCACTCCGTTGTATAATATGTTATTTATGCCAATATGACGGTCTTGTGTGATTTCCATCACATATTCATGTGCAAACAAGGTCTTTCACACAAGTTTTCACTGGTATTAAGTTGCCTGAAAATGCCCAGTTAGATTGTTATTGATCAATTAAAAAATTTTAAACACGCGTGACTGCTATATTGAATCCTTCTTTCCTAGCTTCGAAACTGCAAGGTTGCTAAATTGTAAATGATCGATTTGAATGTTTTATGTATTCAAGATGGCTGTCGAGCGTTCTATTAAGCCTTAACTCCCCAGCACACGCACTGCGACTTTTTGACCGCAAATGTGTGTTTTGTGCAACAGTCCAGTGAATAGTTCCTTGATGGGTATCCCCTGTCACTTTATCTTAGTTCGGGCCTCCAGCTTCCGGCTTATTTCAACACTCACCCGTTAGTTTCCTATCTGTTGTCTCTGTGGATTGGTGAGTTATCGCGCGGTGCTTTCTACTGCGGGCTTGTAGTGCTGTGCTATATCGTACTGAGCTGTATGTGATTCGTTCTTAGTGATTCGCTGCAATTTACATTTCGTAGTGCTTTGAAATGAACCCAGAAGAAGTGAAAATGATAAATAACTTGCTTGATACTGTTGAAAAGGAAGAAAGACAGAGCAATGTACTGCCAGGAAGAGGCATTTTCATGAAGACAATGAAGATGAGAGTAAATTGACATCTTCAGAAGAGGAGGAAGCTGATTAAAATAACACAGAAGAGAGTGAAGGCGACACGGACACGGAAGTTTAGGATAACAGTGAGAAAGACACTGGAAATGTGGGTGTACCTGACTTGAGCCGCCTCCTCTCCCACCACAGTATACAGAAAGGGATTTTCAATCAAAGTGGAATACACAGTAGGCCTAGTACTTACCGAGGCTGAATAAGGAGACACAACATCGTAACACATATCCCTGGTAAGAAATATATGGCTCGGGCGTTGTATCTCCTGGGGAAGCGTGGCAATTACTTTTTTCCGATAGTATTCTGGATAAAATTGTCAATTATACAAATATTTGTATCCAAAAGCATCAAGGCAACTACAGTACACCACGTGATGCTACAAAGACAAATTTAATTGGCATGAAAGCAGTCATTGGTTTACTTTATTTAGCTGGGGTACTCAAGTCATCTGATCCGAACCTGAGAGATTTATATACGCAAGACGGAAGTGGTGTTGAGCTTTTCCGCACCACTACGGATGTAGATCGATTTCAGTTTTTACTTCGAGCTTGACCCAGAGGAGTGCGTCAGGCCTCGGCAGCCGGCACAGTTCATATCCTCGCCGCTAGATGGGGGCTTCATTCATTCCATTCCTGACCCGGTCGGAGACTGGAAGCAGGCTGTGGATTTTCACTTCGAGCTTGACGGATTGACTGTATTACAGATAGAAAATATAGACAGAACCTTGACAGACTCGCAGCTATCAGGGAAATATTTGAGGATTTCGTCAACCACTGCAAAACCAACTATTCTTTGAGCGAGTATGCAACGATTTGTAACTTTGGTATTTTATAATTGCACGAGAACTAAATAAAGGGCTATGTGCCTTAATTCCACCAAAAATGAATGAAACAATAACAACAAAGGGCATCAATACTTTGAAAATAAATGTTAGCAATATAGAACTGTGAAAGGTACATGACGGTATTTTCCACCGGACGCGTGTACTCGCATAAACGTACGCCACGCATGTTCTGCAGGGTTAAAGTCACATAACCTTGTGTCCTGATCAAGTGAAGTCTATTATGCAGGACTCTTCTTTCACAAAATTGTGTAGCCATTGCTCAATTATGCCCTTTATTTATATTTTTAATCTTAATAGAGTGCGTGGCCACCATATTGAATTGTCTCATACAAGGCTCCTATTTTGCAGAAATTTTGGGCATTGCTCAATTATACCGTTCTGTATCCATTTTCATATTTTATTGACCGCCATCTGAAACGTTTAAAAAGCAATGAACTTAAGCCATTCACCCAGCTAGGTCCTCACACGGTGCTACCATTTTGCCAAATTTCGAAATCACAACTTGATAAAATGGTGAATTAGAGATTTTAATGAAATTTAAAATATGTTTTTGATTTTAATATTTTATATACCGTATTCAACGAGGAGGTTGTTTGTACCATTTACCTTATAGCCTTGTGGCCTAAGTAAGTGAATTATGTTATGCAGGATTCTACTTTCACAGAATTGTGTACAAATTGCTCATATTATGCCCTTTTATTTTTATTTTTTTCGCCTCTTTTCATTTACGAAAAAATAGGCTGATGAGATCACCTGTTGTCCGTGTGTGTGTGTATGTGTGCGCACGCATGTTTGTGTGTGTCCCTAATATAATCTAAACGGCTCGAGCGATTTCAATGAAACTCGGTAAGATAATAGTACTATTTTGCCCAACCCCGACCGTGCACTTCAAATTTTATTCCGTCTCACCAATCCAACATGGCGACTGTTCGAAATATTTAACCTGCATTCTGTATCTCCGTATCACCCTGAAATTGTGTATGGCGATAAAAGGCACTACTAGAAGTTCACCTGTGCACTTTCGAAAGTCTGTTTGGTACAAAACGAACATGGCGGCCAAGCGAATTTGAAACATTTAAATATACTTTTTTCCGCGATATAACCATCCGAGCACAGTGAAACATGTTACAGCAAATGTTTATACACATTGTAATGCACAGACACCTAATTTCGTTCAATTGTTTACATAACCTCAAGATGGCGGCTGTGCGAAATTTAAAAATTAAGTTTTAATTTCTTGTGTCCGAATCAAGTGATCGAAGTCAACGTTTGAATAATGAACCTACGCAATAATTGTCGTCTAATGATACAAAACTCTATGGCCTTTATACATAAAATTCCAACATGGAGACCATCTGAAATATTTAGACGGTTCTCAGTATCTATTAATCTATGACAGCAATCAAACTGAAATTTTGTATGTTGACAAAGACTTGTAACATAAGTTCACCTAATTGACTACCAATAACCTGGTGAAAAAATACGACATGGCGGTGACGCGAAAATTAAATATTTAAATGGACGTATTTCGCGATTTAACCATCCTAGCGCGTGAGACTTGGTAATGTAAGTCATCATCATCATCAACATCATCTTGCACAGTTTCCAGCCACTGGCCGGGTCTGTTTGGAAAACAAGCCTCTCCAACGTCTTCTGTCTTCCCACCATCTCTCAGCTTCCACCCTTGTCCAGTCTTCTCCTCTCTTCTTCACGCTTTCTTCCACCCCCTTCAGCCACCTGTCTCTCGGTCTTCCTCTCGGTCTCTTTCCTTCCCACTTCGTCTCGTGTACTCTCCTGGGTATGCTCTTCTCCTCCATTCGCTTTAGTTGTCCATACCATCTAAGGCTAGATTTATCTTTACCATCCTGTAATGGTTCCTCCTTCATTAATTCTCTGGTCCTCTCATTTCTTATTCTGTCCATCTTGGTAGCTCCAATACTGCTTCTCAAGAACCTCATCTCACTGGCCTGTATTTTGCTCTTCTCCCTTCCTTTCATAACCCAGGTCCCCGAGGCATACGTCAGGATAGGGACATAGTACGTCCGATATATGACCTTTTTGCTGTTCTGAGGGACATCCTTGCTCCATAACATGCTTCTCACACTCCTCCGAAATGCTTCTGCCTGCCTCCCCCGCTCATTTATTTCTCTATCGTTTCTTCCATTAACTTGTATCAGGCTTCCCAGATACTTGAAACTCTCCACTTTCTTCAGCTGTTCCCCACCAAAACCAAATGCTTTCAAGAATGGAACGAGCCTCGGTAATGTAAGTAATTATACAAATTTTAATCCACTGAAATCTAAATTATTTCAATTGTTTTCATAACCTCAAGATGGTGGCTGAGCAAAATTTTGAATCTCGTTTTTATTTATTGTGTCCTAAACATGCGATTTAGGTTTGAATAATAAACCAACGGGATAATATTGATCTAATAGTAACTCTATGGCCAACATATATAAAAATCCAACATGCTGACCATCTGAAATGTTATACGGTTCTCAATATCTGCGAATGAAATGAAAATCCACAGCCTGCTTCCAGTCTCCGACCGGGTCAGGAATGGAATGGATGAAGCCCCCATCTAGCGGCGAGGATATGAACTGTGCCGGCTGCCGAGGTCTGACGCACTCCACTGGGGCAATGATTAAATGAATGACAGATGAAATGAAATGATAGTGGAGAGTGTTGCTGGAATGAAATTTTGACAGGGAAAACCGGAGTACCCGGAGAAAAACCTGTCTGCCTCCGCTTTGTCTAGCACAGATCTCACATGGAGTGACCGGGATTTGAACCACGGACCCAGCGGTGAGAGGCCGGCGCGCTGCCGCCTAAGCCACGGAGGCTTAATATCTGCGAATATATTACAGCTATCAAACTGAAATTTTCTATGTTGATAGAGGCAATTTACCAACTGAGCTTACCCAGAAGATACCTTTAATTCTCATTCGTGATGACGCAATCACACTATGAAAGTACTCCGCTGTGGGTTCTGTTTCCAGAATTTTACATTAAAATCCAATTATTGGAATAATTATCTTGTGTCACATCCACACATTTCTGATATCGTGTGTATCTGATGAGCTGATATTTCTTCACGGAAATACATGTTAAATTTAATATAATGCGTGTCCGCTATCTTGAATTTATTACGTAGAACGAATTCTAGCATCAGTTAAATAAAATAGTTATATAATACTGCCATTTTGCCAAGTTTCGAAATTAGAAGTTGCTAGATGGTGAAATACTGAACCCTTTATCCTCTGATGGATAAATGATTCGATGTTTTATTTCTACAATTAATTAATATTTCCACCAGCGTCATGAAATAGCCAGACGAAGATGAGGAAACTTCAAGCACTTGTTGGAGACAGCGGGGACATACCTGCAGCAGTTTGACAATAGGCTAAATACTTAAGGATTGTGAAAAGAAAGAGCCTAGCTATGTTTCAGAAGGACAGGTGGTGGCTACCTCAAAATAGAAGGGACGCGTGGTGAGACACGCTTATGGCATGTTCATTGTACTATTCGCGCCTAGAAAAAATATAATGCAGTAACGTGAGTGGCTGATGGTACTACTGGACACTCCTACGAGGCCGAGGTCTGATAAAAACATCGAACATATTGAAAAAGTGGAACCAATGGGAGATGAATGCTTACGAACGCGCCAAGTCTAGCTTGGGCAAGCGATAGCTAGTATTAACGCGGGAGATCGGCTAGACAACATCTCTACGATCGATTCTTGAATTAATGGGCATATTCTTGACCTGCGCAACTTTACGAGTTCAGTGATATTTGTTTCATTCCTGTACCACTATTATTTCGAGAAATTTTTATATAATTTCCCCCCCTATCGATACCTAGGGCCAGTTCATTTATAAGTGGCGTGAAGAGCCAAGAATTATTATTACATTTTGTGCGTCTGAGGACGTAGGCTTATTACATTGTGTGTGTCGGGAGACACAGGTTATTACTACATTTTGCGCGTCTGAGGACGTAGGCACTTGTACTTTGCGTGTCATGAGGACACAGATTTTATTAATATAAATGTGTTGTAAATTCAGTGTGATAGATAGTCACAGTACTATTTTGTAGGGACAGTATCATCGACAATTCGCCAACAGACTGTTCTGGGGAAATAAGTACCTAAAACGGTGAATTTAGTAGTCAGATATCGAGTGTGTAATAATCTATAACTTTTTGCATCAGCACGAGAGATGACATCGCTTGTTCTGGAAGAAGTTTGGAACTGTCAACACTCCGTCGAGATGTTTGAGACGAGCTAAGCAGCATTAAGTAGGGAGATGGCAGCAGATGTTCGCTGACGGTGACTGGCCGAGGATGAGTACTGAATAATATTCTTATTATCTGACAAGTTAACTTATGGTATATGGGACATATTTTGTTTGTAAATATCTTGCTTGTGTTGATTAACGTAGTGTATTTAGTTTTGGTCTGACACACCTTTTGCATGGAAACAGCTCGCACAAGTTTTCTTAGTCGTAAGTTCTTGTTTGTTTGTTTTAACTAACGTGGCTATGTGGACAACCGTGTTCGCATATGTTTACTCAATGCATTTAAGAAACGTCTCTCGGAGATATATTGTGTTTCAGAAGTAGGACTGAATTAATATAATCATACAGTAGATTGGAGGGTAAATTAATCTTTGTAATGTTTATTATTGATCAGATTCAGTGAGTTTATTGCCGTTGTAGCAATGTGAGTTGTGGCGAAGAGCAGTCAGCTCTATCGTAGGTTTTAATTTTCTTAAATAGATTGTGAGTATCTGATTCAACCGACCTGTGTGAAAAGTATTATGTCATTCCCAGCAGTGTGTGTGTGTGTATTTTATTGGTCATTACAAGCGGGAATTTCAGCGTAGACTGATTTCTGTCATCTTGGTGCCAAGTCCATATCGTTGCCTTGCGAGGACATATGTGGCTATATCGATTAATGTCTTACCATATGTTTATGTGGTTGAGATTTGTTGCTGTTGATTCTACGAGATAACGGGACAGTTGGTCAAGTTATTTTTACACACTGGAGTTGGACGATGACAAGAGGTGTGGTAGGGGAAGCTGTTTTCACAAGGCGGGCTGAAAGGATGGCAGCGAGGTCATTAGTGGGGTGCTTGTTGGCTCCGTATAATTACTTGAAATACAGAATAAGAACTGATCAATGATAAAAATTGTTTAAATAAATGGGAGTTGCCTACGAATCACTATAATCTCCCAAGCGTTAGCTTAACGTGCATTTTTGTTCATATAAGGTAATCTCAGCCGGTGAGGCTTTTGTTGTTGTTGGTTCCATTCCATGTTTATGTTTCATATCAGTGACCCGTGCAGTCACGGGCGATGCTGTCTTTTCCTTGTTTGTGTATTGAGCAATTGGCCGTGTTGGCAGCTCATTTGTCAGATGCGTCATCGCACTGAAGGAGGGTCTCGAGGGAGATTCCTGTAAATATTAGATTTTAGATTGTGTGTCAGCATTACATTTTATGGGTTTTTATTAGTGTAGTGTCCCATATCCGTAAACGTTGATTTACGAGATGATTGATCGTAAGCATCGTGGCTGTTACCCGCTGTAAACGAACATTCATCCAAGTACTCATCCCTCGTAGTTAGTCATTACGCGTATATAAAATCCCAATGCAAGTTAGTGGAACTTGGATCCACATTTTTATGAGGGGGAGATCCGTCTGACTCCTCAACGTTGATAGATATTTTGTCATGGGAAGATTCAGGGAGGAATATTATTATTGTTGTTGTCTATATTCATTTTTTTGCACAAATAGTCATTAAATTATGTTATTATTTTACGTCTTGTCACTTCCTTTCTTAATTATAGTTTTAATCCTATGACCCTTGCCTCAGTAGAGCATGTTGTTTGGCGAACGTAAACATCACACTATGAACTGAGCGTGACCCCTTGATCAAGATTTCTTGCATATAAACACTGCAATACTAAAGGATTCATAGGAGGTAAACTGGCGCGGCCAAGCGTGGGGCGGTTCACTGTGGTGTAGCTGCAAAGAAATTGCACATGTCAATGTAAGCGTAGTTGGGTTTACAAACTGACGCAGCAATGAAGGTGTATTTTTGTTGCTGGTTCGCTGCTGGAACACATTTAGTTGGCGTATTTGAGTAAAACTGACATGCCACAAGTGGAGGCAGATATGACAGTATTTTAATCACCGGAATGTGATTTTTTATTAAAAGTAATTGAGGCGAAGAGGATACCGCCAACTGTGTGAAATATAAATTAAAATCAGGAGTTTGCAGTGTAAAATACGGTTCACGTTTTTGTCTATTGAATTAAAGTAAAAATAATATACGTGATATCGGGCGCCCAATGATTAAAGTTAAAACTAGATTTGTTTAGAAAGTCAAACTCATGAAAATGTTAGGAGGCTGGTAGCCTTAAATGACAATTAATACTTTGTTAATTAGTCAGTGTTAATATCAGATCAGGATAACAATTTAATGACTGAATATGTGTTTGGGTTTAAATTAAATTGAGTAAAATTAGAACCACTCAGAGATGCGATTGACTAGTGGGATTAAATGTAAATTATAAATGAACTGAGTTGAGTAAAGAAATTAAATGTGCATGGGGATTGTATGTGTGTGTCAGGGGGCATTGCTTTATGCCATTTCCCTAATGTCTCATATAAAGTGTATAACATGGCAACAGTAGAACAGATTCAAGAAATCATTGAAAATGCGGCTAGGAAGACACAGAAATTGTTGGACACCAAATTGGCGGAACAGAGTGAATCATTAAACACTAAACTATCTGAACAGAGTGAATCATTAAACACTAAACTATCTGAACAGAGTGAATCATTAAACACTAAACTATCAGAACAGAGCGAATCATTAAACGCGAAATTATCTGAACAAATAAACAATAGTATGTTAGAACAAAGTGAGTCTATAAACAAATTGTCTGAGCAGAGTGAATCACTAAAAACTAAACTATCCGAACAAAGTGAATCACTAAACACAAAACTATCTGAACAAAGTGAATCATTGCGGACACAATTAAACAACAGAAGGATTGAACAAAATGAATATCAGGCGGAACAAGCTAGATTATTAAAAAGTGAAATCAATGACACTATAAATTCGCAGATAGAGGCGTTAACCGCAGAGATGAAGGATCACACTAATCAACAGATGGTATTGCTGGCCCTAGATGTTAGTAAAACAATGAAAAACAATTAGATCAGATTAAGAAAATGGAAATTATATTTGATCAAAAACTTAGCATTCTGGATGAAACGGTGTTAGGTAAATTAGAGCAAATTGAACTAGCATGCACTATGAGTACGAGCGAGGTCAAGATAGCTCAGGATAAGTTGGAAAGACGATTTAAGGAAATGGAAAAAAGCGGCAAGGTCATTCAGCAACAATTATCAGCGGTAGATGAAAATATATCCGGCATAATTAAAGACATGGACCGTCTCGAAATAAAATCAGCGGAGCAATGGAAAAGCCTAGAAGCGGATCAGGATCAATTAAAGTGTACCATCGACGAAAATAGCGCGAGATTGGAAGAATGGAAAAGCCCGATAGAAAGCAATCAGGATGACACTAAGAGCCAGATTGAGTAGAAAGTAAGCACAATTAAGGAGCAAATAAGAAAAGATTGGCGAAAAATGAATATCGATTCTAAAGAGGAAAGATCAACCATCCTTAAGACAGTAGGCGAAAATCATACTCGTATTCAAGCATTGGAACAAGAAATTAAGAGTAAACTTAAAGAACAAACAGACAGGATCATTAAAGCTGAACTGAGGTCGATAGAACAATCCTCGATATTTAAAACGGGAACAATGAAAGATAAGCAGGACGACTCAAATAGCCCGGAGGGGACAAGCACAGCAGGAAGTCAAACTCAGACAGAGAGCCCATTAACGACAAAACGGAGGGGTTTTGCAAGAATATTGAAAGGAGATCCACGCCACAGGACGGTCATCAGCCCACACAACTTATCCAAGTAATTCGCTCGAACGATTATAAACCGCAGAAATACACGGAGAATTCAGGGGTGACACCTAAAGCCTTTATTAACGAAATTGAAGATCATTACAATGACACTGGGATACCTGAAGCACGTAGGTTAAGGATGATAGAGAGATTTTTATCAGGAAATGTCCTTACATGGTTTTTAAGCTTCAAATATACATTTGGAACTATGGCAGATTTCAAAATCGCGTTTCTGCGCAAGTACTGGTCGCCGGCATTACAACAGAGTTTAAGAATGGAGCTTTACTCTAGGAAATACCAAACAACCCAGCAAACGAAATACTCAGATTTCTTTAACATGCAAATGCTAAAATTTCGCGACCTTGATTACCCTTTAAATGAAGCGGATCTGGTGATGACTATAGCGCGGCAATTACCAGTCAACGTGCAACAAGTACTAGTCGCAGCGAACGTTAATACGGCCTTACATGCAGAACAGATATTACGCCAGATAGATGAGACTACATCTCATAATCATTATAGAGGAGGAAGACAACTGGAGTTAGTAAATACGACAGAGGTCATAAAACCAAAACAGGCGAACACTAAAACGCAGGGTACAAATACAAGCACATCCACACCTAGGCGGAACCAGGAAGAGGTAGAAAACAGACCGTACCAGCGTAACGCGAATAACTATAACAATAGGTCATATCAAGGCAACAATAGATATCAACAGAGAGGGTATCAACAATGGCGTGAAAATCGAAGAAATGAGAGGCCTTATGGAAGATGCGGTAATTACAATGGGAATCAAAGATGGAAGGGAAGGAGAGATCAAAATCAAGGAGAGGCACGTAATTATCGAAATGACTGGGATGATAGGCACGCTCAATCACAAAATTACCTAGAGGAATTACACGCTAGTCAAGGTGGAGAGCAAGGACGATGGGAGAAAGCCATTGGGAACATGAAGAATCCAGACACACATACTGAGGAAGCTGGAAGTCTACTGAGACATGAGGAATATCAGGGGCGTGGGCGACAAAATGATGACGGGAGTCGCAGCGGAGCTAAAAAAATGCTAAATTTGGATAAAGGAGACAGTCTACAAACGCAACAGTCGGAAGTTGAAGAAGGATGGATAGTAGCGAACATACAAGAATGGATTGCTTTGCCAGAAGATTTGCTGGAGGAGACGGTGTAACCACGGAACGATGAAATTAGGCAGTTACCCATTATTTACGCGAGGATTGGTGGAATTAATATAAGATGTTTATTGGATACGGGGTCGCAGATCAGTCTGGTATCGGAGGCCTTGGTTCGAGAGTTGGGACGGAGTCAGAATATTCCTGTGATTCCCGTACCACAACTCAAAGTGAGGGGTATTATTCCTGAACGCACCGTCACTTGTAAACGTCAGGCATACTTAGAGCTGAACATATTGGAACACACTTTTGGGCAAACATTCATTATCATGGCAAAGATGAATTTCAATATAATTCTTGGTGCAAATTTCATTTGTGACTATCAAGCAGTGATAGATTTGCACAAGAATACAGTCAGTTTTAGAGAGTATGATCAACTGAAGAACGTGGGATTGCATATGGATGAAATCACTACCAGAAGAGATGTAAATTCTTGGGCATTGGAAGCAATATCGGAAGAGACGGAAGAGGAGATACGAAAGGCAGAAGATAACATCATAGAAGGAGCTGTTGTGGAACTAGATGAGGAGAGTGAATCCCAGGAGATATGGTCTTTATTAACAGAAGGAGATGACAGTGATGCACAATTTGAAGAGTTACTACAGGAGCGGCTCAAGGACATTCAACTTGGGAGTGAAGATAGAAAACAATTGGAAGAGATTTTGAGGAAGCACAAAGCAGTATTCGATATAGTACCTGGAAAAATATTAAATTACAAATATTCAATGCAAGTCGAGGATTGGTCACCTTTCAAAAGCAGATTGTACCCAATTCCGGAAAAATATCGTGGTCAAGTCAAGGTCATTATAGATGAGATGTTACAAGCAGGAGTGATAAGGAAGACACCTACACCTTATCTAAATGCGATTTTGGCAGTCACAAAACCAAATGGATCTATTAGACTTTGTTTAGATGCCAGAAATCTCAACAAGAGACTCATTTTTCCTGAGTATGACAGAGCGCCAATTATCAGAGACGTACTAAAAGGCTTTAAGAACAAGAGCATTTATTCATCAGTTGATTTGACGGCCAGTTTCCACCATATTGAATTGGATGAGAAGTCACAGCTTCTAACTGGCTTCTTATTCGATAACCAAACGTTTTGTTTCGTCCGAATGCCCTTCGGAGTCAAAACAGCGGGCTGTGCTTTAATCCGAGCCCTGGATCGGAATCTAACCGAGGAAGTTAGGGAGATGACGGTGCGCTACATTGATGACATTCTGCTGGCATCCGACAACATTGAAATTCACATGGAAAATTTAGATAAAGTATTAGGCAACCTTAATGCATCAAATTTCAAAGTAAACCTGAAGAAATCGCATTTCTTCAAGAGCGAGATCTTATATTTGGGGCACATCTGTGACAAGGAGGGAGTGAAGCCAAACCCAGCTAAGATCGAAGCGATAAAGAATTTCCCTACACCAACGAGAGTCAAGCACATTCGGGCTTTCTTAGGCGTAACGGGATTCTTTAAGGAAAACTGTCCAGGTTACACGGAGACTGTAGCTCCAATGCAGGAAATGCTAAAAAAGAATAATTAATGGTTGTGGAATACGGAATGCGAGAAGGCGTTCCAAGCAACTAAACAGCTACTGGAAAACTGCATTAAGTTAGGATATCCAGATTTCAAGCACAAATTTATAATCCAAGCGGATGCTTCACTAATTGGTATAGGTCCCATGCTCTACCAAGAAGATCCAGCTACCCTGCAACATAAAACATATTTGGCATTTGTCAGCCGAAAATTGCGTAAGCACGAGCGCAATTATACTGTAACGGAACTAGAGCTGTTGGCCATCCTTCATGCGCTTCAACAATGGAAACGAATAATTTATGGCTACCCCATTGTTGTCAGGACTGATCACAAGGCACTAACATTCTTGTTTAAGACGTCGATGGCAAGCGAACGTGTGACACGTTGGTCTATATATATTCAGCATTTTAGCATTGAGATTGAACATTGCCCAGGGAAGATGAACGTGATCCCGGATGCACAAAGCAGGAACCCAGAGCCTGATGTTGAAGCGATAGCTAGTATTAACGCGGGAGATCGGCTAGACAACATCTCTACGATCGATTCTTGAACTAATGGGCATATTCTTGAGCTGCGCAACTTTACGAGTTCAGTGATATTTGTTTCATTCCTGTACCACTATTATTTTGAGAAATTTTTATATAATTTCCCCCCCTATCGATACCTAGGGCCAGTTCATTTATAAGTGGCGTGAAGAGCCAAGAATTATTATTACATTTTGTGCGTCTGAGGACGTAGGCTTATTACATTGTGTGTGTCGGGAGACACAGGTTATTACTACATTTTGCGCGTCTGAGGACGTAGGCACTTGTACTTTGCGTGTCATGAGGACACAGATTTTTATTAATATAAATGTGTTGTAAATTCAGTGTGATAGATAGTCACAGTACTATTTTGTAGGGACAGTACCATCGACAATTCGCCAACAGACTGTTCTGGGGAAATAAGTACCTAAAAAGGTGAATTTAGTAGTCAGATATCGAGTGTGTAATAATCTATAACTTTTTGCATCAGCACGAGAGATGACATCGCTTGTCCTGGAAGAAGTTTGGAACTGTCAACACTCCGTCGAGATGTTTGAGACGAGCTAAGCAGCATTAAGTAGGGAGATGGCAGCAGATGTTCGCTGACGGTGACTGGCCGAGGATGAGTACTGAATAATATTCTTATTATCTGACAAGTTAACTTATGGTATATGGGACATATTTTGTTTGTAAATATCTTGCTTGTGTTGATTAACGTAGTGTATTTAGTTTTGGTCTGACACACCTTTTGCATGGAAACAGCTCGCACAAGTTTTTTTAGTCGTAAGTTCTTGTTTGTTTGTTTTAACTAACGTGGCTATGTGGACAACCGTGTTCGCATATGTTTACGCAATGCATTTAAGAAACGTCTCTCGGAGATATATTGTGTTTCAGTAGTAGGACTGAATTAATATAATCATACAGTAGATTGGAGGGTAAATTAATCTTTGTAATGTTTATTATTGATCAGATTCAGTGAGTTTATTGCCGTTGGAGCAATGTGAGTTGTGGCGAAGAGCAGTCAGCTCTATCGTAGGTTTTAATTTTCTTAAATAGATTGTGAGTATCTGATTCAACCGACCTGTGTGAAAAGTATTATGTCATTCCCAGCAGTGTGTGTGTGTGTATTTTATTGGTCATTACAAGCGGGAAATTCAGCGTAGACTGATTTCTGTCAGCTTGGTGCCAAGTCCATATCGTTGCCTTGCGAGGACATATGTGGCTATATCGATTAATGTCTTACCATATGTTTATGTGGTTGAGATTTGTTGCTGTTGATTCTACGAGATAACGGGACAGTTGGTCAAGTTATTTTTACACACTGGAGTTTGACGATGACAAGAGTTGTGGTAGGGGGAAGCTGTTTTCACAAGGCGGGCTGAAAGTATGGCAGCGAGGTCATTAGTGGAGTGCTTGTTGGCTCCGTAAAATTACTTGAAATACAGAATAAGAACTGATCAATGATAAAAATTGTTTAAATAAATGGGAGTTGCCTACGAATCACTTTAATCTCCCAAGCGTTAGCTTAACGTGCATTTTTGTTCATATAAGGTAATCTCAGCCGGTGAGGCTTTTGTTGTTGTTGGTTCCATTCCATGTTTATGTTTCATATCAGTGACCCGTGCAGTCACGTGCGATGCTGTCTTTTCCTTTTTTTGTATTGAGCAATTGGCCGTGTTGGCAGCTCATTTTTCAGATGCGTCATCGCACTGAAGGAGGGTCTCGAGGGAGATTCCTGTAAATATTAGATTTTAGATTGTGTGTCAGCATTAAATTTTAAGGGTTATTATTAGTGTAGTGTCCCATATCCGTAAACGTTGATTTACGAGATGATTGATCGTAAGCATCGTGGCTGTTACCGCTGTAAACGAACAGTCATCCAAGTACTCATCCCTAGTAGTTAGTCATTACGCGTACATAAAATCCCAATGCAAGTTAGTGGAACTTGGATCCACATTTTTATGAGGGGGAGATCCGTCTGACTCCTCAACGTTGATAGATATTTTGTCATGGGAAGATTCAGGGAGGAATATTATTATTGTTGTTGTCTATATTCATTTTTTGCACAAATAGTCATTAAATTATGTTATTATTTTACGTCTTGTCACTTCCTTTCTTAATTATAGTTTTAATCCTATGACCCTTGCCTCAGTAGAGCATGTTGTTTGGCGAACGTAAACATCACACTATGAACTGAGCGCGACCTCTTGATCAAGATTTCTTGCATATAAACTCTGCAATACTAAAGGGTTCAATACCGAATTTAATATTCGGGTTTAATTACCGCTGCTCTCTGAACTGTGCTTCTCTGAAGACGCTTTTAATTCTTATAACAAGGATTCTTCTGTGAAGCTAGCCCATGTCTGACGAATGTAGGAGTCCAAGGCACGGCCTTCGGCTCTGAGTATCGCTGCTCTTCCAACTGAGCTTACCCAGAAGATACCTTTAATTCTCATGACAAGGGTTCATTCGTGCTGACGCAATCACACTATGAAAGTACTCCGCTGTGGGTTCTGTTTCCAGAATTTTACATTAAAATCCAATTATTGGAATAATTATCTTGTGTTATATCCACACATTTCTGATATCGTGTGTATCTGATGAGCTGATGTCAAAACATCGTGGAATGGAGAGCTGATATTAGATGTTGGATTTAATAATGCAATATGACTATAAGTAAAGCCATCATTACCTCCGACTTGACGTTTCAGTACTATGCTAGAAATTCGTTCGCTAAATCGCGACATCGTGAACGAAACACGATTTGTCGTGATATATTGATTGGAAGGACTGCCTGTGATTGGCTAGTCAAAGTGATTTTCTTTCTGACCGCTAGACGACTCTAGGGTAACACTGAAAACTCATGTCGGAAGTAATGATGGCTTTACTATAATGTTATGATCAGATTGATGGTATTCGGCACCGAATATGGCTTAACATGCCAGTGAATCTGCTCACAACAGCCTATCGCATTTAAACATGATAAATTGAACCCGCAATATTATGAAATGAAGTGAAAAACTGCCACGCCACTCATTTGAAGAGGAAGAATTGTTGTATGGTCATAAGATGCGTTAGTACCTCCATAGAGGTTTACTAGTGGTATGGTGGCCACTACATTTCTTATCTTTGTTACCTGCCTCCAGTCAATACCACGTGGTCCGAAATATCAATCATCTATACCAGTATTGCTTATCACCCCTGATGTCTGAATTCTATTCTTTGCCGAGAAGTTTAATTCTGGTGTGAGAGCTAGAACCGGTTACACTCAACCTCGTGCGTCGAAATAGAGAAGAGGTGAATTCGAATGCCACATCGCCCATGGTTCACAGCCCCCCCCCCCCCCCACTGCTGCTCCAGGAAGATGCTGGTATGGTACTAAACTATGACTAAAGGCCCCTCCTAAACGGTTACTACTAATTAAAGATACACACACTAGTACAGCTATTTCAATGACACAGGTTATCAGACAGATGCCACACACAACAAGTGCACGATGTCACAAAGCCCCTATATGAATCAACAATGTTGCTTAAGAACGGAATTCTCACGTGGTCCAGTCATTGAACAGGACTAAGTAAATCAAGAATGTCATAATAAAACCTTAACGCTTAGCAGTCACGCGGTGGGGGAGCCCCGACAGCGAAAATATCTCGCATAGATCCTTTGACGGGTCACACCCGACATCGATTTGTTCCGCCTATAACTTCGCTCTCGAGGTACACCCAACAAAATATCAGGAATACAGTGCTTCTCCCATCTTCTGGCGATACTATGCACTACCTTTACGCTATATTCTCTTTGGAAACAAGCCGTATGGAGAGGTATTGCGAAGGCCATGCAAGTTTGAAATGAACTGTTGCGTAGCAACATGGTGACGTTAGAAGATCGCGAGAAGCAAATAGCCGGATATTTGGATGAAAGTGACGTTGATTTTAGCGACAGTGGAACTGATACTGAATTAAGTGGTACGGACGATCATGCAGAATTAGATGGTGTTAGTGAATTTAGTGACGAAGAGTTCGTTTATGATGAAACATTTCGTAATGACGGTGCTGGTACTCGAATGATGGAGTTTAGGTGGTACGGATTTTTTTCTCGATATGTGATTTTTTTCATCAATTATGGGTAAATCGAGGGTGCTGATGACGAATATACTGTTAGCTTTGCACCCACACCTAGCGCCATTCAGGGACGAGGGTTCGATTCCCCTCCAAGGTACTCAGTCATACATTCGAATTTGCGGCGTGTAACCCGGGAAGTTACGGTATTGTGTTCATAAAATTAGTATGGAGACGTTTCTTACATTGGCTGTGTGAAAAGTCGCACCTAACGCCCTTGAGGGTTGAGGGTTCGATTCCTCTCACATGTACCAAGTCATAAATTCGAATTTGCGATGAATGACCGGATTAGTATTGACTAGGCGGATCTATAATAAAAGGGTAATTATTTATCTAATAATATATTTTCGACACAATACCGTTCCGATACGGGCCAGAGATCGCGAATTCGATTATTCCACTGATTACTTGAGAGGGGAACCGAACTCCGACATTCGAGGGCGCTACGGATGAATTTTCGCATATCCGAAGTGAGAAACGTTTTCATATAATTATATCGACGCAATGCCGTAGAGATACGGGTTATACGTAGCTAATTCAAATTTATGACTTAGTACCCGGGAGGGGATTCGAACTCTCAACCCTCAAGGACGATACGGGTGACTTTTCGCTCATCCGATGTAAGAAACGTTTTCATACAATTTATATCAACGCAATACCGTACCGTTCCGGGTCATTCATCGCAAATTCGAATTTATAACTTGGTACCTGTGAGGGGAATCGAACCCTCGACCCTCAAGAGCGTTAGGTGTGACTTTTCGCACAGCCAATGTAAGTAAGGTCTCCATACTATTTTTATGAACACAACACCGTAACCTTCCGGGTTACACGCCGCAAATTCGAGTTTATGACTTAGTGCCAGGCAGGGGAATCGAACCCCCGTCCCTCGAGGGCGTTAGGTGAGGGTGCAAAACTAATAGTATATTCGTGATCAGCACCCTCGATTTACCCGTAATTGATGTAAAAAATCAAATTTCGAGAAAAAATATCCGTACCACCTGAACTTAATAAATACCACCGGTTCAGAAGGTTATGCAATTACAGCTAATTACAGCTAATTACAGGTTCATCCTGAGTGTAAAATACAGAACATTGTCCCTGATATGTTGTATTATGTTAAAGCTCATTGTAGTAATTAATTGTATTGTATTATATTACATTAACCTATTAAATTCACATCGCAAACATAGCCTACATGTGGTCTGATGACCTGCCACAAGCATATATTTAAATGGAGCTGAAGAGGAAATACCCTTCACAAATAATGGAGTGCTAAGGGTTAATTTGCACTTAGGAAATGAAATCAAAACGGAGAAACAAAATCTTCTGAAGTTTGTTAAATGTGAATATTTTAAGTATTTGAAACTGGTCCCAGCGAAGCTTGATGTAAGTTGAGTAATGGATATTGTTGGCTTCATTGATCGACTGATATGTATTGCTCTATACTTCCCTTCAAGGGTGTTCGAACAATTATTACTGTTTCATACTAATATCTGAACATTAGTTGTTGAGCTTGAGGAAAAGAATTCTCAAACCTCTGCGCAGAGGTTGGTGACATTGGATTCATTTCTCTGATTAAGACAAAATAAACGGTTTCCAGTCAATATAACAGTATACTTAAATTATCTTTGAATTTGTATCACTGGGCAGGCCCATGTCGATACTCATCAAGAATTGAATGACCCACATAGAAACGTTACCAACCTGTCGTGACATATAAGAGGTAGTAATTAACATGCAGTAAATTGTAGTGGTGACATCTCCGCAAAACTACCTACACAATGACTTTCTAAGAGGTGTGTAGGCGTAATGGTCAAACTGCTTGTCATCCACCAAGATGGACCTGATTCGAATTAAGGGTTAACACATGCGTGATTTTTAAGGTGAAATATCACTTCCGGTGCTTCTGACTCCAGGTTAAGGAGGTGCCATGACTTATGATCCCGAGATTAACGGACACGTAAATATATATGCTTCTTTTCTTCCCATAATGCCCTTGTTGTATGAGTAACGTAGATGTGTTTTCTATATGTAGCCTCAATCTATCCAGTAATTAGTGAAGACACTTTGAAGTTGTGTCGGGTAGTTTAAGAAGAATCAATAGAACAAAAAGGTAATTTTACAAATTTCTAGGCTTTGTTGAGTTATGTTTTAATAATTTGAAACAAAGGTTGTGCTGAATGCGGATACTGATAGAATGTGTTTGATAGCCTGTGTTATGATGTCTGTACAAGTGTGCATTTGTAATTTTTTATAACTTAAAACTTATAGCCCATGATCGCTGCCCAGCAATTTGGCCTGCAGATATTGGGGTGACGTGAGGTCAGCCCTCCGGTTCCCTTCGGCCGTTAATCTTGGTTTTCGTGACCAGGGTGCTGTCTCACTGTCAGACAGCCACTCAATTGTCCTCACGAGGCTGAGTGCATCCCGTTCCAGCCCTCATGTCAGTTTCTAAAATCCCTAAAGGAGCCGGGAATCGAACCCAGGGCCTCCGGGTGAGAGGCAGGCGTGCTACCCCAACACCATGGGACCAGCTAAGTTTATTTGTAATCTTATTCACGATTTGGAATTAGGTGGCCACCTGGGTCTTGACCCTAGTGGAACTGAAAACCATAGATGTCCGTTTTCAGGTTGTCTGTATTAGGAATCAAACCAACTTCTCCTAACTTACCCTCACAGTGCTCCAGCCCTCAGACAAGAATTAATTTCCTTCACAGAGTCGGGAGCTATCCCGGAAATTAATGAATCAAAGCCAATAATGCTTGCTCCTACATCACCAAACGGCAAAAAAAAACACTTCCCTTTCTATTTAAACATCCTACATTTCTCATAACGCTTCGCAGTGAAGATTGGCGTGTGAAACTGTAATGTAGACCGTGAGGCAATACGTTGAGGTGAACAGTCTCCATCTCATGCATTTATTCCTTTAATTAGCAATTTAAGTGATGCGCTCCTCATCTTTGCGAGGCTGCTAATTGCTGCTTTCTTGTGGAACCAAGATACAGTATTCAGCAATCAGCGCTCGCCCCATTAGAGAGAATTCATTTAACTAAGATGCATAAGATACTGTAGGAAGTTACCACAGCATTCCTCCATAATAGTTCCATGATTCTAAATCATTTGCTAAATACTAATTGAGTGCTGTGTGGGTTCACAGCACTATCTGACGGATGCTCGGTCGGGAGGAGTGTGGTCAGTGAAAACGTCCATCACCCATTAAACATTGCTTGTAGCCAACTGCATTGTATTTTCTAATCCTTGTTATTCTCATTTCTATAGAATCGAGGATGATGTAAGCGGAATTTCCTTACGCCAGAATAGTTTTTACGGCCGATTGCCTTTTCAGGTTTATCATAGTAGATAACGAGTAATGAAATGAATGAATATGAATGAAATCGGGAAATAGCATGGAGAGAATTAGCTGTGGTGTATTGAAAGGCGCTGTCCCAACACGTCCCTGGAGTTGAAAATGGCAAACCACAGACAAACATGTGATGGATGGCTGATGGTTGGGTTTGAGCCTACTTTTCTTCCGAGTCCAGAGATTTCCTATTCCCATGGTTTTGTGCCTTAACGCACTTAACTAACCCAACCTGATTGCATTGCAAGTCGATGATTCACTAGCTATGTTTCTTGACTAAAGCACAGACATATCTTGGTGCTGTTCACACAGTATACTGTAGAATGCAACGCCTGTCTGTTACAATGATTAACGTTGGAGTTAAGTATTTTGCTTTATGTTCCGTAATAGTATGGTCGGGCAATATACCTGACCCGTAGAGTATTACTTTAAACAACAGTCTTACTGAACTCGCAGCCTCATTTGGATGAGTCGCTGCAGCATAGAGCATTCCTGTCATAAGCTAACAGTGGATTTACTAAATATCACATTGCCCCGTCCTGTTTATTGGCATCTCACGGCTTTACACGCAATCTCCAGAGAAATACCGACAATTTTAGGTTCATGGATCACCTTACGAGTGATGTGATTGCGCCCATGCCACTTATGGCTCGACACATCACAGGCGTACGTTCTGGTGCATACACCTAGGCTGATGGAAAATTGAAGGTAATTTCAGTACGAGAACAATCAACGATTTGACACAGAGTGTAAGGTACCTGCTGCACTGAATTTAACATAACTATTCTACCGGATACGCATAGTACAATGTCTTTAAAAATATACAGCACTGTTCAGGTGGAAAGAAGTATGTCACTTTATTTACTGCATTAATTAATGCCTAGAGACAAGAGGCGCATTATTGTAGAAGTAGATACGCAAATCCGTATCTAAACATTGACATCTGGGTCCAGGGGGAGCTCAACCGTATAAAATAGGCCCATTTCAATAGAATTCTATTTACCTCACAAAACCACTCATTTGTTGCGGAACTCCATTCGTCTGGACTTGTCAGTATCACTAATGAACTTCTCTTTATTGTTGAAGTTTGGAATTTCATTCACCATTTGTTTCTTGATTGAAATCTTCCCTAAAGCTGTTAACCTGTCCTTCCCCATAGAATTCCGTAGATATGAATTTATCAACCTCAGAGTCGAAAAACATGTTTCAGTTTCACATGTTGTCATTGGCATAGTCACTCAAATTTTAATGCCATTGTTATTTCTTTAAAAAGAGCAGTGTCTAGTCCAGATATAAAATGAAATCAAGGGTTTTTATACACCCGGATATGTTGCCATTTGGAGAGAACTCTGCCCGTAAATACAAAACACCCAATTCATGTATGGAATCATCTCTGTCAATTACTGGAAAAGCACCACAAAAAAAATTTACATCTTCAACAGGCAGCCGTTTCCTATAGTCTTGATAGTTTTCAAGCCGGAACAATTTGGCTCCTGAAAGATGATTTCTGAACTCAAATCGATCTTTCACCTCAGCTAGCATGTAATCACATATTTCTCTTGGGACGGCATTTAAATGATTTGAGAAGCTCCCTCATCAACGTTTTGGTACTGACTCTTCTTGTGTTGTCTGTATTGAACTCGGCAAACTGTGTCTGCCATTCAACAATGTAGTCTCAAAACAATGCTGTGCTTGTTGTATTTTTTCAACGTCTGTTTCGATGTTTTGCAACTGAGCATGTAAAATGCCTTCTTGAGGCATCACGTTATTGGAGAAATTTAGCCAGAATAGGAAGGAATCATCATTCAGCCACTTAATAAATCCAGCAGCTTGGGACAACACTCTTTCAGCGCTGTGAGGCTTCGACGCCTCAGATTGAATGATTTTAAAGCACAGCGGAATTAAAAGCTTTATTCTCAAAAATTGTCCTTACCATCCTCGAACAAAAATTCTACCTGGTCTCGCACACCACTCTTGTTATTCTTGCGCTGCATACGTCATCTCGTGCGGCTGTTCTTTCTGGAGAATTCGAGAAGAAAACTGACATGCCTTTGAGATTTACAAAACAAACATTTACACGGGAAACACTCGAAGACCCCTTTTCCAGGAGCCTGTTCAAATTATGTGCATAGCAATAAATATAATGCGCACTTTTATACACATTATTTACTATGACATTGATACCACTTACATGTCCTGGAAACACTGCAGCGCCATCATATGTGTTTGTAATCAACGTTTTGGGATGTTCTTGTAATAAAAGTTGCAGTTCTTGTAAAATGCGTTTTGATAAACCTTCAGCAGCATGGTTTTCTGCATTGAAAAATCCCCAGAAACGCTCGTGTACCGTTTCATTCAATTCATATAGTAAAACAATCACTGTCTGGGTCCGAGTTTATATGTCTGCAGTATCATCAACCATGCATTTTAAGATTGATGACTGACTGATTTTGTTTCTTATGAAATCCCTACAACCTTGAAACATACATTCCAGGAGCTCATTTCGAATTGTTCTATTTTCAAAATGTGTACGTAACAATGGATCTAGAGTCCTGCTGTATTCTCGTAACTTCAAAAATACACTTTTATTATGCGAGGAAGCCGATTCGTCGTGTACACGAAGAGGCAGATTACATGCACCATACAATTTCAGTATATAAATTATTTTTGACAGAACCTCCCTATTCTTTGTAACCAATTCATTATGAGCACGAACAGCCTCCATATGCGCATAACTTAATATTTTGGCAGTTTTACATCTTCCGAGAAGATGGAAACTGACAGTATTATGCTGATGTCTAGTTGATTTCTCATATTTTTTTTTTCAAATGTAGATGCTTAAAATCATGTACTCCTTCGTTTGTCCAATTATCATCACCTCCATACAGTAAACACACAATGAAGAAGAAAGCGTTACTGTCCTTACAACCACATAACCAAAAGCATTTATCATAATATGGACGCATCGAATTTACGTGTGAACGCACCATGAGCCCTACACGCAGCTTGAACTTGCGTTATATTCAATACTGGCACTGGACGACCACTGTTCATTAAGTCCACATTTTCTGGTAAGCGCAAGGAGCTAAACACAGTTTCTTTAAGTTCCCGCACTTTCATGTTGGTACAAATAAAATCGATGCGCTCTCTGTCTGTAGTTGGCTTCGCATCAGACTCTGGACTCAAGCTGACTGCGTCCACTTGGTTCGTGCCAATGCGAGTAGGGGATGGAAAGAGGATAACTGGAGGTATCAGTTGTCATGGCAGCGTAAATTACAAAGTGGGCGAATTCCGATGAGTCCTAACGGGTTTCATATTCCATCTGCCAGCAAGGAGAGGAACTAACACAAATTTGATCGCGTTGGCAAATCACTGGGCACACCCTAGCGGCAAGGAGAGAGAACATTGCAGCTGTAGAGGAGGGAGGAGGGGCGGCGTACTTGAGTCCGTTATCACGGGCCACCTCTGTCTGGGTCGCTTGGTCGTATATCCAATTGCATGGTAGCAAAAATGGTCGGTGAGTGTCTTTGGACGCTGCTGAAAGGCACGTGCCGGGAAACAAACTTGCGGGAATGGAAGGAGAGGTGGGTATTCAGGGGAGCAAGGAACAAGCAGTGAAGTGTCTGATAGCCTTGTTGATCAGATCACTCGTGTACTGCTGCTAGGTTCGTTTCCTCTTGGTAAGTCAGCCTAGCACGTAATAGCACTGCGGTGCTGGCCTCCGACGTGCCAAAATTCTCCAGTCTACTCCAGCCAAACACCAAAACTTCGCTTCCTTTGATGAGTTCGACTGCTGTTTAAAAGAGCGGAATATAGAGGTCAACCAGGTCGATCTACATAACGTAGATATTGAGCCCGTAAGACTCATGCCGTGTGATACTGTAATTTCCTTGGAATATACATTGCGATCAGCACCGGCCAGGTTGAGCCATCATAATATCTAACCCGTCCCACTTGCATATTTTTACTTCAGCGGTGGACAACACTCCAATTTTCTGAACCACGAGGTTACATTTTCGACTTAAAAATCTAGCAAACGCGATTATTAAACTGGAAGTGTTTGGCAACGCTCACTTGGATTAATTACTGGATTCTAACTGTTCATAGACAGGTATTTTATATCGTAGATATCTGAAGACTGGATATCGGTCACTACACGACCAGAAGTGTACTTCCGAACCCTGTACCTGTCTTCTCGGAGACGTCACAATTACTAGTTCCGTACACCCAAATTGAGGCACGTTTATTGTGAGTGCCAAATCTCCATATAAGATCGCACGGTGAAGTGGTGTAGTATTGGGGTAAGGAACAACGTGACAATTAGAGTGTACTTTTGTACGTTGAGTAAGCAATAGTGCAATTGACTGGGAGTGAGGCGATATTTTTGCTATTATTGGAATTGTGACAGTAGTCGAACTTGACAACGAGGACCACGAGGTGAGCTAATTACCATTATTATCCAATGAGTTGAAATGAACGGTTTATGCTAAGTGTCATCATTGTTATACTGAAATTTCGAGTAATTCTGAAACCATAAGCATCGTCGGTTACTGTGATTGCGGAGGATTTGCCAAAGTCATAAATTCTGTGAGCAGATACCACCCGCGTGTCAGTAGAGCCGTGGCAGACCTTCATGGGCAATTTTCACTTGTCTGCACATGTGTAAAGTCAGTGGTTGCTTTTAATGTATTATATTAGAGCCAATGATAAAGACCGCTTGGGTAGATTATTGGATAAGGAATAACCCACCCACCAAGGGAAGATGATTAAGAGAAGGAAGTAGATTTTGGATTGGAGAAAAAGGATAGAAAAATAGGAGGAGAGTTCCACAAAAGTTATAAATTTAACTTTAAATATCCTTAGAGGCAGTTGCCACTGAAAATTAACTCTCTGATACCTAAAGTAGGTACGAGCTTGGTCGAAGCTAACGGGAACCACAGCTAAGACTTGGGCGGTTTGCCAGAGAAAGGCTTTAGTGTATTTCCTCCCAAGCATGCATGAAAGTACTATGGGGAAGGGTGATGATCTGGCCAGATAATAGTAGCAGAATTGTTCTGTATTAACGATGGCATAAACTTTGGAAGAGTCAGGGAAGACAGACTCTTGCTTAACCGTGGTATTTGAGAAATGATAAATCCAAAAACAAATATTTAATTTATTAAACAATTCAAAGAAGGTTAATGAATATAATAAGTATGTAATATATTTTTGACAAACATAGTTCATTTGAACTTTTCAACAAATGGGGTCACAGACCTCTCAACATTAAACGTTTGCTCCAGGCAATAGACAATTTACAAGATTTAAAACCTTACATGTTTCTAAAATCTTTATAAGATTTAAACAAATAACCAATGAAGTAATTAACGTTTGAACGTTAATTGGAGTACAAAGAGTGTACCTTAAGAAATTCCGGAGAGAATATTCTAGAAAGAGTGAAAACTTCTAAAATAACAATAAGAAAACATGAAAAATAAGATAGAAGTTCCTACAACTTCCTATATTTAAGCTGCATTACTTTTATGACTATTATATAAGAGGGCAGGTCACTTACTATGAAACCTGAAGAAAGTCAAAAGGAAGGTTCTAGACTTCCCACGTTGAAGTAGGAATCACGAGCTAAATGGGGCAGTTTCCATTTCGTGAAACCTAGAAATAACTCACTCAAGAGTGGAAAAAAATTGTTTTACCTGATTATAGGGAAGAAACAATGTAAATTTAAATCGTGTTTGAAACACGTAGTTATACAGTAATTAATTAATGTTAAACAAGAAAAAATGGAAGGGCACTTGGTGAGTGACACCTTATAGAAAAGTTACAATTTTATTAATATGGGTTGTTAGTAGAAGGTTGAGGAAAGATCATTGGGATATAGGATCAATGTTCATGGCCGTATTTAATATAAACGGACGATCGCGACGCGGTAGAAAAGTGGAGCAAGCACTGGTTATCACTATAGTCTGTAAAGATTGATGCAAAGTTCACTGTAGAAACACGAAAGTTCATGAGAAAGAAAGTTATTACAATGCTGAAAAGAACCGGTTGCACTAGGTAGGCGAGAGTCTATTTCTTGAAAAAATTGGGAATTACAATTAGATGCGCCATAGATCATTCCAACGGTGGACGAAAGTTAGCTATTGCAGTAATTTGTAAGGAAAATTCCTCATTTTAAATATTATTTTCACAAGTGAGTGAAAAATACCTGATGGCAAGACTCGCAGATAGAGTACAAGATCTGGAAGGTTCCAGAACGATCTTAGTAGAAAAATGGGGCCAAAATAAATCCAGCGGAGGAACTTGCTTTGTAAATTATAAACAGCGGGTATTAGATAATATCCCACGTAGTGAGAAGATTTCTCATTTGGCAAGCATAAGAAATGCTGCTTTTCACTAAGATTAGCTTGATTAAACAAAAGCTCAACATGGAAAATCCCTCGGAGGATGATTTTGCCCCAAAATAAGTAATTTCACACTGCCTATAAAAGATAGTTAAAAGCATGTGGTCGGTAAAATCATGAAGATGAGGTTAAAACTTGAAGCAGGTACTTATCTTTGTTGCATGGCGAAGGTGAGGTTCCCTTAACCGATACTTAATGCGCCAACATGGCGTAGAACGTAGAGAATGTCTCTTGGTTAGAGGAGACTGGCCCTAGTTGAGCCCTGACTGATCGAGTCAACTGCCGACTGAGAAGTGAGACTTGCTCAACGGAGCACGGAGGGTCCAAGGAAGGGGAAAAGAGTGGGGGATGGGAGACAAATGGAGAACATATAAACATTGCCAACTTCATAACAAAAAATTATTTTCTCTTGATGAGCTGGTCTTCAAAGAGTTGAAAACAGGCGATACTAGCGCAGCATTGTGAGTAAAAAGTAGACAGAGTCCTCTTGCACCAAGAAAAGTTCAAGAGCTTCATAGATTCGCTGCTAGATGACGCTAGGTGAGTCACAGAGTATATATATCTAGAACAGACTCATAAAAGATATAAGCGACCTGAACACCTAAGAGAAAACAGAAGATCACTGTTGGTGTTTGACAAAGAGGAAGGAAAGAACATGCAAAAGCATTGAAAATTATAATCTCTCGTACCGTGTATTCCAAGAATACACCATACTGGGAGGAGGAAACACCAACAGAGCACAAATAAGCAATTAAACATTTAAGAGTAATAAAGTAATTGAAGAGAAGTGGTCTTATGATCTGACCATTAGTGGTCAAAACTCTGACCACCCTGACTCTCCCATCTCATCCAGGATAACACTCGGTCACTCTACCCGAGATCCAGACTAAGGGGGGAGAAACTTCCCTAATCAGGACCAAGTCCCCCACTTTAATATCGGGACTGGAAATAACCACTTCTGTCTCCTTTGCAAGGAAGTTAAATATTCCAAGTTCCACCTCTTCCAAAAGGAATTGCGGAGGGCTTCAAGTTTACGCCAAACAATAGGGTAATTAGAATCCCTGAAAGAATTGGGAGGAGGAGGAGGAGCAGAAAGAGAAGTACCGATAAGGAAGTGACCAGGTGTAAGTGGAAGTAGGTCATCAAGGTCATTGGAAAGCGGAGTTAAAAAACGAGATTTAACAACACCTTCAATCACGAAATAGCTGGAAGCTGAGAGAAATAAAGCACTAGTAAAGATTGCGATACGATGCAAAAGAAGAATTGACAAGTTTAAACAAAGCGTATAGAAACAAGTACATCTATTCAGGATAAGAATATACCAAATAAACAAAGAAACTATGCGAGTAGAAAGCAAGAACGCCATAGGTAACAAACTAGTAGCCATAAACAATGACCTTAAGTCATAATAAGCATCAAGGGGGTTAATCAGAAAAATACTTAAGTCAGCGAGAAACGTGGCATAACAAGTATGAATACAACAACACATCGAATGTGACGACGAGAAAAAACAAGTTTGTTCATCAATGAACATTAAAGGTGCAAAATATGTAAGCAAAGTGCAATAAATAAGCGCGTAAAGGATATGCAACGATGTTACGAGACGAGAATCGAAGCAATTGTAGAATACGAGCGTGAGTAAGTGGAATACACAGGCAAGCACGGCCTTGACACACATAGTACAGCGAGATAAGGCATATAAATAGCTGAAAGAGTCCTTGAGCGGAACAAGTTTATTTTGGGAAGTAGGTGAGCGGCTTCCGAGCTTACAGAAGCAACTCGCAAGACGATCGTTGGCAGTCAGCCAGAGTTGAGATAAGAGAAACTTGCTTTGAACTTTGGCAATCGTACAGGAAATAAACAACAACTTGGCGTTATCCAGGCTTGTATACAAACAAGTTTGACAAACAAGCAGTTTGAAGTAACCAAACAACACTAGTTGAATCCGCTGTAACCTGAAGCGGAACGAGTAACACGACATGCAGTCATTCATGGCTTGGACGTGAAAAAGCAATTTAAAGACGTATGAGACAGAGTAGGAAATCAATTTCGCATAATTGAGAGGATCACGGAATCCGATAATTTTCGACAGGAAAAAGCTTGATTCTTCCGAAATAGGAAGGGAAGCCGGGACATTGAGAAGGAGGTTATGCATAAGAATAGTTATTCTAGACGTTAGAGAATTCAGATTTTCAAGCGGTTTCAAAAGCGGCTTCCAATTGTGAGGAAGGAGGAGGGAGCCGGGCGTGGCCGTCCTTCTAAATAGCGAAAGAAGTAAAACATAGCTTACAGCGAAGTGATAGAGACTGATAGCCATGGTTTTATACAAGGGGAAGATAGTTTTTAATAGAGAGTTCAAGCAATTACCTGCTATAAAAATGACATGAGAAGGTAGACGAAGTAACACAAAGCAAGGCGAACTTGAATTGCCATCTTGTGCGGGAAGAAGGAAAAACCATTTAAACAACTTACAGAGGTAGTGTAGTTGTTCACGATAAGACATCGTTTCGGCAAGTGTTTTTCAAAAATATTGAGATCTGAAACATGAGCGTTCTCTTTTTCAGAAATGGGATTTATGTCAGCTGTAACGAAATGACATTGCGCTTTGGTTTGAACACTGGTATGTTTGATTTCACCAGTAATAACCCAACCAAAATCGGTGTCTCTGGCGACCACGGTTGAAGATAGCCTACGTGTTTGTTTGCGAAGGCACTTCCAAAAAACATTGGCACTAAAAAGTACATCAATGGGACTTTGAGCATTAAACTGAGGATCAGCTAACCTTAAGTGCGAGGGAATGTTTAAACCGGAAGTATTAATAGAGCTACTAGGAGTATCCTTGCCAATACTGGTAAGAATGAGGCAGTTTATGTTAAGATTGGTGTTTCTTTGGCAAACGTCTCTGATTTTCAATTTTGAAGACTGCAAGACTTGAGTTTTCAAATTGTCAATGCCAGATACATTGTGAACCCTTCAGAATAGCAGTGTTTTATGCAAGAATCTTGATCAAGGGGTCGCGCTCAGTTCATAGTGTGATGTTTACGTCCGCCAAACAACATGCTTTACTGAGGCAAGGGTCATAGGATTAAAACTATAATTAAGAAAGTAAGGAGACAAGACGTAAGATAATTACATGATTTAATAACTAATTGTGCATAAAAGAAAATAAACAAACAATAATAAAAATATATCCTCCCTGAATCATTCCCTGACAGGAATATCTAACACTTTGAGGAGTCAGACGGATCTCCCCCTTTATAATAAAATTGTGGATCCTAGTTCCACTACCTGGCATTTGAGTTTTATGTGCGCGTGATGACTAACTACGAGAAAATGAGTACTTGGATGATCGTTCGTTCACAACGGGTTAACAGCCACGGTGCTCACGAACAATCATCACGTAAATCAACGTTTATGGATATGGGCATGACATTAATAAAAACCCTTAAAAAAAACTCTCATGCTGACACACACACTACAAATCTATTATTTACAGGAATCTCTCTGAGACCCTCATTAGCGCGATGACGCACTCAACAACATGAGCTACCAACTGGCCAATTGCTCAATACACACAAGGAAAGACAGCATTGCACATGACTCACGGGTAACAGAAAATGGAAAATAAACATGGAATAACCAACAACAACAAAAGCCTGACCGGCTAAGATTACTTTATATGAACAAAACTGCATGTTAAGGTAACGCTTCGGAGATTATCGTGATTCGTAGGCAACTCCCATTTATTTCAACAATTTTTACCATTGATCAGTTCTTATCTGTAATTCAAGTAATTAGGGAGCCAACGAGCACTCCTCGCTAATGACCATGCTTGCACGTTCAGACAGCCTTGTGAAACCTCTCCCCCTTTCCTCAAATACTTGCCATGTCCCACTCCAGTGTATATAAATAGCTGACCAGCTGTGCCGCTATCTCAAGGAATCAACAGCAACAAAAATCTCATCCAACTCAACATATGGTCAGACATAAACACATATCCACAATTGCCCTCGCAAGGATACAATATGGACCTGGTACCAAGCTGACAGAAATCAGTCTAAGCTGAAATTCCCGCTTGTAATACCACAAAAAATACACACATACACACATCTGGGACTGACATGACGCTTTTCACACAGGTCTGCTGAATAGGTGCTCGCAAACATTAAACACAATATTTAAAACCTACGATAGAGCTGATTACTCTTCGTCACAAATTACATTGCTCCAACGGCAATAGTCACACTGAATCTGATCAATAATAAATCTTAAACAATTTTAATTACCCTCCAATCTACTGTATAATTACATTAATTCAGTCCTACTTCTGAAACACAACAGATCTCCGAGAGACGTTTTTAACCGCATTGCGTAACATATGCAAACACGGCCGTTCACATAGCTACGTTAGTTAACACAACACAAAAACAAGAACCTTCCACTAACAACATTCGTGCGAGCTGCTTCCATACAAAAGTGTGTCAGACCAAAACTAAATATATTACGTTAATCACACAAGCAATGTATTTACAAAAAATATGTCCCATAAACCATAAGTTAATTTATCAAATAATAAAGAATATTATTTTGTACTCATCTCTCTTGTAGTCACCGTCAAAGAACGTCCGCTGCCATCTCCCAACTGAATGGTTCTTATCTCATCTCAGCCATCTGGACGGAGTGTTGAGAATTCCAAACTTCTTCTGAAGTAGTCGATGTCATCTCTGGCGCTGATTCAAAAATTATATTATTATACACTTGATATCTGACTACTAAATTCGCCGTTCAGGTACTACTTTCCCTGTAACAGTTCGCTGGCGAATTATCGACGATACTGCCCCTATAAATATAGTACTGTGACTATCTATCACTGAATTTAACACTTTACAATAATTTCTGTGTCCTTATGACACGCAAAGTAATAACTGACTACGTCCGTAGACGCACAGAAGTAATAATCAACCTGTGTCCACGACACACAAATATAAGTCTACGTCCTCAGACGAACAGAATAGAAGTCGAAGTCTTGGCTCTTCATGCCACTTATAAATGAACTGGCCCTAGGTCTCGATGGGGGGGGGGAATTTATGTAAAAATTTCCCGAAATAATTGTGGTACAGGAATGAAATAAATATCACTGAACTCGTAACATTGCACAGGTCAAGAACATGCCCATTAATCCTAGAATCGATCGTAGAGATTTTGTCTAGGCGATTTCCCGCGTGAATGCTAGCCGAGCGTGCCCACGCTAGACCTGCCGCGTTAAATAGGCATTCTTCTCTCATTGGTTCTCACATTTTCTGTAATTTGGCGGTTTATAGCAGATCTTGGCGTCGTAGGAGTGTCTAGCCTGCTCATCAGCCACTCACGTTACTGCATCATATTTCTTCTAGGCGCGAATATTACAATGAACATACCAGCAGCATGTCTCACTGCGCGTCGCTTCTATTTGAGGTGGCCCACACCTGTCCTTCTGACACCTCGCTTGGCTATTTCCTTTCACAGCTAAAGTATTTAACCTATTGTCAATCTGCTTCAGGTATGTCCCCGCTGTCTCCAACCAATGCTTGAAATTTCCTCATCTCCGTCTGGCTACTTTCATGATGCTGGTGGAAATATTTATTAATTTGAGAAATAAAACATAGAATCATTTATCCAACAGAGGATAAAGGGTTCACAACTCTCCCACTCACAAAATTTCGAACTTAGGAATAAAGTCGACAATTTTAAAAGACTTCCGTAGGCCAATTTGTTTTATTTCGGACTCACCCCTTTTCTCTTACTTGGTCTAGTCGCTCCTGTCTTGAATGGCATTTACTCGTTTTCATTTCCAGCTCGTATCTCCCCTCTCAGTCTGCCTGCATGACCCGCTGATGCCTGAGGCAACACTCTGCTCGCCTCGTTAATGTTTGTCAACACCAACTCTACTTCCTCCTTTGCGTGCCGTACTCAACTGCTCCTCGTGCACTTTGTTGATAGTAGGACGTCCATATATTCAAACTGCATCATTATTTCGGCGCTCCCATGGTTCGCTTCTACGATACTTTTTTAGGTTGGCAGCGTTGTAGACTGACATTGTTCCTGTACTCAATTCGTTCACTCTGTAAGCATTGTTTCCAAGGTTTCTTACGATAGAATAGGGTCCTATGAACTTTTCGCAGAATTTACTGAAGATCTTCTTCTCTGGGTCCGATGTAGCGAGTCGTTTCACCAAAACGAGCTGGTTGATTTCAAGATCTCTGTGAAACCTCTTATTTCTTACTCGCCGTAATCTGCGGTCTGCTTGTTTTCTCATGTAGGCTCTCGTCCTCTCAATTCGCAAGTCAGGTGCTATCATTGGATCTTGTGGGCAGTTAATGATGCTTTTCCACGATCTCACTGGATACTCGTTTTTGTGTAGGACCATAGGGATCTGTCCTGATGACTCGTGTCTGGTAGAATTCATGCATGTCTCTACATCCTTGATTTTATCCACCCATCTGTGGTGTTCATTTGGAATGAAGATTCTCAAATATGATGTTACACACTTAATTGCTCTCTCACTTAGATTTGCTTGAGCATGTCGGATACTGCTTAAAATGTGTTTTATACCCATGTCCTCCATACCTTTCTTGAATTCGGCGCTTGTGAAATAACTCCCATGATCTGATAATATAAACTCTGGTTTTCCAAGGATTGGAATCACTCTATTTCGAATGCGACTGAGTACTTGCTTCGATGTAGTTTTCTGAATAGGGCATAGTACTACAAACTTAGAAAATACATCAATGCACACTAGTAAGTGTCGGCAACCTCGCCTTCCCTTCGGGATTGGACCGAAACAGTCGAGTGCCAGTAGCTCACATGGTTTCTGAGGTAGCAATGGTCTAGGATACTGCCTCATTAAGTAATTATTGGGCTTTGTCCTCTGACACGGATCACAAGTTGTAATGACGTCACATATAGTTGTTCTCATACGTGGCCATGTAAATGTCTCTCCTATTGTCGCTTCGCACTTATCTACGCCCACATGACCGTAACTTTCGTGCGTATGCCATGTCAATCCTCGTTGTAACGATGCAGGTACTAATATGCGTAACTTGATGTGGTCATTATCTACCCATTTGTGCAGCAAATTGTTGACATAAACATATCTTCCTTCTTTGGCTTTCGCTTCTCGAAATGCAGGTGTTCCTGTAGGTAGTTGCTTTCTGAAGTATTGAATTAAAAGCATTATCCATGGTTCCACTTCCTGTTCTCGCTGTATCTCACGTAACTCCTCCAAGAATTCCCGGTCCTTCGGGGTTAACTCCAAGTGTTGTACCATCGCTGTTTCTTCATCATCAGGCTCTGGGTTCCTGCTGAGTGCATCCGGTATCACGTTCATCTTCCCTGGGCAATGTTCAATATCAATGCTGAACTGCTGAATATATATAGACCAACGTGTCACACGTTCGCTTGCCATCGTCGTCTTAAACAAGAATGTTAGTGCCTTGTGATCGGTCCTGACAACAATAGGGTAACCGTAAATTATTCGTTTCCAGTGTTGTAGCGCATGAAGTATGGCCAACAGCTCTAGTTCCGTTACCGTATAATTGCGCTCGTGCTTACGCAATTTTTGGCTGACAAATGCCAAATATGTTTTGTGCTGCAGGTTAGATGGATCCTCTTGATAAAGCACAGCACCTATACCAATTAGTGAAGCATCCGCTTGGATTATAAATTTGTGCTTGAAATCTGGATATCCTAATTTAATGCAATTTTCCAATAGCTGCTTTGTTGCTTGGAATGCCTTTTCACACTCCGCATTCCATAACCATTTATTATTCTTCTTTAGCATTTCCTGCATGGGAGCGACAGTCTCCGTGTAACCTGGACAGTTTTCCTTAAAGAATCCCGTTACGCCTAAGAAAGCCCGAATGTGATTGACTCTCGTTGGTGTAGGGAAATTCTTTATCGCTTCGATCTTAGCGGGATTTGGCTTCACTCCCTCCTTGTCAATGATGTGACCCAAATATAAGATCTCGCTCTTGAAAAAATGCGATTTCTTCAGATTTACTTTGAAATTAGATGCATTCAGGTTGCCTAATACTTTATCTAAATTTTCCATGTGAGTTTCAATGTTGTCGGATGCCAGCAAAATGTCATCAATGTAGCGTACCGTCATCTCCTTAACTTCCTCGGTTAAATGCCGGTCCAGGGCTCGGATTAAAGCACAGCCCGCTGTTTTGACTCCAAAGGGCATACGAACGAAGCAAAACGTCTGGTTATCGAATAAGAAGCCAGTTAGAAGCTGTGACATCTCATCCAATTCAATATGGTGGAACGAGCTCGTCAGGTCAACTGATGAATAAATGCTCTTGTTTTAAAGCCTTTTAGTACGTCTCTGATGATTGGCGCTCGGTCATACTCAGGAAAAATGAGTCTCGTGTTGAGATTTCTGGCATCTAAACAAAGTCTAATAGATCCATTTGGTTTTGTGACTGCCAAAATCGCATTTAGATAAGGTGTCGGTGTCTTCCTTATCACTCCAGCATGTAACATCTCATCTATAATGACCTTAACTTGACCACGATATTTTTCAGGAATTGGGTACAATCTGCTTTTGAAAGGTGACCAATCCTCGACTTGCATTGAATATTTGAAATTTAATATTTTCCCAGGTACTGTATCAAATACTGTTTTGTGCTTCCTTAAAATCTCTTCCAATTGCTTTCTGTGTTCACCCCCAAGTTGAATGTCATTGAGCCGCTCCTGTAGTAACTCTTCAAATTGTGCATCGCTGTTATCTCCTTCCGTTAATAAAGACCATATCTCCTGGGATTCACTCTCCTCATCTAGTTCCACAACAGCTCCTTCTATGATGTTATCTTCTGCCTTTCGTACCTCCTCTTCCGTCTCTTCCGATATTGCTTCCAATGCCCAAGAATTTACATCTCTTCCGGTAGTGATTTCATCCATATGCAATCCCACATTTTTCAGATGATCATACTCTCTAAAACTGACAGTATTCTTGTGCAAATCTATCACTGCTTGATAGTCACAAATAAAATTTGCACCAAGAATTATATTGAAATTCATCTTTGCCATGATAATGAATGTTTGCCCAAAAGTGTGTTCCAATATGTTCAGCTCTAAGTATGCCTGACGTTTACAAGTGACGGTGCGTTCAGGAATAACACCCCTCACTTTGAGCTGTGGTACCGGAATTACAGGAATATTCTGACTCCGTCCCAACTCTCGAACCAAGGCCTCCGATACCAGACTGATCTGTGACCCCGAATCCAATAAACATCTTATATTAATTCCACCAATCCTTGCGTAAATAATGGGTAACTGCCTAATTTCATCGTTCCGTGGTTTCACCGTCTCCTCCAGGCAGTCTTCTGGCAAAGCAATCCATTCTTGTATGTTCGCTACTATCCATCCATCTTCAACTTCCGACTGTTGTGTTTGTAGCCTGTCTCCTTTATCCAAATTTAACATTTTTTTTAGCTCCATTTCGACTCCCATCATCCTTCTGTCGCTCATGTCCTTGATATCCCTCTTGTCTCAGTAGACTTCCAGCTTCCTCAGTATGTGTATCGGGATTCTTCTTGTTCCCAATGGCCTTTTCCCATCTTCCTAGCTCTCCACCTTGACTAGCGTGTAACTCCTCTAGGTAATTTTGTGATTGAGCGTGCCTATCATGCCAGTCATTTCGATAATTTCGTGGCTCTCCTTGATTTTGGTCTCTTCTTCCTTTCCATCCTTGATTAGCATTGTAATCACCGTATCTTCCATAAGGCCTGTCATTTCTTCGATTTCCACGCCATTGCTGATATCCTCTCTGTTAGTATCTATTGTTGCCTTGGTATGACCTATTGTTGTAGTGATTTTCGTTACGCTGATATGGTCTGTTTTCTCCTTCTTCCTGGTTTCGCCTAGGTGTGGAAGTGCTTGTATTAGAGCCCTGCGTTTTGGTGTTTGCCTGTTTTGGTTTTATGACCTCTGTAGTATTGACTAACTCCAGCTGTCTTCCTCCTCTATAATGACTATGAGATGTAGTCTCATCTATTTGCCGTAATATCTGCTCTGCATGTAGGGCCGTACTAACGTTCGCTGCGACTAGTACTTGTTGTACGTTGACTGGCATTTGTCTCGCTATAGTCATCACCAGATCTGCTTCATTTAAAGGGTAATCAAGGTCGCGAAATTTTAACATTTGCATGTTAAAGAAATCTGAGTATTTTGTTTGCTGGGTGGTTTGGTACTTCCTAGAGTAAAGCTCCATCCTTAGACTCAGTTGTGTTGTGGGCGACCAATATTTGCGCAGAAACGCTAAGTTGAAATCTGACATGTTTCCAAATGTATATTTGAAGCTTAAAAACCATGTGAGGACATTTCCTGACAAAAATCTCTCCATCATCCTCAATCTACGTGCTTCAGGTACCCCAGTGTCATTGAAATGGTCTTCCATCTCTTTGATAAAGGCTTTAGGTGTCACCCCTGAATTTTCCGTGTACTTCTGCGGTTTGTAGTCGTTTGAGCGAATTACTTGAATAAGTTGTGTGGGCTGATGACCGTCTTGTGGTGTCGAGCTCCTATCGATATTCTTACGAAACCCTTCCGTGTTTGCTGTTAATGGGCTCTCCGCCTGAGTCTGACTTCCTGCTGTGCTGACCTCGGGGCTATTTGAGTCATCCTGCTTGTCTTTCAATGTTCCCGTTCTAAATATAGATGATTGTTCTAATGACCGTAGTTCGGCTTTAATGATCCTGTCCGTCTGCTCTTTAAGTTTATTCTTCATTTCTTGCTCCAATGCTTGAATACGAGTGTGATTTTCGCCTACTGTTTCAAGAATGGTGGATCTTTCCTCTTTAGAATCGATATTCATTTTCTTCCAATCTTTCCTTATCTGCTCTTTAATCGTGCTTACTTGCCCTTCGATCTGGCTTTTAGTGTCATCCTGATTACTTTCTATCTGGCTCAGCCTTTCGTCTAATGTACTCTTAAATTGCTCTTGCTTCGCTTCTAGGCTTTTCCATTGTTCCGCTGAATTTATCTCGAGACGGTCCATATCTTTAATTATGCCGGATATGTTTTCATCTACTGCTGATAATTGTTGTTGATTGACCCTGCCGCTTTTTTCCATCTCCTTAAATCGTCCTTCCAACTTATCCTGAGCTATTTTGACCTCGCTTGTATTCATTGTGCATGCTATTTCAATTTGCTCTAATTTAGCTAACACCGTTTCATCCAGAATGCTAAGTTTTTGATCAAAAATACCTTCCATTTTTTAATCTGCTCTAATTGTTTCTCATTATTTTTGCTAACATCTAGGGCCAGTAATACCATCTGTTGATTTGTGTGATCTTTCATTTCTGCGGTTAGCGTCTCTAACTGTGAATTGATAGTGTCATTAATTTCACTCTTTAATAACCTAGCTTGTTCCGCCTGATATTCATTTTGTTCAATTCTACTGTTATTTAATTGTGTCCGCAATGATTCATTTTGTTCTGACAATTTGTTTATCGACTCACTTTGTTCTAACATAGTATTGTTTAATTCTTCACTTTGTTCTGATAATTTAATGTTTATTTTTTCAGATAATTGTGTGTTTAATGATTGACTCTGTCCTGATAGTTTAATGTTTATTTGTTCAGATAATTGTGTGTTTAATGATTGACTCTGTTTAGTGTCCAACAATGCCTGTGTTCTCCTAGCTGCACTCTCAATGATCTCCTGGATCTGTTCAACCGTTGCCATATTACACACTTTATATGAGACATTAGGGAAATGGCATAAAGCAATGCCCTTTGACACACACATAAAATCCAATGCACATTTACTTTCTTTATCCAACTCAGTTCATTTATTTTTACATTTACTCCCACTAGTCAATTGCATCTCTGAGTGGTTCTAGTTTTACTCAATTTAATTTTAAACCCAAGCACATATTTAGCCATTAAATTGTTATCCTGATCTGATATTAACACTGACTAATTAACAAAGTATTAATTGTCATTTTAGGCTACAGCCTCCTAATATTTCCGTGAGTTTGACTTTCTACACAAATCTAGTTTTAAACTTTATCATTGGGCGCCCGGTATCACATATTAATTACTTTAATTTAAAAGACAAAAACGTGAACCGTATTTTATTTTGCAAACTCCTGATTTTAATTTATTTTTCACACATTTGGCGGTATCCACTTCGCCTCACTTACTTTTAATAAAATATCACTTCCCGGTGATTAAATACTGTCATATCTGCCTGCACTTGCGGCAAGCCAGTTTTACTCAAATGCGCCAATATTGACATGTGTAATCTCTCCGCTGTTACACCACAGTGAATGGCCCCACGCTTGGCCGCGCCAGTTTTAACCTATGAACCCTTCGGAATAGCAGTGTTTTATGCAAGAATCTTGATCAAGGGGTCGCGCTCAGTTCATAGTGTGATGTTTACGTCCGCCAAACAACATGCTTTACTGAGGCAAGGGTCATAGGATTAAAACTATAATTAAGAAAGTAAGGAGACAAGACGTAAGATAATTACATGATTTAATAACTAATTGTGCATAAAAGAAAATAAACAAACAATAATAAAAATATATCCTCCCTGAATCATTCCCTGACAGGAATATCTAACACTTTGAGGAGTCAGACGGATCTCCCCCTTTATAATAAAATTGTGGATCCTAGTTCCACTACCTTGAATTTGAGTTTTATGTGCGCGTGATGACTAACTACGAGAAAATGAGTACTTGGATGATCGTTCGTTCACAACGGGTTAACAGCCACGGTGCTCACGAACAATCATCACGTAAATCAACGTTTATGGATATGGGCATGACATTAATAAAAACCCTTAAAACCTCTAATGCTGACACACACACTACAAATCTATTATTTACAGGAATCTCTCTGAGACCCTCATTAGCGCGATGACGCACTCAACAACATGAGCTACCAACTGGCCAATTGCTCAATACACACAAGGAAAGACAGCATTGCACATGACTCACGGGTAACAGAAAATGGAAAATAAACATGGAATAACCAACAACAACAAAAGCCTGACCGGCTAAGATTACTTTATATGAACAAAACTGCATGTTAAGGTAACGCTTCGGAGATTATCGTGATTCGTAGGCAACTCCCATTTATTTCAACAATTTTTACCATTGATCAGTTCTTATCTGTAATTCAAGTAATTAGGGAGCCAACGAGCACTCCTCGCTAATGACCATGCTTGCACGTTCAGACAGCCTTGTGAAACCTCTCCCCCTTTCCTCAAATACTTGCCATGTCCCACTCCAGTGTATATAAATAGCTGACCAGCTGTGCCGCTATCTCAAGGAATCAACAGCAACAAAATTCTCATCCAACTCAACATATGGTCAGACATAATCACATATCCACAATTGCCCTCGCAAGGATACAATATGGACCTGGTACCAAGCTGACAGAAATCAGTCTAAGCTGAAATTCCCGCTTGTAATACCACAAAAAATACACACATACACACATCTGGGACTGACATGACGCTTTTCACACAGGTCTGCTGAATAGGTGCTCGCAAACATTAAACACAATATTTAAAACCTACGATAGAGCTGATTACTCTTCGTCACAAATTACATTGCTCCAACGGCAATAGTCACACTGAATCTGATCAATAATAAATCTTAAACAATTTTAATTACCCTCCAATCTACTGTATAATTACATTAATTCAGTCCTACTTCTGAAACACAACAGATCTCCGAGAGACGTTTTTAACCGCATTGCGTAACATATGCAAACACGGCCGTTCACATAGCTACGTTAGTTAACACAACACAAAAACAAGAACCTTCCACTAACAACATTCGTGCGAGCTGCTTCCATACAAAAGTGTGTCAGACCAAAACTAAATATATTACGTTAATCACACAAGCAATGTATTTACAAAAAATATGTCCCATAAACCATAAGTTAATTTATCAAATAATAAAGAATATTATTTTGTACTCATCTCCCTTGTAGTCACCGTCAAAGAACGTCCGCTGCCATCTCCCAACTGAATGGTTCTTATCTCATCTCAGCCATCTGGACGGAGTGTTGAGAATTCCAAACTTCTTCTGAAGTAGTCGATGTCATCTCTGGCGCTAATTCAAAAATTATATTATTATACACTTGATATCTGACTACTAAATTCGCCGTTCAGGTACTACTTTCCCTGTAACAGTTCGCTGGCGAATTATCGACGATACTGCCCCTATAAATATAGTACTGTGACTATCTATCACTGAATTTAACACTTTACAATAATTTCTGTGTCCTTATGACACGCAAAGTAATAACTGACTACGTCCGTAGACGCACAGAAGTAATAATCAACCTATGTCCACGACACACAAATATAAGTCTACGTCCTCAGACGAACAGAATAGAAGTCGAAGTCTTGGCTCTTCATGCCACTTATAAATGAACTGGCCCTAGGTCTCGATGGGGGGGGGGGGAATTTATGTAAAAATTTCTCGAAATAATTGTGGTGCAGGAATGAAATAAATATCACTGAACTCGTAACATTGCACAGGTCAAGAATATGCCCATTAATCCTAGAATCGATCGTAGAGATTTTGTCTAGGCGATTTCCCGCGTGAATGCTAGCCGAGCGTGCCCACGCTAGACCTGCCGTTTTAAATAGGCATTCTTCTCTCATTGGTTCTCACATTTTCTGTAATTTGGCGGTTTATAGCAGATCTTGGCGTCGTAGGAGTGTCTAGCCTGCTCATCAGCCACTCACGTTACTGCATCATATTTCTTCTAGGCGCGAATATTACAATGAACATACCAGCAGCATGTCTCACTGCGCGTCGCTTCTATTTGAGGCGGCCCACACCCGTCCTTCTGACACCTCGCTTGGCTATTTCCTTTCACAGCTAAAGTATTTAACCTATTGTCAATCTGCTTCAGGTATGTCCCCGCTGTCTCCAACCAATGCTTGAAATTTCCTCATCTCCGTCTGGCTACTTTCATGATGCTGGTGGAAATATTTATTAATTGGAGAAATAAAACATAGAATCATTTCTCCAACAGAGGATAAAGGGTTCAATTGATGGGAGTATGCGATGACGAAAGACCTAGTTTTTTAATTAATGATTGCGAAACAAAGTTGTGCGTTGAAGCAGAATCGAGAAGACCACGGGTTCGAACCCAATTTCCAAATTTATCTTGGATTTCGAATTGTACAGTGGTCAAAAGGGTTTGCGCACTGTGAGAAGTTTCGGCGTTAGAAATGCAGGAAGAAGCATTAGTTTGTTCGGAGCGGCTCTGCAAGGAGCTTGAAGGGGCAGGTACTGATGACCTCGATTTATCGTGAACGTGCACTAAAGAATGATGCGGTTTTTTGCAATGAAAACAGAGATTGGAAGACGTGCAGTTTGAAGAAGAATGCTTAGGTGACAAGCAATTGAAGCAACGTTTGCTATTCAAGACAAACTTCCTTCGATCTTCTACAGACAATTCTTTAAAGGATTTGCACAAATACAATGTGTGAAGCTTTTTTCAAAGCGTGCATTTTAAAGATTTGTTGGGCGGCCTGATATGTTCTCTTGAATGATTGAAAGAAGAACGGGTTTGCTTGTTCTCGACAGATGGGGGCTGATGTCCCTTTGAAGAAGCAAGTTTTTTTTCAAAAATTTGACACTGATGATTCGTTTCGACCTTTTCGCACTGAAATGCGAGTGCTGTAAGGACTTGGCATCGGCTGTTAAGAAACGAGATTAAGTGTTCAAAGGAAAATTCTTCCTTGCGAGCGAGTTCAATTTCCCAAGCCTTTAAAGTTGAAAAATCGAATCTTGATGTAGCCAGATGAATGAGTATGGTGTCCCATGTTTGGACAGGCTGCTTAATTTGGTATAATGCTCTAACATTTAACTGCATAGAGTCTAAGAGGTCTCTTAAAGAGGTGACGTCATTAGGTTTGACGGCTGGCAGGTTGAAGAGACAGCGTATGTGGCGAGCTACACTCAAACGTAAATTGCCATATCTCTCTTTAAGGAGATTAAAGGCGATGTGGTAGTTGTCTGCGCTTAAAGGCAGTGACTCCACCAATGCCAAGGCCTCGCATTCCAAAGATGTACGGAGGAAGTAGAATTTATGAATGTCGGGAATCTCAGTATTTTCATGAATTAGGGAGCAGTAAAGTTCATAAAAAGAATACCATTCACCTTCCTGGCCTGAGAAGTGCGGTAGGCTTATCTTAGGAAGTAACGGTTTCGGTTTGTTCTTGTGAACTGAAGCGGGTGCGAACTGGGCCGGATTGATGACCCTAGTGTCCGGTTCTGAGATATTGCGGATCAGTTGGTGGGCCTTTGCAATCCCTTCAAAGTACAAGGCTTCGACCTCGTCCCGATCCGATTGAAGTTCTGGGCAAGCGGATTCAATCTCGGTTTGAATTTGATCATAATAATAATAAGACCGTTCGTACAACTTAAGGCGTTGTGTTAGGATGTCTAAATCACACTCGGCAGGATTTAATTTGTTGATAAAATTTCTGAATCTGGTGAGTTGCCCTTTATAAGAAGAACGTCTGGCAATGAGAGTTTCATCTTTTTCAGTAGGAGACATGACAAAGAGAATAAATTGAAATACAACTCACGAAACTGTAGAACCTTGGAGATGCTGTCAAGTTTGCAGCAGCGAATGGGTAGAAAGAACGGGACACACCAAAGGAGACAGGAGCGGCCTCTTTCCCCTTCACAGGCTTTGCACGACGTAGATATAGCTGAAAGATCCAAAGCAGATATTAATAATTTGCAGAATATTGTCAAATGACACTTGACAAACAATAGAAATAGCAAATGGGCCCTCCCGGGTTTCTGGGACCAATTTTTGGGTAGATTATTGGATAAGGAATAACCCACCCACCAAGGGAAGATGATTAAGAAAAGGAAGTAGATTTTGGATTGGAGAAAAAGGATAGAAATATAGGAGGAGAGTTCCACAAAAGTTATAAATTTAACTTTAAAGACCCTTAGAGGCAGTTGCCACTGAAAATTAACTCTCTGATACCTAAAGTAGGTACGAGCTTGGTCGAAGCTAACGGGAACCGCAGCTAAGACTTGGGCGGTTTGCCAGAGAAAGGCTTTAGTGTATTTCCTCCCAAGCATGCATAAAAGTACTATGGGGAAGGGTGATGGTCTGGCCAGACAATAGTAGCAGAATTGTTCTGTATTAACGATGGCATAAACTTTGGAAGAGTCAGGGAAGACAGACTCTTGCTTAACCGTGGTATTTGAGAAATGATAAATCCAAAAACAAATATTTAATTTATTAAACAATTCAAAGAAGGTTAATGAATTTAATAAGTATGTAATATATTTTTGACAAACATAGTTCATTTGAACTTTTCAACAAATGGGGTCACAGACCTCTCAACATTAAACGTTTGCTCCAGGCAAGTGACAATTTACAAGGTTTAAAACCTTACATGTTTCTAAAATCTTTATAAGATTTAAACAAATAACCAATGATGTAATTAAAGTGTGAACGTTAATTGGAGTACAAAGAGTTTACCTTAAGAAATTCCTGAGAGAATATTCTAGAAAGAGTGAAAACTTCTAAAATAACAATAAGAAAACATGAAAAATAAGATAGAAGTTCCTACAACTTCCTATATTTAAGCTGCATTACTTTTATGACTATTATATAAGAGGGCAGGTCACTTACTATGAAACCTGAAGAAAGTCAAAAGGAATGTTCTAGACTTCCCACGTTGAAGTAGGAATCACGAGCTAAATGGGGCAGTTTCCATTTCGTGAAACCTAGAAATAACTCACTCAAGAGTGGAAAAAAATTGTTTTCCCTGATTATAGGGAAGAAACAATGTAAATTTAAATCGTGTTTGAAACACGTAGTTATACAGTAATTAATTAATGTTAAACAAGAAAAAATGGAAGGGCACTTCGTTAGTGACACCTTATAGAAAAGTTACAATTTTATTAATATGGGTTGTTAGTAGAAGGTTGAGGAAAGATCATTGGGATATAGGATCAATGTTCATGGCCGTATATAATATAAACGGACGATCACGACGCGGTAGAAAAGTGGAGCAAGCACTGGTTATCACTATAGTCTGAAAAGATTGATGCAAAGTTCACTGTAGAAACACGAAAGTTCATGAGAAAGAAAGTTATTACAATGCTGAAAAGAACCGGTTGCACTAGGTAGGCGAGAGTCTATTTCTTGAAAAAATTGGGAATTACAATTAGATGCGCCATAGATCATTCCAACGGTGGACGAAAGTTAGCTATTGCAGTAATTTGTAAGGAAAATTCCTCATTTTAAATATTATTTTCACAAGTGAGTGAAAAATACCTGATGGCAAGACTCGCAGATTGAGTACAAGATCTGGAAGGTTCCAGAACGATCTTAGTAGAAAAATGGGGCCAAAATAACTCCAGCGGAGGAACTTGCTTTGTAAATTATAAACAGCGGGTATTAGATAATATCCCACGTAGTGAGAAGATTTCTCATTTGGCAAGCATAAGAAATGCTGCTTTTCACTAAGATTAGCTTGATTAAACAAAAGCTCAACATGGAAAATCCCTCGGAGGATGATTTTGCCCCAAAATAAGTAATTTCACACTGCCTATAAAAGATAGTTAAAAGCATGTGGTCGGTAAAATCATGAAGATGACGTTAAAACTTGAAGCAGGTACTTATCTTTGTTGCATGGCGAAGGTGAGGTTCCCTTAACCGATACTTAATGCGCCAACATGGCGTAGAACGTAGAGAATGTCTCTTGGTTAGAGGAGACTGGCCCTAGTTGAGCCCTGACTGATCGAGTCAACTGCCGACTGAGAAGTGAGACTTGCTCAACGGAGCACGGAGGGTCCAAGGAAGGGGAAAAGAGTGGGGGATGGGAGACAAAAGGAGAACATATAAACATTGCCAACTTCATAACAAAAAATTATTTTCTCTTGATGAGCTGGTCTTCAAAGAGTTGATAACAGGCGATACTAGCGCAGCATTGTGAGTAAAAAGTAGACAGAGTCCTCTTGCACCAAGAAAAGTTCAAGAGCTCCATAGATTCGCTGCTAGATGACGCTAGGTGAGTCACAGAGTATATATATCTAGAACAGACTCATAAAAGATATAAGCGACCTGAACACCTAAGAGAAAACAGAAGATCACTGTTGGTGTTTGACAAAGAGGAAGGAAAGAACATGCAAAAGCATTGAAAATTATAATCTCTCGTACCGTGTATTCCAAGAATACACCATACTGGGAGGGGGAAACACCAACAGAGCACAAATAAGCAATTAAACATTTAAGAGTAATAAAGTAATTGAAGAGAAGTGGTCTTATGATCTGACCATTAGTGGTCAAAACTCTGACCACCCTGACTCTCCCATCTCTTCCAGGATAACACTCGGTCACTCTACCCGAGATCCAGACTAAGGGGGGAGAAACTTCCCTAATCAGGACCAAGTCCCCCACTTTAATATCGGGACTGGAAATAACCACTTCTGTCTCCTTTGCAAGGAAGTTAAATATTCCAAGTTCCACCTCTTCCAAAAGGAATTGCGGAGGGCTTCAAGTTTACGCCAAACAATAGGGTAATTAGAATCCCTGAAAGAATTGGGAAGAGGAGGAGGAGCAGAAAGAGAAGTACCGATAAGGAAGTGACCAGGTGTAAGTGGAAGTAGGTCATCAGGGTCATTGGAAAGCGGAGTTAAAAAACGAGATTTAACAACACCTTCAATCACGAAATAGCTGGAAGCTGAGAGAAATAAAGCACTAGTAAAGATTAATAATAATAATAATAATGTTATTGGTTTTCCGTCCCTTTTAACTACCCTGGCTTTTAGAGACGCCGGGGTGCCGGTGTCTGGCTGCGTGGCTCAGGGGTAACGTTCTCGCTTGCTGAGCCCAAGGTTGCAGGTTCGAAACCTGGCGCAGTCAGCTGGCATTTGAGGGTGCGCAAATGCGAGGGAGCCGTGTCAGTACATTTACTGGCACGTTAAAGATCCCCTTAGGGACTAGTAAAGATTGCGATACGATGCAAAAGAAGAATTGACAAGTTTAAACAAAGCGTATAGAAACAAGTACATCTATTCAGGATAAGAATATACCAAATAAGGGGGCGTGGTGGCGCAGCGGTCAAGCTGTATGCCTCTCACCAAGGCGGACCGGGTTCGATTCCCGGTCACTGCATGTGAGATTTTCGATGTGAAATGCCATGTCCTGTGGTTCGGATTCCACGTAAAACGGAGGTCCCGTGGCTTATGATCGCGAGATTAACGGTCACGTTAAACTACAAGCTTCCAATATACCAAATAAACAAAGAAACTATGCGAGTAGAAAGCAAGAACGCCATAGGTAACAAACTAGTTGCCATAAACAATGGCCTTAAGTCATAATAAGCATCAAGGGGGTTAATCAGAAAAATACTTAAGTCAGCGAGAAACGTGACATAACAAGTATGAATACAACAACACATCGAATGTGACGACGAGAAAAAACAATTTTGTTCATCAATGAACATTAAAGGTGCAAAATATGTAAGCAAAGTGCAATACATAAGCGCGTAAAGGATATGCAACGATGTTACGAGACGAGAATCGAAGCAATTGTAGAATACGAGCGTGAGTAAGTGGAATACACAGGCAAGCACGGCCTTGACACACATAGTACAGCGAGATAAGGCATATAAATAGCTGAAAGAGTCCTTGAGCGGAACAAGTTTATTTTGGGAAGTAGGTGAGCGGCTTCCGAGCTTACAGAAGCAACTCGCAAGACGATCGTTGGCAGTCAGCCAGAGTTGAGATAAGAGAAACTTGCTTTGACCTTTGGCAATCGTACAGAAAATAAACAACAACTTGGCGTTATCCAGGCTTGTATACAAACAAGTTTGACAAACAAGCAGTTTGAAGTAACCAAACAACACTAGTTGAATCAGCTGTAACTTGAAGTGGAACGAGTAACACGACATGCAGTCATTCGTGGCTTGGACGTGAAAAAGCAATTTAAAGACGTATGAGACAGAGTAGGAAATCAATTTCGCATAATTGAGAGGATCACGGAATCCGACAATTTTCGACAGGAAAAAGCTTGATTCTTCCGAAATAGGAAGGGAAGCCGGGACATTGAGAAGGAGGTTATGCATAAGAATAGTTATTCTAGATGTTAGAGAATTCAGATTTTCATGCGGTTTCAAAAGCGGCTTCCAATTGTGAGGAAGGAGGAGGTAGCCGGCCGTGGCCGTCCTTCTAAATAGCGAAAGAAGTGAAACATAGCTTACAGCGAAGTGATAGAGACTGATAGCCATGGTTTTACACAAGAGGAGGATAGTTTTTAATAGAGAGTTTAAGCAATTACCTGCTATAAAAAATGACATGAGAAGGTAGACGAAATAACACAAAGCAAGGCGAACTTGAATTGCCATCTTGTGCGGGAAGAAGGAAAAACCATTTAAACAACTTACAGAGGTAGCGTAGTTGTTCACGATAAGACATCGTTTCGGCAAGTGTTTTTCAAAAATATTGAGGTCTGAAACATGAGCGTTCTCTTTTTCAGAAATGGGATTTATGTCAGCTGTAACGAAATGACATTGCGCTTTGGTTTGAACACTGGTATGTTTGATTTCACCAGTAATAACCCAACCAAAATCGGTGTCTCTGGCGACCACGGCTGAAGATAGCCTACGTGTTTGTTTGCGAAGGCACTTCCAAAAAACATTGGCACTAAAAAGTACATCAATGGGACTTTGAGCATTAAACTGAGGATCAGCTAACCTTAAGTGCGAGGGAATGTTTAAACCGGTAGTATTAATAGAGCTACTAGGAGTATCCTTGCCAATACTGGTAAGAATGAGGCAGTTTATATTAAGATTGTTGTTTCTTTGGCAAACGTCTCTGATTTTCAATTTTGAAGACTGCAAGACTTGCGTTTTCAAATTGTCAATGCCAGATACATTAATGGGAGTATGCGATGACGAAAGACCTAGTTTTTTAATTAATGATTGCGAAACAAAGTTGTGCGTTGAAGCAGAATCGAGAAGACCACGGGTTCGAACCCAATTTCCAAATTTATCTTGGATTTCGAATTGTACAGTGGTCAAAAGGGTTTGCGCACTGTGAGAAGTTTCGGCGTTAGAAATGCAGGAAGAAGCATTAGTTTGTTCGGAGCGGCTCGGCAAGGAGCTTGAAGAGGCAGGTACTGATGACCTCGATTTATCGTGAACGTGCAATAAAGAATGATGCGTTTTTTTTTGCAATGAAAACAGAGATTGGAAGACGTGCAGTTTGAAGAAGAATGCTTAGGTGACAAGCAATTGAAGCAATGTTTGCTATTCAAGACAAACTTCCTTCGATCTTCTACAGACAATTCTTTAAAGGATTTGCACAATTACAATGTGTGAAGCTTTTTACAGAGCGTGCATTTTAAAGATTTGTTGGGCGGCCTGATATGTTCTCTTGAATGATTGAAAGAAGAACGGGTTTGCTTGTTCTCGACAGATGGGGCCTGATGTCCCTTTGAAGAAGCAAGTTTTTTTTTCAAAAATTTGACACTGATGATTCGTTTCGACCTTTTCGCACTGAAATGCGAGTGCTGTAAGGACTTGGCATCGGCTGTTAAGAAACGAAATTAAGTGTTCGAAGGAAAATTCTTCCTTGCGAGCGAGTTCAATTTCCCAAGCCTTTAAAGTTGAAAAATCGAATCTTGATGTAGCCAGATGAATGAGTATGGTGTCCCATGTTTGGACAGGCTGCTTAAGTTGGTATAATGCTCTAACATTTAACTGCATAGAGTCTAAGAGGTCTCTTAAAGAGGTGACGTCATTAGGTTTGACGGCTGGCAGGTTGAAGAGACAGCGTATGTGGCGAGCTACACTCAAACGTAAATTGCCATATCTCTCTTTAAGGAGATTAAAGGCGATGTGGTAGTTGTCTGCGCTTAAAGGCAGTGACTCCACCAAAGCCAAGGCCTCGCATTCCAAAGACGTACGGAGGAAGTAGAATTTATGAATGTCGGGAATCTCAGTATTTTCATGAATTAGGGAGCAGTAAAGTTCATAAAAAGAATACCATTCACCTTCCTGGCCTGAGAAGTGCGGTAGGCTTATCTTAGGAAGTAACGGTTTCGGTTTGTTCTTGTGAACTTAAGCGGGTGCGAACTGGGCCAGATTGATGACCCTAGTGTCCGGTTCTGAGATATTGCGGATCAGTTGGTGGGCCTTTGCAATCCCTTCAAAGTACAAGGGTTCGACCTCGTCCCGATCCGATTGAAGTTCTGGGCAAGCGGATTCAATCTCGGTTTGAATTTGATCATAATAATCATAAGACCGTTCGTACAACTTAAGGCGTTGTGTTAGGATGTCTAAATCACACTCGGCGGGATTTAATTTGTTGATAAAATTTCTGAATCTGGTGAGTTGCCCTTTATAAGAAGAACGTCTGGCAATGAGAATTTCATCTTTTTCAGTAGGAGCCATGACAAAGAGAATAAATTGAAATACAACTCACGAAACTGTAGAACCTTGGAGATGCTGTCAAGTTTGCAGCAGCGAATGGGTAGAAAGAACGGGACACACCAAAGGAGACAGGAGCGGCCTCTTTCCCCTTCACAGGCTTTGCACGACGTAGATATAGCTGAAAGATCCAAAGCAGATATTAATAATTTGCAGAATATTGTCAAATGACACTTGACAAACAATAGAAATAGCAAATGGGCCCTCCCGGGTTTCTGGGACCAATTTTTGGGTAGATTATTGGATAAGGAATAACCCACCCACCAAGGGAAGATGATTAAGAGAAGGAAGTAGATTTTGGATTGGAGAAAAAGGATAGAAATATAGGAGGAGAGTTCCACAAAAGTTATAAATTTAACTTTAAAGACCCTTAGGGGCAGTTGCCACTGAAAATTAACTCTCTGATACCTAAAGTAGGTACGAGCTTGGTCGAAGCTAACGGGAACCGCAGCTAAGACTTGGGCGGTTTGCCAGAGAAAGGCTTTAGTGTATTTCCTCCCAAGCATGCATAAAAGTACTATGGGGAAGGGTGATGGTCTGGCCAGACAATAGTAGCAGAATTGTTCTGTATTAACGATGGCATAAACTTTGGAAGAGTCAGGGAAGACAGACTCTTGCTTAACCGTGGTATTTGAGAAATGATAAATCCAAAAACAAATATTTAATTTATTAAACAATTCAAAGAAGGTTAATGAATTTAATAAGTATGTAATATATTTTTGACAAACATAGTTCATTTGAACTTTTCAACAAATGGGGTCACAGACCTCTCAACATTAAACGTTTGCTCCAGGCAATTGACAATTTACAAGGTTTAAAACCTTACATGTTACTAAAATCTTTATAAGATTTAAACAAATAACCAATGAAGTATTTAAAGTTTGAACGTTAATTGGAGTACAAAGAGTGTACCTTAAGAAATTCCGGAGAGAATATTCTAGAAAGAGTGAAAACTTCTAAAATAACAATAAGAAAACATGAAAAATAAGATAGAAGTTCCTACAACTTCCTATATTTAAGCTGCATTACTTTTATGACTATTATATAAGAGGGCAGGTCACTTACTATGAAACCTGAAGAAAGTCAAAAGGAATGTTCTAGACTTCCCACGTTGAAGTAGGAATCACGAGCTAAATGGGGCAGTTTCCATTTCGTGAAACCTAGAAATAACTCACTCAAGAGTGGAAAAAAATTGTTTTCCCTGATTATAGGGAAGAAACAATGTAAATTTAAATCGTGTTTGAAACACGTAGTTATACAGTAATTAATTAATGTTAAACAAGAAAAAATGGAAGGGCACTTCGTTAGTGACACCTTATAGAAAAGTTACAATTTTATTAATATGGGTTGTTAGTAGAAGGTTGAGGAAAGATCATTGGGATATAGGATCAATGTTCATGGCCGTATTTAATATAAACGGACGATCGCGACGCGGTAGAAAAGTGGAGCAAGCACTGGTTATCACTATAGTCTGTAAAGATTGATGCAAAGTTCACTGTAGAAACACGAAAGTTCATGAGAAAGAAAGTTATTACAATGCTGAAAAGAACCGGTTGCACTAGGTAGGCGAGAGTCTATTTCTTGAAAAAATTGGGAATTACAATTAGATGCGCCATAGATCATTCCAACGGTGGACGAAAGTTAGCTATTGCAGTAATTTGTAAGGAAAATTCCTCATTTTAAATATAATTTTCACAAGTGAGTGAAAAATACCTGATGGCAAGACTCGCAGATAGAGTACAAGATCTGGAAGGTTCCAGAACGATCTTAGTAGAAAAATGGGGCCAAAATAAATCCAGCGGAGGAACTTGCTTTGTAAATTATAAACAGCGGGTATTAGATAATATCCCACGTAGTGAGAAGATTTCTCATTTGGCAAGCATAAGAAATGCTGCTTTTCGCTAAGATTAGCTTGATTAAACAAAAGCTCAACATGGAAAATCCCTCGGAGGATGATTTTGCCCCAAAATAAGTAATTTCACACTGCCTATAAAAGATAGTTAAAAGCATGTGGTCGGTAAAATCATGAAGATGAGGTTAAAACTTGAAGCAGGTACTTATCTTTGTTGCATGGCGAAGGTGAGGTTCCCTTAACCGATACATAATGCGCCAACATGGCGTAGAACGTAGAGAATGTCTCTTGGTTAGAGGAGACTGGCCCTAGTTGAGCCCTGACTGATCGAGTCAACTGCCGACTGAGAAGTGAGACTTGCTCAACGGAGTACGGAGGGTCCAAGGAAGGGGAAAAGAGTGGGGTATGGGAGACAAAAGGAGAACATATAAACATTGCCAACTTTATAACAAAAAATTATTTTCTCTTGATGAGCTGGTCTTCAAAGAGTTGATAACAGGCGATACTAGCGCAGCATGGTGAGTAAAAAAGTAGACAGAGTCCTCTTGCACCAGGAAAAGTTGAAGAGCTTCATAGATTCGCTGCTAGATGACGCTAGGTGAGTCACAGAGTATATATATCTAGAACAGACTCATAAAAGATATAAGCGACCTGAACACCTAAGAGAAAACAGAAGATCACTGTTGGTGTTTGACAAAGAGGAAGGAAAGAACATGCAAAAGCATTGAAAATTATAATCTCTCGTACCGTGTATTCCAAGAATACACCATACTGGGAGGGGGAAACACCAACAGAGCACAAATAAGCAATTAAACATTTAAGAGTAATAACGTAATTGAAGAGAAGTGGTCTTATGATCTGACCATTAGTGGTCAAAACTCTGACCACCCTGACTCTCCCATCTCTTCCAGGATAACACTCGGTCACTCTACCCGAGATCCAGACTAAGGGGGGAGAAACTTCCCTAATCAGGACCAAGTCCCCCACTTTAATATCGGGACGGGAAAGAAACCACTTCTGTCTCCTTTGCAAGGAAGTTAAATATTCCAAGTTCCACCTCTTCCAAAAGGAATTGCGGAGGGCAACGATGTTACGAGACGAGAATCGAAGCAATTGTAGAATACGAGCGTGAGTAAGTGGAATACACAGGCAAGCACGGCCTTGGCACACATAGTACAGCGAGAAAAGGCATATAAATAGCTGAAAGAGTCCTTGAGCGGAACAAGTTTATTTTGGGAAGTAGGTGAGCGGCTTCCGAGCTTACAGAAGCAACTCGCAAGACGATCGTTGGCAGTCAGCCAGAGTTGTTTACGCCAAACAATAGGGTAATTAGAATCCCTGAAAGAATTGGGAAGAGGAGGAGGAGCAGAAAGAGAAGTACCGATAAGGAAGTGACCAGGTGTAAGTGGAAGTAGGTCATCAGGGTCATTGGAAAGCGGAGTTAAAAAACGAGATTTAACAACACCTTCAATCACGAAATAGCTGGAAGCTGAGAGAAATAAAGCACTAGTAAAGATTGCGATACGATGCAAAAGAAGAATTGCCAAGTTTAAACAAAGCGTATAGAAACAAGTACATCTATTCAGGATAAGAATATACCAAATAAACAAAGAAACTATGCGAGTAGAAAGCAAGAACGCCATAGGTAACAAACTAGTAGCCATAAACAATGGCCTTAAGTCATAATAAGCATCAAGGGGGTTAATCAGAAAAATACTTAAGTCAGCGAGAAACGTGACATAACAAGTATGAATACAACAACACATCGAATGAGACGACGAGAAAAAACAAGTTTGTTCATCAATGAACATTAAAGGTGCAAAATATGTAAGCAAAGTGCAATACATAAGCGCGTAAAGGATATGCAACGATGTTACGAGACGAGAATCGAAGCAATTGTAGAATACGAGCGTGAGTAAGTGGAATACACAGGCAAGCACGGCCTTGGAACACATAGTACAGCGAGATAAGGCATATAAATAGCTGAAAGAGTCCTTGAGCGGAACAAGTTTATTTTGGGAAGTAGGTGAGCGGCTTCCGAGCTTACAGAAGCAACTCGCAAGACGATCGTTGGCAGTCAGCCAGAGTTGAGATAAGAGAAACTTGCTTTGACCTTTGGCAATCGTACAGGAAATAAACAACAACTTGGCGTTATCCAGGCTTGTATACAAACAAGTTTGACAAACAAGCAGTTTGAAGTAACCAAACAACACTAGTTGAATCAGCTGTAACTTGAAGTGGAACGAGTAACACGACATGCAGTCATTCGTGGCTTGGACGTGAAAAAGCAATTTAAAGACGTATGAGACAGAGTAGGAAATCAATTTCGCATAATTGAGAGGATCACGGAATCCGACAATTTTCGACAGGAAAAAGCTTGATTCTTCCGAAATAGGAAGGGAAGCCGGGACATTGAGAAGGAGGTTATGCATAAGAATAGTTATTCTAGACGTTAGAGAATTCAGATTTTCAAGCGGTTTCAAAAGCGGCTTCCAATTGTGAGGAAGGAGGAGGGAGCCGGCCGTGGCCGTCCTTCTAAATAGCGAAAGAAGTGAAACATAGCTTACAGCGAAGTGATAGAGACTGATAGCCATGGTTTTACACAAGGGGAGGATAGTTTTTAATAGAGAGTTTAAGCAATTACCTGCTATAAAAATGACATGAGAAGGTAGACGAAATAACACAAAGCAAGGCGAACTTGAATTGCCATCTTGTGCGGGAAGAAGGAAAAACCATTTAAACAACTTACAGAGGTAGCGTAGTTGTTCACGATAAGACATCGTTTCGGCAAGTGTTTTTCATAATATTGAGATCTGAAACATGAGCGTTATCTTTTTCAGAAATGGGATTTATGTCAGCTGTAACGAAATGACATTGCGCTTTGGTTTGAACACTGGTATGTTTGATTTCACCAGTAATAACCCAACCAAAATCGGTGTCTCTGGCGACCACGGTTGAAGATAGCCTACGTGTTTGTTTGCGAAGGCACTTCCAAAAAACATTGGCACTAAAAAGTACATCAATGGGACTTTGAGCATTAAACTGAGGATCAGCTAACCTTAAGTGCGAGGGAATGTTTAAACCGGAAGTATTAATAGAGCTACTAGGAGTATCCTTGCCAATACTGGTAAGAATGAGGCAGTTTATGTTAAGATTGTTGTTTCTTTGGCAAACGTCTCTGATTTTCAATTTTGAAGACTGCAAGACTTGAGTTTTCAAATTGTCAATGCCAGATACATTGATGGGAGTATGCGATGACGAAAGACCTAGTTTTTTAATTAATGATTGCGAAACAAAGTTGTGCGTTGAAGCAGAATCGAGAAGACCACGGGTTCGAACCCAATTTCCAAATTTATCTTGGATTTCGAATTGTACAGTGGTCAAAAGGGTTTGCGCACTGTGAGAAGTTTCGGCGTTAGAAATGCAGGAAGAAGCATTAGTTTGTTCGGAGCGGCTCGGCAAGGAGCTTGAAGAGGCAGGTACTGATGACCTCGATTTATCGTGAACGTGCAATAAAGAATGATGCGGTTTTTTGCAATGAAAACAGAGATTGGAAGACGTGCAGTTTGAAGAAGAATGCTTAGGTGACAAGCAATTGAAGCAATGTTTGCTATTCAAGACAAACTTCCTTCGATCTTCTACAGACAATTCTTTAAAGGATTTGCACAAATACAATGTGTGAAGCTTTTTACAGAGCGTGCATTTTAAAGATTTGTTGGGCGGCCTGATATGTTCTCTTGAATGATTGAAAGAAGAACGGGGTTGCTTGTTCTCGACAGATGAGGCCTGATGTCCCTTTGAAGAAGCAAGTTTTTTTTTCAAAAATTTGACACTGATGATTCGTTTCGACCTTTTCGCACTGAAATGCGAGTGCTGTAAGGACTTGGCATCGGCTGTTAAGAAACGAGATTAAGTGTTCGAAGGAAAATTCTTCCTTGCGAGCGAGTTCAATTTCCTAAGCCTTTAAAGTTGAAAAATCGAATCTTGATGTAGCCAGATGAATGAGTATGGTGTCCCATGTTTGGACAGGCTGCTTAATTTGGTATAATGCTCTAACATTTAACTGCATAGAGTCTAAGAGGTCTCTTAAAGAGGTGACGTCATTAGGTTTGACGGCTGGCAGGTTGAAGAGACAGCGTATGTGGCGAGCTACACTCAAACGTAAATTGCCATATCTCTCTTTAAGGAGATTAAAGGCGATGTGGTAGTTGTCTGCGCTTAAAGGCAGTGACTCCACCAAAGCAAGGCCTCGCATTCCAAAGACGTACGGAGGAAGTAGAATTTATGAATGTCGGGAATCTCAGTATTTTCATGAATTAGGGAGCAGTAAAGTTCATAAAAAGAATACCATTCACCTTCCTGGCCTGAGAAGTGCGGTAGGCTTATCTTAGGAAGTAACGGTTTCGGTTTGTTCTTGTGAACTTAAGCGGGTGCGAACTGGGCCAGATTGATGACCCTAGTGTCCGGTTCTGAGATATTGCGGATCAGTTGGTGGGCCTTTGCAATCCCTTCAAAGTACAAGGGTTCGACCTCGTCCCGATCCGATTGAAGTTCTGGGCAAGCGGATTCAATCTCGGTTTGAATTTGATCATAATAATCATAAGACCGTTCGTACAACTTAAGGCGTTGTGTTAGGATGTCTAAATCACACTCGGCGGGATTTAATTTGTTGATAAAATTTCTGAATCTGGTGAGTTGCCCTTTATAAGAAGAACGTCTGGCAATGAGAATTTCATCTTTTTCAGTAGGAGCCATGACAAAGAGAATAAATTGAAATACAACTCACGAAACTGTAGAACCTTGGAGATGCTGTCAAGTTTGCAGCAGCGAATGGGTAGAAAGAACGGGACACACCAAAGGAGACAGGAGCGGCCTCTTTCCCCTTCACAGGCTTTGCACGACGTAGATATAGCTGAAAGATCCAAAGCAGATATTAATAATTTGCAGAATATTGTCAAATGACACTTGACAAACAATAGAAATAGCAAATGGGCCCTCCCGGGTTTCTGGGACCAATTTTTGGGTAGATTATTGGATAAGGAATAACCCACCCACCAAGGGAAGATGATTAAGAGAAGGAAGTAGATTTTGGATTGGAGAAAAAGGATAGAAATATAGGAGGAGAGTTCCACAAAAGTTATAAATTTAACTTTAAAGACCCTTAGAGGCAGTTGCCACTGAAAATTAACTCTCTGATATCTAAATTAGGTACGAGCTTGGTCGAAGCTAACGGGAACCGCAGCTAAGACTTGGGCGGTTTGCCAGAGAAAGGCTTTAGTGTATTTCCTCCCAAGCATGCATAAAAGTACTATGGGGAAGGGTGATGGTCTGGCCAGATAATAGTAGCAGAATTGTTCTGTATTAACGATGGCATAAACTTTGGAAGAGTCAGGGAAGACAGACTCTTGCTTAACTGTGGTATTCGAGAAACGATAAATCCAAAAACAAATATTTAATTTATTAAACAATTCAAAGAAGGTTAATGAATTTAATAAGTATGTAATATATTTTTGACAAACATAGTTCATTTGAACTTTTCAACAAATGGGGTCACAGACCTCTCAACATTAAACGTTTGCTCCAGGCAATTGACAATTTACAAGGTTTAAAACCTTACATGTTTCTAAAATCTTTATAAGATTTAAACAAATAACCAATGAAGTAATTAAAGTTTGAACGTTAATTGGAGTACAAAGAGTGTACCTTAAGAAATTCCGGAGAGAATATTCTAGAAAGAGTGAAAACTTCTAAAATAACAATAAGAAAACATGAAAAATAAGATAGAAGTTCCTACAACTTCCTATATTTAAGCTGCATTACTTTTATGACTATTATATAAGAGGGCAGGTCACTTACTATGAAACCTGAAGAAAGTCAAAAGGAATGTTCTAGACTTCCCACGTTGAAGTAGGAATCACGAGCTAAATGGGGCAGTTTCCATTTCGTGAAACCTAGAAATAACTCACTCAAGAGTGGAAAAAAATTGTTTTCCCTGATTATAGGGAAGAAACAATGTAAATTTAAATCGTGTTTGAAACACGTAGTTATACAGTAATTAATTAATGTTAAACAAGAAAAAATGGAAGGGCACTTCGTTAGTGACACCTTATAGAAAAGTTACAATTTTATTAATATGGGTTGTTAGTAGAAGGTTGAGGAAAGATCATTGGGATATAGGATCAATGTTCATGGCCGTATTTAATATAAACGGACGATCGCGACGCGGTAGAAAAGTGGAGCAAGCACTGGTTATCACTATAGTCTGTAAAGATTGATGCAGAGTTCACTGTAGAAACACGAAAGTTCATGAGAATGAAAGTTATTACAATGCTGAAAAGAACCGGTTGCACTAGGTAGGCGAGAGTCTATTTCTTGAAAAAATTGGGAATTACAATTAGATGCGCCATAGATCATTCCAACGGTGGACGAAAGTTAGCTATTGCAGTAATTTGTAAGGAAAATTCCTCATTTTAAATATAATTTTCACAAGTGAGTGAAAAATACCTGATGGCAAGACTCGCAGATAGAGTACAAGATCTGGAAGGTTCCAGAACGATCTTAGTAGAAAAATGGGGCCAAAGTAAATCCAGCGGAGGAACTTGCTTTGTAAATTATAAACAGCGGGTATTAAATAATATCCCACGTAGTGAGTAGATTTCTCATTTGGCAAGCATATGAAATGCTGCTTTTCACTAAGATTAGCTTGATTAAACAAAAGCTCAACATGGAAAATCCCTCGGAGGATGATTTTGCCCCAAAATAAGTAATTTCACACTGCCTATAAAAGATAGTTAAAAGCATGTGGTCGGTAAAATCAAGAAGATGAGGTTAAAATTTGAAGCAGGTACTTATCTTTGTTGCATGGCGAAGGTGAGGTTCCTTTAACCGATACTTAATGCACCAACATGGCGTAGAACGTAGAGAATGTCTCTTGGTTAGAGGAGACTGGCCCTAGATGAGCCCTGACTGATCGAGTCAACTGCCGACTGAGAAGTGAGACTTGCTCAACGGAGCACGGAGGGTCCAAGGAAGGGGAAAAGAGTGGGGGATGGGAGACAAATGGAGAACATATAAACATTGTTAACTTTATAACAAAAAAATATTTTCTCTTGATGAGCTGGTCTTCAAAGAGTTGATAACAGGCGATACTAGCGCAGCATGGTGAGTAAAAAAGTAGACAGAGTCCTCTTGCACCAGGAAAAGTTGAAGAGCTTCATAGATTCGCTGCTAGATGACGCTAGGTGAGTCACAGAGTATATATATCTAGAACAGACTCATAAAAGATATAAGCGACCTGAACACCTAAGAGAAAACAGAAGATCACTGTTGGCTTTTGACAAAGAGGAAGGAAAGAACATGCAAAAGCATTGAAAATTATAATCTCTCGTACCGTGTATTCCAAGAATACACCACCGCTAGACAGCCATGGAAACCCCGAAACAACACGTGAAGGCGATCTCAATCCGCATTGAAGGAGTGGAGATTATGGAGTAAAAATCATCCATGGCGAGGAAGCCGCCAAAATTATAGCCCACTAGATGAAGAGACGAACGCGATGGGTTATCGTGGAGCTGAGGTTCGAGCTCAGGCCTTGCTCTATGGTCATAGCTTGAAGGTACAGATGATTCCAGCACGCTAATAATGTGAGTCTTTAATACAAATTCCATCATGTCAAGGGTTCAATTTCATGTCGACTTAGGATAATGCAGCACTGCAATAGCAACCAGCCTATGTAGGACTGCTTTACCATTTCCCCATTGACAATTTACTCTGGTCAAATAACTATTTAAGTAACACTCAGATATATGATGATGAGCACCACAGGTACGCGCAAACAACCTGTATTTGGAGGAGATGTTTTTAGACTCCTACACACTCATTCTTGTAGATAGTTTTATTCCTACGATGCAGCAGGTCTGCAATTTAAATGCTTTTAGTTATTTTACTGAACAAACTAGTCATATAATTTGGCAGATGTAAGGGCTACACTGTCGCTTTAGGAATTTAATATTTAGTGAGCTCTGAAGCCACTACCTTCGATTTTCGAGTGGTTTAGAAAATGTGTTAGGACAACAGAGGCTCCAGGAGCCATGCATTTGAATCACATACTAGTCGTATCATTTGACGGCTCATAAGGTGTAAGTGCTGTTGGTTATTATCATTTTAGGTGCCCAGGGAGCACACTGTTTGTTAAAAATATTTCAAGAGTACCTGAGTGAACGGTACACGGCTCAGGGACATGCATTTGAGAGCACACGGACAGCATTATAGCCACTGATTATAGGCAAAGCATTCCAATGGAGTCAAATAGCTTTCGTATTGTTTTATTAGGCAAAAACTTTTATTTCTACGAGTGAAAGAGATCCTCTCTGCAGGTGAATTATTGTGACATTAAGTGTGTGTCGTACTGTACCGTATTTTTTCATAAGTTTATTTTGTCCAGATACTGTAAATAGTTACGTCAGGAGGCGCGACGCAGTTGAGCTAACGAGACAAGCCATGCTATGCAGCGCAGAGATTATGAGAAGTATCATTCGGCTACAGATCGGGAGTCACATGTATTTCCGAAGGGCTGACCCATAGCCCGGCCGATCAATAAATCAATACGTGACGTCATGTCGTACATCGACCACAGCTAGAGGATTATCTTTACTGAGATGAGGCAAATCAGAGTTATTAAAGACATTATGAAGACTGTAGAAAGTGTATTACCATAGCAGAAAGCCATTTTATATGAGAAATAGAACCTAACAAGAGAAACGCAGGATAATATCTGTATGATCAAAGCTACAAACGAGATATTGACATATCGATATATCTATACAGGAAGGGAGAAGGGGTAGCTTCCCGTGGCGTGTCGCAGCCAGCGGGAGAGACTCACTCGATTTCCAGTTGTCAGACGTGCTTTTACGGAACTCGGCCGGTGAGCTATTCGCAAGTGCCAGGCGAGTTGAAGTTCCAACGTGTTGAGGCGGCCAGCATTATACTCGGCTAGGCCGAATGTTTTTCACAGTGTCTTTTCTCCGGACACAATTTTATGTCTTAACAAGTGACCGTGTACCGTGTGCGAGTATTTACCGCAGCTACCATATCATAATGGAATTGAGACTTGTAGTACAATTCGAATGCAGATTGTCGAATTGAGAAAGAAAGACTAGTTTCTAATCGGAACGCGGACTGATTTATTTCTTTGTCCAGCGGTGTCCGTGTTAAGGCAGCCATTACGAAATCCTGCTGTGGATTCTATCACGTGTTATAGCAACGTGTATTTTCGAGACAGTACATGCCGACATCAAGATTTGTTGCACAGTGCATTTTGCTGATAATTATAGGCATATTATTATTCGAGATGTCGGTGGGGAATATTAACTTTAATGTTATAATTCACAGAATGGCTGGTTAAATGATATGGGGTAGCTACGTGTGGAATGCATAAAAGGGATGCATACAATCTACAAACTGCATTTTCCTTCAAGGAAAGGAACCTACTTTCTACATACTCCAGTGGTTGTTAGCTGATGTTTTCGCAAGCTACGACATGCAGGACAGTGCAATTTCACGGGCGTGTAATAACATTCTTGGCATGAACGGTGAGGGAACGGAGTGCCTCCTGGCCATTGTTCGTGTGCGGTGTGTTCCCGAGTTCAAATCCCAGATCCAAGGTGGAAGAATGTATTATCTGATGATAGCTAGGAGGCTCATCAGATACTTATATCGTTTTTACGACGCTACAAGGCGCAACGAAAGGTACTGGACCAGCATCTTCTTTATCGTAGTTTAGTGAGGGCATTTGTTAGCAATTACAATTGTCATACTTTTTTTTCTTTCTTAGATTAAATGGGCATGCAGAAGTTTACGTTCGATGTTTCAGGCGAAACTGATTTGTTGCATACCCGGAATTTTTTTTCACGTAATGAATTCATCCCTTGCGTATTGATAGTTTTGATATTTAATCAGTAAATTCAGTAATGTCATTTAATTAGTTGTGCGTATTTTTATTGCCGAGAAGCAGGATTTGAAGAAGAAATCCAGATGTTTGTATAAGTATAGCTTTAATCGCGTTTTGTTTAATAGTGTTTGGAATACTTGTGGCCAGTACATATTTTTCATATACTACAGTTGAGTTAGGAACTCTGTTTTCTCGCAGCGACTTGAATCTTAGAAAGTTTTTCTTTGTGTTCTATGCCTTGATTGGTTTAATCCACTTTTTGGATTATTTTCATGGAGAGCACTTCGCTTTAGTGCGTGAAGATTTATTAGTGGATTTGCCTAATGATTGTAATTGGATTAACCGGTGAAGTTAACTTGCTTTCATGGTGTATGTCTTATCCATTGATATTTCTAAGCCCACCGAAGTTGGAGGCTATTCTAATTTAGGGAAGGATCAGTATCATCTTCTATTAGGTATTAAATTGGGGGCAACTTAACTTTAGATGTCATTCCGAGACATTTTTTATAAAACTAACGTAAATAATTGCATTTAGTGCAAATGTGTGGGTGAGATATTTAGTAAAGCATTTTTGAACACCATCCTGAATTTTGATTAAATTATCCCAGGGAGGCATGACATTGAGTCAAGAGAATTAACCTATACAATCTTGCACAGTTCTATTTTATACATGAAACATGAACGTAGACCATTAATATTCTACTTAGCTTAATCGCTTGGTGAAATGTAACCCTGTCTAATGGGTATTTCTTTCTACAATATGTAACGATGCGAATGCTATGATCCAGATTAGTTATAAAACTAAAACATTTGAGTATCCAGAGACTCATGACTGTATAAATTCTTGTAAATTCATTGTATATAATATTTTGATAAATGCTACAGAATTAGGGAATCGTTTAAGACGATATATATAATATCTATTCATGATAATTCATGTTTATTCGTCATCCAGTCTATTATTCAAATCACACAATATCATTTTGAGGTTCACACGTAACATTTTTGTAATATAATGCTAGTTAAATTTTTTATGTTCACCCCAGCGGGTAAGTGATTGTCTTAATCCACTCTTCGATTTTATTATGTTTTCTTGAGACAGTTTTTTTGACTGTGACTTTTGTCGTTTGACGACAGGTATTTCATTTTTTGTTGTTGTCATGTCCGTTTTGGAATAAAGTTTGTTTTCCCATTTTTATATCATGGCGTGATATTTTAACGAAGAGATGGGAGGTCGTGTTAAGAAGGCCATCGCTAGGAATTTTCAGGTCATTCCACCCTTGAGATAGTTCTCTTTTGAGTTGTTTTTCGCGTTCTTGAGGTATTTTTTTTATTTATTTCTCCTTCAAAGCCATGGCCATTCTTAAGATAACCTGTTAGGATAACTAGTTCCCCAATCACTCCTTTACTTGGTGGTAGGGCTTGGGAGGGTTTTTCGCCGGGCATTTTCAGGTTCTACGATCCAGTGATCATCGATGGATTTCACCAGGTATTGGTAATTGGTTTCGTGTGCATAGTTATGTGGCGGCCAACGTTTAGGCTAGAATAAACCTGGATTACCAGATTTATAGCCATAGTTATGTGGTGAACCATCGTTTGGGGCCCGAATTAACTGGAATTCCATGTTGATATCTAGTTATGGGGCAGCCACAGTTTTAGGCCTGAGATAAAATTGGAATACCAGGGAATGGAGACCAATTTTATGATCTTGCTATACGGAGCACGAATTTGGATATCGTGATTCGTTATGGTAGTGATGAAGGCAAATAGATAATGGTGAATCGATATTATGGCACAAATTATTGAAATTCCTGTGGAATAAAGCAATTACGATGTTACTGGAACTACTTGACATTTTGATAGTATTACAACCATTATTAGATTTTTTATTTAAATGTATTGAAGCGATGCCACACTTGTTATTCTTGTGATAAACGACTAGAACCTGTTCATTGAGAGTTATTCACAGTAATATTCTTTGACATGTTCAGTCGGGCTCGACGCTTATTGTAACACACGTGTGAGTTACATATAAGTGACTTGTTCTATTTTACTCCGGCTGTTGATATTTGCTGACATCATCTACAAGATAGGATGTTTTGTGTAAACTTAATTTCGTTTCATTGTAGAATCAAGGACCATCTCTGATTTAAAGTGTCACGCATATTGAGGTTTAGGCAATCTCAGAATAATATTGGACAACATGAATTTATTTTATATTTAAATATAAGGTAACGCAAGGCAATAAAAATACGTACCTTTATGTCAAATTGTGGTTGTGTGCAAATGTTCTCGCTTTGCTTTCACATGTAGTATTCCCATGTTCTCTAGTGACAAGTGTATTTTGTTGAATTATGACTGATAATCAGGCAGTCACGGTTGCAGACTTTTAAAAAATGTTTGAGATGATAGAAGGAAAGTTACAACATCTCATCCAAGACATTGAAAATATCAAATCTCAAACCAAGACTACATTTTATAATATATAGGAAAATGCTTCACGTAATCATGACATTCTGAAGGATGCAGTAGCTGAAAGCATCCGGGGTGATTTAGATAGCCTACAGACATCCATGAGAGAAATTAAAGACAGTTCTAAAAAAATCAGGCTAATATTAGTCATGTTAGTTCGATCAACAATCTATGGGAACCAACATTAAAACTGACATTAGCAATGTTAAAACTGACATTGATAATGTTCAAAGTAACCTTAAAACTGACATTGACAATGTTCAAGGTAATCTTAAAACTGACATTGATTATGTTCAAAGCAACCTTAAAACTGAAATTAGCAATGTTCAAAATAGTCTTCAAACCGATATTGGCAATGTTAAAGTAGGAGTCTGGAATGCTCAGGCTAATTTTAAAAAAGAAATTACTAATGTTAAGACTAATCTTGATAAAATGCAGAAAAGTCAAAAGTAGGTTGAAGAGACTTTTAAAGATGTTAGCGCCAATGTTAGAATAATGCAGGCACGGGTTAACGATCTGAGAACAGATGTGGGTTTAGAGGAAACCACACAAAAGAAAATTCAATCTCAGGTTAAGAACATTCAAAATGACGTCAATCAGATTGAGTCGAAACAAACTAAGATCTAATCCCATGTTAATAAGATCGAGTCAAGTCAAGCCTACACAGAAATAAAATGAAATGAAATGGATCAGTCAAATACCAATTTTCGTAGTGAAATCAAATTGGATTTCGAAAGGGGTAAAATGGAAATTAAAGATCTTATTGATGCACTACAGTCGCAATTCACTCACGACACCAGTCAAACGCAAAAGAGTTTGGAGCATTTGAAAGGTGAAATGAGCACGTTGCAGACTCAAGTGACTGATCAAACTAAATGAATTAAGGAAGACTTTGACATCGAACTTAAAGCTATCATTAATGAAAATCTTGTTCTTATAAAACAGGATCTTAGTAAGGTTAATGAGGATAGTTTTCAAGGTGCTAAATCTAGTATATATAAAAAATTCTTGCCATAAAACTTTCCACTGCTAATAAGGAAATTAAGGATGTAAGGACTGATTTAAACAAAAGATTGGATGCTCGTCAGGAAAAGCAGATAGATAACATTTCCGGGTTTGAAAATCGAATTAAACCCGTAGAACTTACAATTGATCAGGGACAGATTGAATTAAACGAGAAAAAAGAAAACTTCCGAGATTAATGAGCTAAGGAAAGGCCTCGAAAGCATAAATTTGGGGGGAAGTATCAATTTGGATACACTTAAGGACTAATTGCGATTGCTAATAAATACTGATTTTAGAGTCGCTCTAGATGAGCCAGTTAACCCAGTACAGGAACAGAGATTAACTGACATTCAGGAATCTTTTAATGCTCCAACGTCTGTTCAGTTTAGTTTGATGGAACAATCGAATAGGGCTACGCCTCGCACATCAGAATTCCAAACTCAAGCGGAAGACTTTACTTTTTCAAGTCCCAATGTAGGTGCAAGTGGTTATGTCACAGATCGTCAGAAAAGGCACCTAACATAACCATCATTAGGAACTTTGAAGATGAGCCCCGAATGTTTAATAATCTAGATGGAACCACTCCTATAGACTTTATTAGAGGAATCCAGGATTGTTTTGTGGAATCCCATGTGCCACATGAACGTAAACTGCGTGTAGTAGAGAGATTTTTATCTGACGCACCTCTACAGTGGTTTAAAGCGTTCAGGTACACCTTTGAAGACTTTGACCAGTTCTCGCAGGCGTTTATTCAGCGATTTTGGTCTATCGAGGTCCAACAGAACATAAGATCCGAGATTTATTCAAGGAAGTATGCTACTACAAGACCGACTAGCTATGCAGAATATTTCGCTTGTCAGTTAGCGAAACTTAGATTCCTTCATCCACCCTTATCACAGGCTGAATTAGTAGAAGCTATATCGCGACAGCTTCCAGCTGAAGTTAGGAACTCACTCATAACCTCTGGTATCTCGACCTTAGCATCGATGGATAATATATTGCGTCGCCTAGATCATATCAGTCTAATGACGCAACCGACGGTCACCAAGAGTTCCAGAGAGGAACCTAAGAACGTAAACGCAGTCATGATGAATCGGACACAACAAACCGAGCGTCCCCAAACTCGAACTGAGAATAGACCCGGTCCAATCCGAAATAGCTATCAGAACGATAGGAGATGGAATGACCAACACAGAGATGATCGTGGCAGACCTTGGCAACGTCGTTATGACGACAGAAACTTTTACAACAGTCGGCATAATCAGAATGATCGGAGGGAAGCTCCATATGACGGGAATCGGAGAGAAGCTCCGTATGACAGAAATCGGAGAGAAGCTCCGTAAGACAGGGACTGGAGAGATACTCCGTACAACAGGAATCAAGGAGATAACCGACAGAACCAAGGTTACTCCCGATATAAAAATTACAGAACAGAGGAATATAAGAGAAAGAGACAGCAAGATAGGCTCAAGAGAGGGCGAGATGGGTCCTCAGAAGAAGGACGAAGATGGTCCAAGGAGAGAAAGGAGGGAGTGAGAGATCAAGCAAAAGCCAGCACCAACAGAAAGGACAGAAGTCAGGAAAGAACCCCTGAAAGATAAAAGGAAAAAAAATCACGAAGTAATTGAAGACTGACGCTGACATATCATTCGCATGAAAAGTCCATTTAAACAGAATGCCAGAGAGAGCTTGGACAGATGTTGTCAGATTCTTGCCAAAGAACACTGAGCCCACAGAGCAAGAACGAATACATTCGGCAAGAGAGAAACTGATGGATGCAGCCGAGAAGCGGCAGAAAAGGATTAAGAACAACAGATATCGTCCACCGTTGAGAGTGAATGATTTAATCCTAATCATGAAACCATCGAAAGCCGACGTGAAAAATAAGATATACACGAATTTTTCACATGTCTTTCATGGCCCCTATATGATTGCAAAAGCCTTTGGAAATAACTGCTACGAGATCGTAAGCACTAACGGTAGAGATGTCATAGGACGTTTCAATGCTAAAACCCTTAAGTGATTTGTGGAAAAGATTGTTTAAGAACTGGATGAAAAATAACGATACATATATCGAAATTACCTAGATTGATGCAAAAAATCTCAGATGACTTTTCTTTGAGATATCAGTGGGGAGATGTACCGTTTTTTCAAAAGTTTTTTTGTACAGATACTGTAAATAGTTAAGTCAGGAAGCGCGACGCAGTTGAGCTCGCGAGCCATGCCATGCTATGCAGCGCAGAGATTATGAGAAGTATCATTCGGCTACAGATCGGGAGTCACGAGCATTTCCGAAGGGCTGACCCGTAGCCCGGCCGATCAATAAATCCATACATGACGTCACGTCGTACATCGACCACAGCTAGAGGATTATCATTACTGAGACGAAGCAAATCAGAATTCTTAAAGACATTATGAAGACTGTAGGATGTTATTACCATAGAAGAAAGCTATTTTATATTAGAAATAGAACCTAACAAGTGAAACGCAGGAATAATATCTATATGATCAAAGCTACAAAAGAGATATTGACATACCGATATATCAATACAAGAAGGGAGAAGGGATAGCTTCCCGCGGCGTGTCGCAGCCTGCCGGAGAGAGTCTCTCGATTTCCAGTTGTCAGATGTGATTTTACGGAACTCGGCCGGTGAGCTATTCGCCAGAGCCAGGCGTGTTGAAGTTCCAACGTGTTGAGGCGGCCAGCATTATACTCGGCTAGGCCGAACGTTTTTCAAAGTGTGTTTTCTCCGGACACAGTTTTATGTCTTAACAAGTGACCGTGTACCGTGTGCGAGTATTTACCGCAGCTACCATATCATAATGGAATTGAGACTTGTAGTACAATTCGAATGCAGATTGTCGAATTGAGAAAGAAAGACTAGTTTCTAATCGGAACGCGGACTGATTTATTTCTTTGCCCAGCGGTGTACGTGTTAAGGCAGCCATTACGAAATCCTTGTGTGAATTCTTTCACGTGTTATAGCAACGTGCATTCTCGAGACAGTACATGCCAACATCAAATTTGTTGCACAGTGCATTATGCGGATAATTAAAGGCATATTATTAATCGATATGTCGGTGGGGATGATTAACTTTAATGTTATAATTCACAGAAAGGCTGGTTAAATGATATGGGGTAGTTACGTGTGGAATGCATAAAAGGGATGCATACAATCTACAAACTGCATTTTCCTTCAAGGAAAGGAGCCTACTTTCTACGTACTCCAGTTGTTGTTAGTTGATGTTTTCGCGAGCTACGACATGCAGGACAGTGCAATTTCACGGGCGTGTAATAACATTCCTGTCATGAACGGTGAGGGAACGGAGTGTCACCCGGCCATTTTTCGTGTGCGGTGCGTTCCCGGGTTCGAATCCCAGATCCAAGGAGGAAGAATGTATTACCTGATGATAGCATGGAGGCTCATCAGATTCTTATATCCTTTTTATGACGCTACAAGACGCAACGAAAGGTACTGGACCAGCATCTTCTTTATCGTAGTTTAGAGAGGGCATTTGTTAGCAATTACAATTGCCATACTTTTTTTCTTTTGTAGATTAAATGGGCATGCACAAGTTTACGTTCGATGTTTCTGTCGAAACTGATTTGTTGCATACACGGGATTTTGTATTCACTTAATGAATTCATCCCTTTCGTATTGATAGTTTTGATATTTAATCAGTAAATTCAGTAATGTCATTTAATTAGTTGTGCGTATTTTTATTGCCGAGAAGCAGGATTAGAAGAAGAACTCCAGATGTTTGTATAAGTATAGCTTTAATCCCGTTTTGTTTAATAGTGTTTGGAACACTATTCCACTTGTAGCCAGTACATATTTTCGTGTACTACAGTTGAGTTAGGAACTCTGTTTTCTCGCAGCGACTGGAATCTTGGAAAGTTTCTCTTGGTGTTCAATGCCTTGATTGTTTTAATCCACTTTTTGGATTATTTTCATGGAGAGCACTTCGCTTTTGTGCGTGAAGATTTATTAGTGGATTTGCCTAATGATTGTCATTGGATTAACCAGTGACGTTAACTTGCATTCATGGTGTAGGTCTTATCCATTGATATTTCTAAGCCCACCGAAGTTGGAGGCTATTCTAATTTAGGAAAGGATCAGGTTCACCTTCTATTAGGTATTAATTTGAGGGCAACTTAACTTTAGATGTCATTCCGAGACATTTTTTTTATAAAACTAACGTAAATCATTGCATTTAGTGCAAATGTGTGGGTGAGCTATTTAGTACAGCATTTTTGAACACCGTCCTGAATTTTGATTAAATAATTACAGGGAAGCTTGACTTTGAGTCAAGAGAATTAAGCAGTATACTTGTTGTACATTATTGTGAGGCAAGATAATTTTGGCTAGTGAAGTGTTTTAGTTTCATGACTTTGAACAACGTGCTTTAGGTTAGTGTGTGTTTTAAGCATGTATTGTAGCTTTTTTATGGTAATTAGATTTAATAATAGTGTTTGGAAGGTTGTTGTAACTTGTTTTCGTGATTCGAATGCATATTCGGGATTATGCTGTATTTTTGTGATTTTATGCTTGTTGAAGCATTAGGGTATTTTTTAGATTGAGCCGGTAAGAGCTTTTGAGCCAGTGAGTGCCAATCTGTTTTTGACTTCGAGTAGTCTAACACCCGTGTTTGGTGTTATGTAAACCTAGTTGGTTTTTCCTGTATTTTTCATGTCTGTTCAAGACATTGGCAGTTGTTGATCTTTGCTAGATCAAGCCTACATGCCTTTCTTCGCCTAATCATGAGCAATGCTTGGATAATCTGTTTATGTGATTGAAGGTATTTCCACAGCTGATAATCGAAACCTCTACAATCTTGCACAATTCTATTTTATACATGAAACATGAACGTAGACCATTAATATTCTACTTAGCTTAATCGCTTGGTGAAATGTAACCCTGTCTAATGAGTATTTCTTTCTACAATTTATAACGATGCGAATGCTATGATCCAGATCAGTTATAAAACTAAAACATTTGAGTATCCAGAGACTCATGTCTGTATAAATTCTTGTAATTTCATTGTATATATCTTTTTGATAAATGCTACAGAATTAGGTAATCGTTCAAGACGATATATTTAATATCTATACATGCTAATTCAGGGGCGTGGTGGCTCAGCGGTCTAGCTGTATGCCTCTCACCAAGGCGGTCCGGGTTCGATTCCCGGTCAATGCATGTGAGATTTTCGAAGTGAAATGCCATGTCCTGTGGTTCGGATTCCACGTAAAAAGGAGGTCCCGTGGCTCATGATCTCAAGATTAACGGTCACGTTAAACTACAAGCTTCATTCATTTCATTTCATGCTAATTCATGTTTATTCGTCGTCCAGTCTATTATTCAAATCACACAATATCATTTTGAGATTGACACTTAACATTTTTGTTATATAATGCTAGTTATAATTTTTATGCTCACCCCAGCGTGTAGGTGATTGCCATAATCCACTCTTGGATTTTTTTATGTTTTCTTGAGACAGTTTTTTTGACTGTGACTTTTGTCGTTTGACGACAGGTATTTCATTTTTTGTTGTTGTCATGTCCGTTTTGGAATAAAGTTTGTTTTCCCATTTTTATATCATGGCGTGATATTTTAACGAAGGGATGGGAGGTCGTGTTAAGAAGACCATCGCTTGGAATTTTCAGGGTATTCCACCCTTGAGATAGTTCTCTTTTGAGTTGTTTTTCTTGTTCTTGAGCTAGTTTTTTTGGATATATTTCTCCTACAAAGCCATGGTAATTCTTAAGACAACCTGTTAGGATGACTAGTTCCCCAATCATTCCTTTACTTGGTGGTAGGGCCTGGGAGGGTTTTTCGCCGGGCATTTTCAGGTTCTACGATCCAGTGATCATCGAGGGATTTCACCAGGTATTGGTAAGTGGTTTCGGGTACAGTACGAGACATGAGCTTACAGATAGGACTGAAGTACTTTTGTACAGCTCATGGTATTTTATGTAAACTGCGAGGTGAAATTACTTGGCAAAAGTGATTGTGCCTGGCTACGTTAGACTGGGAATTCAACGGTCGCCAGCTGTGAACGCGATACTCCCTTGTTTACTCCCGGCACACAACATAAATGAGACGACCTCTAGGTGACAGTGAACTAAACATTTATAAATACAAGCTTCCCATGTGTAATTTTTTTACGAAACTGAGGTCGCTAATAAACATTATTGTGGTTATAATATGAGACATTCACGTCATATTTGGGGCTATGTTTAGCCATTTTTGACAGACATTTTGTGTGAGGCTTTTGAATGTAAGAGTTAGATCCGAGAGATCCCTTCTCTGTATTATGAGTTTAACAGACCATACCATGTATAAAGCTAGTAAGAATGTTATTGTTGTGTCTGTTGAGACGTTTGAATGATGGGATGGACGTTGATCACCCACATTAATGACGCTATTACCAGTGATAGGGTTTGCCCTTTGAAGTCATCAGACGAAGATTTAGCGATCCTGGAGGGCCACACATTTCCGCTATTTTTAGCAAGTGTTATTGTGTTATCCTTTGGATGTAATTTTTCACGTTGAGTGGAAATCCACATGGCAGTGTTTTTGCTGATGTTGCCGGGTGTCACCATTGTCATTAGGGATATTAAACCACACAAAAAGGGAATAAATCTGAAATTAAACTAAAATTAAAACATGAACATAATTATTTTAACAATTATTTTCCTAAAACGAACCAGTAAATAAGATGCTGAATGATCTAAACTTTAGATTATATTCTTATTGTTTAAACAACACTATGGAACAGCTGATGTTTATGAACGATGATTTGAACCGAGATTACACTATTTAAGACTACGACGTTACTAATGCCACAGAAACAATGTAAGGCGTGGGCATTTGGTGACTAAGGGACTTACGTCGCAGTTTTAACTGTGCTGTCACCACACTAAATTGATGCACATAGGTGACGATCGGACGCAATCAGCGATCGGATAAGCGTAGGCAGGAGTGTATTGTGCCCGTCAGAGGAGTTGCGAGGATAGCCAACAACCGAAATGACTTCCCTAACATCTCATCCGCCGGACCTAACTGCCGAGAGGATCAGGTGAACTTCCATACAGGCCAAAGCGGCACGAGAATCCATCGTCCACAGGGATCGTGGTACATGGTGACTAAAGGTCATAGACTGCCTAAGGAATGGTTCACCTTACAAGCTAGACTGAGAAAAGAAACATCCAGACTTATGTAAAACATCGTGAAAATTTATTGTAAAATTCACAAACCCCTATCCTAGTTCGGAGGGTTTCTATCGGCTAATCCGCAAGCTAATAAATAATCAAAAATAAAGAGCAGGTCCCTACCTGAGAAGTTACAGTAAACCCTCGCGAAAGATCTATCTCACAATAATTAAAGCAACAACAGCAACACTAGGAAAATGGTACGGCGCAAAACCCTACATCAAGTTACAAGATCAAGCTAATATCGGAATTGACATTTAACAGGGTAGCAAAACAAATCTAAGTTAGGATGATACCATTTTCTCATTTACATTTAATATTAATTCATCTAGCTAAGTCCTGCCAATTAGTTACAAAATTTACGGGGATGGCGTCCGTAATATCAAACAATTACAATCAAAGCTATGTGACAAGCCATAAAGAGAAATCTAAGACACTCTTACAAACTGGGTGCTAATCAGCACACAAAAGGTGACATAGAGGATTTGTACACTTTTACATCAATAAATCAATAAATACAAGACCACAGTTTTATTCAAAGCCTACCTACACCTTGGTTTACTGTTTGTAAGCCATAGTCATTTAACGTGTGTAATTACGGTGACGACTGCGTAGTGAAGACTACGTCTAACATCGTATGGCCTGCGCTCCACCAGCTACGAACTAAAGGTTCGAGCAAGCCTCTGTCGCTACAAAAAGTGTCAGCTGTCCTAAAGTCATTTCCTCCAGGAAATACTTTCATTAGCACGGCTATGTCAGCAGGTTCCAAATGCGAATGAACAAGGTTAAATAGAAAGGATTCGTTAGTTATATTTTGTTTATCAAAATTATGCGTTTTATTATTAAGATGTCGGTTTAAATTATCGTTGGTTTATGGCGAATAACAGCTGACTAGCTTGGCACGGAGCGTCTCTGAGGGGTCATCTCTGCCATAGAGCCTCGACTCAAAAGTCGGAATACAATCAACGAGCAATAACAACTCGGACACACAATAACACAAGTTACCAGCGGCCCGCAGATCGCGTTCAATAACTCTGGGACGGGTCTGGACACATCAGTTACCCTCCCTAAATATCTGGTCGACGGGAACAGTCCCGGACATGGTACACAAAATACCTTCACACATGAAAAACCCTCATCACGGGGCTAGCCTCCAACATAAAATAGGAATCCTGACATAACTGTAGTCGTCGAAACAACGGTACACGCAAAAGGCGTTTAACTAACAAATGACAATCTAAAGAACATGTGAGCTGATACAGAAATGGACTCTGGGTTCCATGAGCTATCAATGAAATGAAAAATAAATGAATGCTACAAGCATTCCGTCCTGTGTTAACATAAGTCTGTCTTACTTGGAAGCAAGCGCTCTCACTCGTGCGCTGGGAAATATTCACAAACCTGTCTGTGTCACAGCAAGTTGCAGGCTCCCTGCATTATTAGACACAACACGTTGACTGGGCCGGCAATTCAGGCAAGAAAATAACTATGAAACTGGCCTCATAATAATGCCTTGACCATAGGTTATAAACATCAAAGAATGTGTGCATTAAGAGCACGCTATAAAGCTGAATACAAACATGTAACTTTGTCTTTCATAGCAAAGACGTTTAAAAGATAGCAATGTCACTCATTGCTGGAGCTCTTTGCTCTCAAAGATAAAATACATCAGTAGTTTCTTGTATCAAACATTCAAATAATCACATGTCATCACACTTGACACAAACAAAATAACATTATGGCGCAAACTCCACTCTGCTGGATTTGCTTAATGATACGTTGGGAACTGGGTTCGATGCTAGGCTACAACGAAACATCCCTTTTACTTGCAAGGTCTACACTTGACCTGGATGGCTTCTGAACACATCATGAATGAAATATAAATGCAGTTACAAAACTGGTAATTACAATCGATTACCTAAATGATACGACTTCTCTAATGAAATGAGGGGCGTAACATTGACTGTCTGCTATGAGTGCAGTTAAAGAATTATAATCAAGGCATCAATTTGCCTTAACAGGAGTCTGCTAAGACTCGAAAATCATCCCAGATAGGGTTAAAAAAGTAGCCCTGAAATGACTGCGGTCACGTTTAGCAATAGACAGGAATTGGCGTCCCATGACGTCCATCAGGTTGCACCAGGGTTGAACAAAATGTCGAACCCAAGGGTGGCTCACAATCACTGTAATAAATAACATCTAATTATACTAGTTACATTCCCTACCTATGAAATGGCTGTCACTAAGTTCGGCTGATTTACAATCTACACTAATCTAACTATACCACCAATCACTAGAACAAAGAAGGGTTGTACAAACTCACGATATGAAGAAGCCCACACTTAGCTCTCTGTCCAATGACAAGGGTTGAACAAAAGCACCTCTGGCTTTCAGGATTGGCATCGTCCGTATCAGAACTTCCATCTTGGCTCTCCTAAAGACCAGGGTTCGGTCTGACCCTGTAGTTGACATCGTGAATGGGTTGGACATGCCTAGGAAAGGCATCCTCGATTCCTTCCTTCTCGTTCGACGTTCTTGAAGTTCCAAATCATGCTCGTTCCATCCGAGACCCTCATACCATAACGGTACTTAGCCCATCATCTCCGGCTCGAACATGGTGTTATAAGTGTCGAACACGTGGTCGGTAATGTTAGACATCATGTATTTCATTAGTACTTGAAAATTGCGGTGTGCTTTGTAGCTATCACAGGCGTTACACATATATTTAGCAACACAGCCCCTACACTTTGCAGATATCATTAATAAATGGCCATGCACTGATCTGCTGGTTCACACGTGCACAGATTCTAGTTTTACAATCACGTGGCATCCGTGAAATAGGCGTCGATTTCTGGCGGATAAATCCACCGTAGCAATTTATACACGTAGTGGTTTTAATATCACACTTGTTCAATGTAACTTTATCAGAGTTATTGGTATATTTAACACTAGGCTTCAGCCCTCCACAGATCACTTGGGTACAAAATGTGGTGCTACAGAATCGTAGAAAATTCACAATATTTTAAATACGTTCACAATGCAATTTGTGCTGATCACTACACTTTACAAATCGTGATGCACAGTACGATGGTGCTCGATGACACTTGATAAATATTTCTTCGCTAAAAAGCGGACTGTTTCCACGTCTTACATGACGGGTATTAGAACACGCTTCAACAGGGCGGATTCCCCTGACGTAGTGCACGGAACTGCGTTCCTCGTGGAATCAAGTCGTCATACTAAGTCGTTGAGCGACTATTTACATCCCTTCTTGCGTATCTGCAATGATATTACCGTACCTTAAAGTGAAAAACATTCTCCAAAATGTTTCAATAATACTGAATGACGAAATGGAATATTCTGAGTCTCGTAGAAAGATAAAGTTGATTAATAAGACCTCAGATAAATAATTAGCCGACTTCATCAAAGTCAAAAGAGCGATCCTTCGCTACTCCAAAGAGAATAGTATAAGCTCTCAGCTTCTGGTTGCTTTCTGGGTGTGTTCAAAGGTAATACATCCCATCATAAATGTGTTGTCATGAAAAATATCACATGAACCTTAGCTCAGCGGGTTCAGTATATAATCCATGTGTGATATCTCAAGAGTGCATTATTTTCTACCTTGTATCCTGTGTGTATTAGATTTTTTTTATATAGTGCTTGTTTGTTATTTAGCTCTGATTTTCTTGTCGCAGTTGCATCTCATCTGGAAGTAATGTAAATTAGGGATTAGCTAACCAAAACGTAAAATTAAATGTAAGAAGTGACACCAACGTAACATAGCTTATACTTATTGGTGCATTAAATGTAAATTATACTCTAATTGCTGCAGGTCAATTAATATTCTTTCTTTGTTGTAAATTCATTGAATGTGAATATTCGTATTCTTAATTTCGTTTGTATTTGTTTAGGGAACGTCTTACGTGTCACATTCATAGCTTGATTGCTGCTTATAGATTTTTGTGTAAGAAGGACTTTCATGATGGTTTAATTAAATTCAGTTTAGGGGAATCATTATTTATTTTTATTGCTTTTTAGACTTGCGGACTATCCAAGATTTTTAACCCTCCAAAGTAGGATAGGGGTTTGTGATTTTATAATTAACTAGCGGACTCGTGCGAGAAATCTCGCATGTTCATAAGTCATACTTTCCCCAATAGGTTTATAATGAGTGACTTAAGGAGAAAGGTTGTTATGTTATTATTTTAACCAAATGATTATAGAACACATTTGCATTTCAGTTAGAATTCCAAGCTGTACGTTCTCTAAATTATGAAGGCTATTACTGAAAATTCTACCATCATAACACTCACCAGTTATTCGATATTTATGAAAGCATCTTGGTCAAAATTTCCTGCTTTATCTTGTTGGCTGAGAAGCCTCCTTTCCCCTTATGAGTACAGCAGCCGTTGGAAAACTTCTTCTCGCCCCGCTTACAGTAAGGCTTCCTTGTTCCTAAGTGCAACGAACAGCGCTAAACTCCTATGCACGTTGCCTACAGAGGTGCTTTCCTTGTCCTGTGTGTAGCGCTCAACGCTAAAATTCTTTGCACGTTACCAACAGGGGTGCTTTCGCTTTCCCGAGTGGAGCGTCAGCAAGAGAGCGTGCTGTGGCTGGTTTCTTTCTTTGATATTTATGAAATTAAAAAGCAATTCGTCACTGTTGATTCCATTTCTGTGCCGAATCCATTGATTGAGAGCTTAGCCGTAACACTCACCAGTTATTCGATATACTTCAGTCAGAATTGCAATTGAAATTATACGATTTGAGTACCCAATCCATTGATTTAGTAATTCTGAAAATCATGTGAAATGATAGAAGAAATCCTGTAAAAGAATTAATGTTTGATAGTTCTAAGGTTTTAGACGCCGTAACACACGCCGGTTATATGATTTAGACTACTCAATCCATTGATTTACTGTTTCTGAAAACCATGCGAAATGATCGATATTTATGAAATTAGAATGCAGAAGAAAAACCTGTGAAATAAATTAACGTTTAACAGTTTTAAGGGTTTAGACGACAACTCATAATTGCTGCATGTTAGTGCATCAGTATCTGCAAATCGCACACTTCTTTAAAAAATAGGTATTTATGCAATCTGAATGCAATTCATCACCGCTAATTTATGAAATTATACGATTTGAGTACACATTCCTTTGATTTATTGTTTCTGAAATCCTTGCAGGATGATAAAGGAAAGATCTCAGAATGTTAAAATGACATTAAACAGGTGTCACATCGGCTAAGATGTGAAGTGAACAGCAATTATGGAGCGTATTTTCCTACAGCAACAGTATCTGAAAATCGCATACTTCGTTTAAATTATCGACATTTATGAAATTAGAAAATCTCGCTTGTTCATAAACCACACATTTCCCAATATGTTTATAATAAGAGACTTGAGGAGAAAGGTTGTTATGTTTTCATTTCATCCAAATGATTATAGAACACTGTTTACATTTCAGTTAGAATTCCAAGTTCTACGTTCTCTAACTTAAAGGCAATCACTGAAAATTGGATCATCATAACATACACCAGTTATTCGATATTTATGAAAGCATCTTGGTCAAGATTTCCTGCTTTAACTTCTAGGCTGAGGAGCGTCCTTCTCCCTTATCAGGACAGCCCTCGTTGGAAAACTTCTTTACGGCCCGCTTACAGTGAGGCTTCCTTGTTCCTAAGTACAACGATCTGCGCTAAACTCCTTTGCACGTTACCTACAGGGGTGCTTTCCTTGTTCTGTGTGTAGCGCTCAACGCCAAACTCCTTTGCACGTTACCTACAGGGGTGCTTTCGCTTTCCCGAGTGGAGCTTCAGCATGAGAGCGTGCTGTGGCTGGTTCTTTTCTTTGATATTTATGAAATTAAAATGCAATTCGTCACTGTTGATTCCATTTCTGTGCTGAGTCCATTGATTGAGAGCTTAGTAGTAACACTCACCGGTTATTCGATACATTTCAGTCAGAATTGCAAATTGTACGTTCCCTAACTTAAGAAGGCAATCAATGAAAATTGAATCATCATAACACTCATCGGTTATTCGACATTTATTAAATTATACGATATGAGTACCCAATCCATTGATTTAGTAATTCTGAAAACCATGGGAAATGATAGAAGAAAACCTGTAAAAGAATGAATGTTTAATAATTCTAAGGTTTTAGACGCCGTAACACACGCCGGTTATACGATTTAGAGCACTCAATTCATTGATTTACTGTTTCTGAAAACCATGCGAATTGATCGAATTTATGAAATTAGAATGCAGGAGAAAAACCTGTAAAATAATTAACGTTTAATAGTTTTAAGGGATTAGACGACAACTCATAATTGATGCATGTTAGAGCATCAGTATTTGCAAATCGCACACTTCTTATAAAAAATGATATTTATGAAATTAGAATGCAATTCTACACTGCTAATTAATGAGGCCTATATGATGATGATGATGATGATGATAGTTTTATGGCTGTAGACGACAACTCTAGCATGTTACTGCAACAGTATTTGCAAAACACACACTTCTTACAAAAATCGATATTTATGGAATTAGAATGCAGAAGAAAAACTTGTTCCCAATCCATTGATTTGCTGATTCTGAAAATCAGATAGAAGAAAAACTGTAAGAGATTTAACGTTCAATGTTTTAAGGTTTCAGCCCGCAACTCAGAATTGCAGCATGTTAGAGCAACAGTATTTGCAAAAAGCACAATTCTTACAAAAATCGATATTTATGGAATTAGAGTGCAGAAGAAAATCCTGTATCGCGGCATATTAACAAACCTGGAATATAATAAATCCATTGTTTAGACGGATGAGCTTAAATCATGTTTGTGCTGAGTCCATTGATTGAAAGCTTAGCAGTAACACTCGCCGGTTATACGATTTCAGTACCCAATCCAATGATTTAGCCTACTGATTCTGAAAACGAACACATTCCTTTGATTTACTGTTTCTGAAATCGATGCAAAATGATAAAGGAAAAACCTCAGAATGTTAAAATGACATAAGAAAGGCGACACAGCGGCCAAAATGTGAAGTTGACACCAATTATGGAGCGAATCTTCCTGCAGCAAGAGTAACTGCAAATCGCACACTTCTTACAGTTTTTAAAAGCCTTTTTTTTAAGAAATTGTAGATATTTATGAAATTAGAGTGCAATGAGTCACTGGTAATGTATTTTTTCTTTCATTTGAATGCTCATTTTTCACGATCGGTCTCTTGTGAGCGCCGCAGGAGGGATGCATACTACTGAAATAATACATATGATTATTAACGAGGTTTACCTAAATATGGACTGTTCATTTGTACCTTTATGTTTTTGAAAGGTGTGATTTATCAGGCTCGTCTATGACTTTTTCCCCTCACGTACCTGATACGCCCTGGGCTATCAGTCTTGTGCCGGAGACCGTCTAATGACGCACCCGAATCTCTCAGTGTGTGGGTTCGGAAGATAAGGAAATCATTAAGGTCATGTACGGCAGATGATCCCCTGGCGACCTTGTCTGGCGGGCACATACAGTATTTATTATTTATTTTGGCAGACCAACAAATGGGGAAATTGACGTATGAGGGGTCGTTGTCCTATTTATTGTTAGAGAGTATCTGATTTCTCATATATAAAGGCAATCTGACAGGTCTGGGATGAACTGAGAAATCGTACTGCTGTTCAGTAGGCCATATGGCATTCTCTTATGATGTTAGTCCATGGGGTGATTCAGAATTAATATTTAAAATTAAGATGAGGATATTTTGACATTGCTACTGCCTCATCCTTAGTAAATGTAAGTTGTCGTTGGCTTGCTTGTTGTTGTTAGATAACGTAGAGTCATTTAATTGTTGGAATCCAGGGAATGGTCAGCCAAGTTGCGCTGGTTTAGCGTTGAACATAATCATGGGAAGCGATAGCCAAGTCACGCTTGATTAGAGTATAACATGTGTTAATCAAGGGAATGGACAGCCAGGTCGCGCATCATTAGAGTTTAACATGTGTTAATGATGGTAATGGATATCCAGTTACGCTTGAGTAGAGTTTAACATATGTTAATCATGGGAATGGATAGCCAAGTTAAGCTTGACTCGAGTTTAACATGTGTTAATGAAGGGAACAGACAGCCACGTTACGCTTGTTTAGAGTATAACATAAATTAATCAAGGGAATGGATAGCCAAGTTACGCTTGATTAGAGTATATAATGTATTAATCAAGGGAATGGATAGCCATGTTACGCTTGATTCGAGTTAAACATGTGTAAATCAGGGGAATGGACAGTCAAGTTACGCTTGTTTTGAGTTTGACATGTGTTAATCAAGGGAATGGATAGCCAAGTTACGCTTGTTTAGAGTTTAACATGTGATAATCAAGGTACGCCTTTAGAGTTAAACATAAATTAATCATTGGAATGGATAGCCCAGTCACGCTTTATTGGAGTATTACATGTGTTAATCAAGGGAATGGATAACCAAGTTACGCTTGAATAGAGTTTAACATGCGTTAATCAAGGCAATTGATAGCCAAGTTACGCTTGATTAGAGTTTAACATGTGTTAATCAATGGAATGGATATCCAAATTACGCTTGATTAGATTTTATCATATGATAATCAAGGGAATGGATAAACAATTTACGCTCGTTTAGGGTTGAACAATAACATGTGTTAATCACGGGAAAGGACAGCCAAGATACGCTTGATTAGAGTTAAACATGTGTTAATCAAGGGAATACATAGCCAAGTTACGCTTGATTAGAGTTGAACTTAACATCTGAAAATTGAAAATAACTACAGTTTCAATGTGTAATTTCATAACATAGCAATGGCGTGAAACTCACATGCTGATGGTGAAGCTGCATTCCTCACTGTCAATGCTTGTAAGATTTTTGAAGTGAAATATCCCGTCTCATGATTGTGAGATTGACGGTCACGTAAGCCTACATGCTTCCTGTTTACATGATATTGCTAAGAACTATAGTGTTCAAAGCAATTTTTTAGTGTTGACTAGATACACGAAATTTAAATTGCTTTTCAGTCGGCCAACACGGTTGTACCCAAATGTGTAGGGTGATATTAATAAATTCACTATAAACCCTTGGGTCGCTTGTTTACTGCGAGAGGACCTATAGAAGATGAATGACACGTATGATGTGCAAGGTGCCATAGTGCGCCATGCGATGCCTCCAATCCAAACAGTGAATGGTGCATACTACTGCTGGTTTCTAAGACACCCAGTTTATTCTTTTTTCTTCCAAATTACTGACAAATTCTCTAATGGCATTGTAGTTCTCTCAGACACAGCTTTTAAGAAGTATTCTTCCTAAGACTCTCCTTACTTAGAAACAACTCCGTGGAAGCGGTGATTAACAAGTTGCCTGCTATGGTAGAAAGTTTGGTAGTGGGAACGATTCACTCCACTTTACTCCACGAAGACAATTAGTTGGAAGTGATGGACTCTTATTGTTTCATTTACGGGTTCGGACATCATGGTTTTTCAGCCCAGTGTGCTTGGGTGTTTTTTATTTGGTTGTAGTAGTGTGTGCATTTGTAACTGAGGCTAGGGTTGGAAGTGGAAAACCAAGGAAAACTAATTCTAGGATGGCTAAGGAAGGAATCGAACAAACCTATCCCCATTTTACCCTCATTGGCAGAGCGTGGAATCGAATTTGGTACTCTGGGGAGACAGCTATGGATGATAGTCATTACACCGGAAGGAGGTTGATTGAAGGACTGTTATAAGTTAAACAAAATGTTCAGTAAAGAACATGTAGCCCATTTGTTTTTAAATGTATACAAATAATCATAACTCTTTGCCCTTATCAAGGGGTGTAATTGAATATTCTTGTAATCAACGTCAAGAAATGTACCCTACACAAGAGTCCCTGTTTACCTAGTTTCGTTGTAATCCCACTTTTGCCTCCAGAGGATTTGCTTCTTACAATGGAAAAGTACGCCCATCCACTATCTTGAATGTATGGGAGCGTTTATCTTGCGGCTTCTGCAGGGTAATCTTTCTATGCGAGACTATGTATTTGCAGCGTTTCGTCATTATAACTGCAAGAAGTAATGGATTGTCGATATTAATGTCTTATATATTCAGGATGGCGGCTATGTTCTACATGCAGTGCGATAGTCATATGACTAATGCAAGAGAAGTATTTTATTTGTTTCTCCCCTCTTTCGAAATGTAGTGTTAATTATGTAGTTGGAATCTGAGTTAATAATGTTGAATATTAAACGTATGCTCCACCACCATCTTGAATATATGGCATGGGGTGATCTATTGAAAAGTCAATTTAAGATAGTGTATCTCAAAATTATAAAAAGTTGTTTGAACGTATATTTTATAATTTCAAGATGGCTGTTGCGCGCAATATAGAGTGACATATTACTATGAATATAGGCATCGCCATCTGTAATTCTCAAGTCATGCTCTTGGTAGAATAGGCAACACAGGACGTGGGCTCTAGGTTGTATAAACAGGTATGATCATATGCTAAGTTTTGTTCATAAATATCGTTTAGTTTGATATGACAGCATCTAATAGCAGTTCGTATTAACTATTCCAACATCCGCGAAATTTCTCGTGGTAAATCAGACCTGACGAAAGTTGTAGAAGTGAGTATTTCCCGTTTTTCCCAACAAATTCTTCGCCAATATTTCATTAAAATATTTCAGATGCCTAGGAAGTGTTGCGTGCCTGGCTGTAAGTCAAATTACGGCTGCACTACTAAAATAAATGGCTATATTACTACGTTTGGATCCCTTAGAGCGAGGTGGACTTTCAGTGGCCAGTAATTTAGTTTTGGTATATATCTTCAAGTGGCCTCTATATTCCAGTACATTATGAACTGTACTCGGTTGGCAAGTGCTTTTAGGTAGATTTCATAAGAAATCTACCTAGTTTTAAATTAAGTGACCAGTGGAGCAGTATTGTTAGACTGTCAACATTAAGCTTGGAGGCCTATTGTGTCTATGATGAGTGCATCTGTGAACAAAAAGTGAAGAATTTATTATCAAAGGCAGTCTCTAAGTTCGTAAGAATAGTCTTAAATAATTCTTCTGAGCAAGCACGTCAATGACGGAAGCGAGAATAGCAGCATAAAAAGAAAACTCTAGACATTGGGACATTAAGGTATAGTACAGCATTTTGCATTATTACCTTATCGGGAATTGATAGTATATAGCATGATGATATTTATCCTCTATTTGTGATATTGATGTGTAGATATAGCGGATGTTATGTTCTGTTCTATTTTCGGATACATTTCGTGTCAAAATCTATGTGTTTACGCAGTGTTAGCAATTATCATGTGCTTGCGCTAGTCTTATCAGATGACAGATGGACGGCGTTGCCAAACGTAATGACACGGCTTGAGAATTATAGAGGCGATGATATAGGTAGGGAGGTCGTTTGTACGATACTTCCCTGTCACCAAATTTCGCGTTAATTGGGCTATTGTATCACGAGGGAAATATATTCAAGCCTTTAGAATACGCCCAGCCACCATCGTAAACTTGCGAAGTCGCTGTTCTTCTGACTTACTTGTTAGTCATAGCAAGTCACTTAAAAGTTTCTTTAATATTGCTAATGTTCGTTGTTTTAGTGTATGTTAAGAATACTTTGAGTTATTCATAATCATACTATATATTGAACCCGTGTTTAATGCAGAGCTCGGCTGAAATTACAGGCATGTTTTATTTTGCTGTTAAAAGGAAGAAATGAGAGATTCAAGAAGTCCCCTCGAACTGCCAAATGTTTGTAGTGAAGTGCCCATTTATTTTATTAAAAGCCATGCAGACCCATGTGATTTGGAGTTGAAGTTTTCGACTAGAAGGAACTATGGTTTGAAGGCGGAAGGGTTGGTTCACGACGTGAATGTATGCTGCAGTTGGCAGGCCAGAGAGAGAGCTGACTTGATTCTGAACTGTGGAAGTGCGCGGGCCGAGTCGCAGTGCGTGAAATGTTTTGGACAGAATACGGGAGTGTCGAAAACCGAAATCTAGTTCGTGTCTTCAGCATGAAACACAGCACATATTCGGGCGATCTGAAATGGTAAAAGTGACTTTTTCGACTCCAGGCCTAAGCAATGTTCACATCATGTTAAATATTACTGGAATAATGTCACATTTGTGATTTTATCTCGGAGGCTTTAAACACGGTTATGAACATTGGAGATTTTGGAACAAAATCTAGAGCGATGCTATATCTGCACCATTTCTGGAACTTTCCGAACATTGCCGAAATACGAGAGTGTCCTCAAAAACTTGTTTCTTTCTAGAACACTGTTCCGACACTTCGATATTACGAACTGGTGAAGTGTTTGCTGTGCCATATGACTTGCGAAATAGCCGAGGAAACAATACGAGGGTGATTTATGGAAATATTTCCGAAACTTCAGTTGAATATGGACCTTTTTGTTTCCATGTGTGATTTGGAACTGAAAATGGACATGGGCACCGTGATGAATGAGTAGATTAAAGTAGGGATTGTTGAATTGGGACCGTGGGAAAATCATGAGTGGCAAACATTTGATTTTTCAAAATTTCAAAACCAAAATGTCGAAGCTACGCGATGTTGATCTGCGCCGTTGTGAGGATGGGATGGAACGTTCCAGAACGTCGGAACTTACCTGTTTGAGAAGAAATAGATTTCGTAGGAGGAGCAACCGGAACCCAATTCAAATGCTTCAAGATCCTACTTCGCGATCGGACGGTGACGGTTTTGCGATTTGGACCAGCATCTTGGTGGAGTCTGGAGACTTGGATTACCAAGGATGGTAATTTTCCTACCAATTCTTTCAAAGGGAGCAGAGGTCTTCGTAAGGTACAGGACGACTCAAATTATGTAATTTTGCTTTTGTAGAAGTCTTGGAAAAATCTTGAGTACCATATTTTTCTTTTGGTATTTTTATCTTTGGTTTGTGGTTTAGAATTTTCATATCTAGTTTTGTGATTTGGTTTTCGGAGCTGTGTGCTTCTCCAGTGATTTTCATTGCGATGTTTCAAGTTTTATTTTTGTCTTCCGGGTCTTTCAGATTTTCGAGTTCGGTCGTTTGTTCCCTTCGTTTAACTTAAACTTTTGTCTAGGAGATTTTTCTGGCTCGATAGGTTTGGCATCTTTAGGAATGTGTTCAGGAACGTTCAATTTTGCTACGTTGATTATGCGTGTTTCGAACACTGGTTTGCATCTCTGAGATGGTTCGATGTTTTGCGAGTGATTCTGCAATTTCTGTTTTAAAAACAGCTGATCGCAGTAATGTGGTTGTGGAATATTCTGGACTTGGGACAGACCCGGTAGAGGCTTTGTTAAGTTCACAAAAATGTTGAGCTATGAAAGCATAATTAAAGTATTATATATTAATGTAATTTTTTTTGGATAGCAACATTTATGTTGCGTATTTAATTAATGAACGAAATCTTAAAACGCCATGTGGTCCATTCACGAATGACCATATTGATGGGCATTATATTGTTGATATGTTTTGATGTCATGATTGGTATAAATAGAAATGCAGTATGTGCTTTGGTAAAATGAAAAGTTAAAAGCTCTAGGCTGCATCTTTTGAAATTATATGCACGGTCTAGTTAGGAGGAAACGTATTGTTAATTATTTTATGGCATTTGGTGAATTGTGTATTTTCGAAATGATATTCCAATCTGTCAAGTTTACGATGGGAATTCTAATTATGGGTGCAATTATGTAAAAAAAAAAATGTAGAGTTGTTAGCGAATGTGTATATCTAATGCCATTTTTGAAAAAGACGCTGAATCTTGTCAGGATCTGTATTGCTCTAGTTGTGGGATGTGTCAGCCCCATGCACTTTGTTGTGAATTAAAGTAGTTGGTGGCTGCGTTACTTTCACAGATGCGCTATGCCAAACTTGTGTGATTATGACAGAACATGAGACCAAAGCAATTTTTATTGTGAACAATCATCATCGGTTATTAATTCTGAAACATGATTAAGTAATTATTAACATGAGCTAGGCTTTATTGAACGGCTTCATGTCCCACAATTTCGTCAATTTAGAGGAGTGGTGTTGAGATATTAGTTGCTCTTTTGAATTTTTCCTTTTTAACCAGTTGGCTTATGGAAGTGAAACTAACGTTCACTGTCCACGAGGACATGAGTGTCAAATCGCGGGTAAAATTTTGTACATTTCTATAAGAGGGATATCAGAGATTAGAAAGTGTATAAATTAACCCTCTTAGTGCCAAGCCATTTCCTGAAATACTTGCCAAGAATGCCAAGCCATTTTCAATGGTCATGCAGACTATTCGAAAAAAAAATATCATAAATACCACATTTCAATCAATAGAATCATTATTATTGCTTTGCATTATAACCAATATCTCATTCTTTCATAAATTATGTTCTTAAAAGTAAATATGGCATCAAAACGTTTTTTAATTGAGTTTATTCTGATAATTGTTCAATTTTTCATTTTTTGTTGCAAAGAATCAGTTTTGAGCCTAAATCAAGTACCCCTAAGAGTCATATTCGAAGAAACACTACGTTTCCTGCTGTATAAAGTTCTTAGAGACATCTGTAGGCAGAAAACATCAAAAAAAGAAAACAACTGCACCGCAAATTTGGCGGGAATGCGCGTGATTGGGAGAGCGCAAAGGGAGGGCGTGAATACAAACTCAAACCTATCGCGTAACGGACTTCGAAGGAAAAAGTAAATGCCGCACAGGCAAACTTGAAACCTCGCCTTTCCAACCATATGAAATAATCACGGACATATGCCTACAGAAATCTACAAATATAAGATATACAGCGCGCCGATTGAATCGGCTTTGGCACTTTTGGCGCGAGCAGCGAGAGCAGATCTGATCAGCGCGTGGCACTGAGAGGTGTATGTGAAAATGTTTAGCTTCGGAAATAATCTATTTTGATCGTTTTGCTCGATCTGTATTACGGATTTTCCAATTTCATAATCTCAGATATTAAGCTAGGGAGGATTCAGGTTTTTTTTTTTGTGTGTTCCACACACATGGATAATTGTGATTCATTTTCTAACGGAACATTCAATTTTTACGACGCATTACATTCTGTTGGAGGAGTGAGGTTTAATGCAACATTTTTTTTTCTGTATTGTCTTTTGGAATAAATCCCGAACACGAGTTTTTCATTTGTTCGATTTGATATTTTAAATTTTCATCTTCTGATTTACCTTCGCTATTGATAGCTGTTCTACGAGAACTTCATTTGATGCTCAGCAATATTTTTCACCTGTAATACCCCGAGATTTCCAAGTTTATCAGCTCTATCGTAGTTTTTTTTTTAATTTTCTACTCTCTTGTATTTGTCGTAGAACAACTTTAGGAGAGTTGTTTATATCCTATTTGTCAGGCATTTTCTTTCAGCGGTTCATCAAGCCGGGGGCCGTGAAGAGTCTTCGATCCTGCTCATCTTGGATTCTGACAAATAGTTCTGATATAAGGGCACAATATTTTCAAGATGCCATCTCCCGTTGTATTTAGCGCGCTATTCTTACGGCATAGTTCAGCAACGTTTTTTATAAGGCACTTCTTTCTTACTAAGATTCGTTTTAATTGCGCAATTATATTCTGAATGATTCACTATTATGTTTTAATATTACGCCCACCCACCATCTTCAAAATTTAGTTTTGGACATACGATGCTCCATATAAGTTTCAACCGTATCACCTCATTTTTGTTATTGTCGTTCTAAAACATAGAAAGTTGTTCGTTTTTAAATTATGAAAATTAGGAATGGCCGCTGCGCGCTATACTCAGTGTGTTTAAGTAACCATAAACGTTACTGACGCCTCTTTTATGACCTATTCTACAAAGTTTCGTCTTAATTTTGGAATAACATTCTGAGTTACTCATTGGTATACATTAATAGTAAGCCTAGTTGCCAATTTCAACCAAGAGAGTCACTGTTCTTTTGCTTTGGCCATACGAAGCAACTCATAAGGTTCTATTTTATTACTAATTTTCGTTGTTGTAGCTCTCGGATACCGAAAGTTTCAAATTTATTTGAAAATCTCATGATGGGCCCAGTGCGCTATATTCAATGTGATAATCTATTGATTAACGCTAATGGGAGGTGTTATCTGATGGTAATCTCTTGGCTGGATTAGTCTTAGTTACCAATCTCTTTCCGAGTTTTGGATTTTAATGTTCTATTATTTTGCACAGCCGCCATCTTGAGTGGGTACAGCGTCAGTTATTTTACGTTGGCCATACAAAGCCACTTTAACGGTGCTGCTTTGTTAGAGTTAAGATGGTGGCTGCTGTCAATATTCGCGCACATATCGTCAGAACGTTGGTAATGGAAGTTCCTTATATAAAAGTTTCTGAATGCTATGTACTGTGAACATTGATTTATTGGATCATATATTATGAATTATTATGCTTGCATGATTCGCAGGGCCACCATCTTGAAATTGTTTGGCTGATGACCTTGTAGTTTTGCGTTAAAAATGCCCCTCACCTGACGGTATATATTTTCCAAAATTTAGTTGACATCCGATGATTAGTTTAGTTGTAATTTTATTTAAGCATTGATCGTTCGGGTGGCCGCCATTCGGATTTGGTTAGGATGGCGGCAATATAAAACAGGTCTTTAAGGTGCTCTTTGCTAGTGCTACCTTTGTACAAATTTTAGTTCAAGTGAGCTTTGTCGTGTTTAATTGATAAAGCGTGGGGAGGGGGGAGGGCAGAGGTACACATACATACAAGTATATGCACACACTTACAGACATTAGAAAGTAGGGTAAAATTATGGTCCATGATAAACCATTAACCACGGGTACATCGTTTAGTATAGTATAAAGTTTCTATTCCTGAAATGTCTTTATTTGTCGTAAATTGTCATTAATGACAGGGAGGCACTCATTATGAAGAGAAATGGTAAGGTAGAAGGACACGGTAGATGATGCTTTTCGTATGAGCCGTCTCAGATGGTGGCGCGTGTGAAGAGGATGCGGGAGGAGAGATTACCTGAGATATTAAAGAGTTTGTCTGTAGAGGGTGAGAGAGACAGAGGCAGATCTACGAGGCAATAGTTAGTTTCATTGTTGAACGATTTCAAAGTGAGAAATGAAGAGGCAGAAGAGGTTATAGTGCTAATTGCCATTAGGGGAACAAACAGGCAACTTGTTCTTAACAGAGGCTTGCAGGCTAGACTGGATGATGAAAGGCAACATCGCCTCAAATGAAAATGTATGCATAGTAAATTGTCCAGTGTATATTAAGAACTATTTGAGGAGTATTTTCACGATATCTAATAGAGATTGTAGTGATAGAAGCCATTTTTCAGTGTTGCATAATTCTAATAAAGAAAGCTTTTCAGTAATACATTACTATATATTCGAGCGATAGGCTTAAACGTATTGATGACACAGAGTTTTATTTCCATTTTTGAATCATTTATGGTAAAAGGTGTGCGCAACATACAAGGTATTAGTAGTTCATGAATTTTGGTCAAGAACTTGAGCGTTTCTGTATTAATGTCAATCTATACCTTTTGAAACACGTCAGTATTGTAGTTATCAATAAAGGAAGATTTCCTTCTGTCACTAGGAGGAGTTTCAGAAGTTGCTAAAGCCCCAAAGGAGTCCGGTATTAACTTGTCACAAAATGATAGAATTAGCGACATATTGGGACTTCATACTGAAAGCTTCTATGGCTCCGAGTGGAGATTAAAGTCAGGTCGCTCTTGACGGGGATTACTTCGGTGAGCTCATTGAGTGAAAGCTACGGTGCCGTCGGCAGGTTATTGAAGTTGCTGGGATCTGGACGATGCATTGATTAATAATTAAGAAAATCCTTTTGGAGACTAAAAGCAATCACAAGTAGTAGGTGAACTGTCGGAGGAGATAAAGATTTCCTTCCACATATAGAAATTTATAAAGTAAGAAATTGAGAACTAGAGCATAAAATGATATTAGAACACCAATTACCTGAATGATGTCAGAGACCATAGCCTACTCTCATCTATCTGACACTAGACATTGTTCGGGTAACAGCAAAATACAAAGGTAGTTCCAAATGTTTCCGGCCTAACATATTTTGAGGAGATGGAAATTAAACAACGACTGTCATTTTTAGCCTATTTTCATTTATGAAAAAAATAGGCTTATGAGATCACCTTTTGTCCGTGAGTGTGCCTATGTGTGAGTGTGTTCCCACCCCCTAATAAAATCTAAACGGCTGGAGATATTTCAATGAAACTCGGTAAGGTCATAGTACAGTACTATTTTGTCCGACCCGGACCGAGCCCTTCAAAGTTTATTACGTCTCATCAATCCAATATGGCGACTGTGCGAAATATTTCACCGGCATTCTATATCTCCGAAAACATTACTGATATCACCCTAAATGTTGTACGGAGTTAGAGAGCACCGCTAGAAATTTATCTATGTGACTTTTAAAAACCTGTTAAGTACAAAACGAACATGGCGGTGAAGATAATTTGAATCATTTAATTAGACTTTTCGCGCGATTTAACCATGCGAGCGCAGTGAACCTTGGTACGGTAAATGCTTATACATATTTTAATCCACTGGCATCTAATTTGTTTCTATTGTTTTCATTACCACAAGAATGCGGCTGTGCGAAATTTTAAAATCTTGTTTTTATTTCTTTTGTCCTAATCCTGCGATTGAAATTTGAATAATACACCTACGCAATAACCTTCATGTAAAATACATAACTCTATGGCCTACATAATTATATAGATATCCAGCAGGACAACCATCCGAAATATTTGGATGGTTCTCAATATCTACGAATGTATTACGGCATTCAACCTGAAATTTTTGTTTGTTGATAGAGGTAATTAACATAAGTAAGATATATGAAATAAGATATTTAGTTCTTCACTGAACTACTTGATCAACATATTCTCTCTTCGCATAATTTAGAACACCTTGCACATCTTTTAAATAAGGCCTTAATATCTTTGAAAAGGTATTCGGATTATTAAAGAATAAAACGTTCAATTAGCCTACTGCATTCATAGAGAGCCATTCTATTTGGATGAGAAGGGGTTGATCTGGACTGTGGTTGTGATATGGATATTCAGTCTCAAGGACCCACTGTTCAGTATAGCAACTTTTGCAACAGCAGCCACATGGGCTAGGGCGTTTTCGTGAAGGAAACGGGAGCTATGACTCAGTATATTTCACCTCTTGTCTTTATAAAAGTGGCCAGTCTTTAAAGGAATGCAGTGCAATACACTCCATGAATGATGGACCTCCTTTCTTTGAAGTCAGTGGAGAAAATTCCTTACCAGACCCAAACATTTTTGTCTTGAGCTCTCCGGATGTTTGAGTCTCTTCGTGTCCTTCAGATGGGTTGTATAGTTCACTGTACTACATGGAGTCCTGTTTAAATTATAAATGGCATTCAAAAACCATTCCTTCATTCTTCCTCGATAGTAAATTTCAACATGTTTCAAAATACATTTAAATTTCTCAAGGCGTGGGCGAGGGCAGGTTCCCTTGCTTAACTGTAAAAAAGATTCGGTGTACCCATCTTGTATTCATCTTCACCACAAGAAGCTTCCTGTCAATTATGTAAAAGATAATTGGTTTAGAAATCCCTACTGTGACTAAAAACGCCTCTTGAAACCACTGGACAAAATGGTGCAGCCTTTGTAATTGACGAAACTTTTGGAAATTTCAGTATATTAAATAACATGAACCAATCAGTGGTGCAAGAAATAACGACATTTTTTGCCACTGCACAATTCAATCTCCTTACTTCTGATTCACTCGTATGATATAGCCCACTACTCAGTTGAAAGAGTGGAAAAGGCTTATAGAGACATATCTCAAATTCCCAACGACGGGTCCAATGTTATTCTAGGGGTTTTGGACGCAAAGGCTGTAAATGCTGAAAATGATATGGAGCTGCGGGCAACAGTATTGCAACAGTTCTAGTCGGGTTAACGCCGAAGGTCGGAGGTCCCTTGCCGTGCCGAAGGGGTGCTCTCGCAAACGAAAGCCCCTATTGAGTCACACAGGTCATTCTCGCACTGGGGCTACTAGACTGTCCTATTTCTTGAAGCAGCTGGACGAATGCAAGCCTCCGAACTGTTCGGGACACAGTTCATCGCGCAATAGCTCTGGGGTGAGCGAGAAGTTCCTGGAGAGCCCGTTAGCAGGTAAAATAAGAAGACCCACGAGGCGAGTTGACCATGCAATCGAGAGACTGACAGTTATAAACAACCGGTAACAATGTGTGCAGCAGAGAAGGGAAGCCAGTATGCTTGTGTAAGTGAGTGTAGCGTTCCACGGAGGATTGTGTGGATTGATAGAAGCAGACAGTGTTGGAAACCATGAGTTTGACGCGACATCACCGAGCGGTGATGGTGAACTGTGGACTTGGCAGCCTGCTGCGCAGGAATTGTGTACATAATTTTTCAGTAGTCCCAATAAAACTTAGTAGTTCTTGTTGTATCGTTTGAGGGACCTGGACATCGTGGTCATATAGTGCCGTGTACTTGTATGTGTCTGTTGAATTTGTCTGATAACCTGCATTATTGTGGTGTGTGTAGTTGTATATATATTTGTAATTCAGGTGAGAATTGGGAAGAAGGTGGCCGTGGCCTTGAGAAAGGAACTCTACGCCTAGTGTAGACGTGGGGAAGCCACGGCGCACCACTTCCAGGATGTGTGAGCTAGGAATCGAGGCCACATCTATTCAATTTTGCCTCACGAAGCTGAGTGTACCTCGTTCCAGCCCTCAAACCAGAACTAACTTTCTTGCCAGAGCCGGGAATCGAACCGGGATCTCCAGGGAGAAAGTAAGATAGCTAGCCGCTACACAACGAGATGGTTCAATAAAATAGAATGCATAGTAACGCCTGCTATCAATTGTGTTTATTTATTGAGTGAACCCCGATTCACTCTACAATATGTACAAACACACCATCGAAAACACTATACCAGGTACTTTGAATTTTGCTTATCTACTTGAATAAGTCCACGTGGAACACTAAAAAACTAAATTGTTGTTAATTAATTAGCAATCTGCTATTTGGAACGTGAGAGAAACCCAGGTGCTAAATCTGGATCAGACCATAAGATTACTCCGCATCTTCATCAATGAGCTTAATTGAGTAGGGAAATCTGTGGTAAGCCATCGTATGTACACACCAAATACGGTGATTTTTCATCAAGCTTGGGAAACCAGATAATACATCACTTCTGGGTGATACAAGGTATAATATTAAGGAACTGGTACTAATTGCTACTAACATGTGTGCACAGCAGAGACTATTGTTATGAACAAACCCTTGATAACTCTGCCAATGTAACACAATAACCTTTTAACGGCGAATTTATTTTTTCCTCAGTTATGCTTGAAATTCACCTAAATCACTTCCAGTCCTTAGTAGAACATAACTACATAATGCTAAGAATGTACTTTTCACAGTTTCGTTGGGAGGTGGCGTGTTCATATCATCACGCTAGGCGGATGTGTTGGCATTTTAGTTTGAATAATATTTCTTTAATATTTATCGATCTTTCATATAGAAGAAAATACATTAAAATGAACAAATGTTGATAATTTACGAAGAATATAAGTTACACTAATGATAGACTATTAATTACTTCACATAACCAATGCACTAAGAAACACAATATTAGAGACGGTTGTTATGATGTATTACATACTTGATCTAATTCACAGATGTATGAATATTCAAAAACAGTGTTGTTTATACAGTATGGAATGGAACAAAACATGAAACACAGGGACCAACATTGAATTTTATACACTCGGTGCGTACAGTGATGAAGCATTCCTTTCCAGCGCAGCGTCGTCAGTTGCAGGGTGCTACGAGGTGACCGAACCCGTCAAGGCGTATACCGTCACTGGATGCTATATCTTGAGGTGACAGGGCGGCCTCTTCCTAATGGCGTTATTTTTAATTTCTGGAGATATGTCTGCACAATATGGTGACGAAATTATAGATGTGTCACATCACATCCAGACCTCTTCAGAAGAAACCACGAATTTTGAATAGATAGGTCCAGGAGCCATGTGAACAGTGATCACCACCATTTCTTTCCACGTATACATACTCTGTAGTACGACACATTCTGGTCCATCCTGTCTGTTCCACCCATTCCATCAATGTAACCTTCAAACACAGCTGGTCGCTTGACATGTAAGTTATTTTCCTTTTCTCTGCCTGGGAGAATCGTGCCACCATGGAAACTAGTTCAACGCCATGGCAAGTTGATGCTATAATAACCACCGAGATATCGACCCAACGAATAATATTTATACCGTTCAAGTTCCTTGCCATGTTGTATGTCCCTCGAACCTGTTTCTTCATTCCATTAGATCATTTAATCTTAGGGAATTCTATTCTCGAGAATAGTCCCTGTAGCTTTATATCCGCGAAATATTAGATGATCCAATAATGCCATTCCTGTAAAATTATTATCGAAATATAATCGAAAACGCATGTGTGTCAGAGCATCAGGACACTGGCCGAGCATCAGTAGCATTGGAGCAGCACACTTTCAAAATTGTTGCTCATACTCGGTATTCTTTCCTTGGTAAATATCAAAATTTATTGGAAGCTGGAGGGAGTGATCAAACACCAGTCTTAAAACCCAAAGCGGATGGGCTTTCCTCGGTTCCATTGCTTGCAGCTGTGCCTACTGTAATATTCATCAAAATCTAGATTTTTTCAGGCCTAAAACTCGCAAGGAACCTTCTTTTCGGTATGTTCATTATTACCACGTATTGTCGTTCATATCATGCTGACTATTGTATGCGCAAATTTCCAGAGAGCGATTCCTTCGCATAGCATTTACAACAAGAGTATTGTGTAGGCCTATATCATCTGCTGCTTCCCACTATGATCGTTTGCTAGGCACATTGCTGTGACCAGAAAGAATAAATAGAGCGAGAAATACTTGTATTCCTCCTTAGATGTGTTGGATCGTGCAGTGCTTAAAGAATGACAATTTCCTTGATTCTTGATTCATAAACTCCATCACTATCAAACATGTGTTCGAAGTACACTGTAGGTGATTTGCTGGTTATGGAGGAGTAATTAGCCTCTGGGAGCATGCCGACTGAATCCTGATAATCAACCTTACTCCACACAGATTTCTTTTTCTGAGATTTGGCCTTCTTGTGATGTAAGACATCGCCTGAAACAGGATCATTGTCTGCACCTCCTAAACGTTCGTTATTAGCGAGTACAATTTCTGCCTTACTGGACAGCTGGCGGCCTTTAAGGTTGTCAACATGACCACCATCGTCCTAGTCTCCTGAATCCTCGTCGGAGTGGATATTAACCTCCAGAAGTTTAATAAAATTGCTGTCAACATCCCCAATTGGTTCATCGGACTCAAGATTGTCTAACACTACTTGGAGCTTTATGTCCCTGTTAAAAGAAATATAGGACTAAGTAGTTGTACATAAGATAACAAGTCATAAAGTTTGATAACTTCAATAAAAACTATAGATCGTTACAGGAATCATAACTTCTAACACCACACAAATATGAAAACTTGTACAGAGTAAGAAGTTAACTCAAGCGCCTAGCGTGATCATACGATCACACAGTGTTTTAAATGTATATACGAGTAATATTAGTAATGAGATGTGAATTCACTCCTCAGGAAGATAGGCAAATAAATGGAGAACCAGGCATATCAGCCTATAAGGACCACATTGAGAATTTGCGAATGTATTCTCAATAAGTAACGTTATGTGAAAATGGCTCACGAAGAAGAAGAGAAGTCACCGGGCTGGCGGTCACCTAAGGATGGAACGGGCTTGCAGATATAGGAAGACAAGATGTACTGCCCCCGAAAATTGAATTATTTTGGAACAAAATGAGAGGTTTTTCCGTCCCCATGATAAGATTTAACTAGCAAATATAAATTCTGGAAGTGTGACACAGGAGGGTAGTGTTACAAGCTCGAGGCCGTGGGAGAGCCCGATCACGTGATATATTGCACAATAGACGATTCTAGAAGGCTAAAATTGGCATAGCAACAGTGAGTTTGGAAATTAATATTATTAATATTGTTATAAATTCTGCTATTGGATCCCAGCCGAGAGCCAATGAGAAGAGGTCTTATTGAAGACGGGATCAACTTCAACTACATAATTTGGAGAAATTATGCATTTAGGCCCTTAGAAGATGATTTTCTTATTTGGTAATGAAGAGAATATTAAAATAAATTATATCTGTTACTTTAGAAACCGCAGATCGGTTAATCTACGCAGTAATAAACATTAGTAATCTACGCGCTAAAATTATGGTGGGAGATTGATATGGCCGCAAAAATTTCGACTTGGAGGGGGAGATCCAAGGATCAATGTTCTTATTCCAGCAGTCTTTGAAGAGTGAGGAAGTGTTTTTATTGGGTTAACGGAGATCCCAAAGCTTTGTCCGAGAGCGACGACTGTCGACTTGTGGAGACGCGAGGATAGCTAGGTAGATCGTAGGAGATTACCGCACTTCCATTTTATATGAAGTTGTGAGGAACATTGAAATTAGTATATCTCTTATATAATTAGGATTTGAGTTTAACTAAGCGAATATATATAAAGAACAGGTCGCATACTACATTCTGTTGAAAGTCGAGCGTTCTAAAATTTACCGTTTCGACAATATAAACCTGTTAAGACAGATTTTCAACTGTGTTGGAAATAAAGATGAATATCATTTTAGATTGCAACGTGAAGTTGGCGAACGCAGTTCAAGTGACGAGTAGCGAAGAACTTTCAACATTTGCGAGCAAATAAACATTATTATAATGACTATCATTATTCTTCAGGTGGTTTCATTCAACATAATTAACATTGTTGATATGATGAACTAAATAGTCATGCACCAGAGACATATTCGATAACAAAAGTTAAGATACAACGATGGAACTTCGTTAGACGACGTATTCTTGAATACAGACGTAGTGTACGGTCCATCTTGTACATTTTCGTCAGTCTACGAACACTAATGTAACATCAATTAGCAATGGAAATATTTCATTCAACATTTATAAGGATATTTCTATAAATTATATTCCAATGATGAGACTGGTACATATTTGCGACGGAGAATGAAGATTCTACAGAAGAGATTTGTCAGGATGCTAGGGGTAGCCCAGCAACCACAGAAGAATTTGCCAGAAGGATGTCGTTCGAGCCCAGGCGAATGTTGGTGAATTCCAGAGAGGGATGTTTCCTATCTCTGAGGTCGCAGATCCGAGGTTCGAATGCAGATCCATCTCAGTATCTTGAATTGAGGAAACATTTAAAGTATTGTGTGAATACTTACATAGATCTTCAAGATTTCGTCCAAATAAGGTAGCAGTGTCTCTTATTTTTAGTATAGAGCTTGATTAGTGACATCCTGAGCCAACGATCATACTCCATATTTTCACATTCCAAGTATTTCAGTGCTCTCATGTATTTTACACTTCAGATGTGTGCTAAGATTTTTATGCTTCAAGATTATTTAGGATATGATTGCCTTTCATCTATTTTTCAATTTTATTCTACGGATCAGTTGTGGAACTGACATTAAAAATTTTGTTTGAGGAATCGTATTGCCTCATAGAAGACTAGTCGTTTCGACTCTCGAATTTTAATAATATGTTTTAAACCAAGTATTCTGACATTGTGTCATAGCTTCAAATTAAATTCTTTTTAAATTTAATTTGAGCACTTTAATGTAACAACATCTAACTTCAAGAACTGAAGAAACATCGAATGATATTGTTATATCATTATTGTACATAAGCTGTCGACGATCTAGGAAATACTAGTCGTTTGATAAGACCGAAGTCTTAACCCCTATAAACATTCTTTGTGTAGAGTGGAAAAACATTACGACATTGACAAACCTTTTTATTATTTGTAAAGCTGAGAGATTTGTTCATTTAATATGTTAGAGGAAATACCTTTTGATAGAAGATTATTCAAATCTTTGGCTAGGAATTCAAAGCTAGTTTATCCCGGTGAATATTGAATTCTATTTGACACTATAAATAACATGTGTGTTATTTTACACTATTTGTGTAACATCACGTCATTATGTCGACCTGATATTACAACGATAAACAATTTAAAGCTTGATCAGTGAAGTGAGACAGGAGTATTATTTTTATTACATGTATTTGCGACAGACGAGTTAACAGTTAATTATCTTTTTGTGGAGTAAACTTTAGGAGGTCAATCACGACAGTCTAATATCGTTCATTACAATTGGAAGTTTCGTTTGAAGAACTTGAGTATGTATAATTGTAGATCAGTAGTCATGTGAAACGATACTGAGGGTCATGCCTTTATTTGAGAAAAGTCCCTACAGAAGAAATGTTAATAACAATTAATCCATTTTTGGTTATTGTTTAACATAGTGGATGATATTTGTTTATGCCATATATACTGTTATATGAGGATTTGTAGAGCTATGAAATGCCCATGCGAAGGAAGTTCCGCATTTTAAGGGAAGTCAAAGTATTGTTGTTCTTTGATGAAGGCATGGATCATGATAGGAGTCGTTGTATACATGTAGTCCAGTTCATGTGAAGTAACGTTTTAGCTGTGTTGACAGAAGGGTTTTTAGCGGAAATACAACTAGGGAACGATTGTCTACTTATGTCAATGATACAATTATTATATTTTATTAAACCCGAAGTTATGTAATTACGTACAGTTAACTTTAATCAGTCGATTGTATTAGACCGACAATGTAATGAAACCTATATAAGACGATGTGTGAGCAGTATATCAAAACTACGGAGTGTTAGAGAATGATTATGTGGAAACACAGTGTATATAATTAATTGAGAGTTGTATTGTAACCGAGAAGCCAAAATCTCGAAAGTAACGTGTTAGCAACACTAAATAGCGCCTATTATTAAGAACAAATTACATGTAAATATTTTTCGGAAATTATTTAATTAGTTAAATAATTTTGGTAGGATTTATTAATCGATTGTTTTGGAATAGCGTGTATTTTGTGAGAAGATGTTTTGTATGAAGAGTAATTTTTGAACCGGATTGGTCTAGAACAATTTCGGGGTGCGAATGAAAGAATGTATAAAAATTTTCAGAATGATTGTTAAAGAAACATAGAAGTTATGAGCAATTTTGTAAGATCTGAATGTTAATTTTACGTGTATTATAAACGCAAACAAATCAGTCTCAATGTAGGCTAGCCAGAAAGATTCACCGTTAGGAATGGAGAGCGGTGTGACATAATATGAGCAGGTGAAGATTCACAGCCTTCTATAAAATATAAAAAGTTCTGAATGCAGCGTGGTGCTGGCGTTTCATTGATGAAACAGGCCAGTGCACGTGCGTTTTCCAGACGCGTGCTAGTGAATGTAACCAGTTGTCAGGAATGCCACGAATGTAGGAGCCTTCCTTAAACGTTTTTGTTACGTAGTGTAGGCCTATACCTACCAAGGCTTTCACGCCGATATTTTTACACGGCATTGTAGTAAGCTGTGTAGTAGAAAGGAAGTGTGTATGATTGTGTGGTTTTCTTTTTCTTTTTTTTATTAAATTAGTTTATTGTTATTTTGTTTATTTAGGTTAGTTTACCATTGTTAATAAATTTATTCAGTTCGTTATCTGTCGTTGTTCACGTGTGATTCATTTATATATAAGGAGTAGAGTATTGTGGATGTATTGTAGGCGAAGTTGAATTCCCAGTCCCCGACAGCGTACGTGAAGGTAGGTGTGCCCCGTGTAGTTTGTTGTTGATCCACAATATTCTTGAAACTGCTGTATGTAAATCCCTAAAGGCCATGTTGGGAGCGATTTCTAATGTAGTAATTGGCCGGTGCTGTTAGAAATAGGCGATCCAGCGATATTCCAACAGGCTACTTTCAGGATTTACGGGTACAGTGCTATTACTTTATAGCAGGGGTAGAAAGGAAAGGAACGGCCCCGGGTACGTCGACAACCGTGAGAATGAGCGTACGTGGGAGCCAGGGAGCAATGAACCGAAGGGCTGTTTGCAAAATGAGGGACAAAGAAGGAATATGAAAATGGTGAGATAGAATGCTAAACCACGCCCTCCTCAGGACGATACGCAAATACATGGAGAACCAGGCATCTTTAATTAATCATAAAAATACCTCTGTGACCGTAAAAATGCGAGAATTAAAGTAATGACAGAAAACCCAGTAACAACGGTGTTTGGGGGTTCGAGAGTCACTGAGGATATCAGTGCCAACATCTACCAATGAGAGAGGAAGACGCCGAATTGCCTGGGAAAATGACTGATGGCCAGAAGAGCCGCGAAAGAAATTCTAATCCTCTAATAATTAATTTCACTATCGAATTTCACATTCGTGACCTGTGAACTCTCAGTGTTAGTATGAGCTGTGTTTCATGTGTGTAAGATGATTTTCAAGGAAATAAAACAAAGGTCATCCCTACCTCCGCAGAATTGCGAGGGGTTGTTTAAATTGTGTCGCCATGTTGATACAGAGTATTCAGCTTTCAGCGCCCACGGAGGCTAGAAATTGCGTCGCTCCGCACTAGATAGTAAACGAAATTTATACAAGTGTTGAACTTAAAATAATCCCATTCTAAACGAGTGCTGAATCTTTCAGTGACAGTAGTAGTCAACTACAGAATTAATGGTTAGGGTTATTCGGTTGTGTAGAGCTCCATTTTTAACTGACCGGATGAATTGATTAGTCTGGTTGTAGCTAAGCTCAGAAAAAAATAAGAAATAAAACGGAATGAATGCCGTAATATCATACGTGTTCACATTACAATTGTATGCATTGACCCTATTCTTCGCATACGTCTAATAACAGTATATCATAGTCCTCCCATCTAGCAAAAGGAGAAGAAGATGGAAGAATATCGTGGTGACATCCATCAAGAGGACGTGAAGCACTTGAACGATTGGTCCAGGATGGCGATGAGGAGATAAACATATCACGAAGAGGCATGTCCGAGGTAGCAGTTGCGTGATGCAGTGAGGCTCAGTACAAATATGGAACTTATTTTCATTTTTGGAGGTCGGTTGTTGGCAACGAGCATGATGTTTTGTAAATACTTTGATTTCTTTTTCTCGTGTGCGATGTGTTTTTCTTTTGTTTGTAAATATGGTAAAGGATTCAATTAGCGTAATTTGCTGACGCGTCGTTTAATGTGTTGGCGTGACGTACGGTTATCACCTATTTTACTCTAGTTCTCAGGGAGAAGATTGTCATTTGCCTGAAGTCATCGGCGCGCGTTATGTCCTTAAATTAACGTCATGAAGGAGTTGGGAGGTGCATCGGTCTTATAGAATTTCTAACAAATCAGGCATGTTTGTGTTATGCTATTACAAGCATTTATGGGAGCGGGAGATCATCAGCCACTTTGCTCGAATGTTCAGTTAAAATCAAGTGATGGAGTTCATTTTTCTTTTAGATGTAGATTTTGATGAAGGAGGCTGACAGTGATCTCGCGAGGTAAAGAAGAGTAGATATGGACGTACGTCACTAGTTTGTATATTTAGTGTGTGCCTTATATTGCGTGGACGTGTTTTCCACGAGTCTTCGAGAGGGTTTTAATTACGTGGAAGTTGGTACCCACGAGTGTGTGATTAAGGGACCGTCCGCTATAGATCCGATCAAGGCCGGGCTATGGAAGCAACGTGTCCGTCGCAGGAGGTAGTTGTGCGCCCCTGTGAAATTCGGTGAGATTGATCTTGGTAAAGCTATGGCGGCTTTTATCGAGGTGTTTGTTCTAGAGGCACGTTATGTTGGCCAGTACAGCTGTTGTGAGCTAGGTGACTCACTGTTGAGGGATGCAAAATCACAAGTCATTGCCCGAGATGTTACTGGAGTGATTTAAGTTAGGGGAGAATTCAATTTTTATTTACGACGTGTTAAGGCCTTAATTGTTAAGAGTTTGTTGTTTCTTGGTGTTAGAGGGGGTGTTTGGGGCGAGGTGAAGTTTATTTAAACATAAAGTTCATTTCAGGGGTGTTCATGCCTTCTGGAAATCATGAATAATTGCTTGATGTTATTTTTGTGAGGGTGTGTGTTCAGCGGTGTTTAATCTGCAGATATCTGTCTGGTTTGTGTTTAAGTAACGGCGGTCAGCGCCTGTTTGGGTTGTTAATGTAGGGAGGTGACCGTGTTACGTTGCCATGCCGGCACGTCACCTGAAACCCCAGGTAACTTACCTCACAGCCTTGATGTAATTGCTGGCAGGCAAGCGTATAGCTTTTAGAAGGATATATCATTTATTTCATTGTACTGTATTTACTGAATCATTGACGCATGTGCATTATGTAAGTGTGGACTCTGTGACATACCGAGAGAAAACTTTCCGGATCACGAGGGCTTAAGTTATATCAGACTGATTGCAACCACGCTACTGTGCCCGACTGTGGCAAGCGTGACATGGAATCGAACTCAGACAATAACATCTGTCTGAGTCCACACTGTTTATACTCATTCTTCGGTACATAATAAAAGTCAGTTATTAATCTGCAACAAGTCTATTCTTTTCTTCGTAATCGACAGCACGTGGTGGTGTATGCTTTGGAATACACGGTAAGACAGAGTAAGCTTTTGCTTCTCTTTGCTTTAGTTCATCCATTCCTTTTTTCGCAAACACCAACAGTGACCTCCTGGTTTCTCTTTGTTGGTATATTTTGCTTACACTACCTGTAAGTCTGTTCTAGATATATATCTTCCATGATCCACCTAGCGTCATCTAGCAGCGAATCTCTGAAGTTCCTCAATTTTTTCCTGCACAAGAGGACTTCCTTACCAATCTGGCCACCAGATCTCGTCGCTATCGCCAGCTATCATCTCCGTGATCAAGAGGACTTCGTCTACTTTTTCACCCACCAGGCTTCACTACTGACGCCTGCTATCAACTCTTTGAAGACCATTTCATCAAAATAAATTATTGTTATAACGTTGGCTATTCTTATGTGTATTCCTTTTGTCACCTACCCCCACTTTTTCCCTTCCCTGGTCTCTTCGCGCTCCGTTGAGCTGGCCTCACTTGTGCGTCTGAAGTCAAACCAGTCAGTTGGAGCTTAACACTACGCTCGCCTCCTCTACTCGAGAGGCAAACTTTTAAATTGGACGCCATGTTCGAGTTTTAAAATCAACCGTCAACAGCAACATCGCCTTCTTCATGATGCAAAGATAAGTACCGACTTCATGTTTTAACCACATTCTCATCGCTTTTAAAAAGCTAAATGCTTTTATTTTGATTTTATAGACAGTGAAAATTGCTATATGTGATAAAATAACTGCTTTCAAGAGATCTTCTTTATCAAACTCGAACTATCAAGTCCAACTTTCAAAATGAAATAGTAATCCTTGTACAGATTTTCTGATATGCTATCTCACATCGAGGGATATTTCTAAAATACCCACTGTCTATATAATCTAGTTTTCCGCCGAGGGATTTTCTACCCATTTCAACAGTCATCATTGCTCTGGAACTTTCCAGAACAAACAGTCTATCTACCAATTAAACTGTCATGTATTTTCCACTTTGCCATGGGAGTACTTTCTTCACTGAGAAACTTATGTGGGATAAACTTCTAATCCAAATAAACTGTCTTCCTACGTGGGAAATTTTCTGCCGTATTTAACTGCCGCCCATAGAAACTACAACTCATAATTCTCTCAAGCTAAAACTCAACTTTTTCATAACTGCAACAACTTTTCTTTCCATAAACTTTTTGTGTTACTACAGTGAACTTTCAACTATATCAACAGACTATAGTGAAAACAGTGCCTGTTCAACTTTTTCATCCGCGTCGCGATCGTCCGAGTACAATAAATACGGCCATGAACACTCTTCCACAATCCCATTTGATATTTCCCATACCCTTTACTAACAAACTAGAGTAATAAAATTGAAACTTTAGGACTTTTTTCAATGAGGTGTCACTCTCAGTAAGTGCCCTCCCATATTGCTCCATTTACAACTAATTAATGTCTGTGCAACTTCGTGTCTAGTACACGCCTTAAAATATGTTGTTTCTCCCTTCTAATGAGGGAACCCAATTCTTGCTACTCAAAAGTGAGTTATCTCTAGGTTTCACGAAAGGGAAATTTGCCCTATTTTCCTCGTGATCCCCACTTAAACATGGAAGTTCTAGAAACTTCTGCTTAATTTTTCTCTACAGGTTTCACAATAAGTGAAAACAGAAGATCACTGTTGGCTTTTGACAAAGAGGAAGGAAAGAACATGCAAAAGCATTGAAAATTATAATCTCTCGTACCGTGTATTCCAAGAATACACCACCGCTAGACAGCCATGGAAACCCCGAAACAACACGTGAAGGCGATCTCAATCCGCATTGAAGGAGTGGAGATTATGGAGTAAAAATCATCCATGGCGAGGAAGCCGCCAAAATTATAGCCCACTAGATGAAGAGACGAACGCGATGGGTTATCGTGGAGCTGAGGTTCGAGCTCAGGCCTTGCTCTATGGTCATAGCTTGAAGGTACAGATGATTCCAGCACGCTAATAATGTGAGTCTTTAATACAAATTCCATCATGTCAAGGGTTCAATTTCATGTCGACTTAGGATAATGCAGCACTGCAATAGCAACCAGCCTATGTAGGACTGCTTTACCATTTCCCCATTGACAATTTACTCTGGTCAAATAACTATTTAAGTAACACTCAGATATATGATGATGAGCACCACAGGTACGCGCAAACAACCTGTATTTGGAGGAGATGTTTTTAGACTCCTACACACTCATTCTTGTAGATAGTTTTATTCCTACGATGCAGCAGGTCTGCAATTTAAATGCTTTTAGTTATTTTACTGAACAAACTAGTCATATAATTTGGCAGATGTAAGGGCTACACTGTCGCTTTAGGAATTTAATATTTAGTGAGCTCTGAAGCCACTACCTTCGATTTTCGAGTGGTTTAGAAAATGTGTTAGGACAACAGAGGCTCCAGGAGCCATGCATTTGAATCACATACTAGTCGTATCATTTGACGGCTCATAAGGTGTAAGTGCTGTTGGTTATTATCATTTTAGGTGCCCAGGGAGCACACTGTTTGTTAAAAATATTTCAAGAGTACCTGAGTGAACGGTACACGGCTCAGGGACATGCATTTGAGAGCACACGGACAGCATTATAGCCACTGATTATAGGCAAAGCATTCCAATGGAGTCAAATAGCTTTCGTATTGTTTTATTAGGCAAAAACTTTTATTTCTACGAGTGAAAGAGATCCTCTCTGCAGGTGAATTATTGTGACATTAAGTGTGTGTCGTACTGTACCGTATTTTTTCATAAGTTTATTTTGTCCAGATACTGTAAATAGTTACGTCAGGAGGCGCGACGCAGTTGAGCTAACGAGACAAGCCATGCTATGCAGCGCAGAGATTATGAGAAGTATCATTCGGCTACAGATCGGGAGTCACATGTATTTCCGAAGGGCTGACCCATAGCCCGGCCGATCAATAAATCAATACGTGACGTCATGTCGTACATCGACCACAGCTAGAGGATTATCTTTACTGAGATGAGGCAAATCAGAGTTATTAAAGACATTATGAAGACTGTAGAAAGTGTATTACCATAGCAGAAAGCCATTTTATATGAGAAATAGAACCTAACAAGAGAAACGCAGGATAATATCTGTATGATCAAAGCTACAAACGAGATATTGACATATCGATATATCTATACAGGAAGGGAGAAGGGGTAGCTTCCCGTGGCGTGTCGCAGCCAGCGGGAGAGACTCACTCGATTTCCAGTTGTCAGACGTGCTTTTACGGAACTCGGCCGGTGAGCTATTCGCAAGTGCCAGGCGAGTTGAAGTTCCAACGTGTTGAGGCGGCCAGCATTATACTCGGCTAGGCCGAATGTTTTTCACAGTGTCTTTTCTCCGGACACAATTTTATGTCTTAACAAGTGACCGTGTACCGTGTGCGAGTATTTACCGCAGCTACCATATCATAATGGAATTGAGACTTGTAGTACAATTCGAATGCAGATTGTCGAATTGAGAAAGAAAGACTAGTTTCTAATCGGAACGCGGACTGATTTATTTCTTTGTCCAGCGGTGTCCGTGTTAAGGCAGCCATTACGAAATCCTGCTGTGGATTCTATCACGTGTTATAGCAACGTGTATTTTCGAGACAGTACATGCCGACATCAAGATTTGTTGCACAGTGCATTTTGCTGATAATTATAGGCATATTATTATTCGAGATGTCGGTGGGGAATATTAACTTTAATGTTATAATTCACAGAATGGCTGGTTAAATGATATGGGGTAGCTACGTGTGGAATGCATAAAAGGGATGCATACAATCTACAAACTGCATTTTCCTTCAAGGAAAGGAACCTACTTTCTACATACTCCAGTGGTTGTTAGCTGATGTTTTCGCAAGCTACGACATGCAGGACAGTGCAATTTCACGGGCGTGTAATAACATTCTTGGCATGAACGGTGAGGGAACGGAGTGCCTCCTGGCCATTGTTCGTGTGCGGTGTGTTCCCGAGTTCAAATCCCAGATCCAAGGTGGAAGAATGTATTATCTGATGATAGCTAGGAGGCTCATCAGATACTTATATCGTTTTTACGACGCTACAAGGCGCAACGAAAGGTACTGGACCAGCATCTTCTTTATCGTAGTTTAGTGAGGGCATTTGTTAGCAATTACAATTGTCATACTTTTTTTTCTTTCTTAGATTAAATGGGCATGCAGAAGTTTACGTTCGATGTTTCAGGCGAAACTGATTTGTTGCATACCCGGAATTTTTTTTCACGTAATGAATTCATCCCTTGCGTATTGATAGTTTTGATATTTAATCAGTAAATTCAGTAATGTCATTTAATTAGTTGTGCGTATTTTTATTGCCGAGAAGCAGGATTTGAAGAAGAAATCCAGATGTTTGTATAAGTATAGCTTTAATCGCGTTTTGTTTAATAGTGTTTGGAATACTTGTGGCCAGTACATATTTTTCATATACTACAGTTGAGTTAGGAACTCTGTTTTCTCGCAGCGACTTGAATCTTAGAAAGTTTTTCTTTGTGTTCTATGCCTTGATTGGTTTAATCCACTTTTTGGATTATTTTCATGGAGAGCACTTCGCTTTAGTGCGTGAAGATTTATTAGTGGATTTGCCTAATGATTGTAATTGGATTAACCGGTGAAGTTAACTTGCTTTCATGGTGTATGTCTTATCCATTGATATTTCTAAGCCCACCGAAGTTGGAGGCTATTCTAATTTAGGGAAGGATCAGTATCATCTTCTATTAGGTATTAAATTGGGGGCAACTTAACTTTAGATGTCATTCCGAGACATTTTTTATAAAACTAACGTAAATAATTGCATTTAGTGCAAATGTGTGGGTGAGATATTTAGTAAAGCATTTTTGAACACCATCCTGAATTTTGATTAAATTATCCCAGGGAGGCATGACATTGAGTCAAGAGAATTAACCTATACAATCTTGCACAGTTCTATTTTATACATGAAACATGAACGTAGACCATTAATATTCTACTTAGCTTAATCGCTTGGTGAAATGTAACCCTGTCTAATGGGTATTTCTTTCTACAATATGTAACGATGCGAATGCTATGATCCAGATTAGTTATAAAACTAAAACATTTGAGTATCCAGAGACTCATGACTGTATAAATTCTTGTAAATTCATTGTATATAATATTTTGATAAATGCTACAGAATTAGGGAATCGTTTAAGACGATATATATAATATCTATTCATGATAATTCATGTTTATTCGTCATCCAGTCTATTATTCAAATCACACAATATCATTTTGAGGTTCACACGTAACATTTTTGTAATATAATGCTAGTTAAATTTTTTATGTTCACCCCAGCGGGTAAGTGATTGTCTTAATCCACTCTTCGATTTTATTATGTTTTCTTGAGACAGTTTTTTTGACTGTGACTTTTGTCGTTTGACGACAGGTATTTCATTTTTTGTTGTTGTCATGTCCGTTTTGGAATAAAGTTTGTTTTCCCATTTTTATATCATGGCGTGATATTTTAACGAAGAGATGGGAGGTCGTGTTAAGAAGGCCATCGCTAGGAATTTTCAGGTCATTCCACCCTTGAGATAGTTCTCTTTTGAGTTGTTTTTCGCGTTCTTGAGGTATTTTTTTTATTTATTTCTCCTTCAAAGCCATGGCCATTCTTAAGATAACCTGTTAGGATAACTAGTTCCCCAATCACTCCTTTACTTGGTGGTAGGGCTTGGGAGGGTTTTTCGCCGGGCATTTTCAGGTTCTACGATCCAGTGATCATCGATGGATTTCACCAGGTATTGGTAATTGGTTTCGTGTGCATAGTTATGTGGCGGCCAACGTTTAGGCTAGAATAAACCTGGATTACCAGATTTATAGCCATAGTTATGTGGTGAACCATCGTTTGGGGCCCGAATTAACTGGAATTCCATGTTGATATCTAGTTATGGGGCAGCCACAGTTTTAGGCCTGAGATAAAATTGGAATACCAGGGAATGGAGACCAATTTTATGATCTTGCTATACGGAGCACGAATTTGGATATCGTGATTCGTTATGGTAGTGATGAAGGCAAATAGATAATGGTGAATCGATATTATGGCACAAATTATTGAAATTCCTGTGGAATAAAGCAATTACGATGTTACTGGAACTACTTGACATTTTGATAGTATTACAACCATTATTAGATTTTTTATTTAAATGTATTGAAGCGATGCCACACTTGTTATTCTTGTGATAAACGACTAGAACCTGTTCATTGAGAGTTATTCACAGTAATATTCTTTGACATGTTCAGTCGGGCTCGACGCTTATTGTAACACACGTGTGAGTTACATATAAGTGACTTGTTCTATTTTACTCCGGCTGTTGATATTTGCTGACATCATCTACAAGATAGGATGTTTTGTGTAAACTTAATTTCGTTTCATTGTAGAATCAAGGACCATCTCTGATTTAAAGTGTCACGCATATTGAGGTTTAGGCAATCTCAGAATAATATTGGACAACATGAATTTATTTTATATTTAAATATAAGGTAACGCAAGGCAATAAAAATACGTACCTTTATGTCAAATTGTGGTTGTGTGCAAATGTTCTCGCTTTGCTTTCACATGTAGTATTCCCATGTTCTCTAGTGACAAGTGTATTTTGTTGAATTATGACTGATAATCAGGCAGTCACGGTTGCAGACTTTTAAAAAATGTTTGAGATGATAGAAGGAAAGTTACAACATCTCATCCAAGACATTGAAAATATCAAATCTCAAACCAAGACTACATTTTATAATATATAGGAAAATGCTTCACGTAATCATGACATTCTGAAGGATGCAGTAGCTGAAAGCATCCGGGGTGATTTAGATAGCCTACAGACATCCATGAGAGAAATTAAAGACAGTTCTAAAAAAATCAGGCTAATATTAGTCATGTTAGTTCGATCAACAATCTATGGGAACCAACATTAAAACTGACATTAGCAATGTTAAAACTGACATTGATAATGTTCAAAGTAACCTTAAAACTGACATTGACAATGTTCAAGGTAATCTTAAAACTGACATTGATTATGTTCAAAGCAACCTTAAAACTGAAATTAGCAATGTTCAAAATAGTCTTCAAACCGATATTGGCAATGTTAAAGTAGGAGTCTGGAATGCTCAGGCTAATTTTAAAAAAGAAATTACTAATGTTAAGACTAATCTTGATAAAATGCAGAAAAGTCAAAAGTAGGTTGAAGAGACTTTTAAAGATGTTAGCGCCAATGTTAGAATAATGCAGGCACGGGTTAACGATCTGAGAACAGATGTGGGTTTAGAGGAAACCACACAAAAGAAAATTCAATCTCAGGTTAAGAACATTCAAAATGACGTCAATCAGATTGAGTCGAAACAAACTAAGATCTAATCCCATGTTAATAAGATCGAGTCAAGTCAAGCCTACACAGAAATAAAATGAAATGAAATGGATCAGTCAAATACCAATTTTCGTAGTGAAATCAAATTGGATTTCGAAAGGGGTAAAATGGAAATTAAAGATCTTATTGATGCACTACAGTCGCAATTCACTCACGACACCAGTCAAACGCAAAAGAGTTTGGAGCATTTGAAAGGTGAAATGAGCACGTTGCAGACTCAAGTGACTGATCAAACTAAATGAATTAAGGAAGACTTTGACATCGAACTTAAAGCTATCATTAATGAAAATCTTGTTCTTATAAAACAGGATCTTAGTAAGGTTAATGAGGATAGTTTTCAAGGTGCTAAATCTAGTATATATAAAAAATTCTTGCCATAAAACTTTCCACTGCTAATAAGGAAATTAAGGATGTAAGGACTGATTTAAACAAAAGATTGGATGCTCGTCAGGAAAAGCAGATAGATAACATTTCCGGGTTTGAAAATCGAATTAAACCCGTAGAACTTACAATTGATCAGGGACAGATTGAATTAAACGAGAAAAAAGAAAACTTCCGAGATTAATGAGCTAAGGAAAGGCCTCGAAAGCATAAATTTGGGGGGAAGTATCAATTTGGATACACTTAAGGACTAATTGCGATTGCTAATAAATACTGATTTTAGAGTCGCTCTAGATGAGCCAGTTAACCCAGTACAGGAACAGAGATTAACTGACATTCAGGAATCGTTTAATGCTCCAACGTCTGTTCAGTTTAGTTTGATGGAACAATCGAATAGGGCTACGCCTCGCACATCAGAATTCCAAACTCAAGCGGAAGACTTTACTTTTTCAAGTCCCAATGTAGGTGCAAGTGGTTATGTCACAGATCGTCAGAAAAGGCACCTAACATAACCATCATTAGGAACTTTGAAGATGAGCCCCGAATGTTTAATAATCTAGATGGAACCACTCCTATAGACTTTATTAGAGGAATCCAGGATTGTTTTGTGGAATCCCATGTGCCACATGAACGTAAACTGCGTGTAGTAGAGAGATTTTTATCTGACGCACCTCTACAGTGGTTTAAAGCGTTCAGGTACACCTTTGAAGACTTTGACCAGTTCTCGCAGGCGTTTATTCAGCGATTTTGGTCTATCGAGGTCCAACAGAACATAAGATCCGAGATTTATTCAAGGAAGTATGCTACTACAAGACCGACTAGCTATGCAGAATATTTCGCTTGTCAGTTAGCGAAACTTAGATTCCTTCATCCACCCTTATCACAGGCTGAATTAGTAGAAGCTATATCGCGACAGCTTCCAGCTGAAGTTAGGAACTCACTCATAACCTCTGGTATCTCGACCTTAGCATCGATGGATAATATATTGCGTCGCCTAGATCATATCAGTCTAATGACGCAACCGACGGTCACCAAGAGTTCCAGAGAGGAACCTAAGAACGTAAACGCAGTCATGATGAATCGGACACAACAAACCGAGCGTCCCCAAACTCGAACTGAGAATAGACCCGGTCCAATCCGAAATAGCTATCAGAACGATAGGAGATGGAATGACCAACACAGAGATGATCGTGGCAGACCTTGGCAACGTCGTTATGACGACAGAAACTTTTACAACAGTCGGCATAATCAGAATGATCGGAGGGAAGCTCCATATGACGGGAATCGGAGAGAAGCTCCGTATGACAGAAATCGGAGAGAAGCTCCGTAAGACAGGGACTGGAGAGATACTCCGTACAACAGGAATCAAGGAGATAACCGACAGAACCAAGGTTACTCCCGATATAAAAATTACAGAACAGAGGAATATAAGAGAAAGAGACAGCAAGATAGGCTCAAGAGAGGGCGAGATGGGTCCTCAGAAGAAGGACGAAGATGGTCCAAGGAGAGAAAGGAGGGAGTGAGAGATCAAGCAAAAGCCAGCACCAACAGAAAGGACAGAAGTCAGGAAAGAACCCCTGAAAGATAAAAGGAAAAAAAATCACGAAGTAATTGAAGACTGACGCTGACATATCATTCGCATGAAAAGTCCATTTAAACAGAATGCCAGAGAGAGCTTGGACAGATGTTGTCAGATTCTTGCCAAAGAACACTGAGCCCACAGAGCAAGAACGAATACATTCGGCAAGAGAGAAACTGATGGATGCAGCCGAGAAGCGGCAGAAAAGGATTAAGAACAACAGATATCGTCCACCGTTGAGAGTGAATGATTTAATCCTAATCATGAAACCATCGAAAGCCGACGTGAAAAATAAGATATACACGAATTTTTCACATGTCTTTCATGGCCCCTATATGATTGCAAAAGCCTTTGGAAATAACTGCTACGAGATCGTAAGCACTAACGGTAGAGATGTCATAGGACGTTTCAATGCTAAAACCCTTAAGTGATTTGTGGAAAAGATTGTTTAAGAACTGGATGAAAAATAACGATACATATATCGAAATTACCTAGATTGATGCAAAAAATCTCAGATGACTTTTCTTTGAGATATCAGTGGGGAGATGTACCGTTTTTTCAAAAGTTTTTTTGTACAGATACTGTAAATAGTTAAGTCAGGAAGCGCGACGCAGTTGAGCTCGCGAGCCATGCCATGCTATGCAGCGCAGAGATTATGAGAAGTATCATTCGGCTACAGATCGGGAGTCACGAGCATTTCCGAAGGGCTGACCCGTAGCCCGGCCGATCAATAAATCCATACATGACGTCACGTCGTACATCGACCACAGCTAGAGGATTATCATTACTGAGACGAAGCAAATCAGAATTCTTAAAGACATTATGAAGACTGTAGGATGTTATTACCATAGAAGAAAGCTATTTTATATTAGAAATAGAACCTAACAAGTGAAACGCAGGAATAATATCTATATGATCAAAGCTACAAAAGAGATATTGACATACCGATATATCAATACAAGAAGGGAGAAGGGATAGCTTCCCGCGGCGTGTCGCAGCCTGCCGGAGAGAGTCTCTCGATTTCCAGTTGTCAGATGTGATTTTACGGAACTCGGCCGGTGAGCTATTCGCCAGAGCCAGGCGTGTTGAAGTTCCAACGTGTTGAGGCGGCCAGCATTATACTCGGCTAGGCCGAACGTTTTTCAAAGTGTGTTTTCTCCGGACACAGTTTTATGTCTTAACAAGTGACCGTGTACCGTGTGCGAGTATTTACCGCAGCTACCATATCATAATGGAATTGAGACTTGTAGTACAATTCGAATGCAGATTGTCGAATTGAGAAAGAAAGACTAGTTTCTAATCGGAACGCGGACTGATTTATTTCTTTGCCCAGCGGTGTACGTGTTAAGGCAGCCATTACGAAATCCTTGTGTGAATTCTTTCACGTGTTATAGCAACGTGCATTCTCGAGACAGTACATGCCAACATCAAATTTGTTGCACAGTGCATTATGCGGATAATTAAAGGCATATTATTAATCGATATGTCGGTGGGGATGATTAACTTTAATGTTATAATTCACAGAAAGGCTGGTTAAATGATATGGGGTAGTTACGTGTGGAATGCATAAAAGGGATGCATACAATCTACAAACTGCATTTTCCTTCAAGGAAAGGAGCCTACTTTCTACGTACTCCAGTTGTTGTTAGTTGATGTTTTCGCGAGCTACGACATGCAGGACAGTGCAATTTCACGGGCGTGTAATAACATTCCTGTCATGAACGGTGAGGGAACGGAGTGTCACCCGGCCATTTTTCGTGTGCGGTGCGTTCCCGGGTTCGAATCCCAGATCCAAGGAGGAAGAATGTATTACCTGATGATAGCATGGAGGCTCATCAGATTCTTATATCCTTTTTATGACGCTACAAGACGCAACGAAAGGTACTGGACCAGCATCTTCTTTATCGTAGTTTAGAGAGGGCATTTGTTAGCAATTACAATTGCCATACTTTTTTTCTTTTGTAGATTAAATGGGCATGCACAAGTTTACGTTCGATGTTTCTGTCGAAACTGATTTGTTGCATACACGGGATTTTGTATTCACTTAATGAATTCATCCCTTTCGTATTGATAGTTTTGATATTTAATCAGTAAATTCAGTAATGTCATTTAATTAGTTGTGCGTATTTTTATTGCCGAGAAGCAGGATTAGAAGAAGAACTCCAGATGTTTGTATAAGTATAGCTTTAATCCCGTTTTGTTTAATAGTGTTTGGAACACTATTCCACTTGTAGCCAGTACATATTTTCGTGTACTACAGTTGAGTTAGGAACTCTGTTTTCTCGCAGCGACTGGAATCTTGGAAAGTTTCTCTTGGTGTTCAATGCCTTGATTGTTTTAATCCACTTTTTGGATTATTTTCATGGAGAGCACTTCGCTTTTGTGCGTGAAGATTTATTAGTGGATTTGCCTAATGATTGTCATTGGATTAACCAGTGACGTTAACTTGCATTCATGGTGTAGGTCTTATCCATTGATATTTCTAAGCCCACCGAAGTTGGAGGCTATTCTAATTTAGGAAAGGATCAGGTTCACCTTCTATTAGGTATTAATTTGAGGGCAACTTAACTTTAGATGTCATTCCGAGACATTTTTTTTATAAAACTAACGTAAATCATTGCATTTAGTGCAAATGTGTGGGTGAGCTATTTAGTACAGCATTTTTGAACACCGTCCTGAATTTTGATTAAATAATTACAGGGAAGCTTGACTTTGAGTCAAGAGAATTAAGCAGTATACTTGTTGTACATTATTGTGAGGCAAGATAATTTTGGCTAGTGAAGTGTTTTAGTTTCATGACTTTGAACAACGTGCTTTAGGTTAGTGTGTGTTTTAAGCATGTATTGTAGCTTTTTTATGGTAATTAGATTTAATAATAGTGTTTGGAAGGTTGTTGTAACTTGTTTTCGTGATTCGAATGCATATTCGGGATTATGCTGTATTTTTGTGATTTTATGCTTGTTGAAGCATTAGGGTATTTTTTAGATTGAGCCGGTAAGAGCTTTTGAGCCAGTGAGTGCCAATCTGTTTTTGACTTCGAGTAGTCTAACACCCGTGTTTGGTGTTATGTAAACCTAGTTGGTTTTTCCTGTATTTTTCATGTCTGTTCAAGACATTGGCAGTTGTTGATCTTTGCTAGATCAAGCCTACATGCCTTTCTTCGCCTAATCATGAGCAATGCTTGGATAATCTGTTTATGTGATTGAAGGTATTTCCACAGCTGATAATCGAAACCTCTACAATCTTGCACAATTCTATTTTATACATGAAACATGAACGTAGACCATTAATATTCTACTTAGCTTAATCGCTTGGTGAAATGTAACCCTGTCTAATGAGTATTTCTTTCTACAATTTATAACGATGCGAATGCTATGATCCAGATCAGTTATAAAACTAAAACATTTGAGTATCCAGAGACTCATGTCTGTATAAATTCTTGTAATTTCATTGTATATATCTTTTTGATAAATGCTACAGAATTAGGTAATCGTTCAAGACGATATATTTAATATCTATACATGCTAATTCAGGGGCGTGGTGGCTCAGCGGTCTAGCTGTATGCCTCTCACCAAGGCGGTCCGGGTTCGATTCCCGGTCAATGCATGTGAGATTTTCGAAGTGAAATGCCATGTCCTGTGGTTCGGATTCCACGTAAAAAGGAGGTCCCGTGGCTCATGATCTCAAGATTAACGGTCACGTTAAACTACAAGCTTCATTCATTTCATTTCATGCTAATTCATGTTTATTCGTCGTCCAGTCTATTATTCAAATCACACAATATCATTTTGAGATTGACACTTAACATTTTTGTTATATAATGCTAGTTATAATTTTTATGCTCACCCCAGCGTGTAGGTGATTGCCATAATCCACTCTTGGATTTTTTTATGTTTTCTTGAGACAGTTTTTTTGACTGTGACTTTTGTCGTTTGACGACAGGTATTTCATTTTTTGTTGTTGTCATGTCCGTTTTGGAATAAAGTTTGTTTTCCCATTTTTATATCATGGCGTGATATTTTAACGAAGGGATGGGAGGTCGTGTTAAGAAGACCATCGCTTGGAATTTTCAGGGTATTCCACCCTTGAGATAGTTCTCTTTTGAGTTGTTTTTCTTGTTCTTGAGCTAGTTTTTTTGGATATATTTCTCCTACAAAGCCATGGTAATTCTTAAGACAACCTGTTAGGATGACTAGTTCCCCAATCATTCCTTTACTTGGTGGTAGGGCCTGGGAGGGTTTTTCGCCGGGCATTTTCAGGTTCTACGATCCAGTGATCATCGAGGGATTTCACCAGGTATTGGTAAGTGGTTTCGGGTACAGTACGAGACATGAGCTTACAGATAGGACTGAAGTACTTTTGTACAGCTCATGGTATTTTATGTAAACTGCGAGGTGAAATTACTTGGCAAAAGTGATTGTGCCTGGCTACGTTAGACTGGGAATTCAACGGTCGCCAGCTGTGAACGCGATACTCCCTTGTTTACTCCCGGCACACAACATAAATGAGACGACCTCTAGGTGACAGTGAACTAAACATTTATAAATACAAGCTTCCCATGTGTAATTTTTTTACGAAACTGAGGTCGCTAATAAACATTATTGTGGTTATAATATGAGACATTCACGTCATATTTGGGGCTATGTTTAGCCATTTTTGACAGACATTTTGTGTGAGGCTTTTGAATGTAAGAGTTAGATCCGAGAGATCCCTTCTCTGTATTATGAGTTTAACAGACCATACCATGTATAAAGCTAGTAAGAATGTTATTGTTGTGTCTGTTGAGACGTTTGAATGATGGGATGGACGTTGATCACCCACATTAATGACGCTATTACCAGTGATAGGGTTTGCCCTTTGAAGTCATCAGACGAAGATTTAGCGATCCTGGAGGGCCACACATTTCCGCTATTTTTAGCAAGTGTTATTGTGTTATCCTTTGGATGTAATTTTTCACGTTGAGTGGAAATCCACATGGCAGTGTTTTTGCTGATGTTGCCGGGTGTCACCATTGTCATTAGGGATATTAAACCACACAAAAAGGGAATAAATCTGAAATTAAACTAAAATTAAAACATGACCATAATTATTTTAACAATTATTTTCCTAAAACGAACCAGTAAATAAGATGCTGAATGATCTAAACTTTAGATTATATTCTTATTGTTTAAACAACACTATGGAACAGCTGATGTTTATGAACGATGATTTGAACCGAGATTACACTATTTAAGACTACGACGTTACTAATGCCACAGAAACAATGTAAGGCGTGGGCATTTGGTGACTAAGGGACTTACGTCGCAGTTTTAACTGTGCTGTCACCACACTAAATTGATGCACATAGGTGACGATCGGACGCAATCAGCGATCGGATAAGCGTAGGCAGGAGTGTATTGTGCCCGTCAGAGGAGTTGCGAGGATAGCCAACAACCGAAATGACTTCCCTAACATCTCATCCGCCGGACCTAACTGCCGAGAGGATCAGGTGAACTTCCATACAGGCCAAAGCGGCACGAGAATCCATCGTCCACAGGGATCGTGGTACATGGTGACTAAAGGTCATAGACTGCCTAAGGAATGGTTCACCTTACAAGCTAGACTGAGAAAAGAAACATCCAGACTTATGTAAAACATCGTGAAAATTTATTGTAAAATTCACAAACCCCTATCCTAGTTCGGAGGGTTTCTATCGGCTAATCCGCAAGCTAATAAATAATCAAAAATAAAGAGCAGGTCCCTACCTGAGAAGTTACAGTAAACCCTCGCGAAAGATCTATCTCACAATAATTAAAGCAACAACAGCAACACTAGGAAAATGGTACGGCGCAAAACCCTACATCAAGTTACAAGATCAAGCTAATATCGGAATTGACATTTAACAGGGTAGCAAAACAAATCTAAGTTAGGATGATACCATTTTCTCATTTACATTTAATATTAATTCATCTAGCTAAGTCCTGCCAATTAGTTACAAAATTTACGGGGATGGCGTCCGTAATATCAAACAATTACAATCAAAGCTATGTGACAAGCCATAAAGAGAAATCTAAGACACTCTTACAAACTGGGTGCTAATCAGCACACAAAAGGTGACATAGAGGATTTGTACACTTTTACATCAATAAATCAATAAATACAAGACCACAGTTTTATTCAAAGCCTACCTACACCTTGGTTTACTGTTTGTAAGCCATAGTCATTTAACGTGTGTAATTACGGTGACGACTGCGTAGTGAAGACTACGTCTAACATCGTATGGCCTGCGCTCCACCAGCTACGAACTAAAGGTTCGAGCAAGCCTCTGTCGCTACAAAAAGTGTCAGCTGTCCTAAAGTCATTTCCTCCAGGAAATACTTTCATTAGCACGGCTATGTCAGCAGGTTCCAAATGCGAATGAACAAGGTTAAATAGAAAGGATTCGTTAGTTATATTTTGTTTATCAAAATTATGCGTTTTATTATTAAGATGTCGGTTTAAATTATCGTTGGTTTATGGCGAATAACAGCTGACTAGCTTGGCACGGAGCGTCTCTGAGGGGTCATCTCTGCCATAGAGCCTCGACTCAAAAGTCGGAATACAATCAACGAGCAATAACAACTCGGACACACAATAACACAAGTTACCAGCGGCCCGCAGATCGCGTTCAATAACTCTGGGACGGGTCTGGACACATCAGTTACCCTCCCTAAATATCTGGTCGACGGGAACAGTCCCGGACATGGTACACAAAATACCTTCACACATGAAAAACCCTCATCACGGGGCTAGCCTCCAACATAAAATAGGAATCCTGACATAACTGTAGTCGTCGAAACAACGGTACACGCAAAAGGCGTTTAACTAACAAATGACAATCTAAAGAACATGTGAGCTGATACAGAAATGGACTCTGGGTTCCATGAGCTATCAATGAAATGAAAAATAAATGAATGCTACAAGCATTCCGTCCTGTGTTAACATAAGTCTGTCTTACTTGGAAGCAAGCGCTCTCACTCGTGCGCTGGGAAATATTCACAAACCTGTCTGTGTCACAGCAAGTTGCAGGCTCCCTGCATTATTAGACACAACACGTTGACTGGGCCGGCAATTCAGGCAAGAAAATAACTATGAAACTGGCCTCATAATAATGCCTTGACCATAGGTTATAAACATCAAAGAATGTGTGCATTAAGAGCACGCTATAAAGCTGAATACAAACATGTAACTTTGTCTTTCATAGCAAAGACGTTTAAAAGATAGCAATGTCACTCATTGCTGGAGCTCTTTGCTCTCAAAGATAAAATACATCAGTAGTTTCTTGTATCAAACATTCAAATAATCACATGTCATCACACTTGACACAAACAAAATAACATTATGGCGCAAACTCCACTCTGCTGGATTTGCTTAATGATACGTTGGGAACTGGGTTCGATGCTAGGCTACAACGAAACATCCCTTTTACTTGCAAGGTCTACACTTGACCTGGATGGCTTCTGAACACATCATGAATGAAATATAAATGCAGTTACAAAACTGGTAATTACAATCGATTACCTAAATGATACGACTTCTCTAATGAAATGAGGGGCGTAACATTGACTGTCTGCTATGAGTGCAGTTAAAGAATTATAATCAAGGCATCAATTTGCCTTAACAGGAGTCTGCTAAGACTCGAAAATCATCCCAGATAGGGTTAAAAAAGTAGCCCTGAAATGACTGCGGTCACGTTTAGCAATAGACAGGAATTGGCGTCCCATGACGTCCATCAGGTTGCACCAGGGTTGAACAAAATGTCGAACCCAAGGGTGGCTCACAATCACTGTAATAAATAACATCTAATTATACTAGTTACATTCCCTACCTATGAAATGGCTGTCACTAAGTTCGGCTGATTTACAATCTACACTAATCTAACTATACCACCAATCACTAGAACAAAGAAGGGTTGTACAAACTCACGATATGAAGAAGCCCACACTTAGCTCTCTGTCCAATGACAAGGGTTGAACAAAAGCACCTCTGGCTTTCAGGATTGGCATCGTCCGTATCAGAACTTCCATCTTGGCTCTCCTAAAGACCAGGGTTCGGTCTGACCCTGTAGTTGACATCGTGAATGGGTTGGACATGCCTAGGAAAGGCATCCTCGATTCCTTCCTTCTCGTTCGACGTTCTTGAAGTTCCAAATCATGCTCGTTCCATCCGAGACCCTCATACCATAACGGTACTTAGCCCATCATCTCCGGCTCGAACATGGTGTTATACGTGTCGAACACGTGGTCGGTAATGTTAGACATCATGTATTTCATTAGTACTTGAAAATTGCGGTGTGCTTTGTAGCTATCACAGGCGTTACACATATATTTAGCAACACAGCCCCTACACTTTGCAGATATCATTAATAAATGGCCATGCACTGATCTGCTGGTTCACACGTGCACAGATTCTAGTTTTACAATCACGTGGCATCCGTGAAATAGGCGTCGATTTCTGGCGGATAAATCCACCGTAGCAATTTATACACGTAGTGGTTTTAATATCACACTTGTTCAATGTAACTTTATCAGAGTTATTGGTATATTTAACACTAGGCTTCAGCCCTCCACAGATCACTTGGGTACAAAATGTGGTGCTACAGAATCGTAGAAAATTCACAATATTTTAAATACGTTCACAATGCAATTTGTGCTGATCACTACACTTTACAAATCGTGATGCACAGTACGATGGTGCTCGATGACACTTGATAAATATTTCTTCGCTAAAAAGCGGACTGTTTCCACGTCTTACATGACGGGTATTAGAACACGCTTCAACAGGGCGGATTCCCCTGACGTAGTGCACGGAACTGCGTTCCTCGTGGAATCAAGTCGTCATACTAAGTCGTTGAGCGACTATTTACATCCCTTCTTGCGTATCTGCAATGATATTACCGTACCTTAAAGTGAAAAACATTCTCCAAAATGTTTCAATAATACTGAATGACGAAATGGAATATTCTGAGTCTCGTAGAAAGATAAAGTTGATTAATAAGACCTCAGATAAATAATTAGCCGACTTCATCAAAGTCAAAAGAGCGATCCTTCGCTACTCCAAAGAGAATAGTATAAGCTCTCAGCTTCTGGTTGCTTTCTGGGTGTGTTCAAAGGTAATACATCCCATCATAAATGTGTTGTCATGAAAAATATCACATGAACCTTAGCTCAGCGGGTTCAGTATATAATCCATGTGTGATATCTCAAGAGTGCATTATTTTCTACCTTGTATCCTGTGTGTATTAGATTTTTTTTATATAGTGCTTGTTTGTTATTTAGCTCTGATTTTCTTGTCGCAGTTGCATCTCATCTGGAAGTAATGTAAATTAGGGATTAGCTAACCAAAACGTAAAATTAAATGTAAGAAGTGACACCAACGTAACATAGCTTATACTTATTGGTGCATTAAATGTAAATTATACTCTAATTGCTGCAGGTCAATTAATATTCTTTCTTTGTTGTAAATTCATTGAATGTGAATATTCGTATTCTTAATTTCGTTTGTATTTGTTTAGGGAACGTCTTACGTGTCACATTCATAGCTTGATTGCTGCTTATAGATTTTTGTGTAAGAAGGACTTTCATGATGGTTTAATTAAATTCAGTTTAGGGGAATCATTATTTATTTTTATTGCTTTTTAGACTTGCGGACTATCCAAGATTTTTAACCCTCCAAAGTAGGATAGGGGTTTGTGATTTTATAATTAACTAGCGGACTCGTGCGAGAAATCTCGCATGTTCATAAGTCATACTTTCCCCAATAGGTTTATAATGAGTGACTTAAGGAGAAAGGTTGTTATGTTATTATTTTAACCAAATGATTATAGAACACATTTGCATTTCAGTTAGAATTCCAAGCTGTACGTTCTCTAAATTATGAAGGCTATTACTGAAAATTCTACCATCATAACACTCACCAGTTATTCGATATTTATGAAAGCATCTTGGTCAAAATTTCCTGCTTTATCTTGTTGGCTGAGAAGCCTCCTTTCCCCTTATGAGTACAGCAGCCGTTGGAAAACTTCTTCTCGCCCCGCTTACAGTAAGGCTTCCTTGTTCCTAAGTGCAACGAACAGCGCTAAACTCCTATGCACGTTGCCTACAGAGGTGCTTTCCTTGTCCTGTGTGTAGCGCTCAACGCTAAAATTCTTTGCACGTTACCAACAGGGGTGCTTTCGCTTTCCCGAGTGGAGCGTCAGCAAGAGAGCGTGCTGTGGCTGGTTTCTTTCTTTGATATTTATGAAATTAAAAAGCAATTCGTCACTGTTGATTCCATTTCTGTGCCGAATCCATTGATTGAGAGCTTAGCCGTAACACTCACCAGTTATTCGATATACTTCAGTCAGAATTGCAATTGAAATTATACGATTTGAGTACCCAATCCATTGATTTAGTAATTCTGAAAATCATGTGAAATGATAGAAGAAATCCTGTAAAAGAATTAATGTTTGATAGTTCTAAGGTTTTAGACGCCGTAACACACGCCGGTTATATGATTTAGACTACTCAATCCATTGATTTACTGTTTCTGAAAACCATGCGAAATGATCGATATTTATGAAATTAGAATGCAGAAGAAAAACCTGTGAAATAAATTAACGTTTAACAGTTTTAAGGGTTTAGACGACAACTCATAATTGCTGCATGTTAGTGCATCAGTATCTGCAAATCGCACACTTCTTTAAAAAATAGGTATTTATGCAATCTGAATGCAATTCATCACCGCTAATTTATGAAATTATACGATTTGAGTACACATTCCTTTGATTTATTGTTTCTGAAATCCTTGCAGGATGATAAAGGAAAGATCTCAGAATGTTAAAATGACATTAAACAGGTGTCACATCGGCTAAGATGTGAAGTGAACAGCAATTATGGAGCGTATTTTCCTACAGCAACAGTATCTGAAAATCGCATACTTCGTTTAAATTATCGACATTTATGAAATTAGAAAATCTCGCTTGTTCATAAACCACACATTTCCCAATATGTTTATAATAAGAGACTTGAGGAGAAAGGTTGTTATGTTTTCATTTCATCCAAATGATTATAGAACACTGTTTACATTTCAGTTAGAATTCCAAGTTCTACGTTCTCTAACTTAAAGGCAATCACTGAAAATTGGATCATCATAACATACACCAGTTATTCGATATTTATGAAAGCATCTTGGTCAAGATTTCCTGCTTTAACTTCTAGGCTGAGGAGCGTCCTTCTCCCTTATCAGGACAGCCCTCGTTGGAAAACTTCTTTACGGCCCGCTTACAGTGAGGCTTCCTTGTTCCTAAGTACAACGATCTGCGCTAAACTCCTTTGCACGTTACCTACAGGGGTGCTTTCCTTGTTCTGTGTGTAGCGCTCAACGCCAAACTCCTTTGCACGTTACCTACAGGGGTGCTTTCGCTTTCCCGAGTGGAGCTTCAGCATGAGAGCGTGCTGTGGCTGGTTCTTTTCTTTGATATTTATGAAATTAAAATGCAATTCGTCACTGTTGATTCCATTTCTGTGCTGAGTCCATTGATTGAGAGCTTAGTAGTAACACTCACCGGTTATTCGATACATTTCAGTCAGAATTGCAAATTGTACGTTCCCTAACTTAAGAAGGCAATCAATGAAAATTGAATCATCATAACACTCATCGGTTATTCGACATTTATTAAATTATACGATATGAGTACCCAATCCATTGATTTAGTAATTCTGAAAACCATGGGAAATGATAGAAGAAAAACCTGTAAAAGAATGAATGTTTAATAATTCTAAGGTTTTAGACGCCGTAACACACGCCGGTTATACGATTTAGAGCACTCAATTCATTGATTTACTGTTTCTGAAAACCATGCGAATTGATCGAATTTATGAAATTAGAATGCAGGAGAAAAACCTGTAAAATAATTAACGTTTAATAGTTTTAAGGGATTAGACGACAACTCATAATTGATGCATGTTAGAGCATCAGTATTTGCAAATCGCACACTTCTTATAAAAAATGATATTTATGAAATTAGAATGCAATTCTACACTGCTAATTAATGAGGCCTATATGATGATGATGATGATGATGATAGTTTTATGGCTGTAGACGACAACTCTAGCATGTTACTGCAACAGTATTTGCAAAACACACACTTCTTACAAAAATCGATATTTATGGAATTAGAATGCAGAAGAAAAACTTGTTCCCAATCCATTGATTTGCTGATTCTGAAAATCAGATAGAAGAAAAACTGTAAGAGATTTAACGTTCAATGTTTTAAGGTTTCAGCCCGCAACTCAGAATTGCAGCATGTTAGAGCAACAGTATTTGCAAAAAGCACAATTCTTACAAAAATCGATATTTATGGAATTAGAGTGCAGAAGAAAATCCTGTATCGCGGCATATTAACAAACCTGGAATATAATAAATCCATTGTTTAGACGGATGAGCTTAAATCATGTTTGTGCTGAGTCCATTGATTGAAAGCTTAGCAGTAACACTCGCCGGTTATACGATTTCAGTACCCAATCCAATGATTTAGCCTACTGATTCTGAAAACGAACACATTCCTTTGATTTACTGTTTCTGAAATCGATGCAAAATGATAAAGGAAAAACCTCAGAATGTTAAAATGACATAAGAAAGGCGACACAGCGGCCAAAATGTGAAGTTGACACCAATTATGGAGCGAATCTTCCTGCAGCAAGAGTAACTGCAAATCGCACACTTCTTACAGTTTTTAAAAGCCTTTTTTTTAAGAAATTGTAGATATTTATGAAATTAGAGTGCAATGAGTCACTGGTAATGTATTTTTTCTTTCATTTGAATGCTCATTTTTCACGATCGGTCTCTTGTGAGCGCCGCAGGAGGGATGCATACTACTGAAATAATACATATGATTATTAACGAGGTTTACCTAAATATGGACTGTTCATTTGTACCTTTATGTTTTTGAAAGGTGTGATTTATCAGGCTCGTCTATGACTTTTTCCCCTCACGTACCTGATACGCCCTGGGCTATCAGTCTTGTGCCGGAGACCGTCTAATGACGCACCCGAATCTCTCAGTGTGTGGGTTCGGAAGATAAGGAAATCATTAAGGTCATGTACGGCAGATGATCCCCTGGCGACCTTGTCTGGCGGGCACATACAGTATTTATTATTTATTTTGGCAGACCAACAAATGGGGAAATTGACGTATGAGGGGTCGTTGTCCTATTTATTGTTAGAGAGTATCTGATTTCTCATATATAAAGGCAATCTGACAGGTCTGGGATGAACTGAGAAATCGTACTGCTGTTCAGTAGGCCATATGGCATTCTCTTATGATGTTAGTCCATGGGGTGATTCAGAATTAATATTTAAAATTAAGATGAGGATATTTTGACATTGCTACTGCCTCATCCTTAGTAAATGTAAGTTGTCGTTGGCTTGCTTGTTGTTGTTAGATAACGTAGAGTCATTTAATTGTTGGAATCCAGGGAATGGTCAGCCAAGTTGCGCTGGTTTAGCGTTGAACATAATCATGGGAAGCGATAGCCAAGTCACGCTTGATTAGAGTATAACATGTGTTAATCAAGGGAATGGACAGCCAGGTCGCGCATCATTAGAGTTTAACATGTGTTAATGATGGTAATGGATATCCAGTTACGCTTGAGTAGAGTTTAACATATGTTAATCATGGGAATGGATAGCCAAGTTAAGCTTGACTCGAGTTTAACATGTGTTAATGAAGGGAACAGACAGCCACGTTACGCTTGTTTAGAGTATAACATAAATTAATCAAGGGAATGGATAGCCAAGTTACGCTTGATTAGAGTATATAATGTATTAATCAAGGGAATGGATAGCCATGTTACGCTTGATTCGAGTTAAACATGTGTAAATCAGGGGAATGGACAGTCAAGTTACGCTTGTTTTGAGTTTGACATGTGTTAATCAAGGGAATGGATAGCCAAGTTACGCTTGTTTAGAGTTTAACATGTGATAATCAAGGTACGCCTTTAGAGTTAAACATAAATTAATCATTGGAATGGATAGCCCAGTCACGCTTTATTGGAGTATTACATGTGTTAATCAAGGGAATGGATAACCAAGTTACGCTTGAATAGAGTTTAACATGCGTTAATCAAGGCAATTGATAGCCAAGTTACGCTTGATTAGAGTTTAACATGTGTTAATCAATGGAATGGATATCCAAATTACGCTTGATTAGATTTTATCATATGATAATCAAGGGAATGGATAAACAATTTACGCTCGTTTAGGGTTGAACAATAACATGTGTTAATCACGGGAAAGGACAGCCAAGATACGCTTGATTAGAGTTAAACATGTGTTAATCAAGGGAATACATAGCCAAGTTACGCTTGATTAGAGTTGAACTTAACATCTGAAAATTGAAAATAACTACAGTTTCAATGTGTAATTTCATAACATAGCAATGGCGTGAAACTCACATGCTGATGGTGAAGCTGCATTCCTCACTGTCAATGCTTGTAAGATTTTTGAAGTGAAATATCCCGTCTCATGATTGTGAGATTGACGGTCACGTAAGCCTACATGCTTCCTGTTTACATGATATTGCTAAGAACTATAGTGTTCAAAGCAATTTTTTAGTGTTGACTAGATACACGAAATTTAAATTGCTTTTCAGTCGGCCAACACGGTTGTACCCAAATGTGTAGGGTGATATTAATAAATTCACTATAAACCCTTGGGTCGCTTGTTTACTGCGAGAGGACCTATAGAAGATGAATGACACGTATGATGTGCAAGGTGCCATAGTGCGCCATGCGATGCCTCCAATCCAAACAGTGAATGGTGCATACTACTGCTGGTTTCTAAGACACCCAGTTTATTCTTTTTTCTTCCAAATTACTGACAAATTCTCTAATGGCATTGTAGTTCTCTCAGACACAGCTTTTAAGAAGTATTCTTCCTAAGACTCTCCTTACTTAGAAACAACTCCGTGGAAGCGGTGATTAACAAGTTGCCTGCTATGGTAGAAAGTTTGGTAGTGGGAACGATTCACTCCACTTTACTCCACGAAGACAATTAGTTGGAAGTGATGGACTCTTATTGTTTCATTTACGGGTTCGGACATCATGGTTTTTCAGCCCAGTGTGCTTGGGTGTTTTTTATTTGGTTGTAGTAGTGTGTGCATTTGTAACTGAGGCTAGGGTTGGAAGTGGAAAACCAAGGAAAACTAATTCTAGGATGGCTAAGGAAGGAATCGAACAAACCTATCCCCATTTTACCCTCATTGGCAGAGCGTGGAATCGAATTTGGTACTCTGGGGAGACAGCTATGGATGATAGTCATTACACCGGAAGGAGGTTGATTGAAGGACTGTTATAAGTTAAACAAAATGTTCAGTAAAGAACATGTAGCCCATTTGTTTTTAAATGTATACAAATAATCATAACTCTTTGCCCTTATCAAGGGGTGTAATTGAATATTCTTGTAATCAACGTCAAGAAATGTACCCTACACAAGAGTCCCTGTTTACCTAGTTTCGTTGTAATCCCACTTTTGCCTCCAGAGGATTTGCTTCTTACAATGGAAAAGTACGCCCATCCACTATCTTGAATGTATGGGAGCGTTTATCTTGCGGCTTCTGCAGGGTAATCTTTCTATGCGAGACTATGTATTTGCAGCGTTTCGTCATTATAACTGCAAGAAGTAATGGATTGTCGATATTAATGTCTTATATATTCAGGATGGCGGCTATGTTCTACATGCAGTGCGATAGTCATATGACTAATGCAAGAGAAGTATTTTATTTGTTTCTCCCCTCTTTCGAAATGTAGTGTTAATTATGTAGTTGGAATCTGAGTTAATAATGTTGAATATTAAACGTATGCTCCACCACCATCTTGAATATATGGCATGGGGTGATCTATTGAAAAGTCAATTTAAGATAGTGTATCTCAAAATTATAAAAAGTTGTTTGAACGTATATTTTATAATTTCAAGATGGCTGTTGCGCGCAATATAGAGTGACATATTACTATGAATATAGGCATCGCCATCTGTAATTCTCAAGTCATGCTCTTGGTAGAATAGGCAACACAGGACGTGGGCTCTAGGTTGTATAAACAGGTATGATCATATGCTAAGTTTTGTTCATAAATATCGTTTAGTTTGATATGACAGCATCTAATAGCAGTTCGTATTAACTATTCCAACATCCGCGAAATTTCTCGTGGTAAATCAGACCTGACGAAAGTTGTAGAAGTGAGTATTTCCCGTTTTTCCCAACAAATTCTTCGCCAATATTTCATTAAAATATTTCAGATGCCTAGGAAGTGTTGCGTGCCTGGCTGTAAGTCAAATTACGGCTGCACTACTAAAATAAATGGCTATATTACTACGTTTGGATCCCTTAGAGCGAGGTGGACTTTCAGTGGCCAGTAATTTAGTTTTGGTATATATCTTCAAGTGGCCTCTATATTCCAGTACATTATGAACTGTACTCGGTTGGCAAGTGCTTTTAGGTAGATTTCATAAGAAATCTACCTAGTTTTAAATTAAGTGACCAGTGGAGCAGTATTGTTAGACTGTCAACATTAAGCTTGGAGGCCTATTGTGTCTATGATGAGTGCATCTGTGAACAAAAAGTGAAGAATTTATTATCAAAGGCAGTCTCTAAGTTCGTAAGAATAGTCTTAAATAATTCTTCTGAGCAAGCACGTCAATGACGGAAGCGAGAATAGCAGCATAAAAAGAAAACTCTAGACATTGGGACATTAAGGTATAGTACAGCATTTTGCATTATTACCTTATCGGGAATTGATAGTATATAGCATGATGATATTTATCCTCTATTTGTGATATTGATGTGTAGATATAGCGGATGTTATGTTCTGTTCTATTTTCGGATACATTTCGTGTCAAAATCTATGTGTTTACGCAGTGTTAGCAATTATCATGTGCTTGCGCTAGTCTTATCAGATGACAGATGGACGGCGTTGCCAAACGTAATGACACGGCTTGAGAATTATAGAGGCGATGATATAGGTAGGGAGGTCGTTTGTACGATACTTCCCTGTCACCAAATTTCGCGTTAATTGGGCTATTGTATCACGAGGGAAATATATTCAAGCCTTTAGAATACGCCCAGCCACCATCGTAAACTTGCGAAGTCGCTGTTCTTCTGACTTACTTGTTAGTCATAGCAAGTCACTTAAAAGTTTCTTTAATATTGCTAATGTTCGTTGTTTTAGTGTATGTTAAGAATACTTTGAGTTATTCATAATCATACTATATATTGAACCCGTGTTTAATGCAGAGCTCGGCTGAAATTACAGGCATGTTTTATTTTGCTGTTAAAAGGAAGAAATGAGAGATTCAAGAAGTCCCCTCGAACTGCCAAATGTTTGTAGTGAAGTGCCCATTTATTTTATTAAAAGCCATGCAGACCCATGTGATTTGGAGTTGAAGTTTTCGACTAGAAGGAACTATGGTTTGAAGGCGGAAGGGTTGGTTCACGACGTGAATGTATGCTGCAGTTGGCAGGCCAGAGAGAGAGCTGACTTGATTCTGAACTGTGGAAGTGCGCGGGCCGAGTCGCAGTGCGTGAAATGTTTTGGACAGAATACGGGAGTGTCGAAAACCGAAATCTAGTTCGTGTCTTCAGCATGAAACACAGCACATATTCGGGCGATCTGAAATGGTAAAAGTGACTTTTTCGACTCCAGGCCTAAGCAATGTTCACATCATGTTAAATATTACTGGAATAATGTCACATTTGTGATTTTATCTCGGAGGCTTTAAACACGGTTATGAACATTGGAGATTTTGGAACAAAATCTAGAGCGATGCTATATCTGCACCATTTCTGGAACTTTCCGAACATTGCCGAAATACGAGAGTGTCCTCAAAAACTTGTTTCTTTCTAGAACACTGTTCCGACACTTCGATATTACGAACTGGTGAAGTGTTTGCTGTGCCATATGACTTGCGAAATAGCCGAGGAAACAATACGAGGGTGATTTATGGAAATATTTCCGAAACTTCAGTTGAATATGGACCTTTTTGTTTCCATGTGTGATTTGGAACTGAAAATGGACATGGGCACCGTGATGAATGAGTAGATTAAAGTAGGGATTGTTGAATTGGGACCGTGGGAAAATCATGAGTGGCAAACATTTGATTTTTCAAAATTTCAAAACCAAAATGTCGAAGCTACGCGATGTTGATCTGCGCCGTTGTGAGGATGGGATGGAACGTTCCAGAACGTCGGAACTTACCTGTTTGAGAAGAAATAGATTTCGTAGGAGGAGCAACCGGAACCCAATTCAAATGCTTCAAGATCCTACTTCGCGATCGGACGGTGACGGTTTTGCGATTTGGACCAGCATCTTGGTGGAGTCTGGAGACTTGGATTACCAAGGATGGTAATTTTCCTACCAATTCTTTGAAAGGGAGCAGAGGTCTTCGTAAGGTACAGGACGACTCAAATTATGTAATTTTGCTTTTGTAGAAGTCTTGGAAAAATCTTGAGTACCATATTTTTCTTTTGGTATTTTTATCTTTGGTTTGTGGTTTAGAATTTTCATATCTAGTTTTGTGATTTGGTTTTCGGAGCTGTGTGCTTCTCCAGTGATTTTCATTGCGATGTTTCAAGTTTTATTTTTGTCTTCCGGGTCTTTCAGATTTTCGAGTTCGGTCGTTTGTTCCCTTCGTTTAACTTAAACTTTTGTCTAGGAGATTTTTCTGGCTCGATAGGTTTGGCATCTTTAGGAATGTGTTCAGGAACGTTCAATTTTGCTACGTTGATTATGCGTGTTTCGAACACTGGTTTGCATCTCTGAGATGGTTCGATGTTTTGCGAGTGATTCTGCAATTTCTGTTTTAAAAACAGCTGATCGCAGTAATGTGGTTGTGGAATATTCTGGACTTGGGACAGACCCGGTAGAGGCTTTGTTAAGTTCACAAAAATGTTGAGCTATGAAAGCATAATTAAAGTATTATATATTAATGTAATTTTTTTTGGATAGCAACATTTATGTTGCGTATTTAATTAATGAACGAAATCTTAAAACGCCATGTGGTCCATTCACGAATGACCATATTGATGGGCATTATATTGTTGATATGTTTTGATGTCATGATTGGTATAAATAGAAATGCAGTATGTGCTTTGGTAAAATGAAAAGTTAAAAGCTCTAGGCTGCATCTTTTGAAATTATATGCACGGTCTAGTTAGGAGGAAACGTATTGTTAATTATTTTATGGCATTTGGTGAATTGTGTATTTTCGAAATGATATTCCAATCTGTCAAGTTTACGATGGGAATTCTAATTATGGGTGCAATTATGTAAAAAAAAAAATGTAGAGTTGTTAGCGAATGTGTATATCTAATGCCATTTTTGAAAAAGACGCTGAATCTTGTCAGGATCTGTATTGCTCTAGTTGTGGGATGTGTCAGCCCCATGCACTTTGTTGTGAATTAAAGTAGTTGGTGGCTGCGTTACTTTCACAGATGCGCTATGCCAAACTTGTGTGATTATGACAGAACATGAGACCAAAGCAATTTTTATTGTGAACAATCATCATCGGTTATTAATTCTGAAACATGATTAAGTAATTATTAACATGAGCTAGGCTTTATTGAACGGCTTCATGTCCCACAATTTCGTCAATTTAGAGGAGTGGTGTTGAGATATTAGTTGCTCTTTTGAATTTTTCCTTTTTAACCAGTTGGCTTATGGAAGTGAAACTAACGTTCACTGTCCACGAGGACATGAGTGTCAAATCGCGGGTAAAATTTTGTACATTTCTATAAGAGGGATATCAGAGATTAGAAAGTGTATAAATTAACCCTCTTAGTGCCAAGCCATTTCCTGAAATACTTGCCAAGAATGCCAAGCCATTTTCAATGGTCATGCAGACTATTCGAAAAAAAAATATCATAAATACCACATTTCAATCAATAGAATCATTATTATTGCTTTGCATTATAACCAATATCTCATTCTTTCATAAATTATGTTCTTAAAAGTAAATATGGCATCAAAACGTTTTTTAATTGAGTTTATTCTGATAATTGTTCAATTTTTCATTTTTTGTTGCAAAGAATCAGTTTTGAGCCTAAATCAAGTACCCCTAAGAGTCATATTCGAAGAAACACTACGTTTCCTGCTGTATAAAGTTCTTAGAGACATCTGTAGGCAGAAAACATCAAAAAAAGAAAACAACTGCACCGCAAATTTGGCGGGAATGCGCGTGATTGGGAGAGCGCAAAGGGAGGGCGTGAATACAAACTCAAACCTATCGCGTAACGGACTTCGAAGGAAAAAGTAAATGCCGCACAGGCAAACTTGAAACCTCGCCTTTCCAACCATATGAAATAATCACGGACATATGCCTACAGAAATCTACAAATATAAGATATACAGCGCGCCGATTGAATCGGCTTTGGCACTTTTGGCGCGAGCAGCGAGAGCAGATCTGATCAGCGCGTGGCACTGAGAGGTGTATGTGAAAATGTTTAGCTTCGGAAATAATCTATTTTGATCGTTTTGCTCGATCTGTATTACGGATTTTCCAATTTCATAATCTCAGATATTAAGCTAGGGAGGATTCAGGTTTTTTTTTTTGTGTGTTCCACACACATGGATAATTGTGATTCATTTTCTAACGGAACATTCAATTTTTACGACGCATTACATTCTGTTGGAGGAGTGAGGTTTAATGCAACATTTTTTTTTCTGTATTGTCTTTTGGAATAAATCCCGAACACGAGTTTTTCATTTGTTCGATTTGATATTTTAAATTTTCATCTTCTGATTTACCTTCGCTATTGATAGCTGTTCTACGAGAACTTCATTTGATGCTCAGCAATATTTTTCACCTGTAATACCCCGAGATTTCCAAGTTTATCAGCTCTATCGTAGTTTTTTTTTTAATTTTCTACTCTCTTGTATTTGTCGTAGAACAACTTTAGGAGAGTTGTTTATATCCTATTTGTCAGGCATTTTCTTTCAGCGGTTCATCAAGCCGGGGGCCGTGAAGAGTCTTCGATCCTGCTCATCTTGGATTCTGACAAATAGTTCTGATATAAGGGCACAATATTTTCAAGATGCCATCTCCCGTTGTATTTAGCGCGCTATTCTTACGGCATAGTTCAGCAACGTTTTTTATAAGGCACTTCTTTCTTACTAAGATTCGTTTTAATTGCGCAATTATATTCTGAATGATTCACTATTATGTTTTAATATTACGCCCACCCACCATCTTCAAAATTTAGTTTTGGACATACGATGCTCCATATAAGTTTCAACCGTATCACCTCATTTTTGTTATTGTCGTTCTAAAACATAGAAAGTTGTTCGTTTTTAAATTATGAAAATTAGGAATGGCCGCTGCGCGCTATACTCAGTGTGTTTAAGTAACCATAAACGTTACTGACGCCTCTTTTATGACCTATTCTACAAAGTTTCGTCTTAATTTTGGAATAACATTCTGAGTTACTCATTGGTATACATTAATAGTAAGCCTAGTTGCCAATTTCAACCAAGAGAGTCACTGTTCTTTTGCTTTGGCCATACGAAGCAACTCATAAGGTTCTATTTTATTACTAATTTTCGTTGTTGTAGCTCTCGGATACCGAAAGTTTCAAATTTATTTGAAAATCTCATGATGGGCCCAGTGCGCTATATTCAATGTGATAATCTATTGATTAACGCTAATGGGAGGTGTTATCTGATGGTAATCTCTTGGCTGGATTAGTCTTAGTTACCAATCTCTTTCCGAGTTTTGGATTTTAATGTTCTATTATTTTGCACAGCCGCCATCTTGAGTGGGTACAGCGTCAGTTATTTTACGTTGGCCATACAAAGCCACTTTAACGGTGCTGCTTTGTTAGAGTTAAGATGGTGGCTGCTGTCAATATTCGCGCACATATCGTCAGAACGTTGGTAATGGAAGTTCCTTATATAAAAGTTTCTGAATGCTATGTACTGTGAACATTGATTTATTGGATCATATATTATGAATTATTATGCTTGCATGATTCGCAGGGCCACCATCTTGAAATTGTTTGGCTGATGACCTTGTAGTTTTGCGTTAAAAATGCCCCTCACCTGACGGTATATATTTTCCAAAATTTAGTTGACATCCGATGATTAGTTTAGTTGTAATTTTATTTAAGCATTGATCGTTCGGGTGGCCGCCATTCGGATTTGGTTAGGATGGCGGCAATATAAAACAGGTCTTTAAGGTGCTCTTTGCTAGTGCTACCTTTGTACAAATTTTAGTTCAAGTGAGCTTTGTCGTGTTTAATTGATAAAGCGTGGGGAGGGGGGAGGGCAGAGGTACACATACATACAAGTATATGCACACACTTACAGACATTAGAAAGTAGGGTAAAATTATGGTCCATGATAAACCATTAACCACGGGTACATCGTTTAGTATAGTATAAAGTTTCTATTCCTGAAATGTCTTTATTTGTCGTAAATTGTCATTAATGACAGGGAGGCACTCATTATGAAGAGAAATGGTAAGGTAGAAGGACACGGTAGATGATGCTTTTCGTATGAGCCGTCTCAGATGGTGGCGCGTGTGAAGAGGATGCGGGAGGAGAGATTACCTGAGATATTAAAGAGTTTGTCTGTAGAGGGTGAGAGAGACAGAGGCAGATCTACGAGGCAATAGTTAGTTTCATTGTTGAACGATTTCAAAGTGAGAAATGAAGAGGCAGAAGAGGTTATAGTGCTAATTGCCATTAGGGGAACAAACAGGCAACTTGTTCTTAACAGAGGCTTGCAGGCTAGACTGGATGATGAAAGGCAACATCGCCTCAAATGAAAATGTATGCATAGTAAATTGTCCAGTGTATATTAAGAACTATTTGAGGAGTATTTTCACGATATCTAATAGAGATTGTAGTGATAGAAGCCATTTTTCAGTGTTGCATAATTCTAATAAAGAAAGCTTTTCAGTAATACATTACTATATATTCGAGCGATAGGCTTAAACGTATTGATGACACAGAGTTTTATTTCCATTTTTGAATCATTTATGGTAAAAGGTGTGCGCAACATACAAGGTATTAGTAGTTCATGAATTTTGGTCAAGAACTTGAGCGTTTCTGTATTAATGTCAATCTATACCTTTTGAAACACGTCAGTATTGTAGTTATCAATAAAGGAAGATTTCCTTCTGTCACTAGGAGGAGTTTCAGAAGTTGCTAAAGCCCCAAAGGAGTCCGGTATTAACTTGTCACAAAATGATAGAATTAGCGACATATTGGGACTTCATACTGAAAGCTTCTATGGCTCCGAGTGGAGATTAAAGTCAGGTCGCTCTTGACGGGGATTACTTCGGTGAGCTCATTGAGTGAAAGCTACGGTGCCGTCGGCAGGTTATTGAAGTTGCTGGGATCTGGACGATGCATTGATTAATAATTAAGAAAATCCTTTTGGAGACTAAAAGCAATCACAAGTAGTAGGTGAACTGTCGGAGGAGATAAAGATTTCCTTCCACATATAGAAATTTATAAAGTAAGAAATTGAGAACTAGAGCATAAAATGATATTAGAACACCAATTACCTGAATGATGTCAGAGACCATAGCCTACTCTCATCTATCTGACACTAGACATTGTTCGGGTAACAGCAAAATACAAAGGTAGTTCCAAATGTTTCCGGCCTAACATATTTTGAGGAGATGGAAATTAAACAACGACTGTCATTTTTAGCCTATTTTCATTTATGAAAAAAATAGGCTTATGAGATCACCTTTTGTCCGTGAGTGTGCCTATGTGTGAGTGTGTTCCCACCCCCTAATAAAATCTAAACGGCTGGAGATATTTCAATGAAACTCGGTAAGGTCATAGTACAGTACTATTTTGTCCGACCCGGACCGAGCCCTTCAAAGTTTATTACGTCTCATCAATCCAATATGGCGACTGTGCGAAATATTTCACCGGCATTCTATATCTCCGAAAACATTACTGATATCACCCTAAATGTTGTACGGAGTTAGAGAGCACCGCTAGAAATTTATCTATGTGACTTTTAAAAACCTGTTAAGTACAAAACGAACATGGCGGTGAAGATAATTTGAATCATTTAATTAGACTTTTCGCGCGATTTAACCATGCGAGCGCAGTGAACCTTGGTACGGTAAATGCTTATACATATTTTAATCCACTGGCATCTAATTTGTTTCTATTGTTTTCATTACCACAAGAATGCGGCTGTGCGAAATTTTAAAATCTTGTTTTTATTTCTTTTGTCCTAATCCTGCGATTGAAATTTGAATAATACACCTACGCAATAACCTTCATGTAAAATACATAACTCTATGGCCTACATAATTATATAGATATCCAGCAGGACAACCATCCGAAATATTTGGATGGTTCTCAATATCTACGAATGTATTACGGCATTCAACCTGAAATTTTTGTTTGTTGATAGAGGTAATTAACATAAGTAAGATATATGAAATAAGATATTTAGTTCTTCACTGAACTACTTGATCAACATATTCTCTCTTCGCATAATTTAGAACACCTTGCACATCTTTTAAATAAGGCCTTAATATCTTTGAAAAGGTATTCGGATTATTAAAGAATAAAACGTTCAATTAGCCTACTGCATTCATAGAGAGCCATTCTATTTGGATGAGAAGGGGTTGATCTGGACTGTGGTTGTGATATGGATATTCAGTCTCAAGGACCCACTGTTCAGTATAGCAACTTTTGCAACAGCAGCCACATGGGCTAGGGCGTTTTCGTGAAGGAAACGGGAGCTATGACTCAGTATATTTCACCTCTTGTCTTTATAAAAGTGGCCAGTCTTTAAAGGAATGCAGTGCAATACACTCCATGAATGATGGACCTCCTTTCTTTGAAGTCAGTGGAGAAAATTCCTTACCAGACCCAAACATTTTTGTCTTGAGCTCTCCGGATGTTTGAGTCTCTTCGTGTCCTTCAGATGGGTTGTATAGTTCACTGTACTACATGGAGTCCTGTTTAAATTATAAATGGCATTCAAAAACCATTCCTTCATTCTTCCTCGATAGTAAATTTCAACATGTTTCAAAATACATTTAAATTTCTCAAGGCGTGGGCGAGGGCAGGTTCCCTTGCTTAACTGTAAAAAAGATTCGGTGTACCCATCTTGTATTCATCTTCACCACAAGAAGCTTCCTGTCAATTATGTAAAAGATAATTGGTTTAGAAATCCCTACTGTGACTAAAAACGCCTCTTGAAACCACTGGACAAAATGGTGCAGCCTTTGTAATTGACGAAACTTTTGGAAATTTCAGTATATTAAATAACATGAACCAATCAGTGGTGCAAGAAATAACGACATTTTTTGCCACTGCACAATTCAATCTCCTTACTTCTGATTCACTCGTATGATATAGCCCACTACTCAGTTGAAAGAGTGGAAAAGGCTTATAGAGACATATCTCAAATTCCCAACGACGGGTCCAATGTTATTCTAGGGGTTTTGGACGCAAAGGCTGTAAATGCTGAAAATGATATGGAGCTGCGGGCAACAGTATTGCAACAGTTCTAGTCGGGTTAACGCCGAAGGTCGGAGGTCCCTTGCCGTGCCGAAGGGGTGCTCTCGCAAACGAAAGCCCCTATTGAGTCACACAGGTCATTCTCGCACTGGGGCTACTAGACTGTCCTATTTCTTGAAGCAGCTGGACGAATGCAAGCCTCCGAACTGTTCGGGACACAGTTCATCGCGCAATAGCTCTGGGGTGAGCGAGAAGTTCCTGGAGAGCCCGTTAGCAGGTAAAATAAGAAGACCCACGAGGCGAGTTGACCATGCAATCGAGAGACTGACAGTTATAAACAACCGGTAACAATGTGTGCAGCAGAGAAGGGAAGCCAGTATGCTTGTGTAAGTGAGTGTAGCGTTCCACGGAGGATTGTGTGGATTGATAGAAGCAGACAGTGTTGGAAACCATGAGTTTGACGCGACATCACCGAGCGGTGATGGTGAACTGTGGACTTGGCAGCCTGCTGCGCAGGAATTGTGTACATAATTTTTCAGTAGTCCCAATAAAACTTAGTAGTTCTTGTTGTATCGTTTGAGGGACCTGGACATCGTGGTCATATAGTGCCGTGTACTTGTATGTGTCTGTTGAATTTGTCTGATAACCTGCATTATTGTGGTGTGTGTAGTTGTATATATATTTGTAATTCAGGTGAGAATTGGGAAGAAGGTGGCCGTGGCCTTGAGAAAGGAACTCTACGCCTAGTGTAGACGTGGGGAAGCCACGGCGCACCACTTCCAGGATGTGTGAGCTAGGAATCGAGGCCACATCTATTCAATTTTGCCTCACGAAGCTGAGTGTACCTCGTTCCAGCCCTCAAACCAGAACTAACTTTCTTGCCAGAGCCGGGAATCGAACCGGGATCTCCAGGGAGAAAGTAAGATAGCTAGCCGCTACACAACGAGATGGTTCAATAAAATAGAATGCATAGTAACGCCTGCTATCAATTGTGTTTATTTATTGAGTGAACCCCGATTCACTCTACAATATGTACAAACACACCATCGAAAACACTATACCAGGTACTTTGAATTTTGCTTATCTACTTGAATAAGTCCACGTGGAACACTAAAAAACTAAATTGTTGTTAATTAATTAGCAATCTGCTATTTGGAACGTGAGAGAAACCCAGGTGCTAAATCTGGATCAGACCATAAGATTACTCCGCATCTTCATCAATGAGCTTAATTGAGTAGGGAAATCTGTGGTAAGCCATCGTATGTACACACCAAATACGGTGATTTTTCATCAAGCTTGGGAAACCAGATAATACATCACTTCTGGGTGATACAAGGTATAATATTAAGGAACTGGTACTAATTGCTACTAACATGTGTGCACAGCAGAGACTATTGTTATGAACAAACCCTTGATAACTCTGCCAATGTAACACAATAACCTTTTAACGGCGAATTTATTTTTTCCTCAGTTATGCTTGAAATTCACCTAAATCACTTCCAGTCCTTAGTAGAACATAACTACATAATGCTAAGAATGTACTTTTCACAGTTTCGTTGGGAGGTGGCGTGTTCATATCATCACGCTAGGCGGATGTGTTGGCATTTTAGTTTGAATAATATTTCTTTAATATTTATCGATCTTTCATATAGAAGAAAATACATTAAAATGAACAAATGTTGATAATTTACGAAGAATATAAGTTACACTAATGATAGACTATTAATTACTTCACATAACCAATGCACTAAGAAACACAATATTAGAGACGGTTGTTATGATGTATTACATACTTGATCTAATTCACAGATGTATGAATATTCAAAAACAGTGTTGTTTATACAGTATGGAATGGAACAAAACATGAAACACAGGGACCAACATTGAATTTTATACACTCGGTGCGTACAGTGATGAAGCATTCCTTTCCAGCGCAGCGTCGTCAGTTGCAGGGTGCTACGAGGTGACCGAACCCGTCAAGGCGTATACCGTCACTGGATGCTATATCTTGAGGTGACAGGGCGGCCTCTTCCTAATGGCGTTATTTTTAATTTCTGGAGATATGTCTGCACAATATGGTGACGAAATTATAGATGTGTCACATCACATCCAGACCTCTTCAGAAGAAACCACGAATTTTGAATAGATAGGTCCAGGAGCCATGTGAACAGTGATCACCACCATTTCTTTCCACGTATACATACTCTGTAGTACGACACATTCTGGTCCATCCTGTCTGTTCCACCCATTCCATCAATGTAACCTTCAAACACAGCTGGTCGCTTGACATGTAAGTTATTTTCCTTTTCTCTGCCTGGGAGAATCGTGCCACCATGGAAACTAGTTCAACGCCATGGCAAGTTGATGCTATAATAACCACCGAGATATCGACCCAACGAATAATATTTATACCGTTCAAGTTCCTTGCCATGTTGTATGTCCCTCGAACCTGTTTCTTCATTCCATTAGATCATTTAATCTTAGGGAATTCTATTCTCGAGAATAGTCCCTGTAGCTTTATATCCGCGAAATATTAGATGATCCAATAATGCCATTCCTGTAAAATTATTATCGAAATATAATCGAAAACGCATGTGTGTCAGAGCATCAGGACACTGGCCGAGCATCAGTAGCATTGGAGCAGCACACTTTCAAAATTGTTGCTCATACTCGGTATTCTTTCCTTGGTAAATATCAAAATTTATTGGAAGCTGGAGGGAGTGATCAAACACCAGTCTTAAAACCCAAAGCGGATGGGCTTTCCTCGGTTCCATTGCTTGCAGCTGTGCCTACTGTAATATTCATCAAAATCTAGATTTTTTCAGGCCTAAAACTCGCAAGGAACCTTCTTTTCGGTATGTTCATTATTACCACGTATTGTCGTTCATATCATGCTGACTATTGTATGCGCAAATTTCCAGAGAGCGATTCCTTCGCATAGCATTTACAACAAGAGTATTGTGTAGGCCTATATCATCTGCTGCTTCCCACTATGATCGTTTGCTAGGCACATTGCTGTGACCAGAAAGAATAAATAGAGCGAGAAATACTTGTATTCCTCCTTAGATGTGTTGGATCGTGCAGTGCTTAAAGAATGACAATTTCCTTGATTCTTGATTCATAAACTCCATCACTATCAAACATGTGTTCGAAGTACACTGTAGGTGATTTGCTGGTTATGGAGGAGTAATTAGCCTCTGGGAGCATGCCGACTGAATCCTGATAATCAACCTTACTCCACACAGATTTCTTTTTCTGAGATTTGGCCTTCTTGTGATGTAAGACATCGCCTGAAACAGGATCATTGTCTGCACCTCCTAAACGTTCGTTATTAGCGAGTACAATTTCTGCCTTACTGGACAGCTGGCGGCCTTTAAGGTTGTCAACATGACCACCATCGTCCTAGTCTCCTGAATCCTCGTCGGAGTGGATATTAACCTCCAGAAGTTTAATAAAATTGCTGTCAACATCCCCAATTGGTTCATCGGACTCAAGATTGTCTAACACTACTTGGAGCTTTATGTCCCTGTTAAAAGAAATATAGGACTAAGTAGTTGTACATAAGATAACAAGTCATAAAGTTTGATAACTTCAATAAAAACTATAGATCGTTACAGGAATCATAACTTCTAACACCACACAAATATGAAAACTTGTACAGAGTAAGAAGTTAACTCAAGCGCCTAGCGTGATCATACGATCACACAGTGTTTTAAATGTATATACGAGTAATATTAGTAATGAGATGTGAATTCACTCCTCAGGAAGATAGGCAAATAAATGGAGAACCAGGCATATCAGCCTATAAGGACCACATTGAGAATTTGCGAATGTATTCTCAATAAGTAACGTTATGTGAAAATGGCTCACGAAGAAGAAGAGAAGTCACCGGGCTGGCGGTCACCTAAGGATGGAACGGGCTTGCAGATATAGGAAGACAAGATGTACTGCCCCCGAAAATTGAATTATTTTGGAACAAAATGAGAGGTTTTTCCGTCCCCATGATAAGATTTAACTAGCAAATATAAATTCTGGAAGTGTGACACAGGAGGGTAGTGTTACAAGCTCGAGGCCGTGGGAGAGCCCGATCACGTGATATATTGCACAATAGACGATTCTAGAAGGCTAAAATTGGCATAGCAACAGTGAGTTTGGAAATTAATATTATTAATATTGTTATAAATTCTGCTATTGGATCCCAGCCGAGAGCCAATGAGAAGAGGTCTTATTGAAGACGGGATCAACTTCAACTACATAATTTGGAGAAATTATGCATTTAGGCCCTTAGAAGATGATTTTCTTATTTGGTAATGAAGAGAATATTAAAATAAATTATATCTGTTACTTTAGAAACCGCAGATCGGTTAATCTACGCAGTAATAAACATTAGTAATCTACGCGCTAAAATTATGGTGGGAGATTGATATGGCCGCAAAAATTTCGACTTGGAGGGGGAGATCCAAGGATCAATGTTCTTATTCCAGCAGTCTTTGAAGAGTGAGGAAGTGTTTTTATTGGGTTAACGGAGATCCCAAAGCTTTGTCCGAGAGCGACGACTGTCGACTTGTGGAGACGCGAGGATAGCTAGGTAGATCGTAGGAGATTACCGCACTTCCATTTTATATGAAGTTGTGAGGAACATTGAAATTAGTATATCTCTTATATAATTAGGATTTGAGTTTAACTAAGCGAATATATATAAAGAACAGGTCGCATACTACATTCTGTTGAAAGTCGAGCGTTCTAAAATTTACCGTTTCGACAATATAAACCTGTTAAGACAGATTTTCAACTGTGTTGGAAATAAAGATGAATATCATTTTAGATTGCAACGTGAAGTTGGCGAACGCAGTTCAAGTGACGAGTAGCGAAGAACTTTCAACATTTGCGAGCAAATAAACATTATTATAATGACTATCATTATTCTTCAGGTGGTTTCATTCAACATAATTAACATTGTTGATATGATGAACTAAATAGTCATGCACCAGAGACATATTCGATAACAAAAGTTAAGATACAACGATGGAACTTCGTTAGACGACGTATTCTTGAATACAGACGTAGTGTACGGTCCATCTTGTACATTTTCGTCAGTCTACGAACACTAATGTAACATCAATTAGCAATGGAAATATTTCATTCAACATTTATAAGGATATTTCTATAAATTATATTCCAATGATGAGACTGGTACATATTTGCGACGGAGAATGAAGATTCTACAGAAGAGATTTGTCAGGATGCTAGGGGTAGCCCAGCAACCACAGAAGAATTTGCCAGAAGGATGTCGTTCGAGCCCAGGCGAATGTTGGTGAATTCCAGAGAGGGATGTTTCCTATCTCTGAGGTCGCAGATCCGAGGTTCGAATGCAGATCCATCTCAGTATCTTGAATTGAGGAAACATTTAAAGTATTGTGTGAATACTTACATAGATCTTCAAGATTTCGTCCAAATAAGGTAGCAGTGTCTCTTATTTTTAGTATAGAGCTTGATTAGTGACATCCTGAGCCAACGATCATACTCCATATTTTCACATTCCAAGTATTTCAGTGCTCTCATGTATTTTACACTTCAGATGTGTGCTAAGATTTTTATGCTTCAAGATTATTTAGGATATGATTGCCTTTCATCTATTTTTCAATTTTATTCTACGGATCAGTTGTGGAACTGACATTAAAAATTTTGTTTGAGGAATCGTATTGCCTCATAGAAGACTAGTCGTTTCGACTCTCGAATTTTAATAATATGTTTTAAACCAAGTATTCTGACATTGTGTCATAGCTTCAAATTAAATTCTTTTTAAATTTAATTTGAGCACTTTAATGTAACAACATCTAACTTCAAGAACTGAAGAAACATCGAATGATATTGTTATATCATTATTGTACATAAGCTGTCGACGATCTAGGAAATACTAGTCGTTTGATAAGACCGAAGTCTTAACCCCTATAAACATTCTTTGTGTAGAGTGGAAAAACATTACGACATTGACAAACCTTTTTATTATTTGTAAAGCTGAGAGATTTGTTCATTTAATATGTTAGAGGAAATACCTTTTGATAGAAGATTATTCAAATCTTTGGCTAGGAATTCAAAGCTAGTTTATCCCGGTGAATATTGAATTCTATTTGACACTATAAATAACATGTGTGTTATTTTACACTATTTGTGTAACATCACGTCATTATGTCGACCTGATATTACAACGATAAACAATTTAAAGCTTGATCAGTGAAGTGAGACAGGAGTATTATTTTTATTACATGTATTTGCGACAGACGAGTTAACAGTTAATTATCTTTTTGTGGAGTAAACTTTAGGAGGTCAATCACGACAGTCTAATATCGTTCATTACAATTGGAAGTTTCGTTTGAAGAACTTGAGTATGTATAATTGTAGATCAGTAGTCATGTGAAACGATACTGAGGGTCATGCCTTTATTTGAGAAAAGTCCCTACAGAAGAAATGTTAATAACAATTAATCCATTTTTGGTTATTGTTTAACATAGTGGATGATATTTGTTTATGCCATATATACTGTTATATGAGGATTTGTAGAGCTATGAAATGCCCATGCGAAGGAAGTTCCGCATTTTAAGGGAAGTCAAAGTATTGTTGTTCTTTGATGAAGGCATGGATCATGATAGGAGTCGTTGTATACATGTAGTCCAGTTCATGTGAAGTAACGTTTTAGCTGTGTTGACAGAAGGGTTTTTAGCGGAAATACAACTAGGGAACGATTGTCTACTTATGTCAATGATACAATTATTATATTTTATTAAACCCGAAGTTATGTAATTACGTACAGTTAACTTTAATCAGTCGATTGTATTAGACCGACAATGTAATGAAACCTATATAAGACGATGTGTGAGCAGTATATCAAAACTACGGAGTGTTAGAGAATGATTATGTGGAAACACAGTGTATATAATTAATTGAGAGTTGTATTGTAACCGAGAAGCCAAAATCTCGAAAGTAACGTGTTAGCAACACTAAATAGCGCCTATTATTAAGAACAAATTACATGTAAATATTTTTCGGAAATTATTTAATTAGTTAAATAATTTTGGTAGGATTTATTAATCGATTGTTTTGGAATAGCGTGTATTTTGTGAGAAGATGTTTTGTATGAAGAGTAATTTTTGAACCGGATTGGTCTAGAACAATTTCGGGGTGCGAATGAAAGAATGTATAAAAATTTTCAGAATGATTGTTAAAGAAACATAGAAGTTATGAGCAATTTTGTAAGATCTGAATGTTAATTTTACGTGTATTATAAACGCAAACAAATCAGTCTCAATGTAGGCTAGCCAGAAAGATTCACCGTTAGGAATGGAGAGCGGTGTGACATAATATGAGCAGGTGAAGATTCACAGCCTTCTATAAAATATAAAAAGTTCTGAATGCAGCGTGGTGCTGGCGTTTCATTGATGAAACAGGCCAGTGCACGTGCGTTTTCCAGACGCGTGCTAGTGAATGTAACCAGTTGTCAGGAATGCCACGAATGTAGGAGCCTTCCTTAAACGTTTTTGTTACGTAGTGTAGGCCTATACCTACCAAGGCTTTCACGCCGATATTTTTACACGGCATTGTAGTAAGCTGTGTAGTAGAAAGGAAGTGTGTATGATTGTGTGGTTTTCTTTTTCTTTTTTTTATTAAATTAGTTTATTGTTATTTTGTTTATTTAGGTTAGTTTACCATTGTTAATAAATTTATTCAGTTCGTTATCTGTCGTTGTTCACGTGTGATTCATTTATATATAAGGAGTAGAGTATTGTGGATGTATTGTAGGCGAAGTTGAATTCCCAGTCCCCGACAGCGTACGTGAAGGTAGGTGTGCCCCGTGTAGTTTGTTGTTGATCCACAATATTCTTGAAACTGCTGTATGTAAATCCCTAAAGGCCATGTTGGGAGCGATTTCTAATGTAGTAATTGGCCGGTGCTGTTAGAAATAGGCGATCCAGCGATATTCCAACAGGCTACTTTCAGGATTTACGGGTACAGTGCTATTACTTTATAGCAGGGGTAGAAAGGAAAGGAACGGCCCCGGGTACGTCGACAACCGTGAGAATGAGCGTACGTGGGAGCCAGGGAGCAATGAACCGAAGGGCTGTTTGCAAAATGAGGGACAAAGAAGGAATATGAAAATGGTGAGATAGAATGCTAAACCACGCCCTCCTCAGGACGATACGCAAATACATGGAGAACCAGGCATCTTTAATTAATCATAAAAATACCTCTGTGACCGTAAAAATGCGAGAATTAAAGTAATGACAGAAAACCCAGTAACAACGGTGTTTGGGGGTTCGAGAGTCACTGAGGATATCAGTGCCAACATCTACCAATGAGAGAGGAAGACGCCGAATTGCCTGGGAAAATGACTGATGGCCAGAAGAGCCGCGAAAGAAATTCTAATCCTCTAATAATTAATTTCACTATCGAATTTCACATTCGTGACCTGTGAACTCTCAGTGTTAGTATGAGCTGTGTTTCATGTGTGTAAGATGATTTTCAAGGAAATAAAACAAAGGTCATCCCTACCTCCGCAGAATTGCGAGGGGTTGTTTAAATTGTGTCGCCATGTTGATACAGAGTATTCAGCTTTCAGCGCCCACGGAGGCTAGAAATTGCGTCGCTCCGCACTAGATAGTAAACGAAATTTATACAAGTGTTGAACTTAAAATAATCCCATTCTAAACGAGTGCTGAATCTTTCAGTGACAGTAGTAGTCAACTACAGAATTAATGGTTAGGGTTATTCGGTTGTGTAGAGCTCCATTTTTAACTGACCGGATGAATTGATTAGTCTGGTTGTAGCTAAGCTCAGAAAAAAATAAGAAATAAAACGGAATGAATGCCGTAATATCATACGTGTTCACATTACAATTGTATGCATTGACCCTATTCTTCGCATACGTCTAATAACAGTATATCATAGTCCTCCCATCTAGCAAAAGGAGAAGAAGATGGAAGAATATCGTGGTGACATCCATCAAGAGGACGTGAAGCACTTGAACGATTGGTCCAGGATGGCGATGAGGAGATAAACATATCACGAAGAGGCATGTCCGAGGTAGCAGTTGCGTGATGCAGTGAGGCTCAGTACAAATATGGAACTTATTTTCATTTTTGGAGGTCGGTTGTTGGCAACGAGCATGATGTTTTGTAAATACTTTGATTTCTTTTTCTCGTGTGCGATGTGTTTTTCTTTTGTTTGTAAATATGGTAAAGGATTCAATTAGCGTAATTTGCTGACGCGTCGTTTAATGTGTTGGCGTGACGTACGGTTATCACCTATTTTACTCTAGTTCTCAGGGAGAAGATTGTCATTTGCCTGAAGTCATCGGCGCGCGTTATGTCCTTAAATTAACGTCATGAAGGAGTTGGGAGGTGCATCGGTCTTATAGAATTTCTAACAAATCAGGCATGTTTGTGTTATGCTATTACAAGCATTTATGGGAGCGGGAGATCATCAGCCACTTTGCTCGAATGTTCAGTTAAAATCAAGTGATGGAGTTCATTTTTCTTTTAGATGTAGATTTTGATGAAGGAGGCTGACAGTGATCTCGCGAGGTAAAGAAGAGTAGATATGGACGTACGTCACTAGTTTGTATATTTAGTGTGTGCCTTATATTGCGTGGACGTGTTTTCCACGAGTCTTCGAGAGGGTTTTAATTACGTGGAAGTTGGTACCCACGAGTGTGTGATTAAGGGACCGTCCGCTATAGATCCGATCAAGGCCGGGCTATGGAAGCAACGTGTCCGTCGCAGGAGGTAGTTGTGCGCCCCTGTGAAATTCGGTGAGATTGATCTTGGTAAAGCTATGGCGGCTTTTATCGAGGTGTTTGTTCTAGAGGCACGTTATGTTGGCCAGTACAGCTGTTGTGAGCTAGGTGACTCACTGTTGAGGGATGCAAAATCACAAGTCATTGCCCGAGATGTTACTGGAGTGATTTAAGTTAGGGGAGAATTCAATTTTTATTTACGACGTGTTAAGGCCTTAATTGTTAAGAGTTTGTTGTTTCTTGGTGTTAGAGGGGGTGTTTGGGGCGAGGTGAAGTTTATTTAAACATAAAGTTCATTTCAGGGGTGTTCATGCCTTCTGGAAATCATGAATAATTGCTTGATGTTATTTTTGTGAGGGTGTGTGTTCAGCGGTGTTTAATCTGCAGATATCTGTCTGGTTTGTGTTTAAGTAACGGCGGTCAGCGCCTGTTTGGGTTGTTAATGTAGGGAGGTGACCGTGTTACGTTGCCATGCCGGCACGTCACCTGAAACCCCAGGTAACTTACCTCACAGCCTTGATGTAATTGCTGGCAGGCAAGCGTATAGCTTTTAGAAGGATATATCATTTATTTCATTGTACTGTATTTACTGAATCATTGACGCATGTGCATTATGTAAGTGTGGACTCTGTGACATACCGAGAGAAAACTTTCCGGATCACGAGGGCTTAAGTTATATCAGACTGATTGCAACCACGCTACTGTGCCCGACTGTGGCAAGCGTGACATGGAATCGAACTCAGACAATAACATCTGTCTGAGTCCACACTGTTTATACTCATTCTTCGGTACATAATAAAAGTCAGTTATTAATCTGCAACAAGTCTATTCTTTTCTTCGTAATCGACAGCACGTGGTGGTGTATGCTTTGGAATACACGGTAAGACAGAGTAAGCTTTTGCTTCTCTTTGCTTTAGTTCATCCATTCCTTTTTTCGCAAACACCAACAGTGACCTCCTGGTTTCTCTTTGTTGGTATATTTTGCTTACACTACCTGTAAGTCTGTTCTAGATATATATCTTCCATGATCCACCTAGCGTCATCTAGCAGCGAATCTCTGAAGTTCCTCAATTTTTTCCTGCACAAGAGGACTTCCTTACCAATCTGGCCACCAGATCTCGTCGCTATCGCCAGCTATCATCTCCGTGATCAAGAGGACTTCGTCTACTTTTTCACCCACCAGGCTTCACTACTGACGCCTGCTATCAACTCTTTGAAGACCATTTCATCAAAATAAATTATTGTTATAACGTTGGCTATTCTTATGTGTATTCCTTTTGTCACCTACCCCCACTTTTTCCCTTCCCTGGTCTCTTCGCGCTCCGTTGAGCTGGCCTCACTTGTGCGTCTGAAGTCAAACCAGTCAGTTGGAGCTTAACACTACGCTCGCCTCCTCTACTCGAGAGGCAAACTTTTAAATTGGACGCCATGTTCGAGTTTTAAAATCAACCGTCAACAGCAACATCGCCTTCTTCATGATGCAAAGATAAGTACCGACTTCATGTTTTAACCACATTCTCATCGCTTTTAAAAAGCTAAATGCTTTTATTTTGATTTTATAGACAGTGAAAATTGCTATATGTGATAAAATAACTGCTTTCAAGAGATCTTCTTTATCAAACTCGAACTATCAAGTCCAACTTTCAAAATGAAATAGTAATCCTTGTACAGATTTTCTGATATGCTATCTCACATCGAGGGATATTTCTAAAATACCCACTGTCTATATAATCTAGTTTTCCGCCGAGGGATTTTCTACCCATTTCAACAGTCATCATTGCTCTGGAACTTTCCAGAACAAACAGTCTATCTACCAATTAAACTGTCATGTATTTTCCACTTTGCCATGGGAGTACTTTCTTCACTGAGAAACTTATGTGGGATAAACTTCTAATCCAAATAAACTGTCTTCCTACGTGGGAAATTTTCTGCCGTATTTAACTGCCGCCCATAGAAACTACAACTCATAATTCTCTCAAGCTAAAACTCAACTTTTTCATAACTGCAACAACTTTTCTTTCCATAAACTTTTTGTGTTACTACAGTGAACTTTCAACTATATCAACAGACTATAGTGAAAACAGTGCCTGTTCAACTTTTTCATCCGCGTCGCGATCGTCCGAGTACAATAAATACGGCCATGAACACTCTTCCACAATCCCATTTGATATTTCCCATACCCTTTACTAACAAACTAGAGTAATAAAATTGAAACTTTAGGACTTTTTTCAATGAGGTGTCACTCTCAGTAAGTGCCCTCCCATATTGCTCCATTTACAACTAATTAATGTCTGTGCAACTTCGTGTCTAGTACACGCCTTAAAATATGTTGTTTCTCCCTTCTAATGAGGGAACCCAATTCTTGCTACTCAAAAGTGAGTTATCTCTAGGTTTCACGAAAGGGAAATTTGCCCTATTTTCCTCGTGATCCCCACTTAAACATGGAAGTTCTAGAAACTTCTGCTTAATTTTTCTCTACAGGTTTCACAATAAGTGAAATTTCCCATTCGTCAATCTTAACACCATTCCAAAATCTTAAGAAGATTTTAGCACATATAAAAGATTTAAAACCAAAAAATTGTCAAATGCCTGGTGCAAATTTTAAATGGATTCGAAGGTCTGCGACCCCAATTGTTCATAAAATTAAATTGTATATTTGTTAAATTAATTACTTCTTTTTGCATTGTTAAATAAATCAAGATTTAGTCCTTTGCTTTATCATTTCTCTAAAAGAACTATTAGGCAAGATCCTGTCTTCCCCTGCTCTTCCTATGGGCTTAACTTTAAAAACCTCACAAATAAAATCAATAACGGTCCCACTTTTTGTTGCATTTGAGCAAGAACTCTTAGTTATAAACTTATTAAAGCCTCTCTTAGCTTTGATAGCTAATTCTAACTTGCCAGTAAGGCAAGCATAGCTCGCTACGCCAGCTTCCTGCGTATGGTTGGTTTTTCAAAATTTAAGTGTTTCTCATTGTCTAAACTTATAGTCGGCGCTTTTCTGGGTAAAAGCTTAGTCATTCCTAAATGCAACTATTGGTGCTCTTACCAAAATTATTCCCAAGGGTTTAATTGCTTTATCCATTTCCTTCTTGGAAACATTCGGTCGCTCTTTAGAAATTCTACAATTTCAAGAACTAAAACATCACGGCTGATTCAAATTATTTGCATTATTCAAAATATTTGTTTAAAACAAACTCCTTTGAAGGGATACACAGTAAATCTGTTACTCTTTGTCTTGCCAGACCACCACCCTTCCCCATAGTAGGTAAATTTATGCTTGAGAGGGAATACGCTATAGCAGCTTGCTTGCGAATAGCCCAAGTTCCAGCTGCGTTTCCTGTTAGCTTCGCCCAAGTCCCTACCCACTTTAGGTATCGGAAAGCGGGTTTACAGTGGCAGCTGCCTTTGAGTGTACTTAAAGTTAAAGTTATAACTTATGTCAGACTCTCTTCCTATTTCTCCATCCCTTTTCTCCAGTCCGAAACCCACTTCTTTTCTTTTTCATCTTCCCTTGGGGGTCAGGTTATTCCCAAGTTAATAATCTACCAACGTGGTAAAGAAACCGTGACCTTACCAAGTATATATCTGCAAAGTCAAGATACGCTGCGAAAACATAAGTGGGGGCCCATCCGGAATCGAGCAGAGTCATCCTAGCCAGAAGACCAGGAAGGAACTGTTGGAGGAACGACATCCCTGTGAGAAGTCTTCCGCTTTGCAGCTCTACCGACCTAAATATAGGTGTCTGCACAACTTCTAAGGGGCCCTTCGACCGCCAGCAGGACCCGACTGACGATCCGCACAACAGCTGTATACCTCGAGAGAAAACTGGACCAGCAGACCGCTACCAGGAACTTGAGGATGCTGTCAACGCAGATCATCCTTTCATGCATGTAGGAGTGCAACAAATTCATACCAACAAAGTGATTTATGTGCAGGGTAGAGAGCCGATACAAGAGGCTTGTTTGACCTTTTCGCATTTCATTTTGCATAGTTTTTGGAACGTACTTTTATGCGGTGAAGCCTAAGAAACCGAGAGTTAAACCATTTAGATTAGAATCAAAGCAAAAGTAAAAACAACACTAAATAATTTCCATTAGAAATCAGGCACTAGAATACCTTGAGTTTTTTATAAAACCCTAAAACAATTTAATACGTAGATATTAGATCAAAATAAAGAAAGTGGCATTTCAAATGAAAGCGTAAATAGCGGGATCGAATGATACGCTGCTTTCAACAATTTCATTTGAATTAATACGTAGATACTAAGGTAATAATAAAATCATTTGCATTTCACATGAAAGTGTAATAGTGGGATCGAATAGATGCGCTGCTTTTACAAGTTCATCTTGAATTAACACTTAGCTCATGAACAGTAATAATAATAATTTACTAGCTTTATTATTATCATTAATTTTATTTAACTCATTGCTCTGTCTTTATAAATTCAGAATGTCTGAAACTGAGATACTATCTAAATTTGAGTATGCTCATATTCAGCTACTGCCTGAGTTTAACGGAAACTCTTCTTTCAGCATAGATTATTTTATTGCGAGATGTGATTCCTTCTTAAATAACTTCAGAAGAATATCCACAGCTCCAAATGCTGCTATTGTTAACGACTTCCTTTACAATGTAATAAAGTCAAAATTCAGAGGAGATGCATGCAGTATCCTATATAAGACCTGGAAGCGAACTCAAGCTATGAGAGGCTTACAGAAAAATTAATGAGAAAGTATGGAGACATTCGTGACGAACGCCTTCTAATTCAAGAAATCTCAAATTGCTATCAGAAATTTAACGCGCAATATCCAAATTACCATGATAGATTTGAATCATTAAAACTCCAATGTGCAAGTTTGTACAAGATTAATTATCAAGGAGCAAAATTCTAGAATTAAATCTCAGAGATCTTTAAGAACTTAGCTTACTGTGCCCGTCAGAGGAGCTATCAGGGTTGCCAACAACCGAAATGACATCCCAAACACCTCACCTGCCGGACCCATGTGCCATGAGGATCAGGTGAATTTCTTATAGGCCATAGCGGCACGAGATTCCATGATCCAAGGGATCCGTGGTAGCATGGTTGCTAAAAAGGTCATAGATAGCCTAAGAAAATACACCTCCTAAAGCTAGACTGAGAAATAAACTCGCAGGCTTAAGTAAAACTTGTAGAAATATTTATTCAAAATTCGAAGGCACCTAGCCTAGTTCGGAGGGTTTCTATCGGCTAATCCGCAAACTAATAAATAAACAAAAATTAAGATCAGGACCCTACCTGTAAACTAAGATAAACCCTCGCAAAAGATCTACTTTACAATGTTAAGCAACAACAGCAACGCTAGGAAAATGGTACGGCAATAAACCTTAAGTCAAGTTACAAAAATAAGCAAATAACGGAATTTAAATTTAACAGGGTAGCAATAACAAATCTAAGTTAGGATGATACCATTTCCTTATTTACATTTAGTGTTAAATAATCTAGCTAATTCCTAACAATTAATACAAAATTTACGGCGATGACGTCCATAAAGCAAAACAATTAATACAAATCTACATGACAAGCCCTCAAAAAAACATTAAATGCCCTCTTACAATTTAAGTAAAGTAAACATGGGGATTATATACAGTACAATAAATAACAACAAGACCACAATCAATATTATTCCTGCCTTCGCCCTGGGTTACTCTTTGTAAACCAGTGTCATCTAAGTGCATGTCATTTACGGTGGCGAATGCGTAGTGAAAACTACGTCTAACGTCGCATGAAGCTCGAGATCCACCAGCTACTAACTCTAGGTTAAGCAAGCACTCCGTCGTTAAAAATTAGTGTCATCTGTCCTAGATTACTTCCATAAAGAAGCGTGCACAAAAGCAGGTGTCGGCCAGCAGGTCCAAAATGCATGTAAATCAAGGTTAAATGCAATAAACAATTAACTTAGTTATCATCAGTTTATAATGATTATACGCTTGATTATTCGAATGTCGGTTTAAATTATCGTTGGTTTATGGCGAATAGGCTGATGATTCTGAATACCTTGGGCTCAGGCATGGGTATTCCAAGATTCAGACACCTAGGTATCAAGGGAAAGGCTACAGCCGCTTTTGAAAGTTGAGATATTTGAATATCGCTCTCCTTTCCTTCTAGATTGAAATGGAAACTTTATGCAGCCAAGAAGATGTTAAGTGACGTGGCAAATAGTAGCAGAGGTCGAGACTATTTGGTGATTAAATACTTAGCCATGGAGTAGAGACTTGATACTTGGATCAGATTACTGGCACGGCCAAATGAAAGAGGATGCACTTAGTCTCAAGTGAATCAGACCAGAGACACCGGAGATATGAGGATTTACAGATTTAAGCGTGATCCAGCGTGGAGCCGACCGTTTTGTATAAAAGCCGCTCGGCCCAAGCATAAGCAGCTCACTTCAAACCAAGCTCTTGTAGGACAAGGTGCTGCTGCTACGTCGAGCCAAGGCACATGGTTGCCGAATCTACGCAGAAGATATCTTTGAATTGTGATAGTCACAAAAGTGCTACGATACGTGGGGAACGTAGTAAGTTTCCGGTAGAGGGAATCACTAAGGTGATTGTTATTTTCTACGGACATTGGTGAAACACTTTGTTTCTATATGGACATATGCTAGACTTTGTCTAGATATTATTCTGTCACAGTCCAGTAACAATAATTCATTACTTGGATATTTTAATCCAACTTGTCAGTTTCACAAATTGTAACTAAATAACCACTCAGATCTTTCAGTATATTGAAGGCCAGTCTATCACGGTGTTGTTCATTAGCCGACAAAGGGAAACTATATGTTGCTTCGCGCATGATAGATGGTGTGAAGCCATGCCCAGGGAACGATCTTCAGAACAGCCGTTGATTGTTTTAGACTATCAGTGTTTTCCTGTACTGAAAAGATTACCGTGAGTTATGTTACAACTGACGCTTTTGAGAAGAGATCATTTGGATCTGACCCCATTTAAGCGAACTGCTATGGATTTAATTGAAGTCAATATTAAAATGGATCAGCAGTTACTTCAAACTTCAAGAAATATTTCCACTATGTCGTGCTAGACAGATTGTGGGTATATAATGGCGGCCGATACAAGGATTGGACGTGCGTGTCCAATAGGGCATGTATCTGGATAAATCTGGTACAGACCAGGTTCACTACGCTTCAAGAACAACGAGAAATGTAAGCCACATTTGACTTTTATATTATGCCTAGCTAATTGGAACAAACTCATTTTCTGCAGATGACCAACACATTTATTTTTCTTCGTATTTAAGTCTTGCATTGATTTACGCAAGACACATTAGGGTTATTCTGAGTATTTTCAGCACTCAGAACAGTTTAGGATCGATGACCGAGCATACCGAGCATTTATTGAATGTTCATTTTGTTTGAGAATCACGGTAATCAGCCGATATAACTGTAGAAGTTAATATTTGTTTTTGTTGAGGAATGGATATTTTGTCCATATTCGAAGAGTCGAACATGTGGTTTTTTCACATAAGGAAATAATAATTAAACATATTTAAGGAAGTAATAACAATAATAATCCAATAATAATAATAATTTTCATAATTTTTCTAAATAATTATTGGATCTTACATTTTCTAATAATCACATTCGTTGAGAGATTGAGCTTAAGGATTAGTTTAATCATTCCTAGTTTGGAACAGGTGATTTTCCGAAAGCTAGAGGATAGCGCAAGCCCGTATTCCACCAACATTATAGTTCTGGTTGAACAGTTAATATTTGCATTGAGCAAAGTATATTTTTCAGATAACACGGAAAGGCATGAAACAGGAAGCCAATGATATTTGTATCAATTAGGATTTTTTTTTGTGTTTATATAAAATCATGACGTAGGCACACATTCGAAAGTGAAATAGAGAATATCACAAGTGTGGTAACTTCACGGTTTGAACTGAATGGTAAAATAAAATAAACTTGTAAGTTTATAGATCTTCCAGTTTTGATAACAAGCAGAGGCTTGATTTATTGTATAAATTTTGGGAAGAAAATTTATGTGTGTGGAGTACTTGAAATGCCATTCCCAGGTGCGCATGTTTAAGTCGCAGGAATGAGGAGGTTTTTTTTTTTGAGCATCAATCAAATAGCAGGTTCGATGGCTCAGGTTTATAGGAGGAGTATTGGAACCACACATTTCGTCGAATGAATGACCAAACCATCAGTAATTATTTCAAACTTGTTTACGTATTCCATTAATACTTTGGATTTGCTAGAACCCGGTTTTGTCATGATAAAATTTTATTCTTCTTCAGAGGAAGACCTTTGCCGTTGTTGTTGGGATATTGTGTTCTTACACAAATAATTGAATGGGCCACTGCCAATTTAAAAAAATAATTCTGTATCCACGAATTACTTAAAGGATGTTTTCAATCCTATTGTCATGAACTAAATGAATTTATTATAAAGCTACAATTCTTATTTCCGCATTCTGTTCAAGAATTGCAAGTTGTGAAAGTTACTAAAATAGCAACAAATATAAATATTTTTCTTAATAATAATTCCAAGTGGAAAATCGAATAGTTGAATGGTTCAACAATTTTTTAAGATCAAGCTGATGATTCAGAAATCATATTTCTTTGGAATTTGAAGTTCATAATCGAGTCACTTCTCGAAATGTTTAATTTTGGAAGAATAATAAATTTTGTTGTGCTTCGTACAGTTCTTCGATGCTATGCTCAAGGGTCAAATACTTTTCAGATGTTGTTATTAATATGTGTACATAATTAGTGTTGGGTCAAAGATAATATTTTTGACAATATTTTTGAAACTGGAAAAATAAGTGGAAGTTAAAAAAATTCTATAAACAATTATAAACAGTGAGAATTTCTACGAGTGTTAATATCATGTTAGAAATTCAACCAGTGAACTACAATATTTCCAGTAAAGATAATTAAATTTGAACTGGATTTCATCGTAAATAATTGATATAATTTTGGAACACAGTCTACAGGACTGATAATCAGACTTGTGTCTCCAAGGACAATTGTTCAATGTACATTGTGTAAATAGTAGTGTGTGCCGTCGCACTGGAATGATGTTACCTTGAGCATCATTTTGCAGTCAATTTTAAAATTTAGAATAAAATGAGATAATTTTACATGTTGTGTTATGCCCAGTTGAATCTCCTTCTATCCCTATTGTTGCATTGAGCCAAAAATCAGTAAAGCATTTTATTTTATTTTGATGTCGTTTTTTTTGCGATTAGCTTTAACCCATCTGGCGCCCCGGGATATTTTGACTCTCCTGCTGACTGATTCTTGGCAAAATGCATATGTGGTCGTGCGGACTCCGGTCTAAACGGGCACAGTAGCAGTCTCATGCGAGATCAATCTCTGCTATAAAATACCATCATCGAGCTCTCCACGCTCGGACATAACAATAACACAGGTTATTAGTGGCTCTCGTGTCACTTAATTTACCATTGGGTAGGCCTGGAATGCACCTCAGTCACCTCCCTTGAAATACCTAGTCCACAGAAACAAAGTCTGGATATATATGAATAGCCTCTAACACAGGCGCCTCTAATAGCCTCTTAATCTCAACAAATAAACCTGGACATAAAGGGTAATCACTCTCAAATAGAGTTGGAAAATAGTCGCTTCAATAGCGATGCAAGCATGTGGCATTTGCCAATCCGATCAATGTAGCAAAACATATTAATTCTACGAAATGGTGGCCTGGGCATTGACCTACTTATGAAACACAACATCTAACGGTGAATAATGCTATAAGCATTGTCAAAGAGTCTGAAAATGTACGTACCGCTGAGTGAGTGGTGCTCTCGTTCGTTGCATGCTGGGAACTGTTACCACCTGTCCATGACTTGAGTTAGGCTCGCTACTCACAGTCATCTACATGGACGGTTTTGAAATGAAACAACACTGAAGGTAGACAGCTTTCTCGCAAAAAGTCCATCAGAAAACTGGCCTTGTTATCTGGTCCCAAATACAATACACAAATAGAATAAGCATAAGCTTAAAATCACGCCTCAAAACTATACACAAAGACGTGGCATGTCCATTAAGTCAAAGAAATGTAAAGTACAGAAACATCACTTATTCTGAACGTCTTTGAAATCTGCAGATATGTCACTTTATAACTGCTTTGTCTTACAATAACCAAACAATATCTGTGTAACGAAACACCTGACACAAAATAAACATTAAAAAGCCGCAAATCTTACAATTGCTAAGTTTGCCAATGATTCGGTAGCAATTACAGGGTTCGATGCTAGATTGCATACAAATATAACTCCGTGAATTTGTTCTATTCTTGAACAGGATAGCTTCATAGCGCATCAAAATGAAATATGACATTATTTTACAAAACTGGTAGTTTCAGTTGTCTACCTAACTGATACGAACTGTTCTAACTAAATCAGTGGCGTGACAAACATTTACTTAAAAAGGGGTGTTATGAAATAACACTGGCCATGACGTCTAGTCGTCATACCAGAACAACTATCCACAAAATCAACCACCTAGGGTTGAACAAAACGAAGTAACAAAGACTACAGTCACGCTTAGCAGGGGTCGAACTAACATCTTAGCGGTGTCCATCAGAATGCACCGTGATCGAAAGGATTCAATCACGAAGGTATTACAGTTTCACTGAAAGTGAACTACAAAGATTAGTTCTAACATTACAAAACTCTACCTATGGATTGTCAAGAAGTTCGGTTGCTTCTACAATTGAATACTATTAACTACAATAAACTACACCACAAAAGAACCTCACAAGGAATAGATTAATCGGACTCACAAGAAAGGATGACTACATCTCAGTCGTTCCAACGACTTGAGGGAAATAATTAAGCTTTGGTGTCCGGACAAGGGTTGTCCAATCTGGGCCTCCATATAGGCTCTATCCTCTACCATGGCCTTAACTCATCCTCGCCGTGGTATGACCAGATTCTTCTCCATTGTGTCGGTCGTCATGTTCCTTGGCCTAGCTGGTGCTGTAATAATGGTTCTTCCGTCATTTGCTGAAGTTTCTCCGGAACTCTCACCCACATCATGAGATTTATCTGCTCATCTCCACAGATGATGTGTAATGGAAATCGTCGTACACGTGGTTATAAAAGTGTAACATGTTTGAGTGGAAAATAACCACTGGAAATTTCAGAAAATGGGCGTATTACAGTTTCACTGAAGCTAGCTTTAATATGGTAGCAATCTCACTGAGCCTACACGGCGCAGATGATTGAAAAATTGGCCATGCATTTTATCTGCTTCACAATCACAGATTCTAAAGGTCCACAAATCACGTGGCATCGAAGTTGTACGTTATAGAAATTAATCGCTCTTGCGATTACAGCAATATTCGTAGCAGTGAGTGTTAAAATATTTAACTTGGTTGATTATAGAATCACAGTAATTAACATATTTTATCGTCACTTGACGAATTTGAATTTTCCACAACACCTGGTTGAAAATGTGGTGTTCCACGATGCACAATTTTAATCACTTTTCAATAAATTCGCTAATATCGTAGCACAAGCCTTCTCCGGCTTTAATACTCACTTCGATAATACACTGTTCGTTGCAAAATAGTGTGCGATGCACAAAGATTACGTTCCTCGCCTTCCAGACGGACTATTTCCTCGTCTTTAAGACGGACTTCAAATACACATCCAATTTGGGTGGACAACCATACACATGTGCGAAGATCTCAATCATGCGCTGCCAGAGCTTACAAATACACTAGTCGTGCAGCGACTGATTGGTTCCGGTTCGCGTATCTGCGAAGTTAATACCTTGCCAAAAGTAGAAATAACATTCTGAAGAATGTTTCGATGATGCTGAATTACATCATGGAAATATCTGAGCTACGTAGAAAGTAGAAGTGTTATAATAAAGACTCAGATTATATTATAATGGTCTTCTCCATAGTCAGAAGATCATCCATTTATAACTCCAAAGAATATTAGCATGTGGCGACCGCATGGCTGGTCGGTGAGTGCGTTCAAAGATGATACATCAAAAATATGTTGCAATGAAGAATATCACATGAACCTGTGCTTAGCGGGTTCATCTGCGTCTCTGTCGATTATAATAAAAATGAAGGAATGCATTTTTATTTGTCTCAAATTCAAGATCAAGCTTGGTGATATTTTTCTCATCATTCCCTCGGTGGTTCTATTCTTGATTTATTCCATCGGTGGTCTTATTCTTGAATTACGTCGTTCGTCAGCGTCGTTCGTCAGAAGAGTCTCCCTCGAAGGTACTATTCTTCAGTTGAAGTCTTCTTCGAAGAGTTCTCATATCCCATCTTCATCATCCTTACGTCGGAGGTTCTCTCTTCTACGATTCTCTCTGAGCATTCTCGCTCTCTCTCTCCGATCGTATTCTCTTGAACTCATCTCCGGCGTAATGAAGTACTTTTCAGCTTCGGCATTCCATGTCTTCGGTCTCTGCTCAATTTTCAGATATATTATCTCAGGTACTACATCAACTTGGTGTACATCTACCACTACAGTTTGGCGATTCTTCTTCGGGTGCGAGTCTTCTCTCGGAGTTCGGTTTTTATCAACCTCTTCTCGTTGTTCGTGGAGTTGTCTGATGTACCCTCGACTCTATCTCGCTCGTCCTCTCCAATCACGATCTGCCCTGTCTCTAGGATCTCGATCACGTCAATAGCCTCCGCTATAACGATAGTCTCAACGAATACTTCCTCTTCCTCGCTGATCTTCCCTCGTCCCACGACGGTCGTTGTCGTGACGATGGTTGTCGCTCGTCCCTTGGTTGAAACGTCGGTTCCAATATCCTTGATTGTCACCTTGTCGTCTCCCTCCGGCGTATGGAGTATTCTTCCAGTTGCGATGGTTGGGATTGTAGTTTCCTCTATGCTCATTCTGAGTTTGAGTTTGCTGTGGCATCTGACTAACTTTATCCACAGTGGTCAAGTTCACGTGGTGTGTCTCTCCTTTAGTTGGACGGTGGCTTGCAAATTGTTCAGTATTTGCGTCCAATCGCCTTAGAATTAGGTCACATTGCTGGAAGGTGTTTGCTCCCGCAGCAATTAACACTCGTTGGGCATCGGCTGGATACTGCTAAACGATAGTGTTCACTAAATCCTGCTCTGATAGTGGGGGTTGGAGACATCCAAGTTTTGCCAGCTGGGTTGCAAAGTAATTTGCGTAGCGTGTTGGCGTATTCGAGCTGTATCGGCGAGTGTACATCTCAGCTCTGATGCTCTGCTGTATGTCACTCGACCAATAGGTACGCAACAAGGCTTCCCTAAAATCCTGGTATCCTGTCAAGGAGTATCCGAAGGCCCTGAACCAAATACTAGCTTGACCTTGAAGAAGACGCTCTATGACCCTGAGATCTCTCTCCGGTGTCACCATAGTATCACGTAGATAACTATCTACATTTGCCAAGAATTCATCTGGTGTGATGCCTCTACCAGTACCTGAAAATCGAGCTGGTTGCTCTTCCCTTGATCGTATGATCATTACATTTCCCTGATTATGCTGGGTCTGTGCTGGTCTGAATGGGTTAGCATAGGCATTTGTCGACATATCAGTCGCTTGATTTTGCTATACGTTTGCAGGTCTAAACGGATTTGCAGCGTAATTCAGGGTTGATTGAACAGCTATATTAGCATTTTAACCGAAGTGTGACTTCGTGAACGGTGATGTTGACGTTTGCATTTGATTCGGCATGGTATCTTCGAATCTGAATGGTTGCGTTTCAGGTGGTGCGCTCGGTTGTATACAGGACGGTGTTGATTGTATAAACTGAGGTCCTGACATATTCTTAGTTTCAGCTGAAAATGTGCAAGTTCGAGTCTCTCTAGGTTGAGCTTCCAATTTATCTAAACGTCTCTCAATGATTTCGAGGCCTGGAATCGTCTTTGCCTCAACTTTACTTCCTGGATCGTTTAACTGTACCTCGATCCTGTCGATTTTTCCTTTGAGGTTTGTGTCGACCTCTCGAATCACTGTCCTAAGGTTGTAGCTAAGTTGAAGACGCTCTGTCACGGCAAATTCTTCTAACATTTTCTTCATAGATTCTACCTCTGTTTCAAATTTAGACACGTCATCTTTGACCTGGTAAACGTCGTCCTTAACCTCTCGACGTCTCCGCGAAGTTCCCTTACTTCGTCTCGAACACTAGCTACTTGAGCTTCTACAACATGTTTGAGTTCATTAAAGTCTCTTCTCAACAATATGATATCAATTTTCGTTTCCTCCCGATGAGTGTGCACGGTTTCGCGTAGCTCTCCCACGGTGTCCGTTAACTGAGTAACGTTCTTCGTGTTCGTCGCTAACTCATCCTTAAATTTGATGATGTCGTCAGGAATGGCTTTCACATTCGCATTCACGGCATATGCTGCTCCTCTCATCAAAGCTAATACTACATTTACTGCAGCGATATCCTTCTTGACATTAACCAAAAATCCCTCGACGTTCGTAAGTCGATTGCCAATCTCTTCTCTGGTGTGATCTAAATCAGCCTTCATATCGATTTGAACTCTATTAATTGTAGCCTTAATCTGGGTGGTGTGTTCGCCTAACCTGGTCTGAACAACTTCCCTCGCTCGGTTCATTTGATCGGTTAAATTATCTATGCGGTGATTTGCATTCTGTTGGTGTCGCAAGACATCAACCCTGACCGCGGCTAAACCTGCTGTAAGGTTATTCCTAGCCTCTTACCTATGAGCATCTATGTCAGCCCTGACCTGAGTTAGATCAACCCTAACATTTGTTATGTCAGTCCTAACATTATTAATGGTTTGTGTATTGGCCTCTAAATCGGCTCAGACATTTGTTAAAACAGTCCTAACATTGTTGACGCTTTGAGTGTTCACACCCAAGTCACCCCGGACTTGTTCAACATTCCCACTTACAGTTCTGACTTCCTGTCGGACTTCACCAAAGTCACCTCGGACTTGCTCAACATTACCACTTACAGTTCCTAAGTCAACACGGACTTGCTCAACATTACCACTAACAGTCCCTAAGTCAGTTATAATCTGTTGGAGGTTGTTGTTAACAACTGCCAACATCTCCCCCATCTATCGATGTATCGTCCCTTCATCCATAATACAATAATATATGAGAGAACAAAAGGAGCATTCCAGAAGAACTTACAGCTATGACTAGTTACTTTTGCGGTGTTGAACAGATTGCTTTCTCTTAAATAAATATCACAAGTACTGCTGGAGTGGGCGAACTAAGTGCTTCTACATTTACATTAACAACAACAAGCAAAGCAAAGTGTTACATTTACTTAGGATGAGGCATCAACAAAGAAAAAACCTATCCTTCAATTATCTATACTACAAACCCTCACCCCATGCACTTAAATCACGCACGAATGCCATGCGGTTAATTGATCTGCAGTACGACTTCTTAAGTTCGTCCCAGTTTACATTTACATTTAATCACAATAATATCCTCATAAAAACAACATGGAGCTGAAGGTCACCATGTCAATATCGGCACAACTAGTTGGGTGCCAAAGAAAGAAAAAAGAAGTATATGTCCCCTTCAGAGGAGCTATCAGGGTTGTCAACAACCGAAATGACATCCCAAACACCTCACCTGCCGGACCCATGTGCCATGAGGATCAGGTGAATTTCTTATAGGCCATAGCGGCATGAGATTCCATGATCCAAGGGATCCGTGGTAACATGGTTGCTAAATAGGTCATAGACGGCCTAAGAAAATATACCTCCTAAAGCTAGACTGAGAAATAAACTCCCAGGCTTAAGTAAAACTTGTAGAAATATTTATTCAAAATTTGAAGGCACCTAGCCTCGTTCGGAGGGTTTCTATCGGCTAATCCGCAAACTAATAAATAAACCAAAATAATGATCAGGACCGTACCTGTAAACTGCGATAAACTCTCGCGAAAGATCTACATTACAAAGTGAAGCAACAACAGCAACGCTAGGAAAATGGTACGGCAATAAACCCTAAGTCAAGTTACAAAAATAAGCTAATAACGGAATTTACATTTAACAGGGTAGCAATAACAAATCTATGTTAGGATGATAACATTTCCTTATTTACATTTAGTGTTAAATAATCTAGCTAATCCCTAACAATTAATACAAAATTTACGGCGTTGACGTCCGTAGAGCAAAACAATTAATACAAATCTACATGACAAGCCGTAAAAAAATAAAAATAAAATTAAATGCCCTCTTACAATCTAAGTAAGGTAAACATGGGGATTATATACAGTACAATAAATAACAAGACCACAATCAATATTATTCCTGCCTTCGCCCTGGGTTACTCTTTGTAAACCAGTGTCATCTAAGTGCAAGTCATTTACGGTGGCGAATGCGTAATGAAAACTACGTCTAACGTCGCATGAGGCTCGAGCTCCACCAGCTACTAACTATAGGTTAAGCAAGCACTCAGTCGATAAAAATTAGTGTCATCTGTCCTAGATTACTTCCACAAAGAAGCGTGCACAATAGCAGGTGTCGGCCAGCAGGTCCAAAATGCAAGTAAATCAAGGTTAAATGTAATATACAATTAGTTATCATCAGTTTATAATAATTATACGCTTGATTATTAGAATGTCGGTTTAAATTATCGTTGGTTTATGGCGAATAGGCTGACGATCCTGAATACCTTGGGCTCATGCGAGATCAATCTCTGCTATAAAATACCATCATCGAGCTCTCCACGCTCGGACATAACAATAACACAGGTTATTAGTGGCTCTCGGCTCACTTAATATACCATTGGGTAGGCCTGGAATGCACCTCAGTCACCTCCCTTAAAATACCTAGTCCACAGAAACAAAGTCTGGGCATATATGAATAGCCTCTAACACAGGCGCCTCTTATAGCCTCTTAATCTCAACAAATAAACATTGACATTAAGTGTAATCACTCTCAAATAGAGTTGGAAGGCAGTCGCTTCAATAGCGATGCCAGCATAATATGGCATTTGCGAATCAGATTAATGTAGCAAAACATATGATTTCTACAAAATGGTGGCCTGGACATTGACCTACTTATGAAACACAACATCTAACGGTAAAAAATGCTATAAGCATTGTCAAAGAGTCTGAAAAAGTATGTCTCACTGAGTGAGTGGTGCTCTCGTTCGTTGCATGCCGGGAACTGTTACCACCTGTCCATGACTTGAGTTAGGCTCGCTACTCAAAGTCATCTACTTGGACGGTTTTGAAATGAAACAACACTCAAGGTAGGCAGCTTTCTCGCAAAAAGTCTATCAGAAAACCGGCCTTGTTATCTGGTCCCAAATATAATACACAAATAGAATAAGCATAAGCTTAAAATCACGCCTCAAAACTATACACAAAGACGTGGCAAATTTCAGGAAATTAGAAAGCTGAAAGTCCAATGTAAATGAAACATAAATAACAAATGTTAATACTGTTCAAATTGGCGACCTGCAGCATCAATACAATTCAATACAATACAATTCTGAGTACGAGTCACCACTGATTCTGTACATCGTATCAAAACGTCCAATGAGATTTATCTACACACGGCTTGAATCTCATTCCAAAGAAAGTCTAGGTTACGTGGTTTACGTTTGTACACCTCATCTTTTACTGTGCCCCATAAGAAGAAATCCAGTGGTGTAAGGTCTGGAGAGCGTGCTGGAAACTCGATTGGCCCCCTGCGTCCTATCCACTGGCCCGGCAAATTTTGATCCAGGTAAGCTCGTACGTCCCTGTGATAGTGCGGCGGGGCACCATCTTGTTGAAAATAAAAATTATCATTACCATATAATGCACGAATGGCAGGAAATATGGAACCAGCAAGCATTGTTAGGTAAGTTATACCAGTTACAGTGACTTCAAATCGAAAAGGTCCAATGAGTCCCCTTGAAGACAAACCGCACCACACATTTACACCAGGCAAATTTACAGCTTTTTCAATTGTAATGTGAGGATTTTCTTCACCCCAGTAAACACAACTGTGCCTATTGACAGTTCCATTAAGTTTGAATTGGGCTTCATCCGACCAAATGATGCTACCCATAAATCCCGGTTCACGTATCACCATCTCCTGAACCCATTCACAAAATTGCAACCTTCGATCTGGATCGTCGTCACTTAGCTGTTGCACCAGCCTTGGAATGTAAACACGATACTTGCCTCTCTTCAGAATGCGTAGCACGCTGCTAGCACTTACATCACTTTCACGTGCCCCTTGCCTTGAAGATTTGTTAGGAGAGCGTTGAAACAGTTCCAAGACTGCCGTTGATGACTCATCACTTGTAGCTGTTCGAGGTCGACCTGAATGACCTTTATGCACATCACACACTGTTCCATGAACTTCGAATTTGTCTCGTATGCGTGTAATTGTTAATCTTGAAGGTGGTTCTGTATCATACTCCCTTCTCCACTGTCTTTGAACTTCATTTACATTCTCAAACTTCCAGTACCACTCAATAACCTGCTTACGTTCTTCAAAACTCAAACGTACGTCCGCCATGTTGATATTACAAATTCCAACTGACAATATAACATAGAGGGACGATTATGCTGCCACCTGGCGAAGAAATATAACATTAGCCTTGTAGAGCGGGAAAACTACGATAGTTTAAAGTGTGTATACATTTTTTGAAGCACCCTTTACTATTAACTACAATAAACTACACCACAAAAGAAGCTCACAAGGAATAGATTAATCGGACTCACAAGAATGGATGTCTACATCTCAGTGGTTCCAACGACTTGAGGGATATAATTGGGCTTTGGTGTCCGGACAAGGGTTGTCCAATCTGGGCCTCCTCATAGGCTCTATCCTTTACCATGGCCTTAACTCGTCCTCGGCGTTGTCGTCGTGATATGACCAGATTCTTCTCCATTGTGTCGGTCGTCATGTTCCTTGGCTTACCTGGTGCAGAAATCATGGTTCTTCCGTCATTTGCTGAGGTTTCTCCGAAACTCTCCATCACATCATGAGATTTATCTGCTCATCTCCACAGATGATGTGTAATGGAAATCGTCGTACACGTGGTTATAAAAGTGTGACATATTTGAGTAGAAAATATTCACTGGAAAATTCAGAAAATGGGCGTAGCACCGTTTCACTGAAGCTAGCTTTAATATGGTAGCAATCTCACTGAGTCTACACGGCGCAGATGATTGAAAAATTGGCCATGCACTTTATCTGCTTCACAATCACAGATTCTAATGGTCCATAAATCACGTGGCATCGAAGTTGTACTTTACAGAAATTAATCGCTCTTGCGATTACAGCAATATTCGTATCAGTGAGTGTTAACATAATTCACTTGGTTGATTATAGAATCACAGTAATTAACATATTTTATCGTCACTTGACGAATTTGAATTTCCCACAACACCTGGTTGAAAATGTGGTGTTCCACGATGCACAATTTTAATCACTTTTCAATAAATTCGCTAATATCGTAGCACAAGCCTTCTCCGACTTTAATATTCACTTGAATAATATACTGTTCGCTGCAAAATAGTGTGCGATGCACAAAGATTACGTTCCTCGCCTTCCAGGCGGACTATTTCCTCGTCTTTAAGACGGACTTCAAATACACATCCAATTTGGATGGACAACCATACACATGTGCGAAGAGCTCAGTCCTGCGCTGCTAGAGCTTACAAATACACTAGTCGTGCAGCGACTGATTGGATCCGGTTCGCGTATCTGCGACGTTAATACCTTACCAAAAGTAGAAATAACATTCTGAAGAATGTTTCGATGATACAGAATTACAACATGGAAATATCTGAGCTTCGTAGAAAGTAGAAGTGTTATAATAAAGACTCAGATTATATTATAATGGTCTTCTCCATAGTCAAAAGATCAGCCATTTATAACTCCAAAGAATGTTAGCATGTGACGACAGCATGGCTGGTCGGTGAGTGCGTTGTAAGATGATACATCAAAAATATGTTGCAATGAAAAATATCACATGAATCTATGCTTAGCGGGTTCATCACATACCTTTAAAGCAGGTATAATGGAACCGTATCGTTCGTATTTGCGATACGCACAAGTAACCGGTCTTGGTCAAGCCATTCGAATATGCCGGTCATATGACAATGACCGTGCCCACGAGAGCTATATAGACCAGTTGAGGAACGGATAGAATACACCACAGTACAGAGAAACAGAAATCGCTAACACATATTTAGCACCAACACTGAGCTCATGCGGGAGAACACAGCACAACTATACACCGCCAATGAAAACACAGCACATCCCACAAAATCAATTTTCACTTCGTCCTTTTGAAAACCAGATGCAGAAACCCAATTGGAACCCTAGTGCACCACCAAACCCACAACACTAAAGACCGTTCATTCAAACGAACCCACAGCATTCAAGACCGTTCGTTTATACAAACCCACAACCCTTAAGATCAAACACATCAACAAATCGTCCCTATCCAACACCAAGTAATATTGGAAGTCGATACACACCCCAACAATCAAACCAGAGATTTCCGAGACCAATGTCAGGAGTCTCTACTGTAAGAGGAAACCTGAATTCCCATACTGAACAGAGAAATGAAACTCAATGGTACACTCCCAGAAACGAACAGGAGTTCCACACAAGACACGAGGATGAGGCTCGAACCAATGTCCCATACTTCATTGAAGAATGCGACACGGCCTACCTGCCAGAATATGATGACAGTGATTACTGCACAAATGAACATGCTGGAAACTCAAGTGAAGAATACCAGCTGGATTTTCACCTGGCACAGCTAGCGCAGTCGAAAACATAGAACAAGGTATATATGTCTCTCCGTTCGGTTTCGAGGAAACATATTTCCACGAAGAACAAATATGGCACATCGAAGCCAAGACTGTAGAGACAGACACAAACAAAGACACAGCTTCAAATGTGCCTACAGTAATCTAGGGGATGAAGGCTATCAGAAAGGAATTGACAACCAGACGGTACACTCCAATCAGGGCCATATTTACCCTTAAAATGCCATAAAGAAGATTAAATCAAAATAGAAACCAGATAATTGTCAAATTTGGTAATTCACCAAAATTTCTAGAACGGAAAATATTCAAAAGCCAAACCAGACAAATTATGATTGTTACACGGGGTAACCTGTATCAAGATCTGAGTAATCATTTACTCAAAACAATCATATCGTCAAATAAATACGCCGTTCACTTTGACGACGTAACACTTGAGATCCCTTTCATTCAGACATGTCAGAAATTATTCACATCTGAATTAATAATAAATAGATGCACGACATTTTTAGAAGACATTGAATCCACCAACTCACAGAAAGAAATCAATTTGCAGTACCACTCTTTAACTCATAATGGTATCAATGAAACCATTGAGCACCTCCCAACAAAATATTGCTGGCCACACTTGAGAGACAGGTTCGAACCCTGATCAATCAACGTAACTCATGCCAAAGGAACAAGTATGAAAGAAACCCTAACCAATTCCAGAACCAAGGACCCATTACCGCAGAACTTCCCTTTTCTCAAATCCACATTGACACATTTCATTTTGAACAAGAGAGAATATTAACAATAGCAGACGTATTCTCAAAATACGGAGAAGCATATGTGTTGCCAAACGGAACAGCTTTATCTGTACTGAATCAATTGCAAACCTACTTAACACATCATGGCTAACCAAAGAAGACAACCCATGATCAAGGCGGAGAATTTGAGAATAACTTAGGAATAGACTTCTGCAAATCCACAAACATTGAATACCACGCCATACCCCTCTAAATTCATCCTATAGTTCACCAGTTGAAAGATTAAATTCAACCCTCTCGAGAAGTTACGTATTTCAAGAGATAATGATAAATTCACACCTTTAGCCCAACTGTTACCTAGTGTAATTATTAATTACAATTCAGCTATTCATTCTGCGACAAAACAACCACCGTTTAATGTATTATATGGTCCTTAATACAAGTCCCTGGATCATATCTTCTCACCTTCGCCCAAGATTAACTAATACGTTGAAAGGCAAGGTAGACATCTAGTCGCAGAACAGAACAAAGTCCAACTCCGCACCACAAACTCCACACTTGAATACAAAGTAGGAGAAACTGTCCTTGTAGTAGACCCTCAAACGAGGAAAAACAAACCGAAGTATCACTACAAGAGAAGCATAATTACCCTAATTGAAGATAACAGTAACCCGAACACAAAACAGAATAGGATCGAACCAAGCGTTCCAGACTTCACACACATGCGATGTAGAAGAGCATGACTTCGATTTAGACCCTCAAATAGGAATAGGAAGTCAAAGAATCTCTGCAATGAAGGTTTAACTACCATAATTGAAGAGAACAGAATCCATTGCAAAATGAAAAATCGAAAGAAACGAGTGAGAATAGCTAATGGAATCTTGCGATAGCCTGCAACATAGTATTTGAATTTTCAAAGATACTAACGACACTGTTCCATATTTAATGAATACATTAAATAATTTTTGGAAAATAATAAAAGTAATTTTAATAATTTGCTACTTGTTACCCAATTAGAAGTAAAGGATGCTTCATTAATAGCCTAGGTTAATTAACTATGTGGTAATATTGATTAAAGTGATTTGGATAAATTAACAGAATCAATTTAAATTAATTTAAGAAAGATTCACATTAAACGTATTTCAACATTTAGGAAATTATTAATAATAATAAGTTACAATGGCAAACTGATTAAGGGTGTGTTCCAAATATATCAAAATGAGTGTAATTGGAAAAATTATTAATATACAAGGTAGTGTGTAACCAAGTTCGACAAAGTAGTAAATATTCGGCAACGATATCACCATCCAATATATTCTCATCAAAAGAAAAAAGAAACTTGAAGATAACAATTATAGACTGTTAAATCAAGAATGATCAAGTATGCCGTGTATAAATGGCCCAAAGTGTTGTGTATGTAATAATTATAATATCAGAATAACGGAATGCAATCTCACTGTTATATCAGGGTGTGAACTTGCAGAAATTAATAATGATGTTTAAATATTTATATATTTAAACAATGAACATTTACTATTCTTTAGTAAAGAGCAACAAACAATTCTACAAACCTGCAGTGAGCAGCAAAACAGTGTAAAGGTATCATGACCAAATATTGTTTGTACTAATGAAACCTGTCCTATATCTGCAATTGGAATAACGTTGGTACCAAAACCAACAAATCATGTTCATACATTTGCAACTATGAATACTCCATATCAAATCCATACCAAAAATAAAATTAACTTCCAATTATCCCATTTAGACGTTAATAAGATGAAATTAGATTTAATTTCCGTCACCCCAAATTATCTTACTTCAAGGAAATTTGATTACACAATTATAATTTTGATTTTTATTGTACAATTATTATTATTATTATTATTATTATTCTTTTGACAAAAACTCTATAATCTATATAAAAATGCAAATTGTCTAAGTTAAGAGTCAATGAGGGCATTGACTCGTCATTAAGGGCGGAGGTGTTAAGTTGCCATGCCGGCACGTCACCTGAAACCCCAGGTAACTTACCTGACAGCCTTGATGTAATTGCTGGCAGGCAAGCTTATAGCTTTTAGAAGAATATTTCATTTATTTCAATGTACTGTATTTACTGAATCATTGACGCACAAGATATGTGTCTCATGTGCATTATGTAAGTGTGGACTCTGTGACATAACGAGAGGAAACTTTCCGGATCACGAGGGCTTAAGTTATATCATTCAACGACAAGTCAGGCGGTGTCTAAACATTGACCCCACACTGAACTTTGGTTCATTTATAGTATTATATAAGGAGCCTGATAACACGACTCGTGACTTCATTCACCAGACTGATTGCAACCACGCTACTCTGCCCGGCTGCGGCAAGCGTGACCTGGAATCGAACTCAGACAATAACATCTGTCTGAGTCCACACTGTTTATACTCATTCTTCGGTACATAATAAAAGTCAGTTATTAATCTGCAACAAGTCTATTCTTTTCTTCGTAATAGACAGCACGCGGTAAAGAAACCGTGACCTTAGGAAGTATATATCTGCAAATTCAAGATACGCTGCTAAAACATAAGTACCGTACGCACGGGTTTTTATAGATTTGTACAGATAATCCCTGTTCCGGGTCAGTAATAGTAGTGAGTAGGCGTGTACTTGGTTGTACTTCTGCGGAAGTAGTAATTTCTTGTTTGTGTTGCATTATATAAGGGTAGGAAGCGTCACGAGTTGTTTGATTTCACGTTTTATTGATGTATAGTGCATCTCATGATTGTCGTTCGATGGCAAACTGACTCCGTCCAGGACCGTGACAGGACGCTTGGTCGGGAAGGACACGATCCTGGTCACAGCACTCTGCTCTAAGCTAATAACCAGACAAAACACGAATACACGAGAATTGGCATGATGCATTAGGAATTGAACACTTGATTTGAAGTCAGTGTGACATTAGTGATGAGGTCTCATGTGGATTTTTAGTGTTGATTTTGTGCTTGACAGGTGGCTTGTGTGTTTAGCCACATTTACCGAGTGTCCTGATGAAGGCACCTTTTATTGTTTTATTCAGGGGATATTTCATCTTCATTCAAGGGGGATTAAATTAACTTCATTGTGTAGTAGTTTAGTTTCAGTGAAATAAATACTTGATTTTGTTAAATTTAACCTGGCATGTGATTTCCTAGGATTAAACCCTATGATTACTTACTCAAAGTCCTGGGATATAATTTTAAGTTAAGCATAAGGAATATGGGCAAACCCCGGTGAGAGCCTCATCCTAGGATATAACCTTTTAAAAGGGTACAATAGATCATTACTGAACACGATTAGCATATGAGTTATCCCATCTAAATATAAGCATTCGTAAAATATCGAACTTACTTCATGCGCGCCGTCATGATTCAGCCACTGCGACAATGCCATCAAATGAAAGAGTGCCTTAACAATGAGTCGGAATATATTACGAAATTTTGTGCCCGCACACGCTTGCCAAATGTTTCCTTTATTGATCTATGCAGTTGGAAATCAATTCAAGGGTTGAACAAAGCAATGCAAGCAGTTTAAACGAAATGGTTCAGGTCGTGATCATATGAGCACGATCGGGGTTTAAGGTTTAATAAAGAGAGGTGAAATAATAAAACTCGAATCTGTTAGTTGAGGGGAATGGTAATCACACGGGACACAAGCAAATTTAAATATCTAATATGCATGACAAACAAGAACGTATGCAAATCAATTTACGAACAAACCAAAAATAATAAATATCATGCATTTTTTAAACAAATTTGGCACCTCATATGGGATTTTAAAAACTAGTGATGAAAACAAGTGATGAAAGATCAATATAGAATCATTGATGCTAACATTGAAGACATTACTGAAGTATGGCGGTAGTATTGTCTAGAATTATTCGTAGAACCTGAATTATCGACAGATGAACCACTATCATCAGACAGCAACGAACCCATGAATCTTCAGATCATAGATAATAAGATCCATAAGAGTTCTAAATCTACAGTGGAAGTAATAACAGCCACATGTAGATCTGAGGTGGATGTGTTCCGTGCGTTATGTTGAAAAATTTGGAAGACAAATATATGGTCAACTGAGAGGCTGTTAAATAGCATCAAACCACGTCCACAATTTGGCTCCTTGAACGGTACTGTTTGACCATTTTTTCACTTTCTGAAACTCCCTTCTTCATTACGTGCAATTTGTAGATTCCACTACTTATGCACAATATATCGACTATGCCACGATGTGGCAGTTAGGAACAACCACCTTTCCTCCAATCTTACGATCGTTATTAACCGAAATTGATTTCAGGCATAGTTGTTTTACTTAGCGTATGGCTTTTAGTGCCAGGAGTGTTTGAGGATATGTTCGGATCGCCAGAGTGTGGAGCTGCTTCAAGCGGATACCCATGGGGTGAGCTTCAAGTTCCGTTCAATTTCAAGTAGTCCAACTTTCGCTACCAGATTTCACTGACAACTAGTGGTGAATGTTGAAACTACGATAGCGCATTTCAACGAAACCTAACCTAGAAATTTAGCTTCACACAAGTTAGTTAGTGGAAGGATCTCTTGCATGCCATAAATCTATGGCATGCGATCGCCGGCTTTACTTCCCCTCCGAAGGAAGGCATACTGAAGGATTTTAACGCTCTTAAAAAATCCGACGACTTCGGCTGGGTTTGAACCCGCTATCTTGGGCACCGCCGTAGCCGGGAATATAGTTTTTAGTACAGATCATTCAATTACTCTTACAATCCTCTGACGATCTCAACGAAACATCATTCATGATAGGACATCGAATAAATAAATCAAAAAGAACGTTTTTATGTTTCCGTGCTCAAAACTTGGTGATAATAAGCCACAACAAATCATATGTTATTCAATGATCTATCTGCTCTGGAACAAATCAATACGTTTGTGGGCAGGGGAGTCGTGTTCCTTGCTCCCAAGAGTATTTCTCCTCTTGAGAGAAGATTCATTACACAGATTAACTACTCCAGCCAGAAGCTTATCGACGAGTCTCGGAGTAGGGGCAGTAGAAATTTCTTATGCTGCAGAAAGTGATTGAGTTCTCTTGCGGAGTATTTTGCTTATGAAAGGCAATAGGCAATATTCCAGTACCTTGTGTATATACTCGTACAACCATAGGCTTAGAGTTTAAAAAGGTCGTTAAACTCATAATATTCTTGTAGTAATAATCCTTATAAATAACAAATGGTTGTATGTTCTAAGATACCATTCTACACAAATTGTTCTGACTCTGTGTACAGTAGGTATTAGTAACATCTACCATAAATATTTGAGTTGGGGTATTCAATTTAGTTTGATATTATATTTCAGTTGATCGCAAGTATGCAATGCGGATTTAGAGCATTATTCTGAATTATTCCGGAAATGCACTAGCTTCAATACAATATTTTGTATAACAACCGGTTCAAGTGTGCACTCTTGAAGCCGCAATTTTTGACAAATTTGTTTTAATTAAATGCTTAAAGCCTGCGTTTGAATTAATCATTGCCCTTTTCATAATAAGAGGACTTTGACAGTGTTAACGGCTAAGTAGCTCACAGGAAGGAGGATGCCGAAGGTTATGCTGATCTCTGCACAGGAAGTAAGAGACTGCAGTCAATGCCACGCTATAATTACCAGTAATGGGAAGCGCTGAGTGCACTCCCTCTGCTTCAAATGTATTGCATTTTTCAACTCAGAGTTGCAACTATCTCAATATCGCATTAATTCAGTCGCTGTCAATAGCGAACGAATTGACACTTTTACCACTGGTAAATTAAAATAAATGTTTGCAACAATTCCTAAAACTCTTGGATTATTTATACTTGAAATATGCTTATTCACTCCTCATTTTATTGTATGATACTGTGTGCATTTGAATAATGCGTATGGTTTCCTTGTAAGGAATTGCATAAGAAACTATGATATTTCATTATTGTGTTTTGCACTGACCTCACTTAGACTTTTCATAGGTTTACAAAGTGATTTGGAGGCATGCAAGATTGGAAAGCAGGTAATCGAAAGCAGGTGAAAGCTTCTCCCAGTGAGAACAAACTGAGATGCCGAAGACATATATTTCTGTTGTCTACCACTAACATATTTTGCACTAAGGATTACGATTCCTTGTAGCATGCCACGAAGTCCTTCATCCTTTGTGACAACATGCACAGTAACATTTCCGTTATAACTGCACTTAATTTAAGTACATGAAGCATATCACAAGATATACACGTATATTTCACTATGATTTCATTTGTGAGTTTCAAATGGCGCATTTTATTGGGTAAATGCCGTGTGAGTAGCACCGGAAAATGGAGGTTTACGCTTTCCCACAGACATCTGTTATACCAATATAAGTGCTTCATAAATATAGGAATGTGCCGGACGTCATCATAAATGACTCGGTACTACAGCATTGATATGTACAAAAGTTGAAAATTGCTCATTTTAAAGCCTGACACATGGTGTTAGCTCCGAAGATCACATCATGTCTCTGAGTTTAATAAATTAACTACAGTAGGCCTACATTGATATACCGTAATTCTTCACTGTCACGTTATACTAATGGACGACTACGGTGTGTCTACATCGTTTTGGACTCATAGATTGAACATCGACTGTCACTGATCGTCTGCACAATAAAGTGCGCGTGAACGTGTTATTTTAAAACACGACTACGCAACGTCGAATTCATTACACTCCCAGACGTAGACAACGTCACGGAGGAAAGAATGAATATGCCCCTGCTCGTCCTGTATCAATAATTACCTGACGCATTAAGCAGCCTTGCAGAACATCGTGATTAACAGTTTAGTTCCTGTGTGTAAGATGAGTTCAAAAATAAGTAATGAATTTATTGCTAGAATTCCAGATGGTATATTAAAAATTCAGCCTCGTAGACTATTATATAGGCAAAATATTTCATTCTCTCAATCATGTAGAACACAATATATAACATCTCAGAAGGGTTCATACATTACTTACACATGACGAACTGGCACCATTATTTTTACGACGCCATTCATTACCAGTACCACAACGTCACAATGACAGAGGTCGACTAGGGTCTGTCTGACTGCAAGATGCAGCGGTAACGTTCTCGCCTGTTGTGCCCAGGGTTGCAGGATCGAATCCTGACCATGTCAGTTGGCATTTGAGGGTACAGAAACGCGAGGGAGCCGCGTTAGTAGAGTTACTGGCACATTAAGATCCCCATCGAGGCAAACTTCAGGCACCCCGGTGTCTCTAGAAGCTGCAATAGTTAAAAGGGTCGCAAAACCTACATTATTATTATTATTATTATTATTATTATTATTATTATTATTACAACTGGAGTGTACCGGATATGTAGGTAGATTTGTACCATGGCCTTAGCTTGCGTAGCTACTCCTGGGAGTGTGATCACTGGAGGTGGGCTCATAAAATAATGGAATTCAATTAAGTAGGTGAAGTGAGATCATTATATTTCATAAGCAATAGGTCTATTTGTAATATGTATTTAATGTAGGCTACATTAATATTATTGAAAGGAACATTTTTCCGTAATAATTTGTCACATGTCACTTCATTTCTCGTCAGTACTGCACATTATACGGTGGAGGAGAATACGTGGTAAGAAAACTAGATTGCGCGATGCATTCCACCGAGGACATTATTGCTTTAGACATTCCAATGGCATTCTCCTCGTCTGGATCAATCACGAGGAAGGTCGCGGTTCTGAATTTGCTTCATTCCGTGAGAAATTCTCTGAATTCTGAGCAAATTGGTGTAGCCTACGGAGTTCAGCTAAATAATGACCTGCTTTCCCTCCAGCGACCTTGCAGTGATTACAGTAAATCAAATCAATGTTTTATGATGTTTGATAGGTTTGTACTTGAAGTTCGGTGTCCTGGTTCAGTGGTAAGTATTGTGTTTCCACTTCCACCATGGCCGATTTTATGTCTGCTATGAGGGTCTGTTTTGGGGTGCACTCAGTTTCGACTACCTCGTGGGGTAGCGTTTTTGGCTGTCGCCCCGGAGGTCCAGGTTGGATTCCCGGCCCTGTCAAGAAATTTTATTTCTGGCGCGAGGACTAGAACGGGGTACACTCAGCCTCATGAGGTAAAACTGAGAAAAGAAGAGTTCGATTCCCACCTCCGCCATCCTGAAAGTGGTTCTCTGGGGTGTATCTACTTCTACTAAAGGCATATGCTGGGATGGTTCCTAACGTAAGGCCACGGCCGCCTCCTTCCCAACTCTATCCACAATTTACAAATACACATACTTGTACAGCCATCAAAATAACACTAACACACAAATACATAGGGTTATATGACCAAGATGTCGCAGCTCCTAAGCAACCACAACAGCTCTCAGTTTCTTGATGACAATGGGGAATAGTGGTGGCTTCAGATCCTACTGTTAGCCATCCTGGAAGTGGTTTACAATGAAAACACACATCTGGTCAAGGTACTAAACTTAAGAGTAAGGCCACCTCCTTCGCAATCCCAGCGCCAATTTCGAATACACCTAGGCTACTAGTGAAATCATATCTGCAACGCGTGTTATCAGACAGATCTCACATATACCCAAGAACTAGGGGAAGTGGAATACGACGCACCCAGTCCATAAGCTAACTCCTCTCTGATTGGGCATTAATTCCACATATTTTTTGGAACTAGAATTTGGAATAATTGTCCTAGCGACGTTAGAAATTGTACATCCCTAACATCTTTCAAATGCGCATGTAAAGACTTCCTCTTCAATTCGTAGGCTAACTTGAACAATTTTTGTATGAATGTAGGAATGTATGGCCATGATAAAACTTTGGTAAACTTCATGATTTTTTATTACTTCTATGTATTTTTGTTGCTTATTTAATATCACAGAACTGCCACTACAATTCTAACAAGTTAGAAGTTTGTTAGGTTAAGAATAACATATATGAGTATTCATGGAAGTTGCATTGTGTGTGGTTAAGTGTAAGAAAGGGCCAAGAGCCCTAATCTCACCAGAACAAAGCTACCAATAAATAAACATGTAAATAAATAAATAAATAAATAAATAAAAGGGATTGCTAGTATATCACACAAAAAGATGTACGGAAAGGGATTATTTTACAAAGTACAGTTCTAGAATAGACACATTGCACATCTTTACGTCAGCCTTCAAGAAAATTGCAACTGCCTGGCAATATTATTGCTGTATTGTGTCCGAGAGACACCTATAGCCAGAATATATTTTTAAGAATGGTATATGATCGCAGGGAAGCCTCCGTGGCTTAGGCGGCAGCACGCCGGCCTCTCACCGCTGGGTCCGTGGTTCAAATCCCGGTCACTCCATGTGAGATCTGTGCTGGACAAAACGGAGGCAGACAGGTTTTTCTCCGGGTACTCCGGTTTTCCCTGTCAAAATTTCATTCCAGCAACACTCTCCACTATCATTTCATTTCATCTGTCATTCATTTAATCATTGCCCCAGAGGAGTGCGTCAGGCCTCGGCAGCCGGCACAGTTCATATCCTCGCCGCTAGATAGGGGCTTCATTCATTCCATTCCTGACCCGGTCGGAGACTGGAAGCAGGCTGTGGATTTTCATTTTCATATGATCGCAGGAAAGTGATGAATAATAGTGGGAGTCCATGGAGAACAACAGAGATTAGCAAGTAGATTACAGCCAAAGAATGGGAATATGTGACTTCTGAGTATATCAAACAGTGATTTTGATCATGAAGAACACTTATTACGAATTTTATTTTGATTGGATAAGTCGATTGGGCGCTATAAGATGGGATCGTTCTCTCAGGTGTGTAGATTCCGTGACTTCAGAGCAGCACCAGCATATATAAAGGCGAGGCGAAGCAACATATATACATTCTATTCAGAGCCATAGTCTGGTTTAGTCATCAGATTTCTACATGGTCATAGCAAGTACGCTAGTAAGGTCACACCGACACGTCACGTCGCGCAGTGCTTGCTAACATGACATTTTGAAAGTACAAGTTACTCGAGGTGTCAAATGTAGAAACTCTGGGACCAAAGAAAAATCAACGCAAGCAAATTCTTCAAAGTAAACATCAATCTACGAGTCTGAATGTACCAACTTTCAATATTTTATAGTATTCAAGTTTAAATTGCACAGCAACATAATCAGAACTGCACGTTCAGTAACAATCGTATTCGTCGATGTAATCACTGGTAACTACTGTGATATGCTCATAAACTACGACAACCTGATTGCCAGCTACATAACAACGTCATCCACTATTGTACAGTACGCTAGAATGTACACATCAAGTAACAAGTGCATTGCTATGGAAGAATAAAAAGGTGGATTGGTGAACGAGAGGATGGACGATGCAGACGAAGAACCTTCAAGCCAACCTTGGAAAACCGCCCGAGGGGATCGGTAGCCCACCTGTTTGAAAGAAGACCAAGGACAACGCCAACCGGGAATCATCCAGGAGGATGGGACTTGAGTCGGAGGCCGTGTCAAACCAGCCATTCGGAGTACGATGAAGGAAGCAACGTGGGATCGTGGTACGACTTCATGGTTTACTGTCGCGGGTCCGAACCCTGGACCTCTGTCTCAACATCAATGACAGTTATATGAAATATTCATATCGAAGCAAAAAATTAGAGCAATTTAGATGCATGATTGCGAAGGGTATAAATGTAATTTATAAGTGGATTCATATATGTAAATTGTTTAATGTAAAAGCTAAATGGAAAGAATAGTCATAGTTAGGCTTAAGAAATTATAAGCCACGGTCAGCATGAGTCAATTGATAAGACAACTTGTGTATCAGTGATTCACGAGATGTATAATCATAAGTTAGTCAGAGTCCACGCGACGAGACTTGACTCACAGGAGGGTCACGAGAATGACCTCTGAACTATGACTGTGGAGGAGTAAGTCTCAGGTCCACCATTTAGGGCAGCACTATGCAGGGCTATAAGAGCTCGGTGCCGAATGCTCTGGGTATCGAAGAGTTCACGACCGATTAACCCCATGGTAGCGGCATGTCATAGTCCGATTCCCAAGAGTGGGAATCTGTGTATAAATGGCCTGTCCTCAGGTCAATCGAGAGGAGAAAGATAGCAAGGAGTTCAGTAAGGTCAGTCATCGATCCCCAGTAACGGATCAATTCTGATCTATCAGTCGGTCATTCAGGCAATGGCGGGGAGTCTACAAGAGCTGTGACAAACAGCCTATTAGGGATTATGGTCCAGTATTTTCAGACAGTCGTCACTTCGATCCCAGGGTGGGTCAAGACTGTTGGGTAGGTTTTTGCTAAGAATTAACCTTACCCACAAGGGAAGATGAATAGAGAAGTAAAGGGAAGTGGGTCTCGGACAAAGGAACAAGTGTGGATATTAGGACGAAAGTCCAACACCAAATACAAATAATTTTTAAAGACGAGTGTCACCGCAAAGCACGTGAAATCACTAAAGTGAGTGGGGAACTGAACACAGTTAACAGGAAACGCAGCTAGAGCTTGGGCTATTTGCGGGCGAGAGGAGGTGGTACCTACCCTTCCAAGCCAAGATTCGGCCACTATGGGGAAGGGTGGTGGTCTGGCAAAGAAAGAAATGATAAGCTTCCTATGTATCTTTTTAAAGTAGTTTGTTTTAAACAAATATTTTGAAGAATACAAATAGTTTGAATTGGCCGTAATGTTTTAATTCTTGAAATTGTAGAATTTCTAAAAAGCGACCGAATGTTTCCAAGAAGGATAGGGATAAATCAATTATACCCTTCGGAATAATTTTGGTAAGAGCACTAATAGTTGCATTTAGGAATGGCTAAGCTTTTACCCAGCAAAGCGCCGACTAAAAATTTAGACAATGAGTAAAACTTAAATTTGGAAAACCGACCATAAGTTGTAGAGAAAATCTCAAAAAGCAGGAAGCTGACGTAGCGAGCTATGCTTGCCTTACTGGCCAGTTAGAATTAGCTATCAGAGCTAAGAGAGGCTTTAATAAGTTTGTGACTAAGAGTTCTTGCTCAAATGCAACAAAAAGTGGAACCGTTATTAATATTATTTGTGAGGTTTTTAAAGTTAAGCCCATAGGAAGAGTAGGGGAAAACAGGATCTTGCCTAATAGTTATTTTAGAGAAATGATAAAGCAAAAGGATAAATTTAGATTTATTTAACAATGCAAAAAGGAGTAATCAATTTGACACATATGTAATTTGATTTTATAAACAATTGGGGTCGCAGACCTCCTAAAATCATTTAAAGCTTGCACAAGGCAATTGACAATTTTTTGGTTTGGAACCTTTTATAAGCACTAAAATCTTCGTAAGATTTTGAAATGGTGCTAAGATTAATAAATAGAAAATTTAAAGATAATTAACGTAATTAAAGTTAAACAATAACTCAAGTACAAGGATTTCTAGATGGGTATCTTAGAAATATGATCAAATAACAACTTCGAAAGTAACAACAACAAAAAACAGGGAGAAATGAAATAGAAGTTTCTATAACTTCTTATATTGATACAGAATTAATTTTAGAGGTTATACAAATAGGGCAGGTCACTTATTGTGAAACCTGAAGAGAAAATTTGAAAGGAAGTTTCTATAACTTCTATATTTAAACAGGATCACGAAGAAAAAATGGGGCCAGTTACCCTTTCGTGAAACCTGGATTAAAGAGATTAATGACAGGTTTGGTAGACAATAACCAATTCTTGTGCTAGCAAGAAAAGAAATAGATTAATAAGCAGTTTCTAACTGCTGATATTTATACAGAGTGAATAAATGGTAAGTGGAGAACTAAGGAACCATAAGCCATGGACGCTCCCTGCTGAAGCTGATATCTTAAAGGTCCGACAAAATAAAAACATGTATTCAGTAGTTGGTAGTCATTTTGAGAACAGTTCAAGTAGAAATCAGTGTAGTTCTACCCCGTAATTTATTTTGACGTGTGTTGGCACTGTGTAACACGACAATTTTCGCTACGAGTAAATTAATTACTTTCCCCATGAAATGTTATCAGTTTCCACTACGTGTATTGGCAAGTAGGAGGTTACATGGTATTCAACGTGATTACACCCGCATATGTGAACAGGCCGTAGCCTAGTTCTGTTAGATGGACAAGATGATCTAATTGTCTATTTATGTCTTGCAGATTACATTAGTTAAGCCGATGAATAAATATATTAATTTCTTGAACGACCGATTGCCGCTATTAGGGCTGTAAAACAGACAGCGTTTTTTATATTTTCTTCCAGCTTTAGTTGAACAATAGTGTGAAATTGTTTATAATAAATTCAAATTAAATAATTATTGTTGTTAAATTGTAAACGATCAATCAGCAAAGGAGGTATTTGTTGCTCAAAAGGAGAAGGAGAACAGACACTAATCATTAAAATAATCAGCATATGTTAATGAAATTTAGTAACTTGTGGAATCTCAATTATGCTAATAATATTCTTGAAGTTAATTTGGTATGGAGAGGGTGAAATCGGCTCTGGTCCCTGTGTTAAATGATGTTGTTACCGATAGAGTGTAGTAGATTCTGGTCCCTGCATTCGTGTTGAAATAATCTCTAGTCCCCTGAGTTGATGATATTGTGGTGATAGTGATTTCAAGAATATAGTAAAATGTTTGTATATCCACAAATGTGTGCGAGATTTGACCAGTGATCATTAATAACGAGTAAGATAATAATGCAATAATAATAAAGGTCACTATGATCCTTAAAGCGCAATACCATCTTGACAAAGTTAATTATATGTTTATCTTTGAATATATAGTCAAATATGAAAACTGACTCAATTTAGCTAATGTTATGAATTATGTGATAGCTAATGGCTCATGTAGGAGGCGGATAATAATGATCATTGTTTATGAAAGACAGGTTGATGTATGCGAATCATAGCCATCGAACTGGAGCAGGAATATTTACGCTACTTATGATGCTTGTGGTGTATTCTTTGGTATACACGGTCAGTCAGAGTTAGCTTTTGCTGCTCTTTGATTTATCTATTTTATTTAATTCCTTCTCCGCAGACACCAACAGAGATCTTTTTCATTTTCACTTTGTGCACAGGTTTATTTTCTCCTTGAGCCTGTTCTAGATATGTAACATCCATGAAGAACCTAGGGGCATCTAGCAGCTAACTGCCGAAGTTCTTCAATTTCTCTGATCTCAAGAGAACTTCCTCATCAAACCACCAGGCGTCGTCATTGTCGCCAGCTAACATCTCAATGAACACAGCTCCATGAAGAAGAATATTTTTATATAAGAATTTTTTCATTGCCACATTGTACATCCTGTTGTATACTCTCTTGTCATATACACCCCCCCCCCTCCTCTCCCATGCATCCCCTTCTCTTTCTCCTTGCCTACCTACCTCTGTCGTGTGCGGAATCGATCGTTCTCACTTCTGCTTCAGTCGTCAAACGTACTGTTTGGAGCCTATCCTCGGGCTAGTCTCCTGTCCTCATGAGACATTTTAAACTAGACGCCATGTGAATGTTTTAAACCAACCGCCACAAGAACCATCGCCTGCTCTACATGAAAAGATAGCTAAGTACAAAACTTCAATGTTTTTAAACATATTTTAATCATTTTTAAAGAGCTAAATGCTTTTTCATTTAAATGTATAGACAGTGTGTGGAATTGCTAACTATTGTGCAATAACCGTCTTCGAGGGGATTTTCTGGTCATGCGTTAGCTATCTAAGCTGGCTTTAAAACATGTAATTTACTACTTCTTGTATAAATTAAATGGGAATACCTTCCCACAACGAGGGATTTAAAACAAATTAACCACTGTCTATAAAACTTAGCTTTCCACCGCTGGATTTCTCTTACCCCATTTAACTGTCATCATAGCTCCAGAAATTTCAATGTCAACCAATCTTTCTACTATTCAAGCAATCTAGTATTTTCCACGCCAAAATACGGGAATAATTTTCCTCACCGAGGAATTCATGTTACTTTAACTGCTGGTCAACACCTAATTTGCTTTCCACCGTGGGAACTTAACCTCATCAATCAACTGCAACCCATAAACTTTCCAACGCAATAAACTGATTCACGCTGAAATTACACTAAGTGTTCTCCATAACTGCAAAAACTTTCTCTTGTTCTACGAACCTACATACACTACTATAGTGAAGGTTTTCAACTTATCAAAAACTATCAGTGCTTCGAATTGGCGGGTGCTAAATATCTTCCGCGCCGCGTTCGGTTGAGAGAAAATAAATCTGGCCAGGACTTTTCCTAAAGTTCCTATTTCCCTCTCCCAAATTCCTTTTACTAACCAAATTAAATTTAACTGTTGGGTTCTTTCTTTTTCTACGAGGCTTAGCCCTCAGAGGCTCCCTCCCATTTTGTTGGATTTACCATATATTCTCTCTGTGTTAACTGTGGCTAGTCAACATTTTAATATTTATCTTTCCCTTCTAAAAATTAGGGAATCGTACCTTTTCTAATCATATAGGAGTTAACTAATTGTATACTCCAGGCTACGTTAATGCGACCTGTGCATTGTTTGTATATTACCTCTAGTAATTTCTATTTAAAAATAGCGGTAAATTCCGCTTGTGATTTGTTCTTCCTTTTCTGTTACAATCAGGAATCTAATACATTTGTTTATAGCCTTTTCGATTGCCATAAGGGCATTCTAAAAGTGCTTGCATCATACCCATTAAACATTAAAAGTTACAATTGCTTTACAAGTATCGTTACAAACTTCAAAATTCTTAATCGTAAGCAGACTTTTTAAAAATCTTTGTAAGATTTTAGTGCTTTATCAGGTTCGTAAATTGTACTCCATTTAATATTGTTTATAAATTGTAAACCTCTTATTATTGGGTCTGAAACTCTCAAAATGTTTGTAGAACTAAACAAAGAAAAGGTTCTTCCAATTCAAAACATAAAATTCTAAATCTAACCACTGTTAATTTTCTAACTTTTATATTTATTGTTAAATGAATTATTTCTATTATTTTGCTTTATCTTTCTCGCTAGAATCACTATTAGGCAGGACCTTCTCTTCCCTGATTCTTCCTCTAAGCTTGAGCCCTCTTTACGAAAACGGATAATTCCTGAAACAATAAAGTCTTTACTACTTGTTGCATTTAAACTAAAACTTCAAATAACAACATTTTCAGTTTTTCTTGGTTTTTATAGCCAATTCTAGCAAGCCATTGAGGTAAGTATAGCTATCTCCGCAAGCTTCCTACTTGTAGAGATTTTCTCTCTGACTTATGGTTTGTTTCCAAATTAAAGTTTTGTTTGAGTTAGCATCTTGCTGGATAAAATCTTAGCTTTCCTTAAGTGCAACAATTGGTATTCGTGTAATATTTTCACAAAAAACAATAACAACATCGCTAAAATCATCAAAACCACTTTGTCTCCTCACTCTCTGGGAGCATTCGATTGGTTTTCCAGAGATCCAACAGTGCCCAGAAATAAAATTATCACTCCAAATTCAAATCTTTTCAGAATTTTTAAATGCATAAATAAATCTAACTCTTCTGAAGGGAAAGTTAACACATCGTTTTCCTTTAGCATAATATGTATTGCCAGACTACCACCCGTGCCCATAGTACTAGAATATCGGCTCGGGAGGGAAAGTGCACTTCCCAAGCTCTTGCAGGCAACCTCTATTCATGCTGCGCTCTCCGCATGCCTTATTCGAGTCCCCACTAAAGTTAGACATTTCATACGGTTTGCACGGCTAAATTCCTTTCTATATATAAATTTACTAGAAGATTTGTGTTGGATTCTCATCCTATCTACCAATACACGTCTCTATGCCAAAACCTATCTCCTTTTCTCTCTTATCATCTTCCCTTAGGTGGTGTCAATCCTTAGCAAAAACCTACCAAAGGTTGGTCCCAGAAACCCGGGAGAATCCATTTGTCAATATCTTGCAAAATACTAATATCTATTTTGGATTTTTCAGCTATAACTTCACTGTGCAAATCTGGTGAAAGGGAAGGAAGTTGCTCCTGTCTCCTTCGGTGTCTCTCTCTTTCAACTTGTTTTCTGCTGCCAGTCTGACAGCATTTCCAAAACTCCACAGTTTCGTAAGTTATACTTTGATTTACCCATTTCATCATGCCTTCCACAGACAAAGATAAGGAAAGTAAGGATGACAAGATTACTTCCAAACGAGCGTTTTATAAAGGGCAAATTACCCGATTTAAAAAAATATATCAAAGACCTTGATCCTTTAAAGGCCCAATTAGATCTATCAAAGCTTCGTGAAAAAAATGAATGATCTACCGAAAACTATTGCACTATCCAAACATAAATCGAAACTTGTATGCTCAATCAAACAGACAATCGAGTAGAAATAGATAACCAATACTATGAAGAAATAGGGTCTGCCTATAAAATAATTCGCCAACTTGAGGAGGCCCAGGAAAAGGATGTTTCTGTTCTTAGCCCCCTCCACGAACAACAAAACCCGTCTGGTGAGGGCACTCATAAACCGAAACCAATGCTTCCCAAAATAAAGTTGCCTCACATCTCAGGAAACGAAGCTACTTGGGATTAAGACTCAGCAATTACTCTAGGTATGTGCCGTGTCTTGTATGGGGTTTCGCCTAGGACACCAAGCTGGCTCATCGGCGGGATCTTGGTGTCCCCGCCAGGACCCCCACAGGAGAGATGAACTGCGCGCCACCTCCTTTTAAATCAGGTGGAACTGCACCTCTTGACTGCGAGAACTAAAAGCTCAAGCAGCCTTAACCTCCCTATAAAGGCTTCCAAAAAGTTGGTATATTGGCTTTCACGGCCGATGAATTAAAACTCAGCAATTATTCTAGGTTTGTGCCGTGTCTTGTGTGGGGTTTCGTCTAGGACACCAAGCTGGCTCATCGGCGGGCTCTTGGAGTCCCCGCCCGGACCCACACAGGAGTGACGAACTGCGCGCAACCTCCATTTATATTAGGTGCAACTGCACCACTTGACTGCGAGAACTAAAAGCTCAAGCAGCCTTAACCTCCCTATGAAGGTTTCCAAATATAAAGGGAAGTGGCGCGCAATTCGTCACTCCTGTGGGGGTCTGGGCGGGGACACCAAGAACCCGCCGATGAGCTAGCTTGGTGCCCTAGGCGAAACCCCACACAAGACGTGGCACAAACCTAGAAGAATTGCTGAGTTTTAATTCACCGGCCATGAAAGCCAATATACCATCTTTTTGGAAGCCTTCATAGGGAGGATAAGGCTGCTTGAGCTTTTAGTTCTCGCAGTCAAGTGGTAAAGTTGCACCTAATATAAAGGGAGGTGGCGCGCTGTTCGTCACTCCTGTGGGGGTCCGGGCGGAGACAGCAAGTGCCCGCCGATGAGCCAGCTTGGTGTCCTAGATGAAACCCCACACCAGACACGGCACAAACCTAGAAGAATTGCTGAGTTTTAATTCACCGGCCATGAAAGCCAATATACCATCTTTTTGGAAGCCTTCATAGGGAGGTTAAGGCTGCTTGAGCTTTTAGTTCACGCAGTCAAGTGGTGCAGTTGCACCTAATATAAAGGGAGGTGGCGCGCAGTTCGTCACTCCTGTGGGGGTCCAGGCGGAGACAGCAAGGGCCCGCCGATGAGCCAGCTTGGTGTCCTAGGTGAAACCCCACACCAGACACGGCACAAACCTAGAAGAATTGCTGAGTTTTAATTCACCGGCCGTGAAAGCCAATATACCATCTTTTTGGAAGCCTTTATAGAGAGGTTAAGGCTGCTTGAGCATTTAGTTCTCGCAGTCAAGTGGTGCAGTTGCACCTATTATAAAGGGAGGTGGCGCGTAGTTCGTCACTCCTGTGGGGGTCCAGGCGGGGTCACCAAGAGCCCGCCGATGAGCCAGCTTGGTGTCCTAGGCGAAACCCCACACAAGATACAGCAAAAACCTAGAAGAATTGCTGAGTTTTAATTCACCGGCCGTGAAAGCCAATATACCATCTTTTTGGAAGCCTTCATAGGAAGGTTAAGGCTGCTTGAGCTTTTAGTTCACGCAGTCAAGTGGTGCAGTTGCACCTAATATAAAGGGAGGTGGCGCGCAGTTCGTCACTCCTGTGGGGGTCCAGGCGGAGACAGCAAGGGCCCGCCGATGAGCCAGCTTGGTGTCCTAGGTGAAACCCCACACCAGACACGGCACAAACCTAGAAGAATTGCTGAGTTTTAATTCACCGGCCGTGAAAGCCAATATACCATCTTTTTGGAAGCCTTCATAGGAAGGTTAAGGCTGCTTGAGCTTTTAGTTCTCGCAGTCAAGTGGTGCAGTCGCACCTTATACAAAGTGAGGTGGCGCGCATTTCGTCACTCCTGTGGGGGTCCAGGCGGGGACACCAAGAGCCCGCCGATGAGCCAGCTTGTTGTCCTAGGCGACACCCCACGCAAGACACGGCACAAACCTAGAAGAATTGCTGAATTTTAATTCACTGGCCGTGAAAGCCAATATACCATCTTTTTGGAAGCCTTTATAGGGAGGTTAAGGCTGCTTGAGCATTTAGTTCTCGCAGTCAAGTGGTGCAGTTGCCCCTATTATAAAGGGAGGTGGCGCGTAGTTCGTCACTCCTGTGGGGGTCCAGGCGGGGTCACCAAGAGCCCGCCGATGAGCCAGCTTGGTGTCCTAGGCGAAACCCCACACAAGATACAGCAAAAACCTAGAAGAATTGCTGAGTTTTAATTCACCGGCCGTGAAAGCCAATATACCATCTTTTTGGAAGCCTTCATAGGGAGGTTAAGGCTGCTTGAGCTTTTAGTTCTCGCAGTCAAGTGGTGCAGTCGCATCTTATACATAGGGAGGTGGCGCGCATTTCGTCACTCCCGTGGGGGTCCAGGCGGGGACACCAAGAGCCCGCCGATGAGCCAGCTTGGTGTCCTAGGCGAAACCCCACACAAGACACGGCACAAACCTAGAAGAATTGCTGAGTTTTAATTCACTGGCCGTGAAAGCCAATATACCATCTTTTTGGAAGCCTTTATAGGGAGGTTAAGGCTGCTTGAGCATTTAGTTCTCGCAGTGAAGTGGTGCAGTTGCACCTATTATAAAGGGAGGTGGCGCGTAGTTCGTCACTCCTGTGGGGGTCCGGGCGGGGACACCAAGAGCCCGCCGATGAGCCAGCTTGGTGTCCTAGGCGAAACCCCACACAAGATACAGCAAAAACCTAGAAGAATTGCTGAGTTTTAATTCACCGGCCGTGAATGCCAATATACCATCTTTTTGGAAGCCTTCATAGGGAGGTTAAGGCTGCTTGAGCTTTTAGTTCTCGCAGTCAAGTGGTGCAGTCGCACCTTATACATATGGAGGTGGCGCGCATTTCGTCACTCCTGTGGGGGTCCAGGTGGGGACACCAAGAGCCCGCCGATGAGCCAGCTTGGTGTCCTAGGCGAAACCCCACACAAGACATGGCACAAACCTAGAAGAATTGCTGAGTTTTAATTCACCGGCCGTGAAAGCCAATATACCATCTTTTTGGAAGCCTTCATAGGGAGGTTAAGGCTGCTTGAGCTTTTAGTTCTCGCAGTCAAGTGGAGCAGTCGCACCTTATACATATGGAGGTGGCGCGCATTTCGTCACTCCTGTGGGGGTCCAGGTGGGGACACCAAGAGCCCGCCGATGAGCCAGCTTGGTGTCCTAGGCGAAACCCCACACAAGACATGGCACAAACCTAGAAGAATTGCTGAGTTTTAATTCACCGGCCGTGAAAGCCAATATACCATCTTTTTGGAAGCCTTCATAGGGAGTGTAAGGCTGCTTGAGCTTTTAGTCCTCGTGGTCAAGTGGTGCAGTTGCATCTAATATAAAGGGAGGTGGTGCGCAGGTTGTCACTCCGGAGGGGGTCTGGGCGGGGACACCAAGAGACCACCGATGAGCCAGCTTGGTGTCCTAGGCGAAACCCCACACAAGACACTGCACAAACCTAGAAGAATTGCTGAGTTTTAATTCACCGGCCGTGAAAGCCAATATACCATCTACTTGTGATTCCTTTTACGAACTTTTTGCTCCCTTGTCCATGACAATGAAGATATTCAAGTCATTCATAAATTTCATTAGTTGAGATCTATTCTCCGTGATCAAGTCCTGCAGTTAGTTGAAACACTCCCAATAAGTGCCGAAAACTACCCTATTGCCTTTAACTTATTGAAGGAAAGATACTGTAATTTACGTTTACGTATTCGACGTCATATGAAGGCTCTATTTAACTTGCCTTCGTCACAGCATAATGACGTCACTAGCCTGCGTACCCTTATCTATACCACACAACTTCATGTAAAAGCATTATCCCGATTAGATCAACCCACTGACCATTGGGATACTTTCCTAATACATTTAGAGGTGTCTAAAGTTGATACTGCTACCCTCAAAGCTTGGGAAATTGAACTTTCTAACAACGATGATTACACTTACGAGCATTTAGTCACCTTTATAAATGCTAGATGCCTACTTTTAACCGCTTTAGCTAACCAAAGTGAACCCGCCTCTCCTAATTCAAAATTTAAATCTATGTCTCTTAAACCTAAAAGCGAATATGCAGCGTCTAGTATCCAAAAACCTGATATAGCTGTTCTAAAACCAAGTCATACGCCACTGATTACCAAACTAGGTCTAGCGAACGCCTTATTGCAAGTTCTCATGCTTTAAATACTCAAAGTGAACTCCGTAAAAGTCTTAACGAACAATTAAAGTGCATACTTTGCAACGATTCTCACGCTTTATACTTATGTGAATCCTTTAAAGAACTGTCAATTGATGTCAGAACGAAATTGGTGTCTCACAATAAATACTGTTTCGACTGCCTTTCACCTAAGCATTCTGCTTCTAATTGCAAGTCCTCCAGACGATGTTTCCATTGCGAAAACCGCATCACACCTTATTGCATCGTCATGATCATTCGAGGTCATCAGCAGAATTCACTTCTCAAAAAAGTGATAATAATAGCAGTCCCAATGTTTCATCTTTTATTCAAAACGCTAAGTCCTTGCGTAGTGCTCAAGTATTATTATCCACTGTTCAAATTGAAGTTCAGGATAAATTTGGCAACTGGGTTCGTGAACGAGTTCTCCTCGATTCAGCGGAGTCCCATGATTTCGTTTCCAATTCTTGAATTAAAAAACTGGGTCTTCCAGTAACTCCCACTTCTATCACTGTATCAGGCATTAACAGCTTAAAATCACAAGCTTTGCAATTCTCAAAACTAACCATAAAATATACTTGTCATAGAAATAATTTTCTTAAACTGAATTGCCTCATTCTTAACAGCATTGGAGAAGATACTCCAAGCCACTCTGTTGATACTTCATGTTTAAACATTCCTTCTTACTTAAGGCTAGCCGATCATCTGTTCAATAAACAAGGTCCATTGACATACTTCTTAGTGCCAATGTTTTTTGAAATTGCCTTCACAAATAAATTTCGTAAATTATCTTCAAACCTGGCTGCCAGAGACACTAATTTTGGATGGAATGTTGCTGGTCAACTTCCTCATCATTCTCCCCAACCCATGCCCCAATGTTATTTCGCTAGTACTGATTTGGAACAATTCTGGAAACTTGAAAACATCGATTCCCCTAGTTTAACCTCCTCAGAAAATGGATTCTGTGAGCAACTTTTCGTTTCTACCACTACTCGTACACCCGGAGGCCGATTCATAGTTCAGATGCCGAGATTACTCAATCCTCCCAAACTCACTAATTCTCTACCCAAGGCTTGAAAAGCTCTCTTTGCTATCGAGAAAGAACCCCTCGTCAAACAACAATATACAGAGTTTATGGTTGAATACGAAAGTTTGGATCACATGGAAGTTGTCAGCAAAGCTGATGACGAATTACACCCCCCAACAGAAACTGTATTCTTAAACCATCATCCCGTATGGAAAAACACTATTGTTAAGGATAAAATCAGAGTCGTGTTTAATGGGACATCACCTGACGTTAATGGCAACAGTCTCAACGATACTCTCTACTCTGGTCCTACTATTCAATCCGATCGGTCTACTATCCTCTTAAATTTTCGCTTTTTCCCCATAGATGTCATTGCAGACATTAAACAAATGTACCGTCATGTACTAATTCAATCCGAACAGCAAGATCTCCAAAGAATCTTATGGCGTGACGAAACTAGTAAACCCATTAAAATATTTCGCTTGAAAACAGTCACGTATGGTCTTAAACCTTCCGCTTTCCTAGCCATCCGATCTCTACATATGCTAGCCTCTCAAGATGGTCATTTATTTGATGCTAAATCTTCAGAAGCAATAACTACATCTTTTTACGTTGATGATTACCTCCAGTCCTTTCAGACTCTTGAAGAAGCTTCTCTCATATCGCAAGGAATGAAGGCATTGTTAAAGAACGGAGGATTCCCACTTCATAAGTGGAATTCCAATTCCCCTGAGTTCCTTGCTCAATTTCCCATCGAAGGTGTAGAACCCTCTTCTGTCGAAATTGGCGGAGATTCCGAATCCATAAAAACGCAGGAGTACACTGGTGCTCTCGCACTGATACTCTCATTTATAAGGTCTCGCTTTCCGAAGAGCTCCCTAACACAAAAAGGCAAATTTTATCTGATATTGCAATTCCTTGCTCCGGTTATTGTTATCGCCAAGCTTTTCATGCAAGAGCTATGGTCTATTAAATGTGAATGGGACTATGCTGTTCCCTCTTCTTTCCTCAATAGATGGCTGTCTTTTCGACATAGTTTACTTGATCATTCTTTTATTGAAATTCCTAGAAATTTAATCAACGCTCCTCCTAATACATCTTTCTCTCTTCATGTTTCTGCCGAAAGCTCCGAGAAAGCTTACAGTTGCTGTGCATATTTGGTTTATCGTAATTCTCTAAATGAATCTTCGCTTTCAAATCTTTTTTGCGCTAAATCTAAAGTTGCACTTCTTAAAACTATCACTTTGCCTAGGCTCGAATTGTATGCTGCACTCATGGCCGCAGAACTTGCTAAAACGCTACAGAAAGTCTTAAAAATTGAATTTTCGCAAACCTATTTATGGAGCGACTCCATGATTACTCTTTCTTGGATTGCCAAACACCCCACCCACTGGCAAACCTTCATTGCAAATAGAGTTTCTAAAATTCTAACCCTTTCTTCGGGATGTCAATGGAGACATGTGCCTAGCGCTGATAACCCCGCTGACATCATTTCCCGCGGTTGCTTACCATCTCAATTGGCAACATCTCAGTTGTATAGGTATGGGCCCTCGTGGTTAATCGAAGGCTCTTCTTGCTGGCCTTCTAAACCTCCGGTCACAAACTCCAACTTGCCTGACTCTAAAGTATCTAAATCTACCGCTTCGTGTCTTATTTCCAGCGTTTCATTTCCCTTATTGTCTCGCTACTCTTCCTTTCATAAATTGATTCGTATTTTTGCCTATCTTATCAAATGGAAGCATCTTGTTGTTGACCAACCGGTTCTTCCTAAACCGCATCAAACTAATCATGAATTAACTCTTGCTACTATTAAAGTTTTGCAACTCACACAGCAAGAAGCTTTACCTACTGAATTGTCTTTGCTTTCAGCTAAGAAAAATCTTCCGAAATCTAGTCGTCTTCGCACCTTAGCCCCTTTCCTTTATAACAATGGGTTACTCAGAGTAGGTGGTAGGCTTTCGCACTCTTCACATTCCGAAGACAAAAAGCATCCTGTCATTTTGCCTTCTAAACATCACGTAACTTCTTTAATTATACGTGACTTTCATTATCGAAATCTGCATGTCGGCACTCGCACACTGCTTTGTATATTAAGGGAAAAGTACTGGATAATAAATGGAGTTCATTAAGTTTCTTCTGTAATTCACAAATGATACCCTTGCTTCAAGGTGAAACCTAAGGTTAGTACCCAATTGATGGGCGATCTACCTTCTCTCCGCTCTTCCCCTATTCGTCCTTTAGCTTTAACTGGCGTAGATTAAATGGGCCCATTTCAATATTAACGTATTTCTCCTGAAGCCAGACGCAAATTGTTTGGAAAGCTCTATGTTTCTCTTTTCGTTTGCATGGTTACTGGTGCGATCCATTTGGATTTAGTAATGAATGCCTCTACATTTTACTTTCTGTCAGCCTTTTCTCGCTTCACTGCCAGGCGTGGCGTTCCCTCTGAAATGTTCTCCGATAACGCCTCCACATTTCAAGGCGCAGCTTCATTGTGGAAGAAAGCTCTCACATCTCTTTCTGCTATGGAACAAATTTCTAATTTCTCCTACTCTAAAGGTTTCAAATGGCGGTTTATACCTCCTTACGCCCCTCATCACCGCGGTAGGTGGGAATCTTGTGTCAAGCTTACTAAACGTCATCTAGATAGGTTTTAGGTATTCGCATTCTAACCTATGAATAATTTAACTCACTGTCTATTCTGATTGAGGGTGTTGTTAAATCTCGCCCTTTAACCCAGCTTTCTAATGACCCTGATGATTTGCTTCCTTTAACACCTGGTCATTTACTTATAGGTACGTCTGTTTCTCCCCCCCCCCCCCCCTTCCTAACTCTTGTAGAGATTGTTGGGCGTAAACTTGAAGCTCTTCGTAATTCTTTTTGGAAGAGGTGGAAATTGGAATACTTAACTTCTTTGCAACGGAGACAGAAGTGGCTTCTTCTAATCCTGACATCAAAAAGGGGGACCTGGTTCTTGTTAGGGATGCTTCCCCCCATTTAGTGTGGATATCCGGAAGAGTGGTCGAGTGTTACTTAGCGGCATCTAGCAGCTAACTGCCGAAGTTCTTCAATTTCTCAGAACTCAAGAGAGCTTCCTCATCAAACCACCAGCCTTCGTCATTGTCACCAGCTAACATCTCCATGAACACCGCTCCATGAAGAAGAATATTTTTATATAAGAATTTTTTCTTTGTCATATTGTACATTCTGTTGCATACTCTCTTCTTTATACCCCCAATCCCTTGCTTCTCCTTCTCTTTCTCCTTGCCTACCTACCTCTGTCGTGTGCGGAATCGATCGTTCTCACTTCTGCTTCAGTCGTCAAACGTACTGTTTGGAGCCCTTCCTCGGGCTAGTCTCCTGTCCTCGTGAGACATTTTAAACTAGACGCCATGTCAATTTTTTAAACCAACCGTCACCAGAAACCATCACCTGCTCTACATGAAAAGAAAGCTAAGTACAAAGCTTCAATGTTTTTAAACATATTTTAATGTTTTTTGAAAAGCTAAATGCTTTTTAATTTAAATTTATAGACAGTGTGTGGAATTGCCAACTATTCTGCAATAACCGTCTTCGAGGGATTTTTCTGGTCATGCTTTAGCTATCTAAGCTGGCTTTAAAACATGTAATTTACTACTTCTTGTACAAATTAAATGGGAATACCTTCCCACAACGAGGGATTTAAATCAAATTAACCACTGTCTATAAAATTTAGCTTTCCACCGTGGGATCTCTCTTTCCCCATTTAACTATCATCATAGCTCCAGAACTTTCAATGTCAACCAATCTTTCTACTATTCAAGCAATCTAGTATTTTCCACGTCAAAATATGGGAATACTTTTCCTCACCGAGGAATTCATGTTACATTAACTGCTGGTCAACACCTTATTTGCTTTCCACCGTGGGAACTTTACCTCAACATTCAACTGCAACCCATAAGCTTTCCAAAGAAATAAACTGATTCAAGGTCAAATTAAAGAAAGTGTTCTCCATAACTGCAATAAATTTCTCTTGTTCTACGAACCTACATACACTACGATAGTGAAATTTTTCAACTTATCAAAAACTATCAGTGCTTGGAATTTGCGTGTGCTAAATATCTTCCGCACCGCGTTCGGTTGAAAGAAAATAAATCTGGCCAGGACTTTTTCCAAAAGTTCCTATTTCCCTTTCCCAAATACCTTTTACTAACCAAATTAAATTTAACTATTGGGTTCTTCCTTTTTCTAAAAGACTTAGCCCTTAGAGTTTCCCTCCCATTTTGTTGGATTTACCATATATTTTCTCTGTGTTAACTGTGGCTAGTCCACATTTTAATTACTATCATTCCCTTCAAAAAATTAGGGAATCGTACTTTTTCTAATCATGTAGGAGTTAACTAATTGTGTACTCCAGGCTACGTTAATGCGACCTGTGCATTTTTTGTATATTACCTCTAGTAATTTCTATTTAAAAATAGCGGTAATTTCCGCTTGTGATTTGTTCTTTCTTTTCTGTTACAATCAGGAATCTAATACATTTGTTTATAGCCTTTTCGATTGCCATAAGGGCATTCTAAAAGTGCTTGAATCATACCCATTAAACTTTCAAAGTTACAATTGCTTTACAAGTATCGTTACAAACTTCAAATTTCTTAATCGTAAGCAGACTTTTTAAAAATCTTTGTAAGATTTTAGTGCTTTATCAGGTTCGTATCTTGTACTCCATTTAATATTGTTTATAAATTGTAAACATCTTATTTTTGGGTCTGAGACTCTCAAAATGTTTGTAGAACTAAACAAAGAAAAGGTTCTTCCAATTCAAAACATAAAATTCTAAATCTAACCACTGTTAATTTTCTAACTTTTATATTTATTGTTAAATAAATTATTTCTATTATTTTGCTTTATCTTTCTCGCTAGAATCACGATTAGTCAGGACCTTCTCTTCCCTGATTCTATCTCTAAGCTTGAGCCCTCTTTACGAAAACGGATAATTCCTGAAACAATAAAGTATTTACTATTTGTTGCATTTAAACTAAAACTTCAAATAACAACATTATCAGTTTTTCTTGCTTTTCATAGCCATTGAGGTATGTATAGCTATCTCCGCAAGCTTCCTACTTGTAGAGATTTTCTCTCTGACTTATGGTTTGTTTCCAAATTAAAGTTTTGTTTGAGTTAGCATCTTGCTGGATAAAATCTTAGCTTTCCTTAAGTGCAACAATTGGTATTCGTGTAATATTTTCACAAAAAACAATAACAACATCGCTAAAATCATCAAAACCACTTTGTCTCCTCACTCCCTGGGAGCATTCGATTGGTTTGCCAGAGATCCATCAGTGCTCAGAAATAAAATTATCACTCCAAATTCAAATCATTCCAGAATTTTTACATGCATAATAAAATCTAACCCTTCTGAAGGGAAAGTTATTACATCGTTCTCCTTTAGCATACTTTGTTTTGCCAGACTACCACCCGGGCCCATAGTACTAGAATATCGGCTCGGGAGGGAAAGTGCTCTTCCCAAGCTCTTGCAGGCAACCTCTATTCATGCTGCGCTCTGCGCATGCCTTGTGCGAGTCCCCACTAAAGTTAGACATTTCATACGGTTTGCACGGCTAAATTCCTTTCTAAATATAAATTTACTTCAAGTTCTCTGTTGGATTCTCATCCTATCTACCAATACTCGTCTCTATGCCGAAACCTATCTCCTTTTCTCTCTTATCATCTTCCCTTAGGTAGTGTTAATCCTCAGCAAAAACCTACCAGCTTGCATTGCATTATTTCACTTGAGGAGAAGGAGTAGTACGAGGAATGTTTTGCCACATGTGAGATTACTAACATGTCTAGATGAGATATAATGGTTGCCAATCATAGTTAAATGAAATCTATGAGATAGTAATGTAAATGATGTAAATAATAATTATAGTTATTGGAGCGAATGTTATGGTTTCATTATTGAGCGACTTCACTGCGCTCAGATTGCTTATTATTATTCTAGCGCATTTTGCAAAGCGCAGACTTTAGTTAATTTTTTCCTTTTTGGGTATTCCACATGGTTTAGTGGATCACTTTTACTTCCAGTCTAAAATATCAAGTTATTTTGAATCGTGACTTGTCCATATTCAACATGACTTGGTCGTATTCAGGACTCCCACACAATTGAATACATTATTTAATTAGTTTTTCCCAGAATAGCCCTACTGTAGGGTTAGGATGTAGGATGGTTTCACCACAGGAGTGTGTTTTAAGTAGATTTATTTTATCCTAGAGTTCGTAGGAACGTTAATTTTTTGTTTTGATACTTTCCTTAAAATACATGTTTGCTACATTTTTTTATCTTAAAGAGGCCTATGCCTACGATATGCGCTTTCCTATCTCCCTTTCCTCTCGTGGAAATGGAGGACAATGTAGCATTTATCTCGATTATACGACCAGGACGCCCCGAGGCTCATCTCGTGATGCCATCGTGTATCGGTGGTGAACGGGCACAGTATGTAGGTCTAAATGACTTAGTCTTGAATATTAAGCTAGTTCTGAATGAGTACATTTCTTTGTCCGTTAACGGTAGCCCTCTCCATTATCTTTATGACATAACAAGGGGATCGATAGGTTACTCGCGAAGCACCCATTCATCAAAACATTACTGTACACTGCTGTACCCACCACATCGTAATGCTCGCCTTCACTGCCGAGGAGCCAGCTGATTTATGGCAAAAACAAGACGCTATGGAGTGTAAAAGAGAAGTCGAAATATGGATTCATGAGGAGCATAAACCGTTAAGAGTGCGTTCAGTTTTCTCGTTTTTCATCCGGCGAACTTGGAAGTGAGTAACTGCAATCAAATCGACGGTGGCACGAGGTAAGCCAATTTCCTATCTACTGAAAAACACTCAGTAAATTTCTAAGCCTGTGGTTTCAATTATGGCAGGATGTGAAGGATTGTATCATAATGTATTACCCAACTGCATAGCCGTGCCTCATAACAGGCACGAAAAGCTGCTTAACTGTAGTTCCATGGCATGAAAGGTGGTCAAATATAATGCAATATCTCCACACATGTAGGCCTACCCTCTCTCCTTAATTAAAGTTATATTGCACTTAATTCACACCTACTCCCTCGTAATCACCCTAATACCTGGAGCAGAACAACAATGAATTTCACACTCAACCAAATACAAAGGACTGATGATCAAAATATCCCCAGTTTATAAATGAATCCAGGAAATAAGTGTATAATGAAGAACATAGAGAAAGACATTCTGGAACCTCACAATGTGAAATATGAACTGTACGCCATATGTTATACTACAAGTCCTTTAAGGAACATTTGGCACAGCAGCTACACTACATACGTTAGAGGCAATTAAACTAACAAACTAGGTAATAACAAGCATTTAGTTCCCTCAGATAAGTCAACAAATCCGTATGCATGCTACCAGAAGTATAAGATTGACATTTTCGAGGGATCCTGGTCAGCCATCTAACTCCGCAGAGCTTTCAAAGATAAACTCATTTAAAATCATGTTTGCAACGCTTGTGATCGTAGTCTGATTCAGAGATGAAGACAACCCCACGATTGGTTCTAGAGGATCAAAATTATAAAATTCTCTGTTCTCCGTGACGCGGCTTGGAGGGCGCGAAGTTTATGAAAGAGGATATCTAGAGGCGAGATCAGTATTCCGTGCAGTTAATTTATCATTCATATTCATATTCATTCATTTATTTGCAATGGGGGGTGTGTCCCCCGGTGGCAAATTGTATATACATAACAAATAAATACTTATACATAACAATTCAATAACAATTATACAACAATTAAACTGGAGTATTTACACAAATAGTCAGTCTTTTCTTAAACACACCTATATGTTTGGGAAAAGGCTCTAAGACTGCGGCAGGTAGAGAGTTCCAGTTATCAATGGCACGGTTTACAAAAGAATATTTACCATAATTTGTTCGCTGTGGTCGGCCCTTAACTTTGAAAGGATGATCGCTCCTACCCATGTAGGAGATAGATGACTATTATTTGCTTCATTTTATCTTGTTTGTGAAATGCAATATTTGATTTAGGTTTCGATAGATTTTCTCAGAAACATATGAAAATAATAAAAGCCAAATTTTAGTATCAAATTATCTTTTGGAGAAAACTGAAATCACAGGTCTTTGTTTATTAATGTAGTCTCTATAGGTAAATAGGTCTAATCAACACATACTATTAAGTGCAGCCTTTTTAGATACCTATAGACATGACACACAAACAACAAGTAGTTCCGCGGAGAAGTAAATAGCCTATTTTCATACATCCTCCGCGTGATTATTGCCTCTATCAACATTAAAAATTTCAGTTTAATTGATGTAGATTCGTAGATATTGAGAATCTTCTAAGTTGTTCGGGTGGTTGATATGTATTATTATATATTGTGCCCGTTTAGACAGAAGTGCAACGACCAAATACGCATGTTACCGAAATCAGTTTCGCACAAGACTCAAAATATGTATCTCAGGGCTAATCTGGGTGAAAGAAAACAACAAACAAAATCTAGACTTGCTTCACTGATGCAATAATAAGGATAAGAAAGGAGAAATGAAAATATCACAATTTCTTAAAATCTCATTTTATTAATTTAAGTAAAGTTAAAATATCAATATTCAAATATTAATATTTATTAACTGAAGGATTTCATCCTCAGGCAAAGATTGAAAAATGTAACTTACTTAGAAATATCTCATCCCATTGCCATGGACATTATACACTAAATCGTTAGCACGTTATCTATCAAATAATCCACTCAAATAATTTTTATATCGGAATCATAATGGGATTTTCCAATTATCTACATGAATTATGTAGTTCCTTTACCATGTTTCAAATTTTACGTGACTTATTCATTATTTACATATTCACCAGTTTATCAAGATTAAATAATATCAACAATAAACACAAATATATTCAGTAAGATCAGATGGTAATTCATTTTTATTCGATCAATTATTTCAATTTATTTTTCCATAATTCAAATTATTTAAATTTCATTTGGTTTTCCAGTTAATTATTTATTTAAATCATTTAAATTCCATTATTTAGTCTGTGCACACAATAGTTAACTATTTCCTTTACTATTTGCAGATGGTTTCTTATCAATAAAATAAATGACAATAATAATTACACTGCACACATTAATTCCCTCTGTGCGTTGTATATATCTTATTATTTCATCATATCTTGACATACGCACCGTATGATTTAAATCACATCGTACAACAGCGGCTTCGAAAAATAAGTAAGTCAAATCTGACTGGACATCATGAACGGAATTCAACTGACGATGGCCGTGGGCTACAAACAATAACAATTGGGCTTTACCCTTCCTAATTATTAATCCTTTTAATGTTTTCTATCTCTTTATTTTAACCAAACCGTTCAACCATTCCTGTGCCTGACGCATCACAATATCAATTATTCATAACATATTTTTATCATGTCAGTTCACGACTGAACAACAATGTTCCACTCTTATTTCTCCATTAATTATGTTTATATCAAGCCACATGCCTGTATCAACTAGAAAACTCACTGCTCCATAAATAAATAATACCAATTAAGCCATTACATATCTGTTAGTGATATATGTGTGACTTCCCCTTGTTCAGATGACATCCAGTCATCTAATGACTGTACCATTCGTTCCTAAGGTAAACAATGTAAAAAACCTATATGATACCAATCTCCTTCTGGCATTCTGAAAACCTTCAGTGTCCCGCTATCTCACTTCATTATTCCACGTGGTTTAGGCAACCTCTTAACTTGCTCGATCATATTCTTTAATAAACGAAATCCTCATCCGATATTGATGTGCACTAAACTACAGAAAAACTGGATCATAAATCGATGTTAAAAAGTTGAAAACTGTTCAAAATTTAGTTTAAAAAAAGTTCAAAATAAAAGATTATTATTATTATCATCAAAATATATTTTGAAAATCATGATTATTATTATTATATTTCTCAAATCAGGACTGAAATACATGAAACGACCAAGTTTGAATAAAAAAATATTGGACAATAAAAATTCATTTCCATAAATCGGTCTGCAACAAAGAACCTCCGGCTGATGACCTCAATTACTCAAAGAAAAGAAAACTATCTCATCTGACCTGCAATATCGCTCCGTAGAATATGAGAATTCGTAGAAAAATCAAACGTATGTTAGGCTATTCTCAAAAAGATTGTTCCGAAGTACAAAAATGGTGTTGATATTTTACTGAAAGAAAATTCCAAATGCCAAAACTAAGAAGATGAAAGGTAGCTTACATTTTGCTGGTCTTGAAGTGTTGAATCTTCCAGATGGTTCCTTCAATGGTCCGATATATCAGGGTTTCCCCATCGCTCGTTCCGTCAAACGCACGGCCTTAATCGTGTATCTGCCTCCATCTCTACCCGCAATTCACTTAGCAGGACATATTGAATACTAACACTTGCCTATATCCGGCACAATCAACTTAACATTTCGCCGGCATTATAGCTTGTGCTATAAGAGATGTCGTGGTTTTACCCTCTTGCTTCATGTTTTCAGTCCAGCAGTAATTCTTGATGCAGCTTTGACAAATATTTTTCATATTATACTCTTATAGTCTTAGCAATGGTTCTAATCATAGATCCTGATATAGAAGCTAAACCTAGAGGGTTGAGAATACGCTTCTCCCAATACACGCTAGGCATGCATGGTCCCAAACGTCGGCTATTACTTGATCAAGCAGACTAGTATCCGAAGAAATAAGTATATAAGTCTCGGCTGATCCTGAAATTATCGAGACATAGCTCGGCGCTGACTGTTCGTAGATGATTTGAAACATAAAGTTCCAACGTAAAGTTCTTAGTTACAGACACAGTCTGACAATCGTAGCTTACACAAAGTTTCTAATTTTTTCACACAAAGACGATCGTACACTCAGCATTACGAAGCATAATGCCGAATGGCAACTGAAAGCCGAATGACACTCGCTGAGTGCTACAGTGCTGTTAAATACTCATCGCTCAGAGCCCTCGAATATTCTGAACTGCCAACGCGTCATCACATGTGACTGGCCTCGCTGTTCTAACTATCGCTCTTACCCAGATCTACGACACCGCGGTGAAAAATTTGCAACCTTCCAATGAGAATATCTCCACTTCTAGTGATCGGATTTTCCTCAAAGTTGGTTTATAATCTTCCAAATATCAATGCCAATAATGTATGATATATGCGGTGACTCCAGACCATCACAATATTATACACAATAACAGAGTTTCGTCATTTCACCGTGCGCGCCACATGCCTCCAGCAAGTGCACTCTATTTTTTCTCCTGTGGACTAACCATGTCGCGCGTGCTTCAAAACCTTGCGTGGTGTCAACATGTGCCTCCAATCCATATTCCCATGTTGAATAAGGCCATATTCACCCCTCACGCAAAATAATAAATAAAAATTGCATTTTTATTTTTTTATTCTTCAAGTTCCATTCCATTTATGGTTGTCTGCTGGCTCTTTTATGTTAGACTTTCAGGCTTGATGAATTGTACGTCCCCACGATGTTACCGGTATTCAAGTCTGCTACTCTATAGCTTCCATTATCCCTGCTTTGATCTATCCGGGAAGGTCCGCGATAAAGACTAGCAAATTTTTGAATATCTCTCACTTGATGTATTCCTCTTCGTTTCCTTCGAATGTTATGTCTTTAGTTTTAGTGAAATTTAAATGATCTTGGATGTGACTGTTCTCAGTGATTTGGCGATTTGTTTGTTTCTATGTTAAGGCCTCTCTATCTCTGTAATCTTGACGTAATCGGTTCGTTTCGTTCCGTTCGTCCTTGCTACAGGTATTGTTTACCTTTCTGATGCCTCTTCTCTCAGGTTGTGTCTTGTGTGTTGTCGGAATTCCTCGTTTTCCGTGTCCAATATCCTCATTTCTCCTGAAATTCTGATTTTCCCTGCCAAAATTGTGTCCCCTTCTGTCTTGGGACTGATACGGTTTTTGATTGTATCCAGGCCTCTTCCAAGAATACCATCGATTTTCATACCTACTAGATCTCACGTAAGGTCAGTTTTGGTACGACATGTTAAGGTATCGTTTCCATTCTCTTCTGTCTTGTCCATCCCTCTGTGCTTTCTCTTCGTGCTTCCAATTGGGTATGGTCTGACATTGTCGGTCTGCCATGGCAGCATAAACTGATGGGATTTCATTCTTTCCACCACTTTTGTGAATAAATTGAGAATTCGAGTGGTCCAATATTTGTAATACTTCATCGAATTCCTCCATATTACCAATATTAGCAGCAATTAAGGTACTCTGCACTTCCAATGGGAACTGCCTTATGAGGGCTGACATAAGGTCATAGTCAGGCATGGGTGTCTCTAAATGTTGCAGTTTGGCTAACTGACTTGCGAAATATGCGGAGCATTTCGTTGGTTGTGAAGTTGAATAGCGTTTGGAATACAATTCCGCTCTGACTTGTTGTTGGGTTTAGGGTGACCAGAATTTTCTGAGTAAGGTTTGTGCAAATTCGTCGTAAGTGCGCAAGTTGCATCTGAACGCCCTGAACCAAACTAACGCTAGTCTGTCCAAAAACTTACCAATGACCCTTATCTCACGCTCATTAGAAATTTTGGATTCCTTAAAGTAGTCCTTGACTTCCCTCAAAAATTCTACTGGCGTAACTGTGCCTGAACCAGTAAATCTATATGGCTTGTCTTCTACATTCTTGAATACATAGATTTGAGTTGGGCTAACAATGTTGGGAACATCTTCCTGCTTTTCCGAAGAATGTTTCTTATCCTGAACTAAAGATTGAGTTTGAATTTCTGTTAAGTTTTTCGTTTGGTTTTATATTCAGAGAATTGGGTTTCCAAATTCTTCACTGTTTCCCCAAGGTAACTATTTTCAGCTCTCAATAATTTTCTAATTTCTTCTGTATTATTCCTTGCTTTAGAATCCTCTGCCAGTCATATAACTTCCTTCAATTCCAGATTGTTTTCCCTGACATCCGAAACTAGTCTATCCGTGATCGGTTCGTGACTTTTCATTGAATCTGTAATGTTCCTGATATCCTTTTGTACTGTTTGTATATCCATGGTTATTACTTCGACATGCGATGAGAGTACTTCTTGAACCTCTTTGATTTCATCATGTGTGTCCTGTTTTATCGATTCCTTAATTTCTTCTATAACAGTTGTCTTTATGTTAGTTTTCAATTCCTGAATGATAACTTCCTTAAAATCTACTACTACTAGCTCATGAAAATCCATGCAAACACGCTGTAATATTTGTTTGGCTGTATCATTGCAAACCTTATTAACACGAATTATGTTTGCCATATCATCTCCCACCTTCCTTATACCTCTCTCTAATCTATCTGCTAGAGATTGTAATTTAGAGTTTGATTCCTCAAATCTACTTTCTATTGTACTAGAGTTTACAGCTAACGTAGTTTCGAGCTCCTTGGAGTTTTCAAACAGTTTCGTCTGTTATTTTTCTTCAATTTCTTTGCTAGTGATTTTGAGTTTTCTGAAATTTTTCTTTCGAGAGTATTTGAATGTTCGGAGAATTTTTTCATCCTATTTTCCATTGAAATTGTGTTTTCTGTGGTCCTATTTTCTAGATTTATAGAACTTCCAACCATCTTAGCCATATCCTGTTCCACACCTTTGGAATGCTCTTCCAAACGAGAAAGAATTCGCATTACCTCCTCCATAATTTACAACAATAATGCTCAATATTAGGGGTAGACTTTCGGCTGCAACTACGACTTACGACTAAGCATTTATTATTAATTTGCATTTGGAATTATCAAATAAAATGAGATATGCCCTAGTTTCGACGTGATGGAAAATAAATCTCTACTATTTACTGATTAAATCTACAACGATGAAGAGATGAAAAATTAACATTATCCTCCGTCTGAATGTTATGAAATTGTGTATTTTAAGGCTTCAAAAAGAAGGAAAATAAATCCCCACAACGGATAAGCCGTCACACTACAATTCTAAACAATTTTTTTTAAGTCCCCACTAATTGGGTCTCCCCACAAAACCTATCTGTCCATACCAGACATATGCCAATTGCATTAAGCAAAATAAAATCAAATGCTCTGAACACGAGCCCAAATCCTACTCGAGCTACACGTCTGATACGTCATTTCTCTTTCTTATCTTATTTTATGTGCCCATTTAGACCGACGTCCAACAACCGCATACGCATGTTACCGAAATCAGTATCGCACGAGACTCAAAATATGTATCTCAGGGCTAATCTGGGTGACAGAAAACAACAACAAAAATCTAGACTTGCTTCACTGATTTCGGTTCGATGCAACAATAAGGAGAAGAAAGGAGATATGAAATTATCACAATTTCTTAATATCTCATTTTATACATTTAAGTAAAGTTAATAAAACACCAATAGCAAGATAATATGTTGGAGAAAAGTGAATTTCCACAACACACAAAAATATGGAAATATCAAAACACTTTATGACCCTCCGAAATATCAATTGTTTTGATGATATTGATCGATGACCAGAAATTATCAGTCCGACTGGTCTCGATTAGTAATAACATATATTTACATTTGTGACATCAGATCGTTCAGGAAAATTGATAGTCCGTCCTGATGTCTGCGTCACACTATTTACAAAATTTTCACTATCACGCACTTTCCAAGATTCATTTAAATGTTTTCATGTCATAATCGGTTAATTAATTCAAGTATCATGTATGGCATGATGTATTACCATAATCCTTTATGAGATCAAACGTTGCACTCGATTTTGTCAAAGTATTCTGTTCATGGTTTGTGTTCCTTAAAACAAAAATATTTGAGCAACATACATTCAAATATTAATATATATTAACTGAAGGCAAAGATTGAAAAATGTAACTTGCGTAGAAATATCTCATCCCATTGCCAGGGACATTTTACACTAAATTGTTAACATGTTATCTATCAAATATTCCATTCAAATAATTTTATATCAGAATCATAATGGGATTATCCAATTATCTACATGAATTAAGTAGTTCCTTTACCATGTTTCAAATATTACGTGACTTAGTCATTATGAACATATTCACCAGTTTATCAAGATTAAATACTATCAACAATAAACAAAAATGTATTCAATATGATCAGATAGTAATTTATTTTTATTCAATCAAGTAATTCAATTTATTTATTCCGCAATTCAAATTATTTAATTTGCATTTGTTTATCCAGTTAACTATTTATTTAAAGCATTTAAATTCCATTATTTAATCGGTGCACACAATACTTAACTATTTCCTTTACTATTTACAGATGGTTTCGTATCAATAAAATAAATGACAATAATAATTACACTGCACAAATTAATTCTTTCGTTGCGTCATATTTCTCTTATTATTTCATCATATCTGGGCATATGGTAAGGCTTCGACAAGGCTAGGGTATGACTTAAATCACATCGTACAACAGCGGCTTCGAATTATTGTTGTTGTTTTGGTGATATCCGGCGGTACAGCCCATGTTGGAAGAGTTGGGAAGGCCCAACCACTTCCAAAGAGGGAAGATGAAGAGTGAAAAAAAGAAAAGGATGATGGAGAACAAATATAACTTAAGAGTAAATAGTATGGACTCAGTATATAAGGCACAAATACACTACAAAGTTTAAAGTACAATCGTTTGAACAATTTTGATAGCATTCCAAGAGTTAATAATAATAGTTTAAGTTATAATTAAAAGTGAATTTGACTAGATATATATGACTGAGAGAACTCTCGCTGTAATACATTTTCAACCTAAGAGGGGTTTACAAACCCACCATATTATTAATAATAATTGTTGTTAATGGTGGTTACTAAAAGGAAGGAGGCTGCCATGGCCATTGAACAAAGTGCACCACTGAGTAAAAATAAACAATATTTGAGATGGATCACATTAGTGACATCAATTCTCAGTGGTTAGCTCACTCGAGAACTAGACCACTAGATCTCAAATATGACAATAGAAAAAAATGACTAGAAAGATAGTGACTAACAATAATTAAGTTATGATTAAGAAAAAGTATGGGTCTGCCGGAGCTAGCAATCACATTAGCTAAACAACAGACAAACATTTGCAAAAAAATTTTTGGAAAGTAGACTAACACCCGGACCAGTGATAACGCTGTACCACAGGTATACTTGAATAGAAGGAAATGCCATGAAAAGTCAAGGCAGTAGCTAGTATATGAGATTAGCTATAAAGAGTGCAGTGCAATACACGGGGCTAGGTCCAAGGTTTGTTAATAGGCGAGACCTTAACCATGAAAAGCTAACATAATAAAGGAGCTTGACATAAGTAGCTTGATTAGTGCACTCATTGGCTAAACTAAAAATGCAAGAAATTTCTAATATTTGATTGGTAAAAAACCACCGTGGTCAGATACAAAACTGGACTACACTAATATAAACGTTAATAAGAATAGAAGGTGGATGATTGTGAAAAGATGATTTAACAGCATCCAAATCCATGGAATTGAGCTGCATGAGATAGTTGCAATATATACAACTAGCGAAAGGGTTAAGCAGACTTACGTAATTCGATACAATGCAAGAAAGGAGAAACCCTATTTTTAGGAGTTTCAAGATTACAAAAATAAAATGAAGCAGTATAATTAATATTCTTCAAGTGACTGGGTAAGAAAGTTTGGTGGAGGGAATATGGAAAAAACATGGAAAGGTATAGTTAGATAACTTTTGCCAAATGTTGATTTAATTGCGGTAGGACAAAGTGTAATGGAACAAGTGCGGAGAAGGAATGGTGTTTCGCCATTAGAGTCTGTTCTTTCCATAAAACTGTTGCACTATGAGCTTGAAAAGTTTATCTTCGGTATAAATCCACATGTTAGTTCAAGATAACAGCTTCTTTAAGAAATCCAACACGTCCCTCGTGGGGCTTTTTATGAAAAGCCTTAAAGGTGTCTACGGTAGCAAGACCTGAAATTTCCCTCGACGTGGTTCGTTACTTTTGCCATAAATAGTGGTGAATGAAATACAGCAAATAATTTTCTTTAGAGCAAGCGAATAGCTTCAATAAAATGTCCGATAACTCAAGAGAGTGAAGTATATTGAACAGTAGAACACTGGCAATTATGGGGTTTAATGGATCTTGACGACAGGTATCCCACGTAGGGTTAGAATTCAACCAATCCAAATGCCCCACGATGGGGGCTACTGGTTAAAAGAAAACCCATTTGGGTGTATTCCTGTCCTGCAGGAGAAAATTGGCAACCAGATACGCCACTTAAATGTCTTCGTATGAATTAAGCAAAATGTGCCCCATTTAGAAGATTGAAGATGTACTTAACTTGTTATGATGTTCTTGTAGAATTTAAGAGCCATGTAAATGGCTAGCAAGCCATCCTTACGATGATTACTTCCTCCATTAAGTGCGAGGTGGAGCGAGAACTCGGACCCTGGTGAGACTGATAAGCGAAGTGAGAGTCAGAGTGTGTCGTAGGGCGACAGGGGCAAAGTTGAAGAGGGGAAGAAAGAGGGGTGAAGAGGGGGGAAGAGGGGGGGAGAGGGTAAAGAGGGGAAACAGTTTGGCAAACATAAAACAAAATAAATAACACTCAATGGTTGAAATTCTTCGTTCTTCATGTGAAGCTGGTAGCATTAGTATGAAGTTCGGAGAACGACCTCTGTTAGCTTCTTGTAAAAGTCTCTGCTGGAATGAAACATCTTGATATTTGCTTGAAGCGTAGGACCGCCGACAGATGGAGGCATTAGCGCTAACATTTACTTCGTGTATACAGTGGGAGGCGACTGAGATGCCATAATTAACCAAATAACTGTAATCAGACTAAACAAGAAATAAATGCGTGGCCACTGTACATTTGAATAATTAATAAAGTAAGAGAATGCATCCTTTGGTGGTTTAGAGGAGAAATCGAGGAAAAAACTAAGAAGAAGACACATTCTCAACGAGGAGATAATTACATGTTCCCGTACATTCAAAGAATGTACCACATGTCGGGCCTGGGCCTTGCCGACCACATATCTTCTCCAGTCGTCTTTTGAGTTCGCCAGTCTCCTCCAATTCCTGACTCCCAGCCTTCTCAGATCCGAATCTACATCATCCAACCATCGTAATCTTGGTCTCCCCACAGAACGGCTACCCTCTGGCTTGGTAAATAACACCTTCCTTAGTACTCGCTCTTGCTCCATTCTCTGCACATGTCTCAGCCAGCGTAATCTTCTCGCCTTTATGTATGTCGAGATTGATGGGTTCTTATAAAGTTCGTATATCCATGAGTTAGTTCTAATCCTCTATGCACCATTCTCATATACTGCACCATATATTTTCCGTAATACTTTGCGTTCCCAAGTGTCCAAAATATTTCTGGTTTGTTGTATTAAGGTCCAGGTTTCAGACCCATACATGACCACCGGTTTTATAATTGTTTTATAGACTGTCACCTTCAGCTGTCTTGAGATGTTTCGGGATCGCAACTTGTTAAAAAAAATATGGTAGCACCTATTACCAGCTGCTATTCTTGCCTTTATCTCTGTTGGCACTGTATTTTATTCACTGACAATTCCTCCCAAATACTTAAACTGATGTACTATTTCGAACCCCTCAAACTGGTCAGTGCCTCTCCGCCTTGTTTTATTTCTGGTGTTGATCACATATTTAGATTTTACTTATTTATAACCAAGCCGAGTGTAACCGCATCTGGTTTCAAAGTTGTATAGTTCTCACGCAGATATTCTCTATTCCTCCCAAGCATGGTTATATCATCAGCAAATGCCATATTCTGAATCGTTCTCTTGAAAATTTACTTGGTTACTTCCGTATGACACCCTCCAATGCCAAATTAAACAATGTTGGTGACAAGGAATCCCGTTGTTTGAGGCCTTGGTTGATTGGAAAACTATTGGAATATCTACCATTAACTTTAATTTTACTGTTCGTGTTGTTTAGAGTCATTTTCACAAATCTTACTAACTTCGGTGGTATCCCCAGATCCCGCAGCACCTTGATGAAGTCATTTCTCTTAACACTATCATAGGCTGCTTCGAAGTCCACATAAAATTGGTGTAGCGTTATATTGAACTCGTAACACTTCTCCATTATTATCCTAAGGGTGAACATCTGGTCAGTTGTTGCTCTCTCCTCCCTGACCCACACTGATACTCCCCTAAAGTGCCTTCAGCATATGGTCGAAATCTCTTATTCAGTATCTTTGCCAATATTTTGTAGGCAGCATTAACAGTGCTATTCCTCTATGATTATTGCAGATTGTCCTGTCACCCTTCTTGTGTCTGTCTGTCTGTTAGGTAGTCAGCCCGAAGGCTGGTTGGATCCTCAAAAAGTACCGCCGTTACGTTATGTGAGTGTGTATTGGTACAATAATTGATGTGTTCCGGCTTGTTGGCATTGTTTCACTCCTCCAAATCTTTTGAATCAGTTTGTGCATTTCTTTTAACAGTTCTATACCACCGTACTTGAATATTTCACATGGTATCTTATCTTTACCCATCGCTCTAAAATGTCTCATCTCCTTAACAGCTTTAGTTACTTCTACCAACGTTGGTCCCTCTTCGCTATCATTTGGTTCCACCTGATCCTCTTCTTCCGATCCCTGGGTTTCACCTGATTCCATCAGTTCTTTAAAATATTCCTCCCATCTTTCTAGTATTCTCACTTCGTATCCAATCATATTTCCTTCTTTATCCCTGCAGATTGTTGTTCGAGGCTGCCAACCTTGTTTTATCTCCTGTATTCCCATAAACATTCTATTAAGATCCTTTTCATTTCTACATTCATAAATGGCTTTCAGTTTATCTTTCTCAAATTCTCTCGTTTTCCTTCTGCATATGGCTTTTGCAATACGTGCTGTCTGGAGGACCTAGTGTCTCGCTAGAGCATCTTGCTTCTTGCGCTATTTCGTTCTTCGATAGCTCTCTTGCAGTCATCATCATACCAACTACATTGCCTAACTCTATTTTCCACTTCCAGTTTGGATTCCATTGTTTGGCGTATTGTTCTTTCCATTATTCCCCAATGTTCATCCGGGTTTGCCTACTCATTAACATCTATCGCCCTTATAGTTTTATCCATTTCTCTTTGGAATTCTGTTCTTTCTTTCTCGTTATTAATAATTGAAGCCACATTATACGTCCTATCACTTTCTACATGGGTAAAGACTGTTGTTGATATCCTCTGTCTATACTTGACCATCACCATGTAGTGATCTGAATCCACATCAGCCCCCCTTCTCACCTAGACATCCAAAATGTCCGAGCCGTGCCTTCTTTGTATAAGTACATGATCTATCTGGTTGACTGTGGTCCCATCCGGAGATCTCCATGTCCCTTTATGAATATACTTATGTGGGAAGATGGTGCTGCTTATTGTGAGGTTTTTAGTTATCGCTAAGTCCACCAGCCTTGATCCATTACCATTACACTCTTCATGTAAACTGTACTTTCCCACATGTGGTTGAAACACAGTTTCCCTTCCAACTTTGGCATTCATATCCCCTAGGATCACTTTTACATCATTTTCTACTACAGAATCATATGTGTATTCTACCTGTTCATAAAAGGAGTCTTTCTCATCGTCATTGGCCTCTTCTATTGGAGCATGAGAACAAATCAGTGACATGTTAAAGAATTTATTTTGACTTTCAGTGTGCATATCCTGCCATTTATTGGTTTAAAGTTCAATATCGCCGACTTAAATGCCCTATGGACCAGGAATCCGGTTCCTAAACAAGCTGTCCCACTACTACTGCTAAACAGCGTATAATCGCCCGAGTCCATTGCACACGTTTCCTTCCACCTTATTCCCTGCAGAACAGCTATTCCTATATGATACATGCTCATTTGGTCTTTCAAGTTTCTAAATGTCCCTGCTCTGTTGGGACTCAATACATTCCACGTAGCCATCATTAGATAAGTCCATGTCCGTTGCCTGGTAGTCATCTTAGAGATGGTCCGGTTTCCATATGAGTTCGAAATTTCGTGACTAATTACTTTTTACATGGCTGGGAAGTCGCCCCTGCGCAATACCAACAGGAGGGCTGCCCCTTCACAGCCTGTTGAGTGGCTCTCTTGTTTTGTCAGGGTTGGTCCCTTAGCCTTTGAAGATCCCTCTTCTACCTACAAGGTAGTAGGCTGGGTTGCTTCTTAGTCTGGATCTTCACCATTGACCTGTCCGGCATAGGAGGCGCTACCAGTAGCTACGCTACCGCCGGCTTAGCCCAATGGATCATTAGACCTCGCAAGCACTCCCTCCGCGCCAAGGTCTTGCAACCCCTAGGGAGGGGCTTCGAAATGTAGGTAAGTCAAATCTGACTGGATATTATGAACTGAATTCCACTGATGATGGCCGTGGGCTATATACAATAACAATTTGGCTTCACCCTTCCTAATTATTAATCCTTATATTTTAATCTCTTTATATTTATCAAACCGTACAACCATTCTTGTGGCTGACGTATCACGACATCAATTATTGATAACATATTTTTATCATGTCAGTTCACGACTGAACAACAAAATTCAACATTTATGTCTCCATCAATTATTTTTATATAGAGCCACATGCTTGTATCAACTAGAAGCCTCAATGCTCCATAAATAAATAATACAATTTCGGCCATCACATAGCTGTTAGTGATTTATGTGTGTCTTCCCCTTGTTCATATGACATTGAGTCATCTAATGACTGCACCATTCGATCCTAAGATAAACAATCTAAAAAAAACTATATGATAAAAAACTCCTTCCGGCATTCTAAAAACCTTCCGTGTCCCGCTATCTGACTGCATTATTTCAGGAGCTTTAGGCAACCTTTTAACTTGCTCGATCTCATTCGCTAATAAACAAAATCCGCATCTGATATTGATGTGCACTAAACTTCAGAAAACCTGGATCATAAATCGATGTTAAAACGTTCAAAACTGTTCAAAATTTAGTTTAAAAAATGTTCAAAAATACAAGATTTTTATTATTATCATAATCAAAAATATATTCTGAAAATCATGATGATTATAATTATTATATTTCCCAAATCAGGACTGAAATACATGAAACGTCCAAGTTTGAATCAACAAATATTGGACAATAAAAATTCATTTCCAAAAATCGGTCAGCAACAAAGAACCTACGGCTGATGCCCTAATTTACTCAAAGAAAAGAAAACTATCTCATCTGACCTGCAACTTCGGTCCGTAGAATATGAGAATACGTAGAAAAATCAAGCGTATGGTTGGCTATTCTCAAAAATATTGTTCCGAAGTATAAAAATGGTGTTGATATTTCACTTTAAAAAATTCCAAATGCCAAAACTAAGAAGATGAAAGTTAGCTTACATTTTGCTGGTCTTGAAGTGTTGAATCTTCCAGATGGTTCCTTCGATGGTCCGATATATCAGGGTTTCCCCATCGCTCGTTCTGTCAAACGCACGCCCCTAATCGTGTATCCGCCTCCATCTCTACCCGCAATTCACTTAGCAGGTCATTTTGTATACTAACGCTTGCCTAAATCCGGCACGATCAACTTTACATTTCACCGGCATTATAGTTTGTGCTATAAGAGATGTCGTGGTTTTACCCTCTTGCTCCATGTCTTCAGTCAAGCAATAATTATTGATTCAACTTTGGCAAATACTTTCATATGATTCTCTTATAGTCTTAGCAATGGTTCAAATCATAGAACCTGATATAGAAGCTAAACCTACACGGTTGAGAATACGATTCTCCCAGTAAACGATAGGCATGCTTGTCCCAATCGTCGGCTATACCTGTGGTCGGGTAAAAGGGATTGCCCTAACACACATCTGTGAAACAGATGGGCCCTTCTATGCTGTATCCTACAGGGTTGAGAATACGCCTCTCCCAATACACGCTAGGCAAGCATGGTCCCAAATATCGGCTATTATTTGACCACGCAGACCGGTATTCGAAGAAATAAGTATATAAATCTCGGCTGATCCTGAAATTATCGAGACAAAGCTTAGCGCTGACTGTTTGTAGATGATTTGAAGCATAAAGTTCCAAAGTAAATTTCTTAGTAACAGACACAGTCTGACAATCGTAGCTTACACAAAGTTTCTAATTTTCTCACTCAAAGACGATCGTACACTCAGCGTTACGAAGCATAATGCCGAATGGCAACTGAAAGCCGAATGACACTCGCTGAGTGCTACAGCGCGGTTAAATACTCATCGCTCAGCGCTCTCGAATATTCTGGACTGCCGACGCGTCATCACATGTGACTGGCCTCGTTGTTCTAACTGTCGCACTTACCCAGAGCTACGTCACCGCAGTGAAAAATTTGCAACTTTCCAATGAAAATATTTCCACGTGTAGAGATCGGATTGTCCTCAAAGTTGGTTCATAATCTTCCAAATATCAATGCCAATAATGTATGATATTTGCGGTGACTCCAGACCATCAAAATAATATACACAATAACAGAGCTTCGTTAATTCCACCGTGCGCGCAACATGCCTCCAGCAAGTGCACTCTACTTTTTCTCCTGCGAACTAACCATGTCGCACGTGCTTCAAAACCTTGCATGGTGTCATCATGTGCCTCAAATTCATATTCCCATGTTGAATAAGGGCACATCAAATACACGCCATATAGGCTAGCAGATGAAGATTAGCCTGCTGAGTAGGTTTATCATTTAAACTTCAATAGCATGATTAGGATACAAGAAATGAAACAAGATTTTAAAATTTCGCACGGCCGTCATCTTGAGTTTGTGAAAACAATTCAAATAAATTAGATTTCAGTTGATTAAGATTTGTATTAGCATTTACCGTACCATGTTACACTGGGCTCGGATGGTTAAATCGTGAGAACCGTCCATTGAAATATTGAAAATTCGCGTCGCCCCCATGTTGTATTTATGCTCATCAGGCCATTGAATGTTCCGTAGGTGAACTTATGCTAATATCCATTATCAACATACAATATTTTTCTTTGATTGCTGTCATAGATTAGTAGATTTTGAGAGGTGTCTAAATATTTCGGATGGTTGCCATGTTGGATTTTTATAAATGAAGACCATAGACATATGTACTATTATATGACGATTATAGCGTGGTTTCATTATTCAAACGTTGACTTCGATCACATGATTTGGATACAAGAAATATAAACTTAATCTTATAAATTGGCACAGCCGCCATCTTGAGGTAATGTTAACAATTGAAGTAATAGATGTCAGTAAATTACAACGTGTATAAATATTTACTGTACCATGTTTCACTGCGCTCGGATGGTTAATTTGCGAGAGAAGTCTATTTAAATGTTGTACTTAACAGGTTTTTGAAAGTCACATAGGTAAACTCCTAGTAGTGCCGTTTCCTTTCGTACAAAATATCAGGGTGGTATCGGTAATAGATATAGGATTCCGGCGAAATATTTCGCACAGCCGCCATGTTGGATTGGAGAGATGAAATAAAATTTGAAGAACCTGGTCGGGGTCGGACAAAATAGTACTATGTCCATACCGTGTTTCATTGAAATCGCTCTCGCCATTTAAATTCTATTAGTGACACACACACATGAGCAAAAGGTGGTCTCTTAAGCCCATTCTTTCATAAATGAAGATAGGCAAAAATGATCTCAATGTTTGCATAAATGCCAAGTTATAAATACCGTAGTCTGCACGTATTTTAGCCAGCCAGCGCACTGCACTGCGCCCGAATTCCTCTAGACCACAGTCCCAAATCCGCGCATATGGTAAAAGGATCGTAGGAAATTCAAAACCCGGCTAAGAGTTGAACAACTCCTACCGGACTAATGACTAGGGAACCCTAGGAATACATATATACATCTCTAACTATACTACTAACTAGTTGCATACAGAACAGGAAAAGTAAAAGATAGAGCAATAATGAGCAACTCGGCTCTCGGGCGTTAAGATAAAGTGTCGATCGGCTGTCTGCATCTAGCTAGCGGTATCATTATAGTGTAATTAAGCGTTGAATCAAGAATCAGTTCTATAAAACTTAGCAAGAATAAAATATTACGCTTGCCATTTATTGACAAAAAAAATGAAACGACATAACAATTTATGTCCCCTACACCAATAATAAAATATAAATAAAATCACCATTTAAAATGAAATATCTACGCCTCATTTAGGCTTCATGCGTTTAACAAGTGTCTCTCCTGCATCAATTCACACATGAAAAATATGTCTTGCTCCAAGGTATATTTAAACACACATTATTTAAATTCAGGACACTAATATCTGTCCTACCTGTTCACTAAAATTATACTTTAAAGTTCCATAATAACAGACATACTCTTTACGTAATACATCCGTTAAAGTCCTTTAAATATAATGTCAAGTTTCCAAATGCTATTAAAAATGTTTAATGATAATGATAATAACATATTTACATTTATTTACATGATCGCGACCCGCACGATTTCATAGTATCTGTCTCCAATTTACTAGAGTTCATCTCACAACTTTTCTCCGTATCTCACAACCTTTCTCCGTATTTCACACAATAAAACTGGTCATTATAGGTATTTATGCATCAATTCCATGTGAATCATGGACACAAACAATAAAGTTAATACCTCTTCACTTAAGTGTACAACTCCGGTATCCAATAAGTAATTAATTATACAAACTTGCAACGCATGACTATTCAGATAAACTCTCAAATCAAATATCGAGTGTGTGTGGCATTAACCCTCACTCCCCACACTCTCATCATCTCAAAATACAAAATACGGCTTCTCTTAATCAACACAAAGTATTTCAAAACCTTTCCACCTAAATTCTCAATCTCACATTTCATATCATCGCGTCTCTGTTACGCTTCCATAAATATAATTGCATCTCATTAATATTTAGTCTTTAGCACTTTTACAAAACTTCTACGGTTCCATATCAACTACTTTCATCAATGTATGATATTCTGTATTCCTACTAGAAACCACAAATGCAATATCCTTCATGAATACACTACTCCTCCTTCTACAAAATCCTCAATCGATTATACATTTCCGTGGTATGCTTAAACCCTTTCCACTTAAATTCTCTATCTCATAATTTTATCGCACAATCTGTCCACAATTCTTACTACCATAACTACCGGGTGAGTTAGCCGTGGTCGTTACGGCATGACTGCTGGCAGTCGCTCACATCCGTGAGGCGAGGAGGTTCGAATCCCCCCGCCGGCAGCCTTGAAGATGGTCTTCTGTGGTTTCCAATCTTCCTTCCAGGCAAATGCCGGGGTTAGTCCCTAACTATAGGCCACAGCCACTACCTTCCAACTCCTCGTCCTTACATCCATACTTTCCTCCCCAACGGTACTTGTAGCTCACCCCTTGGGTGTCCGTCTCGAAGCAGCTACAAAACTGGCGAGCCGAACATGTCCTCGGACACTCCCGGCATTAAAGCCATACGCTTAAAAAAACTACCATAACTCATCTCATACTTCCTTCTCTGCTTCAAATAATTCCTTGTTACAATTTCTCGCTTAACTCTGAATTTTAAGTCTGCTTGCGTCAGTTATGTCAAAAACCATTACCTTTCCTCACGTTGCTGTCAACAAAGGATGCCAATATCCTTCCTTCCATTTCACATTATCATTTATAACAGATGATAAAACAATAGCGTTTCTTTTTTAGTTATGCCTTTAACTATCGCATACTGTCCTTTTTCGTACAACAAAGCTTCTGGGTTTCACAATGTCATCTTCCATTCATACTGGAGTTCTTTCAATGCCAATATAGAATACTCCGATTAACAATTTCGTTTTATACATAGTATTTTCGTTTCTGAGACGAACAAACTATTTATTATAGGATTCTCATGTCCTTCCTATCTCTGATATTACATTATAAACTATTCACGTTTGTCAAATACATGACTGTTCTCTTACTCTGATACACTATTCATCTATCACAAATTCACGCTTCTCCTCTCATCTTCCAATACATATACGGTCGTTCTCCGATGTTACAACAAATCTACGGAATATACGTGAGCAATCCTTACGAAATTAACTGTAAGTAAAATCTAAACGTTCTAAAATGACAGTGAAAAATACTAACGATGTCTAAGATCATCGAACAAGCCTTCAAAATACGTCCGAGTAACGTATGAAAATAACAATAGAAATTACTAAAAACCTCAAGACAATACAATAACATGGGTTATAAATGAAAATATGTCGGCCAAAATTCTGGAATAACGTGTACAAGAACTAACTACAGATGTGTAAAATTGCAGTGGTCTACCTTCACTTTGAGATCGCTGGTGACAGACCTGATGATGTTTCTGTCCATGGAATTTCTCCCAAGTGTCTCTGGTATGCGGCACGCCTCCGCGGACTGGTTTCGTTATGTCATCTCGGCTATGTCTGGACTCCGCTGCAGGTGAAAGCCCTGGGGTGTTGTCACCAAACCGTTTCCCACCTGGAAACTCGCCTGCCGGCCTGCTTCCCCCGTTCTTGGCGATGACACGACCCCCTCGCAGCTCTTGGTGGTTGGCGTTCCCCAGCTCCAGATTCTCAGCTTTCTCCATCTCGAATCCCGCTCGTCTCTTCTTAGATCCCAATGTTCATTGAAGTCGGTAGCTTGCAGTGTTCTTTCCAACACAAGAGATCACCTCCATAGTGTGAATTTCTTTGGTAGTAGCTTGTAGCGTTATGTGAAATCACCTCCATAGTGTGAATTTCTTTTATAGTAGCTTGTAGCGTTATGTGAGCGAAAACTGCGGTGTTCTGCAGCTCGCTACTCATATTGCTATGTGTTCTGGTCATTTATGGATTTCGCTAGTTAGCATAGCTTTACGTTCCCAACTTAATGAAGTTAGAACATTCTCCTCACCGCTAAATGATGTGAAGTCGTAGTTTCTCCCCTCCGACCTGTCTCCTTATAATTTTTTGTGTAGATTGATGAAATTCTTACTAGATAAAGTTTCACTTCTTCTGACTTCCTTCCTGTGTAGTTACGTGTTCAATGTTTCACTTTGAAACTTTTAAATACCATATCACGATGTATATTTCTCCTTCAAATGCAATAAAATACTTCTTCTTAATGCTGTTAACTAATGATGCTTATTTTTCCATTTCGATAGCTTGTTGCTTCATCATGAAGTCTCAGGTTCACAAAGACCTCTGTCTGTATACTTCTCGAAGAGTAAAAATTATAACGTCTTGCCTCCTCGACTGCCCAAATAGAAAAATCCTCGTCTCTTGGCGTCTGCTAGCCTCGTCGATCAGATTTCCCCCGCAAATCTGGTCAAATAGCCTCCAACCGCTATGAAAATTGACTGATTTATACATAACTTCTCTCTCAGCCATTTAATTCAATATCCGTCTTGCCAGTTAAATTTCTTTTTCTCTGCTGGTGAATTCAATGTGTAACACTCTCATAAAATATTAAAGTAATGATTTTAATATTTATTCATTCCTTAGTATTCAAACTGTTCTCTCATTGGTCATCAGCTAATTCTGGCGCGCTCTCGACACGCGTTTTTTCCCCCAATCTAGACCGTGGCGTGTGTCTGTCCTCAAGTCGACCTTGTTTCCTCTCCCTTGGATCAAACACTGGTTTCTCGCTGATAACATCGACTAAAGTGTAGATTTCCAGGACTGTTCTCCAATCACTAATGCTTGGTTAAAAATTACCAAGTCATTTATTTTCCATTATTTCTCGAAATAAAAAAAATGTCTATGCGAAAATTTTTCCAATTGCTTATTTAATCGTGATCTTCCATCCAGACTGCAAATTATATCGATAATTCCGAATTTTAAATATGCCATTCTTCTGAGGTGGTCCTCAGTTTGTACCTCATCCTGTCTCCTTCTCTCATCTAGACATGATTTCGAGCGCAGTACCTGCTTATGGGTGTATTTATTGTCTGAGTCTTTCACGTATTCTAGCCTGGTTGTCCCTTTCCTCCGACGCTCAGTTTTTGATATTTGTGATCATTGTTTTAATAGTTGCTCAGGCAATGAATTGTTTAAATTCGAATTTCATACTTGTATTCTATTTCGAGGTATGCAGATTTTTATTGACGAATAGAATTTCTCTCATAGATAACTAGAATCGGACATACTTCAGCTATCATGCATAACGCACAAGCCATCAATGAACTTCACTGCCTGGCTTAATGCTCTAGGACTGCTGACGTCAATGCTCGACAAGACGAAGTGTGTACTTACGTCACAATGTCATTACTTGCCTACCACTGAAATACACGGATTTAGGGTAGTTCTTCACTTCACGTTATGACGAATTACTCCTACTCTAGTGACAGCCTTTCTGAAGTGAGCTCTATAAGTCAAACTTTCCATCAATTGAAAACTGAAGTAACATTGGAGAGTGAGAGAGCTTCAATTAAAAATTCATCAGCTTCTGTAAAGGGAGAAGTTTGTTTACGTGAAAAATACCTCATACATTCTTGAAGAACGTGCATTGTTTGTTAAAATCATGTCATCCTCGTGAAGGATATTCAATTGCATGCATTTCTTTAGCGTCTTGGCTTATTCACACATGACAGTCGATGTATACACGCACCTCCTTGGAGCATATATTGTACTATGTGGGAGCTGCTAAGGAAATGGGTATGGTATTGTTACTTAAAGGAGCGCGTTGCATGATTTGTTAAGTATAACTTATAAGTGCTATCTTCATACCAGCATACCAGTGTTCAATAAAGATTAGCAGGTTTCACGGCAGCAGATCGAAATCTGACACAATGGAGTGACCTCAAATTGCCATTAAGTTGCCGATCGACATGTTGGTGTTCGAGTGCCTTTTCATGACATTCCTCAATTAATTGGCACCTGTCGGGTAAGAATTCGTGTAATGTGCCTCATTCTGAAATTGTGGGGTTGGGGAGATTTAAGTCAGGATGATGCAGTCCAGCGACGTATCAGCTCGCCTTAAAAGTGACAGAATGAGTTTCATTCAGTCTCACGAAGACAAATTAGAAAAAAACGTGGGTTCGAATCTAATTCTTGAAACTAAATTCTTGGCGTGGTGTAATTTAGTTTCTCATTTCATAAGTTAGTAATTATTGGAGTGATACATAATATAAAGCAAAATCTAACTTATTTCAATATCTTTATCCGAATGAAAATGACATTGATCAGCACACCACCTTTGTAGCACACACGATCTGGAAGTTTCCAGACTCATCCAACTATACGGAACGTATGACATGATGTCCAAATCTCCAATATTGAGACAAAGAAACGTATACAGCAACATCAACAGGCATTACTAATGATGACGGTAAACCCGTGAACTGGCACCTTTGAAGTGGTTAAGTACTTCGTAGCCAATACCTTTCTCTGCTTCGCGGTTGGGTGGAAGCCATTCCCATTATGCTCCAAAACAACAGAAGGTCTCCTGCGGAATAAATCTCAATAAATTTCAGTGAATGCAATGACACAATTGCGATGATGCGCACTGGATCGAACACATCTCTTCATTATACAAGTTTAAAATAACAACATGCAATTACATGGGATATACACTGGCGGAAAATATATCCCAACACCATTAAATAAGGAATGTAGAGTATGGAAATCTCGGCAATATATTTGGCGAGGTAACATATTTAATTGATTAATGATACAAGAAATCAGGTTAATGTCAGCGCGAGAAATGCCATTGCAAATGTACCTCGCTGGTCCGTTAATAACCGGTATAGTCGCCAGACTGCTGAATGCAGGCATGCAAACGAGCAACCATTGTGTCGTACAGGTGCTGGATGTCAGCTTCTGGGATGGAGTTCCATGCCCATTACACTTGGTGGGTCAATACAGGGGCGGGTTATTCCGGTTGTGGTTGACGCTGGAGTTGTCATCTAATGATGTCCCATACGTGCTCGATTGGGGACAGATTGGGGGAACGAGCAGGCCAAGACAGCATGTCGACACTCTGTAGAGCACGTTGGTTAAAACAGTGGCATGTGGACGTGTGTTATCCTGTTGGAAACACCCCCGGGAATGCTGTTCATGAACGGCAGCACAACAGGGCAAATCTCCAGACGGACGTAAACATCTGCAGTCAGGCTACGTGGGATAACCACGAGAGTGCTCCTGCTGTCATATGAAATTGATCCCCAGACCAAAAAACCCTGTGTAAGCCCAGGGTGTCGATGCTGCAGACAGGTGGAATGCAATCACTTACCTGGCCTCCTTCTAACTAACACACGGCCATTACTGGCACCAAGGCAAAACTGGCTTTTATCGGAAAACACAACAGACCTCCACTCCATTATCCAATGAGCTCTCGCTTGATACCACTGAAGTCGTAGATGGCAGTGGTTTGGGGTAAGTGGAATGCACACCGCAGGGCGACTGGCTGGGAGCTGTCCTTCAAGTAACCGATTTTGAACAGTTAATTGCGTCATTGTAATGGCAACTGCCGCTCGATCTGCTGCAGACGCCGTCCGATGCGCTAAAGCAATTTGACGAATACGGCGGTCCTCCCTCTTGGTGGTGCCACGGGGACGTAAGGAGCCTGGTCTTCTTGCGACCGTACCTTCTCATGACCACTGCTGACAGCACGCACTGTGGAAACATTCCTGCCAAGTCGTTCTGTAATAGTGTGGAAGGAAAATCCACCTTCACGTGGCCCTATTACATAGCCTCGTTTAAACGCAACGAGCTGTTGATACTTGCCTCTTCGTCGTCGTAAATACACACATCAAAAAAAGTTTTGCATCACCTCGGTTCCAAGAGTTCCGGAACCTTTAAATACAAAGGGAATAGAGATCAACACAAACAACATTTCAGCTCGTTTTATTGCTCATGAGACCCACACATTGCATGTTGTACCACCATACAGCTAGACTTTCAGCATTTGTGGTCCAGATTGCAGTACACACCACTACCTCGAATACCCAGTAGCACGTCCTCTTGCATTGATGCATGCCTGTATTCGTCGTGGCATACTATCCACAAGTTCATCAAGACACTGTTGGTCCAAATTGTCCCACTCCTTAACGACAATTCGGCGTAAATCTCTCAGAGTGGTTGGTGGGTCAAGACGTTCATAAACAGCCCTTTTCAACATATCCCAGGCATGTTCGATAGGGTTCATGTCTGGCGAACATGCTGGCCACTGTAGTCGAGCGATGTCGTTATCTTGAAGGAACGCATTCACAAGATGTGCACGATGAGGTCGAGAATTGTCGTCCATGAAGACAAATGCCTCTCCAATATTCTGCCGATATGGTTGCACTATGGGTCGGAGGATGTCATTCAGGTATCGTAAAGCCGTTTCGGAGCCTTCCATGACCACCAGTGGCGTACGTCGGCCCCCACATAATGCCACCCCAAAACATCAGGGAACCACCACCTTGCTGCACTCGCTGGACAGTGTGTCTAAGACGTTCAGCCTGACCAGGGTGCCTCCAAACACGTCTCCGACGATTGTCTGGTTGAAGGCATATGCGACACTCATCGGTGAAGAGAACGTGATGCCAATTCCGTGGGGTCCATTCAGCATGTTGTTGGGCCCATCTGTACCGCGCTGCATGGTGTCGGGGTTGCAAAGCTGGACCTCGCCATGGACGTCGGGAGTGAAGTTGCGCATCATGCAGCCTATTGCGCACAGTTTGAGTTGAAACACGACGTCCTGTGGCTGAACGAAACGCATTATTCAACATGGTGGCATTGCTGTCAGGGTTCCTCCGAGCGGCAATCCGTAAGTAGCGGTCATCCACTACAGTAGTAGCCCTTGGGCGGCCTGAGCGAGGCCTGTCATCGACAGTTCCTGTATCTCTGTACCTCCTCCATGTCCGAACAACATCGCTTTGGTTCACTCTGAGACGCCTGGAAACTTCCCTTGTTGAGAGCCCTTCTTGACACAAAGTAACAATGCGGACGCGATCGAACTGCGGTATTGACCTTCTAGGCATGGTAGAACTACAGACAACATGAGCAGCGTACCTTCGTCCTGGTGGAATGACTGGAACTGATCGGCTGTCGTACCCCCTCCGTCTAATAGGCCCTGCTCATGCATGGTTGTTTACATCTTTGAGCAGTTTTAGTGACATCTATGAACAGTCAAAGGGACTGTATCTTGGATACAATATACACAGTCAACGTCTATATGCCGGAGATCTGGGAACCGAAGTGATGCAAAACTTTTTTTGATGTGTGTATATTGTTGACCCACTCACAGCCACTCCGTCCAATCTCACTGACACCTATCGCTCTTGCCCAGTACAGTCCGTATTTAAAGGAAACCTGATGTTCAACGTCAAGGGGCCGCTACTAGTGCCACGCTAATGCGATTTGCGGGAAATTTGAATCAACGTCATCTTTCAGATGTATAAACACGCCTACCAACGTTCGTTTATCTAGCACAACCATTTCTTGGTGTTGGGATATTTTTTCTTCCAGTGTAGTTTACCATATATGCTGTGATAAGAATTATTCTAAAAAGATAACAAGCATTGTATTCATCTTCATAATTGTACAGTAGATTATATCTATATGTAGCCCACCCTGTACCAAGTAGTAAATACATGGAACATTTACTGAATTGCAATTAAATGTCCATTTCCCTGAGACTTACCTATAGAAGTAGGATGAACCTTATTCGAAATATTCGAACGCTCCATTCTTTCATTATATACAAATACGGTATTAACCTTAGAGCCCACTACATTCGCAAGAGATAGCGTATCACTATATTCCAATTAGAGATATGGCTTCAAGGTAGTTCCATTGCCCCAGAAATAGGATTTCTGCCATAAATCCTTCTACCATGTGCTCTTCAATTAACGTATACTATCTACTTGAATAATTTTAGCACATTATAAGTATTTTGATCAAGTTATGTTTGTTTTCTAAGACGATTGGAAAACATCAGTGTGAAGAAATTAACATATTAAATGGAAATATTAAAGGGAAATATTTCATCTGATTTCCTACAAACGAAAATAGAGAATAGTTATGACTAGCATTTTAGCCCGATGTTACCCAGGTTAGGATTGTGAATAAAATGAGTAACCTTGTTACATAATGCTCCCACTACACTCCGTTGAAGACTCCATTCTAAAGCAATGATCGGTCAAATATTTGCGAGGAAATATTTTTTCTCACACTCAGAATATACTACGAAATCTAGTAACGTATTTTACAGTAACGCATATCCTTGGAAGTCTTGATGGCAAATAATTTTAAAACAATTTGCAATACGTTTTTTGTATCATGCACAATTATTTTGGAATTCCCGGCGTCTCCTGCTCGCCCCGTTCAACTTTCGGGCATGACACAATTTTTTTTTCAGAAGAGCATATTGAATTCCTATGACAATAAAATAAATTGTATTTTTTCGCGTATGAAATTGGTAATAGACGTAGCCCCTCCCCAAACAACAAAACTTTGTACAATATTGCGCAATATAATACTCGCTTATAACTTTCTAAACTCATTTATAAACGACGGGTAATATGTTAACTTAGTTCTGTAATTAATTTAAACGCCCCTTTTACATCCACAACCCCAATATGCTCGTAAATTAAAAATAGCATATCCTCGGTGACCGCCTTGTAGCTCAGTGGCTGGCATTGTTGGCTGCTACCCCAGAGATACAGGCTGCCAAGAATTTTAAAGCCTTGATATGGTCTGGTACAGGGTCCACCAGCCTCGTGATGCTAAATGGGAACCTGCCGTATGCTGTTGCAGGGGGAGGAGTGAAAAGGAACTGTCCTCCCTATCACACGTAAACTCGATCTCAGGACGCCTTGACATAGCCACATGGCACTTTGATCCTGATATATCCTGTACCGTGAGAAATAGTACTTCCCAAAAATCTATGAGGATGATAATGGTGATTGTTGTGTAGCGAAAGCTACACGAACTGCGACCGCCACCCTCTTTTATTGTGATCCGCGTAACCAACTTTATAGTTGTAGTTGAAAGAACAGTTTAACTGCTGACTTTGAGTGTTTGTTGTCCACAAATTGCACGAGTGTAAATTCAAGCTTGTATGAAGCTGTGTCATAACTCAAAAGTACTTCCTCTTGTAACAGTGTTAGTTCTTAGAAACTTGAGCACTCAAATCTCTCCTGCTTTAATACAATAACCTAGCGCAGTGTCACATAGTAGTTACATGAAAAGTAGTATCCATCCCTGAAACAAGGGATCAACAACTCAGGTGTTTCCCTACTATGCAGGTGTGGGGGGGAAGCAACATTAAAGAAGAACGTAGACTTTAGTTCAGGTGACACTGTCCATGACAACCATGCATGCTAATTCATGTACTATCTGAGGACTCGGATGCTGAATACACAGTAGTATGCATGATTGATTCCACGGCTGCGGTGGTTTTCGGTGGCTATTGTTTGTTTTGTGAGGCCATGGTCTACATTTACCCCCCAGTAAATATTGGGATCATTTCCTGCTTTATATGCCGAGATACCTTTCCCAAATCAAACCACAAAATATTCCCACTCACGGTCGTTGGATGCACATGGTGGCCCACAGAACACTCTCGAACACATTCGTTTTAAATAGCAAATTCACCAACTGCTGTGTATCGATATCTGGACTGAGGATTAGTGGACACATTGACTGGGAAATGTGAGTTATATCGTGAACAAATTAAAAAGCACTGTCCAGTAGTCAGATGAGCCAAGAAAAGGGAGAAACAGTTCTATTCTTGCTTCCTTGCCTACCTCATTCTAGTTAATATTAATTATCTAAGGCTAAATAATATATAATTGCAATCACATCGTGGGAAACCTTGTCCATCAGCCCCATACACTTCGATATGTCTTGAATTTACAGAATTTGATAACCTATAATTCTGTGGTGACTGTAGTAGTGTGAGCAATCGTGTCGAGGATTGGACTTGGGGCTCCTGGACTTGTTATAAGCCACAATCCCGGCATTCGCCAGGATTACTTACTTGACTTATTTCCTTTATCTCCTAAGTGGAGCATAGGGCATCGATGAATTTCCGCCATCGGACTCTGTTCTGCGCCATCCTCTTAATCTCGTTCCGGGTCTTCCCTCCTTTCTCCATTCCTTCTGTTATTACACTCCTCCTCCAGGTGTTCCTTGGTCTGTCTCTTCGCCTACTACCTTGTGGATTCCATTCCAGGGCTTGTCTTACTATGTTCTCTCCATCTCGTCGTAAGTAGGCTATGCCCAAACCATTTCCATTTCCTACAACGCATATCAATATAAATGGCTGTTTGCTGTGTTCTTCTCCACAGCTCTTCATTGGAGATAACTTGTGGCCACCATATCCTCAGGATATTCCTCAAACATCTATTCACAAGTTTCACACCCATAGAGCAATATTGACTTGACGTTTGAATTGAAGATGCGAAGTTTGGTATAGGTGTTAAGTTCCCTTGCTTTCCATATTGGTCTCACTTAGCCTTATTTATTCTATTTCCTATATCCTCCATAGTACCTCCCTCAGTGGTACCATACTTCCCAAGTAGCAAAACTGTTTGACTTGGTCGATCTCTTGATTCCCTAGAAATAATGGTGCCTTATTTCGGTTATTATGGTGCATCTCCTTTGTTTTCTTTCCATTGATCTTGAATCCCACCTCAGATGCTTCAGTTCTTAAATCATTCAGCTTTGCTTCCATATCTTTTTAACTGCTGGCTAGCAAGCACAGATGGTCTGCGAAATCCAGGTCCTCCAACATGTCTGTTAGTCCCCACTGGATACCTCTTCGGCGATTCATTGCTTTCTTCATGATAAGATCCAGCACCATGAGAAACAGTATTGGAGACAGCAAACATCCTTGTTTAACTCCTGTATTTACGGGAATGGGCTCCGACAACATTCCCTGATGTAAAACTTGGCAGGTGTAATTCTCATACTTTTCTTGAGTAATCTTTATAATTTTCTTTGGAATCCCAAACTCTTTCATGGCTTGCCAAATCTTCTCTCTCATTATACTATCAAACGCCATCTCAAAATCAGTGAATCGTAGGTACAGTGACGATTGCAGTTCCGTTGATTGTTCTATAATTATGCGCAGTGTATTGATCTGGACTGTACAAGAAAAGCCTTCTCTAAATCCTACTTGTACTTTCCTCAGCCTTAAATTAACTCTCTGTGTTATCCTGAATTACTCGCGAGAGTACCTTACATGGGATTGACAGGAGACTAATCCCTCTCCAGTTGTCACATTCCAATAAATCTCCTTTCTTCGGAAGCTTGATTAACTGTCCTTTCTTCCAGTCTGTAGGAATCTTCTCTTCTTCCCAGATCTTTTCAAAAAATGGGAGCAGAATCTCAACTATAGTGTCCGTATCTACTTTCAAGTCTTCCGATGGAATGTTGTCCATACCTGCCGCCTTACTGTAGTTGTGTGTGTTAGCCTTTTGTATCTCTGTTCTTGATGGTGGTTCTGTGCTTATAACCCTATCTTCCTGCTCTTCTTCTATCTTGTCCACTGTCTCTCTTCCTAGCCTATTACCCGATTCAAGATCTCCATAAAATGTTCTCTCCATCTTTCTAGTTGTTACTTTTGTGTAGACAGTAATCTCCCAGCTTTGGCTTTCACAGGCTTATCAAAACTAGAGGACTTTCCTGTTAATCTTTTGGTTATGTGATATAGGGTCCTACTATCGTTATTTTTCGCTGCCATCTCTGCTTGTGTTGCTAAATTATTGATAAATACTCTTTTATCACTTAGAAAGCTCCTCTTCTCTATTTTGTTATGATGGTTGAAATCTGTTCTAGTCTGTACTTTCTCTTCTTGTGTTCTTGCATTGTTAAGTCATTTCTTACATTCCTTCCTGCTGTCCACGGTTTCCCATGTCTCAGAAGTAACTCATTCCTCCCTTCCTCTCTCCCTCTTGCCTAAAACCTTTTCACATATATTGATTTTGGTACTCTCTATGTTCATCCAGTTATGTTCAATACCCTTTCCTTCTTCTTCCACTCTCAGCTGTTGAAATCGGTTTCTCAACTCTAGTGTGAAATGTTGTTGAGCCTCCTTATCCTTCAATTTATCGAGGTTGTACCTTATCCTCCCCTTTTGATGAATGTGCCTAGTACTTGCTATCTTCAATCGGAGCGTGGTTATTACTAAATGATGCTCACTTCCCACATATGCTCCTCTTTTGTTCTGCACGTCCAACAGGGAAGTTCGCCATGTCTTGCTTATAGTGAAATGGTCAATCTGATTCTCCGTTTTATGGTCCGGGGACACCCAAGTCGCTTTATGGCAGTTGTTATGAGGAATGATAGAACCTCCTATCACCAAACTATGATTGCTACAGAAATCAATAAGTTTGTCGCCATTCTCATTTCTAGTACCTATACCATATCTCCCCATTATATTTTCTATTCCTTGATTTATCACTTCCGACTTTCGCATTCAAGTCACGACCACAATATTCCCTTTCTTCACTTTTATCAAGGTTCGATGTAACTGGCCGTAGCATTGATATTTTCTTTCATCTTCTCCTGTCTCTGTTGGTGCACAGCACTGCACCACTGTGATTGGTCTAACTCTTGATGCTAATCGGGCTACTAATCTTCTTTCTGAGACTGGATACCTTTCCATTAAGCTCCACCTTGTCTTTGTGTGGTTAGAAAATCAACACCCTCTATATGTTCTTCTTCTGTTCCTGAGTACAACAACGCGTCCCGTCCTGGGTCCTTATCTCCCCGAACCCACTCAATCTCATCTCACTCAAACCTAGCAATTCCAACCTGTAGCGCTTCATCTCCCTAGATACTTCGGCCAGTCTAACTGTCTGCCACATTGTTTGTACGTTCCAAATTCCAATTCTCGTGTCCGATTTCATGCTAAGGTTCAAATCCGTTTTATCCATCCGGCTTCTATTCATTTCTGTTCCTGTAATAAGAGTAATCTCGGTTGTGTAGGTTATTGACCTTCAGCACCCAAAGCCTGGATAAGGGGCTGCCTTCTATAAGGTGGTTTCAAAAAGTAACGAGCCGGAGGCCTAATTACAGAAACCAGTTCCTGTATGTTAGAAGTATTGGCCCTGGCTGTTGAGGCACTTTTCCCATTGTGACACGAGGCGGTGAATGGCTGTCTCATTATATTCCCTGGGCTGCGATGTTATCCAGTTCCGCACGTATAGCTGGACGCCGACGTCCGAGGTGAATCGTTGGCCCCGCAGAGCCCTTTTCAGGGGACCAAACATGGCGTAATCACAGGGAGAGGGATCTGGACTGTATGAAGGGTGGCCGAGAACCTCCCATTTTAATTTCTGCAGGAGTGCCGTGACTGTGTTGGTTGTATTATGTCGTGCATTGTCATGGAGCGACCACGGCGGCTATGGCGTTTACTGTCACTCGGCGGTCCTGGGTAATGAGTGCATCAACCAGCTGGACGTTGTCATCGGTAATGCAGGGAGGTGCCCCAGAACGGGCATCTTCGGATAACGACACCCATCCTTCCCTGAAGCCCTTGTGCCATGCCTTGACCCTTGCAAGGGACATGCAGTGTTTGCCGTACACATGTGACATTCGGCAATAAATGTCCGTTCCCCCTACTCCTTCCGCTGTCAGAAACTCAACAACACCTCTTTGCTCTTCGGTTGACATCTCCATGTCACTGTTTGCAATGCGACTGGCAGCGTTGGACGATTGATGCATGCTCGCATTGTATCGTCACGTGACGTGCACGCGTGCCCTCTAGCGACGGGCTGTGACCTTCCACACTCAGGTCGGAACCACACCTCGTTACACACGCCATGATTAGCCGATGTCGTCACCGGTTTGTGCATTCCAGCCTATGGCTCGTTACTCTTTGAACGCACCTTATTACTAACCAGGCCTACTGATTTTCTGTCAGGGTTTCTTCCCTTAGCCTCTGAAGTTCCCACTTCTGTCCACAAGGCAGTGGAGGTCCTGACCTCTTAACCTTAGTCAGCTGGGCTGCCTCTATCGCCAGCTCGGCCGTACCGAAGACCATCTTCTCCACCTTCGCTGCTGTTGAGGACTTGGGGGTTCTGGGTTGCATTTTAGTCTGGATCTTCACCTTTGGCCTGTCCGGCAAGGGAGGCACTACCAGTAGCTATGCTACCGCCGGCATAGCCCAAAGGATCATTAGACCACGCAAGCACTCCCATCACGTCAAGGTCATGCAACCCCTAGGGAGTGATTGCCAGGATGGTGTGTTTAAATACCTGAGAAAATCCTCTGGTCGGAATTCTAACTTTAGATTTCCACACTTGCTGCAGGTCTTCGGTGCAGTAGTATAGTAACTTACTGAAGCATTGTTTTTGGAATGTTCGACAACAGTATTAGTTATGACGTACAGGTTATATTGTGCAATTTATATTTCTTCTTTGCGTGATCAAATACAAATTTAACTCTTAAATAGAAAAACATGTTAAATACTAATAACCTATCTACTTGGGTATGCAAATCTCGTGAAATCGAACTTTCATTTAACATCTCTTGCTATAGGGCTAGTATTCGTCTGAATTGAAGAGACAAGGAGGAATTTCAAAAGGTTTTAAGAATGCCGTCATATCTGCCACACCTTTAAGTACGGTATCCTGTCATATGCTTCGGATTTAGGAAAGTAAAATTGTTTCACTTTTCTGACTTTTTAATTCAGTATTAGTACTTTTTTCTTTTGTTTATTATTTGACACATAATAGTACTTTCTATTCTGTGATAGTGTATTTCGCTATGCATTCATTTCTTAATTTGCGCGCACGCACACTTGGATCTCTTATAATGTTTCTAATTAATTTGAAGCACATTCCTAAAGTGATAACACTACTGCATTGTCTAGATTAGGAGCACTATACTTACAAAATACGACTATATTAAATTACATGATAAAGGTAGCGATACGGAAAGCTTGGAAGAGGAGGAATATGAGGTGCGAGTCTACTAGATAAACACTGTGATGTACCCAATATGTTATGAATCTATGAGGTGGGTTTATCGAAATACTGACAGTTTTGAAGTTTAGAAAACATTATCTTCGAACCCAATCAAAATACATCTTTGAAATTTACAGTATAACACGTATTTATTGCACATTTTTTAGTAAAACCATAAAACATTCTTCAAAGATCAGTCAAACATTTTCAACAAATCAGTAAACATTTTAGATACTTTTTATTGAAATAAATCTCAGGAATTTTTCTAGGTTTGTATCCTATCTTGTGTAGGATTTCGCCTAGGACACCAAGTTGGCTCATCAGCGGGCTCCTAGTGTCCCCGCCCGGATCCCCACAGGAGAAGCGAACTGCGCGCTACCTCCTTATTTATGAAGCGACCTGCGCCACTTTTCCGTGAGAACTAAAAGCTCAAGCAGCCTAGGCGAAACACCACACAAGACACGGCACAAACCTGGAAAAATTGCTGATTTTTAATTCACTGGCCGTGAAAGCCAATTTACCATCTTTTTTTTCATTGAGTTATATTATTCACTGTGTTGTTTATAAACATAATACACCGCTCATTTTTGTAAATCTTTAAGGCACAGCAATACATAATTAATAAAATTGTATGGAGGGTTTGTTTAAACAATACCTTCTGAGAAAAGTGTAACAATGTGAAGCTGAGAATTTTATCATGTTTAGTTCATACACTTTTCTCCACAGATTCTCTAATATGCCCTTAAATAAAAAGTATTTAATATTTTGCCTTTCAATCAGAAGGCTAACAAATGCCAGCCATAATGTCTGCAGTGGTCCTGAGTTCTAGCTATTACTTCAACGTCTTGAAACTAACACTGAATAACCTTGAAATTAACCCAGGTGCATTTTCTTCAGATACACTATGTGTTTAATAGTTACCTCTTTTTCATTGAATGTTGAGAACCCATTTATTATTTAAATGAGTTTATTAATTCCTCGATTACCTGGAAATTCTACTTCCAGCGGATAGCGTAGGTGTTCTCAAAATGTAGGAAGTAACCGACACATGGACAACATACCTAAGAACTACACAAACCGTCCATAGATACACCTCATATGGTAAATCGTTTACGAGTTATTATTGTCTATGGTACAGCTGAAGTAGTTGGCTAGGACATTCGTGGTCATCAGCCCGATGTATCTGTGTGTTTGTAGAATTTGTCATAACTTACGCTTTGGGGTGATTACAGTAGAGTGTGTATTAGTAATTGGGACTATTTTTGGTAAGGAGGCATTCGTGGTTTTAGTCAGGAACGATTCCAGCATTTGCATGGATTAGAAGTGGAAAATCAAGGAAAAATCACTTCTAGAGTGGCCGAGGTGGGAATGGAACCTACCTCTTCTCATTTGTGCCTCACGAGGCTTAGTTCCAACTTTCAGACCCGATATTTTAATTGATAGAAGTCCCTCATTGAGCCTTAGAACCCAACCTACCTCAGCTAGTACGTACTGGCACACACGTTACAGTTACGTTTGTGCATACACAAAAGTGCTTTTGGGATGGTAGTCACGGTGTACCGGGCGCTAAATTAAATGGCTTGTTGAAGAGTTCCTAGGTTGATTGATTGCATCGGATAATATAAAGTATACAATTAAGAAATATCAACCACCTTTCTTGTCAATAGGTGAAAATATAAGCATTTTAGTCATCCCAGCGGGAGCTTCCTCATCAGTATTCGCTTAGCTAGTGAGGTAAATGGAGTACACATATAGAAAAATTCGAAATGTGCATACGGCGTGGCTATGTGTACGATGTGAGCTGGAGAGTCATTTGAATTGCTAATGCAATCTCCAGATCTGTACTTTGTGCACTTCTAGCGTTCATCGGAAGTTTCTTGTGAAATAATTTTAAAATTACTTTATTGTATGCTGACTTATGGGTAGTGTAGTAGAGCGTGGCCCAAGGGATGTACCTAATAATTGCATGTAAAACTGTTAACTAGTGAATGTTGGAATTATTCCCCCAACGTTAACCCTGCTCCCTTCAACTTGAAATCACATGAACGATGCAGTATCATATAAGACAAACGTTACTTGCCAACTGCTCAATCACAACTCTCAGGGTAGTGAGCCGAGAGTTGGCTATAGGCTCCAACAAGCTCACTAATATACTGAACCAATACCGGTAATAATAAGTTTACTTACGGAAGGCATCACGAAACCAAGGCATGAAAACAACTTTCTGAAGTTTCACACCGAGAATAGCTCATCTGGACCTAGATAATTTGAGTTCAAAGTGTGAATACAGTATCTTCCTGGTTCAGACCAGAATAAGCCATTGAGAATTACAGCCATGGTGTGGGGTTTGAAATCGGTTGCATTGAACGACATGTGTACATTTGTGAAGCGAAGTGTGTTCAAATCCATATCTAATTCACCTAGACTGTGGTTACCCATTTCTTCTCCAGCCAAATGCCAAGATAGTCCCTCACTCAAGATAATGGCGACCCGTTCCGATGCACACTCAAGTACACCTAGCTAGTGACAACAATATTCCAAGCCTCAAGGTTGGGTGTTTAAGTTGTCATTGAGGTATAAGATAATAATAATGTTATTGGTTTTACGTCCCTTTTAACTACCCTGGCTTTTAGAGACGCCGGGGTACCGGAATTTAGCCCCGAAGGGGATCTTTAACGTGCCAGTAAATGTACTGACACGGCTCCCTCGCATTTGCGCACCCTCAAATGCCAGCTGACTGCGCCAGGTTTCGAACCTGCAACCTTGGGCCCAGCAAGCGAGAACGTTACCCCTGAGCCACGCAGCCAGACAGAGGTATAAGAGGAATCCCGTCTGATATATAATGAATAATTGATATTTAGGGCGTATAAATACGAGAGGCTTAAGGGATGTGTTTAAAAAACAGATTCTACCAGTAACCTATACCCAGATATTAAATGATGCTTAATGTGTGCAAAGCTGCCCCACTGATCACAACGTTAGTTTTGAAATGATGATTTGCTTTAATAGGCCTAACACCTAGATTATAGGTCCCTATTATTCTTGAAAGAGTACTTTCATTCACACGTGGATTTCAGAACAAGCAGAAGTACCGCAGCGTTGTACGGATATTTTATGGACGAAAGTAGATAGGGCACGTTTAAGAGCTTTCTCCATTGCGTTTTACTAAGTTGTATTAAAAATGAACCAAAGTAAATCTCGTCAAAGAACAACCTTAAAGATCCCAATTTGAAATGCATATTATATAGAACTAATATAATGCAATTGATACTGAGAACATAAGCAACTGTATGGAAAGCGAACGTTTCCAGGTGTCCCAAGTGAGAAACTGAACGTGGTTACTGTAATGCTAGCGATAGAAGTAATGACAGACACTCCTTGCTGTCCCTCCTTGGGACTCTGAATGTTTGATATGCACGCAGTTAGGCCATGTTCCCTGGTTGCAATGAACACGTGTTGGCTGCTGCACGTTGATATAATACAAGGCATCAAGTCATGAATTCATTAATGCCGAGTACTATTGAATGGGTGCAGTACGCTTGGTGAGCACTTGTCTCTTAATTATAAGTCGTGATCCTACTATCTTTCGTGAACACATCTCAAACTCCATTTTCGCAAATAACTTTTACTTCACTTAATAATAATTGTTCATCATGGATACTCTCCTGCCATTCTTATGACTATGGCACATCTACACTATTCACATATCACTGGTTGACTGTTCCCACATATCTAGGATCTCCCCTGCTCACAATTCCAAGGAAGAGAAAGCTCGAATTATTGAACCTTTCGCAAAAGAATTATTCCAGCAACTGTCTCTGTTCATGCGGAACATTGTAATTCGCAGATGTGATCTCATTGGATTAGCCTGCTGCACCAAGATCGTCTCCAACCTATGATGCCATTCAGCGCATTTCAATTAAGTTAGCTATCTCTGTCCCCATCCTGTTTGGAATGAGATACCATTCTTATCTCAGACCCTTCCATAATCGTTACTCAATGCACAAAATTTAGTTAAAGTAAATTACTTTCTTGCACGTTTGGTACCTACAGTATTAGCACGACGATATATCCAATTAATTGGTTGGATAGCCGACAGTTCCAGTAAGAGTGGTTCAAAAATCTGCACGTGCAATATATCAAACCTCCCTCCAAGGTGATAGATAATTAGATACCGGTATACACAATTAATCAATGTAATTAGCCTTCCTGATATTGTATGCGTACCGAAATTTGCGGCATTTGGCAAAATAACTCATGCACCAAACCAGTAACCGTAGCAATACAATTGTACCTCTAATAACACCTACCACCACGGGGAAATATTTAGTAACCTCTGAGCATTAAATCCAATTATGAATATCACTTATATGAAAAGTTTGTAAAAATGGCAAAGCAAAATCGCATTGTACAGGGTGATTTCTTTTTCACCGGAGAGGGGCCAGCGACCAGCTACCAGGCGCACGCACGCCTTCCGCCAGCCAACCGAAATCGGTCCACATATTGCGCACAGGTAGAATCCGTAACAGAGTGCATTAATGAATGGTTAAATCACCAGCAAATTATAATTAATAAATTTACCTTTTTACAGAAGATGCTGAAAATAATCTCCTTCAGCTGACAGACAGGCGTTGTACCGTGAAAATAAATTTGTGTTTTTACGTTCTAATGCCCTTCTGTTGTGAGGGATATCTGCTGCCGTATATTGTTCTTCAGCTCCACTAGAGTACGGGTAATCGATCTGTACACGTTGTATTATAAATTACCTTATAATTAAATATCAAACGGGCTTCGGTCCGTGCTTGGATTAGTTACAGTAAACACGCAGGGTGGTACAGGTGTAGCTACATAATGTAACGATGTAACTTCCAAAATTACTGTCTGTAGTTTGGCTCTTAGTCACAGTGTTAATAATTTCACACACATTAGACAGAACATCAGCTGTAAGCTGTTTTACTGTCTTCTTGCCCATGTAAATAAGAATCCCTATGCCACCTATGAATTCAGCTCATATTACCCTAGTTATGAACTGGGCTCTGGGTCGATGTGTGTGTGTCTGTGCCGTGCTCCCTATTAACTTCTGAACTCTTGCTCCGATCACAATGATAGTTTGTATGGTGATAGCATTCATTTCAAGCACCGAACGTTTCCTATTTTCATTAATATAACTTTTTCCAGCGGTAAGTAATAGGCAATACCAGTAAACCTTCAGGAACTCTCAAACAACCTACCCAATTTCACCCAAATGTATATGAACATAGTACTCAGCATCAATGATTTATTAAGTTCTAGTGATGCCAAATATCTATAATAGGGAATACTGAACTTACAGTTAGCCTTGAGATAATCGAAAACGACCGACCCATTGTTGACCAAAACTCGTACGAACAGAGTACGAAGCCTCAACAGACAGTCTACTTCAGGGGTGTTAAGCATTAGTATTTGTAGTAGGAGGTAGCAGCCTTACAGTTTTCCTTGAAGAACTTGGGAATGATTGGCCCTATCTTGATCCAAATTTGTGAGAGCGTAGTAGGCCCAACCAATAGATAATGTCTGAAGTCTTACTGTTAGCACGTTCTAGAGTAGCCAACTGTTAGTAATCGGTGGTAGCAACTTTACAGATACCCTAAAATATTCACAAAATGGCTGCCCAAATCTTAAGTAAAATTTGTTCGACATTGGTACTGTACCGGTTTTTTTGTTGGCCTGAAATTACGGTACATGTTCGCTTGACGAAGCATTACTGTGAGAGACAGGTTTTGACCTGGTTTGGAGTGAGACAGAGACAGCTGGCTGAAGCATGTGATTATTCGGGTTAGTTCGAGTATCAGCGGCCACCTTCGGAAGAGTGTTTCATATCTTGACCGCGAGGAACGCGAGAGACCTTGATCTTTGAAGTAGTAGAAATATTGACATTTATGTTTGAATATTATATGGAAATGAGGCACAGTTATGATGTCAAATGTATATTGGAATACAAGATATTACAGCAGAGAGATATTGCAATCTTGCTTTTGTGGAAATAGCCTTTGAAACGTCAAGAATATGGTTCTATTAAATCGACCTATCCCAGGTAGATCATCACGACATGCGCAGGAGTGGGAGCGCGCCAGCTGTCGCCTGCAACCGGTCTCACTGCGAAGACAGAGAGATCATTCTTAAACTCAGACAAGTGTACATCTAGGCAAAGACTCGTATCGCTATGTTATTCCGGGCAGCGAATAAGTGAAAAGTTGTCACAAGCCAACGGCGATGCCGGTTGATAGTTGGACTTCGTATTGTGCCGTATTGAGGCCAATATACATCATGTTCAGTGTCGAATAAGAACTTGAATATACAGCGTGCTAGGCATTGCATGCAGGCAACATTCCATTTAGGAATCTGTCACACCTCATGTCATTAAAATGCATGTGTAGATGAGAAGCGAAGTGCAGTGATTCAATACGGGACGTGTTACTGAAGCCTCTGCTCACTGAAAAGGTGTTCTTTCTTATACGCACACCAAGACTATTGCAATTCAACGTTATATACTGCACCCGAATCCCGCATAGTCACAGCCTATATCCGCAAAGATAGAAAAGATTGTAGGGAGCTCGATACCCGGCCAGGTAGATCAACGCTACCCTACTAGGATAATGACTAGGGAACCCTCGATACATACCGGTCATGCAATAACACTACCGATTAGTTACGCATTTACATAGAAAATAAAGTATCCTAAACACAAAATGGTAGGACGAGTATCTCGGCTCTCGGGTGTGAACGGTGAAAGTTGAGACTAACTTGAACTCCAGTAACTAATTCGCAGTATTATCGCATGTCGATTGCCAGAATGAAATGATGATCAGGTTTATAAAAACGAACAGGCAAACAAAACTAGTGCCTGGGATTTATTTCCAAACAAATACAGATAATGAAATAAAATAATCCCTATCACCATGAATAAATAAACATGTTAAAATTAAGTGTCACACACGTCAAATAGATCTACTATTCGTAGAATAAGTGCATCTAAATATTCTTGTTACAATGATGTAACGATATTAAATTTCACAAAAGTTTACATAACTTTACAGTCACCCTGTGGCTGTGTCATTGAAAATGGTCTGATAAAAATCAGCTGTTCACTCACGAAAAATGAGGTTAACAATTCAAAACCCTACATTATACACGAATGTGCGTAGAATGTAACTGTCTACTCTAATAAAATTGTTATTAAACAAGAGTTTAGTGCTTTTCAGTCGGTCAACACGAATGTACCCAAAAGAGATGGGTTATGCCCTAATCCTGAAATAAATTACATGAGATTAATAAAACACTAGGATGACCAGTTTCGATCGTCAAGCGATCATCATCAGATCCAATACACTTAGGCTATAAAATCTATGTTTGAAATACAGGTGAAAATATTTACAATATGTACAATTATTTAGTTGCAGTATTGGTACTGCAACTGTCAGTGTATGCTAAATGCAGTATATATGTTAGGTGAAATGCTAAATGGTGATGGCTATCCGGAGATTGTACTTTAGAGAGATTATATGGTTGTAAACTATGGTTAAACTATAAAATTTTAGGCTAACTACTTATCTGATTGTCTTCCATACTACAGCTATTCGCAGTTTCCGTGCTCACTTGAACTCGCTGTGCGGTCGACTGCGGTGGTTATCTTAACGACTGGTTTTTCCCTGCCTTCCCCCCCCTGTCCCTACGTGCTGTGGGGAGTGATCGCGATGTGTTTATGTGAGGTGTTGCCAACCTAGATAAGATGTATGTTATTGAATGAGGTGGATCTACAACTATTAAAGACCGTGGATTAGTCCTCGCCACGCGTGGAGCATAACCCATTCGAACTAAGCGTTGACGGTCTTATGAGGACGTCCCGGCACCTTTAATACTGCCTCTAATATGGGCCTTGGTTTATTGCAGAAGAAAAGTACATCGTACACCTGATCCAGATAACATTTACCTATTAAAACCCCCCTAATTTCCCCCCTTTTTTATCTAGCTTGGCTGTGTCGCTAAATTGTGTTTTGTTTCCGACAGGGTGTGTTTTTTAGTAGCGTGAAGAGGGGTGAGCTCTCCATGAACGTGTGTTCATTTAGATTGTTGGGATTGTTTCGTTTGGCTAGGTGTATCTCGATTGCTTCCTTTATGTCAAGAGCTCTGCCTTTCGATTCGTGATGGATTATTTTAAGGTCTGACTCTATGTTGGTAAAGCTATGCCCTGCGTCACACATATGTTCGCACACGGCTGAATGTGTTCCGTATCTTATCGCATTTCTATGTTCATTATAACGTGTGTCTACTCGCCTTCCACTCTGCCCGATGTAATTAGCTTGACAATCGGTGTCTTGGCACGTTATAGAATATACCCCTGACCTTGAATACGGGTCACGTTTATTTAGATTACTATTTAGGAGGTGCCTAGCGGTTGTGTTTTTCGTCGTGAAAGCTATCTTTATGCCTTGCTTTTTGAATAGGTTAGTGATTTTATATGTATTCGCATTCACATAGTTTGTTTACTAAGGCAACACTGAAAATATGGCTTCAAACACCACAAAATTGTTATTAATAATATATGGTTTAAATATTTACATTATTTACAAATCTCGTGCTTCACACGGTTTAAAAATTACCATTAACACTGTCAGTCGCGCTCTGACTGCTGCATAGTGTCTCTGTTACATAAATTACAGTTCTCCAACAATGCTTCTACCAACGATAAAATTCTCAGGTACTTCCAGTGGTGTGTCATAATAAATAAGCCTGAGTATCAAACAATTAAGTTAAATACAGCTTGGAATGTCGTGTCAATAAATAAAACAATAGGATAAAGATCGAGGCGAAACTACTACAAAAATTATATACATTACGTGGATCATTTACAAATACTTTCAAACATAAACAATTCAAACATCTAACCTCTGTGTTAGCGCTTTCACTCATCTTGTAACAATTCGTTGCTCCACATAGCATTATATTCCTTCCTTCCGCAATATAGTGAACAATACTTATCAAAGGCGTCTTACTGCGTTCTAAACCTGTCATACATCTTTCCTTTCCTCTTTATAAACAATCTTCACAACTCCGCACGGCATTACTTCCTTGAAAAACCCATCTTGCTATACACTTATAGAAGAATTGGTGATTTTACTAGATAACTACACTAGAGTATGTTACCGTTCAGAATGCACTCCTAACTATCAACTCCTGTCTAAATTATTAAACCTCGTGCATCAAATTACAACAATTACATGTTCGTTCACATTAATACAATTCACAAAGTACTTCTTATTCCTTTCATTAGCGCTTTTCGTTCTCTATGATCCATAATAAACTTTGTTCGTTCACGTTACCAAAGGTTAACAATGTTACTTTGTAGTTCGCTCGTCTTTTAGTTATTAATAAAAATAAATTCATATCCTCCCGCTTCCGGTGTAAGTTTAAATATATGAACAATTCATATTTAAGTTGTTTTTAACATACAAGACCGCAGGTAGGCTAACATATCTCCTGGTCTATTCATCTCAGTTAAACAATGTTTATACTTAAATTGTTAATAAATATAGGCATCATTTGACCTCAATTGTCAATACCATGATCCTAATTTATAGTGTATATTCGTAATATAATAGTTCAAGAATATTTAGTTGTCTAATAAGTTGTATTCCGCTATAGGAATTTTATAACACTCCAATTGTTATAATTAAATATATCACATGTATATAAACATCGTAATGTTTGTTACATAATATTGTAGCATCTCACAATTATGCTTTACTTGATAACAATGCATTATAGATATATAAACGTATACTTTCGCTGTTACGCATAGAAATTGTTAATAACAATTATAATGTTTAAATGTTCTTACAATTTGTCAATATCTACATTCTTCTCCAAAATACAATGTGATCGAATAATCGAATGATCTAAACATTCTCAAGTTGTCTTAGCATTATCGAATTATCTTAGTTTTACCGAAGCATTCCTTTATAAAACGAGTATCGTTCAAAAGTGAGAGTCAAATAACGTTTCCTTCAGAATAAAAATTACGTGAAGCGCAAATCTAAGTTAAATGAATTAAATAACGTCTCATACGACACATGACGACGTATCAAAAATTACAATGAAACTCTACAATTTAAGCTATTAAAAGACAAAGAATAAAGATAAGAATAACTACAAATGATGTTGGTCACTCCAAACATGGACCTCTACTACTACAGCAAAACTACAGACATGAATCAAACGGTTGTTCTACCTTGAGACGTCTTCTACAGCCAGGGAATACCTCTGTCAGCTGTCCTAGATGTTGCGTCGAAGCTGTCATCGTTCGTCGACCAGCGAAACCAGTTACTGCCAAGCTCGTGGATCAGCTGCGGTGGACCCTTACTCACTTGGCCTGTCAGCTGTTCCCCAACACGGCTTGAGCTGCTAACGGTAGCTGCGTCCTCTTCTCGGCCAGCGGCCTGGAAACTGCGATTCCCATTTCGATCGGCTGCAAATGGTCTTCTTCTTATTATCTCTGTCCTGCAGAGTGGTCTCGCCATTGTTGATCCACAAGTCCTGGGTTGACGTCTCGTCCTGGTGAAGTTGGACATCTTGCTTGTGGTATATAAATTCATATTCGAATGCTTCAAGTTGGTGTGCAGTTGTAGCTGTGTCGATCCTTGAATTTCCGAGTCACTCTGACCTCCCAATCCATGGTATAGATTAACCTCCTTTCATTTTACTTAGTTCTCCATAATCTCTTCTTTAATAGTTGTATAATAAGCTTCTCCTCCCCGACTTATGATTTCTGCCATCACGTAGACTGTGATGTAGCTTGTGATGAAATACTGCTGTATATTTATATTTGAAATAGTTGCAGCAATATCGTTGCCTTCAGTAGATAATGTTCTTAATTGTTGCTTCTGTGTGAAGCGCTGTTTATAGGCGAAGTCTAGTTCTAAAATTGTGATGCTTTTATACATGCTGTTTTCTCAAATAATATAAAATGCGTTTCACCGGCTTTTCTTCCCAACATCCTCGGCTATGCCTTGGTTGTTTGATGGTACAACGGTGCTTATCGTCCGGGCTTATGCTGTGTTCAAAAACTACTCCTTTGCTGTGCGCGTGCGTGAAACCCGTCTGCTCGTGGCCAGTCGCTATGAGAGAGTGTCACACCACGCTTCTACTTCGCGGCGCGAGTCAGTCCTGGCTTCGCTTCGCTATCCTCCAACACTTGTATATTAATAGAAATATACTCATATTCGCTTTATTATTCAGTAATTTATATTTCTTTTCAACCAAATAAATTTCATTTTGCATCTACACCTGTAGATGTGCTTATTTCTCTTAATATCTGCCAAATTTATATTAAAGCGATTCGCACAAAAATTATGTGCTATTAATTGATTGGCTGTTGAAATATTCTGAAAAAGCCTCTTCTCCACGGGTCGTGTGCATTGCTTTGTTATGATAGCCTTGCTAACCAAACTGGTTTTCTCGTGCCAAACACGAAGCTTTGTACAAAATCCAGCTTCGAATGATCGAGCTCTTCCTTAGTTGAAATCTCATTAACCAGAATATTTCCAAATAATAAATTCCTCAAAATGCTTCAAATTTCTCCGAAATACGTTCATCATGTATCATTCACATCCCATAATACAAATATATTTATTAAATTATTTTAATTTCAAATTTCCAATTTTTTCTTCCAATGGTGCACAAGTCGTTCGAACCTCGGCTCGGTCAAAGGTCCTAAGCTGGGCTGAATTCGAGTTCAATACGTTCTGAGTGAAGATATTTGAACATGTATTGTGTGAGGAATCCAGAGGTGTTGGGAGAGATGGTTTCGATGTATATAAACATTCTAGCCATGTTCGGGTAGATCTGAGTATGAACACCGCTCTCCAAGCGAAATGTAGTGGACATTTCGAGTAACTACAATACTATTTTCGAAGTAGAACATACACGCGATGCAGACTATTGGCATGTGGAACATGAACTTTCGATAACATGCAGCCACAAACAACTTGTAATACCGTCATGTGTCCATGTGATTATCGCGATGTTGCATACGCGTGCACGATTTCTTTCCGGGCCGGGTTGGAACTGTTCGAAATTCTGGCGAGGACCATTTCCGAGATGATGAAGCAGTTCGATGACCAGCAGTGGACCTGGGACATTGGAGGAGGATGTTCCGGGTTCGTTCACTGGATTTGGAGAGAATCTGTGCGATCCTGCTATACTATGTGGAATCAGATGGTGAGGCATTTCCTAGCTTCATATCGCCTTCGAGTGTCTCCATCCAGGTAGAGGAAATCTTTTCTTGTAGCGTTGCAAAGTAGAGATAGTCCAGTTGAACCACTTTGGCACCTTTTATACGCTTGAAATAGTATGATTGAAGTGAGGTTGATGCAAGGCTATTCCATGTCTGTGTGACTTCATTTTCAGTCGAGTTTAGGCCTGGTTAATCAGGTGCACTCATTTCATAATATTTTATTATGAATTAATTGTTTATTTTTCAGCTTAATTAATTAATTAAATTCATTAAATTTATTCCGAACTTCTTGATTGTGGAGAACAGAACTTAATAGGGGAAGAAATTTACTTTATTCCTAGGGGAATTTTCATTATTTAGTGGATTGAATATTTTCCATTCTTTTGTGTACTTCTTGTAGTTTTTTTTATCAAACTATGGCTTGAGGGGTTGTCGCTCTATTATTTTTGTGTTCGACAATTGCGAGCTTCGAATTTGCCTATGCATTCTTGCATTATAATTATTACAATAGAGTATAGAATGTGAAGTTTGATCATTCTTTGAGAATGGGGATTTTTCTCTTGAGAATGAACGCTGTCGTACTGGATTCAAATATATCAAAAGGAGTTAACTTGAGTCGTTACCTGGATACATGCTGTAGACCCAGTCTGATTTTCGTGAATTCTCTTCAGGGGATATTTCTATTCTCGTCTGATAAACTTTAACTTTTGATTTTGTAGCCACGTGTACATGTATACACCTTGTTGATCTTTAAATTAATTAATATTGCTATAACTGAATTTTGATTCAGTCTTTCGAGTTTTTCTTGAGTAGAACGTTACTTAAGAGTACTGTTTGTAGAACAAGAATCTTTTTAGATAAATCCCAGGGATTAACTTTAAGGGGAAGCGTATTCTTATGTGACAGTAAATAAAACTCTGTAAGGCTAGTTTTTTTTATCCAGTGGACTTTATTAAGTAGCCACCCATGTTAAATTTGTGATGCATTGAAATGAGAAAACATATAGTTAAGAAACACAGCTGAATATATCTGAATACTTGTTATTGAAGTAAATAATCACCATGTGAATGATATGTAGGAAGAAACGTCAATGACGTATAATATAATATTTACGGTAGTACTCGTTGAAGTACGTTAATGTTAAGATGCTAGTGAAATCATAATGTATAATGCGATTATAAAAATATAATATTTGTGAAGTTGGTGGTAATGCCCACCTGTATTCAGAAATCGTCGAGGTCATGTGTGACCATTATAATTACAGTATTTCAGTGCAAGGTTATATCAATTTCGAGATGTTCTTGAAAGGACACAGTGTTTGTTCTCTTTTGCATTTCTTGTTGCGGTTTATTGATAAATTGGTAACTCCAATTATGGATCTAGTTTTTGCCAAGCCTCAGAGTTTTTTCTTTGTGTCACCCCCATTTAATTAGTTCTTCGGGTGTACTCAATGTATAAGATTTAAGCAAATGTTAGAGAAGATACATGATCCATTAACTATAAATTCTGGATAAATTTAAATAAGTACATTAATACTGAGAAATTATTGAATCTTTAGAGATTTTGAATTACGAACTTCACGTCGTCTTTTTAGCTCAAGTGCTTGATTGATAAAATAAACTTGAACTAGATTGTTAAGGCAATATTTAAACTTATGATTTATAACGCAGCACTAATGAGGATTGCAGAACTACCTGTTTGGAATGGCATTTACAATTGAGGGTGTAATAAAGTTGATATTAATTTCGCTGTAAATATGTAACTATATACATGAATTAATTCGCGTGTTTGATAATGTTGGAATCGGTGGAAGAACCATAAAGGTGATCTCTTTGATTTGTTTCTTCGTTTCTTTTTGGATCACCTGTTGTACATATATTAATTATTTCATTTGAGGGTCAAATGCATTCTTGGTCCATGGGGACAGTTGATGCATTTATTGGCATGACATTCGTGCCTACTTTCTTTGTATTTGTATCCAGTCATGGACGTTTAAGTCTGACCTTCTGTCAGATTTTCTTTTCGGAAATAATTTCTTTTGTCATTTCTTTTAATCGCGCGATGTGATGATTTATAGAAGTACAGTATAAAGAGTTCGCATTAGGAGGGCCACAGCTAAGTATTTCTAGAGTTTCCCACACTCCTGAGAGGGTGATTTCTCACGATTCTCGTGTTCTTAAAGCAGCTTGCTGATATGCTTTGGTCTTGCTTAATGCCACCTCCGTTAGGATTTACTGCGCCCTGATACTCCCTTCTCCTGTTGGTAGAACTTGGGGAATTTCTTAGCTGGAGGTTTTCAGGTTCTACGATCCAGTTACCATAAAGGGAAATCAACAGGTAAAGGGTAGGTATTTTCGGGTACAGTAAATTGGCGGCCCGTACGTGAGGGACCGAATAGAGATACCGTATCTTTATGGGAAGCGCCAATTGAGTAAAATGGCATCCAGCTGATGAACTTGAGAAAACTGGAATACCAGAAACGAGAACATAGTTAGAGGCCATTACAGATGTCGTACCACGTGGAAGGGCATCTGACTGGTGATATGACGCCATTTCATTATTGTTTCGAATCTTGCCTTCGAACACGTGGTGGCGTAATGTGATAGTCAATTCCGACAACATTACAATGATCAATTGTGAATAGGGATGTAGCGGGAGAAAGTTCGCGCCAGAGAGCGCTCGTGTAGTACTGGGTAAGCGCAAGGCGATCGGCTTATGTTTCTCCCAGTCAGCTGCGAGGAATGTATAAATTGTGATCGAGTTTTCTAAGCTAAAGAAAATTATATCTTCACTAATTTTACTCCAAGACAATATTAATTAATTCTATAGGTATATCTCCTAATATATTATGGACGATTTTCAGCGTTTAGGCGTTAAACAGCTGCAAAATGAGCTACGGACCAGAGGCGCTAAAACTAGCGGGAGGAAGGATTAGGCCTAATACAGCGGTAATAACACAAATCTAACACGCTTTATTATTCAAATAATGAGTATGAGTCAGCATGCTTTCTCCTAAAGATTACAATTACTAGAGTATTGTAGGCCTATATTGATAAATATATCTCCATAAGACTAAAATCATAAATAGAGATTTAAATATTCACTTGCTCCCCTTGGGAAAGGACTTGGGGGTACAATTTTTTTAAAGTTTGAGAATGCCTGCTTAAGGGCCACGAACTGTTTCCATTGATCTGACTATGTCTCAAGAATGTATAAGTCAGTCGCGACCACATTCTCCGTCGGGCAGATGAAAGTTGACGATTAATTCTGATTTCAAGAAACCAACCATAATACGTTTGTGACTGTTAATGTTGGCGGCTTCGGTGGCGTAGTCGGTAGCATGCTGAGCTTCTATGCCCAAGATCGCGGGTTCAAATCCGGCCGAAGTCGTCGGATTTTTTAAGAGCGTTAAAAATTCCTCAGTATGCCTTCCTTCGGAGGGGAAGTAAAGCCGGCGGTCGCATGTCATAGATTTATGGCATGTTAAAGAACCTTCCACTAATTACACCTGTGTGAAGCTAAATTGTATAGGTTAAGAATGTAAACAACGCTCTTAGGTCCCTATGTTCGCTGCCAAGAGCCGACTGCGGTGACGTCTGGTAGATAAGTTCTGAACTAGTAGTCGTTGACGGTGGCGTTTGGAGGCAAAAGTAGGAACTTCTTGAAAATTGATCGCCTGCAGTCCTTACTTGAATTAAAACAGATACACACACTAATACAGTCATCACAATTAACACCGGTTATCAGACAGATTCTACACACACCCAAAGTACACGGGGCTACATGACCGTGTTGTCGCAGCCCCTAAACTTAAGAACCAACCAACCACTGTTAATGTTGCGACATTTATTCTTGAAGTATTTGTCCGAGTATTGATGTCTTTGAAAATGGGAGTCAGAAATGTTACATTCACTTCTTCGTGGATATTGACGATTTCTTCCCGTACCGGTACTTCAATGGAGATGATTTCTGCAGATTCCGATATTGTAGGCTTATCGTGATAATCCGACAATTTTCTTGTGTATGGCCTCCTCCCAAATAATAATTATTTTTGTTGGGTTCGTGGTCCACGGAGAAAGCGATGGAACAGCGCCCGGTTTTAATCTTGTTCTCTCACCTTCAAATACAAACGCATAAATTCAGTGGTTGTTATCGAAATGTCTAATCAGTCTATAGGTACAAAATAGGAATTAAGTTATTTCCCTTTGTAAGTCACACTTATCCAACACAGTTTTCGTGAAGTCATCGGGTTGTAAATGATGGGAACACACTTTAATATATTCGGTCAGATTTTTCTAACCAAAATTTTTCCTTCTAATAGCATGTGACCTTTTTCCCCCTAATTTCTTTATTTTGTGCAAATTGATGAAACGAAAACAGGCTCCCCTGATTTTTGCGAAGAGGAACACTGCAATAGCTCGGCATAGTCACGAAAATAAAAATTTAAACAACTTATATTCGTACATATCAGCGGCATGAGAACACAGGAGACAAATGAAGAGCGCCTTGCGCTTACCCAGTACAACAGCAGTGCGCTCTATCGGTGCTAGTTCTATACATCCCTATTCGTTGAATGAACGTCTGGAAATAATGATTCACCAATGTTTTTAGCACAAGATGTTGGAATTCATTCGTGAATAAAGTACTTAGAGCATTCTCGATCTACATGGTATACGTGTAGAGTTGCAACCATTAATAGATTTTGTGGATTTTTAAGTGGTGCTACACTGATTTGGAAATAATATACAACTAGAGCCGACGGTTACCAACCATTAGTAATTAGTGATACTTACCTTACAGTGACCCTCCATAAACTAAAAACCAAAAACAATAAACAGCGTATGGCGTAAATTTATTGGTTAAATGATTCAGGATTTAAAAACGCTTAAAAGCATATTATCTTTGTGAAGCTCGTCGACATTTCTCAAGATATATAACTATAGTATTTAATATTAAAAAAAGGACAACCCCCATTTTTAGCCTATTTTCTCTGAAAATCTGAATTGACTTGATCAGTCGAGTGGGGCTTTGTGATGTAGCTCGTTGGTGAGCGTCATTCAAGGTGTCCCATTTTCTTGCAACCGGCGGATGGGTATTTCTGAGCCCATTTTAAATGTAAAATCATTTTCATTAATTTAAAGATGGTCATAATAGGAATACTTAGAACATATACTGATATAAATCATCATGCGTAGTATGAATAGGTTCTGGGAATTCCTTGATTCTAACATTAAGCACTGATCGGTAATTTTAATTATATTTTAAGTTAACGCAACACAATCAAGAAGTTCTTATGATGGCAAATGTGGTTATTCTGTGATGTCTATGCTTTGTTTGGTGGAGTGGTGTCCCATGTTTTTCAGCTTTTGTGTGATATATATTTGATATGTCTGGGAGTGAGGAGACAGGGTCTCCTATTGACTTTAAGGAGCTTTACAAATTAATCCAAGCCCAGTTTGACGGCATTCATGAGAGTATGAACAAAGTAGATAAAGCTGTGATTAATTACAACAAAAATCTGTGTGAGCAGAAAGAAGCTTTCGCAAATACCATACTGAGCTCTTCAAAAGACCTTCAGTCCAGCAATAAAGATATTCAAACTAGTATGAATCAAACGCTAACTAGTCTAACTGAAATAAAGTCTGACGTCGAAAATGTTCAATCAGACTTAAGGGAAATCGTCCAATCAGACTCAGGTGTAACGCAAACTTGAAAAAATGTAACAGAAAAATGATAACAGGAAAGAGATGAAACTATGCCACAGGAATCTCCTGACATTAGAATCAGTCCTCAGTCTAGAGCGACGTAACAGTTAGGTCCAGCTCAACCCAATTTGACTCAGCCCAATTTCACGCAACTGCAAACATACGAGTACACCTATCCCAACAGTAACGTCTATACAGGAGGTTATATACACAGGCCTGTTGAAAGAGCGTCCAAAATCACTGTTATTAGGAATTTTGAGGATAAACCTCGCAAATTTAGTAATTTAGATGGGACTACTCCTCTCGAATTCATTCGTGGATTAAGGGACTACTTTGTGGAATCGGAAGTCCCACGCGAACGCGATCTTAGAGTAGTGGAACGCTATTTGACTGATGCCCCACTTCAGTGGTATAGGGCGTTTAGGTATACCTTCGATAATTTCGAGGAGTTTGCAGACGCATTTATCAAAAGGTTCTGGAGCATTGAAGTGCAACAGAATATTAGGTCAGACATTTACTCGAGAAAGTATGCAAACACTGGTCCCACAAGCTACGCGGAGTACTTCGCATGTCTACTCGCGAAATTGCGGTTTCTGCAACCCCCGTTGACCGAGGGTCAGTTAGTGGATGCTATATCAGAGCAACTACCCGTGGATGTCAGAAAGTCGATAATTTCATCAGGAGTGACTGACTTCGCCACGATGGACGACTTACTACGTCGTTTGGACCACGTAAACGCAATGTCGACGCCCATCATATGGCGTACCAGTCGATAGGAGTCTAAAGGGATATCAGCAGGTAAAGGGTAGGTGTTTTCGGGTACAGTAAGCACCTCCAATACGCAATTTCGTAATATTTCAATCCACTCCACGGTTACCAACAATTAGTAATTAGTGATACTTACCTTACAGTGACCCTCCATAAACTAAAAATCAAAAACAATATGGCAGCGTATGGTGTAAATTTATTGGTTAAATGATTCAGGATTTAATAACACTTAAAAGCATATTATCTTTGTGAAGCTCGTCGACATTTCTCAAGATATACAACTTTAGTATTTAATATTAAAAAAGGACAACCCCCATTTTTTCCTATTTTCATTTATGAACAAATAGGCTGATGAGATCACCATTTGTCCGTGTGTGTGTGCATGTGAGTATGTGTGTGCGGATGTGTGTGTGTCTCCCCTAATACAATCAAAACAGATGGAGCGATATCAATGAAACTCGGTAAACTTATAATACTATATTGTTCAACTCCGACCGTGACCTTGACATTTTATTAAGTCTCACCAATCCAACATGGTGGCTGTGCGAAACATTTCTGCGGGATTCCATTTCTCCGAAACTGTTACAGATATAGACTTGAAATTTTGTACGGTGCACTACTAAAAATTAACCTTTGTGACTTTCAAAAACCTATTAAGACAAAACAAACATGGCGGCCAAGCGAAGTTGAAAAATTAACATAGACTTTTCTCGCGATTTAACCATCCGAGCGCAGTGAAACATGGTACAGGAAATTTTATACACATTGTAATGCACTTAAAACTAATTTAGTTCAATTGTTTACATAACCTTAAGATTGCAACTGTGCGAAGTTTTGAAATAAAGTTTTTATTTCTTGTGACATAATCATGTGATCGCAGTCAAAGAATTAACAATGAACTTACGTATTGAACGTCATCCAATAGTACATAACTCTACCGCCCACATATTTAAAAATCCCACAAGGTGACCATCCGAAATATTTAGACGTTTCTCAATATCTACGAATATATTACAGGAATAAAACTGAATTTTATAAGTTGATAAAGGCTGTAAACGTAAGTTCATTTATGGGACTTTCAATAACCTGGTAAGCACAAATACAACATGACGGTGGAGCGAAATGTATATACTAAAATGGACGTTCCTCGCGATTTAACTATCCATGCGCAGTGAAATTCGGTACGGTAAATGCTTTTACAATCTTTAATTCACTGACGTCTAATTTATTTTAATTGTTTTCATAACAACAAGATGGCGACTGTGGGAAATTTAAAAATTAAGTTATCATTTCTTGTGCCTTAATCGTGCAATTGAAGTTTGAATAATACACATACGCAATAATCTTCATGTAATAGTACATAACTCTATTGCCTACATGTTTAAAAATCAAACATGGTGACCTTCCGAAATATTTAGACGCTTCTCATTTTCTAAGAATCTATTACAGCAATCAAACTGTTTTTATATCGATTGAGGCAATTAACATAAGTAGGATATATGCAAATAGGCTATTTAGCTCTTCATGGAACGACTTGTTTTCATTTTGGAAAAATAGATCACCTATCTTGTGCCTTGAAAAATTATGTATCCATATCCACATTTTCGTCAGGATCAAAAGACAGGATCCTGCCAGACTGTATTGATTTTCCCCACCCCCTCCCCCGCCATCAATTCAGTTAATGGACTTTAAAGAGGAGTTAATTTGTGCTTTGAGTGCAGGTAAAGCTTCCATAAGAACTTGCGAGAATATCGAGGATGTAAACTGTGTAAATATTTCGGGTAAACGATTCGGAATTTAATTAATGCAGAACCAAAACTCAAAATTTGAAAACACATTCTTCGGCACAACTATCATGTACACTTTTCAAATGACACACCACTGGTTAGTCAAGGAGTTGTAGACGACAAATGGAAAATAGCATATCATGTGATTTGTAAACTATTACACTTACCCCCAAAATTTCATGATGATCAGAACATCCGTTTAGGCAAACAAATGACTAACAGACAGACAGAAACTTTACTTTATATGCGTAGCCGTAGGTATATGTATTCTTATATAATTGGGCCGTAATTGTTCATATTTATGTCATGAATTACATAATTGGTTCAGATTAAAACATTGTCATCAAAAATCTTCACCAGAAGACACTGCAAAGGGACCGTGTTTCACTCAGGGAAACTGGAATGAAGGGCATGGATAGTCTCTACCTCCGGTATGTTCCAGTCCTCAGAGCAGAATTAAATTCCTTGGCAGTGCTTATAAGCAATGAGTGTACAAGCACGGAGTCACTACAAAAACCACGAACAATGGGTTACTCACACATGCGACACGCACATGATAATGGCCATTATCAAGGAGATCATTTTATCTTAAATGTCTCATTCTGTGAGGCCATGCAGAATGTGTAGAATGCTAATGATTAACAGTAATCTGTCATTTTCAATATGGAAGTTCAATTGAGCGAGTCGCACAATCTGTACCGTCCGCCTCGGTGCGTAGTGGCTAGCATTCTTGGCTGTCGCCGCTGAGGCCTGGGTTCGTTCCCGGCTCTGCCAAGGAATTTAATTCTGCTCTGAGGACTGGAACAGGTTACACTTAGCCTCGTGAGGCAAATTTGATAAGAGGCAGGTTCGATTCCTACCTCAGCAGTTTTCCTTGTCTGCTCCAGGAAAATGCCAGGATGGTACTGAGCCAGTATTTAGCATTGATTTGGAACCTGGTCATGTTAAAAAGAACACAGATGATATTTTTATGGCAATATTTCAATTACAAGCAGCACCGATGACTTCGTGGCACGAGCTTAGGAGATGTACTAGCAACCCGCATCACAATCTTGACCACGTGCTTTGTCCAAGGTACAGTTATTGCTTTCAAGATGGATGCCGTGTAAACGTGACTCCAATATAAGCTGTTATAAAGTAATACAGAGATCACAGAAGGGATCGACTAATGGCAAATACATTTTATTTCATGTGGGAGCAATTTGAGAATGATTTTGACATTATAAATGCACATTTCAGAATACCAGGTGATTATCGCAATCACACTGCGTCGATTTCGATTATCATATCGTTTGAACCCAGGAGTATTGTGGGTAGACCGACATTCAGTATGAAATATCTCGCTCGGAAGAGACATTCATTCGTTCGTAATACTACTTCAGAATCAGCCAAGAACGTGTCCGCTGGCGTGATTGAAAGTAGGCATATCAAGTGAAATTTACACTTGTGCGGAGTGAGAACAGTCCGGTACATAACCATTAGTCTTGACTTGCTACAGCAAGACACGAGTGTTAGAAACGCATGGGAAGAACGAATAGCCCATTGTGTTAGATTTGAGTGTAATGAAAGTGAACACAGTTTTTATATAGACTGGTTATATTCTACTGCCATTATAAGACTTTTGAACACTATAGTACGGTCAATATATACTGCAGCAATGAATATTGATATTATATTGTGTGGAAATACACTTCGATACACTACAGTGATGATGGCCGGCCCCGTGGTGTTGGGGTAGCGCGCCTGCCTCTCACCCGGAGGCCCCGGGTTCGATCCCCGGCTCCGTTAGGGATTTTAAGACTGACGTGAGGGTTGGAACGGGGTGCACTCAGCCTCGTGAGGACAATTGAGTAGCTGTCTGAGAGTGAGACAGCGCCCCGATCACGAATACCAAGATTAACGGCCGAGGGGACCCGACGCGCTGATCACGCGTCACCCCAATATCTTCTGGCCAAATGGCTGGGCAGCGGTCGCTTGGTCGGCCTTAGCCCGTCATGGGCTGTATAGTGCCAGGGGTTGACTTTTGACAGTGACGATGAAGAGATACTAAATGAATTACGGGAATGCAGCACCTTAGCAGAATTGAGCATTTGGAATGATTACTAAGCTCAACTATGGATTTCAATAACAGAATGTTGTATAAAAAGAAGCTGAAGGCACTTAAGGGATATTGACACTACATTCGTACTTCTACAATATGAACTTTCAATGGCATTTTCAACTAGGCTATCGAGCAAACTTAAGACGTGTCGGTATGATGAACTTTGCAACGCGAAAAGCTGTTTTTTCGAGTCGGATGGGAACGGGGTTCGATTCTACGCAGTTCCAGGCGGTACGAGATATACGCAACGTATGGACAAGGGTTCAGTCCCTACCAGGAATGTGTGTTTCAAACATTCTTTTCCATTTACATCGAGATGACCACGAACAAGGTAGCTGGAAACATTTCATATAAGTAGACAGTATGAATTAGTCATACTTTAGAATGTCCTTCTTTCAACAATGTTTATTCAGTAGATAGAAAGTGCATTCTAGGGCTAGACTTGATACTTTTATCATGTCTGTAAAAACATGTATTTTATTTGTAGTTAATATTAATATTAAATGTGATGTTATTTTTAAAGCATTACTTTTCTTTGTCTAAATTTACTTTGGCGATAAATTGAACATTATAATTGGTTGTGAAGACATGATATAAGAAGAGACAGGGCCAAGACTACGATAAAATTATATAAGAATAGTCGTTAGCAAGAAGATGTCCGATATTCCAAGTATACTTGAACATTATTCGGAATAAATACTTGAGACTATTTAAGCAAGGAAACAGAATATTTTGCCATTACATGCAACATTGTTTGATAGATGTGTTAGTCTATTATTCATCGAGTTCGATATAGACTTGAAGATATAGTGATTTCTGGTGTGAACAATTAGGATTTTTGGATTAGGCTTTTGCGATCCACGTTTTTGAATTTCTTATTGAATATAGTCACTTTTTCGAGTTCGTTCAGTTTTTCAATTTTCTTTATTCTTTTGGAATACTCCAACTTGGTTAAGCGTTTGTTTCTAATGGATTATTTGTACCTTCTAAAGACAGGCTATTTTTCATGGTGTAGTTTCTTACATGTTTCCCTAGAGGAGGATTTCCATTTCGAATTTTGTTTAGACGAAAACTGAATTGTTCTTTTTCTAGTGATCACTCTATATTCTTTGAAAGAAATATTTGTGAAATATGAAAGTACAATGCGAAATAATATTGAAAGGAAAGAAATCTATGTATAAAATATTTTCGACATGAAACGAAGTGACAATTTTGGAAAATCACAAATACTACTATTTGAACATGTGAATGCAACATATTTAATACAGTTGTGATAAAAATTGTCCATGACACTCTAACTTTTGTCTATTATGAAACATGGTATTTTACGATTGTTGTATAAAAGCTTTTTGGATCTTAATAATGTTTGGTGATTATTTATAGCTATTAAGAGCTAACATACGTGTAAAGCAATTAATGTTTGCGTGAATTGAGTTATATTGATGCAGATATTAGACACCGATGGATGGTCAGTATCAGATTTCCAGTATTAAATAAGCTGATAAGCTATTACTGAGTGAATTAATGTGTATTTTTGAACGTGAATTACAGTCACGATTTCAGTTACTAGAAAGCTAGTAAACTTTTGAATCCAACATTTAAAACAAAGTTATGCATTGTAACAACTAATCTAAAATGGATTGCTAATAGTAACATATGTTTCAGTGGAAAGTTTCGATTTGGAAGACGTGTAATAATAATTGTATAACAGTGTAATAATAATAAGTGAAAGTTTAAGAGATGATAATTTAAACATTTTGTGTATGATTTAAAATGAATTGTTAAAATTTACTGATGTGATATTACGTTCGATTAACTTCATTATTCGTCAGATATGACCAAATAAAACGATAACAAAACTAAATAGAACACCTGTCAATGGATCAATGAATAATGTAGGAGAGATTCGACCAACGAATTAAATGTATAAATGTATATAAATACGAATTTATTAGGGTTTCTGTAATTGTAAAGTTAAATTGTATGATATTGTAAAATTCAAAGACATTTATTTTGAACTTCTTTTAAAATGCTGTACCATTTGAACAGCATAATTTAGCCAAATTTCAGGCTGACATCACATTTGACTATCATGTGCTTCATGTAGAAGCAAACACATATTTTGCTGAGTGGAGAGAATTTCCACAATACAGCAGTTTCTTAGACAATAAACAGTTGATCCAATTTCAAATTTTCTTCGGATGACTTGGTGATTTATATTAGAACAAGGATGTGCTACGAGGACCAGTGGGTTATTTCATTGAATGCTTAGCTTCATGCCCGAGATTAATTTAATTTTTAAGAGTCTTGTTAGTTCATTTTGAGCTGATTTTTGTTTTCATTTCGTCGACCACTAGCATCTTCTTATCACATTCTTTTATATTGAGGTATCCTTATCCCTGGTTGATTCTAGTTGGTAGAGTTTTGGGGGATATTTCAGCCGGGTACTTCCAGATTCTACGATCCAGCTTTTCCATCGGATTCCAACAGGTAAGACCACGTGGATACGGTTACAGTACTGTACCCGAAGTAACCTGCCATCAGCTTGTTGAAATCCCACGAAGATGACTGGAACGTTGAACCTGGAAAATCCCGGGTAAAAACCCCCAGATACTACCAACAAGAGACGGCGATAATCGGGCACAGGGTAACCTAACCAGGCAACGTTAAGAAACTCCATGGCTAAACGCTAAAAAGAACAAGAGTGTAATCTCACGCGTAGAAACACCTAGAAAAACCCAGCGATGGCTTTCTTAAAGTGACCTCCACTCACTTCTCTAAATCACCACAATGTCGAATTAAAATTGGAACTGAAAATATTTATTCACAAAACGGCATAGGAAAGTACTATGTCTTCAGATAACAATCTGATGAACGTTAATAGGCTTGACATGGTCAAGAATAAATCATCGAAAACAATGATCAAATCCAACATACACAAGAATGGGTAGTGAAATCCCATAAAAAAAATTATAGATCCACACAAACTCTTATTGGATCGAATATCAGAACTGTTTAGTTCAGCAGGTAATTTCCCCTGATATACATGTTAATAATGACCCTAAAGAGGAATGGAATACACGATGATTGTACACCCTCCATGAGTGTAATTTGTTTAATTCAATTCTGGTTTCGTGGTATATATATATATCATAGATATCTGGTGTCCCTCGGACCCAATAATCTCTTGTGAGAACAAGCAAAAATATCAAATTCATTCAACACTGATCCTAGAATTCATCAAAGGGATGATTATGTAGCTATTAGCATTGCAATAAAATTCAGAAATCGGATAATAAAGATCATTACTCAAATTGTACGTGCTCGTGTCTAGAAGTGCACGTTTGCTGATAATCGATTATCGCTATCTAGTTCGATATCTGTAAACCTATTATTACTTTAAGTCACACCTGACTATTTATTCACATTCCATTCAGCAATGGATGTCATCATAATTATTTTAAACATTAATTAATTATTACATAATTCATGGGTGCCAATACCTGGTCTTATCCACATGATAAATCTACTCCACTGACAAGGGAACTGTCCATAAGGGCATATCGAAACACACAATGAAATTTCGTAGAGATGATGAGGAAACCACAAATTGGCGATGTAAAAAAATTAGCTGCCATTGCGAACTGGAAGGTATCGAAATCTTGATACAAAATCCGTGTGACAACGCAAATACTGTACAACCCTTGCATCTTGCTGGTTCGTGCGGCGCACAGCGGATGGGAGTTGCAGTTGTGCTGGAGAGAGAGAGAGAGAGAACGAACTGTCAGGCTACCACGCGCCAAGGACACTTCATTGTTAGGGAACGAATGTGAAACATAAATGAGCTTCGTTAATTGCATGATAAAAACAGAAATATTATTGGCACCATACACAACGAATATGCACTTTGAGGCCACATCATTCATCACAGTTTTACTTACTTATTTGAAGACAAAATTTCGCAGGCACTTCGAACTCGGAAGGTCTCTCCCGTTAAGTAAGTGTTTGCGAACCACGAATATTTAACCATGTCCTTCAACCGTGGGGAAGAAATTTGAAAATGAATGAAAGATTGCATTTTCAGTACGCTGTTTCTCTGATATACAACAAACTGAACGTCCTCACAAGCCGACACAATGTATGTTAAACGGCGATACAAAGCTTTCCATTGCCGGGAGAAAAACTTATCCAAGGGCTGTATTTTCCCTGTAGTGCTGGGAGGAATCTGGAGAATTTCTATACGGTTGCCTGGAGGAATGTCCTCAAGACATTTTTTTTATCACTATAAGTAGTCCAGGAATCTAACAGTAGTAAACACTTTCTTCCGCAAATGGGAAAAAAGATTCTTTAAACCAATATTTTATTTTCTTCCCCCATTTTTTCTGATTTTGTGGGTGTTACAATTATATTTCTGGAATGAAACATTTCTTTGGAAACTCTCGGACCAGAAGTTCCAGTTGCCTCCTGTAGTACAGTGAATAATTTTGGGAAAAGTGTACCGGGCATAATAATTGTAGGCATAATTGTGAACGAATGGGTGAGTGGAGGAACTGATTGAGCAACTGTTCCTGTATGCTTCTCTCCAACAAACGATATAGTCCTTTTCGCTTTCATTTCGCGCACGAAACCACTCTGTTCTGTGTTGTATATTGAAGAAGGGGTGTAGTCTATCATATTAGGAATCTCCGTGTCGATTTCAGGACCTTCCAGTTCGCAATGGCAGTTAATTTTTTGTACATCGCCAATTGATGGTTTCCTCATCTTCTCTACGAAATTTAATTGTGGGTTTCCATATGCCCTAATGGACAGTTCCTTTGTGAGTATACTTTATTACTGTTTCATAATTGCCATTTATATACTTAAAATCATTAGTCACCCTCTATGGTGATACGAGCGATTTTATCACTAATATACTTTAATAGTTACTGTTAGCTTTATATTTGCGTTTCTAGAATTATACAGGACCGTTATACTTCATATATAGAATCTAAAATGTTATCCCTTATGTCTCCAAATAATTATTGGAATTATTGTTAATGCTTTTACAATAGTTTATTACAATCACACGTCTGTTTTGGTAGATTATTGGCTGAGGAATAACCTAACCACCAAGGGAAGATGATAAAGAAAAGGGAGTGGGTTTCGGACTGGAGAAAAAGGATGGAGAAATAGGAGGAGAGTCCCCCTAAAGTTATAAGTTTAACTTTAAATGCCCTAAAAGGTGACTGCCACTGCAAATCAGCTCTCCAATACCTAAAGTGAGTAGGGACCTGGGCAAAGCTAACGGGAGACGCAGCTGGAACTTGGGCGGTTTGCGAGAGAGTGGCTTTAGAGTATTCCCTCTCAAGCATACATATGCCTACTATGGGGAAGGGTGATGGTCTGGCAAGACAAAGAGTAACAGATTTATTATGTATCTGTTCAAAGTAATTTGAAGAATGCCAGTAGTTTGAATAGGTTTCGATATTTTTTGTTTTCGAAATTGTAGAATTACTTACGAGAGACCAAATGCTTCCAAGAAGGATAGGAATAAACCAATTATACTTTTGGGAATAATTTTGGTAAGTGCACCAATAGTTGCATTTGGAAATGGCTAAGCTTTTACCCAGCAAGGGGCCGACTAAAAGTTTAGGCAAGGAGAAAAAATTAAATTTTGAAAAACCAACCATAAGAATTGGAGAGAATCACCACAAGCAGGAAGCTGGTGTAGCGAGCTATGCTTGCCTTACTGGCCAGTTAGAATTAGCTATTAAAGCTAAGAGAGAATTTACCGAGTTGGCAACTAAGAGTTCTTGCTCAAATGCAACAAGTGGTGAAAACCCAATCACAAGATTTATTTGCATTAACGAGGGCATGAACCTAGGAAGAGCCAGGAAAGACAGGATCTTGCCTAACTGTAGTATTAGAGAAATGATGAGTCAAAAAAGGAACTTGAATTTATTTTAACAATGCAAAAGAGCGTAATGAATTTAACAAATAAGTAGTAGTTGTTTGCCAAATATATAATTTAGACTTTATAACAAATGGGGTCACAGACCTCCGAAAGAACATCTAAAGTTTGCGCCACGCAATTAACAATTCTATTGGTTTCAAACCTTTATATGTTTTAAAATCCTCTCAAGATTTTAAAATAGAGAGGATAAAGTACAAAAGTTAAGAACAATTAATGTGATTAAAGTTAGACAGTAAATAGAGTACAAGGTGTGTACTTCTAGAAATTTCTGAGAAAATATTCTAGAAAGAGTAACAACTTTGAAAATAACAATAACAAAAACAGGAAGAATACAATAGAAGTTCCTAACTTCTTATATTTAAGCGGAATTACCTTTTTTGTGTTTATTAAAATAGTACAGGTCACTTAATGTGAAACCTGAAGAGAAAGTCGACAGGAAGGTTCTAGACCTCCTATGTTTAAGTAGGAATCACGAGCCAAATGGGGCAAGATTCCCTTTCGTGAAACCCAGAAATAACTCACTTATGAGTTGAAAGAATTGTATTCCCTAATTAGAAGGGAGAAACCATGTAAGTTTGAAACGTGTACCAGACACGTAGTTATACACAAATTAATTAATGATATTTAAGCAAAAAGGGAGGGCACGTCTCTAGCGTGACACCTCATTGAAAAAGACCTAAAGTAACAATTTTATTTTGGGTTGTTAGTAAGGGGTTTAGGAAAGATCAACTGGGATGGAAGGTAAATGTTCATGGCCGTATTTATAATAATCGGACGAGCGCAACGCGGAAGAAATACTGAAAGAACACTGTTTTTCACTATAGTCTGTTGAAATGGATGAAAAGTTCACTGTAGCAGCGCAAAAGTTTATGGCAAAGAAAGTTATTGCAATTATGGAAAATGACTAATTACACTGGATAGGCGAGAGTCTATTGCTTGAGAAGGTTGTAGATTATCATTAAATACGCCAGAGAAAATTCCAACGGAGGAAGGAACATTAGCTATTGAGCAGTAATTTATAAGGAAGATTCCTCATTTTTAAATAGCATTCCCACAAGTGAGTGGAAAATACATGACGGCACGACTTGTAGATAGAGTGCAGCTTCTGGAAGGTTCCAGAACGATCCTAATAGAAGAATAAGGCCAAAGTTATTCCAGCGGTAGAACGAGCTTAATATTTTATAGACAGTGGGTATTCAATAATATCCCACGTTGTGAGAAGATCTCTCATTTAACAAGCATAAGAAGTGTTGCTTTTTACGAAGATTGGCTTAGACAGACAAAGCTCAATATGGAAAATCCCGCGAAGGATGATTATTGCCACAAATAAGTAATCTCACACTGCCTATAAATGATTATTAAAAGCATGTAGTTGTTAAAAGACGATGAGAATGAGGTTAAAACTTGAAGTCTGCACTTATCTTTGCTTCATGGCGATGATGAAGTTCCCTTTGACGATTAAAGTTCCAACATGGCGTGGAATCTAAAGAATGCCTCTTTAGTTCAGGAGGCTGGCTCTAGTTGAGCCTTGACTGACTAAGTCGACTGCCGACGTACAAGTGAGACCCACTTAGCGAAGCGCAGAGAGACCAGGAAAGGGAAAAGAGTGGGGGTAGGAGACAAAAGGAAAACATATAAGCATGACCAATATTGAAAAGTTAATTTTCTTGATGAGATGGTCTTCAAGGAGTTGATAGTAGGCGACACTATCGCAGCCTGGTGGGTGAAAAAGTAGACGAAGTTCTCTTGATCACGGAGATGATAGCTGGCAATGGCGACGAGATCTGGTGGCCAGATGGATAAGGAAGTCCTCTTGTACAGGGAAGAATTGAGGAACTTCAGAGATTCGCTGCTAGATGACGCTAGGTGGGTCACGGAAGATATATATCTAGAACAGACTCACGAATAACATGAGAACCCTAAACAGCAAATAGAACATAGGAGATCACTGTTGGTGTTTGAGAAAAAGGAAGGAATGAACAAGCAAAGAGCATTAAAAATATACTCTATCTTACCGTGTATTCCAAGAATACACCACTGTTAAAGGATATGCCTCCACATTCGATTATCTGAGATTCTCGTTGAAGAAAAGATTGTAAATGCTGTTCAGAATGTCTTTAATAGAGTATAATTCGCTTCGAAACGTCTGAAAAATATTATAAGAACTAGATTTCTATCAGCTCAAAGTTAACATGACATACGTGTGTCAAAACAATATATACAATAGGATCAAGATGTCTCAAGCATAAAAAGAAATATTCCTGCTCGAGTGGGTTCGGTAAAATAATATAGGATTCCTACACCATCGACGAGGGTGATCGTAAAGACACCAACATAGTCGATTAGAAAACCCTACTGTTTCCATAGTACACTAAAACTGGAAATATCTCTTAGAAAAAGCTAAAAAGATGAATCCTATCACACCAAGTGTGTGCTTAATAAAGTCGAAACTATCTAACATGACGAAGAAAAATGTTCAAAAGAACATTAACTACTCCCCAACCAACAATCAGAACGATCTCTATAAAATAGATCCGTCGATAAATGCGAATGCAAATAAACGTGGCCAAAGAAAAATAATACCACAATGAAAATTCAAAACCACTATATTAAATAGTGAAGACATAAAATTAAATCTTCCCCTAAGTTGATTCTCTTCACTACGACAAACATGTTCCCATATAAATTACTATAAGTTACCATAAAGTGTGTAAAAACACACCACAAAAATTGATGCATTCTTTTAAAAAGAATCAAAATCCAGTCGAGAATAGGACCAGCCATGAGTAAGACGTCAAGTCTAAATCCTACCCGTCGACTATGCTAAGAAAAATAAAAGTAAAATATGACTGTTACTAAAACATTACAATATTCATGCATTACTACTACCGATGAGTGTTAATTTGCTGTACCTTCTCGCCAGACGATGATGGAATCGAAAGCACTGAAATGCCCTGGGTCATCCTGGAATGTCGATGGAATCGAACCCCGGATCGCCATTCACCAACGCACGGGTTCCAGACAGCCACCCGAACAACACCGGTTGTTACTGCAATCCACGTACTGTCCGTTTCGTTCCAAATAAGCATCTCGTTACAAAGTAGTAGTATTCGCCCGAAGCGATAGTTGCATTTTAATGCCATCATTCCATAATGATCTGACATGGTAGAGGGAATTTAGCATTAGCGGTAACGATTTAAAAATGTCAGCGTCCATTCCGTAGAATGCATGTTGCATCGCCCACATCGCAGTATTCATGTATAAATGTTTAGCCAACCATAGCTATGAGGTAATCCTGCATGTAAACTCTTCCTCCCGACATCTCGTTGATAATCATGCCGGTAAAATAAGAGGAATGAGTAATATAGTTCATGTAGTGCTCAAGTATTACAATACTTATGTCCATAGAAGTCGCACTATTCTGAAGTTAATGTTCTACTGCAGGTATTACAGTACACTTGCCATAGTTAATGTTGCTCGTTGCATGGAGCTCGCCTTAATATATTATGGCATGATTAAGCCTGCATGTTACATGATACATATTCAGAGTGAAGATTGCACTTACTACTGAAATGCCTAGTGTAGAGTTTTTCGACACATAACTCTAACTTCCTGACGATGGCCTCGCACACGTTTTCAAGTAGCCCTCGAACTCGCGATACGTGTTGAATAATCGCACTAGTAGGTCGTTCTGCTCTAGGCAGAGATTTATAAGAATCGTCTTGCTCGAACTGCCCGCAAATTCACGAGGGTGAACAACCCTCATTCTCACGGTGCGTAGATAGATAAATCAATACGTTGGCGCATAATCAAAATAGCTGTCATATATCATGTAGTCTTGCCAATGAAATCAGCTCTTCAAATGCTTGAACAATGTCAATACATCTTGGGTACATGCTTAAAATCATAAATAAACTTCTCTTCCTCGTTATCATAGATGAAATGATCTTTCAATATTCAATCAATATCTTGGATCTGCGTGGAGCATAAGTTATGAGTGCCAAGCTCGCGCCTGCAACTTCGGAGAACCTAGGCTCGGCTCGGGCCAGCCCAACGGGATCCCCGTTAGCTGTCGTGCCACAAACTCGCCAGCCATGTGCTGCGTTGTGTTTCAAAACAAATCCTGCAGATCACAGCACTGCAACTAACGCTTGAGGGTAATTTTTCTCCTCATATCTTACATAAAAGAAGAACCTGCTTTTATGTACACGTCATATTGCATTCTTATGCTGTGTAGCTTATCCTCAAAGCGTTACTCTATAATCTTCCTATAGTATCTCCAGGTATTCTTAGCATTGTATCTACCGATGATTTCTGTACAATTCATGTTAGTTACTTCATAACAGTTGTTGCCAAATACACGAGATATTCGATAGGGGCCGTAAGAAATAAAAGAGAACTTAGTGTATAACTTCTTCGCTTCATCAGCTTTAGTAGGTTTTCTTCTTTTGCTATCTCTTCTATAGTATCTTCGTGAAACGTGATCAATCGCTGATCGTTATCAATCACGGCTCTTGCCTTTATAATGAAATCTATACCGATAATCAAGTCAAAGTTTATGTCCTTTACCACAACAAATATGTTCTCATATTTTCAATTGTTTATTTCGAACTTCATTAAGGCCTGGACTTTGCATTTCATGGATCTGTCCTTGAAAATGCCTTTGACCTTCATTGGAGATGCGGGAAGAATTACGAACGGGCCCTCGGCCTTAATAATCAGTGATTATTGGAATGATCGCGCCAGTATCAACTAAGGCTGTGCATGTCTGATTCCCCACTCTAATCTGTATAACAGGCAGTTCAATGGGTCTTCCTAACTCTCTACCTTCTTCTTCATATAACAAGTCCTCATTGGTTATGTTGAATGTCTCATTCATTGTAATCACACATGGAGGTGTTAAATCATCCGTCTTCTCTACTTCTTGGAAATTTGCGGATGTTTTTCCCTTCGACAGGGCTTTTTCTCTCAGTATTCCCCTGACGACCGGTACTAGGAGTAGCTTCCGAAATTTCTTGCTCCTTTTTTCTCTCTTTTGAATTCCTTCGCCTATCGTATTCATTAGGCTTATCTTGCTTGCCTCTGAACCTATCTCGCTCTTGGTTACCCTGGAACTCCTCTGCCCTATAATTCTTATAGCGACTGTAAACTTAATATGATCTCTTGTTTGACTGGTATGGCGTTTCACGATAACGATTCCTCTTGTGGCCATAATCCCACCGGAAAATGTTCCTTTTCTCATACTTGCGCTGCCAAGGTTGTTCCTTATAATCAACGTAACGATTATCTTGCCGATTATATCGTTGGTTGTTACCATAACGTGTATTGTACCAGTTGTTGTATCTATTATCTTGTTGAGGTTGGTCCGTTTGCTGACTACGATCCATTACGATCGCATTCACACCTCTCGATTCATTTCGTGAACTCTTCGCGATTGTGGGAGCTGTGAGCGCACTTACGTGATCTAAACGTCGTAATAGATCATCCATGGTCGTAAGATCGCTTACACCTGATGAAATAACTTGCTTACGCACTTCCACAGGAAGCTGTCGAGATATGAAGGGGATCAGTTGGGCCTGTGTCAACGGAGGTTGAAGGAAACGAAATTTCGCAAACTGGGACGCAAAGTATTAGGAATAACTCGATGGCCCTGTACTCGCATACTTCCTAGAGTACATTACTGACCTAGATTATTCTGAATTTCCACACTCCAGAACCTGCTGATGAAGGCTTCCGCGAACTCCTCGAAATCAGTGAAAATGTAGCGGAAAGTTCAATACCACTGAAATGGGGCATCCGCAAGGAAGCGTTCCACTACTCTCAACTCTCTTTCACGAGGTACGTGGGATTCCGTGAAGTAATCACGTACACTTCTAATAAATTCAATTGGGGTGGTCCCATCGAGGTTGTTAAAACGTCGAGGTTTATCTTCGAATTTACGAATTATGGTAATATGATCTGCCCCATCTGACGCTCGTGTCGCGTAAGGACCTATACTCATGTTAGCTGTCGGAGGATTATATGTTGGAGAACGTTGCTGCGCTATGTTTCCATATTGCATTGGATCGAACCTGGGTGTTTCACAACTTATGGGTTTTTGTTGACGATTCTCATCTTCCCCATCCTGACCTGTATCATCAAAACCGTCAAGAATAGCAATGAAATCCGCGTTCCAAATCGGCCTAAGTAGATCTCGCAACGCATCTACATTTATCGGATCTCCCAATGTTAAACTGTTGAGTTGTTTTCTGACTTCACTTATTTCGGAAGACTTTTTCTCCCTTACTTCTATTAAATCTAACTTAGCTTGATCTACCTTGGTCTCTATGGAATTAATCCTAGTCTCAAGATCGCCATGATTTTCCGATTGAGCATTCTGAATTACATTTAATCTTTTAATCACGTCCTCTCTTACATCGGTATTTCCTTACTCGATCTAGCCCCTGCTTATACAATTTTGTTGTTGATTTCTGCTTTTAAATCTTTAAAATAGTCCTCATTGACTTAAAGCATTTCTTGTCTAAGAACGACAATGTTATCATTAATGATACCCTTAATGTCTACATCGAATTCGTCTTTGATCATTTTATTGTGATCCTTTACTTGGGATTGAAGAAGAATTACTTCAGACCTTAGCTGTTGCAAATTGTCTTGTGTCTGACCGTAGTCACGGGATAGTTGCAACTGAAAATTATCTAAGTTACTTTTGGCTTCATTTTTATTGTTAGATAATTATAACCTGATTTCAAGCTGAAAATCTTTGTTAGATTGCTCAGACTCGTTCAATTGGACTTGCATCAGCTTTTGGTTAGCGTCAACAATGTCAATCTTGGTCTGAATATTGGATTGAGTTGTCTTCATTTGGTTCTGAGTAGCATACATATGACTCTGAGTTGATTGTAATGCCACAATTTTTGTCTCCATTTTTTCCTGACTAGTCTCCATTTTATCCTGACTGGTTTCTATTTTTACGATGTTGAGTTGAACTTCCTCAATCGATGATTGAATCTTGCTAACACAAGAATCTAACCTTAATTGGCCGGTTTGAACGGAACCCATATCTTTTTGCATTGAACCAATATCTTTTTGGACTGATCCAATATCTGATTGGACTGAACTAATATTTTATTGGACTCATCCAATATCTAATTGGACTGATCCAATATCTGATTGGACTTCATCTATTGTGGTTTCAAATTTATTCAACCCTTTTAGAAGTAGAGTTGAGGTTATTTAAGGAAGCTTGGTTTCAACTAATCTGCCCTTTGAGACCGTCAGCTACCACATCCTGAATAACTGACTGATTACGTGTGGTCCAAGTTTCATGTATGTTTTTGATTTTAGTCTGTAGCATTGCGTAAAAAGTCTTGAGATCAGCGATCTCACCGCCTTCTTTACTAGCCATATTATACTATGGATAATATTAATAACACAAACAACATGAATACTGCAAATGCAAAGCATGACACAAATCTTCTAATGGAATTTCACTGACATAATGGGAACATTTTTATCGTATAGCATTAATCTTACTGCTTACTTACAACTTATACAGGATAATACCAACTGTGAATCCGAAACATTCTGATACTAACTGTGTGGTGATTTATATTGGTGGTATATTAAATATCCTTATTTAATAAAAATTAAGTGAACAAATGTATTCTAGAATTAATGATGAGTTCATAAATCCTCATCAGCCGGATATACCAATGCCTGACAACTTGAATGTAAGTCATACATGAGCGGCACCAACCGCCCTATTCGACTGAATGTGTTAGTAAAGATTTCGGAGAGTATCTTTCCATAACCATTTTCATGTCGTAAACTAATTACAAATAAGTGTAGCACCACTTTAAAAGAAAGAAACAAGGTCTAATAATGGATGAGATTCCACACGTATACCATGTAGATTGAGTAACTTCATAATCGCTTTATTCACGAGTGAATTCTGATATTTTGTGCTAAAAAATATCAGTACACCATTATTTTTCCAACACACATTCAGATAATTCACAATGATCCCTGTAATGGTGCGGAATTGACTAGCTCATGACACCCCCCACGTGTTCGACAGCAAAGTTCGAAGCTACGATAAAATGGCGTCATTCGACCAGTCCATTGGATCGACATTGAGTACGACATTCCAGTCTAAATCTCCATAGTCATGGATTGCCAAATAACTGTTTTTCTCACTGGTATTCCAGTTTTCTGAGCTCCAATAGTTTGGACGCCAATCCCATATATCGGCGAAACCCAAAGAAGACACGATAGCTCTAGTCGAGCCCAAACATTTAAGGGCGCCAATCCACTGTACCCGGAATTACCTACCATCAGCTTGTTGAAATCCCACGAAGATCACTGGATCGTAGAACCTGGAAAATCCCGGCTAAAAACCCCCAGATACTACCAACAAGTGACGGGGATAATAGGGCACAGGGTAACCTAACCAGGCAACGTTAAGAAACTCCATGGCTAAACGCTAAAAAGCAACAGCTCAGAGAACACGAGATATACACAAGAGTGTAATCTCACGCGTAGAAACAGCTAGAAATACCCAGCGATGGCTTTCTTAACATGACCTCCACTCACTTCTATAAATCACCACAATGTCGAATTAAAATTGGAACTGAAAATATTTATTCACAAAACGGCATAGCTAAGTACTATGTCTTCAGATAATAATCTGTTGAACGTCAATAGGCTTGACATGGTCAAGAATAAATCATCGAAAACAATGATCAAATCCAACACACACAAGAATGGGTAGTGAAATCCCATAAAAAAATTATAGATCCACACAAACTCATATTGGATCGAATATCAGAACTGTTTCGTTCAGCAGGTAATTTCCCCTGATACACATGTTATTAATGACCATGAAAAAGAATATATACACATATATACAATTTGTTTCAAAACCTCTCAGAGTGTTTGTGGAATACACGATGATTGTACACCCTCCATGAGCGTCATTTGTTTAATTCAATTGTGGTTTCGTGGTATATATATATATATCATAGATATCTGGTGTCCCTCAGACCCAATAATCTCCTGTGAGAACAAGCAAAAATATCAAATTCATTCAACACTGATCCTAGAATTCATCAAAGGGATGATTATGTAGCTATTAGCATTGCAATAAAATTCAGAAATCGGATAATAAAGATCATTACTCATATTATACGTGCTCGTATCTAGATGTGCACGTTTCCTGATAATCCATTATCGCTATCTAGTTCGATATCTGTAAATCTATATTTACTTTAAGTCACACCTGACTATTTATTCACCTTCCATTCAGCAATGGATTGCATCAAAATTATTTTAAACATTAATTAATTATTATATAATTCATCGGTGCCAATACCTGGTCTTATCCACAGGATAAATCTACTCCACTGAGTATATATTATTACTGTTTCATAATTGCCATTTATATACTTATAATCATTAGTCACCCTCTATGGTGATACGAACGATTTTATCACAAATATACTTTAATAGTTACAGTTTGCTTTATATTTGCGTTTCTAGAATTATACAGGTTCGTTATAGTTTATATAGAGTATTTAAATGTTATCTCTTATGTCTCCAAATAATTATTGGAATTATTGTTAATGCTTTTACAATAGTTTATTATAATCACACGTCTGTTAAAGGATATGCCTCCTCATTCGATTATCTGAGATTCTCGTTGAAGAAAAGATTGTAAATGCTGTTCAGATTATCTTTAGTAGAGTATAATTCGCATCGAAAAGTCTGAAAAATACTATAAGAACTGGATTTCTATCAGCTCAAAGTTAACTTGACATACGTGTGTCAAAACAATAAATTCAATAGGAAAAAGATGTCTCAAGCATAAAAAGAAATATTCCTGCTCGAGTGGGTTCTAGAAAATAATACAGGGTTCCTACACCATCGACGAGGGTGATCGTAACGATAAGCACCAACATAGTCGATTAGAAACCCCTACTATTTCCAAAGTACACTAAAACTGGAAATATCTCTTAGCAAAAGCTAAAAAGACGAACCCCATCACACCATGTGTGTGCTTAATAAAGTCGAAACTATCTAACACGACGTAGAAAAATGTTCAAAATAACATTAACAACTCTTCAAACAACAATCAGAACGATCGCTATAAAATAGATCCGTCGATAAATGTGAATGCGAATAAACGTGGCAAAAGAAAAATAGTACCACAATGAAAATTAAAAACCACTATGTTAAATAGTGAAGGCATACAATTAAATCTGCCCCTAAGTTAATTCTCTTCACTTCGACAAAAATGTTCCCATATAAATTACTATGAAATTGAAAATCCACAGCCTGCTTCCAGTCTCCGAACGGGTCAGGAATGGAATGAATGAAGCCCCCATCTAGTGGCGAGGATATGAACTGTGCCAGCTGCCGAGGCCTGACGCACTCCTCAGGGGCAATGATTAGATGAATGACAGATGAAATGAAATGATAGTGGAGAGTGATGCTGGAATGAAATTTTGACAGGGAAAACCGGAGTACCCGGAGAAAAACCTGTCAGCCTCCGTTTTGTCCAGCACAGACCTCACATGGAGCGACCGGGATTTGAACCACGGACCCAGCGGTGAGAGGCTGGCGTGCTGCCGCCTAAGCCACGGAGGCTTCATAAATTACTATAAGTTACCATAAATTGTGTAAAAACACACTACAAAAATGGATGCATTCTTTTAAAAAGAATCGAAATCCAGACGAGAATAGGACCAGCCATGAGTAAGACGTCAAGTCTAAATCCAACTCGTCGACCTTAATAAGAAAAATAAAAGTAAAATATGACAGTTACTAAAACATTACAAATTTATGCATTACAACTACTGATGAGTGTTAATTTGCTGTACCTTCTCGCCAGACGATGATGGAATCGAAAGCACTGATATGCCTCCCATATCAAGTCTTCCTTACATGTAGAAATGCCCTGGGTCATCCTGGAATGTCGATGGAATCGAACCCCGGATCACCATTCACCAACGCACGGGTTCCAGACAGCCACCCGAACAACACCGGTTGTTACTGCAATCCACGTACTGTCCGTTTCGTTCCGAATAAGCATCTCGTTACAAAGTAGTAGTATTCGCCCGAAGCGATAATTGCATTTTAATGCCATCATTCCATAATGATCTGACATGGTAGAGGGAATTTAGCATTAGCGGTAACGATTTAAAAATGTCAGCGTCCATTCCGTAGAATGCATGTTGCATCGCCCACATCGCACTATTCGTGTATAAATGTTTAGCCAACCATAGCTATGAGGTAATCCTGCATGTAAACTCTTCCTCCCGACATCTCGTTAATAATCATGCCGGTAAAATAAGAGGAATGAGTAATATAGTTCATGTAGTGCTCAAGTATTACAATACTTATGTCCATAGAAGTCGCACTATTCTGAAGTTAATGTTCTACTGCAGGTATTACAGTACATTTGCCATAGTTAATGTTGCTCGTTGCATGGAGCTCGCCTTAATATATTATGGCATGATTAAGCCTGCATGTTACATGATACATATTCAGAGTGAAGATTGCACTTACTACTGAAATGCCTAGTGTAGAGTTTTTCGACACATAACTCTAACTTCCTGACGATGGCCTCGCACACGTTTTCAAGTAGCCCTCGAACTCGCGATACGTGTTGAATAATCGCACTAGTAGGTCGTTCTGCTCTAGGCAGAGATTTATAAGAATCGTCTTGCTCGAACTGCCCGCAAATTCACGAGGGTGAATAATCCTCACTCTCACGGTGCGTAGATAGATAAATCAATACGTTGGCGCATAATCAAAATAGCTGTCATATATCATGAAGTCTTGCCAATGAATTCAGCTCTTCAAAAGCTTGTACAATGTCAATACATCTTGGGTAAATGCTGAAAATCATAAATAAACTTCTCTTCCTCGTTATCATAGATGAAATGTTCTTTCAATATTCAATCAATATCTTGGATCTGCGTGGAGCATAAGTTCTGCGTGCCGAGCTCGCGCCTGCAACTTCATAGAACCTAGGCTCGGTTCGGGCCAGCCTAACGGGATCCCCGTCAGCTGTCTTGCCGCAAACTTGCCTGCCATGTGCCGCGTTGTGTTTCAAAACAAATCCTGCAGATCACAGTACTGCAACTAACGCTTGAGGGTAATTGTACAGTACCTAATTTAGGGCTACAGCCACCTCTTTCCCAATCCTAGATTCCATAACAAGTGCACACACCACAATTACTACCACTGCTGCCACAACTACTACTATTACTTCTACGTCTGACACCACAATAACACAGGTTATATGAAAAATTTCCACTGGCAAACATTAATTACACGGTGTTGATCACCACGACTCCCAATACATTAAATGAAACCATGACTGCAATAAACAACATTGACACAAACTTCTTGTTCATAAAACACGATAATACATGCAGAGTTAACGGAGTACCATGGGGATACACATCGTCCTTCTGAAAGGGGTGACTCAGAACCATCCGCGAGCTTTCTAATGCTGAATATTGCCAAGCACCTCTACAAATTCTGTTTGAAAACCTTATTAGTTTCTTCTGGATAGAGCCTCCGTGGCTTAGGCGGCAGCACGCTGGCCTCTCACCGCTGGGTCCGTGGTTCAAATCCCGGTCACTCCATGTGAGATCTGTGCTGGACAAAACGGAGGCAGACAGGTTTTTCTCCGGGTACTCCGGTTTTCCCTGTCAAAATTTCATTCCAGCAACACTCTCCACTCTCATTTCCTTTCATCTGTCATTCATTTAATCATTGCCCCAGAGGAGTGCGTCAGGCCTCGGCAGCCGGCACAATTCATATCCTCGCCGCTAGATGGGGGCTTCATTCATTCCATTCCTGACCCGGTCGGAGACTGGAAACAGGCTGTGGATTTTCATTTTTCATTAGTTTCTTCTGGAAGACTACTAATGCCTGTGTCGCCATTTGGCTACAGTACAAACCTGAACATGCTCCCATCAGAGATCTTGGCGGAGAATTAAGAGTGGGTACACACTTGGGTAACGAAATACAAGGATTCTGAGTTGGTAGCGGTGTCTGACAAGTGTGACGTCACGAGTCGTAAAGCGTCACAATGAGAGTTGTGGGAACTTAATTAACAGGCTAACAAGCGTGACATGTTAGCGAACAAACTGCACAACATTACACTCAACATGTTCTTGGCAGCACTGGGAGGTGTACAATAACTACTTGTAGAAACCAGTATTTCAGTCCCATTTTCAACACCCGCTATACAGTCTAAACCGGAACCCATTTATTCACAGTTCAACGCTCATTTAGTGCCTCTTATGAGGAAACGATACCAGAAATTGACGGGAGACAAGTTATGTCGTGACGGATAACTAAAAAGAACAACACCTCAGAAATGAAAAATATAATTTTCCAGACTGGCTGCGTGGCACAGCGGTAACGTTCTCGCCCAAGGTTGCAGGATTGAATCCTGACACAGTCGGTTGGCATTTGAGAGTGCGAAAATGCGAGGGAGCCGTGGCAGTAGATTAACTGGCACGTTCAAGATCTCCTTTGGGGCACTCATTGCTTATGAGCACTGGCCCGCATCAGTAGTTACTGTAAAAGGGACGAAAAACCAATAATATTATTATTTTTGTTCTGCACCCGAGAATATGAAAATATACTAATTCAAACAGTGTAGTTAGACAGCTTTTAATCCAATTCGGAATGCGATATTTACCTTGGGATGATTTCAAAGTAGTCGTGAGTAATATGGAATGTCGATGCCTGTCTTCAGCATTCATTTTCAAAAATGAGGGATGATAAAATTGCAGGGTAAAAGTTTATATCTGTGTACGCCGGCCGTAAAACCCGTAAACGTTTCTATTTATCACGAATGAGGTGTCGGGTATATCAAGAAAAAATTTACTATCAGCATAACTTTTGTATCGCTACAATAAATCTAAGCTACGAATTATCTATATAGTCACTAAGGATGAGGGGCGTTAAGAGGAAGCGCTTCGTCGATTATGACTCTTTTCTTCGGTATGTCCGGTTAATTTTCTAAATTCATAATATAAGCGCCATTGTAAATTTAATTATGATAATTTTAAGTCAAGTAGCATTTGGATTAACCTAACCCTCGTTGAGATAATGCAAAATATATGAGAGGAAGATGATTGCAGGAGACTTTTGCAAACCTCTCAGCTCACGCCACTTTGAAAACATTTGCGACTTGACGTGAGAATCTCTGCGTCCAGAGCAGGCATTGATAACTCAGAGCGGGGTGCTAACACATCCTCTTTTCCCCTCCCGAGAGCTAGGTAACAGACAGATGTTGAATTTCATAAATCACTATGAAATTGTGTTATTGCTGCTTCCTGAGGCAGGTGTATTAAAAGACATACAGCTCAGAACTACCTTTGATATCAATCACTTCGCACGGGCTACGCTACCTATGCTCTGTCTCCACCCAGGAGTAGAACTATTTTATGTTTATTGCTGTTTCACACTAGGCCCATTGATTTGTTCTCGACAAATAATGTGCTAACATTCATTTCTCACTATCGATTCAAATGTTAGTAGGCACTTTATTCTTCAGCGAACATGGGGTTGTTGTAATGTAGTCCCCTATTTAGGCGGGCAAGGCTTAGGAGATTGTTCTCCATCTTCCTGTCATAAAACATTTCTTCCTTGTCTTTGTTGGAGCGATTATAACGTTAAAATTTTCCTCCTCATGAACTACGTACCTTTACTCTTTGAACAAGTTAACGACGGGTTATCTTAGTTCATTAATTATCAAAGAAAACCTTTGTTGTGAATAGCGGCATGGAACAAAATATGCACTCTCCATGCTTGTATGTAACGTAACAATGGACACTTCTCTGTCAACGCATCAAAAAAGGATATGCTGTGTCCAGTGGAGGTTGAGATATGTTTGTTCCGGAAATTGTACTGTATTATGGATCACTAAATACGACAATTATGGCATTGCCCCACTAACACAGGGCAATGAGCAGAAAATCACTAAAAAGGGACATTTATTTCACTTGAGATATTAAAACACAGGAACACACTAGTATATGTTTGGTGAGGTCCACTAGCTTTCACTCACTCTGCTTCACTAAGGTACTGTATTGTCTGGGGTTATTTGGCTTGGGAAGAACTTTTCACCTTGTGATGGCTGCTTGGTAGGTGCTACCTTCTGGATGCCTTCAGCGAAGTGATGTCGTAATTTCACCACACGTGCGTGACTTCATTTCACTCTTCGTGGTGGCTGTTGGGGAGCCGGTAACCTCTGTATGCCTTCAATGAAGAGAGGACGTGGTTTCACCACATAATCGTGACTATATTTCACTCTTCGTGGTGGCTGTTTAGGAGCTGATAACATCTGGGTGCCTTCATTGAAGAGAGGTTGTGGTTTCACTACACATGCGTGACTTCTTTTCACTCCTTGTGGTAGCTGTATAGGAGCTGGTACCCTCTGGATGCCTTCAGGCAATGGATGTCGTGGTTTCGTAACACCAACCCACACTGAGTTGTGGTTGTTAAGGATTAATGAAATCTTGGAACCCTGCTATTCACCCGGAGTGAGTTGCAGGTCCCGTGTCACTGGGAGGTTAAACATTTTGGGGTGGCTCTTTTACATCGTGAAGTGTGTTCTCTGGGCTGATGCGCTTACCCCGGGAGGCATATTGTCCTGGTAAAGATGAATTATAAGACAAAACGAAGGCAGTCTCGTTCTGATCATTGCTAAGGTGAACAGGCATGTCTGTACAGTTAGTGTACTATCACTTAGTTTTAACACACGATATAGGCCGGTGTATGGTGGTTGTAGGGCACCACGTACCATGTCATCACGTAGGTAGACGTGAGTACAAGTGTGCAATTACCTTAATATGAATGTCCGTCACGCCATGATGGTGGAAAAGCACACAGTCGACCTGAATTGTTGACGGAGTATGACCACAAAGTTTAAGGTGTCGTCGAGTTGATGATACATCGTGGCATTTATCCCGGAAGGCAAATTGGTTCTCGGTAGATTACCTCTGCCTACTAATGCTTTCATCCAAGACATTCCATGAAGGTACATGATGGATGCCTTGAGTGGACAGTGGAGATGCTCTACCGTGACTTAGGCGCACAGGTGCCAGAGGGTTGCTCGGGATTTTGAGGTTCCGATGAGAACTCCTAGGTTTCAGAACAACTGGGATTCATACTGTCGGCCACAGTCTGCCGTGATACTGTGTGCTGATTTAAAGCGAGAGATTCAACATGCTACGATAATTTTGGTGTTGTCTCCTGTGGTCATCCGACACGCTGTCGAAACTGTTGGCTAGCGGGAGAGAGAATCGGTAGTTTACAACTTGAGAGAGCGGACCAATGATGCGTTGATGGTCATGTTGGAAACGAGCAGAGAGATTATGTTGTCCATTGGAGATTGGCATGGCACGCAAATTTCGTGTGTTGGCTCTCCTGGCTGATTCGTACTCATGCACGGCAGTTCATTTGAACTTGAGGCCATACGAAACGTTCTAATGTCAAACGGCCGTCACTCTAGCGTAGAGAGAATCAATAGCTTGAGAGTTCATCTTTGCAAGCTGGCTCACCTCACTAACTGATAGTGTGAAGAGAGTCAAAGTTATGTCTGCAGTAATCAGTGATGTAAGATCTAGGTCAACGTGGTGATGTATTATTGAACAATGTGATGTTTGTCCCTGGAATTCGGACTTGTTCTAATTTTTCCTGCGATGTACGAAGGTGTACTCTGCCAGCACCATCTGATGAACTTCAAATGCGGTGTTGCCCAAGCAGCACCAAGACTCATACGCTGTCGGCGTTCTGCCGTCACTTGTTGCCTCCAACAGGTGTTGGAATTTCCGGCCGAGCTCTTTAATATTCATCGTGATGTTAACGCAGTTGTAGGTGACTGAACACACAGCCAGCAAGCACGTTTGTCCTTTTTATAAGTTCAGTAAGTCAAGTCTGGAAGGTTTCTCTGCCACGTTAAGTTCAAATAACCCGAGATAAGTAAATAAGGTTCTATTCCCCGCCGAATATTTCCTCACATATACCCTCTGCAGAAACTCATCTGCCAAATTCATCCTCAGCACAATGTCCAGACCACGCACACAACCGTTCCCGACTCACCTTCCTCTACGTACATCACCCGGCATGAGATCATGATTTACCCGTGGTATAAACATGAACTTATCTCCACCCTCCCTGCAGAACATTGGGCCACTACGCAACAAAAACGTTGCCATATCACTGAGCCTGCCAGCTCGAATCGCCAGATAAACATTTCACGGGAGAGCTATATCTTACAATGCACCTACATTTTAGCCTATTTTAATTTATGAAAAAATAAGCTTGTGAGATCACCTTTTGTCCGTGTGTGTGTGTGTGTATGTGTATGTCTTCTCCAAATAAAATCTAAACGGCTGGAGGAATTTCAATAAAACACAGTAAGGACATGGTACTAATGTGTCCGACCCAGACCGTGCCCCTAAAACTTTATTACGTCTCACCTATTCAACATGGCAGCTTTGCGAATTATTTCACCGGAATTCGATATCTCCGAAAGTATTTATGATATCACCCTGAAATTTTGAACGGCGATGAAACGTTCGACTTGAATTTTACCTATGCGACTTTCTAAAACCTTACAAGTACAAAACAAACATGGTGGCCAAGCAAATTTGAAACATGCTAATAGAACTTCTGACGACTTAACCATCCAAAGCGTTTTTAAACATGATGCAGCAAATGTTTATGCACATTGTAATGCACTGTCATCGAATTTAGTTCATTTGTTTAAGTAACCTCTAGATCGTATCTGTGCAAAATTTCAAAATTATGTTTTTATTTCTTGTCTCCCAATCATGCCATCGAAGTCAATGTTTAAATAATGGACCTACGCATAGATCGTCATCTAATAGTACCGTACATAACTCTATGGCCTACATATATAATAATCCAACATGGCTATCACCCGAAATATTTAGACGGTTAAACATCTACTAATCTGTGACAGCAATCAAACTGAAATTTAGTATGTTGATAAAGGCTATTAACATAAATTAATCTATGTGACTTTCAATAACCTGGTGAGCACAAATAAAACACGTCATCACACGCCCCCTCTTTTTTACACGAGAGCACGGCCCACGGCAATTTGCTCACATACGTGATAAATAGTAGCTAAAATATTAAAGTGAAAAATACAATCCTAAAACTTTGAAATCATCTTTAGAAACAAAATTTACTTACAATACAATGCTATTCAGAACTTTAAATCATTGTAAGTACTATAAAGTATTTTACAAACGCGAGAGCACGCTATGTTAGCAAACTGCCGCAATTCCATGACTGTGATGTGACATCAAAGCACGCCCCGTTAGCAAATTGCCACAAAGTTTATAATTGGTCATTTTCAAATAAATTCCATTATTTTAACACAAGACCATTGTCATTACACGATAAGTATCACAAGTAACAAATTACTTACTGCAGTAATAAATGTTAATATTTAGGATATAGAGAAATGGAATGCAAATTCAAGTAAACGACACTGATGGTGAAGTTCCTGCTAAGGGCTTACTGAGAGGTTCAGTGCCTCTTCATTGGATGGTGGGGGTTGTTGATCAACACCATTTTCACATGGCTGCACTATTTCTTCTGAAACACTCGCCTCTGAGTCACTAACAACGTGCTATAAAATGTCTCTTTCATCAACGTCACTGTAATCAGAATTGTCTTCACCTAATTCACTTGAATGACATTCTGGTACACTCCCCACTAAATCTCTCACTGTAGCTTGTTGTACATCGTACGGAAACAAGAAAACAGAAATAATACAACTCTTTCATACTAAATATACGCGAGAACACGCCCGTTAGCAATATGCTCACTTTGGTTCAAAAATTATTGTACGTGGTAGCACGCGCTTTAGGATACTGCTCACACAATGTGACACCACTACCACAAGTATGAACTGACGTCGACAGCACTCAGTGACAGCCCGGTTTAGGCTACGGTCGTTATACATAAGTAGTGGGGTAGTGGGGGAGCTGCTTACCTTTTTATTGAGCCACCCTCGTAGCTGCCCCGAACCTGATATCTCGCTAACCAAACATGGGATTAGAACATACAGGGTGTCCTAACACTGCTAGTAATGCCCCCTACTTTCCTATAGCCTCTTTATTTAATGAAAATACAAAAACTAAAAGGTCATTCGCGAGTAGTGGGGTAGTGTTGGTTTTCTCAAGTCGCGCTCGTGCTTGAATATGTATGCCTATGTTGGGAAAGGGTTAGGTGGTGGGGGGGGAGTAGGGTCGAGTGAGGGGTCGTTTAGATGGTATTTTTTCCGCTCTAAGTGATGGTGAGGTTATTTTTTAAAATGGATGGAATTTGGAAAGGCCATTTGGGGTAAACATGTTGTTTTTTAACATTTTGGCGACGAATGTTTTTTATACGCATGCGCACTTGAGGGGTTTTGTAAGAGGGCGGGCTTTTTAAATAATGATTTATTAATGAGTGTTTTTTAATACGTATTGAAATAAACCAAAAAAACTAATAGGTCATCGGCTTTTTTACTATCTCGCTAACCAATAATCGGATTTAAACCTATGAGGTGTCGTAGGACTCGTAGTGAACTCTCCTTTTCTATCGAAGGGGTATATCCACTCCAAAATAAAAACTACCCTTACCCGGGGGATGAAATAGTAATTTATTTTTGTATACCTACGAACTTGGCGGTTTTTGTAAAAGAGCGGGCTTTTTAAATAATGATTTATTAATGAGTGTTTTTAATATGTATTGAAATAAACCATAAAAACTAATAGGTCATCGGCTTTTGACTATCTCGCTAACCAATAATCGGATTTAAACCTATGAGGTGTCGTAGGACTCGTGGTGAACTCTCCTTTTCTATCGAAGGGGTATATCCACCCCAAAATAAAAACTACCCTTACCCGGGGGATGAAATAGTAATTTATTTTTTGTATGCCTGCGCATTTGGTTTTTTTTGTAAAAGAGCGGGCTTTTTAAATGATGATTTATTAATGAGTGTTTTTAATATGTATTGAAATAAACCATAAAAACTAATAGGTCATCGGCTTTTGACTATCTCGCTAACCAATAATCGGATTTAAACCTATGAGGTGTCGTAGGACTCGTGGTGAACTCTCCTTTTCTATCGAAGGGGTATATCCACCCCAAAATAAAAACTACCCTTACCCGGGGGATGAAATAGTAATTTATTTTTTGTACGCCTGCGCATTTGGTTTTTTTTGTAAAAGAGCGGGCTTTTTAAATGATGATTTATAAATGAGTGTTTTTTTTAATACGTATTTAAATAAACCATAAAAACTAATAGGTCATCGGCTTTTGACTATCTCGCTAACCAATAATCGGATTTAAACGTATGAGGTGTCGTAGGACTCGTGGTGAACTCTCTTTTTCTATCGAAGGGGTATATCCACTCCAAAATAAAAACTACCCTTACCCGGGGGTTGAAATAGTAATATTTTTTGTATGTGCGCGCACGGACGGCTTTTGTCAAAAGGACTTAACTATACGTTAGTTAATATTTTCTGAACCCCTCATGGGATTTTGCCATAGGCAGTATTATAGCCCTGGGGGGTAACGCCCCGTTTTTGAATGTAGGATTTATTTTTGTCGAAAGGGCCTAACGACACTTTTGTTCATATCTCGCGAACCAATCATGCTAGGGACTTGTATGAGGGGTCCTAGCACTTGGGGCAATATTCCCTGTTTGGGGGTGAAACTACCCCCTAAAATTGAAAAATCCCTATCTCGGAAACGAAGAATCCTAAAATTAAGTGTGATAGCTTAAAAAATAGGGGATGATATAGGCTTTTACCTCGATGGATCATTTCACCCCTAAAACAGTAAATAGTCATGTTATGGGGAAAAAACGTGTTAAACACCTAAAAATGATAAATGAACCTAAGATCTTTTGTTTTTGATGAAAAATAGCAGGGGGGTGAAACTACCCCCCAAAATTGAAAAATCCCTATCTCGGAAACGAAGAATCCTAAAATTAGGTGTGATAGCTTAAAAAATAGGGGATGATATAGGCTTTTACCTCGATGGATCATTTCACCCCTAAAACAGTAAATAGTCATGTTATGGGAGAAAAACGTGTTAAACACCTAAAAATGATAAATGAACCTAAGATCTTTTGTTTTTGATGAAAAATAGCAGAGGGGTGAAACTACCCCCCAAAATTGAAAAATCCATATCTCGGAAACGAAGAATCCTAAAATTAGGTGTGATAGCTTAAAAAATAGGGAATGATATGGGCTTTTACCTCGATGGATCATTTCACCCCTAAAACAGTAAATAGTCATGTTATGGGGAAAAAACGTGTTAAACACCTAAAAATGATAAATGAACCTAAGATCTTTTGTTTTTGATGAAAAAATAGCAGGGGGGTGAAACTACCCCTCCAAAATTGAAAAATCCATATCTAGGAAACGAAGAAGCCTAAAATTAGGTGTGATAGCTTAAAAAATAGGGGATGATTAGGGCTTTTACCTGGATAGGTCATTTCACCCCTAAAACAGTAAATAGTCATGTTATGAGGAAAAAATGTGTTATACACCTAAAAGCATAAGCATCTTTGTGAAACCATGCTTTAATGGACATGTGTATGGAGGATGATTGTTGTTATTATTATTATTAGGTAATTATGGGTTAATGTGTGTATAGATAACTAACCTGTGGGGAGCGTGATGGCGCAGGTGCTTAGTAGCTCGTCTTTAGCCGGACGGCTGGGGTTCAAATCCCGGTGCCAGCGGGAGGTTGGAATTTTCACATGAAAAAATCACGTGGCATTCGGCCTTAAATCCCAGGCCAAAACCAAAATGAGCCTGGTTGGCTCCGGCGACTCAAACTAATTGGGAAAAGCCGAAGAAAGAAAAAATGGTAACTCACCAGTAATAGTAAACATTGGTTTGAGGTGTTGCAGAAGTCAGGATGGGCAACCCTTTGCCATGGTTCACGAATGCACCCCAAAAAGTTTTACCTGTCAAGACACAGTCTACCCTGTTGCAGCCTTGTGAAAAAAAATCGAACCGGGGCCTCTGTAGTGACAGTGGAGCTATATTCATGATGATTTTTAAACAAACCTAGGCTTGCCTACTACCGCTGTGTTGAATCTGCACAGAGACTCTGGCTTTGGTTTGCGTAGTGTGCCTTGCTGATAACAGCACAGCGACCTTGTCAGTAAGTTTCATATTACTCATTTGCTTGATAGCGGACATGCTCTGCACATGACTAGATCGTTGTTAGGTTTGACAAAGGCTTAGTGAAGCTTATGGCAACCTTGAAATGAATGTCATGGTATAGTCGGGCTTGGAAGCCAAGACCTTAGGGTTGACAACCAAGTAGGTTAACCACTACACGGTGAGATGGTCAAATAATAATGTAACAGAACATATAGAAACGTTTTCTATAGTTTAACGAATTGGCATACCATGAGAGGTGTAGGTAATGGAAATTGAATCCTTAGCTGATGATTATACTACTTTCCATGCGCACGTTTAAGCTATCATGTTAGAAAAAGAATGGTATGGCTTGTTTTAAACGGAGAATAATCATTGTGTTTACTGTGAAACACAAATCTGAATTTAAAATTAATTTAAAATAATTAATTTAAAATTAACTAATTTAAAATTAGTTTAGTACGCAGAAGTTAAAATGAATAATGATCACGTTACAGACAGCCAGTTTCAAAGCCATGAGAACTAAGTGAACAAAGTATAAAATTCATGAGCCAGTGAGGAATTCAACATGCTGTCCTTTGGACAAGAGAGAAGCGTTCTACAGCGACCCTCAATGGTTTGGGAACATCGTAAAGATGAAAATTAAATCTAAGCTACTACACGCTTATATACTAGAAGAAGAAATGGAAAACAATTGGTCAAATAAAGGACAGAAGGAATAAAAAATGGCCCTCAACCCTCAAGCATAAGGATTGAGGGAGTTGAAGGAAGGAGAGCCATGAAAGGCAGATAAAAAGTATACTAGGAGTGGCTTTGCCCCAGAGGTAATGGATAAAGAGGAGGAAAACTGGACTCAGCTCAGAAATCCCTTGGGGTTGCCAACTTCCAAACTGATCAGCCCTTGAGGGTGTAGCCATAGGCAGAGTGCATCGCAAGTCGTGGGGCTAAATACACCCTACCTTCTTGAGGGGGCTTGGGCAAAAGACAGGAAATAACATGAAAATAAAAAAGCAAGGCTGCCTCCTCAGGATATCAGAAAAAATAAATAAACCAGGGCCAATGAAGTTTCAAAAGGAAGAGACTCCCTAGGGCTCGGATACTCTAATCATGTTGGGATCGGTAGAGAACAAGAGTTGAGCAAGTGTGGTCGACAGGAAATAAGAGAGTGAGGAGCCTAGCACAAGTTAGTGGAAGCAATGACGGTCTCAGCTGGGACTCCGTGATCGTCAACCTACATGACACTAGATATGACGCCCAGGGGTGGAATTAAAGACCTATTTTTGTTTTTTATCACTGGCTTTTAAGAACGCTAACACATGGCATGCCTTATAATGCAATACTGGTCCTAGGGTATGCAAAATTGTATTAGAAACTCAGCTAATAATAGTGTGCTTGCCCATGATTTACCTTAAATTTTCCTAAAATCCACTACATTTTCCGAAAATTGACCAAATGACACAACATTCCAGAAAAATTCAACAAATGACTACCAGATTTATTGAAATTCCATTGATTTACCTAAGCATGGTTTAAACTACCTCAAATTCATATAAAATTAGACGAATATAGATGAAAATTCACTAAAATTTACCGAATTTAGCCAAGTGGTGTACAAACCATGAAATTTATCCAATTTTTTAAATTAAAATTGACCACATGTACTCGAAAATTTCATAATATTCCCTTTACATGTATGCTTTTTGTTGTTGTTGTTGTTGTTGTTGTTGTTGTTGTTTCGTTTACCATACTCTCTGCAGACAAATACCTCAACATGAATTTCTCTTAGACTAGGAGCTCTACATTCGATATGATAGCTGAGTTTCATTTCCCATAAACTTGTCACTGAGGCGGGTGTCAGGTAAAGGCATTCAGCTGTAAAAACCACACTCTCACATAGACTTTCATAACCTCTTACGTTGAGGTTCCTAACGCTAACGACATTGAATGATTGAACGGTTTCCTTTTCACAATTCCTGTCTATACTTTCCTCTTTAAGGTTGCAAGATGTTTGCAAGATTCCTAAAATGCAATTAAATGTAATAAATACCTTAAGATGGTTTCATTTGTTTAATGATATGGTGTTGATGATGGATATATACGTTAAGACTAATTTTTGTTAGGTCTTGACTGGCCTTGCAATTAGAAATTGACAAACCAAACATGGGTTATCTACCAGGGGAACACTTTGACCACTATGTTGGTTATTGACCAGTAAGTACAGTTCTAGTAATGAAACAGAAATCCAACACAAACAATGAGCGCACAATGCGGCGGAGATTGGTTATGTAGCTATGTGGAATGTACATCACATGTGGTTTACTTGAAGGTTTGGAGATTCCATTAAAGATATTTCTACAATAAACCATTTTCAAATGGTCATTCGTTGGTGTGAAAATATTTATTATATGGTATTTTATGAAAACAATTATGATTTATAAAAAATTTATACGTTTACTGTATTCTTATTTAATGTAAGCACTGGAGGCACTATCGACCAAAATACAGCACTATCTGGAATGTATATTGCATACTTGAAGGTTTGGTGATCCCATTAAAGGTATTCCTACAATAAATGATTTTTAAGTTGTCGTTCTATGGCGTGAAAATATTTAATATATGATATTTGCTAAAAGGATTTACCAGTGGAATTATTTTACAAGTAGTTATTTTAATGACCAACAGAGTTCACTGTTAAGAAGGTAGAGCCCTATGTGGAATGTAGGATAACATGTTATACATGATACGTGACAACTGTAAGGCTTGTGATTTTTAAGATGCCTTTAACCCTATATTAAACACTCAGTTTGCAATACTGATAACTGCAATGTTACTGAAAAAAAAATTGAAACAAAACAAAAATCAGCATTGAAAAACCAAAAAGTGGTTGAGCATATATACAGTGGGGAAAAGAAAAGTTTTGTAAACACTAATGTCCAACAAGACTAATTAAATCAGTAACTGTCAGGGTGGCCGAGTGGTTAAGGCGTTTGACTTAAGATCAACTTTCCAAATATATAAGGAAGCAAGGGTTCGAATCCCTTCCCTGACATAACTATTGCTTGAACATGCAAGAAAACAAGAAATATACACAAACTATGTTTATCAATTTAATCATTTTTTTTACAAGAGATAGACACACAGAATACAGCTCTTTTTGTTTATCATTTCTTTTAAACATAACACTTGTTGAAAATTATTTTTTAGGGGATGGGTGTGTTGCTATGTTGACCCATCACACAATAATAGCAGCTTTACGAAGTTCATTTTCTATATTTAATAGCTCTTTCTCATAACCAATATGACCAAGCTGTTTACAGGCATGCAAGAGCTGTAGACGTTCGACTAATATATTAGGATCGTTCCATTTACTATTTTTTATGAATGGTTTCAGAATCTCGGGAAGCAGTTCATCATTATCACCATTAATATGATTATAATCCTCATTATTATAATCATTTTCATAATGATGATCATTATCATCGTTATCATTACCATGATAATTTCCACCTGTGTCCACAGTCTGTTCAATGGTTTGAGTTGTCTTTGATAGTGTTGAAAGCTTCTTTTTAGATGTGCTAGAATGCTTTAACATTGTTATGTTATTATTACCACTATTACCTTTCCCCACTAACTTTTTGATGGGGTATATTGTCTCTGATAGGGTTGAGGGCTTTTGAGATGTGGGTGCATGTCTGAACATGGGTTTCACAGGAGGTGTTAAAGGTTTCTCATTAAACAACTCGCTAACAGCATGAGTGCGTTGTAGTGTATTAAACTTGAGGTTAATATTATCTTGAGCAGTACTATCTTTCTCTTGGACTTGGTTTCTTGCTTTGGTTTGGGTTTTCCTTACATTTAGACTAGCGTGATTATTAAGTTTACATTCATGATTGTTTGAAGAAAGTACGTCCAATTCTTTTGTTTTAAGCATTCCTCGACACTGTTTCGATCGTTGCTTTGAACAGCGCCAAATAACAGTTCCATTTTTATTGCTTCGTTTCACAATATATGAATATCCTTTATAGTATGCATAAGGCTTACCATACCTAGTCACTGATACTTCCATATCAACTGTCAAGCACAAACTAATCTCTAGTAAAGACAACTTGGTAATAACAACAATAGTTTAATGTGGGAGCATATATACATGCAAAAAAAGTGGGAGCAAAGGTGGGGGGGGGGGGGGGGGGGGTAAAAAGTGGGAGCAAATGTGGGAGAAAAAAATAACTGTGAGCAAAAAGTGGGAGCATATATGGGATCAAATGTGGGAGCAAAGCAAATATAAAAAAAAAGTGGGAGCAAATATGCTAACAAATATGTCAACAAATATACCAGCAAAAGTAAATACACAAGTCAAGATAGATTAAAGTGCAAAGAAAATATGCAAGCAAATATGAGAGCAAAAATGGTGTTTTTTCTAAAACAACTAGACATAACAAACTTAGTCATAACCTAACCTAACCTAACCTCACCTAACCTCACCTAACCTCACCTCACCTAACCTCACCTAACTTCACCTAACCTAACCTAACCTAACTTAACTTCACCTAATCTAACTTGACTGAACTTTACCTAACCTAACCCATCATAACTTCACCTAACCTAACTTTACCTCATCTAACTTCACCTAACCTAACTTTCAACTCACAGATCAAAATTAAATTCTAGGCATAGTTGAGTTGGAACCCAAGACTTCAGGGATAACACACAAGTATACTAGCCACTACACCGCAAAATGGGCAAATTATCATGCAACACAACATAAAGTAAAAGTTTCCTGTAGTGTAACTCATTGGCTGTCAACCATAGTTTGGGAATTCAAACCCAAGACCTCAGGACTTTTGTTTTGAACATTATCAGAAATATTATTCCATTTACATTTTGCTGCTGCTGCTGCTTATAGTTATAAGAGTTGGCATTAATATGGAAAGCAAAAAAAATGTGGGAGCAAAAAGTGGGAGCAAAACGTGTAAGCAGAAGTGGGAACAAACAAGTGTGAGCAAATATGGGAGCAGAAAGTGGGAGCAAATGTGAAAGCAAAAGTGGGAGCAAAAAGAGCGAGCAAAAGTGAGTGTACAAAGTAGGAGCAAAATGTGTGAGTAAAAAGTGGGGGCAAATGTGGTGTTTTACTAAAACAATCTCCCCTAACCTAACCTAAACTAACTTCACCCAACCTAATTTCACCTAACCTAACTTTACTTAACCTAACCTTCCAACTCTCAGATCAAAAATTAAATTCTGGCCATAGTCGAGTTGGAACCCAAAACCTCTGGGATAACACCCAAGTATACTAGCCACTACATCGCGAAATGGGCAAATTATCATGCAACACAACACAAAAATAAAAAGATTTCTGTAGTGTAACTCATTGGCTGACAATCATAGTTGAGAATTCAAACCCAAGACCTCAGGACTTTTGTTTTGAACATTATCAGAAATATTATTCCATTTACATTTTGCTGTTGCTTATAGTTATAAGAGTTGACATTAATATGGGAGCAAAAGTGAAAGCAAAAAGTGGGTGCAAGCATGGCTGGTTGTAGAGACTTTCATATCAACAAATACACATAAATTAAAATTTAGTAAAGTGACTTGGCTAATAATAATAATAATAATAATATTAACAGTTAAAAAAAAATTCAAGGGGATTGATATTTTTCAGGGTGTAATTTCCAAAGTACTGTCAAGAATAATAATTACATGAACAGATTCCAAGAACTCTAGAGTGCTTTTAAGGTTAATGATTGGCTAGGAGTGAGATAGAGCTAGCTAACCTAAATTAACCTCAGCTCAGTAAACCTAACCTTGTCACATGGCATGTTCTACAAGTATAGACTTGCTTTGAGACTGGCTATGACGTCACAGATGAATGGCGGTGGGAGGCTGGACATGACGTTTTTATTATCCAAAAACATTTTTCCTTTTTGCCAGCCTCCCACCGCCATTCATCTGTGACGTCATAGCCAGTCTCAAAGCAAGTCTATACTTGTAGAACATGCCATGTGACAAGGTTAGGTTTACTGAGCTGAGGTTAATTTAGGTTAGCTAGCTCTATCTCACTCCTAGCCAATCATTAACCTTAAAAGCACTCTAGAGTTCTTGGAATCTGTTCATGTAATTATTATTCTTGACAGTACTTTGGAAATTACACCCTGAAAAATATCAATCCCCTTGAATTTTTTTTTAACTGTTAATATTATTATTATTATTATTATTAGCCAAGTCACTTTACTAAATTTTAATTTATGTGTATTTGTTGATATGAAAGTCTCTACAACCAGCCATGCTTGCACCCACTTTTTGCTTTCACTTTTGCTCCCATATTAATGTCAACTCTTATAACTATAAGCAACAGCAAAATGTAAATGGAATAATATTTCTGATAATGTTCAAAACAAAAGTCCTGAGGTCTTGGGTTTGAATTCTCAACTATGATTGTCAGCCAATGAGTTACACTACAGAAATCTTTTTATTTTTGTGTTGTGTTGCATGATAATTTGCCCATTTCGCGATGTAGTGGCTAGTATACTTGGGTGTTATCCCAGAGGTTTTGGGTTCCAACTCGACTATGGCCAGAATTTAATTTTTGATCTGAGAGTTGGAAGGTTAGGTTAAGTAAAGTTAGGTTAGGTGAAATTAGGTTGGGTGAAGTTAGTTTAGGTTAGGTTAGGGGAGATTGTTTTAGTAAAACACCACATTTGCCCCCACTTTTTACTCACACATTTTGCTCCTACTTTGTACACTCACTTTTGCTCGCTCTTTTTGCTCCCACTTTTGCTTTCACATTTGCTCCCACTTTCTGCTCCCATATTTGCTCACACTTGTTTGTTCCCACTTCTGCTTACACGTTTTGCTCCCACTTTTTGCTCCCACATTTTTTTTGCTTTCCATATTAATGCCAACTCTTATAACTATAAGCAGCAGCAGCAGCAAAATGTAAATGGAATAATATTTCTGATAATGTTCAAAACAAAAGTCCTGAGGTCTTGGGTTTGAATTCCCAAACTATGGTTGACAGCCAATGAGTTACACTACAGGAAACTTTTACTTTATGTTGTGTTGCATGATAATTTGCCCATTTTGCGGTGTAGTGGCT